>CM057455.1:962902500-964152500 GCA_016271365.2 Neoceratodus forsteri
CATTCCCTTGAATAAATCAGACTTAATTCTTCTTGCATTTAACCTGACTGTGGTTCCATTTTGTACAAGAAGTGCTGTACTGTTGTTACCTGCTGTGTCTAACCTTATTTTGCAGGGTTCTCCAGGGTCGAACTGGTGGAACCAGCCCTGGTGGTAAGTGCAAACAGAATGGGATTTGTATGTTGATTAGGATTATTGTAACTGTGTCTGTTGTTCATTGCTTAGGCCACTAGAGGGAAAGAGGGGCTTACAGTGTCCCAGAGGGCTGTACCCAGGTCAGCTACACTACCAATAACCCTGTCCTCTGGGAGGAGGCACCCATTTTCAGTACCCAGGCCCTTTAACCTGCACCTAGCCACGCAGGCTGGGGGTAGTAACCCTGAGATAGCGCCACCTAGGGGTTACATGTGGACCAAGACCAGATGACATCAATCCTCAGTTATGCCAAATGACCTAAGCCACCAGGATGCCTTCTATTGCAGATACCACCTGTGGAGCACCTGTGTGAGTAGCTTTGTACTCCCAGTGCAAAGGAGAAGTTCTACCTCTAATCTTTGGGCCTCAAGCCCATTTTACTGAATAATCTAATCTTTTAAATTGTTTGATGAGACCTTAGTGTTCTTAGAGAGGCTCCATGGGGATATCACCCACTCTGACCAGCCCCTGTGACTACTACTTAGGAGCTAGGGATGGAGAGATGAAATACGCTTTTGGAGATTTAACCCAATCCATCTTAAAAGTGAACCCTTCTGGGAGTTCCTGTCTTGAGGACAACTCTGATCTGGAGACTGCCTTGTCCATCAGGTGGGATACTCTAAAGGCAGTCCTTCAGGGCCACCTAATACAACACACTACAGCCCTGGCGTACAACGCAGGGAAAGACAGTCCCATCTGGAACCAACCTCAGTTTTCTCCAGGTTGTACACCAGCAGGATGACCTGTTGGTCACAGCCCAACTTAAACAGACTAAACAGGAGCTGGATACGCGTGCATGAAGCGCAGAGATTGCCCTTGCCTTTTAAGGCAGCAATATGGAGAGATTGGCCCATGGGCCTTTTGTCTCCTAGCTTTCATCTGCGCAAACAATGTCGGCTTTCAACCATAGCTGCCATTAGGAACGCTAACATTGGCACCTTACACACGAAACTGGGGCGCATCTCCTGGGCTTTTGTGACTACTATAAGAACCTATACACCCCGACCACCCCTCAGAACCCTAGTGCCATTTATGCATTTCTCTCCCATTAGAACTTCCCAGGCTCAATAGGGATCAGCAGACCTGACTGATCTCTCCATTATCCCAAATGGAATTAATGGCAGCCATCTCTCAGTCCAAAACCTTGAAGGCTGCTGGCCCAGACAGTTATGGTACAGAGTTTTATAAGCGTACAGTGCAGCAGGTTAGTCCACTCTTCCTGCAGGAACAATGAACCCCCCCAAGCTGGTCATATGCTGCAGTCTCCTTATCCCCAAGCCAGACAAGGATCCCCAACTATGTAATTCATACTGCCCAATCTCAGTCCTAAATATAGATTATGAATTCCTCATGTCTATCCTTGCAAGCGCCTGGACAATGTCCTTCCTCCTTAATTAACCTGGACCAGACAGGCTTTGAAAACTCTAGATCCACAACAGATAATACAAGGAGGGCACCCACCTGGTCCAGGAGATGCAATCCCACAAGGCTCTTCTGTCCTCAGCTTAGATGCTGAGAAGACGTTTGATAGGGTCTCATGACCCGTTCTGTTTGCCACTATGTCCAGGATGGGATTCTATGTTCCCTTTATTTCAATGATCAGAGTGCTTTATTCCTCTCCCAAGCCTGTGTAAAGTTACTGGCCATCCTCATGCCTATTTCCTATTCAGGGAATCGCCAGGCTGTCCTTTGTCCCCTGGTTTATTTGCCTATTTTATTGAGCCTTTGCCCAGGCTATTAGACTTTCCTCAAATAAGTGGGATCCAGATGGAGGGATGGAGAATCGTATAGCTTTGTGCGCTGATGATGTTTTGCTTTTCCTTGCTAGTCCTCTCAATCTGTCCAGCCATTTTTTAATTTTGGAGGATTTGATATATGTTCAGGATATAAACTTAACACTTCCAGAACGGATGCTCTAACATTTAATTTTACCCTTCACCAATATTTAAGCAAAACTTTACATTTTGTTGAGACCTAGAAAAGCTGAAGTACTTGGGCATTTATCTCTCACACCATGTAGGGAGAGCAGTGCAAAACAATTATGACCCATTCTATGCACAGCTTCAGGCGGATCTGACTAGGTGGGGTGTTCTCCTGCTGAATCTACTTCATAGGGTGTAGGCTATTCGGATGGTGACTTTGCCCTGGGTTCTTTACCTCTTTCAAAACGTGCCAATACATATCCCAGCTAAGACATTTCAAGTATGGAATAAGGCCATCATCGGGTTCATATGGGCTGGGAAACGCTCTAAATAAGGTCTTCCATTCTCTTCCTCCCTAGACGATGAGGGAGCTGGTTCTCCAACCTTAAACTCTACAATAGGGCCTCACACCTTCCTTCATCGTCATTCATTATATGAGAACTAGTCCTGTCCTCTGAGGGAAATCGAGGAAGGTCTCTACCATTTAACAATCTAATTAAGGCAGCCTTATACCACTCCCCTCCCTCTGGACCGTTGGATCATGGCCCATGGATCATACATCAGATTAAAACCTGGAACGCGATCCGCAGGCATTTTCCTCTCCCATATCTACTTTTTTATGCCCAACAGCCTCCTGGAGGACTTTCCTCCGCCCGTATGCACCACACATTCGGTTCCTGGGACCGCCTCCACCTCCGCCTCTCTGAGTTTATAAATGGAATAATTTAAATTCTTCCAAGAGCTTAGTCAAACCTTTGGTCTGAGGCAGTCAGACTTTTACCGTTCCTGCAACTGAGACACTTTTTTCATTTCCTCCCATCAGGTTCGAAACCCTGAGGATTTTCCTCCCTGATATCTTTACTTCAGAAATCTTTGCCTCTACTGAGATGCCCCATGCTATTTCTGCTCTGTATCAGGCCCAGGCGATACAATGGGGACAAATACGAGTGGACCCGTGAAAGTGGAACACAGAATTAGGCTTGGATATCTCTACACAACAGTGGGACTGGGCTGTCTCTTGTCATCCAAACTTACCTATTCTCACTGCTGGAGATTGTTCTCGTGGCAATTGATGATCAGATACTTTCAACTCCAGCTATAACAGCTCACTTTCAGCTACTAGATCAGGTGCATGCTGGCGCCAGTGTGGTGAGCTACTAGCACACCATGCTCATGTATTTTGGCCCTGCCCTAGCATACAACCTTTCCTGGCCTCCCTACAGTCTGAGTTGGGTGACCTATTTGGGCATCCACTCACCTTACAGCTGACCTCTTTATATTGCATGTAGTCCCCGAGGGCTTTGGGACTCCCATACATGTTATCTTATGGGATAGTCCTCTTGGAGGCTAAGAAAGCCTTGACCAGACACTGGCTTTCTACCCAGTTCCCATGATACTTGAATGGAGAGAGATAGTGACTCGTATTTATAGATCAGAGAGGATTTCCTATCACTTGAATGATCGTTCTGTGCTATGTTCACTGAAATGGACTAGACGGATCTTATATATTATGGAAAGGGACCCTATCTTTGTTCCTTAAGACCACGGATTCTAGCTATGAACATCGGGCTATTAGCTCTCGTGTGACATGTGGAAGTCGTTTACCATTGTGAAGGGGTCTGAGGAATGGTGCCATTGAATGCATGTATGAATTTGAAAGTAGGTATGAATTTCATGTTTCCTATATCCTTATGCTTGAGTTCCCCTGCCTGGACTGGGTCACTGATCCTTATAAACGCTGTAAAATCTGTATAACTTAGAACTGTTAATTTGATGTCCTGTATCCCTTAATATGTCTGTAACACATGAATTTGTGACTGCCATTACCCTGTACCCTGCCTATGTGAAAAGTTAATAAAAAAAAAATACCTCTATTCCATTTCCCATTTCTGACTCCTATGTCCCTAAATAAATCTGTTGTTACTGTTATGAAAACCATCCTCTGTGTGTGTGAGCATATTATTAGAGAGAGTCATTAAATGTAAATGTTGAAATGTGGGAAATAGCTATTGGGTCATGTCTGGGGAAGGTAATTGTGGGTGGTATAACATCTCAGGGGTTATACATGGTAGCAGCTAGCCCACGTAAAATACACTCTGAGTCATGGCACTGCGCAGATGTTTAGAATTGCTATAAGTTAAACAAACCCAAATCCTTAGCCCATTGTCCAGGGTAGTAGGCAGGGGTGTAACACTTGGGATAGTGCCACCAAGGGGTTACATTTAAATTATGGGTGTATTTAAAATGTCTGCTTTACCTTGAAAAATCCAATAATGGAGTGCAGCAAAGGAAAAGCCTCAACGCAGGACTTTTTCCTGGTCCTCAGTGAGTGTTATTCTGTAAAATTTGCAGTGAAAATGCGCTCCTCATAGTACCTCTTACTGCTTTGTTTTGGATAGCTTGCCTCTTCTTCTCCATCTTGATTTTTTATTGAACCCCTTCTTTTCTTTTTGCTTCCTTTTGTTCTGTCTTGTTGTTCCTAAAAGTGACTGTGTTAGTGGGCTGTAGACGGACAGATCAGTCGGTTCAATAGTTGTAGCTTGTTCCGGTGTTACAATGTACAGGCTTTGATCTCAATCTGTTTCTCACTGTGTTCCTCTGGATTTAAATGTTTTATTTTTGTATGCTTATTTCCTGCTGGCCGCCAGCCATCGGTCTGAACTCCAGCCACCCACCCATCCCCTAGGACTCTACTCTCTTACCCCTGGACTGCTCCCCTGGCTTACCCTCCAGGGCAAGGCCACCAGGGAGACTCCTTCAACTCCTGATAAATGCCTGAACTTGATACAGGAGGGCGAGTGCCTTGGACAGCTGTGTGGGGCTTGGTGGAATGGACATCCTCCATTGCTCTATCTGACAGATTTTTCGGGCTGAGTTATCCCAGCGGGCATGGCGTGCAGTGACATGAGGCATGTAGCTGGACGTTGGCATGCCCCGTGATAAAGCCAAGCTCTGTTGTCAGTTACCCTTAACCTCCACTAGAGGTCACTAGTGTACTGGATCCCCAGAGGAGAGCCATCTGTAGGATGCTTAATTCTCCTTTCCTGCCAGCCTCTGACTCGGCTCAATTTGAACATGGGTAATCAGCATCACAAGCTGTAGCGCTACCAATGTGCTGGCGGTTGGGCCGTTACTCTGGATTATTTAGTGTGTCTCCTCCAGCTGTGTGTTCTTCCCTTCTAACAGCTGGACCAACAATAATGCCTAATTCAAAAGGCTTTGCCTGTGAGTGGTGCCCATGAGAATGTAACCACTGTCAATAGGAGTCCCCAAGGTTCTATTCTGGTCCTATCCTTTGCCATTTATATAAATAACATTGATTCAGCCCTACCAATTCCTCTGTACACCTCTTTGCTGATGACACTGTTCTGTATGTCAGCAACCCTTCGCCTGCAGCTGCTCGTGAAATCCTACAAACAGAATTCTCCTTGCTACAATATTAGCTACTCGAAAAAAGCTTCTGTTAAATGCAAAGAAAACTAAAGCAATGATGTTCACAAACCAAAGCTCCACCAGCACATCCTCTTCAATCATTCTCCCCCAGCTATGCACTATACTTGGAGAAAATCTGGAGTATGTACAAAACTTCAAATACCTAGTTGTGTGGATTGACAACAGACTTGACTTCACTCATCATTTAGAAGAACTGTTAAAAAGTCACAAAGGCTTGGCCTTCTCTATAGATTAAAACCCTTCCTAAACAGAGACTCAAAGATGAGGTTAGTCCAGGCCATTTTCTATCAGTTGTTGACTATGCAGACTTCCTTTATAGTCACTGCCCCATCTCCTACCTTCACAAGTTGGAACCTTATATCATAGAGCAATAAGATTCATTACAGATCTGCCATCTAATACCCATCATTGCTGTCTTTATGCTGCAGTTGGGTGGGTTTCCCTTCACCTCAGAAGGAACAGAAATGCAGCACTATGGATTTACAGAGCGTGTCAAAAACTTCCAAACTATATCCTGGACTGCTTCACCCAGACCTCTCCTAGCTCCTATGCCCTAAGAAGCAACAACATCATCCTGCTCAAATTGCCCAAATTCAGCACCAGGCTAGGGAGGGCAGCAATCGCTATTCTCTAGCTATAGCATGGAACACCTACAAAAATCCCTAACACTGTCCAATATCATTCCATTTGCATCCTTTAAACAGCATTGTGCAGTCTTCTTCAAAGAGAAATGCAGTTGCTACCGCTAGAGCTAGCATTGTCATCTCACAAATCTCCTTCCAAACCATATATGGTATATTCCTTCCAGACAGACACCCCATCTTACGGGCACCCAGTAATAATCTTCACCATCCTAGTATTACATTATGTTGAGTGTCTGCCATGCCCCCACTGGGATATGTATATACTGTAAATATTAGCTTAACTTTCCTGTAATCTATTTTTATCATGTGAATTTACTGTACATCACTGTGTTTATAAACGTTATTTTCCCTTGTATGTATACTGTCTTATATAAGTGTATGATGTATCTGTTATGTATCAACTATTGAACCTTGACCTTATCAGGTCCATCTTGTAAATGAGCCTTGCTCAATGATGTTCACCTGAATAAATAAAGATTTGATGATGATGATGTTATGCAGATAGTGGAACTTGGAACCAAGTTCAAACACTGCAGTGTGGTCATGCTCCCTCTTGGTTAAAAGCCAGATTTGTTTCTCCGCTTGAAGAGGGCAGTCATCCCAAAGATGTCTCCAGCCTTCCTGTCTACTCATTTATTTATGTTTATAGCATTTTATTATTTTAATCTGTTAGTTAGGTGTGTAATTATTTAAATTAGAGAAATCTGCAGTTTCTCCGGTTCCAGATACATTCCCAGGAACAAGACAGGGCTGCAATGAAGCATGGTTCCCACCTCAGGAACTGACTGCTTTTATGGGCTAAATTTTGAAGTGGTTTCACTTTTTGTTGTTAAACATTTTATTCAAAAATGTTTTCAGTTAATACAACAGAAACCATCACAGAGCTGATATGTGTTCGTTCCGGTAGCATCTCACGGATAAAATATAAAGGTGTGATTAGGTGCATATATAAGTCATATAAGCAAACCCAGGTGAGTGACATATAGATTGGGTACAAAGACAATGTATTAATGCTATACTAAGTGTCTGGCTTTTGAGTAAAGGCCCAAAGTAGTAGCAATTAGGATACAAAGCAAACTGCACAAGGATATAATGCTACCAGGATAGGCAGTTGTGGAAGGTATAGTAGCAGAACACCATCTACACAAGAAGAGGTGCTTAGCCACAACACTGGCATGGGTTACAAAATCCTTTGTGCCTTAGAGGTGTAAGACCCCTAGTAAGGCCAATGAGGAAAAGTCCTGGTGAAAGGGGTATTGGGGCATGTAATATCCATAAGCCAGAGTGAGTCCCATTCATTTGTTCAGCTGTTTTCAGGTTTGAAAAGATGAGGTAATAGTGAGGGAAGAGGCTTGAGAAGCTTGGAGCCAGGAAAGAGAAACGCTGAGGGAGCTGTGGTATTTAACAGGTTAGCATCTATGGAGGTCCGTAACAGTGAAGCGGTCAATCAGCTGTGAGCCATTTGATGGCCTGGGCTACTTTAAAGGTCCAGTTGTAGCCCTGAAACCAGGGTAGATTCCACCCCCTTGCGCTTAGTGCATATGCAATTTAGTTTGACTGCATTGGGGTTGACACCTTCCCATAGGAACTGACCAATTAGTTATTGATTAGGTTGAACCACTTCTGAGGGATCAGGACAGGCAAGTGAGAAAGTAAATGGAATAATTTAGGAGCCATTATCATCTTGATTATTTTCTTGCCTACTATAGATAATTGTAGAGACTTCCATCCATCTGATTTAGTTTGAAGTTTGGGAAGTAAGACAGAGAAGTTCGATCACATAATTTATGTAAATGAGGGGTTATCTTGATGCCTCAATACGTCAGAGAGTCTGGTGCCCATTTAAGCCGTAATGTGTTAAAAGACGATGGTATACATGCTTTGTTTAAAGGAAGGACTTCTGTTCTGGTATGGTTCATGTTTAGACCAGAGAGAGATGTAAAATTATTGAGGACAGTCATCTGGGGATGAGGCGTGGCGTCTCCCAGTAGCACTAATAGATCATTAGCATACAATAATGTTTTGTACACCCGATCTCCCGTGGCAATACTAGAGATCTCAGAGTGCTAGCAAAAGGCTGCAGTTAAGGGTTCAGTTGCTAAAATGAATAGTAAAGGGAAACGGGCAGCCTTGTCTGGTGCCACGGGCTAAAGGAAAGGGAGGAGAGAGCGTGGAGTTGGTAAGCACCTGTACAGCTGGGGAAGAGTATATTGGTAAATTGCCAAGATGAAGGTGACTCAAGCTCCATGTGGGCCAAAACTGAGTATAAGTAGTTCCATTCAACTGAATGAAAACTTTTTCAAAATCAGTAGCCACTGCAGCAGCTAGGTGTCAGAGGAGCGGGCTATGTGTATATTTTCGAAAAGTTGGATGCTTCTGATTGGCTGAGAGACTTGTTTAGGTGGGCATTTATGAGACAACAATGCTCACTCTAAAACAAGTCCCTTGTGCCTCTCATTACCCGCAGAAATCCCTGTGCCACCTTCAAAGTCAAAGTGGAAAACCATCATGTTTTTCTTCTTCACCAAGCGAGTCTCAGAGCCGCAACAGACCCCCCAAACCAGTGATATGCACACACCAACCTGAATAGATGGGCACACACTGTATCAGATTGATGCCATTTTTCCTTAAGTTTAAAAAGAAAACAGGGTTTTTCATATTCAAAGCACAAGCGCTTAGCATGTTACGTGCTCAGTGCAACTGCAATGCATTTGTCACATACCTGCTACCTAGCCACTGCTCAACCCACCGCTGAACCGAAACAGAACCAGCCCACTTTGTTTTAAGCATAAATCACCTTATGAAGTTCAGAAGAGGCACCATGCTTCCATGCCCAATCGATATCTGTCTGGTGTAATCTTGGCACTCTGCTGTAGTCGACCCCCCACCGTGACGAGGCTGCTTGGGGGGTGACACTTCTACAAATGGGCGACAGCTTAACACACCAGTAAGGAAAGCGCATAATCTCAAAAAGTGTACAAACTGACAATTAAACATTGCAATGCTCTCTGCTGGCAGGTATACCAGTAGAGGCGGCTCTTATTTTCCTACTCAGCAGAGGGACTACTTTACTATCAAAATGACTTTAAATACATTTGTACTAATTTTGTAGTAATTTGGGGTTTTTTTCTATTTTTAAAAGGTACATAAAATACTACATGTAACCCATTTTCTAAGCACAATAATAGCCTCCAGAGTGGCACTGTTGGGCTATGCCCACTCTTCCAGGGCTTTAAGGACTTCCGCCTGCGCGTCAACCTCATTCAGCCCCTGGGTGGGCTGGTCTAGCCCAATACTGCCCACCCTGTTGGGTATTATTGCTTGCATATCAAATTGGTTGAGGTTCGCATGTGATCTGAATTAAGCTGTCCTCGGACAAATCAGGCTTGTGAGGAGTGCATCACTCTAACAGTATCTACAGCTTCTGCATGGTAACCACACATAAGCTGCCCCAGCATCTAGTACTTCCCTCCCTCCCTTCCAAGCCTCTATGCCTCCCATCTTAGTTCTCCCACTTTCCACCTTCCCCTCCTCTTCTACCACCTACCTTATTTTATTGCTCCCTCCTTCAACACTCCTCCCCATCTCACCCCATTACCCTTACCTTTCTACCTACTCCTAACCTGTTGTCCCTTCCTTCTACTCTCTTTGGTCTCCTTCCCACTATGCCACTCATTCCTAAGTACCATCTCATCTATTTGTGTACTAAAGCATTTACCTTTATCTCTTGGCTTCCTTCTAGTGCATCTTATGAAAAGAGGTGTAGTAGCATATAATATGGTCTCAACTAGGTATTATGTTCATTTATTGTAGATATTACTTATTTTCCTATGCATTGTAAAACCTGTTGTTGTTATGTACTTTTTCTTAATGCATATCCATATGTGCGCTCCTATGTGTAAAGCGCTGCACGGCACATATGCCCCAATGTGTTTCACTTGTGTTTTTCTTTATTTTGTTGATCATTGTAATCATCTTTGTCCTCCCAGGACTGTCTTGTAAATGAGCTTGCTCAAAGATATCTTTCCTGGTTAAATAAAGATTGAATTGAATCAAGTGTGGGAGGAGGCTGTAACTGGGCAGGTAAAATTCTGGCATTTATTTTGCTATCCACCATGATAAGTTATATAGGGCAGTAGCTGCAGGGGAGAGAATTAACTTTATCTAGCTTAGGAAGCACAGTAATGATGACTATGGACATTGATGGTGGAACCTTCCAGTGGAAGCAATTTCCACATAGACGTGGTGTAGTATGGGACACAGTTGAGGGAGAAGCGCCAATACATGTCTATTGGGAGGCCATCTCCTTCTTTGGAGCTTTCCTGGTTTAAGAGATGTAATTGTTGACAATTTCGATACGGTAATGGGCAGGTTCAAAGACGCCGCCTGGGCAGGGTCAAGTTTGGGGAGTCGAGGTTGTGAAGAAAGGAGGATAGCTAAGGTGCAGGGAGCAGAGACTGAGGTATAACTGCTGATAAAAAAGAAGCCATAACATTGCTTATGTTTTGAGGTTTAGCAAAGTTGAACGGCCTGATTATGAAGAGAGGGATGTACCGCCAGACTGTTGCTTTTAAACAGAAGCTAAGAGTTCGGCTATTTTCTCACCACTTTCCCAGTACTTATATTTTGGATGCATGAGAGCAAGTTCTTCTTTCCACATTGTTAGTGTGTAATTTCCTGTCAGAGTGCAATGGCCTCCTTCAAATTGGAGAGTTCTTGGGAGGAGGGTAGGATTTAAGGATGGCCTCCTTGGCCAATTGGGATTCCAAGATAGCTAGTTGTCCTCACGTTGTTTATGGAGATAGGTGGTATAGCCTATAATGTGGCCTTGAATGCCTCCCATAATATAGTGACAGATGTAGACCCATTATCATTTTCAGTGAAGATCTCAGCAACAGCTTGTTGAAGTTAGGTTTTAAATTGTGGATCCTGCAAGAGAACTGAATCCCAATGGAAGCATTGTGGGTGCTTCCAAGGAGCAAGTCTGGTTGAATGGGAGCATGAGCAGAGATGACTAGTGGATTAATATCTACTGCAGTAATCAAAGGGATAAGACTGGGTGAGGTGAGCCACAGGTCCAAATGGCTAAATGCGCCATGGATCACGGAGTGATAAGTATAGTCCCTAGTTCTCAGGTTATGCTGCCTCCAAACATCCGTGAAGGGCCTGGTCTTGGATCCATCACATGACAGCTTGAACTGTTCGGCATAAGGTTCAGGGCTACCATGACTCTGGTCCAAAGTGGAGTCCAGGTTAAGACTAAAGTCACCACCAATTAGCACTGCGACTTGTGGGTCAGCAAAACAGGTACCCTGAAGCTAAGTTATGAAAGAAAAGGGAGAGTCCTGATTCGGAGCATACAAATTCAGAATAAGCAGGGGACCCTTGGGGTGTCAAACTGAGCTAGAGCCCAACGACCTTAATTATCAGTATGAACTTTAATGAGGGATCAATGTAAATCTTTATGAATAAGAAGGAGACACCACTTTTTGAGTGGGACATGCTGTGGATCTTCAACCACACCACCTTATTAATCATCTTCATGTACTTAAACATTTTTATCATGTCCCCCCTCCCTTCTAGCCTCCAGCGGGTACATATCCATCTCTCTCCACCTCTCCTCATAGGGCTTCCCATGCACCATCTTAGTTGCTTCTCTGAACCCTTTCAATCTCATCTATGTCTTTGCACATGTGAGGTCTCCAGAATTGACCCCAAACTCCAAGTGTGGCCTCACCATGGATTTGAAAAGGGGCATTAGTATCTCCTCCTGCTTGTCATACTCCCTCCCTGCATGCCAGCATTCTGATTGCTTTGCCCAATGCCTTGCTGCATTGGTTCCCCACCTTATGGTTATCTGAAGATATAATTCAAGATCCCTTATCTGCCCAGTTGCCTTTATCCACCCCGGCAGTGTGTAGATGGCTTTCAGGTTTTACATCCCATGTGCATTACTGTATACTTTTGGCATTGAATTTCAGCTGCCAAGTGTCCTACCACCTGGGTTTGATTGCCCTCCCGGTCAGTGTATACCAATGATTTGCCTGACAAGAGAGTCAGTGATTCCTAGTCCCTGCTCCCGAACAGCAGTGCAGAATCTGTAGAAGACCGCCAACATGGGGTAGAGCAAAGGGATAAATGGGGTTTTTCGCACCATCATGGGGTAACACCTGGAGAAAGGGGACCAGGGGTCCTAGGGCTCCAGGGTAGGATGCCCAAGTAAGTTAGACAGGGTAACCTAGGAACAAGGCGATCGCACTGCGCGCTTCACAAACCGCGACTCAGTTATGGAGCCTGTGTTCAGGGCTATCTGGCAGGGTAGCACTGATACCTGGGCGGACAAGGTAGGTGACAGGAAGTACCGCACAAGGGCCCGGGAGGGGAGAGGAAGGGAAGGTATGTGGGGAGGGTGTGACAGGTAGCTGCCAAGCTGGTCCGCTAGCATGGTGGAGAGGGTGGTCAGTTGAGAGTGCAGGGTGTGGGGTTTGGGTCTGGTGTGGATCTTTTTTGCCAGTAGGCGGCTTTCTTTTATTTTTTAAAGGATTCACCCCCGACGTGCACCCTCTGGAGTTGAGAACCTTTAGTGGGGGAACAGCCCTCGCATGAAAAGGAAACCCATAGAGTTGGATGCCCTTTTCCCAGTCACCGCAGTGTTCATTTTGGTGATTTGCACTCACCCTAATGACGATCACTATTCCATGATTACCATTATGACATAGAACCATTAGACAGTAGCCCCTACAGCAAAAGTACTTTGGTAACTAAATACTGGCTATCAGGGGTAATATGGTAAGGGAAAGGGAAGGGAGGAGGAGGAAAAGGAAGGGGGTGGCTAAAGAGGAGGGGGAGGAGGGAGGGAGATGCAGATGAAAGATTAGACAGGAGGAAACGAGAGGAAACAAGGCATGCCACTTTATGCCAGATACATCAGAGTAGAGCTATTTGAATGGGGGTGTGCTTGGGACTGGTAACCAGCACAGGGATAAAAGCTGGAGTAGACTGACTGAGACCAGGTTGCTAGGTGTTGATCAAGTTTGGCAGGGTTAGCTAGGATGGCCATAACTTTATGTTGTAAGAAAATGCATTAGGTACAGTGGTGCTAATGCACAAGGTTCTGACACTGGTAGGCCACAAGGCCATGGCTCTAACAGATGCAGTGGAAGGTACAGTGCGGGCCTTAGGGTAGGGAGGAGATCCTGTGTCAGGCAGATCATTAGTATACACTGACCGGGAGGGCAGTCAAACCCAGTTAGGACAAAGTGATCATGAGTGCTAGGGCACAGGGAGGGACACAACAGGGCTACTGTCACCAAGCTGCAGAACAAGGGTAAGTGAGGTTAGGGGTGGGTTAAGATACCCGAAAGGCATAGGGACAGAAAAGGAGTTGTTGGGGGGCAAAGGATATTGCAGACAGGGGTAGGGTACCTTTAAGAGCATGATTAAGGCGTGCAAAGAGCCAAACCAAAAGCATGGGTATAGCAAAATGGGGACAAGTCAGACTGCCAAACAGCATACATCCATATAGCAGTGATTAAGGATTTAGCAAGCTCTCAGAGTTACTCTGCATAAAGCAAAGGCCACAGGATACAGAAAGAGCAAAAGTGAGGCAACTAGAGGCAGCTGCAGACCGAGTTTTTAGGGAAACATAGGCAGTTGTGTAGCCCTGGGTGCAGAGCCTTGTCTGAACCCTGGTGGGCTAAGGGATCTTTAGTGAAAGGAGCCAAAGGTTGTCCAGGGGAGCAGGATGTTATGAAGGACATTGAAAAGGAGGGGGCTGAGTATGCCAAGAAGGCCAATAAAAGTACGTAATGGGGCTTTAGGTATGCCTTGGCATAAGAGCCATTATAAATAAAAGTATGCTCCCACCATCAACCCCCAACAATAAAGCACAAATACAAAATAATGTCCATAGATGTTCAGCATCAGAAAACTCTCTCAAGGAGACATAAGAGTTATCCCTTAACAGTACTCACATTGCAGCAGGGCATAGATAAGTCCCAGTTTAATTGTGTAGCCCTCAATAAACAACTCCATACCAGGGCTGTGAAAATTGGCGAGGACCCAGGGCGGAAACATGAAACAATTTTACCAGCAGAATGGCCATGGAGTGACACTCAGATGGTGGGGCGTGTGAGGCAGACACTGGTGCGGAGTGCTCCTGGGATTTTCCTGATTCAATAACGTGTTTGGTGGCGGCCGGGAGGGCCAGGAGGTAGCAGGGTCTGGTGCAGGACTGAAGGCTGGATGCACTTAGCCAGATGGATTCCCTGAGGGTCCTGGGAAGCTTGGCCTGACACACGCTTGAAGCAGTGGCCTAGATTTGGGAACCATCCATCGAGCCCTGTAGTAGAGGAGCATAGCAGTTGCTCATCAGCAGGGTGGAAAGCTCCCATAGGTGTCATCTGAATGCTCGCCAGACCACAACTATGGGATCTGTCCGAGATGTGGCTGGAGGTGTTCTGTGTGCCATCACAGTTTAGTTTTGATTGCACTGTTTCTGCTTGGGGGCATCATCCAGAGGTCCTCCAGTGTTGTCTGCATGGCCACAGTGGAGGATGATCTGAAGCTGGAGCCAAGGTAGAATCTATGCAGGTAGGTGGGTGATCATCCTATTATCACTGTCTGGCATGAGATTCAATGGCAGTAAGGTCTTAGGTCAGTGGGCATGGATGAAATACTTAGTAGCTTCTGGGCGTGAAATAACATCAGCATCCCATTGTGTAGGATGCACAGCATGGCTTGGTACTGAAGAGAGAAGGATCCTAGCTCTTGGAAGGCTTGTCGGCCTCAGTAGACACATGGCAATGGGCAGTCAAATCCTCTGAGCAGTTCTGAAATATCACTCAATGGCCTTACTAGGTCCAGGGTGCCCAGTTCACAAGCTCGCTAAAGAATACCTTCCTAAACTTGAAAGTGAAGGAATTTCATCATAATAGGCCTTGGGTTCTCACCATGTTTTGGTGGTGGAGCCAGTGAGCAATGGACTGACTCAGTTTCAAACTTGGTGTCCCCTGGGAGTTGTAGAATGAAGGGAGAGCATGGTTCAAAAGGCAATCATGTCCTTCAGTTCAATTTGTTCAGGAAAGTCAAGAAATCTTAAGTTGTTTCAGCAACCACAAATGTTGAGGTCATCCAGCTTTGCTTGTAAGGTCTGTATAGTTTTTTATTGCTCCCTTTAAATGGTGTGCAGGGCAGGAGTCTGCCATCTGAGTGTAACCCCTAGGTGGCGCTATCCAGAGGTCTACTACCCTGCCTCGGCTGCTAGTAGCAGGTTAAGGGCGAGTTCTGAAACAGGTGCCTCCACCCCGAGGTCAGGGTTGGTCAAACTAACCTGGGCATAGCCTCCGGGATACTGTAACCCCCTCTTTCCCTTCTAGTGGCCTGAGCAATATACAATAATCACTTTCACAGTACCTTGTACACCATACCAGTACCCCACACTGTTTGCACTTACCATTAGGGCTGGTTCCTCTGACTTGACCCCCTGTAAAACAAGGTTATGCACAGTAAATAGCAACAGTACAGTACTCTTGGCACAAACTGGAACCACATTCAGGTTAAATGCAGCAAAAAGTCAAATCTGATCTCATCTCAGGGACTTGAACAAGGAAGGGGCATAATCAGGTTGATTGGCTTAAAGGTTATATTAATCAAACAGTTATGCATGTGCTTTAAGTCCCCACACAGTCACACCCTCTGGGTACCCAGGTAGCAAAATGGTGGGCTAGCCAGGAATGTTGCAGCTGGTTGGGGCCCTGTGATGGAAGAAAGCAACATGCACAACACACACTGCTTTGTAATCCGAGCCGGAGGGCTCAGTTCGTGAAAGAAAAAGCAACAAGACAATCAGATGACAACACTTTAGAGTTACCTGTTGTTGCAGGAGCTACCCTGATGTTTACTCACGAAAGCCAATACAGGACACAGGCAGAACGAAATTGAGACTGCAGGTTGTTGAGCTGGAGTGCCAGGAGTAGCAGGGCCCACACGAATCACTGAGGCGCTGCTCCTGTTTAAGCTGCTGAGCAGGGGGCTGATCCCCAGGCAGGTCTCTTGTCAATGGCTTTCTCCGCGCAATGGGTAGTCTGGCTGGGCCAGAGTGGCAAGACCCAGGTGAAATGGCAATGAATTCGGATTCAGTCCATTGGAGCTGGATGCAGCTTCCAGTGAGCAGAACACAGTTCAACACACAGTGGGGAACCAAATCATGACCCACTAACAGCACACAGCACATTTACATGTAAGAAATTCCACTATACCAGGCAGATTGCTATCCAGTCACAATTACAGAGTCTCTGCACAAACTGGGAGTTCAGAGGTGGCTAGAAATCCTGACAGGCCGATTGCATTCAGCAAATCTTCAGTCTTCTTCAGGTTAAAGCCTGGTCACAGTCCAGTGGCTTAAATAGGCCTCACAACTTGGATTCAGTCTGAATAAACTCTATTTTCCTCTCAGGGACAGCAGGCAGACAGGCAGGCCAAAAATTGAGCCTTTTCTCAGTTTTGCCACGTAAACCTACACAGAACTGCCTCTCAAATCACTTGAGCTGTTACTCATTTCACTTCCCAACTCAGAACTAACTGAAAACTGCAAGCAGTCTGGGAATTTCCCAAGTTCCAAAAGGTTCGGTTGGCTGATCTGTCTGTCAATCACAACAAGGGCTCCACTACAGGTTCATTTAGGTGCCAAAATGCAAAACTACAATTCCTATAAGTTTTGACCGCACCAAGGCCCTGTAGGCAGACTCCATTTTAGAGTCCCAACAGTACTGATTGGTCCATTCTGACAGTCCCGGCCAAGTTGGTGGAGATAAACAGAACAGTCCTTGCTGCAAAGAAAACAGTTTAGAACAAACTGCAATATTATTATCACTCTAATAGATATTCAGCAAATAAGCCCATCTTATAACAGAGCTCCTCTGCTAAATAGCGATGGCAGAACGGAGCAATTATCTCGTGGCCTGGGTGGGGCTCGCGCATAGAAGCACTCAGTCCCTCCCAGATTAATTATAACTGCAATCCAGGCAGCTCTTAAAGAGACAGTACACAGAGGCTATACAGGCACTCTCTGGCAATACATTTAAACTGCTAAACACAGAACACCAGCCTGGCAGTGAGCATTTAGGCAAGCTCAAGGAAGACTTTTCAGAACCCCCATTTGTAGGGGGGTTACATGAGCTAACCATTGTTCGGTCATAGTTGCCCTAGTTGAGAGGTGCTCTATTTGCTCTGAGAGCTTAGAGGAGCTATGCTTAATATCCTGGAGTTCAGCCAGTAATTGGGAAAATATCCCTTCTGTTTTTCCTTTTCTTGTTGCCGATGCCACTGCCATGATATGTACTGGCCTGGGCACGGATAGCTCTTGATAGATTGTGGAATACAAATGCTGGAATTTATACAGGAAAGACCAGTCCAGAAGCAGAAATGAAGGGCTCAAATAAAAGCTGGTAAGAAGTCTGTACTACTTTGCTGAAAATAGGTGAAAAACAGGTAGTGACGGTGGGAATGCCTGCTGAAAGCAGTTGGGAGGAGAAGAGAGTCAGAAATAGGCTGCCATCTGTACTCATGATTAGCATGCCCCAGGTTTCACTTTTTGTTATAAATAGCAGTTTTAGCAAAAGGAACCACATAATTCAAATTAGGCACTATCAATAAATTTGGTATGACTGATAGGCCTAAAAAGAAAACTGGGCCTACGTGATTTAAAAATTGTACTGTGAACTTTGAAGTTTTGCCCTAAGACACAAAAGAAAAAGGCTGAAAAAAAGAGAAGCACTCATGGTTTCTTAGTCTGCCCTCTGTATCAACGAAGCATATAAGAGGCTTCAGCAGGAGCTCCCAGTGATGGTGGGAAGCACGCATTAGAGGGTTTTCTAGTATGCAGCAGTCCCTGTCACAAGGAGAGAAAGAAAAGATAAAGCTACTCAGCCATCTGAACATCTTGACAAAGGTGGTCAAGATACCAGTGTGTAACCCCGTCCCCTTGTCTAGGGGCAATATCTTTGTCGCAGTTGTTCCAGAAGGCACATAGAGAAGGTTACATCAACACTAACCCGAGCTAGTGCACGCTGACACATATGCTAGATAGGAAAATAGAGGTCCACCTTCCCCGACGACTCCATTCACCAGTGCACTCTCGGTCTCACCTCCATATCTGGATTTTGTCCCTGAACACTGACCACCAGACCAGGATCTCCCAGCTGCAACCTCCCGAGTCCTTGAGCCCCTGAGTCCCTTTTGTTCTGGTATGCAGGATGACAGCATCTATCCTGGAATTAAGAGTTCTTATTTCATTCTATCCCTCTTCTGGCTTAAATACGGTAATGTCTGTCACAAATGCACTCCATGGGTCAGGCCTCTGCTCCCACAGTGCTAACCTCAGAGTGCAATAGTGTGAACAGGTAACAGACAGGTAACCCCTGTCTGCTTTGGGTCCAATCACCTTAGCCTCGAATACTGGAGGGATTCAATCTGTGAACCTTATGCTAGCATACCAATGTACAGGCTCAGATATGTACCCTCTTCAGGACTGCAGTACAATCTTTCGCCAGGGCACCCAACCAGGTATCCCAAATTAACCCTTTTTTCTGTATAGAGACCTAGGTAGTTCTTACTTTTACACAAGCTCAGTAACACAATCAAGCTTTTCAACAGATGTCAGACTTAACCACATATACATCACATGCAAAAAAGAAACTGAAAAGACACCAAGGCAGTATTTCAAAGAAATGGTTGTTTACTAAAAGTACGATAAAAGGTAAAATTAAACACAGAACAATATATCGTACAGCTTACAATTTTGTAAAACAAAAAGTTTCAGAACAAACACTCCTACCACATATTATTTTCTAGCTGTTACCTTTCTAAGTGCTTTCCCAGTCAGAGTCTAGAATCATATGTCACCATCCCATATACAGTGTTTCATTTGTAACTCTATCTGTCCCCACCCCTTTTGATGAGGTCAGCTAGAACCTCCCTTAGATAATTTCTGACATAAGTGTCTCTGAGGATGTGAGTCATTGCTTTGAAAAATCTATAACTAGCCATTTCCCAAATATGACAGTCTTTAATTAAACATTTTCTCTTTGAACTTAACAATCCCACACTCATGTCCTCTTGGGCAGATTTCCTGTGCTAGTGTGATCTGAGAGATGTTATGACTCTTCACACGTTTCTGGTTATATGCTAAAAGCAGAAGAACCAGCCCAATTACCCTGCCTCCTGTAACGCCATAAAACTCACATTTGGTTTTCAACTTCAAAAGCCTGGGCAGATCATAAAGGGCAATAAAATACCCTTCTGTAAGGAAGTCTTAATTAACTTGTTCTTCTGGTCTGGTCTGGTTTACAACATCCTGTGGTTTCAGCTACTGACCTTGAAAGTTAAAGGCCAAAGCTGTCACATATGTACATTTCATACACAGACCATTTATTCATAATATAAATATCATACAGGTAACCAGAAGCAGGGGCAGAGTGTCACACTCACTCCCAGTTTCTTCCCAGACTAGCTTCTTTATTTAACTCCAGCACTCCAAATGATCCCAGGAATGCAGGGTCACATCCTTCACAAATAAATAAACAACTCCATGGGGCTATCTAACTTTGTACAGTTCATCTTGACTGGATCTTCAGAGCAGCATATCAAATACAGGCAGTACAACAGGGCTCCTTCACCTTTCTCTTTTGGATGCTTTACTCAAGGAACCTCCCTTCGCAGAAACACACAGGCTCCTGGCTCACTAGGCGTAAGCCAAATGTTTTACTCTACTCTTCTCTGGGTTGCACATGACACACTGGCACTGGTTGCTGCCCCAGCTCCAGCACAGGAAAGCATGCTGCCTTCCTCACCTGGCCCCTGGACCTTGCTCACATCCCCAGTGCTACCAGAATTTTTTCCCTGCGACCCAGGCCCGCGCATCCCCTCATTCTACAAGGATCCCTACTCCATGAAGGTGCTTCCACTCTTACATCACCCGCTCTTTCCTGCAGCTCAGCCTGTTCAACCAACCGGCTCCTCCTGGTGCAGCGGCCTTTAAACCCAGCCCTGCTCCAGTACCTGAGCCTCTTACTTCCAGAGCTGACCTGCAACGAGGTGGGGCCTTGGGCCCCTGCCACCGCCCAGGCCTCTCCGAGCAGCCCAAACCCTATGAGCAGCACCGTCCTCTTCTGCTCCCAGCTGACCCTTTTTCAGGGGAGGGGATACATGCCCAGGCCCAACTGGCACTTCAGAGCACCATATCAAATACAGTCAGTACAACAGGGCTCCTTCACCTTTCTCTTTTTGGATGCTTTACCCAAGGAACTTCCTTTCTCAGAAACACACAGGCTCCTGACTCACTAGGCTGGTAAGTCAAATCTTTACTCTACTCTTCTCTGGGTTGCACATGACACTCTGGCACTGGTTGCTGCCCCAACTCCGGCACAGGAAAGCGTGCTGCCTCTCCCACCTGGCCCCTGGACCTTGCTCACATCCCCAGGGCTACCAGGATTTTTCCTGCGACCCAGGTCCCTAAGCCAGCTCCCCTGGTGCAGCGGCCTTTAAACTTCTGGCCCTGCTCCAGTACCTGAGCCCCTTACTTCCAGGCCGACCTGCCACGAGTGGGGCCTGGGCCCTGCCACTGCCCAGGCCTCTCAAGCAGCCAAAACCCTATGAGCTGCACCGTTCCTTCTGCTCCCAGCTGACCCTTTTTCAGGGGAGGGGATACATGCCCAGGCCCAACGTCCCTCACACATTCCTCCTGGGCTTGCAGTAGCTCCAACCAGTGGCCACCCTCCAAAGTCTGTCCTATGGCCTGTGACCCACCAGGCCCTTTAATGCCAATGCCCCAGTACCTGCCCTCCAAGCAGGCCCCAATTTTTGGGTGAAGAGAGCCTCTTGGTTCCAACGCCCTCAGGCCACCCTGCCACACGGGTACTGGGAAAATCACTGTCACTGGCCTTCCCCTGTGGGGTCCTTGCCACCGTCCCACAACCCTGGCAGCCTGAGCAAACTACTTCATGGGGATCTACAAGGGCTCTTGTCTGTCCTGGTCTCCTATCTGCCACCTGCACCTCCCTTACCCCTATGGCGCAGGGACCTGGCTAACCATCCCTCCCCACAGAGCTTCCTTTCTGGCTCATCGAGCCATGTTGCTACAGAGGCCATCCTTATCCACCACTTGGGGATTCTCCCTTTGGCCCACCCGGACTGCCAAGCTCCCGATTCTGCCTGCTCTGCTCCCCAACCACTCTCCTCCAGCCCCAGGCCTACTGCCCAGGCTGGAAAAGGCCCTGAAGCTTCCTGTTCTTGCCTTATATATTTCCCTAAACCTACTCTCTGTTGCCACCTTGAGGCATCCAGCAGGTACTAACCCCAGAGCACTACTAAATTCCCTAGCTCGGGGATAAGGATGCCTAAAATGGGAGCATAAGCCCCTCTTTAAGGGGCTTAAACTCTCCCCACCCAGAAAATAATTCCTTCCTGGGAATGATGGCAAGGGTCCAGTGATGGTCTCCTGCCATCAAACTGAGTATGCATACTCGCCAGCCTTCTGGAAAGAGACTCACCATACCTGATCATAGGCACCACTCAACTTACCTCTCTAACCCAACACACCCTATGGCCTAAAACTTACCTGTACCAGGATATAATCTAAGTACTTAGGAAAACCTTCATTATGTCTTTATCAAAACAGATAACCTTAATCATTGTTCCATAATGACTGAACTTCAGTCCTAAACAGTAATGAGGTGCTTTTCTAACAATTTAGCTACCCCAATATGCCTCCTACCTACTGAAACAAGTTACTCTGTGCAGTCCCCTGCCAGTCACTTACACAGCCACTACACATTCACCCATCAGCCTCCTTTAACTTTCATTCCAGCATTTTACCATAATTATAAAATGTTATTAATAGAAACATTAATTTGAAATGCCAACATTTTCTTTTCAGGAATAAGAACTGTGTACAAGCACCATAATTCTGCTCCATAGAGCAGTCCATAATCTAAAATCCAAAGATCTAGGTTGCAGGTCCCTCTCCAGGAGGTAAATAATACTCTGGGTCTGACTTGGTCGTTCACATCCCCAAAGGGATGCCAGTCCAAAAAGTAGTACTTGGTCCATGTCCCAGCCAAATCCTGGACCAGAACAAAATGTTTAAACAAAGTCAGGCCAGACCAAGTCCCTGTGCGACACATCGACCGTGCCTGCTGAATTAACTGCTGAGATGGGGCATCTCCTCCACTAGGATGATTCTTTAAGTAGTCCGTCTGTTCCTTAAAGATCCATTCTTCCCTCATCTCATCTCCTCGATGGTGTCCCATAACCTTCAGGCACGTAGGATAGTTTATATGGGGATAATCCACAGGCAGCCACCTATGGACCCACCTCCTTGCCTGGCTCCATTCTGGCAGGTCTCTCACACTGGTCCTTCTGGCTCGTCCCACTGGTAGCCATATCCCCGTCGATACTTAAGGTTAGCGGGTCACTGGGATTCATCCTGTCCATCTGGGTCCAGAGGGTCTTTGCCTGACCGGGAGCTGTGGTGCTGTCTGCCAAGGTGATCACAGGTCGATGGTAAGGCCTGGGGATTTCCCTAACCACTTGGTATTCCTGAAACTGAAAGGTGCTACCAATATACTTGTCATCCAACTCTTCAGCTCCCTTCACTCAGTACTCTTCCTGGCGCTGCTGGTGCAGGAACAGACTCGGGCCAAACCCACTGGGTTTGATTCTAAACTTGGCTCCCAAGGTAGGCTCTGACTTGGGACGACAGGGCCTCTGGGCTACCACTGGACAGAGGCCGAGGCAGAGACCCCCTGGGACCTGGAGAATCTCCTGCGGTTGTCTGAAACCCTGCCCCTCCTTCTGCCACTGGGATGGCCAGTAGCTGACATCAGGGAGTGGGGCAGATGGCTGTGCTCCCGTCACCTTACCTCTTTGCTTTTCCCTGCACCTTCCCTTCTACAGCCTCCACTATGATGTCTGGGAATCACTACTGGTCTCTTTCACTTGGGCACAGTACTTTCTCCCAGAGAGAGTCTCTCAAAGGCTCCTGAATCCCCACTGGCTGATGACCATGGTACAAAAGAGCTTGCAGTGGAACTGGGAAGGAACATCCCCAAATTTGAGCTGGCGGCATGCCTGTACAGCTCTGGCACACAAGCAGTCTGGCACCACCTCCTCCGGTACTCCACACCTCATACATCTTTCTATTTTCTCATCCTTTTCCCCCAGCTTTCCATAGCCAGGAGAGCAGTGAGGCTAGGAACCATGGGCAGTGGTTCCTCCTGGGGAGTCACTTCTGCTCCATCTTCCTCCCTGCCAGACACCAATCCATGACTGTCTGCTCCAGTCCCTCTCTGTACCTCCCAGTGCCCACAGCAAAAACTTGCTTACGTGGTTTCTGTTTTTTCTCTTTATCCTTTTGCTGTACTTGGCGGCACAGTCCCTGGCTTGAATGTGAATGTGCAATTATTCTCTCGCTAGTTCATTCTTGAGCTTTCTTTCTCCTCACCCTCTCGGCTCCACGCCTCCCGATCTCACTCCTCAAGTTAGCACTTCTGCTTGTGGCTGCTGTAGCTCCTCTCTGGCCATCACCCAATTGGATTCTGCCTAAAGGTCGCATGATCAGTTGGTCACGCGTGACACCACACCAGGCAGGCTGAGGCCTACTTTTCATTCAAACCTACTCCCACAACTAATTTTCTCTGTGCCATAGGGCCCAACCAGGCCAGGAGGCCTGACCCACAAACTGGATCACAAGGCTCAGGTCGGCGTGGCATTTGGTTTGGGGTGCATCCTGGACTGAGCCCCTCAGCAAAACCCCTGGCCCCCTCATTGAGGCATATATCTTCGTCGCAGTTGTTCCAGGAGGGCACATAGAGAAGGTTACATCAAGCAGTAACCTGAGCCAGTGCACGACATGCTAGAAAGGAAAATAGATGTCCAACCTTCCGATGACTCCATTCACCAGTGCACTATTGGTATCACCGCCATATCTGGATTTTGTCCCCAAACACTGACCACCAGACCAGGATTTCCCAGCTGTAACCTCCTGTGTCCTTCAGCCCCTGAGCCCCTTTTGCTGCGGTATGCAGCGTGGACAGCATCTATCCTGGAATTAAACCTTATGAGACAAATTAAACACGGGTGAGAGTTCTTATTTCATTCTATCTCCCTCCCAGCTTAAATACGGCAAATGTCCACTCCCAATTTCTTCCTAAACTAGCTTCTTTATTTAGCTCCAGTACTCCAAATGATCCCAGGAATGCAGGGTCACATCATTCACAAATAAAACAGCTCCATGGAGCTATCTAACTTTGTACAATTCATTCTGACTGGAACTTCACAGCAGCATATCAAATACAGGCAGTACAACAGGGCTTCTTCACCTTTTCTTCTTGGATGCTTTACCCAGGAACCTCCTTCTCAGAAACACACAGGCTCCTGGCTCACTAGGCTGGTAAGTCAAATGTTTTACTCTACTCTTCTCTGGGTTGCACATGACACACTGGCACTGGTTGCTGCACCAACTCTGGCATGGGAAAGCATGCTGCCTCCTCCACCTGGTCCCTGGACTTCACTCACATACCCAGGGGTACCAGGATGTTTTCTCTGACCCAGGTCCCGTAACCCCTCATTCTCCCTATACAAGGATCCTGCTCCATGAAGGTGCACCCGTTGTCACAGCACCCTCTCTTTCCTTGCAGCTCAGCCTGTTCAACCAGCTGGCTCTCCCTGGTGCCCTTAAACCCAGCCCTGCTTCAGTACCTGAGCCTCTTACTTCAGACTGCCCTGCCATGGTGAGGCCCTGGGCCCTGCCACTGCCCAGGCCTTCTGAGCAGCCCAAACCCTCGAACAGCATTGCTCCTTCTGCTCCTAGCTGACCCTTTTTCAGGGGTGGAGGAGGGATACATGCCCTGACCCGACGTCCCTCACACATTACTCCTGGGCTTGCATGGGTGCCAACCAGTGGCCACCCTCCAAGGTCTGTCCTATGACCTATGACCTGCCCTGCCCTTTAATGCCGATGCTCCAGTACCTGTCCCTCCAGGCAGGCCCCACTTTGGGTGAAGGGCCCTTGGTTCCAACTGCCTTCAGGCCACCCTCACACACCAGATACCGGGAAAACCACTACCACTGGCCTTCCCCTGTGGGACACCTGCCACCGTCCCCACAACTCTGGCAGCCTGAACAAACTACCTGACACCGAACTACAAGGGCTCCTGCCTATCCGGACCTCTTATCTGCCACCTGCACCTCCCTTACCCCCAACGGCGAGGACCTGGCTAACCATCCCTCCCCCACAAAGCTTCCTTCCGGCTTCTCAACACCATGTTGCTGCAGAGGCCATACCTAGCTACCACTTGGGGTGTCTCCCCTGTTCTGGCCCACCCAGACCACCGAGCTCCCCTGATTCTGCCTGCTCTGCTCCTCCAGCCATCCTCTCCAGCCCCAGGCATACTGCACAGGCTGGAAAAGGCCCTGAAACCTCCTGTTGTTGCCTTATATACCTCCCTGAACCTACTCTCTGCTGCCACCTTGAGGCATCCAGCAGGTACTAACCCCCAGAGCACTACTAAATTCCCTAGCTCGGGGTGGGGAGAGATACCTAAAATGGGAGCATAAGCCCCTCTTTTAAGGCGGGCTTACAAGTGTTATGAAAGGGAACCCTGATTCCAGTGAATGGTAAAAATGTAAATAAAGAGCCTCACAGCAGGTACTGGAACCAGTGCCTGCTAAGATGTAAACAAAAGAAAAGCTTGTCCCTGCTCCAGACTCTTGCAAAGGATAAGCTACAGGCAGTGGAACAGAAACAAATGCCCTCAGCAGAGAAATGACAAACATGTCACAGTTTTCCAGGCCTTGTAGGCTACGGAAGCCTTATGAACATGAATGCCCCCATGCTCCTGTTCCAACCAGCAGTCTGTCTTGGAGGAGGCAATCTAATATAAACAGGTAAAGGAGGATGAATCTGTAGAGTTTGATTCTCCTTCCAGGGTTAATGAGGATTATTGCCTTTACTGCTCATTCATGAGACCAATGGTGGAGACCCCCAACATTTGCTCTGAATTAGGGGTCAAGTTCAGTTTGACCATTCAGCCTGAATGGGTCAAACCCTTGATGTTTCCACTAGTCCACCATCTGGACATATGGATGAAATATGTGACTTTGGTTCACCCGGTTTGCCCTGCAATACTCATAAATTTTATGTAACCCCTGCAAATGGGGTTCCCAAAAAGACTTCCAGGAGCTTGCTTGAATGCTCCAAGCCTGAATGGTGTTTGGCGTGTTAAGCCATTTATCAGTGAGTGTTTTAGAACCTCTGGTACTGTCTCTTTAAGAGCTGTCTGCTTGCAGACATAATTAGTTTGTATGGGGACTGTGTGTTTCTCTGTTTGAGTATCACTCGAGCTGCTGCCAATTCACTCCATTTTGCAGTCACTAGGAGTGCAAAGGGAACCTATCTGAAAGATGTAACTGTTTGCAGAAATCATTTACAGTAATAATGAAATTACAGTTTGTCTAACCTGCTTTCTTTGCAGTCAGAACTGTGTCTGCCTAGTTCCCCATTCTGGTTTTGAACTGCTGAACTGGACCAATCAGTGTGGGGTAAGCTAGCTCTAAAATGGTGCAGTGTCCCAGAGGGCTGTGACCAAGTAAGTTTAACTATTGCAAACCCTGACCTCTGGGTGGAGGCACCCGCCATTGGATCCAGGCCCCTCAACCTGTTAGTGGCAAATCAGGCAGGGGTAGTAGCCCCTGGGATAGCGCCATCTAGGGTTACATCTTAGAGGCTCACCGCTGGGATTGTGTGTCCTCTAGTGGCCATATTTACAAACCACTGTTAAGGAAAAAAAAAAAAATAAATGGGTACCCCGACAGAAGTGGCTGTGCACCGCTGGTGGAGTGTGTACTGGGGAGGAGATCGACCCCAAAATGCTATGCTTATCCTGGACATCCCCTGGGTATCAATACGGACACTGTGCAGGAGTACTTTCCAAGGTGGAAGGTTTACAGAGTCCTGTGGTGGTGGGTCGGCATGCTAATCTGCTCACCCACACTTTCCTGGCCCTAGTAGAGTTTAAGGATCTCATAGATGGCTCCAAAGTGCCACAGACCATTACCCAGAGGGCCCCACCACTATCTGAAACTTTTGAGGAGAAATTTGCTAAATGGTTGCTGGGAGAAGGGAAAACTGTGGAGGACTTGAAGAAACTATTCTTGCCACCTGGGGGTGTTCCTCCCCAACACCCTCTCCCGCTCCAGTGCCCGTAATGGTGGCTGAACCAATGCAGACTCCTATTTCTGCACCTGCCATTAGTCACGACTCTTACCAAGGTTGAGGATCTTCTCTGGCACCTCCCCACCCCCAAGGGGAGGATGACTGGGAGACCTGGATAGACTATGTTGCCCCCAAGTGCTAGAATGGCAATGCTCGGAAGCGGCGAAAGAGGGTCAGTGAAAGCCTCCGAGGTCCTGCCCTGGCTACCATCCGTGCTAACGGGCCAGTAACCCTGAAGCTACTGCACAGGCCTATCTTGAGGCCTTGGAGAATGTGTATGGGAGCCCAGATTCTGATGAGGACCTATGGTGGAGAGTAAGAAATGCACAACAGTACCAAGGGAGTTGTTGTCTGTGTATGTCTCGGCTGGAAAAATTGTTGCAAGAATGCCTCAGAAAGGGTAGTTTGCCAGCGATTGAACTGGACCGAACCAGACTGGACAGAATCCTTAAGTCTGCCCCTCTCAGAACTGCTGTTGCTTCAGTTACGCCTGGCAAATCGACTGGAATCCCACCCTCCTATGATGAGTTAATGAGAGAAATTGAGGAGTTGAGAAAAGGCGACCTCGGGAGGGACCTGCACCAACACCTGTGGCTCGACCCGAGTGACTGAGGGTGACCCATCAAGTGAAGTTCAGGGGCAGAGGTTGACAGTCAATGAGTGCTTTGACAAGGAAAAGATATGTCACAATGGGGGCGAACTGTTGAGAGAGATCCGAATTCAAAAACAGTCCTTTATGAAGGCCACGCCTGCAAGTCTGGGGCCCTGACCTATATCCGACTGCATCTGCTTAGGGGTGGGGGTACCCACCATGTATCTCCTGCTGATAACAGCTCGAACTTCGATTCCTTGACCATGGAAGTGGAGAAACTGACGAGATGTCTCCAAATGCTTATCACGCCGCAGACAGAGATGGCACCAAGGTTTCCAGTTAGTAATACCCCGCCCTGGCTCCCAGTGTGCGCCTCGCCAGCTCAAACTCCAGAAAGTATGTTTTGCTATAATTGTGGGAAAGATGGGCACATGAAAGGGAATGCCGGTCCCAAAAGACACTGACAAAGTTGCATATAGGCTACAAGGAGAGCTTCGAGAACAAATCAGTGGTTAAGAGGTGCACGAATGATCCCAGTGAGCACCAAAAATGCTAACTCACGTCCTTTTGTGGCAAGGTCAGTTGCCCAGGCCCCCACTACCGCCTCTCCAGACTGGTCCAAAATAGTGGGTCCCTCCATGGAGACCACTGTAAAGGTGAATGGAGTGTCTACAAGAGCTGTATTAGACAGTGGCTCCCAAGTGACAATTATGTTTCAGGATTGGTATCAGAAGCATTTGTCAGACGTACCCTTACAACCATTAGTAGGACTGCATGTATGGGGGTTAAGTGAGAAGGCCTACCCCTATTCTGGGTATATCCAATTTGGCTGTCTTTCCCCACCTCCGTGGCTGGGTGGCCGAACAAGTAGAGACCCTAGCCTTAGTGTGTCCCCCACTGGACTGTATGATGGTGTCCTTTGTTGATTGGAACAAATGCTCATATGTTCGGAAGGCTGGCACAGTTGTGTTATGAAAACAGGGTCAAAGACTAGTAGAGCTTTAAGAGTTCGGCTTTAATTAAGAAGGCCTATGAGGCACAGAGAGATGCTGAAAAAATAGAACCAGAGGAACCAGTCGGAATTGTATGGAAGAAGGATCCTGAGTCTCTGATCCTGGCGCCAAATGCCCAGTGTACCTTACAGGAGAGGTCCGTATCAGAAAGGATGTTAAGAATAAAATATTAATGTTGGATGCACAGGCGATGGAAAATTGCCAGAGGGACTGCTGGTCAAGCCTAGTATTTTGCCCGCTAGAGCCCATGCTTATCCAGAAGGGTAATGGTCCAAGTTCAAAATGTGTCTGAAAGAGACATTCGAGTAAATAGAGGTTGCATCCTGGCTAATGTGCATTGTGCAGACACTGCAGTGCTACCCAGCAGCAAGAGTTCAAGGAAGAATGACAGAGTAACGCCTGACTTGTTTGATTTTGGCGACTCCCACTGCCAGCTGAATGGAAAGTGAGGATCAGTGAGAAGCTTGCCCAGAGAGACCAGATATTTTCTTTAAAGGAATGGGATGTAGGATGCGTGCAAGGAGCTGAGCACAATATCCGGCTGCATAGAAGACCATTTCGTGAGAGGTCTCGACGCCTGGCACCTGCTGACATAGATGATGTGAGGCGGCATCTGTAAGAGATGTTAGCTGCTGGTGTAATACAAGAATCCAGAAGCCCTTATGCTTCCCCATTGTGGTAGTGAGGAAAAGAATGGAACAGTAAGGATGTGTGTGGATTATCGCACCTTAAACCGGCGGACTATCCCTGATCAGTACACAATGCCCGCATTCAGGATGCTTTGGACTGCCTAAACGGAGCAAGTGGTTCTCTGTGCTGGATCTCCGCAGTGGGTACTACCAGATCCCGATGGCCCCAGAGGACCGTGAGAAGACAGCCTTTATCTGTCCGCTTGGCTTCTATGAATTCATGAGGATGCCTCAAGGGATTTCAGGTGCCCCAGCCACTTTTCAACGATTGATGGAGCGTGCAGTGGGGACATGAACTTACTAGAGTGCCTGGTATACCTAGATGATGTTATTGTGTTTGGCAGCTCACTGGAGGAACATGAGAGCAGATTATTTAAGGTATTGGACCGACTGGAGGACTTTGGCCTTAAACTGTCCATTGATAAGTGTCAATTCTTTCAAACATCAGTAAAGTATGTGGGAACATAGTATCCACCGAGGGAATAGAGACCGACCCAAGTAAAGTTGAGGCCTTGACCACCTGGCCACAGCCAAAATCTAAAAGAACTGCAAAGATTCCTGGGATTCTGTGGTTATTATAGGCGTTTCATCAAGGACTATTCAAGAGTGATCCGCCCTTTACTTAACCTTACTCAAGGGTATCCCCAACCCACAAAAATACCAAAAGTCAGCGTCCCTCAAGACTGAAAAAGTGTATTTTCATCCGAGTGAAGTATTTGGGGCCCCTGGACTCCTGATTGTGAGACTGCTTTTCATGAGATCATATATCAGCTTACCCATGCACCAGTGCTGGCCTATGCCGATCCAAGAAAACCTACGTCCTGCACACTGATGCTAGCTTGCAAGGGTTGGGGCTGTGTTGTACCAAGAGCACGAGAATGGCCTGAGACCAGTGGCCTTTGCCAGTAGAAGCCTGACCCCATCCGAAAAGAACTATCCTGTACATAAGTTAGAGTTCCTAGCTTTGAAGTGGGCTATTGTTGACCAATTCCATGAGTACTTGTATGGGGCTAAAATACTAGTAAAACTGACAATAATCCTTTGACCTATGTGCAGACCTCAGCTAAGTTGGATGCCACTGGCCATAGGTGGCTTTCTGCATTATCTACATATGACTATGCTCTCGAATACCGAGCAGGTCTGAACCACATAGATGCTGATGCTCTCTCCGGAGGCCTGTTCCCCAGAATGATTGGGTCCGATTGGCAGAACCTGACATTCGGCACTCTGCGGAAGTTTGACAGGGAGGAACAAATGTCCCACGGACGCAGTGGACTGCATGGTGGATTGCTTGGGACCCTCTGAGAATTGCATACCTGCTGCTTATTGCCACTTTTCTGCAATAGACATTGGTGCACTGCCTCAGCTGGACAATGACAGTATTGCGGGCTCAATCCGTGATCCTATGATCAAATCAGCTTTAGAAGCCCTCTATGCAGGAAAAGATGTGTCCAAATTACGCTCCACTGATTTGAGAACTGCACTGTTATACAAAGAAGGTCCTAAGTTGAAACTGATCAATAAACTGTTATACAGAGAAACAGTAGACAGAGGGGACAAGTAGACAAACAACAACTGGTGCTGCCCACTGCCTTTCGAGACTCAGTATTGAGGTCCTTGCACAACCACATGGGGCACCTTGGTATAGACAGAACACTTGACTTGGTGAGATCCAGATTCTATTGGCCTAAGATGGGGGTGATGTGGAGCAACACATTTGAACTTGTAGTCGCTGCTTACAGAGGAAAGCTTTGCCCCAGAGGGCTGCCCCTTGTTAACATAACCACCAGTGCACCCATGGAGCTGGTCTGTATTGATTTTCTGAGTTTGGAGTCAGATCAAAGAAATATCAGTAATGTGCTGGTGGTCACTGACCATTTCACGAGATACCAAGCTTTCCCCACCAAAGACCAGAAAGCATCCACTGTAGCCAAAGTACTTGTAGAAAACTTTTTGTTCACTATGGGGCTCACAAAGAATCCATTCTGATCAAGGGAGAGACTTTGAAGTCGTCTGATCAAAGAGATGCTTTCTCTGTGGGGAGTCGAAGTCCAGAACCACTCCTTACCACCCCAGGGGATCCTCAGCCTGAGCGTTTCAACTGCACTTTGCTAGATATGCTAGGCACCCTGCACCCAAAGGACAAGCCTAGATGGAGCCAACAAATTAGCACCCTGGTACATGCTTATAACTGCACCAAAGTGATGCCACTGGGTTCTCCCCTATCGCCTGATGTTTGGAAGAAAGCTCGACTACCGGTAGATGTGTGTTTTGGGGTCTCTCTGATGGGGTTCAAGCTGACAACTATTTACAGTATGTGCAAAGTTAAAGGCCCAGCTAACTCATGCGTACCAACTGGCTCAAACCATGGCTGCCAAAAGAAATCTGGCCAACAAAGAAAGGTATGATAAAAAGGTGAGCCCAGGAACTCCAGGAGGGAGATCGGGTATTGCTAAGAAATCTGGGACTGCATGGCAAGCACAAGATTGCTGACAGATGGCACCATCTCCCTCACATTGTAGTGGGCAAACTAGATGATCTGCCAGTGTACAAAGTAAGGCCTGAGAATAATTCAAAAGATGTAAAAACAATGCATAGAAATCATTTACTGCCCATTGGACAAATCTTAATTGAGTCTGAGCCCTAGAAGATGCCCCTCTGGACCAGTGACTAGAGCTGCTGCTAAGAAAGATCAAGAAAGTCTGCACCTACAGAAGCAAAGCTAAAGTGTTCCCTCCACAAGTCCCAGTTGAGCATGACTGTCAGTCCATATCGGAAGAAAGTGAGAGTGACTTTGAATACTATCCTTCTTACGAACTGAGTCAATTGTTTCAGGCAATCCCTAGTCAATACTGGAGATGAAGCTGGGCCTTCTGGACTGTCCAAGCCCCCAGCTTCGTCCCTGGAGCCAATGCTCCCAGAAAGTGAAGTGCAAAGCATCAGATCAGATGAAATGGAATCATTGTGCATGGTTGAACTGTTTGAGCTTTCAGGGAGGAAAATGATGGATTAGGTCAGACTGGTGATACACCGAACAAGAAGAGTATTTGAGTGCCCTGACAGTCCACTGCCAGTGTCCAAAGCTCTCCATGCGAGCCAAATGTTGTGGACTCAGAAACTGTAACTCCTGGAGCTGAAAGTGCCCCAAGTTCTAGCCTCTCTACCCCATGGAGACTCCCCTGACAAGTGAGGACAATGCTGAAAATGAGGCTCAGAGTGCAGAGACTGTAACAGTTCCCCCTAGAAAGACTGGTCGAGCTGTAAAGCCTGTGGTGCACCTCAGTTATGATTCCCTGGGCCGGCCAGTGGATCTGCCTCTCGATGTTGTCCATAAAGGAGTGTGTGTCCCGAGGCTCATTGCCCAAACTGAGTCAGTGCTAACTCAAGTTACTTGTGTTGCCCTCTAAGTATGGTGCCCTTGCCCCATCCAGCCCCAAGGTAACTGATAGGAAGGGCCCCTCTCTTCAGGTTTCTATGTACAAGAGGTAATAACTTGAGTTATGGTACAATGTGTATGTAATACTGTGTAAAGAGGGACGTGACTGCAATGTTTCAGAAATGTGTTCTTGGTAAAATGATATATTGACTGATGATTACATGTGAGCCTAATGCAAATGTATATGGTTGCAGTTAAAACTTATAGGGTACTTGCTTGGCGTGGACGTCAAGCTTTCCCAGGCCAGGAAGGGTGTAACCCCTGCAAATGGGGGTTCCCAAAAGACTTCCAGGAGCTTGTTGAATCTCCAAGCCTGAATGGTGTTTGGTGTTTAAGCCATTTATCAGTGAGTGTTTTAGAACCTCTGGTACTGTCTCTTTAAGAGCTGTCTGCTTGCAGACATAATTAGTTGTATGGGGGACTGTGTGTTTCTCTGTTTGAGTACCACTCGAGCTGCTGCCAATTCACTCCATTTTGCAGTCACTAGAGTGCAAAGGAACCTATCTGAAAGATGTAACTGTTTGCCAGAAATCATTTACAGTAATAATGAAATTACAGTTTGTCTAACCTGCTTTCTTTGCAGTCAGAACTGTGTCTGCCTAGTTCCCCATTCTGGTTTTGAACTGCTGAACTAGACCAATCAGTGTGGGGTAAGCTAGCTCTAAAATGGTGCCTTGGACGAATCAGAACTTGGACTCATAATCTGAGCCAGCCACAAGAGGATTGTATGGGCAGTGACTCTGGGAGATGTAGTTTAGACTTCAGCGCCTTTTGGACCAACAGCAGCAGTCTATTGTGAGTGACAGCCAATCCAGTCAAGAACTGGGAGGAACTCAAAGGAAGTGCTCGGTTTGTCTGTTGGAGTTTCAGTTGAGCTCTGGTAGTGAAGAAGGAAGGAGCCCTGTGCTTTTCAGTGTGCAGTTTTAGTCGGAAGCGTGTAAGGCCCAGAGTTCGGTCTGCAGCTTGTGTAACTGCTTGTTAGGACTGAATCCGTCCTGTGAAGAGAATCAAAGGATATCCGAAGAGTAGAAACCAGGCTCACCCTGTAGAAGACTGGAGAAATTGCTGAATTGCACTCTGTCTGTCAGGAATTGAATCTGCTGTGTGTTCTCCCGGTATTGTGCAGTAATTGCGATCGGGATAGAGAAGCAGCCTGCCTGGTATAGTACTTTCTTTTGCCATATAAATGTGTGAGAGGCTCGTGGAGCTCAAGAGTAGCCCTGCTGACATTGAAGGACCCTATCTTGTTTGGAGGAAAGGGCCCTACCAGCTGCCACAGTTTGGATTAGCCACTAGGGCTTGGGTACCCAGGGACAGTAACTGTAGGGATAGGCCTGTGCACAGAGCCATAGATAGATAGTAAAGTGATAAGCTAATTAACCTGATTTCCCCTGTCCTTGTTATATTCCCCTAAATAAATCCGAGCTGCTTGTTTCAGCAAGTTATACTGCCTGAGGTATTTGTCTATGTTAAAGTATTGTACTGTGATTGTTGCACTGTATCTTATTTACAGGAGGTCCCAGTGCCTGAACCACCCTGGGGGTAAGTGTATACTGTGAAGGTAATTCCGATATATTGTGTGGGCCACTAGTGGGAAGAAAGGGGTTGCAGTGTCCCAGAGGGCTGTGACCAAGTAAGTTTAACTATTGCAAACCCTGACCTCTGGGTGGAGGCACCCGCCATTGGATCAGCCCTCAACCTGTTAGTGGCAAATCAGGCAGGGTAGCCCCCTGGGATAGCCATCTAGGGTTACATTTAAATTTACGGTATTGCAGGTTCAAACTCGGGCTAACTACAGTTTGCATATTTCATATTATAGTGCCTGGTAAGGTGGTGCAGACTAGATCTCAATGTCTGGTCACCTGATGACTCTCAGGCGACAGCCCAGTTAGCAGTCAGTCAACCCCACACATCCGCTTTATTCCACCTGGCTGGAGCGTAAGCGTGTGGGTGATTGGCTGCAAGGCTGTGTCTGGCAGAGACAACTCCAGTTCTATTGGCCAGCAGAAGACAGTCATGTTGTGGGTGGCTGGCTATTGTCAGTCGCAGCACCAGTTTTCTTCACTCTGGCAGTTGGTGTGTGCAACTCGACAAGATACAAGCACTTGAGTAGACTGACATGAGCAGTGAATTGCTCTTTGCTGCTCTTTCTTAACGCCCAACGCCATCCGGCCCTCCAAGTGTGAGAGGAAGAGCTCCAACCTGAAAAAAATATACAGTATATATTGGCACTACTGCAGTGCAGTTAAAGTTAGACTAGGATCGAGGGCATTTGACTGGGTCTGAGAGTCAGTAGGGGAAGGGAAAACTCCAGGAGGGCTCATGCTCTGGACCATGATGATTCGTGTACTGAAAAAACCATGAAAGTTTAAATTGAAGTAGTGAATAGATAATCTCAGCATCTTATAATAATAATTTTAAGTTAACACAGCAACTTGCTGACGCTAGTGCAAGGCACAGCAGTAGCAGATGGAAGTTTGTGTTATGTGGGGAGGGTTACAGGGTCCAGACACTCAGACAGACAGCTTCTCGTCCTCATTGTTGGCTGTTGCCACAGCACAGATTTATTTTGCAGCAGCAGCAGGGAGGCACAGGCAGCATCTTTCGTGAGTCTTTCTTTGGGCAAATAAACATATTTTAGTGTTTTCTGTTTGGGAGAGAGAGCTCAAGGCAAAAGGTTCAACTGAACCAGCCTAGGCAAGGTTGTTCTTTTTGGTGGCCATCAGAGCTGCTCTACTTACCTGCTAGGGAAGAAGTATTCCTGTGTCTTACAACTTAAAGTATTTGACTCGGCGCAGCCAGCAGTGCTGTGTTACCTGCTAGGGAACAACTATCCCTGTGTCTTACGACTTAAAAGTACTTGACTCACGAGCCGTGAGTGGTGAAAAAATAGCAGCACTTCTCAGGCAACAGTGACAACAGTACAGAAAATTCAGGACATTGCAGGAGTAACTTGTGGTACTCAGAGGATGAGCACAAGTCTGGCATCTGGCACATAGTGTGGCAGCCGGTCTTAGTAAGCACAGTGATGGATGATGATGAGTAGGAGAAGACAGATGAAACTGAAGGAGAAATCAGCGAAACAGATCCTAAGTTTGTAGTAGATAAACTAGCAGTCAGTCTGTCAAGTAGCAGCAGTTCTGGGGGTGAGATGATGAGGGAGGGCTACAGGGCCAGAAAAAGAGCAAAAAGAGTTCTAGGAAGGATAGTGGTGCTAAGAAAAAATAATGGGGCATAATGAGACAACCACACCTGCAGTGGAGAAAAAGAGAATAGAAGATGGACAGCGTTCTAGAGTAGTAGAAACAGAAGCAGTTGAGGCAGGAAGAGATGCTGTGCATCAGCATTAGATTGATTGGCATGGAGATGGAAAGACCTCAAAGAGATACTGGCAGCAGTAGTGGCTGTGGTGGCAGGGGCAGTGATGAACATATCCTCCCCATAAGCAGCAGTGCAACAAAATCTCTGAAATCCTTAGTGTGGGTTTTTTTTTCACAGAAGATAAATCATCCTGCAGTCATGTGGTTTGCAAATTATGCAAAACAAAATTAATTCTTAGTAAAGCGGGTACCAGGATGGGAACATCAACAATGATAAGACATATGAACATGTCTCATATTTATTGATATCAGAAAGCACAAAGGAACACACACAAGTTGTTGCACTCTGCTGAGGAGAAGGATGATGATATAGATGTTTACCAAGGTCACAGTGATGATGTAATTGATGCAGATGTAACCCCTAGGTGGTGCTATCCCAAGGGCTACTACCCCTGCCTGCTTGGCTAGTAGCAGTTTAAAGGGCCTGAGTTCTGAAGCGGGTGCCTCCACCCGGAGGTCAGGGTTGGTAGTGGTCAAGCTAACCTGGGCACAGCCCTCTGGGACACTGTAACCCCCTCTTTCCCCTCTAGTGGCCTGAACACTGTACAGTGATCACTTTCACAATACACCTGGTACACACACAAGTACCCACACTGTTTGCACTTACCACTAGGGCTGGTTCCTCTGGCTCGACCCTGGGGACCCCTGTAAAACAAGGTTATGCACAGCAAATAGCAACAGTACAGTACTTTGAGCACAAACTGGAACCACAGTCAGATTACATGCAGAAAAAGTTAGATCTGATTTATTCAGGGGACTTGAACAAGAGCGGGCAAAATCAGGTTAATTAGCTTAAAGGTTATATCAGTCAAGCAGTTATGCATCGCTTTGAGTACCCACAAAGTCACACCTCTGGGTACCCAGGTGGAGAAGAGATGGGCTAGCCAGGACTGTTGCCGAGGTTGCAGCTGGTTGGGGCCCTGTGATGGAAAACACAACATGCACAGTACACAATATTTGTAATCTGGAGCCAGAGGGCTTAGTTAAGTAAAGGAAGCGAAACAACAAGACAATCAGATGACACACTCAGCTGTTGTTGCAGGGAGCTATCCTGGTATACCAAGACTGGACACAGGCTGGATGAAAATCGAGACAGCAGGTGGTTGATCTGGAATGCCAGGAGAAGCAGGGCCACACGAGTCGCAGAGGCGTCATTCTGGTTCAAGCGTGGAGCAGGGTCTGATCCCCAGGCAAGTCTCTCGTCGATGGCTTCTCTGTGCAGTGGGTAGTTTGGCTGGGCCAGCCTGGCAAGGCCAGACCAGGGGAGACACATTTGGATGCAGTCCATTTTGGGCTGGATACAGCTTCCAGCAAGCAGAACACAGTTCACACAGTGGGGAACTAACTCACAACCTCTAGCAGCTCATAGCACATTTACATGTACGGAATTCTACTGTACCAGGCAAAGTGCTCCCCGGTCTAATCGTAAAGTCTCTGCACACACGGGAGCTTAGGGGTAGCTGGAACTCCTGATAGACCGATTGCATTCAGCAAAATCTTCAGACTTCTTCAGATTGAGCCTGGCCCACTTCAGCAGCTTACTTTAGTCACACAAACTTGGATTTAGTCAAAATAATTCTCTTCTCTCCCTCTCAGGAGCAACTGGCAGACATGCAAGCCAAAAACTCAGCCCTTTCACAGTTTTCCCATGCAAATCCACTCAGGATTTCTGCCCAAAATACATGAGCTCTTCTCATTTCACTTCCAGCTCAGAACTAACTGAAAACTGCCAGCAGCCCGGGACTTCCCAAGGTTCAAAAGATTTGGTTGGCTGATTTGGCTGTCAGTCAAAGCAAAACTCCCCTTCAGTTGCAAAAAGGCACAAAAGTTCAAAACTACAATTCCTACAGATTTTGACTTCAGACAGCTCCTGTATTCCGGCTACATTTTAGGTTCCACCAAAACTGATTGGTCCAATTTGCAGTCCAGGACCAAGATAGTGGAGACAAACAAAACAGTCCTTGCCATAAAGAAGGCAGGTTAGACAAACTACATTATCATTATCACTCTAAATGATTTTCAGCAAATAGTTACATCTTTCAAAAGAGCTTTCTCTCAGAGTACCTAGGCTACAATCAGGCAGATCTTAAAGAGACAGTACACAGTATACAGGCTCTGGCAATCACATTTAAACTGCTAAAGCATGGGACACCAGCCTGGCAGTGAGTATTTAGGCAAGCTCAAGGAAGACTTTTGGAACCCCATTGGTAGGGGGTTACGCAGGATTGGATGATGATGAAAGTCTGACTTCCAGTCAAAGCACAACATCTTCAATTGCATTTCTTTACCCTCTGAGCACACCACCACAGCCTTCCAGGAGTCATACACCATCCATGTCCATAAAATGCACCCCTCATGGTGGTAACAGTCAAGGAAGCTACCAAGAAAATCTGGCGATATCAGCAAGTGTAGCAGTCATCAAATTTCACTGAAAGACTCTTTTGACGGTCCCAGAAATATAAGCCCAACAGGCCTGAGGCAAGGTGGTTAACAAAGACAATTGGAGTGATGATAGCCACTGACTTGCTAACATTCTCCTTTGTGTCTAACCCAGGTTTTAAAGCACTAATGGAAGTTGCTGTGCCCAGATATCAAGTCCCCAGCCAGACTTATTTCTCAACTGTTGCCATCCCAGACTTGTATGGCACTGTTCATAACTGCATGTCTGAGGTTCTTAAATGTCCATGTCACAACAGTTATGTGGACCAGTGGCCAGATGACTGACTATATGGCTGTGACTGGCCATTGGGTAAACTTTCCTCCCTCCTCCTCACCATCACGTACTGGCACTGGTGGCAGTAGCAGCAACAGCAAAAAGCAAGGGTCTTTCTATGTTTGCAGATAGGCAGCATTATGTATTTATGGTTTTGAAAAATATCACAAAGCGGAACATCTCCTGAAGGGCCTTGAAGAAAAGTTTGCCAAGTGGCTAACTCCAAAGTCCTTGCAACCAGGGTTTATAGTGTTTGACAATGCTTCTAATATTGTGAAGCAGTAAGGCTTGGTAATTTTACATGTACCTTACTTTGCACACACTGTTAACTTGGTGGTGAAAGACTTTTATCAGTGAGGACTGAAATGTTCTGAACTTGTGTAACCCCTAGGTGGCACTATCCCAAGGGCTACTACCCCAGCCTGCTTGGCTAGTAGCAGGTTAAGGGCCACAGTTCTGAAATGGGTGCCTCCACCCAGAGGTCAGGGTTGGTAGTAGTCAAGCTAACCTGGGCACAGCCCTCTGGGACACTATATCCCCCTCTTTCCTCTAGTGGCCTGAACACTGTACAGTGATCACTTTCACAATACCCCTGGTACACCACACAAGTACCCACACTGTTTGCACTTACCACCAGGGCTTTCCTCTGGCCTGTCCCTGGGGACCCTCTGTAAAATAAGGTTATACACAGCAAAAACAGCAGTACAGTACTCTTGCACAAACTGGAACCACAGTCAGGGTAAATGCAAAAAGAGTTAGATCTGATTTATTTAAGGGCTTGAACAAGGAGAGGTGTAATCAGGTTAATTTGCTTAAAGGCTCTATCAATCAAACAGTTGTGCATGCACTTCGGGTCCATAAACAGTCACACACTCTGGGTACCCAGATGGAGAATGGTGAGCCTAGCCAGGAACATTGCAGCTGGTTGGGGCCCTGTGATAGAAGAAAACAACATGCACAGCACACACACTATTTGTAATCCAGAGCCGGAGGGCTCAGTTCGTGAAAAGAACAACAGGACAGTCAGATGAAGCACTTTTAGATTGAGGCTGTTGTTGCAGGGAGCTACCCTGATGATTACTCACGATACCCAAGACTGGACACAGGCGGACGAAAATTGAGGCAGCAGGTGGTTAATCTGGAGTGCCAGGAGAAGCAGGGCCCACACGATTCGCCGAGGCATCATTCCTGTTCAAGCATGGAGCAGGGGCTGATCCCCAGGCAGGTCTCTTGTCTGTGGCTTTCTCTGTGCAATGGGGTAGTGTGGCAGGGCCAGCGTGGCATGTCCCAGGCCAAATGGAGATGAGCGTGAATTCAGTCCGGTTAGGCTGGATAAAGCTTCAACAAGCAAAACACAGTTCACACAGTGGGGAACCAAATCACAACCCACTTTCAATACACAGCACATTTACATGTAAAGATTCTATGGTACCAGCAAGCAGAACACAGTTCACACAGTGGGAACCGAATCATGACCCACTTTCAATACACAGCACATTTACATGTAAGGAAATTCTACTGTACCAGGCAAACCACTCTCAGTCACGATCGTAAAGTCTCTGCACAAACGGAGATTCAAAGCAGCTGGAAATCCTGACAGGCCGATTGCATTCAGCAATCTTGGTCTTCTTCAGGTATGAGCCTTGTCACAGTCCAGTGGCTTAAATAGTCCTCACAACTTCAGTTCAGTCGAATAAACTCTGTTTTCCCTCTCAGGGACAGCAGGCAGGCCAAAACTCAGCCCTTTCACAGTTCTCCATGCAAAACTACACAGAACTGCTGCTCAAAATTACTTGAACTGTTACTTCACTTCTCAGCTCAAAACTGAAACTAACTGCAGCAGCCTGGAAATTCCCAGATCCAAAGGTTGAGTTGGCTGTTCCTCCTGTCAGTCACAACAAGGCTCCCCTTCAGGTGCAAAAAGGCGCAAAAAGCCCAAAACTACAATTCCTACTGATTTTAACTCCAGACAGCTCCTGTAGTCCGGCTCCATTTTAGGTCCCACCAGTACTGATTGGTCCAATTGCAGTCTAATACCTAGACAGTGGAGATAAAACAGTCCTTGCTGCAAAGAAGGCAGGTTAGACAAACTACATTATCATTATCACTCTAAATGATTTTCAGCAAATAGTTACATCTTTCAACAGTGCTCCCTCTCAGATTACTTATGACTGTAATCCAGGCAGCTCTTAAAGAGACAGTACACAGATGCTATAAAGGCACTCTCTGGCAATCACATTTAAACTGCTAAAATGCAGGACACCATACTGGCAGTGAGTATGTTGGCAAGCTCGGGAAGACTTTTTAGGAACCCCATTTGTAGGGGTTACAATTCCCCTGAATAAATCGGATCTAATTCTTTTGCATTTAACTTGACTGTGGTTCCATTTTATACAAGAAGCACTGTACTGTTGTTACCTGCTGTGTCTAACCTTATTTTGCAGGGGTCTCTAGGGTCAAACTGGTGGAATCAGCCCTGGTGGTAAGTGCAAAAGAGTGGGATTTGTCTGCTGATTGGGAGTTATTGTAACAGTGTCTGTTGTTCATTGTTTAGGCCACTAGAGGGAAAGAGGGGTTACAGTGTCCTGGAGGGCTGTACCCAGGTCAGCTACACTACCAATGACCCTATCCTCCGGATGGAGGCACCTGTTTCAGTGCCCAGGCCCCTTAACCTGCACCTAGTCCACGAGCAGGGAAGTAGCCCTCGGGATAGCGCCACCTATGGGTTACATTTTGTTTAGGAAGTCCACCAGTTGGTCTGATACTATTCATTTCAGGGCTTTGCAGTGGTGGTAGTAGTATAGAGATGGGCTTATTGTTGGCATGACTCACCCAATCTCTGGTTTTGTGGACCGGCATGACAACTGTGCATTTCCATTTCTTGGGAATTGCCCGTATCTTAGAGATGAATTCAGAATGAGTGGATTTATTAATTCATCAAAGCGAGGGCTATCAATCTAAGTTCAAGGGAGTAGCTGCTGTGCTTTGATTTGCGAAAGAGCATTGGAATATTTCTTGGCTTCTGCATGGAGATTTGCTTGAAATAAAATTGTGGAATACCTGTGGGGGGCTGAATATGGGCTGCCTGTGTATCATCTGAGCTAGCCTTTTCAGTGTTAAGGAAGTCGGTGAGAGGATGAGACTAAGGTCTGAGAATGCAACATTAAATGCATTGGCTATTGCTTTTGAATCTTGAATGAGCTCCCCATTTACAAGTGTAACCCCCTGTTACCGGGGTTACTAGAATCCCAATGGGACCTAGTGGTAGGCAGGAAGGCAGCTTGTGAAACTCCAGTTAAATGGATTTCACACTGTCTCCTCTTTCTCAGTCTCAGCTGAGACTGAGGGATGACATCACCATAGAACTTTCACAGCTGCATGAGCCACATTGGAATCTGCAGCTGGGAGTTAGAATTAGAATGTTGGGAGTTTTGAAAGCAGTTGTGTGTGAGCAGTCTTGAAGAGAGGCACAGCAGTCTGTGCACAGGCTCTTGGAGCCTAAACCTCTGATATAGAGCTACTTTCCAAACACAGGAAGCAATAACTGTAATGTCAATACCAGGAATGGGATTCTAAAGTGTAGCTTTATTTACATCCAAGCAGAACAAAACAAAGCATAGGCGGACCCCATGGGGCTACATTCCTAGTAATGCAGATTAAGAGAAACAGAACACTTCCTCAACATGCAGCCCTCAGGCTCTGAACCCACCAGGCACACAGCCCGGACTTGCACCGCTGCTTTGGGTACATAGCCTGACTTGTACACTGTTGGGTTTTCCTGGCATGGCTCCCCTGCGGCCACTTGAACCCCATCCATTATGACATGGACACATTTGCGGTGGCTCCTAAACCACCTTAGAGCCTTCAACTCCTTAAGAAATTTTCTTTCAATCCACGTCTGGGTGCTTTCCTCAGCACTGGCCAAGTGCCTGAGGCAAAGTAAAAGACCACAAGAGCAAATCCGTGAGGTGAACCTGGTTGCTAAAGATGGGGGGTTCCACCTCTAGCTTCCACAATCCATACCGAGCCATTTCTCTGGACATTAAACACTCTCTTTCTGAAAAGCTTGGCAGTGTAGATTAAAGGGTAAATGCATAGCACATTTCCTCTACATGTCTTGGCTTTCCCCTTGGGCTGGACTCGAACATACTTTTACTTTGGCTTAGCCTATTCCTGTAGGCCTCCACCTGATTAAGCAGTCCAATCCCCACTTTACAACAGTTCAGGTGAAACATAGGCCCCTTGTAGAGCAAAACTCACCGTTTGGTTGCAGGTGCCCCACAGGCGATTCTTGACAGCTTCTGGTGCCGTAGCACATTAGGAAAATAAGGCAGCTTCTTCCTAGCCAGAACCAGGAGGGTTGCCCTGGAATAACAGGCAAACCTTTTACCCCATCCCCTCAGGGATGGACCACAGGACCAGTAACAGTGGTCTCCACCACTTCCTGAACAGCTTACTGTGTTCCTTTTTGTGAGAACACACACACCTCTCGTTTAAAGTAGCTCTATATCAGGCTTTGGGCTCCAAGAGCCTGTTCACAGACTACTGTGCTCCTCTCTTCAAGACTGCTCACACACAACTGCCCACTGTTCAAAAACTCCCAACATTCTAACTAACTCCCAACTGCAGATTCCAATGTGGCTCATGCAGCTGCAATAGTTCTATGTGATGTCATCCCTCAGTCTCAGCTGAGACTGAGAACAGAATGAAACAGTGTGACATCCATTTAACTGGAGTTTCACAAGCTGCCTTCCTGCCTACCACTAGGTCTTACTGGGATTCTAGTAACCCTGGGTAACAGGGGTTACTCTCGACCTGGGCCAGGAAAATGACTGTCGCAGTCATTATTTACCCAGCTTAGGCCATCAACCCCCCCTCAATAGGTGGCACATAGGGTGGGATGGCCTAAGTCGGTAAATAATGACTGTGGACAGTCATTTCCTGGCCAGGGTGAGTGTAACTGCCCTGTTACCCGGGGTTACTAGAATCCAGTAAGACCTAGTGGTAGGCAGAGAAGGCAGCTTGAGAAACTCCAGTTAAATGGATTCACACTGTCTCCTCTGTTCTCAGTCTCAGCTGAGACTGAGGGATGACATCACCATAGAACTATCTGCAGTTGCATGAGCCACATTGGAATCTGCAGTTGGGAGTTAGGTTAGAATGTTGGGAGTTTTTGAACAGTGAGCAGCAGTTGTGTGAGGCAGTCTTGAAGAGAGGAGCACAGCAGTTCTGTGCACAGGCTCTTGGAGCCTAAAGCTGTGATATAGAGCTACTTTAAGGGAGAGGTGTGTGTTTCCGCCAAAAGAGGAACACGGTAAGCTGTTCATGAAGTGGTGGAGACCGCTGTTACTGGTCCCTGGCCCCTTCCCTGAGGGATGGGGATAAAGGTTTGCCTGTTATTCCAGAGGCAACCCTCCTGGTTCCGCTAGGGAAGAAGCTGCCTTATTTTTCCTAGTTGTGCCGTGCACCAGAAGCTTTCAAGAATGTACTGTGGGGCACCTGCAACCAAAGGGTGAGTTCTGCTCTTACAAGGGGCCTAAGTTTCACCTGAACTGTTGTAAAGTGGGATTGGACTGCTTAATCAGTGGGAGGCCTAGAGGAATAGGCTAAGCCAAAGTAAAAGCATGTTCAAGCCCAGCCCAAGGGAATGCCAAGACATGTAGAGGAAACTTGCTATGCATTTACCCTTAGTCTACACTGCCAAGCTTTTCAGAAATAGGATGTTTAAGCATATTCAAGTGTAGTACAAGGGGAAAGTCAAGACATGTAGAGGAAATGTGCTATGCATTTACCACTTTAATCTACACTGCCAAGCTTTTCAGAAGAGATGTTTAATGTCCAGAGAAATGGACGGGTATGGATTGTAGAAGCTAGAGGTGGAAACCCTCAATCTTTAGTAACAGTTCACCTCTACGGATTTGCTCTGTGGCTCTTTGCTTTGCCTCAGGCACTTGGCCAGTGCTGAGGGAAGTACCCAGACATAGGATTGAAAGGAAATTTCCTTAAGGAGTTGAAGGCTCAAGGTGGTTTGGGAGCCACCAGGAAAATGTGTCCATGTCATATGGGCGGGGTTCAGTGGCCAGCAGGGAGCTGGGCAGGGAAAACCAATTAGTGTACAAGTCGGGCTGTGTACCCAACAGCGTGCAAGTCTGAGGCTATGGCCTGGTGGGTCCAGAGCCTGAGGGCTGAAGTGTTGAGGAGGTGTTCTGTTTCTCTTATCTGCAATACTAGGAATGTAGCCCGTGGGGTCTCTATGCTTTGTTTGTTCAGTTTGGATGTGAATAAAAGCCACACTTTGAATCCCATTCCTGGTATTGGACATAACAGTTATTGCTTCCTGTGTTCGGTTTACTTGGGTGCCCTCGTGCAGAATAGCCAAACCTAAGCCCTTGTGCCGAGTAACCTAGTCCTTCCAGACCCAGTCCCCACCTGGTACTGCTGTCAGCTTCAACTGCATACCACCTGTTCGCTTGCAAAAGGCAGGGGTGTGGGTTACACAAGGAGCATAGAGGGGAGGACTTGTTGTCCTTCCCCATCAGCTCTTTCATGTTGCACCAGGACTTCTTGCCATCCCCTCAGGTGCTGTTGAGTCTGTCCTTAAAATAATTAGCTTTAGCAAGCCTTATCTCCTGGGTCAAGCATTTCTTGCTCCTCAGTAACGCTGGATATCAGGTATTGAGCCCGTGGCTTTTGCTTTGTGGCATAGCTGGTCCCTATTCTTCATAAGATGAAGAAGGGCATGTGCGTAACCAAGAGTTGTTTATGCCCTTTATTTTACGCTTTCTAATTGGTACATAGGTATCACACACAGCTTTGAAGGTTGAGATAAATTAGTGTGAGGCCAGATCCACATCCTGGAGGCAGAGAGTGAGGACCAGTCAGTCTGCTTCAGGTGGGCTTTAAATGAGTTTAGTTCCCGTCTTTTAAGGACACAACTTGTGGCTGTACTGGGGAGAGGAATTGTTATTTTGTTGGACCAGAGACAGGTGACTGGAGAGTGATTGCTCGGTGAGTCTGCATGGATTAGGTATCTGTGATATGCTTTCACAGCAAACATTTTGGGGACGAGAGCTGTTCTGCATGGCCCATGGGCCTTGCTGCCTGCCTTCTGGGAAATCAGCTGCTGATCCATATGGACAATATATTGGTGATGCACTACATTAACTGACAAGGCAGTACATCTGTACACTCTTTGCAGAGAAGCAATAAGAGTTTGGAACTGGGCAGTGGAACTCGGCATATTTCTGTTGGCAGTGTTCCTCCTAGTATGTTGAGCATATAGTGGATTGCTTAAACTGGTCTCATGTTCTCTGCCATGAATGGGAAATGTTAGACTCACTTGTGGCGACCTATTTGAAAATTGGGGACATCCGGACATCGACCTGTTTGCGTCTCCATACAATGCAAAACTGCCGCATTTCTGCCTGCTCCAGGGCCTAGAGTTTTCTGGTGAGACACGTCCTACTCCTGGAAAGGGAGGTTTCTGTCGCTTCCCCTTTCCTCTAATACAGAGGGTCTGGTCAAGTTCAGGGCCGACCAATCACCCAAATTCTAGGTGTCTCCTTACTGGCCCAGAAAAATTTGGTGTCCACTACTCCAGCATCCAGCTGTGGAACCTGCAGTCCTGTTCCCCTGTGAGCAAGACTTCTGACACAGGAGCAGAGTGTTCTAGTGCACCCAGATCTGCAATCCCACACCTCCATACCCTGGCTCCTGAGGACTACAGCTGTCCCACTTTGGAGTTTCCAGTAGCAGATGTTCTCTTGGTGGCTAGAAAGCTGTCTACTCAGTCACCTAATCACAAAATGGAAATGTTTTACAGTATGGTATACTCAGTATGCCCTGGATCCTTTCATGTGTCCAGTTTCTAAAGTGCTAGACCATCTCTTGTCCCTTAAGGACTCAGGACCAGGGTGTTCCTTTGGTAGAGTCATCATGGCCACTATTTTGGCCTTTCATGTGCTCACAGAGGGCAAGATGGTGGCCCAGGTGGAGGCTTCCCGAAGATTCTTATGAGGTATTCTCCTACTACTACCCTTGTACCAAGACCTGGTTCCAGTGTGGGACATTAATTTGGTCCTAGGGACCTTTACTGCACCTCTTTGAGCCTGCTGCTACCTGTAAGCTGCACTACCTCTCTTGAAAATGCTGTTCCTAGTGACTTTGACATATGCAAGACACATTTCTGAGTTACAGACTCTGGTGAAGATCCTCTATTTATTATTTTTTAGAGGATTAGCTTAATTTATGTACCAGTTCCATCTCATTCTGAAGGTATTGTCTGAAAGAACACTAAATCAGACTATAGACCTTCCTGTTTATTTTTGTCTTCCACAGACAGTGGGGAGCATTGTTTACATATGCTGGACACCAGCATTGATACTGGCACTAGGTAAAAATTGCTCCAACAACAAAGTGCTAACAATAACAGCGCAGTATAAACAGCACTGTCAGATACAGTGGGGCAGGTCTAAATGCTGCAACAATAAACAGGCGCCAATGGTAGCAACTGGAAACCACACCATGACCACTACCATTAAAACATAATACACTTGGGGCCAGATATTCAAAACTTTGCCCTGGGGCTAAATTAGCACTGCCGGTGGGCAAACTTAGCCAGAACACAAAAGCAAGCCATATTCAAAGGAATAGCCAGGGCAAACAGCTTCTGAATATAGCATAGGAATGAGGCTGGGCAAACTGAGCTGGGAGGCAGGGCAAACTTAGCCCTGGAATAAGACAGCTCTGAATGTGGCAACCAGTAAGTGCAAACCACAACAGCAACACAGTGCACAGCGATGTGAAGGTAGGTGAGAGGTGAACTATGTGGCCAATGTGTGTCCAGCAAATGCATGGACCCAGTACAGCTGCAGGGAGCAGCATATGTGAAAGTACAGTGTGCAAAACTGGAAAATATTCCCGAACTGTTTGCACAGTAGTAACACGTTTGCATGGGTTTAGCGAGGCTAAACCGTTAGCCCGGTGCAAACACGCTTACCAGCACTAAACTTTGCCATATTCAAAGTGACATACGCAAATGAGCCTACTTAGGTAGTCTCTGGGCAAACATCCAGATTAGCATCTTATTATGCCTGATTTGCATGCAGTTTGCACTGGGCTAACTGTTTTAAGCCCTCACGCTAAACCAGCATAAGCGTGTTAGCTGCGCCAAACAGTTTCAGAATATTACAGTTTTGAACACTGTACTTTCATGCGCTGCTGCCTGCAGCTCTACTGGGACAACACAGCATATGCACAGATGGTGGTGGTGCTGCATGCAACTGTCACAATAGGTCATGCTACAGTACAGCAGATGCTATATAGTAGCAGGGGCCAGTAGTGTGTGGACACAGCAGTGCCTATGGTGTGTAGAGCAGTGATGATGACTGCACTATACACAGTGAGAGGCCCAACCTGCAGGTGTTTACTGACAGTGGACATTACTGTTACAGTGTTGTGTAACCCACAGATGCTGCACCTCTGGCATGGGATGCTCACTGTGACATATACATGTCCGGCTTTGTGTGCTGTGGCAGTTGTACAGTTGTCGGTATGTGGGAGGAGGGGCATATATTATCGAAAGGCACATTGGTGTTGGGGTATTCCCAATACTGGCCCATGTGCACTGCATGATGTGTCTCAGGCTTGTGGCCACACCTGGTCTGTGCTCGCGTCCTGGCCACCCATACACTCTCCCTCAACATCCTCCATGCCCACAGTGCTGCATTGTGTGCTAGCATCTGTTGGTGTCCACAGAAGAGTGGTCCGCAGGTGTGCTGTGTGTACACACTGCCATGCTGTCCACTGGCGGCAGGTCACCACTTACTGCTTGGCATGGCTGGGACTGGTGGTAGATGATGGCATCATTGTGATACCATCAGTTAGCAGCATGTTTCCTCTATGTTTGGCTCTGTCTATGTGTCATATTTGTTTGTTAGGGTGGCACAAAGACACCCAAAACCACTCAAACACTGCGCCAAAGCCAAAGTGTCACATAAAGCTGATTGCCCAGGGTTAAGACAAGCTTTTTCTGGGTGGTAATGTGCACGCGCTCAGTGTCGAGCTAAGTCACACAAAACCACTTTGTGGGTGCTAGTTGCTATATATAGTATTGCACCTGTATTCATGTCAGTTTGCCCTTGCATACATTATGATTTTGCCGGCGCTAATGCAGATTGCCCTTTTCTTTGGCCTTTTGAATATAGCAGACCCGCGCTAAACCTGCACAAACATTTTTGCCCAGTGCAAAGTTCTGAATATCTGGCCCATGATATTTTATTTCCCTCCCCATGATGCAGGGCTCTGCCCCTACACCCCATACGTTTTATAACAACTCACGAGGTCTACTAATCACAGAAATGTGAAAACTGGAGGGCGGGGCATTCATTTGTTTACAGCCAGAATTTAAAAAAAAAACACACTTCAGGTGGGGGAAGATGGAAAAAGCATAACTAGGAAGACCAGGAAAAGAACCTGATCTCACACTCTGTGCTGCTAAGACACTTCTCCCTTAGTCCTTTCCACCACAGGAAGAGCTTGGCCAGTGTCCACATTTTTCTGCTCTTCTTCACATCATTTGTAACATTGCTTGGATAGCTACAGGGGTAGCAGTAGTTGGCATTCCTATTCTACCCTGTGCTATTCAGGCGATACACAATTCCTCGCAGCATTGTTTAGATGGCTCTCTTTAGGAAGCATGATTCTAAACTGCTAGGGTTGATACCTGGATTGTACAAAGGTTTGTAGAAAGTCCTCTTAGCTAGTTATAGCTTTTTGTCTTGAGTGCACTGATTTCTAAACGGGGCCTGTCCAAAGGGCTAGCCAGTTGTATTATATTTTGCTACTAGGAGAGTGTTAAGCAGTTTCCTGGTCCCATTTGTGATCATTCCAGCCGATGGGTGGCTACCTCAGTGGCCTATTTTCAAATGTTTCCACTGCGCGACATTTATACTGCTGCCACTTGCAGGCTACTGTTATCTGAACATATGAAAATTGCCAGCACAAAAGGCCAACTGGTCTATCGAGTCTGTTCAGAGTTTGTAGCTAGCACCCTTATTTTGTGTCTGCCCTCCCCATTGTCCTGTCCCACCCTCTGTTGACTCCCTCCACTGATTTACATGCCATCACCTCTGCTAGTACATCTCACTTAGCCACCACCCTTTCCGTAAAGAAATGCCTCTTCATTTCGTCCTGAATCTCCCCTCCAATTTCATGTCATGGCCTCTACTGTCTCTTCCCACCTTCACTCTGAACAGCCCCTCTGTTTGCTTGAATTATCCATTTCATGTACTTGAAGGTCTCTGTCGTCTCCCCCTGTTTCGTCTCCTCCTGTGAATGCATGTTTAACTCTGCCAGTCTGGCCTCATATGGCAACTCCCCAGACCCTGGATCATCTTTATTGCCCTGTGTTGCACCCTCCAGCAGTCTAATGTCTCTCTGCAGGTACAGTCATCAGTACTGCACGCAGTACTCCAGGTATGTTCTGACCAATGATCTGTACAATGGCAGAATCACCTCCCGACTCCTTGAAGTTATATCCCTGGCAATGCAGCCCAGCATCTTATTGGCCCTTGTTACTACCCTCCTGCATTGTGCAGGTTGTTCATTGCTCCCATTATGAGCACCACTTCCCTATCTTCCTCCTCCCTGTTCTTCTACATCTCCTATATCGCCCATTTTCCTTCTCACCTCGTCTAACACCTTACTGCTTACCCAGCTTGTTTTTCAGCCTTGCCTTTTTGCTCTGGGCCTTGCTGCAGGTGTTAGTTGACTCCAATAATCCCTGTTTTATCAATTCCACTTTTGATCTGTATCCATAGTTGGTTGGCTTTTGTCCAGGTAACCTTGCACTACTTCCTTCATCCTGTTGAAGTTGGCTTTCCTAAAGTCCATCACCCTTGTGTCTGTTGCCCCCTCCCCTGGCCATCTGTAATTGGAACCACATTGTCTGGTGGTCACTCCCCACCAGTGGTTCCTTGACCTAACATCCTTCACCCATTCACCATTCATCAGTATGAGATCCAGGGTATTTCCTTCCATAGTTGGGTTCCGACATTCACTAAACACTACAATCTGCATATCATTTCCGTAGATGTGCGGCTTCAGCCTAAATATTCTGCAAGGCCTTCTTACTCAGGGTGATTAGGTCCGTCATCCTCCCACAGTGTTTGGTACTGCTTCTCAATCGCTCTATGATGTGGCTCAATGGAGGAGATAGCCTTGAAAAGTTACACAAGAACATACATTGAAACCAGCAGAATACCACCATTATGTCTATCTAGTCTGCTCTACTGCAGGGTCCACAGCATAAGCCACTGACCCTGCCCACCAATCCATCCTTCCCTCCGTTCACCCCTCCCTTGACTGTTATTTACCCCTAATTCTGTCTCAGCCTCTCTTGAAGCTGCCTACCATTTTCAATGAAACCACCTCCTCTGGAAACACATTCCAACTTGCCACCACCCTCTCCATGAAAAGTGTCTCCTAGCTTCTCTCCTAAACCTTCTCCCGCCAACTTGAGACTGTGTCCCTCATGTTTGGTTCTCATTAGGCTTGAAGAGACCCTCCTTGTCTGCCCTAGTTATTCCTTTCAAATACTTGAAGTTCTCAATCATGTTCCCAATCTCTCTTCTCTCCTTCAGGCAGTACATGTTCAGAGCCTCCAATCTCTCCTCATACATCCTGCCCTTCTGGCTCATGATCATCTTTATTGCCCTCCTTTGGACTCGTCCAGCAAGATAAAATAGTTATCTACTATAACAGTAGATCTTTGAGAGAACCTCCACCACTGAGCCACAGCTCTTCCTCCCTCCTCCCTCACTCCTTCCTTCCACCCACCCTTATCCGGGTGATGGGTGACAAAACTGCCTGTTCTCAAGATACTTCTCCGATGCTGCCTAATATAGCACTTTATACTGAGGTTTCCATATGCTTTCCTGTATTCCTGGTTTGGTGTTGAATGCTTTGATCCCTGCTGGTCCAGTGATCCACCGAGCTTGTCTCCGGCAGGGATCTGGGGCATGCTCACATTATATAAGTGCAGTTGAGATGCATCGACATGGGTGACACAGCAAGCAAATATTTCTGGGTGGCCCTGATGCTTACAGCTGCATGATGTGGCTCGATGGAAATTCTCTCCAAGATCTACTGTTATAGTAGGTAACTCTTCTTTTCCTGGCACCTCTCCCCATATGCATTACTTAGTGGCAGCTCCACGTCTAGTGGGATCAACTTTGGATGAACTGGACCAACTTGGTCTGATCATGTCCTCCATTCATTGTGCCTGCCTTATGTGGATAGAGAACTCAGTTGTCTGACAGGAGCTCTGTTCTTTGACCACACACCACCATCAGCTCTCACAACAGATGCCTCTAGGTCAGGATGGGAGCACATCTGAGAACCCTCCAGACACAGTTCTCTGGTCCCTCTGGACAGCTTTTTCCATATCAACCGTCTAAGTGAGGCTATTCTTCTTGGCCCACAGGCATTCCCTGTCCCCATCCAAGATCAGTCTCTCCTGATCCTGAGGAACGATATGAGTGTGATGCACTACAACAACAAACAAGGATGTACCAACTCTTATGCTGTATGCAGAGAAGTGATGAGAGTGTGGTATTGAGCAACTGACCACAAAGTATTTCTGATCGCTGTGTTTCTGCCCATCTTCCTGAACAACATAGAAGATCATCTCAGCCAATCTCAAGCTCTGTCCCATGGAGGAACTTCTGGACTCTAGTAAATTATCTCATCTCAGCCAGTGTCAAGCTCTATTCCATTAGAGGGAGCTTCTGGACTCTGTAGTAAATGACCTCTTCATCAGATGGGGTAATCCATATTTGGACCTTTTGATCCCCACACAATGCAAAACCATTTTTGTTAGCCTCTCCAGGGTCTGGAGTTCTCTTTTGAGGCTCATTGTCCCTCTGCTGGAAAGGAGATTCCTGTATGTTTTCCTCCAGTTCCTTTGATTCATAGGGGTTTGGTCAAGCTCCAGACAGAACCAGCCACAGTGACTTTAGTGACTCCGTTTTGGCCCAGACAAATTTGGATTCAACAGCTTAAGCAACTGTCAGTGGAGCCACCAGTCCGCTTCTTCTACAGACAGGAGCAGGACTCTCTAGTGCATCCAGATCTCGGATCCCCAAATCTTTGTGCCTTGTTCTTGAGGATGTGGAACTCTTCTGCTTTGGAGTATGTCCTGCGGTAGACGTGTTTTACTGTGACTCAAAAGTCATCCTCTAATCACACATATTCCCAAAAATTAAACATGTCATTATATTTGTGCCTCACAGTCTCTGGACCCTTTACATGTCAAGTCGACAAGTTTTTGGCTTGCTTCCTGTCCATATCAGACTGTGGCCTCCAGCATGCATCTGGGAAGGTGCACTTAGTGGCTTTCCATACCCTCATAGGTAGCAAGGCGGTGGGTAAACCTGAGATATTCTTCAGGTTCTTTAAATGAATGCTGTATATGTGTCAACCAGTCTGTAGCTGGCACCAATGTGGGACCATAACGTGGTTCTGTAGTCTCTTATTGGAGCTCCTTTTGAACCCAGTGCAGCTTGTGACATGTGTTTCCTGTCATGGAAAGCGTTGTTCTAAGTAGCCATAGAATTTTTCAGCGAAAAGGACTGCTTGGCCCGCAGTCTGCCCAGATGGTCTATGCCTAATCTGTCTCTGCAGACCCTAAATAGTCTCCAGCAACCCCTTCCTCCCTGTCTATTTACTAATAGTCCCCTATGTCTGTTCCATGCATGCCTGGCCCTTCAGCACTTCTGCTGGCAGTTTGTTCCAGGTGTCTATGACTTTTCACTGAAGTAGTACTCTTAAACCCCACCTCCAGCCTCATTGCATGCCTTTTGGTCCTGCTGTTCTTTCTCATTGGAATAGACTCCTCCTGCACCTGTTCACCCCTTGAGGTACTTGTAGAACTCTCTCATGCCCCTCTTGCTCTTCTCTCTAGAGTGTACATGATGAGACCCCTCAGTCTCTCCTTGTAGGGCTTTTTGATGCAGCCCTTACAACATTTTAGTTTCTCCTATGGACTGCTATGTCCTTTCTGAGGTGGGGCCTCCAGAACTGGACACAATACCCAGGTGGCATCTCACTAGTGAGGCGATATAGTGGCAACATCACCCCTACTCCAGCTGGAGATACCTTTTCCTGTGCACCCCAGCATCCCACTGGCCCTACCTGCTGCTTTATCACACTGCCCTGCCACTTTGAGATCATCAGCTATGATAACCCCAAGGTCTCTTTCCTGCTGAGACTGTCAGTGCCTCCTCCCATCCTCATCATGCTGCAGGTTCCTATTCCCTAGTTGCATGATTTTGCACTTTTGGCACTGAACTCCAACTGCCATGCTCTTGACCACTCCTCAACTTTTTCAAGTCCCTACATATTCTCTCCATCCTCTCCTGAGTGTCTACCCCATTGCAAATGTTGGTGTCCTCTGCAGAAATGCATTATTTCCTCCTAATTCCTCTGCAGTGTCACTTATAAAGATATTTGTATCCTCCCTTCCCCTCTGTCTAGGGGCATAATTTTATCATTGCAGATGTTCCGGGGGAAAAAGAAGGATTACCACAATGTGAGACAACTCGATCTAGTCCACCCAAAATAAAGATAGGAAAGCAGTTGTCCTTCCTCTCGACAGCTTCATCCACCATGCACTCTCAATCTCTACTTCTGTGAACTGGATTTGCCCCAGACCTCTGGCCACCAGACTTAGGACCTCCAAAGCTGCAGCCTCCTGTCTCCTCTGAGCTCCTGAGCCCTTGATCCTGGTGCAGCTTGATGGTCACCTTCTGGAATGACGACTTATGACACAAAATTAAATACAAGGGGTTTTCATTTCAGTTTTCCCCTTTCAACTTAAATAAAGGAGAAATCACTACCAAGTTTCTTCCCAAACAGCTTCTTTATTTTAATGCCTGCATTCCAAATGATGTCACAAGTACAGGGTCCCATCCTTCACCCAATAAATAAAGCAGCTCGTGGGCTATTTAAACTTTTACAGTTCACCCAAGGCTGGATCTATCGAGCAGACTAATTGCTATACAGGTAGTACAAGCAGGTTATCTTCACACCTGAAACTTGGGTGGTTTACCCAAGTGGATCCTTTCCTGAAGATTCAACAGGCTTCTGGCTCACTGGCTGGTAAGCCAAACTATTTATTTTCTGTTCTGGGTTACCCTTTCCTCATTTCTCTATCTGGTCTGGCTCTGGTCAGCTGCCCTATCTTTAGCACGGAGAGTGTGCTGCTTCCCCACCTGGCCCCTGGACCTTGGCCCCAAATCTCGAGGGGTACCAAGATTTTTCCTTCCCAGGCCCTGTAGCCCAAATACTGTCCTCTCTCATGGAACCTGAACCTGCCAGTGCACCAAGCACTTCTTGCACAGAGTCCCTGACTACAACCATGTACATTCTCGCGCTCCCCACTGGTGCTGGGGCCCTCAAACCTCGGCCCTGCTTCAGTGTCCAAGTTGCACCTCCGGGCTGCTCTACCAGAGAGACCTGAGCACTGCTACGCTCTGCCCCAGGCATCTCACTTCTCTACTATGGCACCCTTCATTTCATCAAGCTCCTGATGACCATTAAGAGATGGTCCCAGCCTCCGGTCCACATCCCTGCCCCACATCATGAGCTTGAACAAGCTCCAACCAAGAACTCCCTCCAAGGCCTGTCCTAAGACTTACGACCCTTGACCCTTAGATACCAGGGCCCGAGCACCTGCCCCTCCACGCAGGTCCCTCTGTATGGGTGAAGAACACTCCTGGCTCCCTCTACACCTGAACTGCCCTGCCATTGGACTCTCCCCTGCGGAACCTGCCACTGTCCCCACAGCCCTGGCAGCCCACTCTACATGGGATCACACAGTCTCCTGCCTATCCTGGCACTCTGCTACTACCTAAGCCTCCCTCATCCCAAGATGCAGATACCTGGCTGGCCATCCTCCCTTCAGAGCTCCTTCCCGGCTCCTCAATGCCACATCGCTGCAGAGGCTGTCCTGTCTGCCAACCTTGGGAGGGTCCCCGACAGGCCCAACCCAGACCGTCGTGCTCCCTCCTTGCCTGCCTCTCCTGCTGTTCCAGCCACCAGCCTCAGACCTAGTGCCTGGGCTGGAAAAGGCTCAGACTTCCTGTGTCCACTTCTTATATATCTTCCCTAACCTGCCCTCTGCTGCCACTTTGAAGCATTCAGCAGGATTAACCCCAAAGCACTAATAAATTCCATAGCACCGGGAGGGTGCTCCTAGTGGAACATAAGCCCTTCTGAAGAGAGAGCTTACACATTGAAGAGAACTGATCCCAGTACTGAGCCCTACGGAACCCCATTGGTCACTCTCCCTCATTAGTGTGAGTGCCGTAACTAGCACTCTCTGTCGCCTATCCATTAACCAGTCCCTCACCCAGTTCACCTCTTTTGGATCCCACCCCTGGATTACTTTATTTCTTTATCAGTCTCCTGTGCGCACAGTGTCAAAAGTCTTTGTAAAGTCCAGATAGGTCACATCCACTGCCCATCTCCTGATCTATTTCCTGGTCACCCAGCCAAAGAAATCAGTCAGACATGTCTGGCCTGAACACCTCCCCTGCTATAAATGGCAACCTGTAGCTGGCCCAGTGGCGCTGAGGGTTGAGGTGCTGGACGCCACACCTTTCACCACACGGTGACCTGGGTTCAGGAATAAGCTCAGGCCACCAGAGGTTGGTGGGGAGGAGAGGATCGAGCATCTGGAGGACAGCACTCCTCTCTAGCGTGGATTCCTGGGATCTCCTGTCTAGTGGTGGCTCCTGGCGGTGGCTGAGCGTCATTACATCACTGGTGGGTGCAGCCAGTGGGATGCTGGCAGTGGGGGGTCTGTGGAGGGGCAGGAGTGCCCCTACTGTGCTGATGCCAGTGCACATCCGTGCCAGTAGGGGAGGAACAAAGGAAAAACTCAGCCCTATTCCTGGTAGAGGTGGGTTCAGAGACTCGCACCTACATGCACTGCCAGGTCTCTCCACCCTCATCTGGTGGTTCGCCGTCTGGTTGCTCTGTCAGATTTCAGATAGAGTGCGAGAAAAGGAGTAGGTGGTCCCACCCCAGGGGACTCGTAGCTGGGGAGTTGGGTGGTTCAGGCGGCAAAGGGCCTGTCACGGAGGAAGGAGGAGTAGACTACAGACTGGGTGGCAGGGCGGGAGAAAGCGGAGATCGAGCAACCACACCAGAGAGAGTCCTGGGATGGAGAAAGTAAGAGCATAAATAGAGTATAACAAAAAGAGATACTCTACCAACCTTTCCTGCAGCAGGGTTTCCACTGAAGTGAGACTGACCGGCCTGTAGTAGCTACCTCCTCCCTGCTGGGACCATGTCTGCTCTTCTCCAGTCCTCTGAACCATACCTGTTTCCAGTGAGCTGTTGAACAAGGCTGTCATTGGGACATCTAGCATCTCTCTGAGTTCCTTTAGTACCCTTGGGTGTATCCCATCCCATCCCTTAGTTTTATCCACTTTCAGAGCTGCAAGTCTCTTCAGGACTCTTTCATCTGAAAATGGACTTGTGCTTACCCACCCCTTTGTTCCTGCTACTCCCTGATGGTCTGACCCCCTTCCTCCACTGTGAAGAGCTTTCCTTCCCAAATCACCACATTTTTTCTACCTTCTTCTCTGGCAAAGATTAATCAAGGCACACCTCCTCTTTGATGTCATGCCCCACCTGCCCAGACACAGCTGTGCTGATTCCAAATCATGTAGCCCCTGCTGTTGTTTCCCAGGTCTGCCTGCACTATTTATTTATTTATTTATTTGATATATCGGTTTACAACCTTTGAGCCAGAGGCTCATTTGCAAAATACATACGTCACATGTAAGACAGATGGAAACATAGAGTAGGTATAAAGACAATTACATTAAACATGAGATACATGGTATAACAGTGGTTACATTAAGCATGTGTTACAGACACTTGTCACAGACAGTATTTACAAGATTTGGAAGTAGGTATTTTCTGACATTATTTATAACCTTTGGATGATGATATTTACAACATAACAGCAGTGAAGCATTATAAGCTTGAGAAGGCATCTAAACATAGTAGTCAGACCTAATCATGGGATTGGTGTTAAAGATGGAGGTTGCAGTACATTACATAATGGACTTTGTCAGAGAATATTGGATCAGAGTGGGTAAGAGAGTGAAAGAATTAGAAGCAGTTGCAGGAGGCGGATATTGAAGAGGTGGTTGCAGTAAGAGTGGTTTTGAAATGGGCGATCTTGGGTGCACTAGTGATGGTGCTTGGGAGTGCATTAAACCATGTGGGTGCCCTATGGTGGAAAGATCTCTGGGCAAGGGAGGTTTTACCCTGGGCACAACCAGAGGGCTTTCTCTGAATTGCGGGTGAGGATAGTGGGGTTGCAGGCTGAAGAGAGGCAGTGACCCAGGGGAGGAGTCCGAGCAGTATTTTCTTGGAGAGTAAGCAGGTCTGGTAGTGGAGCCTTTCATCAAGGTTGAGAATATTGGCAGAGGTATAGGCGAGCAGGTGTGAGTGAGCCTGGGTGCGCCTATAAGGAGCCTGCAGGCCTTGTTGAGTGTGGCCTGGATTATCTGGAGTGTGGTGTTATTGCTGCACCATATACAGGAGCCCATAGTCCACTAGGGACAGTATTGATGAGGTGATGGCAAGCCTAAGGGCGTGGGGGAAGGCAGTCCTGTGTCGGTAAAGGAGTCCAATCCGGGTGTTTGTTGCAGCAGCAAGGGTGTTTATGTGATGATGGAAGGTAAGGGCCGAGTCGAGGTAAGTCCAAGATATTTGTAGTTGGATACCTGCTGAAGGGGTGCTGGGTGCTGGGGAGGATGCTGAGTGGTGCGTTCTTAGCTCTGTTTTGGCGGTGAGAGAAGATCATTGACTTCGTCTTTTTAAGTTGAGGACCAGTCTATGGTCCCAAACCAGGTTTGGCCTGGGAGAAGGCAAGTTGGAGGAGTCCTGCAGGGTGTGGGTTTGTGATGCGAGGTGAAGAGCACTGCATCGCCTTGCATATAGTAAGATTTTTGTGGAGCAGGCCTTTGGTAAGGAGTTAGGTAGAGGGAGAAAAAGTGGTCCCAGGATAGAGCCCTGGGGCACCCCAGGCAGACGGGTAGTGTGTCGGATAGAGTTCCGTTAATTTTGACGCATTGGGACCGCGGAAAGGTAACTGGAGCACCAAGCCAGGGGGCCTGTGGAGAAAACCAAATTGGCGGAGTGAGTCGAGAAGGAGAGGGGTGGCAGACTGTGCCAAGGCCTTGGATAGGTCTATGAACACAGCTCCTGCAGTGCTACCGGCATCTAGGGAGGAGTGCAGGAAGTTGGTGAATTCTAGGAGGGCTGTGGTGGTGCTATGGCCTGAATGGAAGCCATGTTGCTCTGGGCATAGGATGTTATACTTAGCTAGGTATTCAGTAAGTTGGCGGCCACCACTTTTCTAGCGCTTTAGAGAGGGGGGGAGAATGGAGATGGGTCGATAGTTATTAGGGAGGCTTTGTCACCACTTTTATGGATGGGGAAATGACAGCTGTTTTCCAAGCACTAGGAATTGCCCTAGGCATAGGGATTTGTTGAGCAGGTCTGTTAGGGGACTAGGACCACGTCGAGGACTAGTTGAAGGAGCCTGGCATCTAGGGATCATTTATAGGGTTACTGCTGTTTAACGCTTTTGTAGGTAAGGATGAGCTTCTTGGGGGATATTGTGCACAGGAGGAAACAGGGATGCTGCAGGGTTGGAGGCGGGATTGAGTGCAGGGGTCAAAGAAACCGCTAGGGAGAACAGTTCTGAGATCTGAGAAGGTGGTGTTTAGACAGTTTGCTATGCTGAGTGTGTCTGTGGAGGCAGTGCCATTTATGGTGAGCTGGGAGGGAGGTGGGGGCAGATTTCCATTGAGTTCTTTGATGTTATTCCAGAAGGTCTTTGCAGACCCCTCGTGGTTGTGAGAGTGGATTGATAGTGGTCTGCTTTGGCTCACGGATGGCTCGAGTGCATTTTTTTGGCGGTAGTCGTAGGAATGTCTGTTTGCCAACCTGCCCGATTCATGGCTTTGTGCCAGAGATTATCCCTGTCTCTCAACATTTGGAGTAGGGAGGGGTTATCCATGGGGCATGTTGCTTTTGGTGCGGAGTTTGGTGAGTGGAGCATAGAGGTCACAGACCTTGGTGAAGGCCTGTGTAAACAGGGTGAGTGCAATGTCGATGCTGGGGCTGTATTAATGGAGGACCAATCTATCTGGGTGAGCAGCTGTTTAAGTTTTTTAACCCTCCTGGGCGGAGATGCCTTCTGAGGTTGTCTGGGCTATGGGTTTGGGTGTGGAGGAGGTCCATTGGAATAGGATAGGTGGTGGTCACTTAAGGAGTTGGGAAGTACTTGTATAGCCTGGATTTTGTGGGGCGGTTAGAGATAAGGATGTCCAGGAGGTGCAGGTACCAGTAGATGTGTGGAGTCTAGTGGGTTGGGTAACTAATTGGACCATGTCAATGGCCGAGAATGAGTCCTTAGTTGGTGCTGCAGAGGCCAAGCCAGTTGACATTGAGGTCCCTACTAGTGTCCATTCTGCATTGTGTGGTAGGGTAGAGAGGTATTCGGTGAGGGATGTGATGGCAGTCTTTTGGTTCTTAGGAGGATGCGTGGCGACTGTGAGGTATAGTGGGGCCCTGGAGGGTCAGGGGGGTGATTTTAGGGTGAGGCTTGTGCTCCATTTGTGGCGCGAGACCAGTAATGTTGTTGGCGATGTAGAATGCTCAACCACCCCCGCGCTTTCCTACCCTGTCTTCCGATGTAGGGTGTATCCGGGAGTGAGACAAAGGCGTCGGGAGTAGATTTGAGAGCCAGGTCTCCACTAGGGCAATGATGTCTGGTTGGTGAAGGGTTGCCCAACATTGAGCGCTGCAGATTTCTTTGGCAGGCTGCGTATATTCAGCGAGGCAATCGGAGTCCAGAGGATCTGGCAGGTGGAGTGGTGGGGCAGGGCCAGGATTAGGGTGGATATTACCAGAGAGGGTAGAAGGATGACTAAGGCTCTAATCATGGGTGGCAGGTTGTTAGGTTTTGAGGGCGTTTAAGCGGGAGGGAGGATGTAGTGGGGCAGGGGATGGGCAGGGTTTGGAGGATTGGTGGATGCAGAAGGGGTGGTGCCAGGGGGCCTGGGTGGGTGCTGGGGTAGGGGCTGCCAGTGGGAGGTGGATGCAGGGGTCCAGTGTGTGATGACAAGGTGGGGGGATGGCCAGATCTGGAGAGCTGCAAAGGTGCAGTACACAAGGGCATAGGGTGAGGTGTGGCAGGTGGGAGGTGAAGCCCAGGGTGGTAGTGAGGATGAGGCACATAGGTGGAATTGAGCAGACATGGTGCCTAGATAGCTTTGGGGGAAGAACAAAGAGGTTGGGGGAGCCAGAAAAAGCTGTAGGGGCTTGAGATATGTCACATACAGTAGTTTAAAAGATGGCCAGATGTGATGGCTGAGTGGCAGTGCTGTTGACTTTGGCAGCAGGGTGCAGGATTCAAAGCCTGCAGTAGCACCAGAATATATTTTAGCAGACTATGGGGTTAGAGGCTTTAGGGTCTTAAACCTATCACAAACAATAGTCTGATGTGATAGCTGAGTGGTGGAGCTGCTGGTGAAATAGCAAGAGTGCAGGGTTCAATGCCTGCAGTGGCACCAAGAGAAAAATGGTGAAATATTGTGGCAGACTGGGGGTCAGAGACTATAGAGTCTTAGAAAGTAAGGATAAGATAGCCAGATACAATGGTTAAGTGGTAGAGCTGCTGACTCTGACAGCAAGAGTACTGGGTTTGAGAGCAGCAGAAGGACAGAGGATAGGTATTTTTGTTTCTAAGAGGGAGGTTAAAACCTTGAAATTAGAGGTAGATATTGGCCTGGTTCGTTGGCTTGGTGGGTGGGCTGCAGACTTTGGAGTAAGGGGTACAGGTTTGAGGCTTGCAAGGGCCTAGTGGTGGGCTGAAGGAAGGAGGGAGGAAAGAAGACAGCAGAAAGGATTAGGAGGAACTGCAGAGACCTCTAGTGGACAGGGATTGCAGTAGTTGCTAGGAAGGAGTGGAAGGTGGTTGGAGTGGCGCCAGAGTGGAAAGTGCAGCAACCCTAGTGGTCGGATGTATAAGCTGCAAATGGGAAAGTGGCGCTTAGTAAAATGATGGGTAGGTCATGTGATGTGACATGTGACCTGCCAGCAGCAATAAATGGAGCAACACCCCTGGTTGGGGCGGGCAGGTGGAAGAGCCACTCCACAGGCAGGCAGGCTGGATAGAAGGAGGCTTTACCTCTTAAAGGCTCTCAGCAGTCCCCAAGTTCAAGCTCCTCAGCTGGGCAGTGTTGTGTAACCCCTAGGTGGTGCTATCCCAAGGGCTACTACCCATGCCTGCTTGGCTAGTAGCAGGTTAATGGGCCTGAGTTCTGAAACAGGTGAGATCCACCCGGAGGTCAGGTTTGGTAGTGGTCAAGCTAACCTGGGCACAGCCCTCTAGGCTAATGTAACCCTCCTCTTTCCTTACTAGTGGCGAACAATATACAATAATACAATTATCACTTTCATAATACCCTGATACACCACACAAGTACCCACACTGTTTGCACTTACCACCAGGGGTTTCCTCTGGCCTGGCCCTGGGGACCCCTGAAAACAAGGTTATACACAGCAAATAATAGCAGTACAGTACTCTTGAACAAACTGGAACGCAGTCAGGGTAAATGCAAAAGAGATCTGATTTGTTTAAGGGACTTGAACAAGGGAGGCGTAATCAGGTTAATCTGCTTAAAGGCTCTATCAATCAAACAGTTATGCATGCACTTCAGGGTCCATAAACAGTCACACACTCTGGGTACCCAAATGGAGAATGGTGGGCTAGCCAGGAATGTTGCAGCTGGTTGGGGCCCTGTGATGGAAAAAACAACATGCACAACACACACTATTTGTAATCCAGAGCCAGAGGGCTCAGTTCGTGAAAAGAAAACAACAAGACAATCAGATGAGACACTTTTAGATTAGGCTGTTGTTGCAGGAGCTACCCTGATGATTACTCATGATACCCAAGACTGGACATAGGCTGGAAGAAAATCGAGACAACAGGTGGTTAATCTGGAGTACCAGGAGAAGCAGGGCCCAACGATTTGCCGAGGCATCGTTCCTGTTCAAGCGTGGAGCAGGGCTGATCCCCAGGCAGGTATCCTAGCGGTGGCTTCTCTGTGCAGTGGGGTAGTCTGGCAGGGCCAGTGTGGCATGGCACAGGCCGAATGGAGATGAACACGATTCAGTCCTATTAGGCTGGATAAAGCTTCCAGCAAGCAGAACACAGTTCACACAGTGGGGAACCAAATCAAGACCCACTTTCAATACACAGCACATTTCCATGTAAGGAAATTCTACTGTACCAGGCAAACTGCTCTCCGGTCCACGATCGCAAAGTCTATGCACAAACCGGGGATTCAAAAGCAGGTGGAAATTCTGACAGGCCGATCGCATTCAGCAAATCTTCGGTCTTCTTTGGGTTAATCCTGGTCACATCTCAGTGGCTTACCTCGTTCTCACAAACTCGGATTCAGTCTGAACTGATTCTCTTCTCCCTCTCAGGGCAGCAAGCAGGCATGCAGGCCAAAACTCAGGCCCTTCCACAGAGACTGTCTCGAGCTCTTGCTTCTTCTGCTCCCAAATTAGATCTGACTCAACTGCCAGCATGCCAGGGACTTTCCCAGAATACAAAAGGTTTGGCTGGCTGATCTGTCTGTCAGTCACAACAAAGGCTCCCCTTCAGGTGCAAAAAGGTGCCAAAGCCCAAAACTACCATTTCTACAGATTTTGACTCAGAAAGCTCCTGTAGTCTGGCTCCATTTGGGTCCCACCAGAACTGATTGGTCCGATTCACAGTCCAGGACCAAGATAGTGAAATAAACAAAACAGTCCTTGCTGCAAAGAAGGCAGGTTAGACAAACTACATTATCATTATCACCATAAATGATTTTCTGCAAATAGTTACATCCTTCAACAAAGTTCCCTGTCAGATTACTTATGAGCTCAGCTAAGCAGCTCAGTACACAGAGCTATACAGCCACTCTCTGGCAATCACATTTAAACTGCTAAAATGCAGGACACCAGCCTGGCAGTGAACATTTAGACAAGCTCGAGGAAGACTTTTGGGAATCCTCATTTGTAGGGGGTTACATATGTACTTTACGCTGTAGTCAATCGGTGGCCTTGATGCAACTTCATTTACTTCTCCCAATTGATGAAGTCTCTGTTACTGTATCTCAAGACTGCCTGCCCTGCACTGTGTTTTGTTGTACTTTACCCTGTATTCAAAGAGGGAGTCTTGTCGTAATTTCACTGTTTTGTACATTGCACATTGTATCATTTCTCTTTGAAATTATCTGTTTTTAAGAATCATGTTTGTGGATGTAATTTCCCTATGGCCTCCCCCTTCCCCAGGTCACAACTGGAAATGAGTCTCTTCTGGGCTCTGTTTGTTTACCTGGTAAAATATATTTTAAATAAATAAACATCCTCTGAGTTGGTCTCCGGTGGGGGACTGAGGAGAGAAGGGTCGCCCACATTTTATGGGTGTGTCAATATATGTCATCATGGGCATCCCCAGCTAGCAAAGTTTCCAAGTGATCCTGACACCTGATGGCTTACTGCTGTAAAGGTGTGGCTCTAAGCGTCTTGGGATCTATGGAGAGATTAGCTCACAGATCTATTATTACAGTAGTAACGAACTTTCACCAGTTCTTGCAGTGGCAAACACAGGAAGAACTTTAGCATTACACTGGTAGCAGAAAGGTATTACTCTGCAACTCCAGCAATAGATGATGACAGCAGTAAACAGCAAATAACTGTCTCACGCTATCAGGCAGTTCATGTTTGCAGCAGCAGTCCCAGCAAACTCCTGCAGACAAAGTCTAAGCTAATCACAGCTGCAGCTGTAATTTGATCCTGGGGCAGACACTTGATTGCTGGCAAAATCCTATTGGCCTCCAATACATCACTGAAGAGTTCTAGAAGATCATGGTCAGCATTACAGGACTAAGGCGAGGAACTGCCTGCAGCTTCCTTAAACTAACAAAGAACTAGAATCTGACTGATGCTCTTCTGAGTGGCAGATATACAGCACACCAGGCCCTCCCCCTGCGCATGCATCAGAGCACATGGCAGTAGAATCTCTCAAACCTTAACCCCTAAGGTTATGGCAAGCAAATTCACTGAATTTTAGGAACCCTAGGATTCCTGGAGGTTGCATATACACTCAAAGCTGCAAATCCACTGCAAAGCATCATAGGCAGCAGTCTGCAGATTCTAGTGTTGTGCAGGCTAGCAGGTGTCACCAGAACTAAAGGTGCTGAGAAATGAGTTTCCATAGAAACATAGACTTTGACAGCAGAGAAGGACTGCTTGGCCCACCCAGTCTGCCCAGTTCCTACCTATTGGATAAGCTTCAGATCCTAGTTAACCAACAGCCTACTTCCTCTTACCCCCACCACTATAATTGCCTTATGACTGTCCCATGCATTCTTGAATTCCCCACTGTTTTTGACCCCACAACCTCCACAGGAAGGCCGTTCCATGTGTCCATCACCCTCTCTGTGAAAAATACTTCCTCACATTGCCCCGAGCCATGCCTCCTCTATCTTCAAACTGTGCCCCTTGTTCTTGCACATCTCTTTTCTGAAAGATGCTACCCTCTTGGACTTTGTTGATACCCTTGAGGTACTTGAAAGTTTCTATCATATTCCCCTCTCCTCCTTTCCTCGAGGGGTATACATATTAAGCTTCTTTAGTCTCTCTTTGTATGGTTTCTGGTGCAGACCCTGCATCATTTTAGTTGCCTCCTCTGGGCTGACTCCATCCTGTCTATGTTCTTGCAGATATGGGGTCTCCAGAACTGCACGCAGTACTCCAGATAGGGTCTCACTAACTGTCTGTACAGAGGGATGACAACTTCCTTTTTCTACTGGTGATGCCTTTCCCTATGCATCCCAGTATCCACCAACCCTCCTTATTGCCTTCTCATATTGCCTGCCTACCTTTGGTCATATGATATGACTACCCCCAGATCCTTTTTATTTTGTTGTTGTTAGTACCCCCCCATTGTGTACTCTTCCCCTGGGTTTTTGTTTCCCAGGTGCATTACTTGCACTTCTTTACATTAATCTAAGCTGCCGTACCTTTGACCATTCCTCCATCCTTGCCAAGTCCCTTCTCATCCTTCCCACCCTCTTGTGTATCAACCCTATTGCAGATCTTTCGCGTCATCTGCAAGAGGCATACTTTTTCTTCAGTCCCTCTTCAATGTCTCTTATAAAGACATTAAAGAGGACCAACCAATACTGAACCATTCGGTACCCTGCTAGTAACCCCTTTCTTTGGGTGGACTCGTTTACTATTACCCTCTATGTTCTGTTGTCTTGCCAATTTTTTAAACAGGCTAACACCCTGGACCCAACTCAAGGCTGGCTGACTTGTTTATTAATCTTTGTGTGAGACTGTGTCAAATGCTTTTGCTAAAGTCTAGGTAGGCCATGTCCACAGCCCCTCTCTGGTCTACTACTTTGGTCACCAGTCAAAGAAATCTATTAGATTTGTCTGACATGATCTTCCCACTGTGAATCCATGCTGCCTTGGGTCCTGTACCCGCTGGCCTCTAGGTACTCAATTCTTTCTTTCAAGTGATTCCATCATTTGCCCTACCACTGAGTTCAAACTAACAGGTCTGTAGTTTCCTACCTCTGCCTTGCTCCCACTTTTGTGAATGGGAATCATATCCACCTTCTTCCAGTCCTTATGTGCCACCCATCCTCCCATGATTTGTTAAAAAGAGTAGTCAGAGGTGTCACTAGTGCTCCCTTACTTCTTTTAGAATTCTGGGATTATCCCATCGAGCCCATTGCCTTGTCCACCTTCAGTTTTATGAGTTCTTTAAGGACCCTTTCTTCTGTGAATGGACTGGTATCGACCCCCTTATCCAGAGTGCTTCTGTTGTTTGGTTTAGGTATGTCCCCTCCTCTTTTTTGTGAATACTGAGCAAAGTATTTGTTCAGTATCTCTGCCTTTTCATTGTCACCCTCTGCACCCCTCCTTTATTAAACCTCACTGTCCCTTCCTTGGTGTTTCTTCGCTCACTAATGTATCTATAAAGGTTTTATCCCCTTCTTAACTGAGTTGGCTATCTTTTCCTCGGTTTGGGCTTTGCTATTCTGACTGCCTTCCTGCTTTAACTGATAGAGTTCTGTCCTGCTCCTTCTGTGATTCCTTGTACTTTTGGCGCTATCTTTTCTCCTAACCTTCCCGCCACCTCCTTTGAGAACCATAGTGTTTTTTTTTTTTACTTTGTTTTGTTTGTTTGCTTCACACAAAGGCTTGTTGCCTCTGTGATGGCAGTTTTGATTTTCCCTCATTGTTCTGCCACCACTCCTTCCAGCCCTTTTGCTAGTGCATTTCTTAGGCACTTTCCCATTCTGCCAAAGTCAGCCCTCTGAAAGTTCAGTACCCTTGCTTTTGTATGGCTTGACTCTATGGTTGTATTTATTGTGAACCACACTGTCTGGTGGTCGCTTGTTCCACATGGCTACCCACTTCTAAATCTGAGATCCTCTCTGTCCCCATTTGAGAGTACCAGGTTTAAGACTGCTTCCTCCTGAGTGGGTTCCAAAACTAGCTGCCTGAGGCATGCATCCTGTAGGGCATTGAGAACGACCCTACTATTGGATGTGGCTGCAGCAAAGGTGCCTGATTAACATCTGGCATATCCAGGTCCCCCCATCAACAATATCTCCCCTTTTTCTGCCATTCTAAAGATGCCTCCTATCATTTCCTAGTCCATATCCTTCCACTGAGATGGGGGTCTGTATACAACCCCCATGCGGATTGTGGTGCCATTTCCTGTCTCCAGGGTGACCGACAGTGCCTCCTCTCCTCCCTGTTTACCCTTTAGTTCCATTGCTTTGATCCCTTACCTTATGTGAGAGCTACTCCTCCTCTTCTTTTACCCTCCCTGTTCCTTCTGTAGATTGTGTACCCTGGTATGTTGACATCCAGTCATGGTTCTCAGTGTACCAAGTTTCTGTGAGTGCACGATATCCAGGTGTCCCTCTTCCATTAAGGCCTCTAGTTCAGGAAGTTTGTTACCCAGACCACAGGCATTGGTACTCATCGCCCTCCATTTTTGATGGCCTTACCCTTTAGCCACTTCCTTGTCCTTGCTGTCTTTGCCTTTCTCCATTTAGTTTTTGTTTGCAGGACGGGGTCGCTAGCCATAAAGATGACTGTTTTTCAGGCATTTTGCCCTGCCCTGCCCCCTATTGACCTCTCTACCTTGGTGTTAACCTTGCTAACTACCCTGTTTTGTGGGGGCTGGAAGTTCCTTGCTTTTTTCAGTGCCTCCCCTTGGCTAGCTTCTGCATGTATCTCAGTTTAGATTGAACACAACAAACTATAGACACATACATTTCATTCTTTTGGGATGCTGCGGTGCAGTGCAGTGCAGCCACTCTCTCTCTCAGTCAAGTAATTGGTCAGCCCCAGAGCAAAAAGCAATTCAGAACACTTGGAGGATGCATACAAGAGAAACAGTTGGCAAGAGAGCAGTGTGCAGGATTTGCAGAAGGATGCCATCAGAAAGAGGTGTCCAATTGTTTGGTATCTATATGCGTCTCTCTCTCTCAACTACACACATTTTGTATAGAACACTCTGAAGCCTCAAATCCAGTGCTAACTAGGCATCTTGGGTAGCAGTATACAAATCCTTGCATAGGGCAGACTGATAGGGCTAAAGCAGAATGAGTGTTGACACAATACAGGATTTTACATTGTTTCCAATTTAGACTAAAAATATGTCTTTGTTGGCAGTCTAAACAGGAACAAATGACATATTCCTGTTATACTGAGATTTTATTGGGTACATTGGGCTTCACTGTAACAGTAATTCCTATACTTACAGAATCTGTCTCATATAGTAGCTTTGTAGTAAATACTCATTTCTTCTCATAAGATATTTATAATATAAGTAATGAACATTCGGCAAATAACTGAACAGCTAAAAATTTTTGTTTGGCGGAGATGATAACTGCTTTTGGTTGATGACTAGTGTATGCATGCGAGCATTCAAGACTTTTAAGATCCTTAGTACAATCAGCCCAAAAATATTGGCTCTGTGTTTTTGCTGGCTAACACTGTAACTCCAAACATTTTTCTAAAGGTTCATTAGCAGTACTGCAGTAACTAGAATCATTATATCACCAGAACCATAGAGTTCACAGATGCTATTAACCACATTTTGTATAACCAGAACTGTGGCAAACCTGTTCTGAAGCAGTTAGAAGGACAATAGCCATCACAAGGCTCAGAATTGGAACCCCAGCACACCCCAAATGACATCCCTAGAAATAATGAGCACAATAAGATAAGCATTCCCAGCACATCAATTTGAAAAATTCAACAGTGATGGCTGCTGGGTGTCTGTCTTTCAAATTGACTTGGACGCCCATTAATTGTACTTGTCGTGATTGGCAGCTGAGGGTCCATCTCATAGACTGACGCTTGCCAGCAGTTAGCACATGGGATCATCATGTATGAGCATAAGTTTCTTATTACACATGCAGGACCAGGAGGGCAATGTCCACCTGTTGCTGTTTCTTAATAGTTGTTACAGAGCTTCAAAGTATAAACAGACATGGAGGTGGTAGTTCTCTGAGACAACAGCTGCTGTGACTAAGTAAACCTGAGTAAGTTAATCATAATATAATATGGTGTTTCTGTGTAACAAAACCCAGGAGATGAGGTCACTACAGCAGTTTCTTAGTTTTGGCTTAGTCTTATGTTTTCACTCAGATACAGCTGGGACCACCACTGTTATAAAATGATTATTATTCAGCGCTTTAGAAATCAGAACTGAGCACGTGTTGAGCTCTGAGAAACTGGGCTGAGCTGGAATGAGGATGTTGCATTAGGACTGAATATAGAAGGGCAGCTGTTTCCTAGTGCAGCCAATTAAACTGCATTATTCCTGGTTTCCGTTTTATAGTATTTATTATTTGGACAAAAAGGAAATTGAAGTGCTGAAATTGCAACACTAATGGGGCCAGATTTTCAAAATGTAGTCTAGGGTTTGCAACACTTTTCTAGCACAATTGCACAACTTGTGACAAAAGCTTAGATAACCTAAAGGATTGTCGCTTGCATCAAGACATTTGAAAATCCAGCTCCTAGTGTTTTGAACTTAGGTTTTTTTTTTTTAATGTGGTGATTTTGTTAAAGTGTTGGAAGCAAATAATTCAGTCACAGGGCATGTTTCTTTTCTTATGCAGTGCTTAGCTGGTATTGATAACTAGGCAAGTATTACTATGATTACAGTCTTTTTAGGGGCCTGGGCAGGAAGCAACTTTACTGCCTAATAATCTCACAGCGCATGTCACCACAGAAACAGCTAAAGAATATGCACAATAAAGCTACAAACATTATTACAAGCAGATACCAAAACAATCAAAGTGGTCCGAATCAGAAGCTAAGATCACATATCAGTGTAATAGTACAGGTAGTTAAAGACAAAGTCTGGCTTTTGTTTTTAATATTTCTTAATCTTAGCACAGCATCAGAATTCACTGCCAAACACCTAATTAAACTACAGATCCTAAGGAACTCAACCCTTCACACTGTTAACTACAACAAAAATCAAATCCCAGTCACTTCAGACCCATGGATCAGGATCGGGTACTTAGTGCAAGGAGGTTTAGCATTAGCAGGAAAAATCTCTCTGACTCATTGTACCTCCTGGATGAGTGGAACCAACCTCCTCCCTAAGCAGCCATAGTGACTACAGCACTACTCCTGACTTTCACTGTTAGCATAGCCAGAAGTTACCTTTTATTTATAGGCAGTGGCGCATTTGCTGTTCATGGCCATTCAGGTTTTCCATCAGATTAAAAGGATCATTAAAACATAATGAGGGATGATGGTAAAATGGTGTCCTTTTTATTATTAATTAAGTTCAAGCATCCTGTGTCCTTTTCATGGTTAAAGAGTGCTGACGAACTAGCAGTATCCACAGATTAAAACCAATGAGTTAAATGTTAAATGGGGCCAGCTCCTCAACAGTGGATAGAGAATTGACAAGTTTGCAAAATACTGAGTTCAGAAAACATGGGTGCTGCAAATAATTCTCTTTTTAACTGAAATCTTGTGTATTGGGATAGTAGCCAAGTTTCAGCACCTGAGCTGCCACACTTGGTACCGCTTTATCTGGCTAGAAAGACAGAAGTGAAACAGCATGAAATTGTGACCATTTGGCAGTAACTCGGTATGAAGACAGAAGAGAAGCAGCACAGGCTTCTGATCTTTGGGCATTATCTGACTATGCAGCCAAACCTTCTTTGATTAAGAGTAGGGTGGGGTGGGGGGCAAAGAAAAAAACCTAAAGAAATTCAAATAAAGAAAAATGAAATAAAAAAAAAATAGCATGGTTGAACACACTCAAAACTGCCATTTCAAAATGTCCTACATAAACAGGTTATTTTTGCCCAAACGTTGCACTGAAACCATCTGACTGAGGCTGGCAAACTCAAGGTGGACAACCAAGGGTTCAGAGGGGGATGGAGGGTTGTGGATGGGAGGAAGAGGGTTCCTGTATGTCTGAAGTTGCAACTAGGAAGATATACAAAATCACACATACCCTTATGTGGACATGTTCAGTCACTTATTCCCATTAATAAGTAAGTACAAATTTTTATTCATAAAATATGAACTGGGATAAAACTCTATTGAGTACAAGACTCATTTTCAAAGAGGTCCCTTGGTTACAGTTTGCATGTTTACACATTTGTATCAAACATACAAAATCCACACATAAAATATGTTGTCAGTACAAAAAGGTTTAAGACGTAGGTCATATCATACTAATACATACATACATACATTTACAAATAAGTAACATAGTACTATACAAAAACACATTTTATAAACATACAAACAGATAGCACCAGGCTACCAAAACTCTCTATCTAAAAAGCTATATTTACTATCTTATATAGCATAACTTCTGTGATCAATTCATTTAAGAAACCATTTCTTTATCAACCCAGAACTAATAGGTGTTTGACTCCCTCTCAGTTCTAAAGGGAATTTACAGAGGAACAGAGCAGGTTGAGCCAAACGTCCAAAGAATGCCACACTGAGGCCATGATGACTGGGATATAGCTATACCAGGGTATGCCTTATTCAGGAGAGACAGGAAGGGTATAAAGGGATGAGGGGTGGCTCTGTATGTCAAAAAGGGTATAAAACTGACAGAGGTGCAAGGAATGTGGGAGGCACTGTGGGTCACCCTGGAGGCAGGCAATGGCATAGACTATGCACGGGAGACCACCAGCACAAAGAGAGGAAATGGACAGGGATCTACTGGAAGTCATCCATGTGATGGCAGCCAAAGGAGAGGTGTACTGATGGGTGACTTGCTTGCCAGAAGTTGATTGGGGAACCAAGTGGCTGTAACAGCCAGGGGCAGAGGCATCTTGTACTCCTGCAGGGGCAGGCCTCAAGCAGCTGGTGCTTGAACCAACTCGGGAGGAAGCCATTTTGGACCTGGTACTAACCAACGAGGACAGAATAACAGATGTCAGAGTAAGTTAGCCTGGGATCAGTGACCATTGCACAGTGTGGTATAATGTGACAACAACAACAGGGACATGCCACACAAAGGTGAGGGTTCTGAATTTCAGGAGGCAGACTTCATTAGGATGGGGATATGTCTCGAGGCTCTAGATGGGGGACAGAAAGGGGAGTGCGAAGGACAATGGGCACATCTAATGGGAGCCATAGTGGAGGCAACAAAGCTTTATATTTGACAAACAGACAAAGGCAAAAGGAAAAGGAAACCACTATGGTTCTCACAAGAGGTGGCAGGAAAAGTAAAGGCAAAAAATTAGCCTTCAGGAAATATAAGGAGACCCAAAAGGAAGAGGACAGGGAAAAATATCTGGAAAAGTAGAGGGAGGATGGGAAGGCTGTCAGACGTAACAAGGCAGGGACCGAGGAAAATATAAGCAAAAGAAGTTAGAAAGGGGACAAACCTTCAATCAATGCATAAGCGAGAAGAGAAGGACCGGGGGAGGATTGCAAGGCTGAAAGGGAGGAAGGAGTGGGAGTGGAAGGGACAGTGATAAAGCATCAGTCCTGAAGAATAATTTCTGTTCATTTTTCACAGAGGAAGAGGAAGGTGAGGAATCACAGCTAAGAATCAGGATGGAAGGGTAGATGGACAACAGTTGATTCAAAGAGGAGAGAGTCCTAGTAAAACTTAAAAAACTGAAGGTGGATAAGGCAGTGGGACCAGATGGATTCACCCTAGGACATTAAAGAAGTTGGGGAGGTACTAGTAGCACCACTGGTGACCCTTTTCAACAAGTCACTGGAAAGAGGGAGGTTCTGGGGACTGGAGAAGGGCTGATTTGGCCCTTCTTCACAAAAGTGGGAGTAGGGAGGAGGCTTTAAACTATAGACCTGTCAGCGTGATCTCAGTGGTGGGAAAATTATGGAATTTCTGTTTAAGGAAAGGATAGTAGGGCACCTTGAATCAAGTGGAATGCAAGATCCGAGGCAGCATGGATTCACAGCAGGAAGGTCTTGTCAAACTAATCTGATTGATTTCTTTGATTGGGTCACTAGGAAGTAGATTGGGGAGGAAGCGGTAGATGTGGCCTACCTCAACTTCAGCAAGGCATTCAACACCATTCCACATAGGAGGCTTGTAAACAAGCTGGGCAGCCTGGGGCTAGGGCATAAGGTGGTGAACTGGGTTGGAAATTGTTAAAGAATAGAACACAGAGGGTGATGGTAAATGGGGCTAAGTCCGAAGTAGGGAGGGTGACCAGTGGGATGCCACAAGGTTCAGTTCTTGGACCAGTGCTCTTTAATATCTACATCAGCGACACTGCACTAGGGCTGGAAGGGAAGGTGTGCCTCTTTGCAGATGACACCAAGATCTACAATAGGTGGATAGTCCTGGAGGGTGGAGAGAATGAGGAGGGATCTAGCTAAATTAGAAGAATGGTCCAGAGTCGTTAACTAGGATTCAATGCGAAGACATGCAAAATCATGCACTTGGCTGGGCACAGAAATCCAGTGGAGGAATACAGGATGAAGGGGAAGTGGAGATATTAGCAGCCTAAAGACAGGAAAGAGATCTGGGGTCATCTTATCCAAAGACCTAAAGGTCACCAAACAATGTGCCAAGGCAGTGGGGAGAGCCAGAGGGATGCTGGGGTGGATAGAGAGAGGTATTACCAGCAGAAGAGAAGAGGTCATAATGCCACTATACAGGTCATTGGGGAGACCTCATTTGGAATACTGCATCCAGTTCTGAAGGCTGCATCTTCAGAATGACATAGACAGGGTGGAGGCAGTTCAAGAAGGGCAACATAAATGGTGCAGGGCCTGCACCACAGGTCATATGAAGAAAGGTTGAAGGACCTCAATATGTTCACCCTGGAAGAGAGGAGGGACATGATAGAGACCTTCCAGTATCTCAAGGGGATCAATAAGGTACAGGGGCTTCATCTTTCAGAGGAGAAGGTGCTCTAAAACAACAAGAGGGCTGACAAGAGACTGGAAGGGGTAGACTAAGGGGAAACATGAGGAAGTACTTCTTACGGAAAGGGTGGTGGATGCTGAAATGGCCTGCCCCAGGAGGTGGTGGCAGCAAGCAAAGTTGGGGAATGTTTAAACATGCATGGGATAGACATAAGGGGACCATAGAGGGAAGGAGAGGCAACAAGCGATGACCAAGTACGATCAGAGGCAGCTAAGAAAAGGTAGGGTACATGGGCAGATTGGATGGACCTGGTGGTCTTTATCTGCTTGTCAATTTCTGTGTTTCTATAATGGGAGGTGGTTCCCATACTAAAGCCCAAGAGAAAGGTAGAGAAAGGTAGCAGTGATAAAGGATTCAAGTGGTAAGCAGGACTAATAGTGTGTGCCACAGAAAGAAGGGACAGTGCTGTATACTGCATCCTGGGTGTGATGGCCAGTGGGTCATCACCAGAGTGGAAGTAGCTGGTTAGGGCAGAGGAGGACCACAAGTGTTGGTCCATCTAGGAAGGAATGACCTGACAAATAGGACATTGGGAAGATTTAGAATAGTTTTGTGTACTAGGTACAAAGCTGAGGGAGGTAGCTTCTGGAGTGGCTTTTCCGAGGTGTTGCTAGTGGCACTATGGGGTGAAACTAGGAAATTGAAGATATTTCAGTTCAACAGCTGCCTGAAAGTCTGGTGTAAGGAGGAGAATTTCCCCTTTGTGGGGTGAGACCATTCTGAAGAGGCTGGAAATTGTTTAAGAGGGGTGGCCTTCACCATACCAAGGAGGGCCCAACAAACTGGGTCAGAGATTTGATGCCTTTATTATAGGGAGTTAAACTATTGCGGAAGGCTAGTGCTGGGGTGGACTCAAGAACTATCTCTGGTGTGGTAGGCCTTGCTGACACTCCCAACAAGTGTATGAGGACAGAGTAGTAACAGTAATATGGTACAGGCAAAGGGCAGAGCACAGAGGGGATACAGATAGGAAGAGAAAGAAAGTGTAGTCTGTCACATGAAGGGTGGTAGATCTAGCTATTGCAACACAGTTCGTATGAACACCAGGAATCTTAGGAATAAAATGAAGGACCTTCAGGCAGGGGTAGTGCAGGACAATTGGATACACTTGCATCAAAGTAGCGTGGGTGACACAAAACCATGACCTCACTATCCTGGGCGACACCCTATTTAGAAGGGACAGAGAAAAGGGCAGGGAGGAGTTGCACTATAAATTGGGGCCTGCATGAAGTCACTAGATGACAGAAAGGAAGGGAGGTGGGAGGGATAGAAACAGTATAGTTTCAGCTGGTAGTAGAATGAGGGTTAAAACTCAGGGTGGAGGTGGACTATAGGCAACCAAACAGGTCCACGGAGGGATAAGACACTAGAGGATCACATTAGGAAGGCAACCACATGGGAGAATGTGATCCTGAAAAGGATCTTAATCTACCAGCTATAGATTGGGAGGAACTGGGGCAAGGAGTACCTGGAGCCAGGCCCCTGTTTATTTAATGCAGGATGGTTACCTCTTGCAAAAGTTAAAAAGCCCTAACTGGAGAATTAACAAAGTTTTTTGCAACTGACATATAGATATATATCATAGGGGCAGTCGCTCCAATAGTTAGGGGTTGAGTAGGCACTTTAATGTTAAAACCTGAAATTTTGCACTTAATCACTTTGCAAACTGCTTAATGGATTTGCACAAAATTTTGTATGTGCTGTCTCATGGGCAGATCTCTTTGACATGCCAAGTTTCGCTTTTGATTGGATTGGTAGTTTTTATGCTACATTAGAAAAAAAAAACACAAAAATTGCCTTTTGGCTGTTTTTTCCTTATCATGCTGTGGCCAAACCATTTGGAATTTTGATCTGAGCTTTTCTGGGTAGAAAAAGCTTGCCCAAAAGAACAAGTCAGCATTGGTTTGGTGACAAAATATTAATCTGTTCAAAAGTTATTACATTTTGAAATATCGGGTTCTGAGCATGCTCAGTTCAGTTTTTGGATAGCTGCACGAACAAAAAAGCATTTTGGTCTGACAAAAGGATTTTGACACCTCACAAAAAGGATCTTTAGAATCCCTGTTCATCAGGAAAAATCTTTTCATCAGCCAGCCATCTTATTTTTTTTGTTTTTAAGCCCAAACAAAATGTTATAACTTTGCCCAGGTATGTCTTCTGGAGACATCCAAGTATGTAATTGTTCAGCAGCACATCATTTACTGTAAACTGCCTTTACCTTAATTTAGTCTTCCCTCAGAATGCTCATTTTATTTAAAAAAATCCTTTCTCATGACTCACTTCCGTTCCTTTTTCATGAGATGTCATAATCCTTTTACATCACTGAAACAAGATTATGACATTTCACAAAAAAGATTCCTCAGGGCAACATCTGGTCGGAGAAGTACTAATCCCTCTAGATGATGAAAAAGGATTATGACACCTACTAAAAGTATTGGTTGGCTTAAAAGGATTAGGACATCTCACTAAAAAGGATTTTAAAAAGTTATCCTTTTTGTGAGGTGTCATTGTCCTTTTGTCAACTGATTCCTTTTGATGAGGTATCATAATCCTTTTCGTCAGGCGAAAAGTATTAGGACTCTCTGACCAGATGGCCCTGCTGGCAATCGTTTTTGTCAGATGAATTCCTTTTCGTGAGATGTCATAATTCTTTTCACATCACGAAAAGGATTATGTCAGCTCATGAAAAGGATGGCTGGCTGGGCCATCTGGTTGACAAGTCCTAATCTTTTGCATGATGAAAAGGATTCTGTCACCTCATGACAAAGGAATCAGGTGCCGAAAAGGATTAGGACTACTCATGAAAATGAATAGAAGAAAGGCATCTCCTCTTATTTTCCACCCATTGTGGCATTCTGCCACTTTGCCCTTTATCCCTGGTGTCTAGTGGCACCCTCCACCCTCAATCCCAGTATATATTTTAAATGTTTTCTTTTATTATTAACCCCCCATTGTGGTGTTCTGACAGTTTGCCCTATATCCCTGGTGTCTAGTGCCCCCCATGGCAGCACACTCTAATTTTGTACTGTGCTCATTGGTGGTTACTAGCATTCCTCCACCATCCTCTGATAACCTGCAAAAGCAGAAAATGGTTTCTCGCTCTTTTTGTTATTCTAGACTGTGGGGAAAAAACGGTCTAGCACCGATCATGCTCGTATCCCCACCCGACCTCTCACTGCGGACCCTCCTCCCACATCCCCGATGTCCCACTCAACCTTCACTCACCTCAGGAGTTCCCAGGTTCGAGATCCACTCCGTTGATTGAAGACATGTCTTGCTGCTAGAACTGGCGACTGTGATGTGAAGTAAGGTAAAAGCGCTTCAATGTATTTCAGTGAGGGGATTCAGCTTTTCTGCCATATCTCGCCATTTCTTATTTTTACCCCAAATGTTCAACATGGGTTTAGACCCCACCATGACCAATATGACTGTCATTAGGCAACTCCTACTGGAAAGGTGATTTTGCGTCCAGTGATGAAATCACCTTTCTGGTGAGATTTGCATAATGACAATCATCGTGTTCATGAGGTGGGACTACAAGAAGGCTATGTTGAAAATTTGGGGTCAGAATCTTAAAAGTGGCTGCGTTATGAACATTCGCTGCTATCTCGCTACGTACGCCAGAATTCAGGGATTTTCCACTTTTACCCCATATATTCAGTATAGCCTTTGCTATTACCCTGCCTCATGTATCTGACAGCTGGCATTTCTCAATCCTGGCCAAAGTGTGTTTTCACACTTGTGGTGCTGAATGGCATTGTAATTGCGAGAATTATGTTTTGAGGGATTTGAAAATGTTCTGTACTGGGTACATGTGGTGAGGTTATAAGACAGCTATGGTGAACATTTGGGGTAAAATGAGTAAAATGGCAGAGTTATGACTATTCTTTAATTCGGACCCTGCCTCCCACCTATCATAAGCATACTGTTATACTGTCTCGATGGATCCCACCATAACCTAAGGATACTGTTATACTGTCTCGATGGAGAATGGGAGCACAGGGTCCAAAGGGACCCTGCGCCCCACCCTAACATAAGAACACTGTTATACTATCTCAATGGAGAGATGGGAGTGGAGGCTCCCTGCGCCCCACCGTAACATAAGGATACTGTTATACTATCTTGATGGAGGGATGGGAGCACAGGGTCTGAAGGACTCTGAATTCCCACTGAAACATAAGGATAATGTTAGACTACCTTGATGGAGGGATTTGGACCCCGCGCTCCCACCATAAAATAAGGATACTCTTATACTATCTCAAAAGGTAATAAATAAATTGCAAAAAATTCATTAATGCAACAGTTAGGGTTAGTGACAAAAGTAGAAATGTGGCATTAGGATTTCCAACCCTAACACCCCATTACCCGGCCCTCTGCAAGACTCACAGGCAAGGAGGGGAGGGATGTCTGGACCCTGTGAACCCTAACGCCACCCCATTCCATTCCAAAATTAGTGATATGGCTACAGTACAAGCAAGGCCCAAGACAGCTCCTCCCCTCCCCACCTGTTGGTCTGTGCAGTGTCAGAATGGGGTGTTAGGGTTGTTAACCCTAATGCCACATTTCCTACTTTGTTGCTTTAACCCTAACTGATGCATTAACAAAGTTTTTGCAATATATATATATATATAGTCTTTACAAAAAATAGGTTAATATCAACCCATAAAAGGAGGAAATATGATATTATGGTTTCACCTAACATTGCACCCCCACCCTGCACACACCAACAAGCATCAGGGGTGCCTTGGGGTCATCAGCCATAACGCCATCCCATTCCATAAGTAAATAAGCTGAGATGGGTACAGTATAGGAGACTGGGGTGAGCGTTATGGCTGATGACCCCAAGGCACACCCTGGATGCCTGTTGGTGTTTGCAAGGTGGTGGGTGTTAGGTTGGAAACCCTGGTGTTGTATTTTCCTATTTTTTAAAGTTTGATATCAACCCTAACTGATGCATTAACATTTTGAGACAGTGTAACTGCATTCATGATTTGCCTGTGGGAATGCAATGTCCTTGGACCCTGGCGCCCCATCCCTCCATAGATGTGTATATGTATGTCGCTGTGAAAGGCCCTGCTCTCCAATTTATAGGTCAACATTGCCCAAATTGCCAGGATAGCCATCTTATTACCCCACCTCATGTACCTGAGACAGAAAATTTTCAAATTCCCGCTTAAAATGTAATTCGCAACTATAATGCCATTCTGCACCTCAGGTGCAAAAACTCAGTTTGGCCAGGATTTGAAAATGACAGCTGTGACTACTGTCAAACAGGAGAAATTAGGACCAAAGAGCCCCTGGGTATGAGTGAGTTCTCTCGATGTGATCTGAGATAGCACTGGAAGCCCACCATCCTAAGACAAAGACAGTGATGTAGGACTTCAGGAGAACAGATTTTGGTAAAATGGGGAGATCCTTTGGGAAAACTGAGAAGGGGTGAAATAGATGGGGGGTTAGAAAACACGTGAGAGATAATGAAAGGGAATATGGCAGAGGTCACCCAAGCATCTCTCTAGCAGGTAGGAAAAATAAAAAGCATAAGAAAAAATCTGGTATAGCATTGTGGCAGAAGCAGAAGAACAATGATGGTGGAATTCCAAAGATACAGAGGGGATCAGTCTAAGGACAACTGGAAGGTATACTGAGAGAAATTAAAAGAGGCAGCAAACCTATCAGGAAGGTAAAGACAGAGACCGGGTTGAAGATAGCTGAGGACAAAGGGAAGATGAGGAAAACCAACAAGGGTATAGTAAGGTTAAAATCAGGAGGAACTGGATAGAGGATGATGGGAAGAAAACTTGCATCCACAATGAGTACTTCTGTTTGGTCTTCAAGGTGGAGTTGTGGGCCTACTTGGACTGTGAAGTGCAGGCCAACAGGTGGTGTATGGAAACACTAGAATTTGGTCCAGTGCTAGTAAAAAGGGTGCTCAATGGGCTAGAGGCACTGACAGTGGACAAATCTCTGGGACCAGACAGGTTGCACCCCAGAGTGCTGAAAGAACTGGGACGTGACATGAACTAGCACTGCCTCTAGCAGATCTGTTCCTGGAGCCTGGTGTCATCCCAGCTGACTGGATGATGGCAGATGTGTTCACTCTCCATAAGAGTGGTAGCAGGGATGACCTGGGAAACAGCCAGCAGGTTAGCTTGACATCTGTCATGGGGAAGCTACTTGAGAAAACCATTAGAAAGCAAATGGTAGATTTTCTGGCAGCATATGGTTCCAGGACAAGAAGCAGTATAGCGTCATGAAGGGAAGGTTGTGCCAAACTAGCCTCATTTGAGATTTATGGTTCAAGTTACTGAAGGCATTGGACAAACCAAACAGTGATATTCTGTATCTGGATTTCAGCAAGGCCTTTGATTCAGTACTGTGTAGCTTAGTGGAGAAGCTAGGTGACCCAGGGATGAGAGAGAAGCTAACCTAGGTGAATAGAAATTGGTTAGGACAGAGAACTCAGAGGGTAGTATTAAATGGGGCACAGTCGGAGAGGTGACAAGCGGGTGCCACAGGGGTCAGTACTGTTCAGTGCATTCAGGTGCAACATCAGTGTGGGGTTTCAGGGAAAAGAAATGTCTCTTTGCAGATGACACCAAAATTGGTGGGAGGGTAGGTATTGAGGAGGGAATTGAGGACAGGAGGAGGAATCTAGAAAGACTGGAGAGGTAGTCTATGATTTGGCAGCAGCAAATCAATGCCAAGAAGTGCAACCTTATGTACATAGGCAGGGGAACCCAAAACCAAATACTGGATGGGAGGAATCAGCCAGATTGCAGAAGAAAGAGACGCTTGTGGTCCCCATAAGTGATATTTTGAAGGCAATGGCTCCAGTGCACTATAGCATTTGGGAAAGTCAGCTGGATGTTGGGATGTATAGGAGGGGTCCCTCTATTGGGAGGAAGGTGCTGTTGCCCTCTTGGATCCTTGGTGAGGCCACATCTGAGTACAGTCGCCAGTTCTGGAGATCACACCTGAAAAGGAATAGGGACCATACAGCTGCAATCCAGAGGCAAGCTACGGAGAGTATACAGGGCAGCAGGGGAAAACATATGAGGAGCGGTGAGCCAGTCTAAGCATATACCGAATGCCAGAAGGGAGAGAGGTGACATTTGAAACATTCAAATTATTGAAGAGAATAAACCTGTTAAAACAACACAAGGCATTGAAAACAAGGACTGTTGAATTATAAACTAGTGGTGGAGGTTTAAGGTAGATGTGAGGAAGTTCTTCTTACAGGGAGAGTGGTAGATAGCTAGAACAACTTCCCAGTGAGGTGACAAATGCTGAGGTGATGGCTGGTTTCAAGAGAGGGTGGGACAGCTAAAAATGGTTGGTGAGAACAAATGGGGGATGGGGCACTTGATCTAGGTCAGACCAATAGTATACTGGAACAGCTCAGGTAGGAACTGGCCAGACACAACAGAAAATGAGTATTTTTTGCTGGCAACTTTTCTGTGTTACTGAGGTATTTCCAGAACTCCATAAATAAGAAAAGATGTTGGTAGCTGTATTGATCCTATGAAAACTAAACTTGAATAATGTGTTATTATTGGACCAAAGTAGGTACTGTGTGCATAGGTATTGTGCTACATGTTGCATTTACATGTGGGGGCATCTCATAACTTTTAATATTGTTATGTTGATATTGTTGTTGCTGTCACAGTTACACTTGCTTGAAATTGAGCCACCTCTTTCTATCTTGTTTTTATCAGTTCTTATCTCCCTGACCGCCCCCCACACCCACCCCAAGTTGCACCTAGAAGCAAGCCTTGACTCAGTGTGCCACTCCTGGTTACTAATAAAAATCAATACATACATACCTAAACAAACAAGCATTTGGGCCACACAGGGTCTTTCACCCAGTAAGGGATCTGTGTGGCCCTGAATGTTCATGTGACACAGCATTTATGTACAGCATCTTTTTGGTCCAACAAACTATATCTATCCACTAAGCATCAACTATGTGAAAACTGAGGTCTTCTGCAAGTTGCTTACGTTTGTTGATGGTACTGAGGTGGCTGCAGGGTGGTGAAACCTCCTGAGGGATTAACAAACCTTAGGAGGATCTGAAAAAGCTGAGTGCTTGGTCAGACTCCTGGAGCCTATGATGCAATGCAGCCAAATGCAATGAGCTTCACTTGCAGTGGAAAGAAACAGAGATAGGTAGAGAGACAGACAGACAGATAGATAGACAGACAGACCCTTTATTTTTATAGCTCCTTATTTCATGCAGCAATATACAGTAGATAAAACTATATAATGACTATAATCCATATATTTAACTGTTAAAAGCCTGGTTGAATAAAAAGTTTTAAGTCCTTTCTTAAAGGTCTCCACTGAGGGTGCCTCCCACAGTTGTTTTGGCAATGAATTCCACAGGGTAGGTGTGTCCACTGAAAACACTCTATCACCAGAATGCTGCAACCTAACCCTGGGAACATTCAGGAGACAACCTTCATGGAACAAACACACAGAGTGGAGCTACTGTTGCTGCAGGGGAGGAGGAAATGAGTTGGGGTCAGTGTTGGAATTATACTTTATGAGCTTTGGGAGCTAGGGGGGCCTGTGATGGTCCCATTACATAAGTCAATGGCAGTGATGCTGAGCTACCGGGCTCATTACAAAGCTGGGCCCAAGCCCTGGTAAGCTCCCCTGTAATTTCAACACTGGTTGTGTCTATACTAGACATGGGGCTGATGGATGACGAGCATGTGCTGCTGCTGTCAAGAGGGCAGGCAGAATGCTGTGTTGCATCAGGTGCTAATCAGTGAAGCAGGGAAGTAACTGAGCCACTCTATAAGGTCCTGCTTAGAGACCACAACTGGCATACTGCATGCAGTTCTGGGCTTCTCTGTGCAGAAATAGCATCAAAGCAGTCAAAAGGGTGCAACACAGGGCCACTGAAATAATCAGGGGTTGGGGGACAAAAGCTGTGAGGGAAGGCAAGAACATTTCCACTTTGGAGAAAAGGAGGCTGAGAGGGGAGATGAACTCAGTCTTCTGCATACTAAAGGGTATTGGCAAGGTTGAACACACCAAGATGTTTGATCTGGAATCCTACAGCAGGACTTGGAGACATGCCCAGAAGCTCCAAGGTGGTAAGTTTAGGGTTAACGCTAAGAGCACTTTTCTCCCAGGGTGTGATGAGGCTGTGGAGAAGTCTAGCAGAGGAGACAGGATATGAAGACATTACAGTCCATCAAGGTAAGCATGGACAAATGTCTGGTGTGGTACCTGAGGACTGGTGGATGTGATTTCCCTTCACAAAGTGGGAGCAAGACAGAGGCAGGAAACTACATACCTGTCAGTTTGACCTCTGTGATAGGGAAAGTGATGGAATCGCTTTGCAGGAAAAATTGTTGAGTACCTAGAGGCCAGTGGGGCACAGGACCCAAGGCAACATGGATTCACAGCGGGAAGGTCATGTCAGACGAATCTAATTGATTTCTTTGACTGGGTGACCAAAGTAGTAGACCAGGGGGGTCTGTGGACATGGCCAACCTAGACTTTAGCAAGGCATTTGACACAGTCCCACACAAAAGATTAATAAACAAATTAACCAGCCTGGGAGTGGGTCCTAGGTTGGTAGCCTGGGTAAAACATTGGCTGGACAACAGGACACAGAAAGTTATTGTAAACGGAGTCCACTCTGAAGAAAGGGGTTACTAGTGGGTAACGAGGGTTCATTACTGGGTCCAGTCCTTTTAATGTCTTTAAGTGACATTGCAGAGGACTGAAGGAAAAGTATGCCTCTTTGCAGATGACGTAGATCTACAACAAAGTTGATACACAAGGAGGCATGGAAAGGACAAGAAGGGACTTGGCAAGGTTGGAGGAATGGTCAGAAGTGTGGCAGCTTGGATTCAATGCAAAGAAGTGAAAAATAATGCACCCGGAAAGAAAACCCAGGGAGGATTACACAATGGGGGTAGTAACAACAACAAAATGGAAAGGGACCCGGCTGAATCATATCAGATGACCTTAAGGCTGACAAGCAATGTGAGAAGGCAATAGGGAGGGCTGGGGGATACTGGGATATATAGGAGAGACATCGCCAGCAGAAAATAGGAAGTTGTCATCCCTCTGTATAGACAGTTGGTGAGACCCCATCTGGAGTACTGCATCCAGTTCTGGAGACCCCATATCTGCAAGGACATAGACAGGATGGAGGCAGTCCAGAGGAGGGCAACTAAATGGTGCAGGGTCTGCAAGAGAAGCCATATGAGGAGAAACTACAGGAGCTTAATATGTATACCCTTGAGGAAAGGAGGGAGAGGGGGACATGATAGAAACTTTTAAGTACCTCAGTGGAATCAACAAAGTCCAAGAGGGTAGCATCTTTGAGAAAAAGAGATGTGCAAGAACAAGGGGATACAATTTGAAGATAGAGGGGATGGCTCAGGGGTAATGTGAGGAACTGTTTTCACAGAGAGGGTGGACGATGCATGGAACTGCCTTCCTGAGGAGGTTGTGGGGTCTAAAACTGTGGAGAATTCAAGAATGCATGGGACAGACATAAGGCAATTCTTGGGGGTAGGAAGAAATAGGTTGTTCGTTAACTAGGATCTGCAGCTTAATCTGTAGGTAGGAAATGGGCAGACTAGGTGGGCCAAGCATTCCTTATCTGCGTCAAAGTCTATGTTTCATGTTTCAAGGAATCAAACCGATAAAGTACCTTACCTGCATGATGGCAAAAAAATCCACTCTGGGCCTCACTCCACCTTGTATCCAAGACCTGTTATGCCTGAGCGCTAGCACCTGCTTTACCAGAAGATCAGAACACCAGCCTTCCAAGTCCCCCGATGCCGGACTCTCAGGGACAAAGATCATTTGCCTGTCATGCCCCAGCTGGCTGAATGCCCTCAGCACTCATATTACTGCCTCCACCTCTCTAGGTATTTTCAAATCAAGGCTGTTCTCTCACCTTGCCACCTCCAGCCCTGTGACTGCCCTGATTAAACCTCCTATTTTCTCACTACCCACCTGTTCCGTTATTTGACAAAGACATGTTTGGAAACCTTTCTCCTGCTATTGTCTGCTCCCCACACCTTTCACTTATCCTCTCTGTTCTGGACTTTTTTCTATTTGTTTCTCCTAATCTGGCATGACCTCTTTCTTGTAATAATAATGTGATTATTGATATCTCATGTCCTTTTGCACAAATGATTTGATATGTATTTGTATATGTTTTCTTGCTTTGACACAGCACAAATTGTTGTGTTATCTATGTAACCTTTTTGTACTGTACCTAATTGACGTGGAACCTTTGTAAAGAGCCTCTGGCTCAAAGGTAGTAATTCATAGAACAATAAACTAAACTAAACTAAACTGGTACCCTGTTTAAAGAGTGGGTAGGGAATCCTGACTTAGTTCTTGTTTGTGCAGAATAATGTTTTTTTTCACCCCTACTTTTAAAGGAGGGGATGGACATGATGGACCTAGAGCCCCTGTGACCTTAAATTACTATGTTACTACTACAGTATGTTGCAGAATTCCAGAATAAACCATGATATGCTTATAAGCAGACAATCATGATATCCAGATGGAGTGACAGATGTGTAAATAAGTGGGCAGACTGACAGACATAAATAAGGGTACAGGGAGAAAACAAAGGTTCAACAACAATATATCAGATGAAATATAGCAAGACAGATAGACAGGCAGACAGATGGATGGATAGAGATACAGACAGATACTTTATTTTTATAGCGCCTATTCGGGGACTCGGACAGACAGAGCAGATAAATATAACATAGTGATAGGTTAAATGACTAGATCACTTGAGTATGCTTCAAAGTGTAATAAATCTAATGGATGAGTTGACATGGCCACTTAAAATCATCAGTGGCCACTGGACATTTGTTGATGTTCTCTCATGTCACTTGTTCTGTGTGCCAATCCTTCTCAGTTACGTGCATATAATGGCCAATCACAGGAGCTTTGCCACCAATGACATGGGTATAGGGGCTACCTGGACACCAGAGATGGAGATAGTTTGACTTAACCTTAGTATTTTTCTAGTTGATTAGTAACTGTTTAGCAAATGATCTTGTAAAATGGCTTCAGTTTTTAACTACTGTTTTTAAAATTCAGACTTATTTCAGTTATTCCAGATCTTAGACTCGGATTTATGTCTTCTTGTAATCTGTACAATATCAAGATAGTGCTGTGCATTTTATTTGTGAAACTGTATTTTAAAACAAATGTGTTCTTAATCTCATCCAGGCCCGAAAGAAAGACTGAGCAACCTCTGTGTGATGAACATGAGGATGAAAAGATTAACATTTACTGTTTAACATGTGAAGTACCCACTTGTTCCCTGTGTAAAGTTTTTGGAGCTCACAAGGAATGCTAAGTGGCCCTCTTACAAGTGTTTATCAGAGACAGAAGGTACGCTTGTCGCTTATTATCATAGAGCTTTTTGCATTAAGACTGATTTTGTTTGTCATTTTGAAGACACTAAATATGGTAGGCAAGCAAGGCTGGAACTTGGGTATATGATTTAATCACCGAGTTTCTAGTCAGCAACACTTAATACTACATTTAGCACTTCTGTCCCTGTTAGTGTGTGTGTGTGTGTGTGTGTGTGTGTGTGTGTGTGTGTGTGTGTGTGTTTAACTTTCTGTTTATCCTCCTTCTCTCTAGTGCCCCCATCCCTTCTGGACCTCCAAGCATACACGAGCCCCTCTGCCTCCTCCAGTCATGGTCACGTACCTCCATGTAGCCATGGTTATGCCCCCATGTTGGCTCGGGTGGGGGATTTCCCTCCGGACTTCTGTCTCATCAGACTATCCCATGCATGGAAGGTGGAGTCCAGAATATTCCTGGGTCTGTTCAGGTAGGGGCACTGGGGCCATTTTCTGTTTTTCTCCCAGCCCCAGTGGACGACGCAAGCAAGGATGGCATAGCACGCCTGCACATGCTAAGCATGTGTCTGCTTGTCAACAGCAGTACTGTCCTCACTCTTGCCTCAGTCCTAACCCCCATACAACCACCCATGATCACCCAGACGCTCAGTCTTCCTCTTCTAGTTGGCTTCTGATGACCAGTGTTCACTTCCGAACCCCGTCACCAGGGTTGTGAGTGGTAGCAACTACGCTGTACCAATGGACTGAACCATTACTGTGTTTGAACAGGGAACTGCCTTAGACACATACAGTAAAAGGTCGTAGTTGGTTGCTGAATAGTGCCTGGATAGTACGTGATGAGAAGTGCTGCTCCACAAGTATCTTTATTGATATTCAGCATTTTAACAAGATCAGTGTTATCAAGTGTCTCTATGCATTTCTCTGTAATGTGACCCTGTGAAATAGCAACACTTTATATATGTTTTAGTTATAGCTGTGGTATTTGATGTCTCTGTCCCAGAGGGCCAGTTTTATCTCCATGTCCAACACTGAGCATTTTCAGAGATTTATATAATTTTATATGAACGTTGTATTTTTTAATTAATTATATCATTCACAATCGCCTTCTTTATGTATTATAAGTTTTGTCCACCAGGAGAAACCACTTTAGTTGAAACACCAAATTTACATGCAGCTCCTGGGTGAAAAACAACAGCAGTGTCATCATGACCAAAGCTGCAGTTTAAATACACTACACATACAGTACACGCTTTGAAATACGTAACATAGGTTCAAGTAGTGCAAAATATGGGCAAATTACACATACATGAAATATCAAATACATAGGCCCAGATATTAAAAGGGTTGTGCATGGCGCAACAGTGTTGTGCCATGCGCAACCCACTGATGCACCCTAGCGTGATATTCAAAGGGAAAAGTGTGCGGCATGAACCCGGCTGCGCCTGAGCGATCAGTAATGTATGTAGGCACATGTGGGGAGGCGACTCATGCATAACCTGCACAGCCCAATATTCAGCCTGGGATGTGCAGAGCCATGCATGCACAACTCTACCTGTGCCAGCACAAAGTTGGGTCAAAAAAAAAGGAATTGATGGCCACCTGACAGGTGAGCTGCCGCATTGAGATGCAACACGGCAGCTGCCACCTGTGGGTGGCCACCCGAGTTCCACTGCACCTGGCGGCGCCTCATGCCTGATAGCGGCATTTGTAAAAAGACTTCATCCTATATCCCTGGTGGTTCAGTGGACCGCTATGTGTCCAATCGCGGGTATCTGTGTAAAAATAGAGGAAACTGTCCTACATCCCTGGTGGTCCAGTGATCAATAGTGCTCGATCGCTGGCATCTGTCAAAATAGAGAAAATCGTCTATACTTTCGGTGGTCCAGTGGATCGCTTGCTCGATCGCGGGCATCTGGCTATTAAATACGCCTGGTGGCTCCAGTGGACCGCTTTCCTTCATCGCTGGGCATTCAGATTAAAAAATTGTGTCCAATATCTTGGCGGTCCAGTGATCGCTTGCTTGATCGTGGCATTCAGAAAAAGTCCAATATCCTGGTGGCTCTAGTGGTACCCTCCCCACCCGGCCCACTTGAGCCTCACCACCCCGCCTCTATCAGCCGGGCGGAGGGTAGCACTCACCCGCCTGCCACCTCATTCCTAACTGATACCGGGTTGCACGCTTCATTGGCTCACAGTGATTACGGGCGCAGCCCATGTCATTGCATTCACATTCCAGATATCTGAATGTGTAGTACGAGTATTGCACGCCCATTGGCTCACGCCAGAACCAATGGGCGGTAGCCCTACCAAAGTGTTAGCACATGGCAGCGGGCGGCAGGTGGGTGGGTGCTGCCACCCGCTGGCTGACGGGGGCGGGTGGTGGGGCTCAGTGGAGGGTGGGGAGGGGGTACCACTAGACCACCAGGGATATTGGATTTTTTAATACAGATGCCCACGATCGGCAGGAAGCGTCCACTGACTACCAGGGATATTGGACTTTTTTTATCACAGATGCCCGCGATCGGCAGGAATCGTCCACTGGACCACCAGGGATATAGGACTTTTTTTTTTTTAATACAGATGCCCACGATTAGCAGAAAGCGGTCTACTGGACCACCAGGGATATTGATGGTTTTCTATTTTTACACAGATGCCCACGATCGGGCTGCAGGCGTTGGTCCCCGACGGCTGCTGCCTGGCAGGGCGCCAGGTGCAAGTCGCCGATCGGCGCACTGCATGCAATGAATAGACGACATGCAAATGGCCCCATGTGCACTTTTGCATAAATTATGGACCCATTTGCATGTCAACTTTTGAATATCGCTGGTGCTGTGCATGGCGCAATGGAACTTGGCGCTAGCGCATCTCCATGCTCCACTCTGCCACTTGCGCTGGTGCAATGCCACTCGCGCCATGCACACTGGGGTGGCCAGGGTGCGATATTCAAAGCTGCTGAGCCATGGCGCAGCTCCTTGAATATCACTTAGTCCACACCCCGCGCAACCAAGTTGAGCTGCTCCTAAGCTTGTGCCACAGCCTGGCACAGTTTGAATATCTGGGCCATAATGTGACGCAATTACATTTAATATTCAGCCAATCAAAAATATCTGGCAGTATAGCCTAGAGGTTAGTGTAATGAGCTGTGAATGAGCTTGGTACATTCAGCGGATCAGCAGACATGGGTTTGATTCCCATAACCTCTACTGCTGTGTGATTCTGAGCAAATCACTTAACCCTCCCAGGTTGCCCCTGAAAACAGGCAGTTGTGCCTACTGGGCCTTACCCGTTACCAAAGAGTAAAATAAAAAATATATAGCACATTTAAAACCATCAATATTCAAGACTATTTTTATGTTGTCTTATGATGCGCAAGCAACATATTATGGTAGCTTGAATAGCAGGTTTTGGAGGTGCGGTCGTTGTGACAGTGGGGCCACTGCTTCTTCGGGCTGGGCTCTGTGTAATGAATTAGAGTGCACACTCTATGACAGCAGTGCAAAAGCGCGCCACCAACTTGAAACACCACTGCAATGAGGGAGCTTCACCCTCATTGCAGAGTGTGCCTTCCTGGTATAACATTTCAGTGAAACATGGCGGGCGGCTGTCGCCATCCACCTCTCACACTCCCCAGCAAGCCGACATGGGGGTGCCTAATCCTCTTGTCAGCATGCCTCCTCAACAGTTCAATTTGCCGACGGGAGTCCATTCCTGCCAGCATAATAGCTCCCTAATACTTAATATAAAGCAAAGGTGCCCAATCCCTCGGCATCATGCGGCCCCCCAACAGAAACATGCTTAGGTGCCGACCGGGGCCCATTCCCGTCAGCTTCAGTCCCTCCCGAAATACAGGTGGCACTCTGGGAGCTCACCCCAGTGTGCCAAAACACATCTGCAAAACAAGAAAACCATCCTGTGTTGTCTTTGTCTTTTCTTTTTCTTTTACCCCTGAAAACAAGAAAACAGTCCTCAACGTGTCCGTGTCCCTCCACCAACCTGCACCCATCCTCTGCGTACTCACCTCTGCACACCCCTCACCCCATACTTACCTCCGGAGCCTGGCACGATGATCTTCGTGGACTGGGAACACGCCTGCACTCTTCAAAGCCGAACAGAACTGAAGAAATGCCAGTAAACTGTGTAATGGCATAAACTTTTTTTTCAACTTTGGTGCATATCTCACCCATTTTTATGAATTTGGCACCAAATTTTCAACATGGGGTTCTTGGGACCCCACTCATGAATTCAGTCACTGTCATCTCGTTATTCGGTCCCGAAAGGTGATTTCACGTCAATGCGCAGAGTCACCTTGCAGGACTGATTAATGAAATGACAGTGTCACTGTTCATGAGGGGCTCCCAAAAGCCTGTGTCGCAAATTTGGTGAAAAATTCCAAATAATGATTGTTTTACTAAGCATGCATTGCGTAGTTTCATGCATGCTCATAACTTTAGACTTTTTAATATTTTTACTCCAGATTTTCAACATTGCCATTTTTTCACACCTCCTTATGAACAGTACAGCTGTAATTTTCACATCCTTCCTAAAATGTGTTTTCACACATCTGGCACACAATGGTGCAGTCGCTGTAGGAAAACAATGTTTGGGACAGAGTAAGAAAACCACAGTAACACTGTTCATGAACAGAGGCCCCAAAATGCCCATCATGAAGCGAGTCACTAACCCACTAGCGATTGGCCAAAACATGCTGGTGTGCCTATGCAGCAGTCTATAGCACCTTGTATATAGATGCACCAGCATGCTGGTAGGTTTCGAGCGGTGGTACGTGAGTTCTTAGTGTGGCGCTAATCACTGCTACCCTGAACCTGGCCTTACTGCTTGTGAACGCCACCCTGTACTCTCCTCATCGCCCACTGGTAACTCAGTGTAATGTCCCTGATGGCCAGTGGCCCTCCTTCTCCCATCAGTTCACCAGTAGCTCGATGCAAAGGGGGTACACAGGTCAGGTCGCCTGTTGTACTTGCTGAGATAGAGGTTTGAAAGCATTCTTTGTATGCCTAGTTTTTGTGAGTATAACTTTACTGCAGGAACTTTATTCTTCTGTATGGCACAATATTGCATATTTTGTGGGCACTTTTCTGTAACCGCCAGTAAGCTATTTTGGATATGAGCAATACTAGCTTTATAAATAAAATTATTGAACCTCATCTATGGAATGCTCAGCATTTTTTTTTTGGCTCAGTGCAAAGTCCCTGGCAGGGGCATTGTAGACTGGGTATCTGGGCTTGGCCCCAGACATTTTGTCTTGTGCCTGAATCTTTTCTGCAGTGCTGCTAATTTTTTGCATTAAAAACATTGAAAGTTTCCTGCAGACTACCACTTCATCTCAGATCCCCAGCTCAGCAGTGAGAGTGGAGGTGGGTCTATATGCTGTACCTCTATAGTCACAAACAACAACAGCATCTGCTATGTCACCACTACTCACGCCACGTCACAGTCAGCTACTGCAGTGCAGCCTGGTGGGCAGTTCAAAACAGACACTCACAGAGTTAGTCAAGGTCACTGCGTGTTTGTGCATGTTGGCACCATGATGCTTGAATTGTTGCCGCCTGTGCTTGGTGCAGTCAGTGCAAGGAGACGGAGGTTCCCACTGCTACTGCTGTTGCTGTATTAGTCAGACACCCACTACTCAGGTGAGTTCCAATCACCACCTTCTGCCAGCAGCAACAGCAAGCAGCTCTGCATGAAAACTGAAGGAGTCCTCTAAGGTAGGGATTTATAGCCACCAGCCTCAGCCAGCCACATCGACTTATAGGCCAGACCAGGGAAGGATGGGGACCATCGTGGACATGAGGTAGGTAGGTGAAGATGGAGTGAATAGAGGTGGAGGGACTAGACCTGACTGAGGAAATGGATTGACTGATTTCTTTCTCCTATTTCTGCAACAGTGCTACTGCTTGCTGTGCAACTGAGTGTCTGCCTCTAGGGTAGAAAATGAAAATGATTATTAGTTAGTGGCAGGAAATATGTGTGCTGGTGTGCACAAAAACCTTTGACACTTGTGCCATACTGTGTGTGTGTGTGGGGGAGCAGGTAAATCTGTGTTTGGAATGGAGAGGGAGACAGCAGAGTATGAGAACTGGTTATTGTGTGATATGATTAGTGTTATTCCTTGTGGCCTGCTGCTATGCTTTTGTCACTCTCATCAACAGATGATGCCCGCCTCCCACAAAGCTCTTCTCCACGCTAACACATATGCAGTGGGGATAGTTCAGAATTATTGCTGCTTAATAATCTACAATATGAAGTATTTACCTGACAAGGAACAAAAAGAGGACACAAAATAGGAAACCAGACATGGGGAAAAAAAAGAAAAAATATTTGAAATGTTAATTTTTCACTGGAGAACAAACTTTACAGCTTCAAGGGGCTGCATAGGCCCCAAGACACCCCCACTTTCTTTTGGGGCCCAGGCTCCAGATAATTTCTCATTCTAGCAATGCCTCTAGTCCCTAGTGTCCAGTACTCTACCTTGCTCACATTCATCTCACCAGTAGCTCAGTGAAAAGGCCCTGCTGTCCAGTGGTTCTCTCTGCCCCGAACCACCCCACTGGTAGCTCGATGTATAGTCCCTGGTATTCATTGGCACTCTGACCCCAGTCACCCTACCGTAGCTCAATATAACATCTATGTAGTCCATTGGACCCTCCCACCCAACAGTCACCTCAAGACTGATAGAAACAATCTGTCTTTTGGCCATTGTTCTGCCTCTGCCCTATATAAATTAAATCCTCTACCCACCCATCGGGCCTTACCATCATTACCATCCTCAGCCCCCTTCCTACAGTATCCTCCTCCTTCATTTGCCTCGCAGTTGGCCGCTGCCTACAGTTTGTGATTGCATGGCTACTGTAAATAGCTGTTTCTACAGTAGGTTCACGATCGTGAACAGTCAGTCTATGCCTGGCTGCAATGATGAGTGGAGGGTCTGTGCTGTTGCTGTCCAGGGTGTGTGTGCTTGTGTGGATACCCATAGGTGGGAGGGTCAGGGTAGTTGTGGAGCCTGAGTGGGTGGGAAGGTGGGGAATTCAAACATATGGGGGGGCAGGGGAAACAGTTGCCAAAATGGAGTTTGTCTAACCAGACGGTGGGGTGATCAGAGCGGGGAATCATGGATACCAAGGACTTTACATTGAGCTACTGGTGAAGAGATTGGGGTGTGGGGCCACTGGACACCAGAGACTTTGTATTGTGCTAGTGGTGGGGTGATCAGGGGTAGGCACCACTGGACACCATGGATTTGGCTCTAACAGTCAGTGGGGTGATTGGGAGGGTGGGTGGGACATCTGGCTACCAGGGACTTTAAATCAAGCAACAAGCGGGTTGATGGGGTGGGGTGGATACCACTGGACACCAGGGATGGATACTGCATTTCATGGTCATCAGTCCTGAATAGCATGGGGTGCAAAACATTTCTCTGGGAATGTAATGGGGACCTAATGAGATGCAAATGGCTTCATGTTGCCTTACTAGTTCTATGGGGTCATTTGCATCTTAAGGTACAAATGTGGCAGATTGCTCCAGAGAAGCAGTCTCCATCAGGGGCTATAACAGCCAGTTTGCACTTGCAATCTGCATAGCACCTTATTGGCCACAAACCTCCTGTGTCCAATAGGGTTTATGCTCATGCATCACATTCAGGTTAGTGACTGGCTGGTTTATTGGAACATGTCTGTAGAGCTCACAGAGTTACCCTAGGATGCTGCACTATACCTATGTTTTTTCCAGGCACTAATTTGCTTCTGTAGCATACCTTTAGTGGCTCCAAACCAGGACCTTGAATATCCTGACCCTTGTGCACTGTTCAAGAGTTCGCTTTTGACATAGTCCAGTTTATTTCCTTATTTTGATTCCTTGTTGAAGCTGCTGTTTTTCCACCTGATATTCATTATTTAATAACGTATGAGTTTTGGAAACTAATAACATCAGTTGGCGCAAGGCCTGCATGGAAAGATTTATTTTAGGCTTCCGCTTAACTGATGTCACCAGTTTCCAGAGCTCATAAGTAATTTTAAAATAAGTATTGGGTGGCAAAAATGCAGCATCAACAAGGAATTCCAAATAAGGGAAAATTAGAGGTGGGAAAATGGGAAGTTCTGTTGTGCAAAATCACCTGCCTTGGGTTTTAATTTCAGCCACTAGACTGTTCCGCTGCTTGATGTAACTTGTATACACCTAAGCAAAACATTATTTTTTATAAGAAAAAGGAAGATTCCTCATTGTGAATGAATATGAATGTTTTCCAGCAGACAGAACGGTTGGTAAACCTCCATAACTCAGTGCAGGAAATATATAGAACAACAGAGGCTGTAGGGGTGTGCAAATACCTTAATATTTAGATTTGATGAATACGTAAGCAGTAAGATGCAATGGGTGTGCATTGTGGTTCTGACGGGAGCACACCCAGGTGTGTAGTGAGGCACGGCACTTCTGCATCAAGTGCCTTCAGCACCTGACAAGTGCTCTTAGCAGGCAACAACCTACATCCCCAGAGTGTCTTACTGCACTTCTAATGTGGGATTCAAAAATTTAATTTCTTTACAGAAAATAAACACAATATTCTAAAAGCACCGCTTACTGTGTTTTTAGTTAAAGTACTTCTTCAGTGGCATGATTTCATCAGTAGAGGGTGCCTGTAGTAACATTTCCTTCGTTACTTGTACTTGCCCCCCGTTAAGTAGTTAATCCCAGTTTATGTTTTATCATTTTTATTTTTATGGTTTTTTAGCTGATTGACTGTTTTCAAGCCTGGGAGCAGAGAACTGACTGGCTTTGGAAAATTGGAGCAGAGTTGAAAGTCTGAGGCAGCGGAGGGCACTGTCAGTTAAAAAAAGAAAAACACTGTATTGTGTGAGCAAAGTGAGAAGCTGACTGGCTTTTGAAACCCAGAGTGGATCCGAGAGCGGAGGCAGTGTGGGGGCATTTTCAGGTTTCTAAAAGCCCCCTCACCACTACCACCACTATATTTGTTGTGTGTGTAAAAATGTTTTAATGAACTTTGGACAAGTGACTGAACTGCCAGCTTTCTTGGACTTGCGGCTTTTAGACAGCTGGGGATGAGTGAGTGAACCAGCTGCTTTGGCTGACCATAATTTTGCATTTCATGGTCAGAATTGATGACTGTAGTTTGATGGCTACCATTGGGAAGAAAGTTGCTTTCTTTCTTCCACTTGGACATGGATCTGGGAGTTTGTTTTAAAATAAAGATGAGCCTGACTGTCAGGAGAAGAGGTGGTGGGTGAGAGTGGGGAGGAGAGCTACCAGACCGAAGAAAGTACAGCTGGCAGGAATATAGGAACTAGCAAACAGGAGACTACAGGCCTGGAAAGCAAAATACACAGAAAAAGTTAAAACAGGTCAGTTATTGTTTAGAAAGGATTTTTTAATGAATTATGTGTTTTTAGTGTGGTGTGGATAACATACAAACAGAGGCAAGACAGAAGTAAATGTCTCAGCTAGGACTTGAACCCGGCTGCCCAGAATACTGCTCCAATTATGCTAACCAGCTGTGCCACTAAGACAACTGGAACCTGGGCTGTCCCCGAGCGATTACTTTTTCTCAAATGCACAACCCAATGGCAACACCTAATATTTATTTGTAACAATCACACAGGAGTGTGGTGTATATTTTATGGAACACATACAAACAGAGGTGAGAAAGAAGTAAGTGCCTCAGCTGGGACTTGAACCCAGGCCACCTACAATGCCATTCCAATTGCACTAACCAGCCGCTTCACTGAGGCAACTGGAACCTTGGCTGTCCCCAAGCACATTATTCTTTCTCAAATGCACAACCCAATGGCAACACAAATATGTACTTGTAACAATCACACAGGAGTGCAGTGTGTATATTTATAGAACACATACAAACATAGGTGAGAAAGAAGTAAGTGCCTCAGTTGTGTGGATAGGCATTTAATAAAATGTTTAAAAATGTTTATTTTATTTATTTATTGAAAAATTCGGAGATTATCTTTGCGCACAAGTATCATTTACAAAGGTTCCGATCAAATATAGTGGCAAAAAAATTACAAATACAACAAGCAGTTCCAGAGGAAATTCAGTTGAGTCAGGCTCAAAGCACTTAAAGCAATTACATCTAGTTTTGAACAACAAGAAACAAATCCACACAGATTGTTGTATAAAAAGTCATAGGTAATGCACAGAGAGAAACCAGATATAATTGTTTACTGACTACAGTTGCATCGGACTGTAATGGAAGACTACAAGATCTCTTAAACTGATTAAACTTGTATGATTCAGTAGTGTATCAGGCAGTTTGTTTAACCAGTTAGCAACCCTTAACGCAAATGACCACTTGCCCAGCTGAACACCTAGAAGGAGGCATAAGGGCATTCCTGGCCATGTTCTTGGTGTTATATTGATTAGGATGATGTGGAAGCAGTTTGTTAAAGCAGGGGTATGAGGCCTAGGGGCACCTTTTTAGCAAACAAAGAGGTCTGGAGCTTTATTCTGCTGGGTAAAGGTAGCCAGTTATTGAGTGCATAAAGGGTACAACTTTAAGTGTGGTTATCTGCACCAAGTATAAAGCATCACACCTTATTACAGACCAGCTTTATTCTGTTTAGCACTGCGTCATAGGCAGCTGCATAGACAGGGAACCCATAATCTGTAAGTGACAGAATAGGGCTGGCCACGTTAGGGTGTCTAGAATCCCCAGTGAGATTTTTCCCATTCCAGTACAGGCACTCAGTCTTCTGTTAACTATGACCACCAGGTTGTCAACATGGGGTGCAAAGATAAGGTGTCATCCAAAGTTACTCCAGTGTATTTGAAGGTCTCCACCTGTTCAAGGTTATGTCCTTGACCATTTCTGATGATAAAGGTGAAAGGAAAGTCCCTCAGCCTATTTTCTGTTTTCCTGTGTAGCTTGTAGGCATGATCAATGATTCCTCTCTTCCATACTCCCTAATTTTATCCTAATTTAAATATAAATGAGGTGGCTTCACTCTGTTTTTCCCTGCTGTGAAAACCTGTTTCCTCCATTGACAGGACTTGACCCCACTCATGCAAGACATCATGGGAGTTGAATACATGTACCTGCACAAGCCAGCAGAAGTTATACTGTCATTCAGTTCTGTTACGCCTTTTGAAGTCCCTGTATTCTGTAAAACCATTTTTTCTAACTCAGATACATTTTAAACTACAGAAAACAGCAGGGCACTTACTATACCTTGAAAAGTTTCATGGCCAGGATAACACAAAAGAACATAGGAACTGCAGAGGACAGCAGCAGCCCTGACTATTACAGTATAACTACTGCAGGCTTTAGCACTAAACATCATGAAATTCCAGGATGCTCTTAAATGAGTCAGGTCCATGGCCTTTGCAGTGGAGTCAAGCAAACTTTCAGACCAGACTTAAGTACCTTCATTTACAGTACATTTAAATCCTGATGAAATTAGGATGGTGTAATAGAGGCAGTCATTGTTCATGCCTACAAACTATATAGATAAACAGAATAAAAGGCTGAGGGATCTTCCCTTTAATTAGTGGGTAAGGGAAGTAATGGGTGTTAAGTGTTTTACTGTACTAACGTGGCTGCCAGAAATATTTTCTCAAAAGTTTGTGACAGGCATGTATATATGATCTTCCTGTGCCCTGCTTGACAATAAATGTGTTAGTTGCAAGGTTGTTGTCCTATAAGGACGGGTCCTGACCAATCAGGATGCAGGATTTTTACCCATTTTATAATCCTATTTAATTTATGAAATTCCAGGAATACATAATTTAGTAAATTGTGTTTTGCAGCAGATATTCTGTAAATCACAGTTTGCAACCACTCAAATGTCTAGAGCTAGTCCAACAGCATATCCCACCCATGAATCACCTCTTCACCATGGACTCATTAATAGTATTTATAATTATTATTTCAAACATCTTACCAAGCAAGACATAGTGAGCTGGGGGGTGTGTATATGAAAAATAGTACAAAAGGAGAAGAAGTAAATAGTAATCAATAGATATACAAAATAAGTCTATACAAGCAATACAATACATCAAAAGGAGCATAATTATAAACACTGCAAGGCAAAACAGTACACAAGGTGCATGCGGTAGACTGAGTTAGGGGAAGTTAGGGAAATTACCCAGACCAGGCATAATGGGGAGGCAGTATTTTTTTTTTTTATTTTTATTAAATATGCTTTATTAAGATTTTTAATGCATCCTATTAACAAGACAATAGACAAAATAGAAGCATAAAAAGTTGTATGGCAATGAGAACAATACAAACTAGACCACTAACCCTTCCCTCCTTCCATCCCTCTACTCCCTTACCAGAGCACATCACCAAGGGATGGACTAGGGTTATAAACAAGATAAAAGGTGGAGTCCATGATGAGAGTAAGGCAGGGATCTTCCAGAACACCAGTGCTGGGGATCTGTTACCCTGTGCCCTACTTAGACAGTAAATCAAGGAGGCATCGACTAGAATGGGAGGGTAGAACAAAGGGTCGGGCTCCAGGGTTTACTGAACCTGAGGCCTGTCCAACGCTAACAGCAGTTTGGGTAATGTTTCTAGCCTCTGGCTATAAGAGCTTCTCCCTGATATTTTCTGGCAATTTATTTTCTATTGCGAAGGCTTGGATGGTCTCCTATACCATTCCTCATAGGAGGGGCTTCTTCTCAAGCCAAAATCTGAGGATCGCTATCTTCATAGAAATGGAAATAAAGGCCTTATGGTGCCTTGTCATAAAGGAGGAGAAATCCTCTAGTAAGCAAGTTTCAGGGGTGAATACATGCTCCAGTCCCAACAACGGTCGATGAATGACTGAATCCTAACCCACAATGGCTGTATCTTGGGACAGTCCCATAACATATGTTGCAAGTCGCTATCATAAAGGCCACAATGAGAACAGGTTGAGTCAGAGACTTACCCATTTGAAAAGAGCGTAAGTGGGTAAAATACAAATCATGCAGTATTCTAAACTGTGTCCATCTATGCCTGTCTTGCCTTAAAAATGGTAGAGATTACACCAGATTGAGTGCCATTGTGAAGGAGTATAATCTAAAGTAGTTTATGTTGCCGGAAATAGCCAATTCCGTCAACGAGGTGGCATCTATCAACTGGAGATAGGAGCATAATCCAGCAGTTGCATGAGGCTGTAATGGCAGTAAGCAAAAGGTTAGTAAACGGCTCAGCCTCCAAAGTAGCCATGGACCTGGCCCGAGGAATGCTTTCAGGGCCTTCGTTAGCTGCAGGTGCTTGAACTATGTAGTAGTGGGACAAAGAAGGCCTCCAACAATTCACTGAGCATTAGCAAGTGACCCTCCCTAAGAAGCTGTTGCACTGGAGTGCTCCATAAATGAGGACAGAAAGCCTTCGAATGGCAACCAGCAGTTAGAAAATGGGGATTACCCAAAACCGGTTGAGAGAGTGCTTTAGCCCATTCAGATTTCAGGTATTGACAGAGCTGCACGCAGACTTTCATGGACCAGACTAGAGGGGAGTACCGTGAGTCCAGGAGGAAGGCTGGCTGGTGTGAGGTAGAGTAGACTGCTTAGGTGTAGCCCCTCCTTCCTAGAGAGAGGTTCTCTATACAAAGCCAAATAGGGCAGTGTCCACCTAAAGTCGCATCTGCCATTGGGCCACCCCACTGGAACCATTTAGAGCCATGCAGTGCCAGGTAATATAAGAAAAAGTTCGGAAGGTGGAGTCCACTGTCTCTCTCTCTCTCTCTGCTGCACCAACTTATAGTAGACACGGCAAACCTCTTCCCTTTCCACAGAAAACGTTTACAATCTGTTGTAATTGCAGGAACCAAGATTTGGGAAGATATGTTCCAGTCATACCTAAGGGTACAAAAGCCATGGTAAAATATTCATTTTGATGATGCTTGCCCGACCCCAAAGGGATAATGGAAGAGTGGCCCATCTCTGGAGATCCTGCTTAATAGCCTGAAGGAGTGAGTCAAATTCACCTTACAGAGATTGAGGAGAGAGCAAGGTATCCAAATCCCAAAGTATACCAATTCCTTGGGGGCCACAGCAGGCGAGATGCTGTATTTCCTACTTGATACCAAGCTGTTTAAAGGTAAACTCTACATTTCGCTATATTCAGTTTATATCCTGCTATTTGGGAAAACCTCTGGATCTCAGCCAGCGCTGCCAGGATGGAAACTGAAGGGTGCTCCACATGCAGAAGTAAGTCATCTCATATGCAGAGTTTTATATCTCTCCCTACCCAGCAAAATCCATATCATAGATTGGTTATTGTTCAGACGGTAAAGAAGGAGCTCCAAGTACAAGTTGAATAAGTAGGGAGAGGGACAGCCTTGTCTGGTTCCTCAGGAGCTGAAAGGGGTCGAGGAGAGTCCATTACAGTGCACTTGGGCCAATGATGTATCATAAAGGATTCGGACCCATTTGCAAAAATCATGGGGAGACCAAATTTATGCACTGTTTCAAATAAATATGTCCATGACACGCAGTCAAAGGCTTTCTGCATCTAGGAGACAGCTTCCTTAGGTGGTCACTTGAGAGTCGGTTCACCATGAAACCGACTTGAATCGTCGAAATCAAGGTATCCCAGATGGATTTGAGGTGGGTGACTAAGACTTATAAAGCCCTACATGGACAGGGCCCAGACTACCTGAACGAGCTTCTGGTTCCTTACTGCCTGGTGATCGCTCCACTTGGCTGACACAGGGTTGCTAAATATTCAAGTTTTTTTTAAATCTTCGGGGCCAATGCATTTATGTCGCGTGGCCCCAGCCCTGTGGAATTCTCTACCCTGTTAGTTTTGGGAGTGCATGACCGTGGAGGATTTAAACAAGCCCTTAAACTCACTTATGGCATCAAGCCTACCTTGTTTGATTTTATTTTGTCTACCATCTGAATTTTATAAGAGATTGCACTTACTGTTTTATTGTGTTGTTTTATCTTATTGTTAGGTGCCTTGGTTTGTTGAAAGGTGCCTTATAAATAATAATTATTATTATTATTGATAATATCTTAGACAGCTGTTTCATATCAGAATTGAGTAAAGACATCGGTCGATAGCTGGAGGGAAGAGCTCATTTTTCCTCTCTTATATATCAGTGATATCCAGGTTTTATTAAAAGAGGGTCAGCCAACCCTCCACAAGCAGAAAATTAAACAGCCCTGTAAGCAAGGAGAAAGCTCTGCCTTAAAAGTCTTGTAGAATTCATTACAGAGCCCATTTGGGCCTGGGATTTATTCAGGGTACTAGTCAATCGCCGAACACCCCCTGAAGTCAAACCGGCCATCTGTGAAGTTTGTTGATCCGGCTGAGGCTGGGAAGTGGAGATCGCCAAGTATTCCAAGATTTGGGAAGAAAGTTCTGGCGAGAAGGTGTGTCCAGTACAGACTACTATAGTAATCATTGAAAGCCTCCACTATGTCTCTGGGGTGGATGATGGGGCAGAGTGCAGAATCAGTTATAGCCGGGACGGCCTCAGGGTTTCTAAGCATTTGACGGCCATGCCAGTAGTCTCCTGCATGTTCCCAGACTCAAGGTACCCTCGCTTTTGTACAGAATAAGGCCATATCAACTTTCTACCAATGTTTCATAGTACCACGCCCACAAGGAATTTGGCTCCTCCGGCATTCCAGGGAGGAGAAGGAGGATAAACTATTCTCTCTCGACCTGATCTCTTCTAGAAGCTGGTCTTCCTGTTTAACCTTCAGCCTCTTCCTAATGGTGGCTAGCCGACACACTCACCTTGGACACCACACTTCACCGCACCCCAGAAAAGATCCAAATGGGCCACTGATCCCTCATGTTCTTCTACAGATTTGATCAGGTGGTTATGCAACTTCTGTTTGGAGGCTGGTCTCTCAGCAGTTGAATATTTAATCTCCAAATCCCATCTTGCGCTTTGGAAACATTAGGAGTAGTGTCAGGAAATAGGGGCATGATCGGACAGCACAAGGTGCAGTATGTCACAAGCAAGAAGCCCAGAGACAGAGGGCTTGCTTAGCAGAAAAAATCTATATGAGAGGAGGTATTGTGTAGAGAAGAGGAAAGTATAATGGCGGGCAGTGGATTTATGAGACGCCATGGGATCTGTTAGACCGTGATGGTATATGAGATCTCAAACGTTGCTGTGCAGGGAAAAGGCCCTTTTGGCATGATCCAGACCTATCCAAATCATTTTGGAGCATCAGTTCCAATCCCACCTGACATGATTGGGACTGCTGGTGGAGATTCCAGTTGCTTCCTGAGGGATGTGAAAAGCCAGGAGTGTCCACATTTGGGCCATATATCTATCCCAGAATCAGCTCTGAGATCCCCAATTGGGAAACGACCTCAGTGTCCCAAAGTTCTCAAATATTTGAAATGGGATACCTTTGCTACCAAAACCACCACTCCCCTTTTTTGTGCTGGAGCCGCCCCCAAAAGCCCAGTCAACCCAGCTCCTTCTAAAGAGCTGAACATCTCAGCACAAATGAGACTCCTGGAGCAGGGCTACAATAACCTGAGCCTCATGAAGGTGACTCAGAATCATATGCCACTTCTGTTTGTTCTGCACCCCTTAATGTTTCATGAGATGAACTTAAATGAGACACTGCTCATCGAGTACAATAGAAGGTCACATATAGGCAAAACCACCAAACCTGGTTACTAATGTGTGCTCTGGGAAGCCCACCCCCAACACCCTTCAGAACAGATAATGCAAATAAACCCCCTAACAAAACAGCCTGCAAAATAACCCCTGCCCCTGAAATTATACACAATCCCATACCCGTCCTAATGACTGTACTTCACTTATCTTTCCACCTGATACAATATAGCTGCCCTCTCACTTGCTCTCCCCCACCACTCATCTGAAAGAACACACAAAGAACGTGGTATTCAGATATGACCAGGAGTGCACTCCACCAATATATTCAGAGAGAAAAGAGACTACCCTCCCAATACATCATAACAACATGCAAAACTGTAACACAGTAAGAATATTTCAGGCTGAAAAAGGTTAGTCCAGTAAGAGGGCTTGCAGATTCAAAAAGAGAAAAAGGAAAGTGCAAAAATGTCCAAATTTCCTCAACTAAAATGTTAGCCTAACGAATAGTAAACATAGTCCCAAATCTCAAATCCATAATCCGAGATATAGCAGAGTGATCCCCACTAAGGGAACCAAGGATATCAGCAGTCAATAAAGGGGATCAGCAGCAGCTAACAGGGCAGACCCACTGAAAATCATGCAGGAATCACCATCCCAAGGGGTAACATAGGCACTACCACAGCAGTTACTTCTAGGTGCTCCACTCACCGCCACCATTGGAATGCCAGGAGAAGTCTATATTGTCCATGGGGGCATGCTTGGGGAGGCAGGTTTGGGTCCAGAATCCAGCGAGTTAAAGTCCTCAGGTGAGAGATCTGCTGGATCAATGATAGATTGAGTCCCAGAGCATATGGGTAGCAGGGTATGATCATTTTTGATGATATCACCCGACAGTCCCCAAGTGTAGCAGACACAAGTGACCAGGCAGGAGAGTCCTTCTGCAGGATAGAGAGAAAGACTGAGAGCCTGAGGGGTACTGCAGTGGGGAGGGATCTGGTATAGCACTGCCTCGTGGTTCAAAAATCCCATAAATATCCAGTTAGCTGAAGGACACAGCTACCCATTGCATCCACATTTTAAGGAAGGCACATAGCCAGGAGTTCATTAATCCCTTTCCTCCACAAAACAGAGTCATTGTACAGAACGTGGCCCTTACCTCCTGCATACCATAACATATGCAGTACCACTTTTGACTCCTGCAGGATTTGTTATCTGCCGGTAGCTAAATTGTACCAAAGTTGTAGAATAGAGAAGAGTCCTTGAAACATAGAGGTGTAGACAGTGTTCCGTGCTCAACAAAAGGAAACGAACCAGAAGAAACAAAGCCACTGGGATCTGAGGTGCTAGTGCAGAGAGTCCATCCCGCAGGGATCTCAGGCCGCTTAAAGAGATCTGGGTACAGAGAGCCTAGTTCCTTGGTGGCTTGGTTAGATGTCTCGAACTCTTCCATTCTCCATAAATACATACATACATAGACAGTGTCGCAGATAAGGGACTATGGCCCACCCAGTCTGCCCATTTGAGCTTGTAAGTTCAGTTTATGTTTTCCAAGAAGTCTGTTGCCCCTTACCCCTGACCTCCAGAATTTCTTTATGTCTATCCCATGCATTCTTAAATCTCGTGATTGTTTCAGCCCCCACCACTTCCTCTGGCAGGGTGTTCCACTTGTCCACCACCCATTCTGTGAAGAAATTCTTCCTCACGCTTCCTCTGAATCGTCCTCCCTCCAACTTCATCCCATGCCTCTAGTCCTGGAACATCTTTTGCTTAAAAATAGTGTTTTCCTGCACCTGTTCCTCCTGTAAGATACTTGTATGTCTCTATCATATCCTCTCTCCCTCCTCTCCTCCAGGGAGTACATGTTCAGTTTCTTCAACCTGTCCTCATAGGACTTGTGATGCAATCCATGCACCATCTTTACTGCGCTCCTCTGAACCTTCTCTACCCTGTCTATGTCCTCAGGTAAGGTCTCCAGAACTGCACAGTGTACTCCAGGTGGGGCCTCACTAGTGTCTTGTATAGTGGAATTATGACCTCCCTTTTCCTGCTGGTGATGCCCCTGCCTATGCATCCCAACATCCTATTTGCTTTACCTGCTGCCTTGTCACACTGTTTCTCTGCCTTGAGGTCATCAGAGATGATAACCCCAAGATCCCTTTCCTGCTTGGTGCATGCATATCCTCACCCCCAACTGATATATTGTGCCAGGGTTTTTGTGCCCCATATGCATTATCTTGCACTTCCTTGCATTGAATTTCAACTGCCAAACCCCTGAACATTCTTCAAGTTTCTGCAGGTCCCTTCTCATTCTGTCTACACCCTCTGGTGTGTCTACTCTGTTACAGAGCTTTGTGTCATCAGCGAACAGTGAAATTCTGCCTTCTAGGTCCTCTGCAGTGTCACTGATGAAGATATTGAATAGGACTGGTCCCAGCACTGATCCGTGTGGTACCCCACTGGTCACTCTTCCCTCTGTGGAATGACAGCCATTTACCACCACCCTCTGTGTCCTGCTGCCCAGCCAGTTAACTACCCACCACACTACTGTCCTGCCCACACCCATATTCCCCAGTTTGTGCAATAGTCTTCTGTGTGGCACAGTGTCAGAGGCCTTGCTGAAGTCCAGATAGGCCATGTCCACTGCCTCCCTGATCCACCTCCTAGTCACCCAGTCAAAAATTCAATGAGGTTGGTCTGACATGACCTCCCCTGGTGAAACCATGCTGCCTTGGGTCCTGTAGTCCATTGACAACAGATGTTCCACCAATCTCTCCTTCAGTAGTGCTTCCATGATCTTCCCACTACCGAGGTGAGGCTGACTGGTCTGTAGTTCCCGCTTCCTCTTTGTTCCCCACTTTTGTATAAGGGACTACATCTGCTATCCTCCAGTCTTTGGGTACCTCCCTGTTTCCAGTGATCAGCTAAACAGAATAGCCAGAGGTTCCGCCACCACCTCTCTTAGTTCTTTAAGGACCCTGGGGTGCACCCCATCTGGCCCCATTGCTTTATCAACTCTTATTACTTCCAGTTCCTTCAGGACCCTTTCTCGTAAAGGGACTTGTGTCCATTTCTGCACCATTCTCACCCCTTGTACTACCTTTCAGACCCATTACCCTCCTCTTCCTCAGTAAAGACTGAGCAGAAATACCTGTTCAGTATGTCAGCTTTACTGTTGTCATCCTCCACACAGCCCCATCCTCCCCTTCAGTCTCCTATCCTCCCTTTGCCTTTCTTTTTTCACTTATGTACCTGTAAAGGTTTTGTCCCCTCTACCCACTGATTTTGCAATGTGTTCTTCTGTCTGAGCTTTGGTTTCCCTTACTGACCTCCCTGCCTTCCTTTGCTTCTCCTGGTACTTCTCCTATCCCCTTCTGCCTGTGTCTTTTGTATTGCCTGAATGCAATCTTTTGGCTTTCACTTTCTTTGCTACCTTCTGCAAACCATAATGGTCTCCCTTTCTTTTCCTCTTGCTAACCTGCTTAATACATAATTCTGTTGCTCTTGTAATCCCCATTTTAAATACTGCCCACTGTTCCTCACCCCTGATTCCTGCCCCATTCCCTTAATGCCTCTTTCAAGTATCTCCCCATTTTCCCCAAGTCTGCCCCCTAAAATCCAGGATACGTGTTTTGTGTGGTTTGGTTCTGCTCTTTCTGTGATTTCAAACCACAGTGACTGGTGGTCACTGTTCCCCAGGTGCTCCCCACTGTTACCCCCATCACACTGTCCCTGTTTGTGAGCACAAGGTCCAGTAGTGCCTTCTGCCGAGTTGGTTCCATGACCAGTTGCTTGAGGAAGGCACCCTGAAGGGAGTCCAGGATAAATCTGCTCCTAGTTGATGCTGCTGCTGGGATGCTCCAGTCCACGCCTGGAATATTGAAGTCTCCAACCAGTACTACTCACTGTTGTCTGCCATCCTTGGATGGCTAGCATCAGCTTCCTATCTGTTGCTTCCTCCTGGGCTGGTGGTCTGTAGACCACACCTGCAGCGGATGGCTGGCCCCATTTTCCTTTCCAGCTTAACCCACAGTATCTCTCCCCATTTGTTCCTCCTGGATCTCTGTGGCCCTATGTCATTTTTCATACAGTGCCACTCCTCCTCCCTTCCTGCCTGCCCTGTCTCTTCTGAATATGTTGTAGCCAGGTATGGCCAACTCTCAGTCGGTTATCATTATTCCATGATGTAAGACTTGCAGTACCGCTGGGTTTCTTATCCTGAATCGGATCCCATCCACCAGTAATTTGGAGACCACTGGTGTAAGTCTTTTCTCCTCTGCCGCATGCAGTTAAGGAAGATCCTGTGTTATTGTAATTTGGGTACCTCCCACAGGGCTTCTTTGAGGTCCTGGGTCTTAAGGAGAATATGCTGTTTGTCTAAATAGTTGAGACATTTGAAGATCAGAGGCTGAGGTGCAGCACCCTCTGGTGGCATTGGTCTCAAGGGCTGATGGGCCCTCTCTATATTGTACAGCTGGCCCATTGGGCGAGGCCCAACTATTTTGTTCACAGCATTTTTGCATAAATTGCAAAACATTCAGACCTCAGCTCTGTTCAGGTAATCCCAGGACCACAATATTATTTTGTCTACTCTCGCCTCTAAGTCTTCCAGGCGATCTTACAGTTTCTTGTTTTTCTGCCATAAGTAGCTGATCTTGTAGTCAATTTTGCTGTGCCAGTCCTCCAGAGAAGACATGCTGGCTTTGTTATTACCCACCCGCCAAGCTAAGGAATCCATTGAAACCCAAATCTGTTGCATGGAGTCAGTCAAGGTTTGTAGAGCACTTTTTAAGGGACCCAGATCTTCTAGGAACCTTTCCTCAGTTAGGGCTCCCAGTGCAGTGGTAGTCTTGATGTGGTTTGCAGCTTAGATCGCTGGAGGCCTTATATGGGGTGGCGGTGGCATTTGTCTCGGGGTGGATTTTTATATCCACATCCGTTATAACCTCCTAGAATGCCAAAACCAGCACTGGCAGCTTCTCTGAGGTAATATAGGTAGATTCTCGACCAAGAGGAGAACTCTAAAACAAAAATTAAATAGTGAAAGTGTCTGGGGGTGGGAGAGGCCGGAGGGGCGACCCGATCAAGCAGCCATCACATGCACTCCTCTGGGGGCAACATTGCTAGGGCAATATGTGTAGAGGAAGGAGTTAAATTAAGGCAAGAGGTCCTAGAAAGCTGCAGGTGGGAGTAGAGAAGTCATGAAAAGGAGACTTAAGGGAGCAAGGAGAAGAAGCAGATCAGATAGACAGGGAAAGAAAGGACTAGAGTTTAGGAAAGCGTTATGAGAAGGCAGCTTGACCAGCAGATTTCTGGATGGAATAGGAAGGGAATGGGAAACATTGCATCAGAGAGGATAGGAGGAAGGAGGGGAGAGGACAGGATGCTATTGTAACTGTTTGATTCTTGCCAGTACCCTGCCATCCAACATGTTTACAATAAATCCACCCCTAACCACCAGCTCACTACCTTGAAACTGAATGTAATTTTATTTTTTATAGTGCCTTTCATGCAAATTGTATCCCAAAGTACTTTATAGTCTAGAAGATGGAGGAAAGAGCGTTGTTGCTGCCATGTCAGGCACACAGTGAGATTCAATAGCACATGAAGCAGACAGATTAGAGAAATTATGGAGATATAGATTAAGCACAGGGAGGTTAAGGACTTGTTCAGGGTCACAGTGTATATAAATGGTAGTTCTGTGATTCTAGTCTGGCTCTCCAGTTTCTCAACTCTGCACTCAAACCACTAGGCCAAATAAACTGTATAAGGTCTGCACTCTACCCTCAGAAGTTAATGTGGCCTCCTCCCAGTCCCTCTAACACTACCCCCTTCTAAACCTCTTCCCATCCCCATATCTTTCTTGGGCAAGAGCCCTTTCCAGCATCTCTTCACCCTGTTTTCTGGAGCCATGCATGGTTGATCCAGGGATGGGGCATGGTAGCCCAGCTCGTTCTGTTTGTAAATGACATGAGACTTTTTCCTCAAAAGCTCAGTGCTATCTGAGCAGATGAATGGCATGCTAGAGAGTCTGCAGTGAACACTTTCCTTATTGCACAGAGAGCAGCAATGGGAGCTCACCGACGAGTAATTTATGAGCCACCATGATGCCATGAAAGGAGACTGCTACATCATGAGTGGCTGGACTATACGCGCCTGTATGGGCATTCTTAAAGTACAGGAAGACTACAAAGAAGGATCCCAAAACAAAGCAAGTTTGATATGATTATACCAATAGCCACTTTTTCAATTTTGCTAAAAAGGAAGCAGATAGAAAACAAGCAGCTACATCAACAAGTTCCATAGCTGGTGAATAACCACAAAAGGTGTTATTTATTCAGAAACAATAGGAGGCATAAGGAGCTGACAGTGTCCCTTTATAAAGGGCTGTAAAGTGCCTAAGAGCCTCAAAACAATCTGCAAGTACTGTAAGCTGCAAACCCCAGATGTGTGTTTCATCATTGTTAGGACTCATTGTTTCCTATAGAAATACAAATCACATGTACCCCAATACTGCAAAGCATCCTGGGAAGTATGTGAAATCACCGTGAAATAATTTAGACTGTATCTGGCTTAAACTGGACTGTATGGTACTAAATGGCCCCTCAGATAATCTTCAAAGGCAGAAAACAAAGACGTCTGTTTTGGGCTCAGCATGACCCAAACCCATCAGACCATCATATGGCTGGTTCCTCCTTCCCCAGGTTGAGATACAGATGAGGCACACTGATAAGTCCTACTCAGGTCATGCTGAACCCAAAACAGGAGAGCAGTCTAAAGGCAAATATCCACAGCACAGTCTGCTGAGGTTATTTTAGATCTGTTGTGTGTTTATCTATTTATTTATTTGAGAAAATCAATTACAATCCTTTGAGTCATGGGCTTGTTTCCAAAGGCTCCACGTCAGATAATAGCAACAATAATACACAATAAAGTACAAGAGGGTGCAAGCAGGTAAAGAGAAGCTGTGAACTTACAGGTAATGGAGGATGCCTATACCAGCAGTAGCTAAGCAGTGGATAATGACACAGTCGGTGAACAGGCATATTGTAACAGTAGTGCAAAAGGTAGGAACAGGCTGTTCAGTGAGTAGAGCTGTGCAAATTGCAGACTTATGGATATTCAGTGGACAAGTAAGCTGGAGATGAAGGGACCACAAGAAGCAAACAGAGCGACAAACAGTTTAGGTCGAAATGTAGTGTCAGGTTACAGTTGGTGGCTAGCAAAAGAACAGCGAACATACCTATACAATTGGTAGCTAATAGGTGAACAGTGGGTAGCTACAAAGAATTGACCTATCCTAATTAATGAAATAGGCATCAACACAAAAGAAGAAATCTGTCTAGCAGTGAGCATCCCACAGGGCTTTGTCTGGAGAGTAATATACTGCAAGTCAGGCTAAAATAGTGAGAGTCAGGTGATTACCAGGAAAACATAAGGATTAGTGGTGACACTGGCAGTTGCTGAGAGGATAGGATATGGGCTCTTAGGGCTGTTTTAAATGCACCTAAGGTGGTAATGGTTGTGATGGTATGAGGATGGCATTGTACCAGGACAGGGCTCTAGACGGGAAGGATCGTGAGCTAGGTGGTCCTGACTCTGGGGATCTTCCATATTGTCTTAAAGGCTGCACATGTGGACACAGAGTGGGTGGCTACTTGGAGAGAGGCCATGACTCCAATGAGAGTTAGGCCCAGGTGGATTTTCTTGGTGAGGGACAGGTCTGGTATAGTAGTCTCTCTTCGAGTGAGAGAACAATTGGTGAGTGTGTAGAGAATGCAGGTGTGTGCACATGTCAGCACTGGAAAGGAGCGGCAGGCCTTGTTGATAGCTATTTGGATATGGTGCAGTGCTGTAGGCGTGATGGCATACATTGTAAGGCTGTAGTCTACCAAGGATAAGACAGAAGAAGTGACAGCCAGGTGGAGTACTTCTGGCGCCAGGGCAGTCCCTATGTCTGTGGAGAAGACCCACATGGACTCTGGCGCAGAGGTGAGGATTTTGACGTGCTCTTGGAATGAGAGGGAGGTATCAAAAGTGATGCACAGATATTTATAAGTCTGGACCTGTTCCAGGGGTAGGCAGGCACTGGAGTGATTGTCAGGGTATAGTCCTTAGCTCTAGATTACGGGCGGTGAAGAGCATAGTCTTAGTTTTTTTGATATTGACAACCAGTCTGTGATCAGCAAACCAGTGCTCGATCTGATGGAAGGAGCCTTGTAGGGAGGTCTGAAGGTGTGGAGGTCGGGATGCAAGCATGAAGAACTGCATCGTCTGCAGAAAGAAGTAAATTCCCAGAGCTGGCTTTGGGCAGGGCGTTGAGGTATATGCTGAAAAGCAGGGACTCAGGATAGACCCCTGGGAGACCCCAGAGCAGACTGGAAGCATGGTAGATAGGGTATTATTGATTTTAACACACTGTGTTCTGGGGCAAAGGTAGCATGAGAACCAGGAGAGGGATCCTGTGAGACTCTGATTTGCTGCAGAGTGTTAAGGAGGAAGGGATGGGGACCATATCAGAGGCCTTGGAGAGGTCTATGAACACAGCCCCTGCGAGGTGACCTTTGTCGAGCGTGGAGTGGAGCGAGTTGGAGAATTCCATTAGGGCGGTTGAGATGCTATGAAAGCTCTGAAGCCATGTTGCTCTCTGCATAGGAGGTTGTGAGAGAGGAGGTAGTTGGTGAGCTGGTTGGAGATAATTTTTTCAAGAGCTTTGGAGAGGGGAAGAATAGAGATGGGCGATAGTTATTTGGAAGCGAGCTATTGCCACTTTTAGGATTGAGTTGTTATGGTGGCTGTTTTCCATGGTGACGGGAACTGGCCCTGCACAGGGAAAGGTTTAGAAGATCAGTGAGAGGAGAGAGAACCAGTCAAGCACGTGGTATAGTATGCGATGTCAAAACCATCTTTACAGTAGCTAGCGCCTGGAGAGCTTTAGACAGGTAGGCTTTGGCTTCATGTGGGACTATGATTCTAAGGTAGAAAGGAGGACTCTGGGGATTGGGGAGGTGGGCAGGACAGGGTCGAAGAAATTGCTGGGGAGGACTGCACTGAGGTCGGAGAAGGTGGAATTAAGGCAGTTAGCGATGCTAAGTGGGTCGTAGTGATAGTACCATTAACATTAGTTGTGATGGTGGGGGATCAGGATTTACCATTAAGGTCCTTAATAGTATCCCATAATTTCTAGCACTGCCCCAGGAAGTAGCTAGGGCAGTTTTGTAGTGGTCAGCCTTGGCCTTGCGGACTGCCCAGGTGCATTTATTGTGGGTGGTACTGTAATCCTGCCTAGCACTTTGCAATCCTGAGGCCATGGCTGTGTCAGAGGTTGTCTCGTAGCTTGAGCTGCTGCAGTAGGTCCGGGGTGATCCATGGTGCGTACGCTTCTTGGCCGTTGATTTGAGAAGAGGGGCATACGTGTCACAGGGTTTGTTGAAGGTATTGGTGAAATAGTGTAAGGCATCATCTATGTGCTGGGCCTGAGGAATCAAGGACCAGTCACAGTTACAAATGCTGCTTGAGCTTGGTTAGGCAACCTGGGCATAGTCGGGCAGTGGTATGTGATATTAGGGTGGCTTTGGCAGCCAGTAGGACCAGTTAAATAGGATTGGGAGTGGTTGCTTAGGGAGTTGGGTAGGACTCCTAGATTGGTTATGTGGTAAAGGCAGTTGGTGAGCAGGATATCAAGGAGGGTGTGTGCACCATTGGCAAGGCTTGTCCTAGTGAGCTGCGATACCAATTGGGTCATATCTAAGGCAGCGAAGGTATCCTTGACATGAGCTAGTGAGCCAATTTATATTGAGGTCCCCAACTAGTATTTGTTCCTGTTTGTGTGGGAGGTTGGCTAGGCAGTCAGTGAGTGTTTTGCATGCAAAGGGTTGATTATGGGGGATGAGCAACAGTGAGAGTTACAGGGCGGTTTTGGTCAGGGAAAGTTTTACGGAGAGGGTTGGGCAGCATAACCAAGTGATGGTGCTGGTAGGCCTAGTAATGCAGTGAGTTCTTCACGAGAATGCACAACCCCACCTCTTTGCTCTTATGATCTTCCCAAGAAGGGAGAAGTCAAGAGTCTTATTGGACAGCCAGGTTTCAGTTAAAGCCAGGATATCGGGCTGGTGCTGTGTAGCCCAGCATTGCAGTTGAGCAAGTTTTAGGTAGGCTGCAGATATTCATTGTGGCTATACAGAGCTCTGAAGGTGGCTGCAGTTGGGGGACTGCTGGGCCAGGATTAGGGTGCACATTGCCTGGAGGAGCAGCATGTAAGAAAGTCTCAGGAGGGCAATGAACAGGTGTTGCTTAGCTGTGCAGTGCTCACATGGTTGGCTGGGGTGAGTTGGGAATGGGTAGCTGTGTAATTGCTGGGAAGGCCAGGTGGAGGAGTGGACAGCATGGGACCAAGGCCAGGAGGAGCAGGGGAGAGGTTTCTGGAGCAGGTTTGGGGGTTGTGGTAGTGGTAAGGAGAGGGGAGGTGGTGCAGGGTGAGGAACCACAGTAGTGGTGATGTACTTATAGGTGGGGGTCAGGGTGTTTAATGCAGAGCAAGCAGGGGTAGTGGCATCAGTATCATCAGTATGCAGTGAGAGGCTGCCTTGGGAAAGGGGTGGCTGGGTGGGCAGGGCAGTTGATGCACAGTGTCGATGGGCTGACACCCTGTAGAAAGAAGCTGTGCAGGGGGCCAGCTGTATTACTTATTCAGGCCATCTGAAGTCCCATTGTGTGGAAGGCTTGGGGTAGTAAAAGGATGCTCTGGAGACAAATATATTCTTCTGTTCTTCATTTCTTTATTTCAGGAACAACACAGCTTATATAATACAAAAAAAAATCGAACTGTAACAGAACACCACAGACCAGAAAATAAAATAAAATAAATCAAGTCAGTAGAAGAAAATGCTACTTCACCTCAGAGGTGTTCACAGTGCAACACCTAAGTCTGTCTATGTTGAAACTGTTCTGGCTTATAAAGGGTGTACCAAGACAGGATTGGTTCATGATAACATAAAAATAAAAACGTTTTATTTCTTGCTCTTTATATTAATCCTATTACTTCAGGCAACTAGGCATCTCATAACTAATAATATTCTGAGTATAGCCACTTAAAATAAATGTTAGTAGGATATTTTGAATGCCGCCAGATCCACCTGCCTCCTCTGCATAAAGCATTGTCGGAAACGCCAGCTGGTCCTTAGGTAGGCAGAGAGGAGATGAGAGGAGCCGTATGTCCAAAGACACAAAAGGGGAAACAATTCGAACTGCATTCAACCACTAAAATATTATTAAACTCTGTTCAGGTATGTGTCAGTATATCTAAGTGAAAACGTGAAGATTCTGTTACCTTCCTATTCCTTAATTCGCTTAAAGAATAACGGATAAACAAGCAAAGATAACTGCACGATTATTCACATTCGCAGCAGAGAGAGTCGGAATTCAAACGGTTCCTTTGCTTTGAAGGACAACCTTGCAAACTCTCTTATCCTTAGACAATTACTAAGAAATATTCAGAAGACAATTCCTCAAAATTAAAGGGGCCTCCTGTAGGTTTAATATATGGTGCTTTGCACCATTCAGATCCTTTAGACGCTACGGTACGGCAAATACTTTTCTTACAATGCTATTATGTTATTCAAGTGATACCCAACGCTTCCAGACACCTTATCCCCGCTAAAAGGGTTTTATGAAATAACACCAAATGTTTGAGGCTACTCATTATCATTTTACACAGTGCATATGCTAACTAAACGTAACGGGAGTAAGAGGGACAAGAAAATATGGGGGACCTCAATAGAATTATTCTGTATTCAGGCTTAGAACCATACTATTATAAACAGACATAATCCACCTATGCATGGCATTTGGTACTTAAAACAAACACATAATTAAATGGGTGACAGATGGCCAGTCTAAACACCTCCTGTTTTACATAAAGACAAAACACCAGGAAACACTATAGACAACACTCACTCCACGAGACAATCGACATACATGCAGAACTCAACATAAATAACGAAAAGAAAAAAGGGGGGTTAAATGCCCCTTTCACATACTCCTCCCTTTGATCCTAGCATCATTTTAGTGGAACCACAGCCCACCCTCTCCATGGTTCCAACCAGGGTCCCTAATCAGATTCTTTAACCCTAACATGTAATAGGGAAATTAACATGTTCCTGATCTTTCGCCTGCATTTCGGGTTTATATTGCTAGGATCATCCATCCCATATCGAGAGAGAAAATCTGCATTTTTATTTAACATTCTCTTTCGATGTTTTATCGAAAACCGATAAGGTTGAAGAGAAAGGTACCACCTTATAATCCGTGGGTTCCTTCTCTTCATCTGCTGGAGCCAGCATAAGGGATTATGGTCTGTCCAAATTTCAAATTCTACCCCACAGATAGAAACGTAAGCCTCAATAGCCCACTTTATGGCTAGACATTCCTTCTCAATAGTGGCATATTTAAACTCGTGTTCATGTAATTTTCGCTAATATATATAACTGGATGTTCCTCACCATCTATTATTTGGGTTAAAACTGCGCCTTGCCATAATTAGAAGCATCCGCTTGTAGAATAAATGGACGGTGAAGTTGGGGATACGGAGTATTGGGGAAGAGCACAGTTGAGCTTTGATGGAACAAAAAGCCTCTTCACATTTCAGGTTCCAATTTACTTTTCTGGCTGCTGCTTTTAATTAAATCTGTTAAGGGACCAGATATAGACGAAAATGCAGGAATAAAACGCCTATAGTATCCGCTAACCCAGGAAAGATTGAACATCCCTCTTAGTTCTCGGTCTAGGGCAGGAGGCTATTGCATCTACTTTACTGTTTTCCGGCTTTATACACCCACGCCTGATTATGAAACCTAAATACTTTGTTTCTTGCATTCCCATGGTGCATTTACCAGGGTTTATAGTGAGACCGGAGTTGGAAATGGCCATAAGAACATTTTCTAGATATTTCAGGTGGGCTTCCAAGTAGGACTGAAAATTAACATGTCATCAAGGTAAGCAGCTCTGTAAGTGGCATGGGGGCTAGAATTTTATCCATAACCCGTTGGAAGGTGGCAGGGCACCATGAAGACCAAAGGGCATCACATTAAACTGATATAGGCCAATTGGCGTACTAAAGGCTGTTTTTCTTTGGCTTCTTGGTCTAAAGGTATCTGCCAATAGCCTTTTGTAAGGTCAATAGTGGAGAAATACTGGGCTGCTACCGAGGTGATCAAGTATGTCATCCATATCGGCATGGGGTAGCTATCAAATTTAGAGATAGCGTTTAGCTGTCTAAAATCTAAACATAGACGAACTCCCCATCTTTCTTTGTACCACCACTAGCGGAAAACTCCACTCACTGTGGGAGGGCTCTATAATACCCAATTCCTGCATTTTTTCAGTTCAGATATCACGGCTTCTCTCACTTTTCGGTAAACGATAGGATTTCTGTCTAATCGGACTACTCTGAGTTAAAACGATGTTATGTTTTTCCCCTTCCACCCTTCCTGGTGTTCCCTAAAACGTTTTGAAACCGCTGAATCGTAGCTAACATTTCAGCAGTCTGCTGGGGTGTCAATTCGGTTTACCTTAATGTCACCAATGTCCCCGTGTGTTTCAGGTCTCTGATATGCAGTGTCCAACTCACTGTCCTCAGTGTCAGGGTACATAACTATGTAAGTTAAATTCTCTCTACCCAAGGTTTTAACAAATTAGCATGGAAGACACATTTTTGTGAGTTTTATCATGCATAAATATTTCGTATGTGACAGGCCCGCTTTTCTAGTTACTCTATAAGGGCCCTGCCATTTCATCAACAGTTTTCAGAGGAAGGTGGAAGTAATAATACTAAGTCTCCTTCTGAAAACTCTTTGGACTTAGCGCCTTGATCATAGAGCTTTTGTTGCGTCTGTTGTTTTTGACTATTCCTGTGCTTGCTGAGTATATTTTTTATCCGATCCCTTAAATGTTGTAAATATTCAAGGGGCATTTCTGTTGTATACCCTTCTTATCTTCCCACCATTCTTTTACAACATCTAAAGGACCCCTTGATTCCTCCCATACAACAGCTCAAAGGGGAGAACCCAGTCGAAGCCTGTGGTACTTCCCGATAGGCTAACATTAAATATGGTAAATACTGGTCCCATTGTCTGCCTTCGCCCTGTATGAATTTTTGTATCATTTTCTTTAGGGTTTGATTGAAACGCTCAACCAGCCCATCGTTTGGGGGTAATATGGAGTGGTTCAATAGCTATAATACCTAGGGTCTGGTAAAATCACTTCAACACTTGGGAACAAAGTTCGACTCGGTCAGTTAATATTTCTTGGGGTATGCCTACCCTACTAAATACCTTCCTAGTTCTTCTGCATTCTAGTAGCAGTGACAGTCCGAAGGGTATTGCCTCTGGATATTTTGTGGCATAATCACATATTACCAGGATGTACTGATTCCTTTCGTGCTTTTTTGTACTGGGCCCACAATATCCGTTGCAATTCTTTGAGAGGGGTACTAAATAAGGGCATAGGTTGCATTGGAACTTTGTCCTTCCTGTTATCTTTGCCACCTGTTGACATTCTGGACAACTCTTGCAATATTCAACTTGTTCATGTATCCCAGGCCAGAAGTATCTAGTTAGGAGTCTACTTAATGTACGATCCTCCCCAGATGTCCGCCATAGGGATATCATGGGCAAGTTTTAACAGTATTGTATGATATTTCAGGAATTAACAGCTGTTCCAACCTTTCTTGTGTTCTGGGATTAAAACATACTCTATACATTAAACCATTTCTCATCTCATACTTCTTTCGCCCCAGGAGTTTCTCCTGGAGGTAAAAGTATTTTAAGGACTCATCATTTCTTTGAGAATCAGAAAACATTCTCCTCCCTTTTTGTACATCCCACCCCATGTGGTTATCCAACTGAGGTTGATGTTTCATAGTCCAGTCTTTTCTTTTCTTTCCTTCTCTGCTTCTTGGATTTTCTTTCCTTCCCACGTTCCTCAAAAACATCCTCATCAAAAGAAAACTGTTGTTCTATTGGTGAGTCTACATGAGTCTGTGATCGGGTTACCATGGCACCTAAATTACTAGTCATCAGAGCTCTGAAAGGCAGGGCAATCATGCCCGATAACCACTGGGAGAGGAAGGTTGGGTACCACACCTACTTGCATGCAGTATATCTGCCCCTGTATGCTAAATTCTACATTAGTCAAAGGATAAAATGGGTGTCCCCATGTATACAGGTCACTTTAGTAGTGGTCTCATTCAGGACAGTGGTAACTAGTAAATGGGAGTGTACCAGAGTTTGTTTACTCCTGAATCTAGTAGTCCAATCACTGTATGTTGCCCTATTTGTACTGGAACCAAAAGTGCCCCAGTTGGCTAAAGCTAGATGACTTTGTTCAAGCTTCCTTAGGGCAAAATCTGGCTATATGCCCTTTTGTTTGAAGTCATGGCACACAATTTCAGGATTATTCCTCTTCCTATTTTGCCAGGGCTAGGGTGGTGACATTGGAAGTAGCTCCTCCGTTGTACTATGAGGCTTTGATAAATGTCCTTGTGGCTGTGACACTGTATGGTAATTCCTCTGTCTCTGTGGCCTGGCAGCAATATAATCCTCGCCAACCTTATAGCCGTTCTGAAGTGTCCGGTCGGTGTTCTTTCACCCATAATTGAACATCAGGGGAAGTACCGGACAAATTGTTCTAACACTATAGTCTCAATGATTTGGTCTACAGTTCAGGTAGTTGGTTGTAGCCATTTGGTACACAGCTCTTTAAGCTGCGTAAAGGTGTCTTGAGGTTATCAACAGAAGTATACAAAATGTTCTAAATCTCTGTCTGTAAGTCTCAGTATTTATATCATACCTTTTAAGATGGCCTGCTTGACTCGGTCATAGTTGTTAATGTCCACCATCTCGACTCAGCTATAGGCGATCTGTGCCTTCCCAGTTAGGTAGGGGGCTAGGCTAATGACCCATTGGTCTCTGGGCCATTACAAGCTGTTGCCACTCTTTCGAATGTTAACAAATATGCTTCAATGTCATCACTGTCCGATAACTTAGCCAGTTTGATGTCTTTCTGTCCAGCTCTAGAAATGGCAGGTGGCCCTCCAGATCCTGATGACTGAAAGGCTCACAGCGCCTCATTCCATCTGGCCTCATATTCTCTTTGATCCTGGTCTCTCTGTTGCTCGATTTCCAACTGACGAGCACAAAGCCACCTCAACAAATCTTGTGGGTCCTCGGTAACCGCCTTCCTCGTCCCTCCAGTAGCTTGTGCCATAGCCTCTCTTTCAGTTCTGCCATCTGGTCAGTGGAAGGTACTTTCCTTCTGGTAACCGGTTCCAGACCGGGCGCAGGTACTTGGAATTTGGCTGTCACCACTCTGGTCTGAATTTTCCACTTGGCCTGTTGTTCTCTACGCTTCACGCCCCTGGATCCTGGAACATCAGCAATCCAATCAACCTTAATACAGGTCCACAGTTGGCTAACCCCACTAGCCAATATCCCACTTTTGACACCACTGTGGAAGGCTTAGGGGTAGCAAGAAGGATGCTCTGGAGACAAATATATTCTTCTGTTCTTCATTTCTTTATTTCAGGAACAACACGTTTATATAATAATACAAAAAAAATCGAATCAGAAGGTTGACATATGGTGCTTTGCACCATTCAGATCCTTTAGACCCTACGGTCTGACAAATACTTTTCTTACAATGCTATTATGTTATTCAAGTGAGACCCAACCGTTTCAGACACCTTATCCCGCTAAAAGGGGTTTTATAAAATAACACCAGATGTATGGAGGCTACTCATTATCATTTTACACAGTGCATATGCGAACTAAACGAAAACGGGAGTAAGAGGGACGAGAAAATAAGGGGGGACCTCAAATAGAATTATTCTGTATTCAGGCTTAGAACCATACTATTATAAACAGACATAATCCACCTATGCATGGCATTTGGTACTTAAAACAAAAGCATAATTAAATGGGGCCAATCTAAACACCTCCTGTTTTACATAAAGACAAAATACCAGGAAACACTATAGACAACACTCACTCCACGAGACAATCGACATACATGCAGAACTCAACATAAATAGCGAAAGAAAAAGCGGGGTTAAATGCCCCTTTCACACATTGTTGGAGGGAGCATGACTGCTGTTCTGCAGGCTCGGGGTGGGGTGAGGCCTATTTAGGCTGTCTGAAGTCCCTCGTTGTTGGAGCTGAGGACTCCTGTGTTCGACTGCTGTTCTGTTACATAGCTTTATAACCAATGTCCCAAACTCTCACACACAGACATACTGTATAAGCAAACACACACACACACATTTGTACTGTATAGGCATTTGCTTCTTGTAGGAAATAGTATAAATTAAGTATACTGACAAAACATATATGTGGCATGCTTACATCCAATAGTGGTTTAATCCCAAGGAAGGTGACAGGTACATTTATAAAATTTGTATTCACTGATATTAAGTAGCAACTGCTGAGGCATGCAATGTTAAGGTGCTGCTGCTGCTGATGACACATAGTCATGATATTGTACATGTAATCATACTGAATTTCAATTCGTAGTCTGAACTCAGTGATGGAATTGCAATACTGGTGGGAAGCAATGACAGACTTCAAGCAATAATAAGCCAGCTGGAGGAGACCTGCAGAACCATTGAGGTAAGTGGAGCTTTCGAGTTTTCACATGGATGAGTGGCTCCTAGAATACATACATGTATGTGGTGCTTGAACTAAATTTTCCTTGGACATCCTAACAATAATAAAAACATTTTTGATTCCTCACTTTTTTGTTTTATTCATTACAATTTTTTGTTTTGAAATTGAGCTTGAACTGTTTTGTTTCCAGTATTATATTTTATTAAGTTCAAGTTGAGATTTATTAATCAGGAGATTGAATTTACTGTTGAATTGAACCTCATTTGCCATTGTGTCCCAGTAGAATACATTCAACAGTTTGTTTCAAATATTCAGTTACAGATGTAGAATAAAAAACAATATTTGCAGGCTATACAGAATGTTTAACAGTAAAACATATTACTTTAAAGAGCTGCTGAGCCTCAAGAAAACTTTTAAAACATAATATTTATGTACAATTCAGCTTGCATTCTATATGTCTTCAATAGACTTCTACTCACCATTACTTACTGCTGAGAAATTTGCATGGAAACATGTTTATAGTTTAAGGTTCATCTGCCTCTTTAACCGACTTCCTACTTTCATGGCATAGTTCTGTTGTGACACCACAGTCTGTTGCCATGGGACTAATTGTGATGTCAAGTAGAGCATTATGACTCGAGGTAGGAGAACGCAACAAGAACAGATGAACTTTATGGAGCAAAGATCCCATTTTCATGCAAATGGCCTCAGTAACAAATAATGGTGAGGAGACATACAGAACTGATGTGAGATACAAGCCGAGTTGTGTCTAAATATTATGTTTTGTTGAAGTTGTCCTAATGCATCAGCTGCGCTTTTAATACTACAGTTCAAGTGACTGAAACATTTGAATAACAACTTCAACATGGAATCCATTCACCCTAACTCAGTTCTCTAACATAAGATACCAGATTAGCCATTTACAAAAGATTGAATTTTTTACCTACTAGATTTTGTGTATGTTAAAGTTTATCTGGTTAATCCTGCTGTCCTCCCACCAGCATTATGAAAATAACATCGCTAGCAGCGCATACAACAATCCTCCTGCGCCTGTCCTGAGGCTGACATCAGAACAGCGTGGAGCATGTATAAAAGTCTCTATACATGGAGCTATTAATATTGAGGTTTGCTGATTAAGAAACCGAGCAGCTTAGGAGTAGGATCCAAATTGGTGAATTGGGTTAGAAACAGGTGAACTGATAAGTGTCAGAGGGTAGTGGGTAATGGCACTCACTCAAATGATGGGAGAATGACCAGCAGGGTACTGCAGGGCTTAGTATTAGGATTGATCTTCTGCAATGTCTTCATAAGTGACATTGCAGAAGAAAGGGAAGGTATGCTTTTTTTGCAGATAATACCAAAATCTTTAATTGGGTGGCTACTCGAAGGGGTGGAAAGAATGACCAGCAGTCTTGGGAAACTCGAGGAGTGGTCAAGATCATGGTAGTTGGGGTTCACTGCCAAAATGTGCAATCATGCATGTAGGGCATAGGAACCCAGGAGATGAGTATAAGATGTGGGAGGGGGGTAGTGGCAGTCATTAAGCAGGAAGGAACCTTGGGTTTATCATAACCGATGACCTAAAAGTGGCAGGGTAGTGTGACAAAGCAGTGGGTAGAGCTATTGGGATTTCTGGGGTATTGGGAAGGGTAACTCTAGCAGGAGGGAAGTGGTGTTGTCACTGTATTGCTTGTGGTGTTGTCACTGTATCACTGCTGGCGAGACCCCACCTAGAATGTGGTGCCTGGTTCCGGAGGCTGCACCTCAGAAAGGACATAGAAAGGATGGAAGTAGTCCAGAAGAGGGCAACTAAAATGGTGTAGGTCTGCACCAAAAGCTGTATGAGGAGAGAGTGAGGAATTTCAACATGTATACCCTGAAGGGAAGAGAGAGAGAGAGAGAGAGAGAGAGACTCACACACACACATATCAGAGACCTACAGATACCTTACAGGGGTTAACAGGGTGCAGGAGTGGAGTCTCTTCAAATCAGAAAGAGCACCAGGACCAGGGGCATACAATGAAGCTGGTGGGGAGGAGGAGCTTAAGAGGGATGTGAGGAAGTACTATATCACTGAAGAGGTGGTAGACACCTGGAACAGACTGCCAGCAGAAGTGGTGGAAGTGAAAACAGTGCAGGGCTTCAAGCACATGTGAAATAGACATAAGGGAATATTAATTAATAGGCAGGAGGAAGGAGGGTCACTGGAGACCATTTAGCATCTGTGAAGAAGGACCAAGCAGAGAATATCTGGCCAGAGAGGGGTCTAAAGGTCTTTTCTGCTGACAAATTCTGTGTTTCTATGTTTCCACTGGTCCTGGTAAACTACGAAACAGCTAATTGTCAGTCTGTACCTGGTCTCCATATAGCACCAGGACCGCTAACTCAGAAACTGGAGCTATTAATAGCTCCATCTATAGAGACTTGCAGTATACACTCTGCAGCCACTCACTGGTTTCTGATGCCAGCTGCGGACAGCACGGGAGATTGTAGCATGCACCCTAGTGACGCTTATTCTCAAAATTCTGCTGGGACAGATGGCGGATCAACCAGACAAACTTTAACGCATACAAAACCTAGTAGATAAAAACATTAAAACTTTTTGCAAAATTACTAATTGGGGGCACTTAGAGGCGGATGTTTCCTTTAAAACATGAATTAGATTGACAGGAACAATATAATGCAGTACAAAAGGAGGAATGTACTGTAAGTCTAAAAAGTCAGTAGGAATTCATACATACAGCATGCAGTGATAACAAGGACTCCTAGGGAAGGGTGTCCTTAGGGATAGAAAGTAAGAATCAGGATGCTGTTTCTTCGGAATTTTGCTGCTCTTGAAATGTGCCAGCTTGACAGCACTGGAGAATGAAACCCCTTTCTGTTCACATGAGAGGTACAGCATGGGCAATCACAGTGCAAGTTTCCCCACACAACCCTGCCAAGAATCTCAACCCGTCATGGAAGGACCAACACACAGGTGAGAGGGCTGTTCAGACTCCATACCCATTCAGTCGCTTTGCCTCCCATGAGACTGCCAAAAGGGTGCAAAGTAGTGCTAACTGTATTGGTGGTTTTGTGATGTGCACACCTGCCCACTAGAGACTGGACTGAGACTACCACAACTTATTTCATGTAAGCCCTAGGGCAGTCATCAAATGGTTATGGGTTTCAGCCGGTACCAACCATTCAAACCAGTGACTTAGAGATGAGAAGTTTCGTAATCTGCTACCAATCCACTTATCACTCAGTCCCCGATAGGTACTGTTCTTTATTCTGAGATTGCTGCCAAGCTATGCAATAAATCCTCTGAACAAAACAAACTCATCTGCCAATGCATAGTAATGATACAACCATGGTTACTAAAACTCTTCTCCCAAGTATGAGCTCTTCCTCTCCTCTTCTTTCTTTTGAGCAGAGTGTAAAGCCTAATTATTTAGATGTTTGGCTTTTAATCAGAAGAGTATGGTGTTCAGACCAGTTTATCATCATATAGAAACATAGAAACATAGATTTTGACGGCAGATAAGGACCGCTTGGCCCACCCAGTCTGCCCATTTCCCTCTATTGGATAAGCTGCAGATCCTAGTTAACCAGCAGCCTACTTCTTCCTACCCCACCCCTAGAATTGCCTTATGACTGTCCCATGCATGCTTGAATTCCACCACTGTTTTGACTCCACAGCCTCCTGAAGGCTGTTCCATGCATCCACAACCTCTCTGTAAAAATACTTCCTTAAATTACCTCTGAGCCCCTTCTATCTTCAAATTGTGCCCCTTGTTCTTGCACACCTCTTTTTGAAAGATGCTACCTCTTGGACTTTGTTGATTCCCTTGAGATACTTGAAAGTTTCTATCCTGTCCCCCTCTCCCTCCTTTCCTCGAGGCTATACATATTCAGCTCCTTAAGTCTCTCCTCATATGTCTTCTGGTGAAGACCCTGCACCATTTTAGTTGCCCTCCTCTGGACAGCCTCCATCCTGTCTATGTCCTTGCAGAGACTGGGTCTCCAGAACTGCACGCAGTACTCCAGATGGGGTCTCACCAACTGTCTGTACAGAGGGATAATAACTTCCTGTTTTCTACTGGTGATGCCTCTCCCTATGCATCCCAGTATCCCCAGCCCTCCTTGCTGCCCTCTCACATTGCTTGCCCACCTTTAGGTCATATAGGTCTGATATGACTACCCCAGGTCCCTTTCCATTTTTGTTGTTGTTAGTATCTCACCCCCATTGTGTACTCTTCTCCTGGTTTTGTTTCCAGGTGCATTACCTGCACTTCTTAGCATTGAATCTAAGCTGCCATACATTTGACCATTCCTCTATGTATTCTATTTTTTCTAGTATATGAAAATGTGTAGCTAAATTAGAAATGCAAGAACCAGGAGAGAGAAATTCTGAACTAATGCATTTTCAGAGAAAAGAAAACTTTTGGGAATCTTTTCTGGTTCTGATATTTTGTATAAAAAAAAAAAAAGATTAATTTTTGGAGTTCTTCATCCAAAAGAAAGCTGTAAGTGCAGAAAAGACACATTGTTGTCATATTATGTTTGCTTGCACGCATGTGCAAGAAACATAATGCCATCATCGGAGATTTCGGAGGTGTGTCACCTCCTCCAATTCAGTCAGTGTGTTGGCAGGCGCGGCCCTGTAAGCCTTATGCATGCTGGAGCTGTCTATGGCAAGCTCCAAATGCAGTGGCATACAGTTCAAAGGGGAGCTACGCTTGAGTGAGCAGCAACAATATCGCCTGATCATGCGCAGCTCCCCCACACACCTGACGCAGGCGCAAGGCAGCCCCGCACGCACACACCGGGCAGCCGACGGGTGCCCAATCCCTGTCGGCTGTGCCATGCCTCCCCCACCTCCCCCAAAGCTTCCAAATGCCATGCTGGGTGCCCACCCCAGCGTGGCAACTAATATAGCCGACGGGGTGCCCAACTCCCCCGGCTCCACTGTCCTCACCCCCAGTAGTAAGTGCCACGCTGGGAGCCCACCCAGCGTGGTAATTATGTTTAGGCCGACGGGGTGCCCAATCCTCTGCCGGCTGAACGCCCTCCAACTGTCTCCTTGGCCACGCTGGGAGCCCACCCAGCGTGGCAAACATCCCATCGCCATCCTTTTTTTTACCTGTAAAAAAAACGGTCCCACGTAGTCTCCTTGGTCCCTCCCACAAACAGCACCCACCACTGGCGCACTTGCTTTCCACACCCTCACCCATACTTACCTCCGGACTCGGCGCGACGATCTTCGGTGGACCGGGAACACGCCTGCACTTTCAAAGCCGACCGTGAACTGAGGAAATGCCGTAAGCTGTATAATGGGCTAGATGGGGGTTCAACTTTGTTGTATATCTCAGGCATTTTTGGAATTTTGTACCAAATTTCAACATGGGGTTTTGGGACCCTTCTGTGAATGATGTCACTGGTATGGCGTTATTTGGGCCCAAAGGGTGATTTCTCAGTCACTGCGCAAAATCACCCTTCGGCCGGAATAACGCCATGACAGTGACATCATTCATGAGAAGGGGTCCCAAAACTCCATGTTAAAATTTGGTGCCAAAATTCCCAAAATGACTGTTTTATTTAGCGCATGCTATGTAGTTCCTACACAGGCTCATAAGTTCGAATTTTCAATATTTTCACTCCAGATTTTCAACATTGCCATTTTACCACACCTTCTTATGAGTAGTACAGCTGTCATTTTCACATCTCACCCAAAATGTGTTTCTGTCCATGTAGCGCACAATGGCGCGGTCGGTGTCTTGAAGTCAATGTCCTGAGACAAATTAAGAAAATCACAGTGACACTGTTCATGAGCAGAGGTGTTAAATGGCTATGTTGAAAATTTGGTGAAAAATTCTAAAATGACTGTTTTATGAGCGCAGCGCTATGCAGTTCCCACGCACGCTCAGAAGGTCGCGAATTTTCAATATTTTACCCAGATTTTCAACATTGCCATTTTACCACACCCTCTTATGAGTAGTACAGCTGCTATTTTTCACATCTCACCCAAAACGTGTTTCCGCCCATGTAGCGCATCAATGGCACAGTCGTGTGTGAGATCAATGTATGGAACAAATTAAGAAAATCACAGTGACACTGTTCATGAGGTGAGGTGTTAAATGGCTATGTTGAAAATTTGGTGAAAAATTCCTAAAATGACTGTTTTATTTAGCGTATGCTGCACAGTTCCTATGCATGCTCGTAAGTTTGCAAATTTAATATTTTCACTCCAGATTTTCAACATTGCCATTTTATTACACTTCCTTATGAACAGTACAGCTGCAATTTTTCATATGTTGCCCAAAATGTGTTTTCACACATGTATCGCATAATGGTGCTGTTGGTGTGCGAAAGCAATGTTTAGGACAGATTAAGAAAATCACAGTTACACTGTTCATGAGCAGAGGTCTTAAAATGGCTATGTTGAAAATTTGGTGACAAAAGTCCATAAATGACTGTGTTACGAGTGAGCATTGCACAGTTTCCACGCACCTGTTAGTTCATGACTTTGTAATATTTTCAGTCCAGATTTTCACCAATGGCATTTTTCCACACTTCCTTATGAACAGTACAGCTGTCATTTTTCACAACATGGCTGAAGTGTGTTTTCACACTTTCAGCGCAGAAATGCGTGGTCGCTGTGGGAAATCATTGTTCGGCACAGATAAAGAAAATCACAGTGACACTGTTCATGATCGGAGGCACCAAAATGCCTGAGTTGACAATCTGCTGTAAAAATCCCCAACCTAATTATATTACGGTGTGCGTTGCACAGTTTCTATGCACACTGTGACTTCACCATTTTTTTAAATATTTTTACTACAGATTTGCAACATTGCCATTTTTACACCTCCTCATGAACAGTACAGCTGTCATTTTTACATCCTGTTCGAATGTTTTGCACCTGTGGTGCTAAATGCCGTAGTCACTGTGCATAAGCAGCTGCTAACAAACTGATATTCCCCTGTTCATGAGGTGGGGTCACAAACAAACATGTTGAAAATTTGGAGGAAAATACCAACAATGCCTGAGGTATTAGGGTTTCCAACCATAACGCCCAACCCTGTAGAGAATGACAGGCATCAGGTGTGACTTGGGATTCTTTCCTGTGATGCTTATACCATTCTCACACCCTGCAGTCAGTGAGAGGCATCGAGGTATGCCTTGGACTCTTCAACCCCAAACTTCACCCCATTCTCCTATATCGCACTCCATCTCACCATATTTCCTAATGAAATGGGTGCGATAAAGGCCAAAGACCCCTAGGAACACTGTGACACTTGTCAGTATCTGCAGGGTGGGGTGTGGTGAAATGGCGGCCGCTATGCCTGACTCACCCAAACGCACATCCCAATGCCTGTCACCTTCTGCAGGGTGGTGGTGGGGTTGGTTTCAGTTCAATACTCACTGCCATTCCTATTACGCAGCTCTGTAACTTCTACACTACCACTGCCAATGCCAGCAAGCAAACATTCGCATTGACAAATGCTTGTTAAGTGATCATGTTTATGGTGGTTCATAGGTGAATACGAAATTGAGGACGAGCCCATTTAGACTTTGCCACCCTTAACCTGGGTGGTAGTGATATTTAGAATCTCCCATATAAGTATCTAAATTAATTTTAAATAGTTTGAGATCTGCAATCACGTATTATACAATATAGGCGAGTACCATTTATCCACTCTTAGTTGTTTTAGAAAATGGACAAGAGATATACTGCATTCTGATTGGCTAGGATACATGCATTGGGAGATCACAATACATGGCAAAAACAAGTTCTGGTACCCATGATGCAGCACCTGGAAAAATCCTTGTTTCTCCTTTCAGACTCTTCATTTCAAATTGTCCACCATTTTTTCTGGTATAGCCATAACACAACACTAGTTCAATAAAACACCAGGTTAAACATACTTGCAGGTATAATGTTCAGTTTTTGGCTTCTTTCAAATCAACTCATTTGTTTCTTGTTGTTTCCTTCTTATATTAATTACTTGTTAGACTGGCTGGCCGCCTGACCACACTGCTTGCATGGCACACCACCACCCCTCACTCTCATTTCTGAGCAGAAACTGCTGCCGATTCAACATTTTATTACATGACGTAAAGCACTATCTCCAGTCTCACATGCTGTATGACTAATAAAACAGAAATTTGCAACCACTGTCCACACTTCATACATGACACCAGCTCAGCTCTTCATTAAGCACACACTGATCACAGTAATTGGGGTGAAGAGCTGTGTGAATTTTCAGATTCTGCTTCTGTCAGAATTCTGTGGAATTTTGAAATTCTGCTAAATTCTGCAGAATTCCACCAGAAGTGGAATACTGAAATTCTAAAAGCAGATTTTTTAAACTATGGATTAGTATTCCATGGTTTCATAAATCACAGTCAGTACTTTACCTAAACTGTGGATTAAATTTCCACAAATTGTGGAATAATTATATTCCATCGCTTGTATAGCAGTGCTTTTCGAATTTCACGGAATTAAAAAGAAATGTAAAAAAGTATTTTGGAAGTGAAATTGCCATTCTGCTCAAATTTGTCCTGCAGAATTTAACATTCCACACAGTTCTAATGGGAGAGATAAATAGCTGTCTCGGTCCTGCTATACAGCCTGCTTTTTAGTGCAGAGTGGTCATGGTGTGGGTGGGATGACTGTTCCCTGTCCTGCCATGCCTGACTTTTCATTAATCACACAGCCATTACTAGTGTAGCACAGGGTGCAGAACAGTATACATGAATCTTCACAGTGCAGGTACTTGTCAGTACCCATTTTTTCAGAGAAAGACAATGGTAGCCCCTCCCCTGTGACACCACCAGGTAGAGATACTATTTAATGTATTTTCAAAGCAGTTAGGGTGTCAAGTGAATGTTCTACTCATTCAAGTGATTGACAGCCATTTGTACCAATGAGGTTCTGCCTTTGTCTTACGTAAATACTAAGGGCAGATCCAGAACAAGACAGTCGGCAGTGAGCTCTCACAGTGTGAGGAAGGTGTGTGCTGCTGGCCAGAGCCAACTCAAGGAAGTCTGCCTGGGCTTCTGCAGCCAGTCTTCAGGAGGTGACCAAAGATTTCTACCGCCATCCAGATTACAGAGACTGAACTGTGTGCTTGCTGATTGTGTCAGAATGACACCTCTTTGTTGAGAGAGAGAATGTTCCTGTGAAGGAGGCAAACATTGCTACAGCAAGGTGCCAGAGCTGCTAACCTGTGAGTGACCAGTGCCTGAGTGAGTACTGCTGAATAAAGCCTGCATTGAGACTGCAAACAGTCAGGAGAAGGCTGGTTAGTGGTACTGCTCAGCACTAACTAACATGCTACGTGAGGATCCAGAAGCCTAGATGTATGTACTGTATGTGGTGGATAGCCCCTGCCCCCAGACTGGTCTGTCCTGCAGAGGAGGAGGAGTAAAGATAAGCCAGAGGGTCTAGATGGCTGGACCAGAAAGCCTGATCCACTCCTGAAGTACCTGAGACCTTATTATCAGGCTGCCCCCCAAGCTGCACAACTGACCAACTGCCTGAGATACCTTGCAGAGAGGAAGAGGAGAAGGATCCAAGTTATCAGGGAAGCTGGTATAACACCAGAACTATGAGTACTCAGGGCTTGTCCTGCAACTGGGAATTTTTTTTGAAATTCGCCATCAGGCCAGGATCTACAAATACTTGCAGACATTTTCCATTTTAGCAACTGCATAACCTTTGGGTTTGAAAAGTGTTTATTCTGATTAGTGCACCAACGCTGGCCAGCCAGCTACAACTTCAGTGTCCATCACTGTTTCTCTGGCTAGGTACCAAATGAAGCACAGGGAGGTCTCTGAGGTTTAGAAGGGGGTTTAAACTGGGAAGTGTGTAGTGCCCCACTGCAGATGGGCTGGTAATACAAAATTCACAGCATTTGTCTAGCTACTGTATTGCATTGCCTGGTGGTGGTGGGTACTATTGCTGTTTGAATTATATTAGTAGGTTGTGTCTAGTCGGGCACTAACGCTGGCCTGCACTAAAAGTTTACAGTTACAGTCAAAAAGTTGTACTGCATTCCTCTAGCCCTTGTGAATATCCTCAATAAATATTTTATTGGTATTTTACGTTTTGTCTTGTGAGCATGATGCACTGTCTCACCTGGCCCTGTGCTACCAGTGCACTACAAACTCAACTGGGACCATCAGGGGCAGGTACAGGGTATGGGTTTCATGTGCCCAATTCACACAGCAGATTCTGGCATGCAGAGGGTGAAAAGAGGAAGTGCAGGCTACGCGAAACAAGGGGCTGTTGTCACGCTCTTCCACTCCCGCTCTGCCCAGCTGCAGGACATTCCTTGGCACGATCAACCCTCCCATCAGTCCCCAGCCAACCAAGCTGATAAGGAGGGCTGGGGGTCATTCTGGCAAAAGCTGTGCCATTCCTGAATGTACCAGCCAATTGGGTATGACTATTATGATAGCTGTCAGTCACCATTCATTGGGAGCAGAGCCTTTGAAGAGTGAGGGTGCATTTGGTCCAGTGGGGACATTTTTCTTTTTACAGGTTCTACACTACTTGGAGTCTTAGAAACAGGGTTTGGGTGCTTTTAGGGAAGGAAAAGGTATTTTCTACCAAAAGGTTGGTAAAGGAAGGGTGGTTTATGAGATCATTATGAGGACAGGTAGGAGGGAGATAGGTGGGAGCATGCTTTTGCAGGTGTGGGGAAGGAGTCAGCTTTTTTTTTACAGGTGTTGTCTTGTGGAACAGGCATTTGGGGGCTTTTGGTGGGGAGGAGGGGTTATTGTCTGCCAAGAGGGTGTTAAGGGGGTTCATTGATCATGAAGTGGGATGGGTAGGTGTGAGATGGGTGGGAACTTGCTGTTGTGGATGGGAAGACAGGAACTGGTGATGCCAGCTGTTATATATTTGGACTTTGCTGGGTAGCTGAGGGGAGGAAAGTGAGGCCAGGGAGGGGTTGGGTGGTGGGACTATATTTACAGTACCGCATAGCATGGTGTAAGGGGTGGATTACGTAACACAGAGGGTGGTGGTGGAGTTGTGTGTTTTGTTTACAGTAAGAAAAGAAAATTGTCAAAACAGAGGGCTAAGTTGGTATGGCAGCCGAAAACTTTGTAGGTTCCTAGCTTCACACTGACTTGCTCAAAATGGAAAACTTTGCAGTATTTATAGTGGTTGGGCAATGCTTCACCCTGTGCGACACTATGAGGTTCTAGAATTAGCTCTAATGTAGTATTAATATTGGCTTAAATATAGGGCAGACTTAGTCTTTGCTATTCTGGACTGCTGCCAGCTATAAATAAATTCAGGCCAGTGCTTCTTTTTAAGAACTTTTATGGGCATTCAAAACTGTGATAGGCATTGCTAATAAATATTCCCTAATAGTCAACTATATTTCTGAGGCCTGTTGAGATCTCTCTCTGCAATCTACGCCAGAACATGCTGCTAACTGTCCCTTTTAGCTTAACATCACTGAACATGTAGAAGTGTCACTGAACTGAGAAAAAGACACCATTTATTTACAAAGATTTGTCTAGTGTTTGGAAGTGAGGTTGGGATACAGTTATTCCCTCCATCCACAGCTAAAAATAGTAAGAAGATGCATTAACTGACTTATTTTTGAAGATGATGGCACAGCCAAATCCTAGCCCATTGAAAACAAAATCTGGTCAGAGCCGATCACGGTTGCTCAGAGTGGCGAGCCCATGTAAAAGAATATGCGGAGCTCTCATCGCCGGAGTCTGCCATACCCAAGATGGCATCTGTGACAGAACTGTGCATGCACGATACTTGCATATGCAGTTTGATTCGCTACCATCTTGGGCACAGCAACCATCACTTCCACAGTTGCAGAAGAAAAGTAGTGCCCCACGGTGCCCCAAAGGGTGTGTGTTTAAGTGGCCAGTGGAGGAAGGGCTGCTAAAACATAACTGACTGGAATTGTGCCACAGCACTGTGGAAGCACGCCATAGAGTGATCCGGTCACGTGCTTCTACAGTGCTCCTAAAAAATGATAGCAATACATCTGCGGAGTTCCGCCTCACACAGCTGTAAAATAACTCGGTGGCTGAGCAGAAAACAGACATTGATGGATATGACCTTGCAGAGTACGGATTAAGCAGACCTGAGGGTGGATCACATTCTCTATTTAGGAAATTGATTTTCATGGAGGATAGCATAGTGCCTAACTGGGACAATGTCAGTTGTTTAATTGGGGGAGGGCTTAAGTTATTTTATGTTCCAGCTTGCCAGGAGCTTTCAGTTAATCAGAGACTAGGCCACGCACAATACATTATGCAAAAGAAACAGATTGTTTCCTCCTAACATTGCAAGCTGCTAAAGGGTACTTTATATGCTCATGGCCAAATGTGGTAGTCTCAAATGGGAGGTAGCCACCCACCTTGCTTATTGGTTCTGACTTCTATGATTGACAGGTGGGAGGGATTACTTTTTATTAGTTACTACAATATTAACAAAAATCAAGTTTTAATAAAACTGATTTACCATTTTTTTGTTTTTAAATTGTTTCTCAGTTTACCCATTTTATAAGCACAACTAAACGCATGGGCATGCATCAACCCAGACAATCAATGCGCTGTGGTGCCTTGTTGCTTACTTATAAGGTACTGTAGCTAGTTTGAGATGTCGCATTCTCTGCCACATATGGTGCAAGTACAAGAGAGCATTCAATACAAACAGAACTCTGCAAGAGGCATGGTAGATATAAGACAAATAATACACAAGGTTACTCACTGATTTTCTTAATAATCAGAAAGTGTTGGCGCTCAAGTCCAAAGAGTGAAGACAAATTTATAAATTAGCATGGAGTCCTGCTCAACCAGATTGTCCCGTTAACACCATACCCGTGAAGTGGATCACGTGTCTCTTACTGCAGCTATAAAGGCATTTTGCCTGCAAGTTGATTTAGTGAAGTTACTTATTTTGTTTAAAAACAGATTAAGCTGTTAGACATCAGTGAAAGGTGCTGTTACATCACAGTTATGGTGTTCTGAGATAACCTCATGTGCAAGATTGTCTTTTGATTGACGTTACGTAACTAGATAGATCACAAGGATTTCTTCTGCTTGACAGTTTGTATCTTTGGATGTTTGTGTGTTCATATGATCAGTCAGACTGCAGTGTGACACTTGGCCATTTATAATTTATTTTCTGTTTTTGAGAATGTCTTCCTTTCCCAAACATTTTTCCATCTTTAAAGCCAATGTTCATATATTAAGGTCTTTAACAATGACTGTCGTGCAACTTAGAGTGAGGAATGTCTACAGCAATTAGTAGTTTAACTAATACTCTGTCATTACAAAATTGATTGACAGGAAAATAGTAGAAGACAGAAGCAGCAACTGTGTGAAAAGTTTGATTTTATGTACGCACTGCTGGAAGAGAGAAAAGTGAGATGACCCAGAAAATTACTGGAACCCAGGAGGAGAAGTTAGAGCATGTTCGTAATCTGGTGAAGAAGTATGGAGATCATTTGGAGGAAATGTCCAAACTGGTTGAGACAGGAATACAGTTCATGGATGAGCCTGAAACAGCAGTGTTTTGCAGGTATCAAGCAGCAGATTGCAAAAGTTCTTATTGGAGAAATGACTGAGTTGTAATGACACTGAAAAATTACCCTCCTTAGTTATCAGTCCAGTTTACTGTTTGGTTCCAGATCATGAATACTTTGTTAATTTTGTTGCAATAAATATTGAATATTCTATGAGGTACTTGAGAAGATGATTGTTATCCTTTGTAGAATGTTGCTGTCATTTTGTTTCCTTCCTATGGGTGGCTGAATGAACTGAATCCACAAGTGCAAGGAAGTAATGATATCTCAAGAGTCTACACTCAATAACAATCATATTTTTAAGCCACCTCATAGAATATCCTGCTGAAACCATGAATGCCATGAAATTCTAATAACATAGCTACTAGTAAAATTACATTGAAAGCTTCCAGTAAAATAAAACAGTTTTTAATGTTATTTTAGTAGTAGCTATGTTGACAGGTTAAATAGTAAGTAATAAGCCACAACAGGGTGTGCATTAAAGATTTTAATGCATACCTTAGTGGTATGCTAAGGCATGAGGACAAAGGTTGAGTGTCCTTACACCACTGGGAAGTGCATTGAAGTCCATTAGTGCATACCTTAGAGTGGCTTATCGCACTTATAATATGGTTTGTTGCTATTTTTTTAGTAAGTAAATAAAAAGTAATTATTTCATTGTATTTCCAAGTAAAGAAATTGCTTATATATAGATAAAATAAAACAAAATAATTTTTGAATAAAAATATATATATATATATTTATTGTGTGTTGAAGTAAGCCAGAGCCAGCAGTTGGCACTGTGAGTCTAGCTTTTCTGTTGTTTTGTTCTCTGGTGCCCGTTTCTGCTGTTCAGAATATGATCTCCACCCCCATCCCATAGAGATGTGGCTTTACCTGACAGAACCGCATCATTGTTGGCCTGATTTCTGGTGCTTCCTAACTGATAGCTTGGTGGGTAATAGTGGTAGCAGAAGTGAGCTGCTGCTGACATGAGAGCCTGTTTGGCAGATCCTTTACAGGAGAGCCCAGTTGGCAGGCAGGAGAGCCCACTTGGCAGGTGGTTTAAAAGAGAGCCCAGTCGGAGGGCAGTAGAGTCCACTTGGCAGGTGGCATGCAGGAAATTCCTCTTGGTGAACAGCTGGCAGGAGAGCTGAAAAGAGAGGCATATGGGAAGAGTGAATAACAAAGCGACTTGCCCTCCCAGCCCCACAAACTCTACAAATGTAGCTAGGAAGCTGAATTGCAGGAGCAGTTGATTTCTGTCCGGGTCAGAGTAGCATTGTGTATATGACTTCTGCACTCCCAAGAAGTAGGACCCAGCAGCTTGATGCAAACTGAACCTGACCCTGTACTCCCCACTGGGAGCACGAACCAGGAGCTTAACAGCACATTCACCTTTAAAAATGTAAGATTGAATGAGATTTTGTGAATGGGAGATAGTTTTTTGTATTACTATGGGGATCTGGAAGCAGCTGCAGCTTGTGTTTGGTGCATTAGTGGTGGGAAGTGTGAATGTAATGTTTTTTTATATACAGGCCACACAGGTGAGTTTAAGCAATTAGGAGCTACACTGTGTTCTTTAACTTGTAGAATATGTTTAGCCTTGTGTTGTAAGTATGGCAATTCAGTTCATTTTTAAAAAGAATGGCCTCTATGCACCATTGGGTGTAGGTTATGCGCAAAGTGCCACGACTCTGCCCATGCAGCACTGCACCTCTGGACAAATGCGCACTCAGCCAGTATTCACTACGGACCACAACCTGTCCATGGCCCCACCCCCTGACGTGCAGGACTCAGCAGGGCTGCCGGGGCAGAGTCACGGTTCTGGGCAGGCATCCAATGGGATGCCCATGCTGGGATCCCAAAGTGGATCCTCACAGAGTACAGCGCGGGTCCGGGTGTAGTGAATGCCTACTACAGGCTCCAGACCCATGCACCCATGCCCCAGTGGCCAGCCAGCAGTGTCCCCCGCCACAAACACACTCACAGGCACCCCACACTGCATGCAAGACCTCCACCCAGTACCCAGCCACATCCGTATTGTTGGGCGGCCCCCTCACCTGCGGCACCAACCCCCCCATGGCAACTACCTACCGGTGGTGCCGCGGGAATGAACGGCCATTGGTACTGCCTGCACCACACCTCCACAGCCGCCAGCTGTCTTACTGCTGCTTGGAGCTGCTCCAGCCCTCCTTGGCTGCCTAGTGGGCTGGGACAGCATGGAGAGTTGTATCCTGGTCCTGTTGCATCTGGTGGGTGGAGTCCATGGTGGCACGCAGTGGGTTATGGCAGGGTCCCAGTTGCCATAACCTGCGCCCATCTATGTACCCATGCTGCCAGCCGGGCTGTTTAGTGCATATCGCATAGTGTAATCGCCTCCGAATGCCCCCAGCACATTGCAGTCTGCGCGACCAGCCGCATCCATGCCTAGCACCCCTTCATGAATGCTGTGTGGAGTCTGTGGGACCCCACTCTGCAGGATTCAGTCGTATACACGGTGCATTGGCTTTTGTACATAGGCCCATTGTGAATAGTTAAATACAAATTACATTTAAAATCAGTGTATTAGAGCATAGGAATATGAAATGGTGGCTGCTGGCATATTCATTTTAGGGTACAGAGATATGTTTTAGTAAGTTGTTTTTTTTTTGGTGGGGAGAGGAAACGAGATTCAGAACCAAACCATGTGTGATAGAGGCTTAAGGACGGGTTGTAGGATATCTCCTTAGGTAATGAAATTTCTAGATTTTTTTGCCTTTTTATAACATATTTTATTATATATATTCATTTGCCCTCCCATGGTGTGTGTGTCTATATTATAAAGGCACGGTAGTGCCCCAATAGTTAGGTTTTGAGTTGACTGTTCAGTGTTAAACCCCAATATTTGCACTCTTGATAACTTTGCCATTGTTTGACAAAATAGCCCAAAATTTGGCAAGCGTGGTGGTCAGGCCAAAACAATGAAAACAAAACCTACTGTATACTTAAAGGAAAACTACACCCACATATCTTGTAAATTGTATTTGCTTCCTTGTCAACAGACAACTGGTTTCTGGTACCCTTTTTTTCTTTTTTATTTACATTTTTCTGGAGTGGGCAGTAGCTCTGGCCCTCCTATGAGGGCTTGTTCTCTCAGTCCAGGGCACCTGGGCCATCGTGAAACTTTCCAGTTCCATGTTTAAAATTTTTTCCCGGGCTCCACAACGGGCAATGGACGGAGCGACTTGGCTCCACCTCCGTGGAGGCAGCCTTGTGCCCTGGACATGGGGCCCTCCCAGTTCTGGCTGCACATATGCACTGACACTGAGCCACTGTAGGGTGTCAGTCAAGCAGCACGCCCACTGTCTCCCTCTCCATGGAAGGAGAGCTGCTATGCATGCTCAATCCTTCCTCACCCCTACCAACCCCAGAGCAACCCGAGTCCATTCCTGAACCTGGATCACCAGCACAGTGTGGGTTGTGCTGTCCAGCACCTCAACCCTCAGCACCACTGGGCGTACCATTCTAGTAGCTGATGGGGATATATGTGTTTGCTTTGGTTTGTTTCCACTATTCATGCTAGTCCCCTGTAACTATCCTGGGGTTCCATTTTACTGGTTGTTGAAATCTCATTGTCCATAACAGCTGAATTAGCATATGAGAACATGATGTCACATCAACCCAATTATATCATGTGTCTCTATGGTGGAAGTACAAATATCCCCCAAAAAACAAAAACAAAACAACAACCTTCTGCAACGGCAAACTGAAAGCAATTCAAAGGAAACCCCTGTATAACAACTTAGTTTGCAAACCTAAATGAAGTCAATTTGGTATTTCACACCTTGCTGCAACTTGTTTGGTTGAATTCTAATTAAGCAGACAAGCATACTGTAGAGTCTAAAGGGAGCTGACACATTATGCTCTCATATGCTAATGCAGCTCCTAGGGAAAATGGGATTTTTAACAACCAGAAAATGGTGACCCCAGGATAGTTATAGGGACTAGTATGAACAGTGTAAATAAACTAAAGCAGTCACATATATCCTAAGAATAGCTACATGAAGAGTTGTCTGTTGACATGGACACAAATACAATTTACAAGATATAAGGGTATAGTTTTCCTTTAACATTGCATATTTTTGCTCTCACCTACAGCCTAGACAGTGTGGAATTTTTATGATTTTTCAGGTTTGAAGGGCCTGCACCAGGATATGCATTTTGAAGGTTTGGTGAAAATATTATACCATTTTAGAATTGTAATGACTTTTGAGTTAACATTCAAGTTTAATCAGTTAAAATACCGATTGTGATGGTTGCCATTTTTATTCCTTCTTTTAAAGTCACAAACAAAAACTTATCTATTTAAAAGCGAACACCTAAGCTGGTCTGTCGGTGCAGTGGCAGTGCTACAGCTTGCAACATGTGTGACCCAAGTTCAGTAGCAGCTTGGAATGCCAGAGGACTGGCGGGAGGAGGAGGAGGATTGAATTCATAGGATTCATAGGACAGGTACGTATTATGGGTATCAGTCAAATTGACTCGCCATTTTTCAATAGATTTCTGTGTTTGTTGTGTAACCCAGATACTTATCTAATGATACCTTGAATATGTCTATAATTTTACTACTCACTACTGCTTCTGGGAGGCTGTTCCTTGGGTCACCACTCTTTGATTGGTCCAAGCACCTCTTTTGTTTGTTTCATACAGTTCCCTTTAGCTGGTAAGTACGAGTTCTTGTTTCTGTGTCAGTTACCTTTCTTTCCAGCCCTATACATTATTATAGATCATTTTCCTTAATGCCCTGTAAACCAAACATAAATCTCCCTGAGACATCTATACCTTAGAGAGTATAAGTTGAGCTCTTCTAATCTTTCCTTTTATGATAGGCGAGTTAATGATTTTATTCTTTTGCTGCTCTTCTCTGCACCTTTCTATAAGCTCAATATAGCCTTTGGTGTGGGTGCTCAAAACTGTACACAGTACTCCAACTGCAGCTTGACCAGCTAACCATACAGTGGCATCAAGACTCTCCTATCTTGACTCTAATATGTCTGAATATATATATATCCCAGCATCTTGCTGCCCTTTTTCACCACCTTTCTAGTATGCTCATCAAATGATAGCGTATTTGTGATGACCACTCCCAAATCCCATTCTTTATCCATAATCTTTAGTTCTGATCCATTTAGGATATGTTTAGCCATTTTTAACCAAAGTGCATATCCTTGCATTTATCTGCATTAAAAACTGTTTATGCTCATTAGTCCAATTTTCTATACTGTGTAAGTCATTTTGAAACTGGTTGATAGCTGCATTGCCGTCAACTATAGCACCAAGTTTTGTATCATTTAGCAAATTTACAAATCCATGAGTTGGTAGAAGTTTGCATAGATGATATGAAGACATTAAATAAGAAAGGTCCCAGCACAAATCCCTGAGGGACACCACAGGTCACTGCTCCCAATCTGAACAATACTCCCAGTACACACACTTTGTCTTCTGTCATCCAGCCATGCCTCCATCCACCTGATTATGTTTGATTTCATTTTTGCTCAATGAGCCTCTCAATTAGTTCCCTATAAGTCACTAGGTCAAAAGCTTTGAATAATCCAAATATATCACGTCCACAGGAAAACCATTATCTAAAGCTCTACTAATAGGTTCAAAGAAATGAAATACATTTCTTTGGCACGATCTATGTGACCTAAAACCATGTTGTGTAATGTCCACCAAACCTTCTTGCTGTATGTTTTTCTGTTTCCTCCTTAATATATTCCTCTATTAATTTGCCTAAGACAGATGTTAGACTTGTGGGTCTATAGCTTTTATAATCCTGTCTTGAACCCTTTTTATAGACTGGAGTCATTAGCTTCCTCCTTTCAATGAATGCATTTACCTCAGTTAATGAACATATATAAAGTTTGCAATTGGCCCAGCCAACTCAGTTTCTAGTTTCTTCAGAATTCTGTGAGGTTGTCATCTGGCCCAGGAGATTTGTTAATGTTTAATTTTTCCACTCTTATCCTAACATCATCCTCCATAATTTCCACTTTTAAGTCTCTTGTTTTACCAGTTCCATATAAGAGTGCCTTGCAAGTGGCCTTAGGCTGACATTTTTGTATTTCGTATGCTTTAGTCATGGCCCACGCTGAGGCTCAGCCCAATTCTCCTCAGACCCTTTCCTCGCCTGGACTTACTCTGGGTGATACCCTGGCTAACCTCCTCAGGGCAGGGCCGCCCAGGATGCGTGAGCACATAAATATTCATTAAAGATATTAGCCATAGTTTGGTCATTTGTGGTTTGTCTATCTCCTATTTCTAGTAGTCCTACCTTTGCTGATCTCCTCTGAGACTGCTTATATAATTGAAAAAGTTTTTTGTTGTCATTAGTTTTTGTAGCAAGTTTCAGTTCCTCGTCACTTTTAGTGGTTTTAACTTGTTTTTGCATTCTTTAGCCCTATCTTTATATACTTTCCATTTTCTGGGAAGTATACATTTAAATTCTTGTAAACCCTAGATTTCCTCCCTATTGATCGTTTGATTTTTTATTAAAGCAATTTGGAATAATTTAATTTTTCAGGACATGTGTTCTAATACAGTATTCAAGGTGACATTTAATTTTGTTCCACATTTGATTTAGTGGGAGTTCATGAAATTATGTTTTCCAGTCCCACTCTTTCAGATGCTTTTCATTTACTCAAATCTTATCTTGCTGTAACATTTACATTGGTAATTCTTATCTGTGGCCTCCAGTTGCTTCTTATAGTTAACTGTACCATGTTATGGACACTTCTCCCAGGCTCTCTGACTACACAGTTTGATACTTCATCTTCCATATTACTAAGAACCAAATCAAGCAGACGTGGCCTCTAGTATTATGCTTTACATACTGCTACACATTATTGGTTATAGTGATATCAATTAATTTCTTGTCCAAGATTGTTGTTCCCTTAAGGGCTTTCCAGTCAATACTGGATAAGTTGAAATCACCCAGAATTAATGTCCTGCTTCCTAACTCCATTTCTTCAATAACCTCTATAAATCTATTATTTTCATAATTTTAAGGTTTGGTGACCTATAGCATACACCTGCAATAAATCTTCTATCATCCTTTTGAGTAACCTATACCCAGAGCTGTTCAGCATCTCCCCAATTTCTTTAAGGAATTTCAATTTCATTGGCTTCAGTGGTATCCTTACTGTATAATGCTCCTCCATCTCTCTTATTTATGCAATCTATGTGAAGGAGATATAACCTGGTAATTCCTTTCCCCAATCATCGTTCTTCTACCATGTTTCTGTGATAGCACAGATATAGTATGTTTATCTTCTCTATACAACAACTGTTCTAATTCAAATCTCTTTTCCCTAGGCTCCTGGCATTGACTAGCAGAACCTTTAAATCTACAGATTTTTGCAGTCCTGCCTATATTATTGGGGCAAGATTCTCAAAGCACTTGCTTTCGGCACATCCTGGATGCCCTGGTGCAAATAAGATGCATTGAGCGCCAACTGTGGTATTCACAGAAGATGCACGGGGATGCTCGGTGCATCCACGTGATACCACAGTTATCTCGCCAGGATGCACTGGCACACCCCGGTTGGGCTGGGACTCTCAATGGGGCAGCACGCCCATCAATGAGCTGCCAAAAGTTGTCTCTTCAGAGCCATCAACACGCAAAATGGGGCCATTAGAGGCGTGCAAAGGCACATTGGGGACATTTATATGTCATTGTGCCCTAATGTTGATTTTTTTACCAGGAGAGATGTACTAAGCTGAAAGCTTGTTTACAGATGTGACCTGGAGCACAAGGAAGTTAAGTGACTTGCTCAGGTACATGCGCCGTGCAGGGATGAGCCTGGTTGAATGTGCGGGCACCCTGCAAGGGCCGTGGTCCACACATAGCTCCATGTAGTCAAGTAGAGACCCCAACCCTTCACGCACGCATCCCCCACCCACTCAGGCACCCCAAAGATGTGAATGACAGAGTACAATACACACTGCAAGCCTATTAGTTGACAGGGTCTACCAATGGGCATTAGGGTGTACAATGGCTGTCATTCAGAACAACTTATGTTGTTGGGCAGCCATGGCAGTATGCAGGTGGGTTGAGCTGCCACAGATGGTGGGGATATGCTAGGATGGGGGGCGGGATGGGTGGGGTCTGCTGGGCTACCGGGGACTTCAGGAGTGCCATCAGCGCGATTGGGTCAGGGTGGGAGGGGGATTCTATTATTACATCTCTACCGCCATAGTGAGCGGCATTATAATGGGGATTCAGGTGGTGTGGGGTGTTGTGCTATTTATTGAAATTGTTTCACCAGGATGGCATGCTGAGCAAAAGATGCTTGTCTTCCAGTGCGGCCTGGGGGTGGGGTACAGTGGGAGATAACTCGAGGTTATCAAGAGTTACATATCAGAGGAAAAACAGTAGAACATAGCTGAGCACAATTACTGCAATACAGAAGGCAGAATCAGATGAACAGTTAAGCGAAGATTCAGTTATGCAATTGCAGGATACAGTTATGCAGTTGTGTATGGGCTAGGGACAAGACATCAGTACAGTTCAACAACAACAGAATGCAGGGTAGTATTTGGATAGATGAGGTGTGACACTGAGTGGATCAGGCAGTATCAGGAGGCGTTTAGGACAGGGTAAAGCCCGTGTGCTAGAAGCGCTGAAGTTAGTATAGATAAGCCAGCTTGCGTAGTAGGCAAGCTTATATTACTGAATGGCATAGTATTGGATGGATGAGGTGAGACACTGGGTGGAGAGATATGACACTGATTGGAGAGATGTGAGGGTCAGGCAGTATTAAGGAGCAGTTAGGACAGGGTAAAGCCTGTACTAGAAGTGCTGGAGTTGGTATAGATAAGCCAGCTTACATGGCGTGAGCTTGGTGCCACTGGTCAGGCAGCGGAGGGGAAAGGGGATGCCTTGTGATTTAAGTGCAGGAGCAATTTACTGAGAGGTAGTTTGCTAGTGCTGAAGACAAGGAGTAGGTGAGGAGGAGTGGCAATTTGGGAGGAGTTCATTCAGAGTTTGGGGAAGCGGTAGGAAGGCAGATTGACCAATAGTGGTTTTCCGCCTATTGATTCTGTACTGCCGCAGTGAGTGGTATACAACAGGGGATTCTGGTGTGGGGGGTTCTGATAGTAATTCTGTACTGCCTCAGCGAGTGGCATACAACGGGGAGTTTGGGCAGGAAGGGGGTACTGCTGTCCCACCAGGCTACCTGATGGGTGTATGCCAGCGGACTAGGGGATACAGGCGGGGGCACTGGACTGCCATGGTGGGCAGGCTGCCGTGCTGCTGTCTGCAGTATGGCAGCCTGCCTGTCAATAACCACCCACTTATGTCTACTTGTTGTAGACTTATCTTTTGGGCGCGCATCTCAGACTTCCTCCTGGATACGCCTCCAATTTGGGTTGTGAATGGGGCTGCACACCATATGCATGGGCACACCTCCTGCACAACCCTCCAGGTGTGCCACACTACATTATAGGTGGTGTGCCATGCATCTGCAGTGCATCAGCACATTGGTCCTCTTCCAGAATCACACCAGTGCACAAGTCGGGATGGCAGTGCATCTCTTTTGTGACTTCTGCCCTCGGTCTGTATATGAGTAATGGAGTGCTCTAATCCCACTTTCAGTGATTTCAAAATCTTCAGTTTGCCTGCAACCATTACCAGTGTCAGTGTCCCTCTCCCCTCATTAACTAGTTTAAATTTTTCCAGTTATATTATCATAGATAAAGCTACCCAGAAGTTTATTGCCTTTTCTGCTTAAATGCAGCCCATCCTTGCTGTACAGGTCACATCTCCCATTGAAGATTTCCCAGGTCTTGATACATTTATTCTCTTCATCAAGCACCATTGTCTCAACCACTTAATCTTTCTAGTCCATCTAAAGCCTGCCCTAGGCACATGCAGAATTTCTGAAAGAATAACTTCACAATTCTTCTCTTGAAGGATGCATATAATGACTTGGACATTGAATATTTCTTCTTCCATTTGTCTCCTGACATTGTTTGTACCTGCATGTGCTACAGTGGTTTAGTCTGAGATCATTCAATTATTTTGGGTAATGTATTCCTAATGTCACTCAGCCTTGCACCTGGAAAACTATTACTGGTAACATTCTCTTTGTTACCCTTGGTGAGTAGTATACTTGTCTCTATATCTTATAACAGAGTCCCCAAAAAAATTTGTTTTGGCGTCTCCTCATTATTTCCATTTCCCATCATATTTTCTAGTGTAGGTTCTTTACTGTGGCTTACCACTACAAATGTCTTTTTATCACTTACCATATCTATGAGTGTCTGTGATTGGTCTTCTGTGTTTTAATAGAGTTTATTAGAGGTGAATTGATTTTCTAGCTGTAGATCAAAATCCATTTCTCTCCTGCCTTTTCTTTTCTTATTCACTTCTATGAAGCACCATTCATCTCCCCTGCTCAAGTTCCCCAGCCTCTTATAATATCCTTTGTTGTTTTTCAAGATTTTTGAAACATAACATTCCACCAGTCTCTGTAGTATTACCAAGTGGTTGATTTTAAGACTTTTAACTTCCAGCTCTAGCCCAATGATTTTGTTTTAAATTCCTTTAATTCCAAACATTGTCTACACAAAAGAGTAAAATCAATACTAGCTTTTATGCTACATTAACCTCACAATGCACACTTGATCCCTAGTTCCCCACTAGTAAGCGTCACTGTATTCTGATCCATTTCTCAGTATAGAGTATAGGAAAAGGTGGAATGCCCAGTACCTTAAAATATATGAAGGAAAGAGCCAGCAGAGTTTCCTGGCTGAACACTGGCATGACACTGGCAGACATGCTTACCTCTGCCAGTGCATTGCCTCCTCTCAAGCACTTGCCTCCACTCGCAAGGCCATGGATTTAAAGAGCTAAGAGTGAAGTAGCCCCCAACTTCACTTCTGGTTTAGCATTATCACAGAAGTTTCAAAACACTTCCCTAGGGCTGAACTGCACCGTTGAAACAACACGCTTACCCTCTGGGTGGTGTACAAGGGACACGTGAAGTGCTGAACAGTCACAGGCTGTTCACTCTTCGTTCCTCCATGCCTGCGCTGAGGGTCACAAAGCCAACCTTTTTACATGTAGAGCAGCTTGCTCACAGCTTTGCGCTAAGCCCAAAGTTTCAAAAGTGAACAGTTTTTCAACTAGCTCCAAAGTAAAATCGCTGAATGAGTGTCTGGAGGACTGTTGTCCGGGGATTGCAAGGCTTGATGTACAGCTTGGCCTCTAGTGGTAAACTGGGGAAAGGCATCCAGAACTGCCATGGAATGAGCAGGAGGGGTGGGCAGATGCCGACACATGGTACACGGGTGAGCGAGCCACACTTTATGGTGTCATTGCAACCATGCACCCCAGGGAAAGGAAACAGGAAAAACCCTTGGTGGCAGGATGGTGCTTGGACCCTTGCAGGCCCTGCACCCGATAACTGGGCTCACTGGTCCAACTAGTGCAGCCTGTTTCATAGTGGTGGATTGGGGACCCCACCGACCCCTACCGGGGGCAAGCCCTAGGGCTACTGACTGTGATAAGTCCCTGCAGACATCTGGGTGGTTGGGCTGGGGTCCAATCAGATGGGGCTGGCCAGGGGACATGGGAGAAAAAACAAACCTGTTTAGCTACATTCTGCTGTTTGTTTGTTTTTTAAAAGTTACCACAAATACCTTTTCTGGACCTCCCAAAATCCTGGATGCCCAGTTTAGTGAGAGGAGCCATTCACCCGCATTCTCTGTATTGGAACAGCTGCACTTTTTACGAACATGTGAACATACGAAATTGCCGCAGAAAAAGGCCCATGGGTCTGTCAAGTCTGCCCGGTGTGCAGCTCTCAGTTTTGTATCACTACAGTTGCCCCGAAACCACTATCTTCCTCCTCTTTTCTGGTCCTTACCCCCATTGTGTTTTGTCTTTACTAACCCTGCCCTTGACTCTGTCCTAACCCGCTTAAAGCTATCCACTGTCCTTTAGTGATTTACTCCTCGCAGTGCATTCCAACCTAACACCACTCTCTCTGTGAAGTAGTATCTCCTCATCTCCCTCCTAAACCTTTCCCTTCCAACTTTGAGACTGTACCCCCCTAGTGACCCTTCCCCCCCTTTAAGCAGAACAATCCTCCTCCCTGACTTTGTTTATGCCTTTCAGGTACTTAAAGGTCAATCATGTCCCCTCTTACCCTTCTGTCTTCCAGCAAGTACATGTTGAGCTCTTTGGAAGCCTTTTCCTCATATGGCAACTCCCTAGTCCCATAATAATTTTTGTAGCCCTGTGCTGCACCCCTCCAGTAATCTCACATCCTTTTTTGAGGTATGGGCACCAGTACTCTACACAGTATTCCAAGTGTGGCCTCATCAGTGATCTATACAATGGCAGGATGACCTCCCCTTCGAGACATGATCCCTCTGGCAATGCAACCCAGCATCCTATTTGTCCTTGCTGCATGCTGTCCTACACTGTGCAGATATCTTCATGTCCCCTGTGACTATTACCCCTGGTCCCTTTCCTCCTCTGAAGCCATTACCTGCACTTCCCCAGCCAGTAGCTGTACTTGGGATTTCTGGCTCCAAGGTGCATGCCTTGCACTTCTTAATGTTAAACCCCAACTGCCACTCCTAGACCAGTGTTCATTTAGCTAGGTCCTCTCTGAGTGCCTGTTTCTCTTCCTCATTGACCACTTTTGCACAAATCTTAGTGTCATTCACGAACAGGCAGATCTTACTCTTGACTCCTTCTGCAATGTCTCCAATAAAGACATTGAACAAAATGGGGCCAGTACTGAACCCTGTGGTACTCCACTCATTACTTGCCGTGGCTTGGATGTCTCCCCTTACAACTACCCTCTGTTGTCTGCCTGTAGCCAGCTCTCAACCCACCCACCAGATTCTCCCCTGCTCCCATGTCCCTCAGCTTGCTCATTAACCTCGCGTGTGGCACAGGTTGAAAGCCTTGCTGAAGTCCAGATACAGGACATCCACAGCGTGACCTTCATCAACTGCCCTAGTGACCCAGTCGAAGAAGTCGATCAGACTAGTTTGGAAAGATCTTCCCATGAGAAAACCATGCTGTCTCTCATCCTGCAGGCGTGCTGCTATCAAGAAGGTCATCAACCACTCCTTCAGAATGGTTTCCATCAACTTCCTCACTATGGAAGTCAAGCTCACTGGTCTGTAGTTACCCAGCTGGTCCTTGGGTCCACTGTTGTGAAGAGGCATCATTTGAGCCATCCTCCAATCCTGGGCACATTCCCCATCTCCAAGGAGGTGTTAAACATGTCTGTCAGAGAGCCTGCCAACAACTCTGCCAGTTCCTTCAGGACCCTTGGGTGTACGGTCCGCCCTAGAGCCTTGTCCACCCGCCAAGCCTTAAATGCCCTTCAGAACTCTGTCCTCTTGGGTGACCTCGTCTGTCATCTCTGCCCCCCACCACCCTTGCCCCCTTCCCCTGCGGTATTGGGCCATCCCTTTCTTTTGTAGAACATTGAGCAGAAATACTCATTGAGTGCCTCTTCTTGATCTTCCTTGTTCTCTCTCGATTCTTACGATGTCATCTCTACAACTCCTCTTCTCTCTTATGTATTTAAAGAACCCTTTCCCCTCTCTGATCCCTGAGCCAACTTCAGCTCCTTTGCTGCCTTGGCTGCCCTAACTGACCTGGTCACCTCCCTAGATGCCTTTGAGAACACTTCTCTCTATCCTTCTCACGCCCAGATTTTTTAACTTAATGAAGGCCAATCTTTTCTCTCACCTTCCCTCCACCTCCTTGCTGAGCCAGCTAGGTTTTTGACCTGGACTGCTTACTCTGAAATTTGGCACATGTTTTTGTGGCCTCATTTAGCCCTTTCTAATGATTGCCCACTTCTGTTCAGCATCCATCCCTGGGTTAATTTCAGCTAAAATAACCCTCTAGGATGCCCATTCTAGCAAAATCTGCCTTCCTTAAATCCTACACTCCTGTCCTGGTCTTAGCAGACTCCTCCCTTTCTGTGTTGAGGAGGAACCACACTGATCAATGGTCGCTTCCTGCTAGAGGGTCCTGTACTACCACATCCTGGACTTGGTCTCCATTTGTTAGCATCAAGTCCAGTATGTTTCCCCTCCTAGTAGGATCCATCACCCTTGCACTAGGTAACTGTCTTGGATAGCCTCCTGTAGCACCTGTTCCCTGATGTATACTGTAGTTACTGCTCTGCCAGTCAACTCCAGGAAGGTTGAAGTCTCCCACTATAACTTTACTCCCTTTGCCACTGACATTCCTGATCTGCTCCCCAGCTCCCTATCCACCTCCTCGTTCTGTGAGGTGGCCTGCCACCACCCCATGCTGAATTTCTTATCTTTAGAGGTTTGAGCAATACCCATATGGCTTCTGGCCTCCATCCCCTTCCTTCCTGGTACACAGTATCCCTCTTTGACATAAATTGCCACCTTCCCCCTCCGGTCCCTCGTATACCTTGTATCCGGGATTGTGAGATCCAGTCCTGGTATTGAGATGGTGGCAACATCTACTTCCCTCCGCCATCATTGTCACGAACTCTGACACCTTGTTTGCTAAGCTACTTGCATTCAAGGATACTACAGTCCACCTTGTGTCCTTCCCCTCCTCTTCCCATCTCTTCCCCTTCCACTTTTGTCTTGGTAACTTCTCCTCATTCTCTTCCTCTGTCTCTCTGATGCAAGGCCTTCGGGTCTCTCCTGGAAGGTGCCTCCTCCCTACTATCTGACTCAGACCTTCCCCTCCTCAGTTTAAGTCTATGTTGTTTTAATGTACTTCTCCAGCCCTGTGTGAATGCCCTTGTACCCTCGATGTTGAGATGCAGCTTATCCTTGGCATAAAGCCCTTATTGTTCCATGTCTTGCCCCCTACTACCCCATACCTGATTTCTGCACACCAATCCTTCAGTCACCCATTAAACTGTATTATTAGCTTTCTTGCTGTGCTTGCTCTAGGTGCCGAGTACTTTGGAGAACGTCACTGAGCTTCCCACCCAATTGCAGAGGATCCATGACTGGTCATTGACAAATTTTTGTTGAATGACCAGACAGTGAAACCAACAGGTTGATACATTTTGCAGTTGGCTGCCAGTTTTGCTTTGCCCCCGACCCCACACGGGAGGGTGCACCCGCACCCCCACACTTAGGATTCTCAACTGAGTCTGAGCTAATTTGGGGGGTACAGGACCCCGATAGACAGTGCCGTATTCCAGCAGGTTCCCTATAGTGATGTGGCACTATTGTCACTGTAGGGGCCGCACTGTCGAAATATCACTGATAGTCCGGCATACCGATTGCAGATACCCCACTTTCTGAATGTCTCCTGCACTTCTTTCACTGTACTGCCCTCTAGGTCGTTTGTTCCTAAGTGTACAATGATATGAGGCTTCCCTCCCACCTTCTCCACACATTTCTGAATGCACTGCCCTACTTTCCCCACTGTCATACAAGGCATACACTCCACTCATGTTCTTGACTTCTGCAGCTGAAGCTGGATGTTGTGCTGCAGGCTGCAGTAACAGTAGTGAGCCACCAATCCCCTGTTCTCCCTGCCTCTGTCTGTTTGTCTGTGTGTCTGTCTTATATTCCTTAAGTTGGCTAGGGTGACCACCTAGTACCACTTCTTTCTCCCCACCCCTCCAGGTCACCTGCCAGCACTTCCCAGTATTTATTTTTGTTTTGTAATATTAAATATAAGTGGACTGGGGTGCTCATCCTTAATACCATTTCTCATGACCCCTCCCTCCAGGTCACTCGCTCCTCTTGCCAGAAAATATCCCAACACTGGGTGCCCAATCCCCAGTGTCAGATGCAATCTGATAAAAGAAACCATCCCTTTATGACTTTTGTTTTAAACCTGAAAATAAGAAAATGGTCCCTTGCTGATCTAACTCCCCCACCTCAACCTCCAACTCAGCACCCCCCCACCCTACACCCCATCCCTCACTCACTGAACATGTCCCATAGTAAAGATCACTCTCTGATGAAAGACTCATCTTGCTGCTGGGACCGGTGACTGCAATATGAGAAACCAAGGAAATGTTTCAATGTATTTCAGTTGGGTTTTGAACTTTGATTCATAAATTTTAATTTTACACTTTGTACCCAGATTTACGACATGGCCTTTTTGGGACCCCACCTCATGACCCGATGGCGGTGGAATTACATAAATCTGGCCAGAAGATGATTTTGCATTCACTTTGCAGAATCACCTTTAGGATGAGATTTGAAAATTTTCACAACCCTTGTTCGTGAGGTGGGTTCATAAGAAGCTATGTTGAAAATTTGGTGTCAAAATATAAAATGGCAAAGTTATATGTATACCTTGACATTTTTCTATGCTCTCATAACTTTGATAATTTTCAATATTTTGACCCAAAATTTTCAGCATAGCCATTTTTCACACCACCTCATGAATGTGACAGATGTCAATTTTTAGATCATGGCCAAAATATGTTTTCACACCAGAGGCACAGAATTACATTTTGATGGTGCGGGATGTCATTTGGTGGGGATTTGAACATTTTCTCCTACTGGGTTCATGAGGTGGGGTAATATATGAAGGTTATGCAGAAACTTAATTGGCAAACGGTACAATGCCTGGGTTATGGTGAACATTGCAGTATTTCAGCGTTTGCTCATAACATGCTAATTTTCAATATTTTGACTCCAAGCGTTCAACAGAGCGTTTTCCACATAACCTCATAAACATGCCAGGTGTCATTTTTAAATCTTGAATGAGACATGTTTTCCACACTTCTGGTGCAAAATGACATTTTGGCAAATTTACTATGTATGCTACATGTCATGTTTACAAGGAGTCAAAAGCGACCATCTGAAAAATTTGGGGTTATAATTAAAATAGGCCTGGACAGAGTACATACAAGGGTACTAACAGGACTGGTTGAGGAGTTGGCAGGGCCACTGGGAGACCTATTTAATAGTTCACTAGAGTCAGGCATGGTACCAAGGACTGAGAACAGCACATGTGGTGCCTCTCACAAAAGCGGTCCTAAGGGTGACATAGGAATTACAGATGAGCCAGTCTGACCTCCATTGTGGGGCAGATTCATGGAGACCATACAGAGGAAAGGTTGATGGAATATCTAGAGGAACATGGTCTTCAGGATGTGAGGTAGCATGGATTCTTTGAGGGGATCATGTCAAAGAATGTGATTGACTTATTTGACTGCTTCACTAAGACAGTAGATGGGGCCAAGTGGTAGACATCCTCTGTCTTGATTTCAGCAAGGCCTTTGACTCTGTGCCCCACAGGTTGATCAGGAAGTTGGTGGATCTTGGGGTTGGGGAAAAGATGGCCAGATGGGTGGAAAACTGGCTGAGGGACAGAACCCAGAGGGTGGTTGTGGGGAGAGTTATCTGGTACCAGAGAGGTAACCAGTGGGGACCCACAGGGCTTTGTACTGGGTTGGTATTGTTCAACGTCTTCATTAATGACAGTGGGGATGGCATTAAGAGCAAAATATGCCTATCTGTGGATGACACCAAGCTCTCCGGGAGAGTGGACACAGCTGAAGGGATACATGACCTACAGGAAGATCTGGAAAAGCTGGGGAGGTGGTCCAGGATCTGGCAGCTTGGCTTCAATGCCAAAAATGCAAAGTTATGCATATTGAGCCAAGAATCCTAGGACAGATTACTACCTGGGTGGAGTCCGAGTATCTGCATCAGAGGAGGAGAAGGACCTGGGAGTGATGATCACTAGTGACCTGAAGCACTCCACACAGTACAAGAAAGCAGCAGCAAGGCAAACAAGATGCTGGGATATATATCTAGGGGATCAGTAGTAGGAGAGAGGAGGTTATACTGCCTTTGTACAGGTCACTGGTAAAGCCGCATCTAGAGTATGGAGTTCAGTACTGGTGCCCACACCTCGAAAAGGACATTAACCTGCTGGAGAAGGTCCAGATGAGGGCTACAAAGATGATAGTAAGGATCATAGGTAGGGAGGATGGAAGGAGTGAGGAGGAGGCAGGGACATTAGCTCAAGTTTTGGACCTTGCAATATGAGCAGACTTGATAGACCAAATGGCCTTCTTCTGCTGGCTTCTTTGTATATGCGTCTGTGTGTGTGTGTGTGTGTGTTATGTATATTTATATAATATAATATATCTATCTTATGGTATACAGTAGTGCTACCATAATTAGGTTGAGGAGCCATTAACATGTTAAACCCAAAATTTTGCACCTTAATAACTTTGCAACCAGTTAATGGATTTGCCTGAAATTTGGAATACATGATCAAGACCCATCGCCTTGGGATCTGCCAAGTTTTGTACGGTCGGATACGACTGCGGAGTTATTAGCGTGATCTACGTGTGCATTTACGCTTTTTCTGGAATTCTCGGTCGCACCTACAGGAATTGCATGGTTTCTGCGACCAGTACGAAATCTTCAGGAGCGTCGCGGCGGTGTCCCGATGTGCCTTTCAAAGATTTCATGAAAAATATTAAACAGTTCAAAAGTTATTCTAAAACAATTTCCCATTATAAGTCAATGGAAAGTTAAAAAGTTTGACAGTGTCGCAATGCATCTTTTACTGTTGCAAATGGCCCTGCTACTGTCGCGAAATCTGCCATTTTGTTTTCAGTTAGTGATCAGAAAAATGCTTGGCATTTAAAATTGAGACCCTCTAGCAGCCAAATTCTTCTTGTATTCACCTAGTCGGCCTAGAGGATGCTAGCCATGTCTTTATTTTTGGGGTAAAACGCCCCAGGAATATATTTTTCAGATTTCTGGAAAAAGTACTTTCACACCAGTAGTGTTGCACTCACGAAAGTATGCATGAAATTTTGCTGACTTTTAAATCACGACACTACTTTGTGACACTATGCCCAAAATAACAGTAATTATTTGGCACTCCGCTGCAAAAGAGCGGTTTGGAGTTTTGGGCTGAAATCTGGAGAGAACGCAGCCGACATCTCACAGATGTGCCTTTCAGTATTTTGTTGAAAAAATATTACACGCGGCAAAGTTACGGTACTCAAAGTTGGCGCTTTTCCCATAGGATAACATTACATGACGCATTGCAGCAATCGCTTACGCCCCTGCTGCAAAATAACGGTTTGGTCTTTTGGGCTTAAATTTACAGGAACACAGCCAATATCCCATAGATGTGCCTTTCAGTGGTTTGGTGAAAAATATTACAGGGAGGCAAAGTTATGGCAGTCCTAACTTCTGTTTTTCCCATAGGATAACATTACGGCATTGCAGCGCCTTTTCAGGGCCCGTATCTCAAAAAGCGAGTGCGAGATACGGACATTTTGTCGAAATTTCTTAGCCCCATACCAGGGGCTAAGAACAAACTAGCCAGGAAAGTGATAATTCATATGACTTTTAAATTTTTTTCTGTATCATATGGTTACTGAGATATAAGCAATTTACTATTCAAGTCCTCATTTTTGTGTTCGAGTCATTATTTTGCATGCATTCTTTCTACTCACTGTCTTTCTTTATACAGCTTTTGGGAAAACCAGCCTGTGCGCTTACATTACTGTTACCGTACCGTTTCTGCTTGGGTTCCGTACCGTTTCACTTACTGTTCCGTTTACGCCACCATATGCGTTACCCTTTGCGTTTTTCATTTGCGGTTGTGTTTGCGTTGTTTTTAACATTTCTGTCTACAGTACTGTTTCTCTTTCTGTTTCGCTTGCGTCACCATATGCATTACGATTTCCGTTTGCGGGCACAATGTTACTATGTGACAAGACATCCGTGGCCCGCTGCCGCGTACATTCACTATTTCTTGTTATTCTCAAGAAAAGGAAGTGGGGCAAAAAACTCCATTTAATGCATCAGTTAAGGTTGTTCCACATGACAAGCAAGGAAATTCGATGTTGGGTTGAAACTTGCACCCTCCAGCCCCCCCCCAAATGGAATCGGGTGCTTTGGGGTCATCGGTCCTAACTGTCACCCCATTCTCCTATTCCTCAGCTTCTTTCCACATGTGATGGGGTGACACTTAGGGCCGATGACTGGCTGCCCGATTCCATTAATGAAGCGGAGAATTAAAGAACTGTCGAACTGCTGCAACAAAGCGACAACAACAATGCATTAAACGATTTTGCCTCTAATATCTCATATATGTAATTGTTAAGAAACTTTGTGTGTAGGGCCAGTCTTGACCCAAGCAGGTATGCTTTCTGATCCCATGCTGGTGAGCTGAGTTCAGGGGCAAGTTGGGTGACCCAGCTGGATGAGGTGAGGGTGGGGATGGCACTGTTATGTGACACCCCCAGGCAGGGAATGAAAACTGGAGGGTTGTCCGCACAGGCCTGGGTACCATATAGTAAAAAGCTGTCCTCTTGGCATGGGCCCTATATCTCTGCATTCGTAGGTGGCAGAGGGCCTGTGCATTGGCTGACAGATGGACTCTTTGCCCTGTGTGTCTGTATCTGTGGCCACATGGAAGCACAGGGATCAGACGGCCCTTGACTTCCACAGCCCACCAGTCAGCCCCATGAATTTTGACATCCATTGCTGCACAGAAGTGCAGGGACCTTCTGTAGGCAGATGGAATCTTTCCTTGGCACAGGGCCCAAAGGGCTCTGTGCATCTGCATCTGTTCAGGCAGGTCCACAAGGATCTGTCTGAATGAGATATGATTCACTCTCAAAAAGAAAGGTAATTCTTTGCAAAATTCTTCATTAATGCACCAGTTAGGTTTAACTTAATACCACAAAAGTAGGGAAATGTGATTAGTTTCCAGCCCTAACCCACCCCTACCCAAACAGCAAAGGAAACACATTAGGGTTTTGGGCCTCTGGAGTCTTGGCAGATCAGTGCCAGGGGACTTCCTTGGTGTTGTCATCCTAATTCCACCCTGTTTCCTGAGCAAACATCGTCAGATGTGATCTCTTTCTTCACACAGGCCCAAAGGATACAACAGACTGTGTTGTTAACATGTGGCAAGACATACTTTCTACATTTGAAGAGTGTATCATTATGAGGCACTGACTTGGAGCTGTACTTTGTACTTCAGACAGAGGCTATGGGCTGGGTGATGGGGTGAATGAGTAGGGTTGACAATCCGGAAGACCCCACCACTGATTCACCAAGCCTCCGGAGACCTAAAATCTTTTTTTTTTTCCTTTTGCTGCGTGGAGGGGGTGGGGAGTAGAGGTTGAATCCTCTAATGGTACATTTCTCACTTCTGTGGCATTGTTGAATCTCAATCAAGTATTAGCAAAGTTTTGCAAAGAATATATATCTATATACAATATATTCAGACAATGCATGGTCACCCCCTATATTTAGGGTTGTATGGGCACTTCAATGTTAAACTCCAAAATTTATACTTTAATAACTTTGTAACCATTCCATGGATTTGTATGAAACTTTGCATGTGCGGTGTGTTAGGTAGCTCTCTTCACTTGCCAAGATTTATTACAGTCGGATGTGTGGATTCCTAGATACAGATAGCGAACAAAGTGAATTTTTCTGGATTTTTTCCCCATTGTTTTGAATGGGATTTCTGTCAACTTGGATAGCGCTCAGCTGGTTTGGAATTTTGGCCTGACATTTTCAGGGTAGAAAGGGACTGGCTCACAGATGTGCCTTTTCCTTGTGTGGTAAAAAGATATATATCCGTTCCAAAGTTATTTAGTTTAGAAATTTTGAATACTTGCTTTGAGCATGTGCTCAGTAAGCACCAAAAAAGTAGTTGTATTAAATACAAAATATTTTTTTTTGTATGGACGCCATCCTTTTTCATGAGAGGAAAATCCTTTTCTTTGGCCGCCATCTGGCTCTCTACTTTCATGCTGCCTGACTCTCATATAGTGTTTGTCAACTGGACTAGCGCCCAGACTGTTTGAAGCTTTGGTCTGGAATTTGTATGGTTAAAGGGGCTGTGGCACAGATGTGAATCACAGAATCATAGAAATCTGGCAGCAGAAAGGACCATCTAGTCTGCCCTTACCCCCCACTTGTCACCTTTGTCAGTGATATCCTCTCCACCACTGCTGAGTCCTTTATGTCTGTCCCACGCCCTCTTGAATCCCTCCACCATTTCATCTTCCACCACCTCCTCAGGTAGTTTGTTCCAGGGCTTCACCACCTCTCTGTGAAGTAACATCCCCTAACATTGCCTTTGTATCTTCCTCCTCCAATCTTAAATTATTAACTCTTGTTTTGGTCCCACCTTCCTCTTAAATAAGCTCCTCCTCACTTTATTTATCCCTTCATGTACTTAAAAGTTTCTATCATGTCTGCCCTCTCCTTCTGGACTCCAGTGGGTACAGATCCAGTTCTCTCCATCTCATCTCGTCGGCTCCTTTTTGCATACCCTGCACCATCTTTGTTGCCCTCTTTTGAACCCTTTCTGTACCATCTCTGTCCTTGTGCAGGTGGGGTCTCAGAACTGGACCCATACTCCAGGTGAGGTCAGATCATGGTTTTATACAACGGCATTGGCACCTCTCTTTCTGCTTGTTATGCCCCTACCTATGCACACCAGCATTCTGTTTGCTTTGCCTACTACCTTGCTGCATTGGTCACCCACCTTCAGGTTGTCTGAAATTATGATCCCAGATCCTCTTCTGCTTCAACTGATTAATTATCTCCCACCCCCATTGTGTATTGGCTTGTGGTTTTATGCTCCATGTGCATTACTGTGCACTTTTGGCATTGAATTTCAGCTGCCATGTGCCCGACCACCCTTCCAGAATCTGCAGATCTCTCCTCATGACCTCTAAACCCCCAGGGTGTCCACCCTATTGCAGATCTTCTATCATCTGCAAATAGGCACACCTGCCCCTCAAGTCCCTCTGCTATATTGCTGATATATAGTGGCATTCCCCAGGATGAAACTCATTTTTAAAGCACTCTGTCAGATAGTCAGAGCAGACCCACTGACTAGCAATGTAATTTACGGCATTTAGTCCCTTTGTCATGCAGCAAACTGTGGCATTGACTTCATCCTGGCAGTGTCACATTTTCCTGAATGACATTGAGGACTAATCGCCACTGAAATTACATTGGTTTATTCAGTAGGTTTGCTGCAACATTCTGCAGAGTGCTGCAAAATGCTGCAGAATTGGGTTTCATCCTGGGGACACTAATGTAGATGATAAAAGGATTGGTCCTAGAACTGACCCCTGGGGCACCCTGCTCGTCACACCCTTTTCCCTGGTGTACACCCCATTTACCACCACCCCTCTGATTTCTGTCCTTCAACCAGTTTTCCACCCATCTAGTTATCTTCTGTCCAACCCTTAAGCTCTCCAACTTATTTATCATCCCTGCGGTGAGGACAGAGTCGAGCCTTACTGAAGTACAGCTAGGCCATGTCCCACTGCCCCCTGGATCGATCACATTCGTTGCTCAATGGAAAAAATCGATCAGGTTTGTCTGACACAATCTCCCACTCATGAAGCCATGTTGCCTGTCATCTAGTAGCCGCTGTCTATCAGGTAGTTTGCCACCCTTTCCTTTATTAGCACCTCCATCACCTTCCCCACCACCAAGGTGAGGCTGTCTGGATAGTAATTTCCCATCTCCTGTCTGCTGCCCCCTTATGTAGTGCCATCTATTAGCCATCATCCAGTCACTTGGCACCATACTCCAGGTGAGGTCTGACCATGGTTTTATGCAAAGGTGTCAGCATCTCCTCTCTTCTGCTTGTTATGCCCCTAACTATGCATGCCAGCATTCTGTTTGCTTTGCCCACTGCCTTGCTGCATTGGTCACCCACCTTCAGGTTGTCTGAAATATGATCCTCAGATCCCTCTGCTTCAATTGCTTGATTATCTCTCCCCATTGTGTATTTGGCTTGGGTTTTACACCCCATGTGCATTACTGTGCACTTTTGGCATTAATTTCAGCTGCCATGTGTCCGACCACCTTCCAGAATCTGCAGGTCTCTCCTCATGGCCTCTGCCCTCCCCAGGGGTGTCCACCCTATTGCAGATCTTCCTATCATCTGCAAATAGGCACACCTTCCCCTCAAGTCCCTCTGCTATATCACTGATATACAGTGGCGTCCTCAGGATGAAACCTACTTTTAAGCACTCTGCAGTATGTGCCAGACCTACTGAATAAAGCAATGTAATTTCAATGGCTTGAGTCCCCTTTGTCATGCAGAAAACTGTGGCATTCACTTCATCCTGGCAGTGTCACATTTTCCTGAATGACAGTAGGGACTAATTGCCATAGAAATTATATTGGTTTATTCAGTAGGTCTGCTGCAGCATTCTTCAGGGAGCTGCAAAATGCTACAGAATTGAGTTTCATCCTGGGGACACCACTGTAGATGATAAAAGGATTGGTCCTAGAACTGACCCTGGGGCACCCGCTCATCACCTTTGCCCTGGGTGACCCATTTACCACCCTCTGATTTCTGTCCTTCAACCAGTTTCCACCTATCTAGTTATCTTCTGTCCAACCCCAAGCTCTCCAACTATTTATCAGCCTGTGGTGAGGGACAGAGTCAAATATCTTACTGAAGTCCAGATAGGCTGTCCACTGCCCACCTCCCTGATTGATCACATTTGTTACTCAATGGAAAAATCGATCAGGTTTGTCTGGTACGATCTCCCACTCATGAAGCCATGTTGCCTGTCATCTAGTAGCCCACTGTCTATCAGGTAGTTTACCCCTTTCCTTTATTTGCACCTCCATCACCTTCCACACCACTGAGGGAGGCTAACTGGGTGACAATTTCCCATCTCCTTTCTGCTGCCCCTTATGTAGTTGCATCATGTCCTGTCCTTCAGTCACTTGGCACCCATCCAGTATCCAGGCATAGTTAAACAGCTTCGCCAGTGGTGCCTGCCAGCTCATGTTTTAGTTCCGAGTATCCTAGGATGCAAGCTCTCCAGCCCCATTGCCTTGTCCACCTTCAGCCTCTAGTTCCTCTTTTATCCTGTCCTTTCTGAATGGGCTAGGATCCACCCTTCCCATCTCCTCCTCTCTTTCTAACTCAGGTCCCTTTTCCTCCCTATATACTGTAAAGACCGAGCAAAATAGCTATTTAGCACCTCTGCCTTCCAAAAGTCTCCTCCACCAGTGCTCCCTCCCCTCACTATCCCCTGCCTTGCCTTCCTTTTCCCCCATACCTAAAAAGTTTTATCTCCCTTTGGACTGCCTAGCAATTCTCTGTTCTATATCTGCTTTTGCCTCCTAATCTTTTGCCCTGCCACCCAGCTCCTCTCTATAAATCTCCTGTCCTCTCTCCTCTAGGTCCTTTTGTATGTTCTGAATGCCATCTTTCTTTCCTAATTGCTCCCACCACCTCCCTGGTAAACCAGAGTCGTCTCCTTCTTTTTGTTTTTTCTACCCTCTTGATGCAGAGCTTTGTGGTCTTCAGTGACCCCCAATGCATTCCCATAATTCTTCTACATACCCTATTTTCTCCTTACCCTCAATTTCCTCCCTGAAAATCCCCTCATTCTTGCAAAGTCCACTCGCCTATAGTCCAGAATCTTTGTGTTGGTTCAATTTGTTTCCTTCCCATCTTTATCCTGAAACTCACTATATTTGCGGTCACTTGTACCCAGGCATTCTCCCACCTTGGCTTTCTCTACACTATCCCAGTTGGTGAGGACTACATCAGTATGTTATCTCCCTAGTGGGCTCCCTAACCAGCTGCTGCAGGAAAGCTTCCTGGATTGCTCCAAGTACCTCTCTGCTCCTGGAAGATGTTGCTGTAGGAATTTCCCAGTCCATGTTTGGGAGGTTAAGGTCCCAGTAGTAGGCTCTCCCCATGAGTGCCATTCATTGTACCTCCTGTACCATCTGTCTTTCCCTTCCTCCCCTGTGTAGGAGGCCCATACATCACACCCAATCTTAATGAAGCCCCAGATCTTTTTCCAATGTGACCCACAGGACCTCCACCTCCCCTGCACCTCCTGCCCTTCCATCGTCCTAATGTCCTCTTTGATATACAATGCAACCCCACCTCCCTTTCTGCCAGCCCTGTCCCTCCTGAAAAACCTGTCCCGGACCTATACTTCCCAAGAGTGGAGCTCTGACCATCAGGTCTGTGTTATAGCCACAATGTCTAGTCCCTCATCCACCATAATGGTCTCCAGGTCCACCATTGTGTTCCCTAAACTCCTGGCATTTTCTGACAGGCCTTTCCACCACACCATCATCATTCTTCTAACCCTTGGTGCCCAACCATTTTGCAGTGGAGTCCTAGCTAGACTGTTTCCTGCTGCTCCCTCTGCCCAGTTTAAATGTAAACCCTCCTTTATGTAGCTATCTAATTTTTCCTCAGGACCCTTGTGCCACCCTGTTTAAATGTAACCTGTCAGAGCACAAAGTTCTTCATTATCCCATGTCCCACCCCATTCCCCACCAGTCCAAACCCTATTTCCTTACACTGCCCCCACAGCCACAAATTGAATTCTTCAATTCTTCCCTTTCTATCCATATTGATCTTTGGCACGGCAGGACTTCAGGGAATGACAAACTTTTGCCTTCCACCTGGCAGATCCTTGCCAGCTCCTGAATCTAGCTCACATTTCCTTTACACTGTTGTACATCAGATCATTAGTGCCCAGATGCACCACAATGTGGGTGAACCCATCATGCTTCCTAGCCAAGGTGTGTATAAAGTGTGAGGCCTTGAGTGCTGTCATACCCAGCATGCACTCAGTCCTAATAGTTCCATTCCCCTCCCATCCCCATTTGATTCCCTTAATTATGGAGTTCCCCACTATAAGGACTCTACTTTCCTCAGTCCCTACATTCTGTGGACTCCTTACCTGCTTCCAGTCTTGTTTTGCCCTGCTTGCCTCCATGGTGCAATCTCTCCCTCTATATCTCCTCCTTGTGCACTTCGCCTGTATGACCCTCTCCATCCCGTATGATGTCCTCCTTCCTTGGCCTTGCCTTACCTCTTGTCCGATCTCCTGCTTAAATTTCTCCCTTGCACACCCATCTCAAGTTCCAGTTGAGGCTGCAGAAATCAAGAAAATCCTGCTGTTCTCATACAGAAAGGGGGAAGTGCTTCTCACCAAGCTGGGTACCTGAATTTCGGCTCCCAGAAAAAGTATTTCTGAGCTAATTATGAAAACAAACATCAGAATCTAGCTAAACGGGCCTACATATCTAAGTTCTGTGTTCGTTTTTAAATGATAACATTTTTATGTATTTTCAATGCTAGTTGGTGGAAAAAATACAAGATGGTGGTTCGTGAAAAAGATTTTTTCTCATGAAACAGCATTTTACCTCTTGAAAAGGAACAGATCTCTCGAGGCGAATCATTTTCAAAAGGTCAATCCTTAGGTCGAACTTTATCCTCTAATTTGGACATGGAAATTCCCATTGAAAACAATGGGAACTTAAAATGTAATAACTTTGCAACAGATTGATTTTTTCATCAAACTAAGCATGGCAGTTCTGTTACCCAAGCTGGCTGTATCATAAAAAATCACACCAAAATTCCACATCGTGTAGACGCAAGGTGATGAGGAAAAACTGCAAAAAAAAGGTGACTTTTAAGGTTTTAGCATTATCCAGATCTCAGAATCTGTACATCTGACTAGAAAGAAATGTGCCACATCAAGAGATCTACCCTGCAGGACCATGCATACCAAATTTTGTAGAAATCCATTGATCGATTGCAAAGTTATTAAAGTGCAAATTTGAGGTTTAACATTAAACAGGCTACTCAACCCTAACTATAGGTGCCTATATCATATATATACTGTGTGTGTGTGTGTGTGTGTGTGTGTGTGTGTGTGTGTGTGTATATATATATATATATATATATATATATATGTATATATATATAAATATAAATGTTTTTTCTGCAAATAATAAAAAAATATATAAAGTAACTTTATTGGTTGAGAGGCATCACCTGACCATGCATTTAATCTCTGTAAACACACTGTTGGGTACCAGAATGTTTTCCTATGCAGAAAGCCTATTTACCATACAAGAATCAATGCACTGAATATGAAAAGAAAAAAAAATTCAGGCACTTCTTAAAAATACTTTCCTTTACTACTCTAGTTGTTTTAAACAGTTCCTTATATAGCATTTAATTTTTTAGCACCACAGTACCCTTATTCTCAGTCTCTCGCTGCCAGGTTCATTTGTCACTGAAAGTTAATGAATTGTTCTTCCTACTAAGTCCTGTTAAGTCTGTTTGTCTTACGCCCCCACAGGCTTAACTCACTGGAGTCACTGAGAAGCGCACACCACCAAAAGCAGCCTCAAGAAGCGCACACCACCAAAAGCAGCAGCTTAAAGGAGAAGACTCCTGTATATTTATGATTTATATATGTCTGATGTATTTATTATACATTATATCAATTACTGTACATATGTCAATAAAATATAAGTAATTTCTTCTGTTGCAACACATATCTAGATCCTGAGGCTCTGACACAAGGTAGTAAATTGTCTAGCAAGCCTCCATTCACATGCAAGTAAGTGATTTGTAATACAGCCCCTCCCATTCATTGATGTCACTGCAGCAACAGTGCAGAAGAAAACATAAGGGTATCAATGCTGTCTATCCTGATTTTAGTTTAGGTTGGCAATGGCTTAAGACAGTTCTATCATGTAACTCACACAGGAGTAGTACTTGTAGCCTTAATACTGTATGTGTAGATCAAATAATGCATCTAATAGTATTTCATTCACAGGAAACAAAATATGTTTCTTTGTACTGCTCATTTATCTCTGTGAGACAGTTGTAACATGTTGTGCAGAGCTGTAGACTGAATCAGTCAATCAAGCAGTCAGTCAGTCAATCTGTATTGAACCAGGTGAACATCCTTGAGAAGATTCATTTACAAGGTGGGCCTGGGCAGTTTCCCAAATGATCACACAAGACTGAATTCCTCCTTTGCACAAATGATACACACCCCTTTCAGCAGTCTGAAAGTGGAGAGCTAGATCACTTACTTTATAAAGTGTTTTGTCTTACATTTCAAATGCTCCTTAAATCTGAGTTTCTGACTGGAAATACCAAGACACAGAATGCATATGACATGGCAGGAATGAGCTGCAGTAAGCAAATACAGAGCACTACAAACACTGAGACTGATTAGTTTCTTTACCTACAACAGCTGAAGTGTAGCATCTGATTTATGAGGGATATCCTACTTCAAATGCTGGCATTACAAAGTGGGGGCTGCCACAGCTTGTCCTCAGTACCTTTAAAGTGAAGTGCTGTAGCTCTCACACCACTGCTAATGATTTATAATGGGAATGGGGGCACTTTTAAAGTCATGGACATGAGGGCCATCACAGTTCCCAAGGAGGTTAGGGGAACTTGTTAAGGGTTAGAGAGTAAGGGACTTTAGTAGGATTTGAACCAGAGTCTCCCAGCCCTTGTGCCTGAGTTTTAACAGCTAGATTACCCTTCTTCCATATGCTGCAGTTGATGCTTTCCTGGTAACATATTCCTTGTTATAGCTAATCTCTTTATTGCCTTACAGCAGCCATCCAATCATGGACTGCCTAGTTACAAAGGAGAGGGCAATATTTGCAAGCTTGTTTCTCATTGCTGATGCCAATCAAAACAGGAAATGCTAACACATACAGAACATAATACAACAGCTGTATAATACCACTTAAAACTTGCGTTACGCCGAGTCATTTATTGGGTAAACTGTTTTTGCTAACAAAACAATAACACAACACATACAGGCACTTCATTATATGAATAGTGTATATACCTCAGCTCAATGTGCATCACACTCACATGGTCCGTGTCCCATTAGACCTGCACTTCAGGATGTGCACAACACTTAAAGGGTTCCTTCCATTACTCAAGTGGGGAACCATTGTGGGTTAGTTTACTGGTGGAACTGCATTTAGTGCAGCACCATTATCTGTTGCTCTGTTGACATTATCCTCCAGCAGTGTTGATGGTAAAATGGAGGACAAACACATTGATAACTTCTGGGGTCTGTATATTTTTATTTATAATCTAGATTTGCACAGCAGTAGGTCTACTGGCAACTGGAAGAGGCACTCAACAGTTACACATAAGGAGTTAGGAAAATATTGGTGTCAAACTATGGGAGACTTCCCTTTAAAACAATACTCATTATCTAGCATCCACAGAAGAAAAGCCTATATCTGTGAGCACAATAATTAACATCATGCAGCCCCACTTCCACAGAGCAACTAAGAGCTCCGTGTCCACAAAGCAACTAAGAGTGAATGAAAAATAAAATCACACATGCCCCATAATGCAAAGTATCATGGGCTGCATATGCAAATCACCACAGAATGTTATGCTGGTCCAACTTGGTCCCAGTGAATGGGTTGCCAGACTGCCTGTCTTTTGTTGATAAAGGAGGCCACAGTTCACTAACTTACAGCGGTGCTATGGTGGCCTGTCTACTCTTGCCTCTTGGGACACTGGGCTCCCTGTCCAATGCAGATTAGTAAATAGGTTGCCATTTACTTAGTTACAGTGGCCTGTAACTATCCAATAGAAGAAGGAAATGTGGTGTTAGGGTTGCAAAAGGCATACCTTCACTTCAGTTCTTCTGCAGTGTCATTTATAAAGATATTCATTGCAAAAAATGTGTTAAAGCATCAGTTAGGGTTAAACCAACAAAAGTAGGAAATGTGGTGTGAGTCTTGTCAAATCAGGCTTAGGGTCTTTCTTGGAGTTATCAACCCTAACGCTTACCCCATTCTCATATAGTCTGTACATCTGAGCTTATTTGCTGATGGAATGGGGTGAGCATTAGGGCTGATAACCCAAGGAAAACCCCAGGCCTGATTTGCAGGACTCAGGAAAGTTAAAACCATAATGTTTTTGCTGCTTGCTGGGTGGGGGTGGGGTGTTAGGGTTAGAAGCCAACCCCACCCCCAACTGAGGAAAAATTTGGATCTTCAGAATGCTGTAAATATGGGCCTGTTGAGCGTTTTGAACCAAACCACTGAAAGCACATCTGTAGCACTAGGGCATGCAACCCTGACAATTTCAGGCCAATATCACAATGCAGCTTGCCACAATGAAGTGACAAAGAAAACTGCATTTAGCAAAATTTGTTTGTGCAATGTTACCACAATCATTTTAAATGTTATTGCGACACTCCTGTCTGTATAATGGGAATGTAACTGTGAACACATAAAATAGTGTCACGGTTATATTTTCTATGATGCGTATATTGTCACGGCAACATATCATATTGCCGTGAGCAAAAATGGCAAAATCGTGAAAACAATCTGAAAAACACATTTTAAGACCAGCCCTATCAGGTAAACCCAAGTGTTGGTGTTTCACAGACTACACTATTTTTGAATTACAATGTTTTCTCTCTTGCTTACTGAAAACAAGATGGTGGCACGAAAACAATTTCAGGCAGCTCGACATCAAAAATATGATTGCTACAATTTTCGAGGCTGCACTTATAAAATTTTCCCATAGGCTATAATGGGACAGAAAAAAACAATAACTTTTGAATGGAGCAATATTTTTCACCAAATCTTCAAAAGGCACAAGTGCAAGCCAGGACACATCTAAACAACCCAATCTGAGCCCAGTCAAATGCATTCTTCTGTGCATTATCGATGGACAAAGAAATCGCTAACTTTGGGGATTTTTCACTTTTATTTATTTATTTAGCTTTTGTTAACCAGGCAAGTACACAGACAAAACAAATGCCTATTTTCAGGTACTACCTGGGAGAGTACAGGAAATTAAAGAACATACAGAGTACAAATTGAAGCAAGTAAGGCAGATACACTGAAGTCAGGAGAAATATAACATACATAGTGGGATAACACAGGTTTTTCAGTGCACTACGATTCCATAACCGTCCATCTGGCCGACTGGTAGATCTTTGTATATTCAAATTTCAGGCAAATCGGACAAACAATTCCAAAGTTATTAAAGTGCACAATTTGAGATTTAACATAGAAATGGCTACATAACCCTAACTATAGTGGCACTACAGTGCCACTATATATATATATATATATATATATATATATATGTGTGTGTGTGTCTTTACTAGCATGTATTTCTGTTTTTCTGCCCTCTGTATAAAATGCCTATTTTATTTTGCTGCCTCTGTATTCTGTGATAGGCTCTGTGGTTTTGATTTGTTGTACTATTGCCTGTCCTAACCAGGACCTCTTTGTAAATTAGCACTGTTAAATGGAGCTTTTCTGGTAAAACTAATAAAATACAAATACAGTGGTATCTTCCATGCTCAGACACAGTGCCCCAGTGTGTCACAGTTTCCTGTATGACGACAGCCATTGTAGTGCACTGTTTCCTGCAGAATTGTAGACTCGTGCACCTGATCCTAGCAAGCACCACTGTACTTCCACATTATTCATATTATGACATTTACATGAAAAGAGAGGCAGAGGGAGAACTGGGTATAAGCAAATAGCTCATCAGAGAGGCAAAGGCGGAATCGAGGCTAGCAGCATGGGCTAAGGAGAATGACAAATATTTCATTTAGATGCATTAATGAAGGAAACATACAAAGGAAAACAGCAAGGCTTAGGAAGAGTGGGATGAGCACAGGGGACAGAGGAGAAGAGGCAGAAATGCTAAATGAATACTTTGTTTGGTGTTCATGAGTCGAGAAGGCAGGCCCTTCCTGACAATGCGGAAAAATTCAAGGGTGATACAGTAGACAGTTTTTTATTAAGTATTTCTCCTCCAACTTTCCACTTTGAACCCCTCAGCACAGCAATTGCCAGGCCCCATCCCAGCCCCTAGGAGCTTCCTTCCATCTCACCTGCTCCAGGGGTACCCTCCTGCAGAAGGGCTTTCGAAGTGGCCAGTTTCTACTTCCATCTTCTGTGAATTTGAGGTTGGTGGTCAGGGAACTCCTTCATGCTGGGCAGGTGTGCATGTGGTGGAGCTCGAGCATGCCAGCATTATCCTGCCAGTAGGGATTTTGCCTGCTTACTCCCGTCCCCTGAGACACGTGGCTGTGAATATGTGGTGCACTTACGCAGCAGGTGTGCATGTAGTGGAGCTCAAGCATGCCAGAATTATCTTGCCAGTAGAGGTTTTGCCTGCTTACTCCCATCCCCTGAGACACGTGGCTGTGAATATGTGGTGCACTTACGCAGGTGTGCATGTGGTGGAGCTCAAGCATGCCAGCATTATCCTGCTAGTAGGGGATTTTCCTGCTTAGTCCAGTCCCTGAGACACCTGGCTGTGAATATGTGGTGCACTACGCAGCAGGTGTGCGTGTGGTGGAGCTGCTGCATCTCTCCTCCCTTGTCAGACTGGCTTGTGCTTCCTGGGCATCCCAGAGGGTGCTCATGCAGTGGGGATCAGTCATCCTCCCTCTGAGGTGAGCATCCTAATGCTGTGCCATCCTCCCCTGCTGGCCTGCCAGTTTCCTGGGCTCACTCCTGAACCCGGGTCACCAGTGTTGCAGGTGGCATCTTTGCTTCTGCACTGATGGACTGGCACTTTCAGGGGACAAATTTGAAATGACGAGATAACAAGGGAGCTGATTCTAAAGGGACTGGAGAACTTACAAACTGATAAATCTCAGGGTCAGGTGGAGTCACCCTAGGGTGAGTGAAAGAAAGTCAGGTGCTACATGAGTCACTAGTAGTCCTCTGGAGAATCAGTGGCAACAGGTGTGGTGCCTGTGGACTGGAGGCTGGCAAATGTGATTCCTTTACACAAAGAGGGTGCTAAGCAAAATCAGAGACCGACAGATTGGTGAGCCTGACGATAACCATGGGAAGCTTCTGGAGACAGTTATTAGTGGGGATAGTCACATTCTTAGAGGAAAGGGTTTAATGGATGGGAACCAGCATGAATTCTAAGGCCAGTTGTGTGTGACTAACATAATCAACATTTTATTGTGGTGTCACAAATCATATTAATAAGAGTCAGGACAGTAGAAGGATTTGCACATTGAGACTGTCCCCTACTACTCAGTGGCAGTAACCCAAATTAACAAATGGCAAAGTGTAGCCAGGTAGTGGATATATTACACGGATGATAAAGACTGACACCAGTTCACCTATTTAATAGCTCAAAATGCAAAGTTTATTGTGCAAAATAATCAAAACCTCAAAGTTCCAAGTGCAATATCAAAGTACACTCATGAGACAGTGGAGACACAAACCATGTATGCACAACATCCTGACCGGTTCTGCATGGCTGCACAAAACTGGCTGATGTAGTAACATCTGTGGTTTTCTTTGCATGTTAACTATTTAATCAGTGGACTGGTGCTGGTTTTGTTCTTAGTGATCCCATTTCTGACCTTGCCCAGCATTCTCTAAGAGTGTCCCTCAGTGGATATATTATTCCTGGATTGTTGCAAAGCCTTTGATTCAGTGCCACATAGGAGAATGATTAAAAGATGAGTGACCTGAGGATAGGGAAAAATAACTGGACGAGTCAGAAACTGGCTGATGGATGAGGTTCAGAGAGTGAGCCAAAATGGTAAACTCTCTAGGGACAGGAGCAGTGGGGACCACAGTGGTCAGTCCTGGGCCTACTCCTCGTTAGTATGTATGTGAAGGTGAGCATGCTCAGAGATAATAGAAAACACTGCGGAAGGGTTGATAGTGAAGAATGGATAAACATTTTGAGGCAGGATACAAGGAGACTAAAGAAGTGCCCCATTATTATGAAAGACTTATGGCAGAGATTTGTTCTTTTGGTCCTGCTACAGTATGTATCCTGTTTATTTTCAAGGTTTATCAGATGGTTCATCCATAGGTGGCTGTAGTATATAATATTCAGCTCTCTTAAACCATGCACACTATATACTGTAAATGAACTGCTCTGGTCAAGCAGTGCTGTGAAACATTCTCTTGCTTTGGTTTCTAACTCACTATTCATTTTTTCTGTTACAGAATGCCAAGCCTCTCTTTCAAAAGTAAGTACAGTATGACTTCCATTAAACCATCCCACAAATTACTTGATTTTTTTTCTGTCTCAAATCTTATTAGCTCCATGAATTATGATTTAGAAGCTTAAACATGAAAGAATGAACCTTTCCTCTTTAGAATTACCGAGGCTTCCAAAGCATCGAACATGGAGAAAATTACGTGGCTATGAAAATATGAATGACTTTACAGTCAACTTTGATAAAGAAAAAGAATAGTAAGTGAGATCGATTTTTACAAGGGTAAGTTTGCCTGTCATATTTTTATTTATTACCTATTTATCAAAATAATCTTGTATGGAAAAAGCAATATTGCTCTTTGATATTTTATCTATCTATCTATCATCTATGTATATATCATCTATTTATCTAGCTATCTATCTTTCTGTTTTATTTATTGTACCATGTAGAGCATTGTATAGCAGCATTGATAAGAAAGTATAAGTAAGTTGTTAAGTGAGGCCAGTCCAATATGCTGACCCTTGCCATTATGCGGGATCCAAAGCATTTTATGACAGGACCCCTCCTTCACCTGACCCCACCCAGCTTCCAAAACCTAGGTTAGAAGGTGACTCCTGACCCAAGATACATGAATCTGGGATGGAGAGGCCTGTGTCTCTCAAACCCAGCTAGCCTAGTTGCCTCAGTCCATTGCATGCCTGCTTTATTCACAGAGACTGCAAAACTGGACTGAAGCGACCAGCTGCCAGATCAGGTGGGAGGGTGGAACAAGTGCATTGTTAATGATGCTAGGAAGGTAGAGTCTTCTGAGATTAGCCCTAGTTCACTAGGAGGGCTATAAGGTTTGTTAGATTTAAAATAAATTATGACCTAGAAATGTTATACCAGAAATAGTGGCTACTATGTATGATTCCATTCTGCATAAAATAGTCCATTATTTATGGTATATGAGATTAATATTTGATCTTCTTTGGGGTATCGTGGTCATCAGGTCACACCATAGGAACTTCACTGTTGGTGAGGCAGGATCCACAAGGAAGGTTTTCAGCAGTACAACTGGGCCTGCACATGCTGATGTCATCTGATGACATCACCAACCCTTTAAAGCATGAGTGGCCTTGCTCCCTCCCGGATTTCTTTTCCTGTCGACTTGTTCACATGGGTCTCTGCAAGCTCGAGGCAGTTCACACCAATTTTCACCTACGACTTTTTATTTACTATTATTTCAAGTCTCTTTTATAGAGTGATTCCTTTATTTTGTTTATGTTGAGAGTTTTTTTGAAGTTAAATTTATTTCTCCTTGGTCCCCAGTCAGCACTCATCTGTAACCACCTCAGCCCCACCCCGACATCAGGAAGCTATCCCCATCTTCCCCATGGTTTCCCTCCATTGCAGGGTGGTGAGAAGCCACCAACTCGACTCACCTCAGAACAGTATCCCGCATCGAGAGCGCCATTTGGGTTGGGGCCTGCAGTGGGTGGTTGTCACTCTGCCACAATTGGGACCATTTTCCTAGTTTTCAATTGCCCTGGAGATGTGGCATGCAATGGTGCTGACAGGGGGTGCGCATGCGTCTGCACACGCTCCATCCAGGCATCTGCCCATCTCCGCCCCTCTTACTGCAGTGTTGTGCACTGCCCCAGCCTCTGCTAGGGGCCAGTCTAGGACCAACAACTGATATCCCCTTCCCAGAGAAGGACAGCAATCCTCGGATACTCAATACTTCTTCTCCCTGCCAACTCCAGCAGCCCGTGCTCATTCCTGAACATGGGTCACCAGCGTAGTGCGAGGTAAGGAATTCAGTGCCTCAGCACCAGTGGGCCAGTGGTTTATGTCGAGTTAATCCTTCAACTTCTCTCTTTTATTGCTGCTCGCCAAGGAAAGAAGATTGCCTCTGTAGATGTGCACCTCTCTCTGTGTCTACTGGCTTGGGCCTGACCAGCAAGTCTCCAACTCTGAGCTCTGCCAGAAGTTTAATCAAACAACCTCAAGTGACACAAAAGGCACTTAAACATTTCCTTGTGGAGCAACAGGTAGCCAGTTTTGGGCAGAGGTCCTCGGGGTCCCTGCTTCCCAGTCGCTGGCAGGGTCATCAAGCTCCCAGGCTGCTAAGGCCCAAGACAAGTCCTTGTGGAAAAGTCATAAAAGACCGAGATCGGGACCGCTGCTCCCCAGCAGTCATGCAGAATTGATCTTTGGGGCAAGAGGGTTTATGCCTCCTCTACCCTTGGGTTGAGGGCTGCTAACTACCTATCCCATATGGTAAAGTACCAGACTACCAACTGGAAGAAGGGCAGGGCTGCTGCCAGGCCCTTCCAGATGGTTCCAGAAGCAGGAGATTCTTAAATGCTTACAGACTGCTGAAGATGTTAGTAAGCACCTCTTTCAGGCCCTCTGTGATATCTCAGATACTATTGCCTGGGCTGCTGCCTCCGGTATTTGCCTTTATAGATACTCTGGGCTGAGGGTCTCGGCTTTGCTGCGGATGTTCAGCAAAAGGTGCTGAATGCTCCCTTCAGTGGCTCAAAACTGTTTGGGCCAGATGTCAGGACATCATTAATGATTTGCAGGCATTTGGCAGGGCTGTTAAGTCTGTCCATTCGCTCTATCACATGCAGCCAAAGAGCAGACAGCATCCTCCCTTTTGTAAGGGACCCAACAGACAAAAGCGGCCTCTTGTCCCCAAGGCAAATGCAGTGCCTCTGCCACCTTATCCGCCCCTCCAGTGCAGGGGCTGCAGTCAACACCCTAGAAGTAATGGACCAGCCCCAGGGGCTAGATCCACCTCCGCCTGACTCCTTGTCCTTGCCAGACCCCCTCTTCCAGTCTCTGACCAAGAGGTGGCGGTCAGTTCTCCCTCCATCTCAATCAGCGGAGAACCATTACATAAGATGCCCGGACACATCACATAATAGAATGGGGTCACACTCTGGAGCTCACCAAACAACCCCAGGGACCTCTCCTTTGCCCTCCATGGCCCACCTTTTTGTTTTCCGGGAGGAGGTGCAGTCCCTCTCACGCAAACAGGCCATCAAGCCAGTGCCCAGGCACCAGAGAACAAAGGGTTTTATTCAAGGTTCTTCATAGTTCCGAAAACTGGAGATCGGAGGCCCATTTTAGACCTTAAAGATCTCAATCTGTGTGTCCAGTACAGAAAGTTCCGGCTGGTAACTTTGCCAGCTCTCTGCCCTTCTCAAGCAGGATGACTGGCTTTGCTCTCTGGACATGTAGGTCACTTACCTGCACATCTCTGTTTCCTCCTCACAGGATGTTTCTCCAGTTTCTTTTCAGCGTGAGCATTACCAATTTAAAGTGTTGCCCTTTGGCTTGTCCTCTGCACATGGACCTTTACCAAGTGCATAGCAGAAGTGGCTGCAACCCTCAGAAGGAGGTGTGTACATATTCCCATATCTGGACGATTGACTCCTAAAGGCCCCATCAGGGGAACAGCTCCTGTGAACTCTGGAGCGAACTCTTCAGTTGTTTCTCTCCTGGGCATTATGGTCAGTTTGCCCAAGTCGACCTAGTCCTGTCCCAAAGACTGCCATACATAGGGGCAGTTCTAGACTCAGTGCAGGGAAAGGCTTCCTGCCTCAGAACAGGGTGGAGTGCCTTATTGCCCAGGCTCTGGAGATCAACCAGAGCTGTTATGTTCCTGCAAGACTTTGACTGCGGCCATCCCCACTGTTCCACTAGCCAGACTCACATGAGCATCCTGCAATGGACTCTACATGTACAATGGAACCAGCACAAGGATGAATTAGATCAGTTAGTTCTGGTCTCCTCCCTGTCCACAAGGTGCTACAGTGATGGATGAACCCCTGAACCTGCTGCAATGGGTCTCCTTCAGATCTCCTCCACCCAGCAGATTCTCACCATGGATGACTTGGTTTGGGCTGGGGGCTCATCTGGATCCTTTCAAACTCAGGGTCCTAGGTCCCAGATCAAATCTCCCTGCACATCAATTTCTTTGAGATGCTAGTGGCCCTGGCCTGTATGCCTACAGGCCTTTCAGAATCATCTCCTCCCGAGGCCAGCTGTTGATTCAGTCTGACAATTTCAGTGTTGTGTATTACATCAACAAGCAGAGGGAGGGATGCATTTGTATCCCTGTGCAGGGAGGCAATGAGAGCATGGTACTGGGCATTAGGACCATGGTCTAAGTCTCTTGGTGGGTCATGTCCCAGTAGTGTTAAACACTTTGGTGGACAGCCTCAGCCAGACACAGTTCAGCGTGCATGAGTGGGATCTCCTCTCATCCGTTGTAGAAGATCTGTTCAACAAATAGGGTCTTCCAGAGTTGGACCTTTTGTATCCCCACTCAACACAAAACTGCCTGATTTCTGCTCACTAGATCTAGGGCCTGGAGTTTTCTGGAGAGACACATTGTCCCTTTTCTGGACAGGAAGTTCCTTTGCGCTCTTCCTCCATTTTCTCTGATTCAGAGGATGCTAATCAATCTGCAGATGGAGGAGCCAGCATGATTCTTGTAGCTCCATTCTGGCCTCATCAGATATGGTTCCCATTACTACGGCAGCTGGCGGAGGAGCCCTCGATCCCACTTCTCTCTGCAGGAATCTGCTGCCCCAGGTTCAGGGGACCCTGGTCCATCCCAACCTCTGGTCACTCCATCTGCATGCTTGGCTCCTGAGAACATAGCCATCGCCAGATCTGGGTTTCCAATGGGGTGGCGGATGTTCTAGTGGCTGCTCAGAAACCCTCCACTCGAGCCACTTATGCCATGAAGTGGAAGAGGTTTGCCATCTGGGCTGCCAAACATAATCTGGACCTTTCACTTGTCCAGTGAACCAGATCCTGGACTACCTGTTATTGCTGTCATATACGAGTCTCCAGTACTCCACCCTGAAGTTTCACCTTTTCAGCTATTTCAGCTTTTCATGAGTCAGTGGGTGACCGGCATCATAGCTCAGCTGGATGTTTCCCATACTTTCCTGAGGAGCATCCTGCATTTGAACCCTCCAACTCATTCTCCTGTCCTGGTTTGGGATTTGAATTTTGTTTTGGAGAAGTTGACTCTGCCTCCTTTGAGCCAGCAGACTACTCAGGCTGCACTTCCTTGGAAAGCAACACTCGTTGTTACCTCTACTCGAAGAATTTCTGACATCAGGTCCTCTGGTGTGAGGAGCCTTATTTGATTTTCACAAAGACAGAGTGTCTTTGTGCATGAATCTGTTTCTCCCCAGTGTGGTGTCTAAGTTTACCTCATTCTATCCACCTTCCTGTTTATTTTCTTAAGTTGCCAATCCAGGGAAGCACTGTTCCATACGTTGGATGTGCAGAACTTAAAGTATTACCTGCTCTGAACATGGGAATGTAGAAGGTTGAAACAGTTGTTTGTTTTTCACCCGGGAAGAGAGGGATGCTCAGGTCTCTAAACAATGTTTATCCAGATGGTTGGCAAATTTGCATTGTGTTCTGCGCGGACAAGTATGGCAAAAGTTGCTTGGTGCAGTTAGTTCATTCCACAAGAGGCATGGCTACTGTACCTCTGTGATATGTTTCAAAGGGGTCTCAGCAGCTGACATTTGCACTGCTGCCACCTGAATACCGCTCCATACTTTCACCAAGCACTACAGTCTGGACATTGCTTCTTGTGCCAAAGCAGGCTTTGGCTGTGCTGTTCTTCAGGGCCTTCTGTCTTAGGCCCCAGCTTGCCTGCCGCCAGATTGTTCTGCAGTTACTTGTCACAGCTTGGGACTCATTCTTACAGTTTGACCCTAATGATAGATACCCTGAAGAAGATAAAACAGTTACGTAACAACTTATCATAACAGTAGATCTTTGATGGGATCTCAGTCATCAGGTCTGTCTTCCTCCCACCATCCTCCTTTTTGGGGCTGTTCACTGGAACTGGCTATCTGGTGTTTCTGGCTTTTATTATCGCCTGGGCACCTCTCTCTTTTTCAGTCCCCATGGCTAGAGCTATGCCTCGTTCTCTCTGGGAGGAAAGGACTGAGGAGGGAGCGGGTCGCCACGCCTTTATAGGGTTGGTGATGTCGTCAGATGATGGTGTTGGCATGGACAGCCCCAGTTGTACTGTTGAAAATCTTCCATGTGGATCCTATATCACTGACAGTGAAGTTCCTACAGTGTGACCCGATGACTGAGATCCCTCAAAGATGTACTGTTACGGCACGTTCTTATATAACAGTTTTTACCAGCACAGCCCTATTAATTACAACTCTAAAGGAAGATAGTGATGGCCTCCCATTGGAAAACAAGGGCCTTTTACAATTGTAACATCTGGTGCAAAGTGATCGCTATGGCCAGCTAGTACCAGTCAATGATCTCTGAGGTTGCAAATCTTCCTGCAGATCACGGAAGTATTTTGGTGAGCGGTGGGCTCTTGCAAACTTAATCACAGAAACTTCTACAAGTAGGCAGTATGGGGGTTGCAGTGCTGTGACAGGACCTACATGCAGAGTAGTGGAAGAGTTGACAGTCTACAATAGCTGTCTTTCCATGGGACATGGTTAGGGATCCCACTGGAGGCCAGGGAAAGCTTTAAATTTAGGAAGTGAAAGAGGTGTCACTGACTGGATAATCGTGGAGATGGCCAGTGGTTCCTTGAAATTTATGGATGACTGGCCTAGAAAGGGGCTTCAAAGATTAAGGGGAATGGAGGGGACACCTGGCAGTACCACTCATGCACATAAAGTTGCATCCCAGCATAGCATGAATACTGTTTGCATCCTTTAACATCTGTCAAATAATTTTGCATTACAACTTAGTTGCAGGGGGCACGCTCCACCCTGCAGCTACAGTTGGTAAAATTTTAGTGTAAGGCACATAAGGATGACAACACAGCGTGATGACTGCTTGCCCACTGTTTTGCATTGCCATTCTTGCACTGAGAAAGGGCTTTAATGTTTCTTTTGAAAATCTTAGCAGCCCGTCAAGAAGGGCAAGGAGTTGGAGTTTCATGGCCAAAAAGTCTCACAGGTCTTGCCATTTTTAGCCACAGTTTACAGGACTTTTAAAGATGTGTTTTTTTCACATTTGTGTCTAAGTTTCACTGACTTGCCACATTTGCAAAGATTGTGATCACCTGGTGACTCTTAGCAGGAACATTGGCTGAACTGTGGCATGGATGATAGACTGGTGGAAGGGCAGACTGATGTTGAAAAGGGCTGGAAAATGGTAGAAAATTCCAATTCAGTCATTGTGCTTTAAAGAGAGGATCCAAAAATCCCAGTTGTTGGCATCAGCAGAATTCAGTTGTACTACATTCTTCCAAACCATGAGATATTCTTCGAGGATGTCGGTTGTGGAAATCCAAGGAAAAATCATTGTCAGGCAGCCATAAGCATAAGCGCTAGACAAGTATAAAAGCAAAGCATCCCCAACGCACTTTAGGTCACCGATGTGGTCAGCAGGTACATCTCTGACTGTGTCCTCATCCACTATAGTGGCGATGACCACAAACCCCCGACCGTCGACCAGACATCAAGGTCAGGGCTTGGTTTGGGCACTACCAGGCCTATTATGGGTGGTATGACACTGCCGTCATTGGGTCTTCACCTGCCATTGACCCTTGTAGTCATGACCCTACTACAGGCATCATTGTCACACAAACAGTGCTGGTATCATTTTCGAAATGATACGACACCTGCTCTGCCAGGCTTGCCTGATCAGCCTGTACTACGAGATGGGACCTACCACTTCCCGCACCCATCAATGCAGATTCCTGCACTGTACCTAAGGGACCTTCTCTGCCACTGCCAGCATCACCAGTTAGGTCTTCAATTCCCATCACTCAAGGGGACGATGATGAGGTGGAGATAATCCAGACCTCATAATGAAAGAAGATTATGAGGAAAAGGAGGGTTATGCTGAGGACCAGTACTTACCTGGTACTAGTTTCTACTTTATCCTTCTGCAGTGAGGAATCAGTTGTCAATACTCCAAGATCACCACCTGAGGACTTTTCTTTCCAGGCAATGATGCTGGAAATGCAGGCTGCTATGGGTTTCACTCTGGAAGAGAAAGACTCCAGAAAGAAAAAATTGTTGGAGTTTCTGGAGGTGTCAGAGTCATCATCTGTAGTCATTCCTCCAATAGACTCAGCTTTATAGGATGCCACCTATGCAGTTTGGTATAGGCCTAATGCCATACCAGCTGTTCCTAGAAAGGCTGACAAGATGTACCCTGCACCATCTAACAAGCCTTATTTTGCCAACCAGCCTGAAATAGACTCAGTGGTGATCACAGCTGCACATGACAGGTCCAGGATGCCTAAACACACGAGCTCCTTTGCTCCTGATAAGGAATCCAGGAGGTTAGATGTCATGAGCGAATGGACTAATGCTGCTGCTTCAGTCTACATATAGCAAACTACCAGGCCCATATGATCAAATATCATAACACCTTCTGGAGAAGTGCCAAGGCTGCAGGACAAGCCTTACCCAAGGTACTGCCAAAACTGAGTTGATGAAAACACTCACTGCAGGGGCTGAAGTGGGCAAGCATTTAATCTGCTCAGCCTATCGATGTCTTGGATGCCTCTGCCAGGGCGGCTGTCTTTGGCATTTGCATGAGGCAATACTTTGACTATGAATGGCTGGGTTTGCCAATGATGTGCAACAGGCAGTATGAAATACACCCTTTAGAGGCAACCTATTTGGTTATAATGTGGAAGAGGCACTAAGAGGCCTTCAGTCGTATAGGATGACCTTAATGTGTCAAGTCCTTTACCCTACACCCTGCAGGGGTAAGGTTGGAGTCCATTTCATCCATCTGCTGCAAGGGCTGGTAGACTGGCCTACAGGCATCCAGGTAAAGGGAAAGGTGCTGAATCCCTGCTAACCAACCTCCCCTAGGAGCCATTCCAAAGCACCTAGAGGAGGTGGAGCCGGTGGCATTGTTTTAACCAGTTCTGCATGATTCACAGAACTAGACTCCTCAATCACAACTGCCCCAAAGGATGGTTATGGTTCTATCTCTCCCTTTATCTGACCCAATGGAAGGAGATACTACAGATGAATGGGTTCTGGATATCATTGCAGAAGAGCATGCTGTAGAGCTGTTAGAGACATCTCTCATCATTCAGCCACAGACTTCAATTTATCCCGTGGACACCTGTCCTTATGAAGGAAGAGGTGCAGGCCTTACTGCAGAAAAGGGCCATAGAACCAGTCCCTGTCAAGCAAAGGAGCAGAGTCTTTTATTTCAGGTACTTCCTAGTCCCCAAATGGACAGGAGATGTGATGTCTGTTCTAGATTTGAGAGCCCATAACTTGTACATAGAGTACAAGAAGTTCAGGATGATCTCTCCACAAACTCTGATTCTCTTGTTACAACCAGTGGACTGAATATGTTCTCTAGACATGGAGGATGTATATCTTCATATAAAATCAGACATAATCGCAGAAAATATCTGAGGTTCATGTTGGATGGGGAACAACAGCAGTTCAGAGACTTGCCCTTTGGCTTGTCTTCTGCACCAAGAGTCTTTACCAAATGCCTGGCAGTGGTAGCAGCAGTCTTTCACATGAGGAAAGCCTGTATGAGTTTCCTTACTCTATGTAACCTCTAGATGGCGCTATCCCAGGGGCTACTACCCCTGCCTGATTTTGCCACTAACAGGTTGAGGGGCCTGGATCCAATGGCGGGTGCCTCCACCCAGAGGTCAGGGTTTGCAATAGTTAAACTAACTTGGTCACAGCCCTCTGGGACACTGCAACCCCTTTCTTCCCACTAGTGGCCACACAATATATCAGAATTACCTTCACAGTATACACTTACCCCCAGGTCTGGTTCCGGCACTGGGACCTCCTGTGAAATGAGATACAGTGCAACAATCACAGTACAGTACTTTAACATAGACAAATACCTCAGGCAGTATAACTTTGCTGAAACAAGCAGCTCTGATTTATTTGGGGATATAACAAGGACAGGGGAAATCAGGTTAATTAGCTTATCACTCTAATAATTCATTTATGGCTCTGTGCACAGGCCTATCCCTATCAGTTACTGTCCCTGGGTACCCAAGCCCTAGTGGCTAGTCCAAACTGTGGCAGCTGGTAGGGGCCCTTTCACAGAGAAAAGGAGAATTAAACAGTCAGCAGTACAGTAATTCCATTTGGATTTAATGTGGCAATTCAACAGGAGCGACCCTGAATTAGTACTACGACCTCCAAATAAGATAGGGTCCTTCAATGTCAGCAGGGCTCACTTGAGGTACACAAACCTCTTCACACATCCATATAAAAGAAAGCACTATACCAGGCAGGCTGCATCTGTATCCGATCGCAATTACTGCACAATACCCAGGAGAACACACAGCAGATTCAGTTCCTGACAGACCGAGTGTAATTTTCAGCAATTCCTCCAGTCTTCTACAGGGTGAGCCTGGTTTCTACTCTTCAGAGATCCTTTGATTCTTTCACAGGACGGATTCAGTCCTAACAAGCTGCAGACCGAACTCTGGGCCTTACACACGTTTTTGACTAAAACTGCACACTGAAAAGTACAGGGCTCCTTCCTTCTTCACTGCCAAAGCTCAACTGAAACTCCAACCGACAAAACCGGGCTCTTCCTTTGAGTTCCTCCCAGTTCTTGACTGGATTGGCTGTCACCACAATAGACTGCTGCTGTTGGTCCAAAAGGCACTGAAGTCTAAACTACATCTCCCAGAGTCACTGCCCATACAATCCTCTTGTGGCTGGCTCAGATTATGAGTCCAAGTTCTGATTCGTCAAGGCACCATTTTAGAGCTAGCTTACCCCACACTGATTGGTCCAGTTCAGCAGTTCAAAACTAGAATGGGAACTAGCAGACACAGTTCTGACTGCAAAGAAAGCAGGTTAGACAAACTGTAATTTTATTATTACTCTAAATAATTTCTGCAAACAGTTACATCTTTCAGATAGGTTCCTTTGCACTCCTAGTGACTGCAAAATGAAGTGAATTGGCAGCAGCTCGAGTGGTACTCAGAGAAGCACACAGTCCCCCATACAAACTAATTATGTCTGCAAGCAGACAGCTCTTAAAGAGACAGTACCAGAGGCTCTAAAACACTTCACTGATAAATGGCTTAAATGCCAAACACCATTCAGGCTTGGAGCATTCAAGCAAGCTCCTGAAGTCTTTGGGAACCCCATTTGCAGGGGGTTACACCCTTCCTGGCCTGGGAAAGCTTGGCGTCCCGCGTCAAGCAAGTACCCATAAGTTTCAACTGCAACCATATACATTTGCATTAGGCTCGCATATGTAATCATCAGTCAATATATCATTTTACCAAGAACACATTCTGAAACATTGCAGTCGTCACACTTTACACAGTATTACATACACATTGTGCCATAACTCAAGTTATTACCTCTTGTACATGAAACCTGAAGAGAGGGGCCCTTCCTATCAGTTACCTTGGGGCTGGATGGGGCAAGGGCACCATACTTAGAGGGCAACACAAGTAACTTGGAGTTAGCACTGATGCTCAGTTTGGGCAATGAGCCTGGGACACATACACTCTTTATGGACAACATTGAGAGGCAAGTCCACAGGCCTCCCAAGTGAATCATAACTGAGGTGCACCACAGGCTTTACAGCTCGACCAGTCTTTCTAGGGGGAACTGTTATAGTCTCTGCACTCTGAGCCTCATTTTCAGCATTGTCCTCACTTGTCAGGGAGTCTCTATGGGGGTAGAGAGGCTAGAACTTGGGGCACTTTCAGCTCCAGGAGTTACAGTTTCTGAGTCCACAACATTTGGCTCGCATGGAGAGCTTTCGGACACTGGCAGTGGACTGTCAGGGCACTCAAAATACTCTTCTTGTTCGGTGTATCACCAGTCTGCCCCAATCTATCATTTTCCTCCCTGAAAGCTCAAACAGTTCAACCATGCACAATGATTCCATTTCATCTGATCTGATGCTTTGCACTTCACTTTCTGGGAGCATTGGCTCCAGGGATGAAGCTGGGGCTTAGACAGTCCAGAAGGCCCAGCTTTGTCTCCAGTATTGACTAGGGATTGCCCCGAAACAATTGACTCAGTTCTAAGAAGGATAGTATTCAAAGTCACTCTCACTTTCTTCTGATATGGACTGACAGTCATGCTCAACTGGGACTTGTGGAGGGAACACTTTAACTTTGCTTCTGTAGGTGCAGACTTTCTTGATCTTTTCTTAGCAGCAGCTCTAGTCACTGGTCCAGAGGGGCATCTTCTGGGGCTCAGACTCAATCAGGATTTGTCCAATGGGCAGTAAATGATTTCTATGCATTGTTTTACATCTTTTGAATTATTCTCAGGCCTTACTTTGTACACTGGCAGATCATCTAGTTTGCCCACTACAATGTGAGGGAGATGGTGCCATCTGTCAGCAATCTTGTGCTTGCCATGCAGTCCCAGATTTCTTAGCAATACCCGATCTCCTCCTGGAGTTCCTGTGCTTTCACCTTTTATCATACCTTTCTTTGTTGGCCAGATTTCTTTTAGCGGCCATGGTTTGAGCCGGTTAGTGCGCATGAGTTAGCTGGGCCTTTAACTTTGCACATACTGTAAATAGTTGTCAGCTTGAACCCCATCAGGAGAGACCCCAAACACACATCTACTGGTAGTCGAGCTTCTCTTCCAAACATCAGGCGGTAGGGGAGAATCCAGTGGCATCACTTTTGGTGCAGTTATAAGCATGTACCAGGGTGCTAATTTGTTGGCTCCATCTAGGCTTGTCCTTTGGGTGCAGGTGCCTAGTATATCTAGCAAAGTTGCGGTTGAAAGCGTTCAGGCTGTGGGTCCCCTGGGGGTGGTAAGGAGTGGTTCTGGACTTTCGCGCTCCCACAGAGAAAGCATCTCTTTGATCAGACGACTCTCAAAGTCTCTCCCTTGATCAGAATGGATTCTTTGTGGAGCCCCATAGTGAACAAAAGTTTTCTACAAGTACTTTGCCACAGTGGATGCTTTCTGGTCTTTGTGGGGAAAGCTTGGGCATATCTCGTGAAATGGTCAGTGACCACCAGCACATTACTGATATTTCTTTGATCTGACTCCAAACTCAGAAAATCAATACAGACCAGCTCCATGGGTGCACTGGTGGTGATGTTAACAAGGGGCAGCCCTCTGGGGCAAAGCTTTCCTCTGTAAGCAGCGACTCACAAGTTCAATGTGTTGCTCCACATCAGCCCCATCTTAGGCCAATAGAATCTGGATCTCACCAAGTCAAGTGTTCTGTCTATACCAAGGTGCCCCATGTGGTTGTGCAAGGACCTCAGTACTGAGTCTCGAAGGCAGTGGGCAGCACTAGTTGTTGTTTGTCTACTTGTCCCCTCTGTCTACTGTTTCTCTGTATAACAGTTTATTGATCAGTTTCAACTTAGGACCTTCTTTGTATAACAGTGCAGTTCTCAAATCAGTGGAGCGTAATTTGGACACATCTTTTCCTGCATAGAGGGCTTCTAAAGCTGCTTTGATCATGGGATCGCGGATTGAGCCCTTGAATACTGTCATTGTCCAGCTGAGGCAGTGCACCAATGTCTATTGCAGAAAAGTGGCAATAAGCAGCAGGTATGCAATTCTCAGAGGCTCCTAAGCAATCCACCATGCAGTCCACTCGTCCGTGGACATTTGTTCCTCCCTGTCAAACTTCCGGCAGAGTGCCCGAATGTCAGGTTCTGCCAATCGGACCCAATCATTCTGGGGAACAGGCCTCGGGAGAGCATCAGCATCTATGTGGTTCAGACCTGCTTCGGTATTCGAGAGCATAGTCATATGTAGATAATGCAGAAAGCCACCTATGGCCAGTGGCATCCAACTAGCTGAGGTCTGCACATAGGTCAAAGGATTATTGTCAGTTTTACTAGTATTTTAGCCCCATACAAGTACTCATGGAATTGGTCAACAATAGCCCACTTCAAAGCTAGGAACTCTAACTTATGTACAGGATAGTTCTTTTCGGATGGGGTCAGGCTTCTACTGGCAAGGCCACTGGTCTCAGGCCATTCTCGTGCTCTTGGTACAACACAGCCCCCAACCCTTGCAAGCTAGCATCAGTGTGCAGGACGTAAGGTTTTCTTGGATCGGCATAGGCCAGCACTGGAGCATGGGTAAGTTGATATATGATCTCATGAAAAGCAGTCTCACAATCAGGAGTCCAGCGGCCCCAAATACTTCACTTGGATGAAAATACACTCTTTCAGTCTTGAGGGCGCTGACTTTTGGTATTTTTGTGGGTTGGGGATACCCTTGAGTAAGGTTAAGTAAAGGCGGATCACTCTTGAATAGTCCTTGATGAAGCGCCGATAATAACCACAGAATCCCAGGAATCTTTGCAGTTCTTTTAGATTTTGGGCTGTGGCCAGGTGGTCAAGGCCTCAACTTTACTTGGGTCGGTCTCTATTCCTCGGTGGATACTATGTGTCCCACATACTTTACTGATGTTTGAAAGAATTGACACTTATCAATGGACAGTTTAAGGCCAAAGTCCTCCAGTCGGTCCAATACCTAAATAATCTGCTTTCATGTTCCTCCAGTGAGCTGCCAAACACAATAACATCATTCTAGGTATACCAGGCACTCTAGTAAGTTCATGTCCCCACTGCACGCTCCATCAATCGTTGAAAAGTGGCTGGGGCACCTGAAATCCTTGAGGCATCCTCATGAATTCATAGAAGCCAAGCGGACAGATAAAGGCAGTCTTCTCACGGTCCTCTGGGGCCATCGGGATCTGGTAGTACCCACTGCGGAGATCCAGCACAGAGAACCACTTGCTCCCGTTTAGGTAGTCCAAGCATCCTGAATGCGGGGCATTGTGTACTGATCAGGGATAGTCCGCGGTTTAAGGCTGATCCACCACACATCCTTACTGTTCCATTCTTTTTCCTCACTACCACAATGGGGAAGCATAAGGGCTTCTGGATTCTTGTATTACACCAGCAGCTAACATCTCTTGCAGATGCCGTCTCACATCATCTATGTCAGCAGGTGCCAGGCGTCGAGACCTCTCACGAAATGGTTCTTCGTCATGCAGCCGGATATTGTGCTCAGCTCCTTGCACGATCCTACATCCCATTCCTTTAAAGAAAACACCTGGTCTCTCGGCAAGCTTCTCACTGATCCCTCACTTTCCATTCAGCTGGCAGCGGAGTCGCCGAAATCAAACAAGTCAGGCGTTACTCTGTCATTCTTCCTTGAACTCTTGCTGCTGGGTAGCACTGCAGTGTCTGCACAATGCACATTAGCCAGGATGCAACCTCTGTTTACTCGAATGTCTCTCTTTCAGACACATTATGAACTTGGACCATTACCCTTCTGGCATAAGCATGGGCTCTAGCGGGCAAAATACTAGGCTTGACCAGCAGTCCCTCTGGCAATTTTCCATCGCCTGGTGCATCCAACATTAATATTTTATTCTTAACATCCTTTCTGATACGGACCTCTCCTGTAAGGTACACTGGGCATTTGGCGCAGGATCAGAGACTCAGGATCCTTCTTCCATACAATTCCGACCGGTTCCTCTGGTTCTGTTTTTCAGCATCTCTCTGTGCCTCATAGGCCTTCTTAATTAAAGCGGAACTCTTAAAGCTCTACTAGTCTTTGACCCTGTTTTCATAACACAACTGTGCCAGCCTTCCGAACATATGAGCATTTGTTCCAATCAACAAAGGACACCATCATACAGTCCAGTGGGGGACACACTAAGGCTAGGGTCTCTACTTGTTCAGCCACTCCAGCCACGGAGGTGGGAAAGACAGCCAAATTCGGATATACCCGGAATAGGGTAGGCCTTCTCACTTAACCCCATACATGCAGTCCTTCTAATGGTTGTAAGGGTACTTCTGACAAATGCTTCTGATACCAATCCTGGAACATAATTGTCACTTGGGAGCCACTGTCTAATACAGCTCTTGTAGACACTCCATTCACCTTTACAGTGGTCTCCATGGAGGGACCCACTATTCTGGACCAGTCTGGAGAGGCGGTAGTGGGGCCTGGGCAACTGACCTTGCCACAAAAGGACGTGAATTAGCATTTTGGTGCCCTCACTGGGATCATGTCGTGCACCTCTTAACCACTGAGTTCTTCTCCAAGCTCCCTTGTAGCCTATATGCAACTTTGTCAGTGTCTTTGGGGACTGGCATTCCCTTTTCATGTGCCCATCTTTCCCACAATTATAGCAAAACATACTTTCTGGAGTTTGAGCTGGCCGAGGCGCCACACTGGGAGCTAGGGGGGTATTACTAACTGGAAACCTGGGTGCCATCTCTGTCTGCGGCGTGATAAGCATTTGGAGACATCTCGTCAGTTTCTGCACTTCCATGGTCAAGGAATTGAGTTTGAGCTGTTATCAGCAGGAGATACATGGGTGGGTACCCCCACCCCATAGCAGATGCAGTCGGATATAGGTCAAGGGCCCGTACTTGCAGGCGTGGCCTTCATAAAGGACTGTTTTAATTCGGATGTCTCTCAACAGTTAGCCCCATTGTGGCATATCTTTTCCTTGTCAGAGCACTCATTGACTGTCAACCTCTGCCCTGAACTTCACTTGATGGGTCACCCTCAGTCATTGGTCGAGCCACAGCTGTTGGTGCAGGTACCTCCCGAGGTCGCTTTTCTCAACTCCTCGAATTTCTCTCATTAACTCATCATAGGAGGGTGGGATTCCAGTCGATTTGCCAGGCGAACTGAAGCAACAGCAGTTCTGAGAAGGGGGCAGACTTAAGGATTCTGTCCAGTCTGGTTCGGTCTAGTTCAATCGCTGGCAAACTACCCTTTCTGAGGCATTCTTGCAACAATTTTTTCCAGCCGAGAGACATACACAGACAACAACTCCCTTGGTACTGTTGTGCATTTCTTACTCTCCACCATAGGTCCTCATCAGAATCTGGGCTCCTACACATTCTCCAAGGCCTCAAGATAGGCCTGTGCAGTCGCTTCAGGGTTACTGGCCCGTTTAGCACGGATGGTAGCCAGGCAGGACCTCGGAGGCTCTCACTAACCCTCTTTCCGCCTCAGCATTGCCATTCTAGCACTTGGGGCAACATAGTCTATCCAGGTCTCCCCAGTCATCCTCCCTTGGGGGTGGGAGGTGCCAGAGAAGATCCTCAACCTTCGTAAGAGTCGTGACTAATGGCAGGTGCAGAAATAGGAGTCTGCATTGGTTCAGCCACCATTACGGGCACTGGAGCAGGAGAGGGTGTTGGGGAGGAACACCCCAGGTGGCAAGAATAGTTTCTTCAAGTCCTCCACAGTTTTCCCTCTCCCAGCAACCATTCAGCAAATTTCTCCTCAAAAGTTTCAGATAGTGGTGGGGCTGATTCCCTCGGTCTTTACTGTCCTTAGTTATCACTCTCAAGCAGTGAGGGCTCCTCTGGGGTAATGGTCTGTGGCACTTTGGAGCTATCTATGGGATCCTTAAACTCTACTAGGGCCAGGAAAGTGTGGGTGAGCAGATTAGCATGCCGACCCACCACCACAGGGTTTTGTAAACCTTCCACCTTGGAAAGTACTCCTGCACAGTGTCCGTATTGATACCCAGGGGATGTCCAGGATAAGCATAGCATTTTGGGGTCGATCTCCTCCCCAGTACACCACTCCACCAGCCGGTGCACAGCCACTTCTGTCGGGTACCCATTTTTTCTTAACAGTGGTTCGTAAATATGGCCACTAGAGGACACACAATCCAGGTGAGCCTCCAAGATGTAACCCTAGATGGCGCTATCCCAGGGCTACTACCCTGCCTGATTTGCCACTAACAGGTTGAGGGGCCTGGATCCAATGGCGGGTGCCTCCACCCAGAGGTCAGGGTTTGCAATAGTTAAACTAACTTGGTCACAGCCCTCTGGGACACTGCAACCCCTTTCTTCCCACTAGTGGCCCACACAATATATCAGAATTACCTTCACAGTATACACTTACCCCAGGTCTGTTCCGCACTGGGACCTCCTGTGAAATGAGATACAGTGCAACAATCACAGTACAGTACTTTAACATAGACAAATACTCAGGCAGTATAACTTTGCTGAAACAAGCAGCTCTGATTTATTTAGGGGATATAACAAGGACAGGGGAAATCAGGTTAATTAGCTTATCACTCTAATAATCTACCTATGGCTCTGTGCACAGGCCTATCCCTATCAGTTACTGTCCTGGGTACCCAAGCCCTAGTGGCTAGTCCAAACCGTGGCAGCTGGTAGGGCCCTTTCACACAGAGAAAAGGAGAATTAAACAGTCAGCAGTACAGTAATTCCATTTGGATTTAATGTGGCAATTCAACAGGGAGCGACCCTGAATTAGTACTCACGACCTCCAAATAAGATAGGGTCCTTCAATGTCAGCAGGGCTCACTTGAGGTACACAAACCTCTTCACACATCCATATAAAGAAAGACTATACCAGGCAGGCTGCATCTGTATCCCGATCGCAATTACTGCACAATACCCAGGAGAACACACAGCAGATTCAGTTCCTGACAGACCGAGTGTAATTTTCAGCAATTCCTCCAGTCTTCTACAGGGTGAGCCTGGTTTCTACTCTTCAGAGATCCTTTGATTCTTTTCACAGGACGGATTCAGTCCTAACAAGCTGCAGACCGGAACTCTGGGCCTTACACGCGTTTTTGACTAAAACTGCACACTGAAAAGTACAGGGCTCCTTCCTTCTTCACTGCCAAAGCTCAACTGAAACTCCAACCGACAAAACGGGCTCTTCCTTTGAGTTCCTCCCAGTTCTTGACTGGATTGGCTGTCACTCACAATAGACTGCTGCTGTTGGTCCAAAAGGCACTGAAGTCTAAACTACATCTCCCAGAGTCACTGCCCATACAATCCTCTTGTGGCTGGCTCAGATTATGAGTCAAGTTCTGATTCGTCCAAGGCACCATTTTAGAGCTAGCTTGCCCCACACTGATTGGTCCAGTTCAGCAGTTCAAAACTAGAATGGGAACTAGCAGACACAGTTCTGACTGCAAAGAAAGCAGGTTAGACAAACTGTAATTTTATTATTACTCTAAATAATTTCTGGCAAACAGTTACATCTTTCAGATAGGTTCCCTTGCACCCTAGTGACTGCAAAATGAAGTGAATTGGCAGCAGCTCGAGTGGTACTCAGAGAAGCACACAGTCCCCCATACAACTAATTATGTCTGCAAGCAGACAGCTCTTAAAGAGACAGTACCAGAGGCTCTAAAAACACTACTGATAAATGGCTTAAATGCCAAACACCATTCAGGCTTGGAGCATTCAAGCAAGCTCCTGAAGTCTTTTGGGAACCCCATTTGCAGGGGGTTACACCTAGATGATTGGCTATTGAAGGCCCACTCTAAGGAACATATGCAGCTTCCCTAGCTTGTACCAGGAAGTTGTTCAATGACCTGCATGTAACAGTCAGTTTGTTAAAGCTGTTCTGAACCCATGTCAGTGGTTACAGTACATAGGGTCGGTACTGGACATGGCTGATGCTGTGCTCCTACCCAGGACAAGGCAAATGCCTTATAACTCAGGCACACCTGGTGTACAACAGCCAGTATGTCCTAGCCAAGACTCTGCTGTGCCTTCTAGGCCCTGATGACAGCAGCTATAATAACAGTGCCACTATCCCTGCTGCATATGGGATCTACAGTAGTCCCTAAGACTTCAGTGGGACCAAGTTATAGATGATCTAGACGACAAGTGCTAGTCACGCCTCCTTTGAGGAAAGCACTGACGTGGTACATGGACCACACCAGTCTACTGAAGGCCATTCCATTTGTGATACCAGATCCAGTACAGATTCTTATCTCGAATGCCTTGGGCTCTTGGTGGAAGCACACTGGGCCATTACCAAACTCAGGGGCTTGGTGGAGAGGAATTTACACATAAACATCCTGGAGATGAGGGTTGTCCTGTACAGTCGCCAGGCCTTTCAACTGCATCTGAAACCAGGTCAGCTATTACTACAGATGGACAATGTCAATGTAATGTACTTACATCAACAAATAAGAGACTCATTCCTATCCACTATGAAGGAAGCAATGAAAGTGTGGTATTGGGCTTTGGAACACGGCCTAGAACTTTCAGCTGTACATCTGCCAGAGGCCCAAAATCCCTTTGCAGACAAGTTAAGTAGGTCAAAGTCCAAGGTACATGAATGGTAGGTGCTGACCATGGTAGTGAAAGACCTGTTCAAAAGATGGGGTCATCCACAGTTGGACCTTTTGAATCCCCACACAGCACAAAGGTGCTGTGATTTTTCTAGCTCATTCCAGAGCCTGGAGTTTTCTGGAGATGTGTTGCTCTTTTCTTGGAAAATGAAGTTTCTGTATGCCCTCCCTCCTTTCCTCTCATACAGAGAGTACTACTAAAGCTGCAGATGGAGGAACCCTCATCCTCATTTCTCCACTATGGCCTCAGCAGATCTGGTATCCACTGCTGCAGCAGCTGGCAGTAAAACCTCTGGTGTCTCTGCCACTATGCAGGGACTGTTGTCACAGGATAAGGGGCCTCTGGCCCATCCGGACCTGGAAGTTCCTACATCTGCATGCATGGCTCTTGAAGACACAGCCATGGTATAATATGGGTATCCTCTAAAGTGGCTTATGTTCTTGTGCTGCCAGAAAATCTTCCACCAGACATACCTTTTCTTTAAAATGGAAGTGATTTACACTATGGGCTGCATCCAACAGCTTGATCCTTTACTTGTCTGGTCAATGCAGTGTTGGAATACTTGTCATCTGTGTCAGACTCAGGACACCAGTATTCCTCCCTCAATGTGCATTTGGCCACTATTTCAGCTTTTCATGCACCTGTAGAATAATGTATGGTTGCTCAGCTAAAAGTAACCCATACATTTTGATAGGTATCTTACATTTAAAACTCCCTTAGGAACCCAGTCCTGGCTTGGGACTTGAATTTTATATTAGTAAAGCTTATGTTGGCTCCTTTTCAGCAATCTGCACGTTATGGCTTTCATTTTCTTTCATGGAAAGTGTTATTTCTAGTTGCAATTTTCTGCTTGAAGGATGGTTCAGAGCTACAAGCTCTAATGTGTGAGCTTCCTATTTGATTTTTCATAATGACTATGGGCTGGATATTCAAACTACGCCATTCTGAGGCGCAAGCCCCTGCGCTGCGCAAAATAGTTATGCGAGGTGGTTGGCGATATTCAAGTGGAGTTGCGCGTATTGAGCAACCCTTTGAATATCACCCCCAGCCACAGCCACTGTGTATGGCGCAGTGGAACTTGCGCCACCGCAAGTTGTCAGAGTGGAGCATTCAACTTGCGGTGTATGCGAGCATCATTGGCGCCATGCGCAAAAATCATGATATTCAAAAGGTGACATGCAAATGGGGCCATAATTCATGCAAGGCGCAGGGGGGCCATTTGCATCTGATTATGGCCCCATTTGCATTCCATTAGCATGTAGGTGCGCCGATCCCGAGGACTTGCGCCTGGCACCCTGCCAGGCAGCAGCCGTCGGGGACCGACGCACCCTGCAGCCCGATTGACGGGCAGCAGAGTGGCTCCCACACTCCTCCCGGCATATCCCTGGTGGTCTAGTGGACCTAAATGCCCGATCGTGGGCGTGTATGTTTAATAACTTCCCCGCGCTGCTCACATCCCTGGTGGTCCAGTGGATCTAAATGTTATTCATGGTCATCTTCGCGCTTGTTGATATCTCAGTGGGATCTGAATTTTCTCGAACATCTCCCCTGGTGGTCCAGTGAGTGGGATTGCAAGCAGTAAGTGGTTGAACTCATTCTTTTCCGGTTCAGGTCTCTTTCGCTCATTCTGACGAAGCCCCACCACCTCGCCCCCGGCAGCCGGCGGGAGGGCATCCCACTCGCTTGTTCGCTCCAGTCTTAGATAGATCGTCAGGAGCAAGAGCCACTGGGCGCAGAAGTTTCATAGTCAAGAAGATGATAGTCCAGACGGTGAATGATTCATTCACAAATTCGGGACTGTCATACAGTATGGGCTGCACACCCATTGGCCTCTTGCCTCACCAATGGCGGAGCCCTACCGGCAGTCAGTCTGGCGGGCGGCGGGCGGGTGGATGCTGCTCACCGCCGCCGGGGAGCAGGTGGGGGCTGTGGGTGGTGGGGTGGGGGACATAGCCACCAGGAGATGTTTGGGGTTCATTATTATCAGCCCGCGATCGGGACAAGGGAGATGTCTGGGGTTCAGTTTACTTTCTGCCCGCGATCGGGCACAAGGGAGATGTCTGGGGGCTGTTTACTTCTGCCCGCGATCGGGCACAAGGGAGATGTCTGGGGTTCAGTTTACTTCTGCCCGCGATCGGCACAAGGGAGATGTCTGGGGGTTCAGTTTACTTTCTGCCCGCGATCGGGCACAAGAGAGATGTTCGGGGTTCAGTTTACTTTCTGCCCGCGATCGCATTTCGTCCGCTGGACCACCAGGGATGTGAACGGGAGGGGGGATTTATTAAACATACTTCGGGTCCACTGGACCACCAGGGATGTGAACGGGAGGGGAGCTACTATTGATGCCCGCGATCGGGCTGGTGGGGGTACACTATGCCTGCCGATCAGGCGGGGGGGCACAGGGATTGAGTTAGCCAGCCAAGGTGGCAGCTGCTGTGTTGCGCCCCTGCAATACAGCAGCTCACCTGTGGTGGCCCTCGACTTGAGCTCTTTTTTTTGACTCAAAGTCCTGGCAGGCAGGTTGGGGTTGCGCCAGACAACTCTGCACAGCCCGGTTGAATATTGGCTGTGCAGTTTATGCATGGTTCTCCTCCAGTTGAGCATGCATTCATTTGCATTGCGCTGTTGCTCAGCCTGTTTTCAGTGGCGCAACTGCCTCCTGCTGAATATCGCAGAATGGCGTAATTTAGACTTAAGACAAGCAACCTTTTGAATATCTGGCCCTATGTGTTTTTATGCACCAGTCCTAAGTTTTTGTCAAAGTGGTGTCTGAATGTACTTTGAATCAAACCATCCACCTTCCAGTGTATTACCCAGAGAATGCCACTCCAGGGCAGCATTACTCCATAATTTGAGTCAAAAATACTCAGATATTATGTAAATCGCACCAAGGACTGTCAGAATCTTCTCAACTCTTTGTTTCATTCACTTGGAAAGAGGGCGCCCCTAGGTTCAAACAGTGCCTGTCTAAATGAGTGGTACATTGTATTGTATTATATTCTGTTATGGAAGTATGGTAATAAACTCTGGTGTGTGGTTTGTGGTCATTCTATAAGGGCATGGCCACTTCACTTGTTTCTGTAATGTTTCAGCTGTTGAAATCCATGCAGCTGCCACATGGAGCAGTGTCTACAACTTCACTAAACATTACTGTCTGGACATTGTGTCCCACAGAGAGCAGATTTGGCCTTGCTGTCCCACGGGGTCTCCTCTCATGAATCTGTATATTTCCATTTGCCCAGACTGTAACTTTTGGTACTGCTTGGGGCTAGCTCCAAAGATGTGACCTGAAGAAAGAGATATCCTTGAAGAAGGGTTCTGTGTGATAATAGCATCTGCAAATGGTGCCGATAAAAATGAGTGCACATCATCAAAATCAAAGTGGTGATGAGCACTATAGCACACTACAGAAACTCTTTACTGTTAGTCCTCAAAGGCTTGTGGGAACAAGAATGATTTCAATCCTCTTTAAAGATATCAACAGAGGGGCCTCCTCAGGTACCCAGGCAGCAAGTTTCAGAGGATTGGTGCTGCCACCTTGAAAGACTGATCCCTGTGTGAATTCAGTCTCACCCTGGGCACCCTGAGTAGGCCCTCATGTACTGACTGGAGAGAGCGACCAGAGCTATAGGGTGCAGCAGCTGTGCCAGGTAACCCGCACTAACCTGTGTAGGACCTTATAGGTCAAAAGATTTGTTTTAATGGAGATGCGCCAGTGCAGTTCACGAGCACCGTGAAATATGACATGATCTTGAGAGACCCATTATAACAGAGCCACCACATTTGCAGCAGCTGCAGGTTGCCACTTAGGCACCCTTGATCCTGAGGTAGGACTGTTACAGTAGTCAAGCCTTGAGGTGACAAAAGTGTGCCAGTGTGGCCAGATCTTCAGGAGGGACAAGGGATTTTATCCTGGCAACATTCCAGAGATGTTAAAATCCATTTTGGACAACTACTTGGGCATTCATTGTCAGCTCATTGTCCAGAATGAAGCCCAGATTTTTTCAGCTTGGTGGAGGTCCCCTATTGGGATGACCTGATGTATACAGTATCAAATCCTCCCAGAGGACTCCACCCCGGCTCCAACACCAACACTTCAGTCTTTCTCTGGGTACTCCACAGGACAGGGCCACTGGGTCTGAGGAATAATTCCCATCAGTCCTGTGCACCAGTTCCCAAATCCGTCCTCATTCTTTGTCTGACAGTGTGCATGCTGCTTCTCCCTTGCATTGTCTTGTAATGACCATAGTGTGGCCCTCCTCTAGGTTCCTTATAGCTTCATATATAGTGGAGACCAGTTTTAGTCTGGTTTTGGTAGTAAAAGAATGCAACAATGTTTGCAGGGGATTTTCTTCCACTCTGAGCACAGTGGTGTTTGATTCTGTAGTAAGGTAATGGCAGAGCTGCATAAAGCAGAAAAGGTCTTTGCATGTATGGCCAAATTCTTGGGCTAAGTGGAGGAAGGATTTCAGGGTTTCCCCACGTAAAGTTGCCCTGTTGTGTAGAGACCACTTCTCTCCCATCTGTGAAAACCAATGTCAAATGTAATTGGTGTAAAATCTAGGCATGCTCATATCGGGGTCAGTTTGCTAATGCTTCTGTTGAGCTTTGCTTTTACAAACCTGTTCCTAGACGTGAATGGTCAGTGTTTCCCAAGGGTTTGTGAGAGAGGTGTGTTAATCATGACTACATCCCTTCAGCACATTTTTAAAATTTCAAATAATAATAAGTACATACATACGGACACACAATGAAAACAGCAGAATAAGGCCATTAGGTCTGTCTAGTCTAGTTGTAGTGCAAGGCCCTCAGCATAAGGTACTGACCCTGCTGTCCTCCCCAATCTGTCCTTCCCTCCAACTACCCCTTTCCTGACCCTATTTTCCTCTTAACTCTATCCCATCTTCTCTTGAAGCAGCTCACTATCTTCAGCAAAACCCTCTTCGAGAAGTACATTCCAACCTGCTCCCACCCTTCCTGTCAAGAAGTGCTTCCTAGTCTCTTCTCCTAACCCTCCAACTTGAGACTGTGTAACCCCCAGCTTGTGACTGTGTTCCTCATGTTTCAGTTCCTACTAGCTTAGTAAGACCCTCCTTTCTCACCCTATTTATGCCTTTCAAATACTTGAAGGTCTCAATCATTTGGTTTGATCCGAGTTATTGCTCTATAAAATTACAATCAATTCAGTGAAAACCAATTGAAGTTCATTCCAATTTAGGTAAGTGAAACATTTATGAAATACATACGAAATAATAATCATGACAAAAATCTAAGCTAATAGACAAATATTTAAAGGCCTGCAAACTGACATGATTATATGACATTCAGTGTCCATAAACACATGTTATTGCATACAAAGTAAAACACACATAATGTAGCTTTTTCTGTTTCTAACCATGTATTGTAAAAGGCCCCATTTTATATTATTTAGCAGAATACACTCAAACAGTCCAGTTGTAAATATATCCCACTCATGAAGGAGGACATAAACAGGTTCAATTAGAAACCCAAAGAAAAGAAAGAAATGTACTGAAAACCTAAGCTATCACTGGCTCATACCCCATATTAGATCCCCATCAGAAAAGTTTTCTGTATGTCTCAGTTCTGGCCCTGGAATTTGTCACTTCCCATGTGTTCTCAAGCGATAACCAACATTCTCCTTAGGTGGTAATAAAGAAAACGAGTTTATGGTTGGCATTACAAACTTCTTGAAACTGTTTTATCTCTATAAACTCTCCATGGTTACACGATGTTTCAAGCTTGCTGATTTGTATAGCTCTTCATAACCAATCTTACGTCCTAAGATTATCCTAACTACCCTTTTGGATTCTTTCAATATCCTCAGCATCTCTTTTAGTTAGACCCCCGGTTCCAAACTGGCATCTGTATTCTAAAACAGGTCTAATGACAGTACAGTAATAGTATACATAAGTCTACCTGGCTCACACCAGCTCTGAATAGTATGAAGACAAGCATTTGTCAATGCCAAATGTTTGATGCATTAGAAGATGACTGCCCTGCACCTTGTTTATGCCCTTGAGGTACTTGAACATGTCTATCATGTTCCCCTGCTCCTCCTTTCCTCCAGTGAGTACATATTGAGGTCCTTTAATCTTTCCTGATAGGTTGTGTGTTGCAAGTCATGTACCATCTTGGTTGCCTTCAGTGGACCACCTCCACCCTGTCCTTTCTTTTCAAGCTCCTTCTACAATGTCTGTAATGAAGACATTGAACAGGACTGATCCCTGAGGTACCCCGCTGGTCACCACCTCTCCTGGATTGGATCCCATTACCACCACCCTTTGCCTCCTGTCCGTCAGCTAGTTTCTAACCCAGTTTATTAGCTTGTGCCCTGTGGCCAGACTACCCATCTTGTTAATCAGCCTTCTTAGCTGGTTGGTGTCAAAGCTTTCCTGAAATCAAGGTAGGTGACATCCACCGCCCCTCCTGATTTACCCTCTTTACTGAGCATTAGGGTTTCCACCCATCACACCCCTCAGTTCTCACCCCCTGCAGAGAATGACAGGCATTGGGGTTGTGTTTTAGGTCATCAGCCATAACGCCATGTTGCTCACCCCTTACCCCACCCTGCAGACATCGACTGGCATCACGGTGTGCCTTGGGGCTTTCAGCCCTCACGCTCATCCTGTTCCATAAGGAAATAAGCTAAGATGGGTACATATAGAGAGGGTAAATGTTAGCCAAGACCCCAAGGCACACCTCAATGCCTGTCGCTGGCTGCAGGGTGAGGAAGGAATGGTGTGAGCATTAAGGCGGATGACCCGAGTCACCCCCGATTCCTGTCAGTCTCTACAGGGTGGGGTGGGACACACGGTTGGAAACCCTAACACCCTGGGCGCTTGTTGGTATTTCACACCAAATTTTCAACATGGGATTTTGAGACTCTCTCTTGAACAGTGGCACTATCATTTTGTTACTCAATGCCGAAAGATGATTTCGTAGCAACTGCCTATTCGGCGCAACAGGTGCAAACACATTTTAGGCAGGATGTGAAAATAACAGTTATACTGTTTATGAGGGGTGTGAAAACTGGCAATATTAAATATTTAGAGTGAAATATATTTGCCAGTTATGTGCATGCATAGTGAAATTTCAACAATTGCATGTAACGTGGGCATTTTCGGATATTTTTGTACCAAATTTTCAACATGGCCTTTTTGGGATCCTCTACCATGAACAGTGACACTGTGATTTCATTAATCCATCCTGAAAGTTGATTTTGCAGAGTGACCACCCCATTCTGTGACACAGGTGTGAAACACGCTTCAGGCAGGATGTGTAAAGTGACAGCTGTACTGTTCATAAGGAGGTGAGAAATAATGGCAATGTTGAAATCTGGAGGAAAATATAGAAAACTGGTGAAGTTACTGAGCCTGTGTAGAAACTGCAACACATGCTTGTAATGCAGTCATTTTTTCACCAGATTTGTAACATGGGCTTCTGGGACCCCACCTCATGAACAGTGAGTAGCACTGTTGTTTTGTTAATCAGTCCCAAATGGTGATCCATGCAGCGACCGCAAAATCACTTTTAGGGACCGAGTTAACAAAATGACAGTGACAGTGTTTATGATTTGGGGTCCCAAGAACCCTATGTTGAAAATTTTGTGCCAAAATTCCTAAAATGGCTGACGTAGTAACATAATTGACCCCCCAATTGACTGCCATTATACTGGTGCTTATCTTTAATTCTTTAGTTTGCCGGTCAGTTTTGAAGAGTGCAGATGTTTCCCAGTCTGGAGAAGATGATTGTCCTAACCTCCAGAGATAAGTATGGGATGGGGGGTAAGGAAGGTGGGTGTTCAGTGGGAGGGTGGGGGTGGGGAGGGGGGACTGGGGAGGCAGGGACCGTTTTTGTTTTGCAGGTTAAAAAATACATTGGGGCGGTTTCTTTATTTACATGTAGAAACTAAAAATAAATACTTTTGGGCACAATGGGTGGGCTCCCAGTGTGCCACATGAGTTGGAGGGTAGGGGATACATGCTGCCGACAGAGGGATTGGGCACCTCTGTTGGCAAATAAGGTGGACTTGGGGGCATCCCAAACTGGGAGTGGGTATTTTGGGTTGGAAACATAAATAAATATAAAAATCTCTGGTGTGCTGCTATGTGGGGTGGGGGATAAGAAGGCCATTTGGGGATTGGGCACCCCAATGTTGGCAAAAAGACTTTGAGGAGCAAACCAGTTTGATGCAGGATTCTGCATCAAGAAAAGAACATCGGACGGTTTTATTTTTTTCACAGGTTTCTTTTTTTAATAGCACATTTTGCGCACACTGGGGTGGGCCTCAGTGTGCCACATTAATTGGGGAGAATACATGCCAACACTAGGATTGGGCACCCCATGTTGGCTTTATCAGAAAGCCGCACTAATGCCTAATTCTGAGGGGGGCGGAAAAAATAAGCACTGGGAGAGAGAGCCGCGAATGCGCTAATGTTTAAGCTTTGGGTGTGGGTCAGAGGGAGCAAAGATGGGCCATAACTGTGGCTATGCGCATTAGTGTACTCTAATGCACATGGCCAGAGTTCGGTCACAGAAAGAAATGAAATGCTCCCATTGAGTGGTTCATTCTTTAAAGGAAAACTGCATCCTCATATCTTCTAAATGTCATTTGCTTCCATGTCAACAGACAACTCTCTTCATGTAGCTATTAAAGATGTATACAACTGCCTCAGTTAGTTTTCGACTTCATACTAGGGCCTTGTCACTCTCTCCTGGGCGGTCCATTTCTGGTTGTTGAAATCTCATTGTCCCAGAGAGCTGCATTAGCATATGAGACTGTGATGTGTCAACATTTAAACTCCCAGTATGCCTGTCTGCTTAAGTAGTTTTAAAACCAAGCTGCAAGAAGGTGTGAAATACCACATTTACCTTCAGTGAGTTTTACAAGCTATCTGAGTTGTAATGCAGTCTTTGTTCCCTTTAAACTCCATTTGGTTTATAAGTTTCAGAGAGTTTTTGCAGGGTATTTGTTATTTTAACATAGAGATGCTTGATATAAATGGTTGATTTGACATCATGTTCTCATATGCTAATGCAGCTCTCAGGGACAATGAGATTTCAACAACCACAAAATGGACCCTCCCAGGAGAGTGACAGGGCTTAGTATGAAGTGGAAAACTAACTGAAGCAGTTGCATACATCTTTAACTGCTACGTGAAAAGAGTTGTCTGTTGACATGGAAACAATAACATTTAGAAGATATGAGGGTGCAGTTTTCCTTTAAGTCCAGGACACGCCACGTCAGCAAAGCTTTAATTGCTGTCATGAGCAGAGTGCCTAGTCATTGGTGTGCACTGTCAAACCCATTGCAGTTTCAGCTGTAATTAGCTTGACAGTGACACACCTCTCATTTCCCATTGTTGTCCCAAGACGCTTGGTGCGCAAGCACATCAAATGCAAAATAAGTCTCTGTTTGCTTTCTTGAGCATCTGTTCCACTTGCTGCCTTCAACCAAAATCCTGTTGTACAATCAGTCCTAAGAACTTTATCTACAGCCTCAATGTGTGACCCATCCCTCCAATAAAACCAACAGTGGTACAGGGTCCCACTTTTCTTGATTTTCTGAACCTCGATTTCTTTACTTTTATCCTCGGTGATTTGTATATGTTTTTCTCTCTGCCACTTCAGAATATGTAGTAAATCAGCTTACAATTTACTGTTTCTGTCTAAGAAATTGTCTTTAGCTGTAGTGTCATCAGCATATTTAATAGATGGCTCAGTAGTCACCAGGTAATTAATCATAATCAGGAACAAAACTGGCCTCAGTTTGGTTCTCTGAGTGGTGCCTCCACAAACTATGTCGCATATGGTTTGAAACCTGTTTACCTCCACCCATTGAATTTTCCCTCTAAAAATTGTACACTCACCACCTCAAACGTAGTGGAATGTAAAACTGTTCTAGTTTGTTTAAAACAATATTGTGGTCCATAATGTCAAATGCCTTTGCACTGGTGCCGGAACGGTTTGAAAAGTGGTAGGGCTAAGGATGTAAGGTAAATTCTCCCTAATAATAATGCAAAACCTCTAGGGCCACTTTACGAAAGGCAAGTATAATACAATGTCGCAGACGAAACTGCACACATCAAGACCGCACGGCATGATACAAATGAGGGCAACACCCAACTGTTTTCTTGCACTTTGTGGGGGCTTTGCCCTCTCGAACCATATGATCAACTCAAGGGGTGTGGACACAGGGGCAAGATACATAATTGTAAAAAAGATTCCTAGAAGGGAATCAAACCACTTCCCCAATCCCATTCACTGCTGGGTCACATGCTCTAGCCTCTCCACCATGGGAGCAACTTGACTGAGCACCTGGCCAGGAGTGACTACATTCAATTCCTTGTTGCTGGTGATCATCAGGGGATAGCAATACTTTCTATTGCTGTACTTCTCCTGTTGCTGTAAACCCACAGCGTAGTAGCAGTGCAGTCTCTGTGCATGGTATCATCCATGATATTATGACCCGTAGGTTACTGAAAGTTGTAGGGCCATAGCCCTAGTGCTTCCTCCCATTTTGGTACCTATGTGCCTTTCTATAATCAACCAAAACGGTCCTCACAAATTCTCCATCATCCCATGCTTTTCACATAAAAGTAAACATTTTATAGCTACCAAAGTGGTAGAGCTCACCCCAAGGAACCAAACTGGTTTACATCCAAAATTCCCATGTTCATTTCTGTGATCCAGTTAGTAATAAAACCTTCGCATTTTTGAAATAAACTAGTTAAGGAATTCGGTCTAAAATCTTTCCCAGTCTCACTAGGGTGGAGACTTTAGGAAGGAATATTACTCTTGCTTGCTTCCACTGATTAGGTAACTTACCAGTTTCTAATGATTTATCAAAATATTACACACCAAAGATACTAGTATATCAGCACCACCCTCCAATCCAATTTGGGACCAAATGTGGTCCCATAGCTGTATTCATTTTAAGTTTTTTCATTTCCTTGCACAGTCATCACTGTAGTGGGACATTTAACTTGTCATAAGGTTTAGGTTCTAGAGGGTTTAAACTCCTACTCATATCACATAGTGTTTTATTAAGGGCAACTATAAATGTGTGGGCATTATTTTAACCAGAAAAAAAACACATTTCTTGGCCCATTTGTATACTTGTCAGAGTCATTACATAGCAAACATTTTTGTCCTCTTCTACCACCTCCTGGGTTCAGAGTTCTTTAAACTTGTCAATTTTTCTCTGATAGTAAGCATCTGCCTCCTTTTGGACTCTCTTTATCTGGTTTTATAATTTATTATGTTACCATGTCTTGTCTTTAAAATACCCTCTGCCTCTGGCTTATTAAGCTTTTAAACCCTCCATGGTGTATCACTGTTGTATCATCATGTCCCCTCAGTCTCTCCTCTCCTCCAGGGAGTACATGTTCAAGGCCTCTAATCTCGCCTCATATGCTCTACCCTGCTGACCCATGATTATCTGTGTTGCCCTCCTTTGGACTGTCTCCAGCAGGTTAATATGATTTTTAAGGTATGGGCAACAGTACTGTATACTGTACTCCAGATGGAGCCTGACTAATGACCTGTACAAGGGCGGTATTACCTCCTCCTGCTGCTGCTGGTCCCTCTGGCAATGCAGCCCAACATTTTATTTGTCTGTTGCTGCTTTCCCACACTGTGTGGAGTGTTTCAGGTCACTGGTGATCATCACTCCCAGATCCTTCTTCTGCTCTGATGCAGATACCTGGACCCTCCTAGAATGTACTCAGTCCTTGGGTTCTTGGTTCCAATGTGCACATCTTTGCATTTCTTAGCATTAAATTCAAGCTGCCAAATCCTGGACCACCTCTCTAGTTTTTCCAGAGCCTTCATTAGGTCCTGTATCACTTCTACTGTGTCCACCCTCCCACAGTGTTTGATGTTATCTGCAAATAGGCAAATTGTGCCTTAATGCCATTCCTAGTATTGTTGAGAACAATATTGAACTGCACTAGTTCAAGCACTGAACTCTGTGGGACCCTACTGGTGATCTACTGGGTACTAGATAGCTCACACCCGACCGCGATGCTCTGGGTCAGCCAGTTTTCTGCCCAGTTGGTCAATCCTTTCCTCAACCCCAAGATCTGCCAGCTTCCTGATCAACCTCTTGTGGGGTACGGAGTCCAAGGCCTTGCTGAAGTCCAGGTAAAGGATGTCCGCTACTTAGCCCCTGTCCGCTGTTTCAGTGACCCGCTCACAGAAATCAATATGATTTGTTTGGCATGACCTCCCTCCCATAAACCCACATTGTCTCTCATCTTGGAGAACATGCTCATCTGGATATCACTAACCTTTCCTTAGGTATGGTCTGCTTGGCACTGCACATGATTGAGGTCAGACTGGCCCAGTCTGTAATTCCCTGGGTCATCCTGGGGCCACTCTTATGGAAGGGACACTACATGTGCCATTCTCCAGTCCTGCGGTGCCACCGCCTCCAGTGAACTATTGGAACAGGCCCGCCAAGAGATCTGCAAGCTGCTCGCCAGTTCCTCAGCACCCTTAGGTGAATGTCGCCCTGGCCTGGGCATTATCTTTCCTTAATGCTAGCAGGCCAGTCCTCACCCTATCCACAGCTATCAAAACATCTGTGCCACTGACCCTCCCTTCACCCTCCTTCCACCTTGTGACACCGGTTTTGTCTCTCTCTGTCCTTGGTGAAGATGAAACAAGTACTGATTCAGTACCTCTGCTTTGCCCCAATTCTTCTCCACTCCCCGTTCCCTTTATTTTTTTATTACTACTGTGTTTATTCTGCCCTGCGTGGCGCTCCCAAAGGGGCATCCAACCGCTGGCTCTGCCCGCCCAGAGATCTGGGTGGCTCTAACTGCACCCAGGAGGGTCTGGGACAGCCATCTTGCCCTCCTGCTGGAGGGCCTGCATCTTTCTCTCAGCCAGGACAGCCACGGGACCCCAGCCCACGGGCTCCTCGCAGTCCCTCTGGGCAGCGAGAGCACAGCCATGAGGCTGCATGATCACTTCAGTCGATTTTTTTTCCTCCTCAGTTAGCCCCTGAACATGGACATGCAGTGATGTCTAGGAACAGCGCGTCAGATGTTCAAGCTACATTGCCCCATGTTTACACTGGGCCAAGGTAGTACCCTCAGGGCATCCCCAGAGGTTGCTACAGTGCAGTGGATGTCCCCAGCCCACCCCAGGACTAGGAGAGCAGTCTGTATCCTCAGTCTTAGTCCTCCCCTGCCAACCCCGACGACCTGGGTTCATTCCCGAGCCGAATTCGCTTGCGGGCGCTGAGGTGTGGCATCTAGCCTCAACCCTCAGTGCCACCGGCTGGCTTCTGTCCCTTTTCTTGCAGGCTTACCTTTTACTGTTGCTAGCTGGGTGACCAGTACTAACCAGCTGGGTGCTTTGGCCCGCGAAGTTCTTTCCTTGTTTGCCACACCCACTGTGGCAACCATTATTCCCTCCTTGATGATGGATCACTTTAAGGTGACGCTTTTAACAGGTAGCTTATCTTTCTGAAGTCCACCTTTCTGATATCCAGGATGGATTTTAGTCTTGGTGGGGCCCTTCCCATTTCCAACTGGAACAACACCGTGCAATGATCACTGCCATCTAAGGGCTCCTTGACCTTTATATGCTGGATGTGGTTCCCATTTCTCAGCACCAGATCAAGGATTGCTCTTTCTGGTGGGTTCTATGACTCTGAGTCAAGAACCTACTTTACATTGCATCTAGTATCACCTGACTCCCTAGCACAGGTCACGCTTGTACTTCAGTTCACTTTGGGCAGGTTGAAGTCTCCCACTGTTATCACCTCTTTCTTCCCACATCAGTTAGTATTTTCAAGTTCAATTCCTGCCTCTGTACTCTTTCTGGTTGGGTGGTCTTAGAGCACCCCAACCTCACCTTCCTCTCTGTCAGACAGTAACTGAATACACATTGCTTCTGACCTCCCTGTTCGACTCCTTCCTCTTATACATTATGGCCCCCTAATGTAAACTGCCATCCTCCCATTTTCCTACCTCTCTATCCCTCCTGTATAATTTATATCCAGGGATCGAGATGTCCCAGTCATGGCTAGGTGTGGCCCATGTCTCTGTGATTGCCATAATGTCTATTCCCTTCTGCCAGCAATGCCTGCAACAATGACTGCAAGCCATCCATCTTGTTCTAAGACATCGTGCCTTCATAGACACCACCTTCCACCCAGAGTCTGAGCCTCTTCACTTCCCTCCCATTTTTCCCTGTTGCTTGTGCCCCCCACCTCCCACTGCTAACCCCTTTACTCCTGCTCATTCTCTCTCCACTACACCCTCCAGTCCTCCCTACTGGTATGGGGGTAGGTCTGCTGACCTCTTTTTCCTGCAATCTCGTGTCCTGCAGGCCTGCTTCTGCCCTTCCAGTTAACATTTTTAGTTTATGGACCCTCCAGTTTGTCCCTGTCAACCCTCGACCCCCACTACTTAGCAGCAGCCTGTCTTGTACAAAAGTGTTTTATATGTCCAGGTCTCCTCCAGCCCCAAGTACAGTCGCATTGTTCCTCCTTGTGCCATTCCCCATCCAGTCATCGAACACCTGTATCCTTTTTCTTCCTGACCATCCTGACTCTCAGTACTGCCAACACCTCCGAGAATGAGGCTCTGGCTACCTTCCTGCTGGTTCCCATACCACCCTTAATCCTTCCTTACTACCCCATCCCCCAGGTCATTAGTACCTAGGTTTATAATAAACATTTGGTTCCCCAACTCCCCAGGTTTTGGCACACCCTTTCTGCTGTCATCCCTGGCATGCAAACCACCTTCCTGCCTGTATTTGGCCCCTCTTCTTTCCCCAGTGAATACCCTTAATTATAGAAGTCCCTAAGATTACCACCCTTCCACCCTTCCATTCCTGCCTCCATCCTTTCCTTCTTTAACTGCCGTACAAGCTTCTCTCCTCTAACTGCTCCTCTGTTTTGGCTACTACCCACCTTATTCTCCTCAAACCCAGTTTGCCTGACACCCCATAGCCAGTGCTTGCCCTCTGACTTTTTACCACTCACCCATGTCCTTCCCTCATCTGGCCACCCAACACACCATCTTCTTCCACTCTCCTCCTGTCACTTACCCCTCCTCACCCCACCTACACTCTCTGTGTTCCCTTTTCCCACCCACCTTAACTACTTTGTATTGTACTACCTCTGCTGTCCTACTCCCCTGACCCCATTGTCTTAACCTAACCTCTTTCCCCACCTCCTGTCCCCCTTCTCACTTCCAGACAGTGAGTGAAATCTTGTTCATAAAGGCACCTCTTTGAAGGCTTCTACTCCTGTTGCATCTCTCGAGTCCTACCCTTCCCCCCCTACCACTTGCTGTTTCCTCCCGGCTCCCCTACCCTCCAAGGCAGGGCACCCCCTCAAGAGCTGGGGTTATCCTTCTACCCTTTCTCCTACTTCTGACCCTCATCCCCTGGCATCCCCATCTGTCTTTTCTCTCCCTGCCCTGCTCCTCTTACACTCCACTCCATCCTCTCAGCTCCCATCTGAGCTGCCTTACTCTACCCTTAGATGTTCCAGGGTCCTGCACACTGGACAGCCCACTCTTACCCACATCATCCCCAGGAATACTGGCACCCCACAATGTTACAGCACACTGCCTCTTCCCACTATCCTGATACCTGTACATGCTCCTATTCCCCACATCCTCCCGATCCTTGGCTCACTCGCCTCTAGATAGGTACCTCTCGTGTATAATCCAAATAGGGATGTCTGCAAAAGCCCTCCAAACCTCTCATTTCTCCTATCCCCTACCTCTTCCTTAATCCTCAATACAAATATAAGCTAACTCTAGCTAGGGACCAGCTGCACTCCTTGCCTTTGATACCCTTTTGGGCTTGTCCCAGATAGTAGCTGGCTGCCTTCTGTAGGACACCCCTAACCTGTTCTATTTACAAGCTGACCCTAGAGAGGGTCAGCTGCAATCCCACCGCAACCTTCAGTGTATTTCCTGTCCTCCTTCACACTTACCTGTCCTTCACCGACCAGCGTAAAGTCCATCTAGTCTGCCCTTAATATTCTTGAGACCTTGTGTCAAAATGGGGTCTTTGTCTGCACTATCCACACCCTGCTTCCTGTTTTACTACTATCCCGAGTATCTGTTGCTTCCTAAAGGAAACTTCTACCTGTAATCGGTCGGCCTCTGCGGAACATGGCTCGATTAGCATTTTCACAAAGTGTTTTAATTTTTCAAGTTACAGTTCGTGAGATATAGAGATATTATCTGGTTGATCCTGGCACCTCCCACCAGTATTTGAACTGCTCACACACCCACAAACTCCTGCAGCTGTCCCAGGATGACATATGTGACAGGGAACACTGCCCTGTCTGGATAGACATAAAGAAATTCTGGAGGTCAGGGTAAGGGCAACAGACTTCTAGGAAAACATAAACTGAACTTACAAGCTGAAATGGGCAGACTGGGTGGGCCATAGGCCCTTATCTATGACACTGTCTATGTATCTATGGAACAGCTGTGGGGCGTGTTAGGCATCCTGTGTAATGGAAGATTACAGCTCCAGTTTCCAATATATACTGTATGTCCTGGTGCTACACGGAAACCAAGTATAGATCGGCAGTTGACTATCAGTCTATACCTGGTCTTGGTATAGTACTGGGACATATATATTGGAAACTGGAGCTATTAATAGTTCCATTTACACAGGATGCCTACACGCGTCCCCACAGCTGCTCCCCATCTCATATGTCATCCTGGGATAGCCCTGGGAGGTTGTAGGCACACCAGCAGTTCAAAATGTTGGCAGGAGGGAGGCAGGATAATCCAGATAATAGAGTATCTATGTATCTCACCAACCATAACTTGAAAAATTAAAACACTTTGTGAAAAGAGCTAATCAGGCCATGCTTCACACCATGGCATGGTCCAATACAGGTGGACATTTCCTTTATCTCTGTCCCAACCATTATTGATTTTGGCACCCATCACCTCTGCTGGCAGACTTCCATGGCTCAACCACTCTCTGTAAAATAAAACTTTCTCACTCATGACCTCATGATCTAGATTCGCTATTCTTTTGCTATTTTATTGAAGAGCACCTCACATTTCACCTTATTTATTCTGTTTGGGAACTTGAAGGTCTCTATCATATCACCCCTCTCTCTTATGGCCTCTAGGTGAGTTCATGTTCAGTGCTCTAAGCTGATCCTTGTAGGGTCTGCCCTGCTGGGCATGAATCATTTGGTCACCTGCACTGCACTGTCTCCTACCTGTCCTTGTCTTTTCTTATGTGAGGACTCCAGAACTGGGCACAGTACTCTAGGTGTGGTTTCTGGAGTGATCTATAGAGAGGTAGTAGTAATACCTCTTTCCTCTTTGTGTCAAAACCCCTACTTATTACTCTAGCTTCCTATTTGTCTTACTGTATGCCTTGTTAGCCTGACTAGATTGTTTAAGGGAGTCACTTATGATGCGCCTAGGTCCCTGTCATCAGAAATGGTGTCCAGCTAACCTCTCATTCAGTATAGTTCTGGGGTTCTTGCTCCTTATGTGCATTACCTTGCACTTTTGTTTTTAATTTCAGCTGCCAAACCCTGAACCACCTCTCAAGCCTTGCCAGTTCCTTCTGCATCTCCCTTACCACCTCCTCACTGTCTACTCTACCACAGAGCTTAGTGTTATCTGAAAAGAGCCACATCTTGCCCTGTATTAATTCTCCTGTGTCACTGATGAACAAATTGTAAAGGACTGAACCCAAGGCTGATTCCAGTGGCACTCCACTGATAACCTCCCTCTCTTGAGATCTGACTCAGGACCCAAGGCAGCATGGTTTCCAGTAGGAAGGTCATGTCAGACAAACCTAATAGATTTCTTTTACTGGGTGACCAGTAGTAGACCAGGGAGGGGCTGTGGATATGGCCTACCTAGATTTTAGCAAGGAATTTGACACCGTCTCACACAAAGATTAATATACAAGTTAGCCAGCCTTGGGTGGGTCCCCAGGTTGTAGCCTGGATAAAAACTGGCTGGACAACAGGATGCAAAGGGTAATCATAAACTGAGTCCAGAGTGAAGAAAGGAGCATAGCTTAGCGAGGGTACTGCAGGGTTCGGTTACTGGGACGGTCCTCTTTGTCTTTATAAGTGACATTGGAGAGCACCTGGAAGGAAAAGTATGTCTCTTTGCAGGCGACACAAAGATCTGCAACAGGGCTGATACACAAGGTGGGTGGAAAGGATGAAAAGGGACTTGGCAAGGTTGGAGGAATGGTCAAATATATGCAGCTCAGATTTAGTGCAAAGAAGTGCAAGGTAATGCATCTGGGAAACAAAAACCCAGGGAAGAGTGCACAATGGGGTGAGATAATAACAACAAAATTGAGAGACCTAGGAGTAATTATATCAGATCACCTAAAGGTGGGCAAGCAATGTGAGAAGACAGTAAGGAGAGCTAGGGGATACTGGGATGCATAGGGAGAGGCATCAACAGTGAAAACAGGAAGTTGTTATCCCTCTGTACAAACAGTTGGTGAGACCCAATCTGGAGTACTGCATGCAATTCTGGAGACCCCATCTCCGCAAGACATAGACAGAGTGGAGGCTGTTCAGTGGAGGACAACCAAATGGTGCGGGTCTGCACCAGAAGACATCTGAGGAGAGACTAAAGCAGCGTAATATGTATACCCTTGAGGAAAGGAAGGAGAGGGACATGATAAAACTTTCAAGTATCTCAAGGGAATTAACAAAGTACAAGAGGGTAGCATCTTTCGAGAAAGGGATGTGCAAGAACAAGGGGCACAAGTTGAAGATAGAGGGAGGGCGGCTCAGAGTAATGTTAGAAAGTATTTTTCACAGAGAGGATTGTGGATGCATGGAACAGCCCTCCTGAGGAGGTTGTGGAATCGGAACAGTGGGAGAATTCAAGAATGCATGGGACAGGCATAAGGCAATTCTAGTGGAGGGTAGGAGGAAGTAAGCTGTTGATTAACTAGAATCTGCAGCTTATCCATCAGAATGAGGAAATGGGCAGACTAGGTGGGCCAAGTGGTCCTTATCTGCCGTCAAATTCTATGTTTCTGTCTGGCTCCATTTATTGCTATCCCTCTACTGCCTCCCAATCAACTTCCACTCATCAAACCATGTCCTTACTGTACCCAGATCCTTTAGCTTCTTCTTCAACCATCTCTGTGGCACCAAGTCGAATGCCCTGCTGAAGTCAAAGTACAGTAAACCCACTGCATGACTCTTATCCACTGTCCTTGTTATCCAGTCAAAAATTACTATCAGGTTGGTCTACTATCCTGGAGCCTGTTTTCTCCAGGTAGTATACTAGGTCCTCTTTGACTAGTGCCTCCATCAGTTCACCCACAACTGAGGTAAGACTGGCAGGTCTGTAGTTTTCTGGCAGCCCTTTGTCCACACCGCTGTGCAGTGGAACTACATCTGCTACCTCCAGTGTTTCAGAACCACCCTCTGTCTGAACTGAGCTATTGAATAGCCTTATCAGGTGTTCAGCTAATTCTGATGCCAGTTCCATGATCACTCTTGGTGCATCCAATCCGGCCCCAGTGGCCTTTTCTGTCTTCAGGACTGTTAGCCCTTTTCTGACCCTTTTACTAGGAAATACTCATTGTCTCATTTCCAGGACCCACTTTTCAGCAGCTTTTATGCCACTTTCTGGCTAAGGCCCACTATCCTCTCTAGTGAACACTGAGCAGAAGTAGTCATTCAGAGCGGCTGCTTTCTGTTTATCCTTCTCTGTTACCCTGCCTCCATCTGTTAGCCTAGTGATTTTCCTACCTGTTTTTCTTTTCCCTTATATATCTGAAAACTGTTTTTCTCCACCCATAACCCCTATGCAATATGCAGTTTTATGTCTGCTTTATCCCATACTGCCTTTTTGGCCTTCCTAGTTCTTACTTGGTACTCTCCTATTCTTCATCCTCTCCTTCCCTTTATACCTGATGAAGCCTTTTTGGCCCTCACTGCCTCCCTGACCTTTTCAGAGAATCTTATTTGTCTCTTCTCTTGCACCTGTTTCTCTTGTTAACCATTGTCATGCATGTCTTCATCACCTCTTGAATGGCCACTTTCATTTCTCCTTATCTTTCCACAACTCCCCTTATAGTGTCAGCTCCAACTAGCCTGTCCCAGACTCATCTGGATAAAGTCTGCCCTCTGAAATCCAGAACTTCAGCCTTTGATGAAGGCTTACTGGTACTGTGACAGGGCTGAATAAGGTCCTGCCCATTTACGTAGAAAGAGTTTAAACACTAGGGTCTGTTCTTGTCGTCTCCTTTCTGTCTCTTCTCCATCTGGTTGAGCAACCAAATTTTCTTGTGGGACCTAGGAACTGATCACTCCGATGGTTTTGCAATTTTCTGCCCTCTCTATCTCTCTACCTTCACTTGCTATTTCTGTTTTTTTCATCCCCTTGCATATCTATGGTATAAAAATACATGTGAATCTTTTAACTGTATATAGTTATAATGTTGAAATGATTGCAAATCTATTTGGAACTCAAGGGTTAACCTGAGATGCAGTTTGTAAGCAGTTTGCAGAACTGTAAACAAGAGAGGTCAGTTCTGAGTCACTATGTTCTTTTGCTGCTACTGCATCCAATCTGACAAAAGACATTCTGTAAACTGACAAGAACATTCTGTTAGAAGCAGAACATCTCTTAACGAGGTTCCTAGGCAAAGACTTATAATAAAAGCAGCAATGATTTTGCTAGAGAGAAAAGGAGAGTAATAGACTTAAAGACTGAAACTTAGAATTAAGAGAAAAACACTCATTTTCCATTTGCACTGCCTTTGTAAATAGTTATTCTGAACAATTTTATTTTTATTTGACTTATTGATAATAAAGCGCTCATTGTGAATGTTGAAACTGCTACTGGTTTTCCTATGCTTCTTGACTTGGGTCTCGATGACAGTACCACGGGCCAACTTGAACCATATGATGTTATGGTCACTGGACCCCAGTGGCTCCCAAGCCACTCCACCTTCCTTTTCTGAGCTGATGAGCTCCACCTCAGGAATGGTAGCCTACCTTGTAGGTTCTTTGACCAATGGCATGAATATAAATTTCTGCAATGTATCTACTAGGGCCTGGTTTCTGGTGCTCCTAGCTGCTGGAATGTCCCAGTCAATGTGTGGCAGATTGAGATCCCTAACTACTACCAGCTCCTCTCTTTTTGCTGTCCCCTTTTCTACTTCTGCACCTAGTTTCTATCATTCTTGTACCTCTTCCTTGATGGTCCATAGACCATCCCCCATACCTGATTTCTTACCTGATGCCTCAGTGAACTGAACCCAGCAATTCTATTTACCCCATTCACTCCCTTGATGGATCCATCCTCCACTGCTTCGATTTCATCCCTGAGAGAGCTACCCTCTCCTTTACCTTCCTTGTATCACACATATACATAGGGGAATAATATTTTTGAGGAGACTCTATGTGAAGGGGATTGGGGGTTATAATAAATAATAAACTAAATTCTTCAGACCACTGTACCACACAAATATCTAAGCGAACCAAACACTATGGTCTGTTAGACAAAATTTTAAAAACAGAAAAATTCACGTAGAGGTTGAGGCACTGGGCATACACCTCGCGGCACGCTGGTGACAGGTTTGGGAGCGAGGCCCCGGTCATTGGGGTCGGCACGGAGGAGGGGAGCTGGATGGAGCTGCAGGCAACTCTCCTCTCCAGGGTGGCAGGGCTGCATCCCTCAACTAATGGCTGCCCCCTGGTGGAGGCCAGGGCACAGTGCAGGCTGTAGGGTGCCAGGCATAGGCCAATGGAGGCGGGAAGGGGGTCATTATCGGGGCTGCAAGGCATCGCGCCTTCTCCCTGGGACCCTCGGGAGAAAACAGGAGGAGAAATACTGGCAGCAGGATGACGACTGACTCCTGCAGGTGCTGCTCCCTGGGCGGGCATATGGTAAGCCCGGCAATCCTGGGGATGGGGCTGGGGAGTCAGTCACGATGGGGCCATCCAGAGGGACAGAAATAAGAGTAAAAAAGGCAGAAAAGTGGAATTTATTATACCCCTTTATAGAGCATATGTTAGGCCTATTCTTGATTATGGCAGCCAAGTCTGGTGTCCACTGAACAAAGGAGAAATATGTAGAGTATAGAGGATTCAGGAAAGGCCACAAAACTAGTATTCAGTATCAGAAACTTTAGCTACTTCACTCACCTTAATCATCTTAATCTGACGTTTCTGAAAACTAGAAGGAAAAGGGGTTTATTAATGTCCACGATATAATGCATGATGCTTAATCAGTGAGTTAGGGATAGAATTTAAAAATAATAATTTGGGCACTAGGGTCATCCCTTGTAACTCAAACCATTAAAAGTCTGAACTAACAAGGGAAAGGTTTCTATACACAACGTATAGTGAACCTCTGGAGTAAGTTACCTACTGAAATAATAATTAGTAAAGATAAGAAGGAATTTAAAACTAAGCTAGAGATACATTTTAGAGGGACATGATCTATCTTATTGTGGATGATGAATAGAAGCACATATGTGCCAATCATTCCTCTGCTCTGTTACATTTTAGTCTGACCTTTCAATATGGTAGCCTGGGACTGGCAGGTTCCAGTCATTGTTCTCTGTGGTCCAAGTTTCCATAATGGTTACAAGATCCAACCCACCATCTGCTATGATCACCTGTAGCTCACTGATTTTGTTTCCCAGGCTCCTAGCATTAAGGTAGACCGAGAATATGGCTATCCTCAGGTTTTCATCTGTCTTCTAAGCTGGTTTTGAACATTCATTGTTTAACAGCATTTTGCTTCTGGCTAAGATAAACTAACATGCAACGAGGCAGTAGATGTATGCATGCCAGCTGAGAATACTGATGAAAACCTAGGACAGCAATATTTAAAGGAGGGATCTTAGTGATTTTAAATCCAACTAAAGGCAAAATCAGACTTCAGAGGGGCAAAAGAGCATCCCACAAGATTGTAGTAGCAGGGTAATCTACAATAGAATAAAATGAATTGGTACAAAAATGTTTACTGGTACACTGCTTGTTTAAATTCCTGTTTCATCAGTTCCTCATGGAGAATAACATCCAACATTTGATTCAGTGGGAAGGGAAGGTCACAGAGAGCATATGTAATAGCAGAATTAGTACCCCAAGAGGAAAACTGTATCATTTGGCCTTTGGTGCCTAGAGATTTCCACCATTTGTGGTTTTCCTCACTATAGTGCCAATGACCATAACATTTAACGATAGCTCCTTTCCATTTTAACCAGTTACAGCAGCTATTTCCACATGATATTGAATGCTGCATCTAACTTGATGGCAGAAGACAAACACAATGGACATATAGGCCAAGATTTTGAAAAGGCGCTGTTGCAGATGTGGGAGCACAATCCGCTGCCATTTGCATCAGCCAGAATGCATCCAAACATGGGTGCCGGTTTCAAAAGGCACCCTGCATTTGTGGCACTTTAAGATTTAAGGCAGTGTGTGCTAAAGAATGAGGCATGCATCATTTTATTATGGACTGTAATGTGTCCGAATGTTTGACACTGTTAGGCCATCTAATAGATGATATAACAGTGCAGACATAAGTCCACTTCAAACATAGAGCTTTCAGATCCATGATCCTCTTTAAAAATCCTGATCCAGGCCTGGTTTTCATCTAACATTTTTGTGTTCCTCTCCACCTCTCTCCCAAGAACCACTCTCATTCTAGTGGTGCCTGCATTGCCATTGTGATTTGCATTCTTAGCAGTGGGCTCTGTGATCCCACTAGTACTCCCAACAGCAGTTTGCTGGTTTGTTCCCTTCATCTTTCATATAGGCTATTGCCAAGCACTGCATCTCTACATGTTTCCATATACTGACCAGCTGCTCACCCTTGAAAGCAGAATTTATTGCCTGGCTGCTCTACACCCACATACAGATGTCTGGTGTATCATCTCTGTGTTCAGCTGTTTCAGTGTTCTGTGACTCAAGGCACAATTTGGACAGCCAATATTTGATGTGTTCTGGGACTGGAATAATCAGTGGAGTAACCAACCTTAAAAATGTATGCACCCAAAATGCAAACTGTAGGCGGGGGTCTGGGTGCCACCTAAGCCCCCAGAACATTTTAGTTTTTGCATTCTGGTGCATTTTGAGGTCATCTGAAGCATAATTTGCTATCCTGTTACTCCCTCCCTATGCCCAGTAAGTTGCCTTTAGCCACTCACAGAGTCCGTCCCCCAAGTCCAGCATGTTGCCTGAAGCCTGCTCCAGGAGTGCTGGAGCCATTCTAAAAGTGGGGAGGGGTGCATGGTCTGATGAGGAGGTAGCCATGAAAATGCTTTAAAAGCTGGGAGTCTGGGGGTCGCTTAGGCCCCAGAAGCTCTGGGGTTTTAGATGCTCTGTGGTGAGTTTTGGGGCTTTTATTGAAAATAAACACACTTTTGTCACATCTTCCCTACTTTGACTCCAGGGAAAAATATTTTTATCTCCTGGAGTTAGAGGTGTGAGACTCTGGCTGGCCTTAAAAATCTGCAGCTGCAATACAACTGGGATGAGCAACTGCCTGATCAATGCCATCAAGAACTCACACCATAGGTATTATTGTATTGTATTATGAAACATTTTATATAAAGGCTGGTGGTCTAGGGCTGCTGTGCCTTAGCATTCCACAGATCCCCAGCCATTATATAAAAATATTTCACAGTACATACTACTTGGAATAACCTCTGTCCTAGTCCCAAAGCAGCTAGTAACTGCCACAAGCGTCAACACCTTCAAACACATCATGTGTGTACCCCCACAACTGGTGGGCCAAGTGGTCCTTTTCTGCCATCAATGTCTACATTAAGCTGCCATTTCAAGCAAGCTCCCCCAACACACACCTTTGCTAGCCCACTGCTCTACACACCACTCTTCAGCTCAGCACATGACTTTCTTCCAAAATACTGAACAAACTGGGCAAAACAAGTTACCTGCCAATGGAAACTGCTTAGCTGCAACAGCAGGAGAAAAGCAGTCACAGATATACCTCCTTGCAGTAGGATCCATAACCACCCTTTGCAGCCCCTTTCTGAGTAACCATTCAAAATAAATCATTTATTTTATGCAGTCCATGGTATATCCCATCCTGTGTATATTTTATTGAACCAGCATAGATGCTGTCCATAGATGTAGCACATATCCCAACAGTGGAAATTCAGTTCATGCTTTAAAGTTCATCTGAAGCTGCTAGTTTAAAAATGGCAAAACCAGTGTGATTAAGCAGTTTTAGCACAGAGAAATGCTGAATCATCTATTTTCTCCTCCTCTTTGTGGTACAAGGCACTCCTCATCCTGTTCCTTATGCTTCAGTCCCACTACAGCTGGGGCAGAACCCATGTACAGCATATGGTCCCCAGGTTCACTTTGTCTAACCCTCAACCCTCCTTTGAAAATGTCTGATTTACCTTTGGACGGGTCAGACCTGAATACATGAGCCCTTTGTTAGTGGTGGTCCGCACCCACGGATTCATGTACCAAAACTGGGTGTTAGGCATAGCCTCATCACCTACCCACATCATCTAACCAAGCACCACCTCCTTTTGTCCGCATTATATATCCTCCAACCTCTCCTACAGACTCCCACAGTGAGACATGGTTTTGTCACGTCCTTCCGCCATTGGCATCAGGCTACAAAATGACCCTCTGACCATCCTTCTAACATCAGTGCCTTATTACTCAGTTCTAAAATTAAATGTAAACTGAGCTGTTTTATAATCACAACATGGAAGACCTTGCTGGGCATAATTGTAGGATAACAGCACTCTCATATACTACCAACACAGGGTTCTACAAACTTTGTAGAACCCTGGGTTAATAATTATATTTACAAGGGTTGGAAAAAGAGACAGAAGGGAATGAATAAAAAAAAAAGATTACGCTGCCACCTCTAAGTGGTAGAGTTACTTCTCGATCAGCAGCTGTGCCTGTGAAGTAGTTTATTCAGTAGCCTGTGCAGTTGCAGTTTGTTTGCTTTATTCTTTCTTTTTAGACAGTTTTGTGTACTTTTTATGCATAAGATGCTAAAGCCATTCTCTTCCTGGAATCATGCATTCTTCGTTTTAGTAGTGTATACTCTTATGAACTGCTAGTAACATGGCAAAGTGGCAGGCATTGATGAAACCTGCAAATAAGCTATACATGTATTCTCAGGCTACTGAAACATGCATAGAAAAGAGTACAAACAACTAAAACAGGAATAAATAAAGCTTGCTGCAGCTGCACAGGCTGGTGAACTGCTTCACAGCCACAGCTGCTGGTCAAGAGTAATCCCACCATTTAGTGGTAACAATATAACTTTTCTTTTTTCAACATATCCCCTGAGGTGAAACGATAAAATAAATCAGATAAGTGACCCTATGATGCTGTGTAAACTTTAAGCATATCTTTATCCCCTTGAAAACCGAGATTGTGCAGTCATTGCTTATTTTCAAATCTTCCCACTCAAGCGCGAGCCCTGTAACTGAGGGTGAACATAGGGATCGCATTCCATTTAGGGCCCATGACTTGTGATGTCAGTGGTGATCATTAGCGCCTGTATGGACTCAGGGATAGGCAATCATAGAGCATCTCTTTACCTGGGATCTCAGGCATGGGTATTGGGAAAGTATAACTTCCCTTTCTGAATAGGAGACTGGAAAATAGTTTGCAATTGTCTCTTCTGTAGTTCAGGGTATGACTGATGTTTCATGCCTCTACATTTCTTATAGTCCTACAACCCCCATAGGCAGAAGAGAAATGTCACCCACCTTCCATCATGAAGCACCATTACTTGGCACTAATAACATCTCCCCAGAGCAGTGGCTGCTGTTGGGATATGGTGGTGATCAGCCCATCATGGCTGTCACCATGGACTCAAGATTTTCTCAGGTTCCAGAAACAAACTACTCGTAATGAGCAGACTGGATGGGCCCAGTGGTCCTCATCTGCTGGCAGTCTTCTATGTTTCTGTGTTTCTCTCACATGCAGTTCCCAAGTCTCCCTAATGTGCACCATGTGTCAGGGCCACACCCTGAGAGGAAAACTTGTTGCCAATAAAGCTCTACATTGGAAAGGTCTGGCAGTATAGCCTAGAGGTTAGAGTAACAAACTATGAATGAGTTTGGTACATCCAGCAGACCAGACCTGGGTTTGATTCTCACAACCTCCACTTGCATACTGTGTGACTCTCAGCAAGTCACTTAACCACCCAGTGCTCCCAGGTTGCCCCTGAAAGCAGGCACTTGTGCCCAGTGGGCCTTACCCAGTTAACAAAGACTAAAATAAATGAAAATACATATGCCCCTGGCGAATCCTTGACATCCCCATCAAGTCCAATAACACCTTGAAGGGGATACACTAGCAAGTGGCTCCAAGGAAAGTTGCACACCTACACCACAACCATTTTCAGACTATATACAAACTTGGGAATAGTACCAAAACTAATTTCTCAACTACTGTTTATGGAAAACAAAAAGGTGGAAAAACAAACAGTACTCAGCCACTTACTATTACAGGAACACAGTACCCATGCTTTTTTTTATCTTTCCGCCATGATACTGTACATAGAGTTTGTCACTAGTGCAGAGTTTCCTTCCTTTCTGCAGTATTGATACCTTGTGTAGCTACAATAAATAACACTTGAGGTTATCTGACAAAACTTACTCCATTACCTTGTCATGAACATGATTGAACTGCACTTCCAGAGGTTGGGTGGTGGAGGAGGAGGACAAGATGGTCACATGATAAAATGGCAGGCTGGCAGAGACTAAAGCACTGGCGTTGGGTACTGTGGCCACAGCAGCGGCTCAGCAGCAGGATGATGACAAGGTGGGGCCGGGCAACTCTTCACCAAGCAGGAGGGAATCGGTTCGCTGCAGCACATTGTTGCTTGATGAGTCCGGGAACGGAAGACTGGAGATGGTGACGCTAACTACTTTCACCTCACATGAGATACACAACAGAATTGCATCGGTGACTGTCTGACTCACAGTGGTTTCCCTGAGTCGTGAGTGACAGCAGCACAGGAAAATTAAACAGACAACCATTGGTTGAGGGCAGGCTTGCAGAGCAAAGAAGCACATGTACAAAAACTGTCCAATTGCTCTGCTTCTGCCTCATTAAATTCACTTGCCACATCATCTACCTAATCTGGTTCTTATCCCCACCCCACCCCCCACCCACAACGGCTAACCAGGGTGCTAGAGTTTGACACAGGCAGCTTATTAAAAAAATGTAATTTTAAAATGGGAAATTTTTTTTGTACGCAATGGCGCTCAATAAGTATGCATGGTTACGCACTGGGAATAATGCATTTCAAGTACTGTATTAACTATGAATCTCATACTGGAACCCATTTGTTGTCAATAATTCCATCATCCTGACTGTGGTCTCACAACTTTACAGATCCTTCAGTCAGGAGAGGGAACTCAGCATCTACAGTATCTGAGTAGCTGACCTCAGTGCTCTAGAGCCCACACCTGAACATGGGTCTTCCAGCTGGTAGCACACACTGCTGCTGTTCCACCAGATCAGTGGATGTGGCAAAACATGTTTTATGTCTTATGCCAGACACCATCAGGTGCTTTCAGTGGGAACCAACATGTCCTTTATACGCCACAGGCTGCTAGAAAGCATGAGTGCACATTGCAGAAATTTTCCAGAAACAGACAGGAGTTTTATATGCATATTGTTGCTGATGTGTGAATGCTATTATTTTAAATTCTGAAGTCATTGGGCTCGATTCTCAGAAGGCACTTAGATTGACGTAAGTTGTGGCAAAATGCAGCTTGCATCAAAGCCCAGTGCTCCAGGGACCCCTGCGCCCGATTCTCTATGAGTAGCGTCCTAGCAGCAAAGTTCCACGGCTTGTGGCAGCCGTGGTCATGCACCAAACAGACAGTACATCTGGAGGGTTTGCCGCATGCCATGGGCAGGCCATGCACCACTCTAGGATCTTATGGACCCCTCTCAGTCTCAGTCTTTTATTATTAACTTAAGCAGTCCCTGGTAGTCTGGCGGACCCCCAGCCCTGATCCCCTTATTAACTTAAGCAGTCCCTGGTGGTCTAGTGGACCACCCCAGCCCTCGCTTCTCTTATTATTAAATTAAGCAGTCCCTAGTGGTCTAGCGGACCCCCCCTATCCTTAATGTGCCTGTAAATTACAATGTTGATACATTCTCTCTCCTGGTGGTTTGGTGGATCCCCATCCCACGACAAGTAAGTGCCCACCACCCTGCCCCCCATCCCAAACCCCAAGTCAGTGTCCAGCATAGCCCTCCTTTCACCACCACGGTCGGCTGCCGACTGAGCTGTCACTGAGCCCGTACTCTATACAGTATGCACTCATTGATTGACAGCTCACTCTGAGCTATCAATCAGTGAGCATACTCTATACAGTACCCACTCAGTGACAGCCTCAGTCGGCAGACAGCCATGGTGGTGAGAGGAGGGCTGTGCCAGTCACTGCCTCGGGGTTCAGGAATGGAGGGAGTGGAGTGATGGGCACTGCTCTGCCAGGGTGGGGTTTGGGGGGCCACTAAACCACCAGAGAAAGAAATGTAATTACCAGCAGATCGGGGGTCCAATGGATCACCAGGGAAAGAATGTATCAACATTGTAATGTACAGGTACATCGAGGATGGGGGGTACTAGACCACTGGGAACTACTTAATTTAATATTGAGGATCAGGGCTGGGGGCTGTTTTATAATCATTTGAAGATATGGGCACTTGGGGCTGGAGGGCTATGGCACATGGTGAGGGAGGGCTTGAGAGTGGCTTAAGTGGTCAACCCTCCCAGAGGGTGAAATTCTATGTACCCTTAGACCAGCCCTGATTTAAGGGATGAGGCAGCTTGCATCTGCAGCATGCCCCATTGGCGCCATGCCACAGCCTATTTTGTGGCGATGGGCAACACAGGCCCCCTTAGTGTACGGAGCCTGCACTTGATGCAGGATACATTTATGAATCACCCCAGCACATCTATTGGCTAAGCGGCACTTTGGGACGTTCTATGGTGGAAGCTCTTGCACCTTGCTGGGAGTTTTGAGAAATGAGCCCATTATGATGATAGATGGGCTTAGATAATAAAGTAGCTTTATGCAGATACTGCCGCACTCCCAAAAAAAAACATAAAAACCTCAGTTGACCCTTACTTTGACATGTCTTGCCAACTAGGCATTTGACACTTCAAACTTTGATTTCAAAATAATTCTCATCAAAAGATAAAAGGATCTCACAACCCACCAGTTGATGAGGGTTCTGCAGATATAAATAATGAAGAATCAAACAAATTTCAAAGGCATGCCGTTCTCCATATTAGATATCTTTACCCATGGAATGCACAGTATGTCAGATTTTGATGGAATATACGCGAGTGTTGTGCCCCAAGGGTGGGCATATGTATTTAATGAGCTAGTAGTGTAAAAATAGCAGTCAGAAAATGTTAGCAGTTTTAATAGTCCCTTATTATTTCTGAAGTGTTTTTCTTTTATGTGCTCATTAGATGATTCTCCACCCAATAGTATTGTGTGTTATGTGAAAGCAATGCTTTTCCTGGCAGCAGTCTTTTCAGGTTCTTTTCCTCCTCCTACTGCCTCAACTTGGCAGAAGGCAATACTGGACCTCATGCTGAAAAACGGGACAATGTGATGGGATAACAGTGGGGAGCACCTGGGGAACAGTGACCACCGATCACTGTGGTTTGAAATCACAGAAGGAGCAGAACCAAACTGCACAAAAACACATATCCTAGATTTTAGGAGGGCAGATTTTGGGAGAATGGGGACATGGTTGAAAGAGGCACTAATAGGAATGGGGAAGGAATTGGGGTGGAGGAACAGTGGGCAATATTTAAAAACAGGGATTATAAGAGCAACACATTTATGTGTTAAGCAGGTTAGCAAGGGGAAAAGGATGAGGAGGCCATTATGTTTTTCCAAGGAGGTACAGAGAAAGCGAAAGCCAAAAAGATCGCATTCAGGCAATACAAAAGATACAGGCAAAAGGGATAGGGAGAAGTAGCAGGAGAAGTAAAGGAAAACAGGGAGGTCAGTAAGGAAAGTCAAAGCTCAGACAGAAGAGTACATTGCAAAGTCAGTGGTTAGAGGACAAAACCTTTTACAGGTACATAAGTGGAAAAAGAAGGGCAAAGGAGGGATAGTGAGACTGTTGGGGAAGCATAGAGGATGGCAACAGTAAAGCTGACATACTGAACAGATATTTTGCTTGGTCTCTACTGAGGAAGGGAGGGTAATGGGCCTGAAGGGAGTACAAGGGTGGAAGGGTCGGAAATGGACACAAGTCCCTTTACATGGGAAAGGGTCCCAAACCAATTGGAAGGAATAAGAGTTGATGAAGTAATGGGGCCAGATGGGGTGCACCCAGGGTCCTAAAGGAACTAAGAGAGGTGGTGGCTGAACCTCTACCAATCCTGTTAGCCAATCACTGGAAACAGGGATGTACCCAAAGACTGGAGGACAGCAGACATAGTCCCCTTATACAAAGTGGGAACAAAGAGGAATCAAGAATTACAGACCAGTCAGCCTGACCGGTCTAGTGGGGAAAATCATGGAAGCACTACTAAAGGAGAGATTGGTGGAACATCTGGTTGCCAATGGACTGCAGGACCCAAGGCAGCATGGTTTCACTGGGGAGGGCATGCCAGACCAACCTCATTGAATTTTTGACTAGGTGACAAGGGAGGTGGATCAGGGGAGGCAGTGGACGTGACCTATCTGGACTGCAGCATGGCTTTTGACGCTGGTGGCACAGGAGGCTATTAAACAAACCGAGGAATATGGGAGTGGGCAGGAGAGTAGTGCAGTGGTGGGTATTTGGCTGGATGGCAGGACACAGAGGGTGGTGATAAATGGCTGTCACTCCACAGAGGGAAGAGTGACCAGTGGGGTGCCACAGGGATCAGTGCTGGGACCGGTGCTATTCAACATCTTCATTGCTACATTGCACAGAACCTAGAAGGCAGAATTTAAGGTACCGCTGGATGGCAAAAAGTTTGTAACAGCATGGACATGCCAGAGGTGTAAACAGAATGAGGAGGATCTGCAGAAGCTTGAAGAATGCTCAAGGGTTTGGAAGTTGAAATTTAATGCAAAAAGTGCAAAATAATGATGGGGCACAAAAACCTGGAATAACATATCAGTTGGGAGGTAAGGATATAGCATGCACCAAGCAGGAAAGAGAACTTGGGGTTATCATCTCTAATGACCCTCAATGTAGGGAAACAATGCAACAGGGCAGCAGGTAAAGTAAATAGAATGCTGGGATGCATAGGAAGGGCATCATCAGCAGGAAAAGGAGGTCATAATTCCACTACACAAGACACTAGTGAGGCCCCACCTGGAGTACAGTGTACAGTTCTGGAGACCTTACCTACATAAGCACATAGACAGAGTGGAGACGGTTCAGAGGAGGGCAACAAAGATGGTACAGGATTGCATTACAAGTCCCATGAAGACGAGCTGAAGGACCTGGATATGTACTCCCTGAGGGAGAGAAGGGAGAGAGGGATATGATAAAGTCATACAAGTACCTTCGGGAGGAACAGGATGCAATTTTCCACTGAAAACGATGTTCCAGGACTAGAGGGCATGGGATGAAGTTGGAGGGAGGGTGATTCAGAGGAAATGTGAGGAAGAATTTCTTCACAGAAAGAGTGGTGGACAAGTGGAACACCCTGTCTGAGAAGTGTTGGGACTGAAACAATCATGGGATTTAAGAATACATGGGATAGATGAGGAAGCCTGGAGGTAAGGGGTGAGGGCAACAGAATTCTAGAAAAACTGAAAGTGATCTTAGGAGCTCAAATGGGCAGACCGGATGGGTCAAAGGCCCTTATCTGCTAACAGTATCTGTGTATCTATGTATCTGTGTACTACATCATCGACATGTGATGTCAGTCATTGTTCATTGTTTCATCATATGCCCTGCTGCCTGATTTGGTAACATATGTCACAGGTTGTAAATCAAGCAACAGGAGATGTGCTCTTCTTGGTTACTAGTGATGTCACAGTCAGTGAGGTCACAATGCTGATGATGTGCAGTGAGGAGAACTACATCTGCCTCCATTCAGAGTGCTGCCTGTTCTACACAGCAGACCTAATACTGCCAGGTACAAAATCTTTGAATTAGTAACAGAAAGAAAAACACTTCAGATATAAGAAATGAGAGTGGACTACTTTGGAAAGTTATTATTAATTCTAGGCAGTCCACTAGCTCTTTAATGAAGTGAGCACAGTCAGCCTGTCTTCAGGCAGAACTGATGCAGTTCTTCACCCTGTCCCTTTTAAAACCTGAAGGCAAATTTGCTGCGCATTATTACCCTACATTCACATAAATTTTTCATACAGCACATTTAAAATGCAGTTCTCTGTAAAAAGAATAAATACTGGAGAAAGTTAAAGAACAAGAAAATACCAAAGTAAAATGTAATTGTTGTGAATATATTATTTTAAAGCCTTTTAATGGATATTTGTTATTATTCTGTAACCTGAATGTTTTGTATATAGAGGACAACTTTGAAAATAGGTCTTAGAACCTAAAGTTATGTATATCCTGCCTAAAAATAAACATTTTACTACTACTACTACTACTTAATTTAGTACAGTAGATTCCTGCCCTATAAAGGAACAGATTAGAACAATGCTTATGTAAACAAGAATTTCAAAACTATAATACCAGTTAGTTTCTTTTGCAAGCAGTGATTATGCCTGTGCACAAATCTGAAATGCAAATGCTAATATTCATGTTTATGTTAATATAGTCTGTTTTTGCATTTAAAATACATAGTTGCTCTTATAAAATATATAATTTCAGTGACGATTCACTTATTATGAGGTAATGACACCCAAAGACTGCTAGGCGGCATGGAGTGAATAGGTTTGCCACTTGATGTGTGATTACATATGTTATCCATTCTTCAGTATGCATGCCTTCTTGCTGCTACAGAATGTAATTTTCTTTGAGAGTGTATGTTATATAGGTAGTAAGACATGATAGGATGTGTAATTATGGTGAGATAGCCGCATACAAAATTATGAAAACTGAAAACAAGTAGGCTTCAAAATCTGGTAACTTGGTCTAAACATAAATTTAGTCTGAGACATTAAAGTAAATATTGTGCTGCTAATACCTGGAATAGTTTGCCTTCTGACTTAAGAACTCTCGAATTAACAATTAAGGCTTTTAGTGATAAAATTAAACAGGATTCCGTGCATGTCTGTAAATGTGTATAAACTATTTTGATTTGTATATGAGAAATTGATTGTAATGTACAGTATGTGTGTTTGATTATTTATATTATAAATGCTTTTAGACCTTGTTTAGTATAAATTTGTAACACCTACAGGACCTCCATGAAAACAAGGCTTTATTGACCTATGGAGAAATTTGAATGTCAAATTGAGTGCCTGTATAAATAAAGATATTTTACATCATACCCCAGATGCGTTGTTTTTGAAAGTAGTAGTATGAAAATATGTTTATTGTAAATTTCCAGGAATAATTTCATTGAGCATAAGCTCATTCTGTAATAGAATCCTATAGGTCAGTGAGTACAGTACATACAATAAAAATACAGCAACAAACTGTACAATTGTTGCATCAGTACAGGATAAGTTAAAGTCACTGGAATTACATTGCTTTTTCAGGAATGACCCTATGAGATTGCACTAGATAAAAACAACACTACATGTAAGATGTGCATGGTAGAGAGCAAACTTATACATGGAACATTGAATACAGTGTCCATCAGCGGTATGATCTGTTTCCACTACTGTCCTGCTTTTGCCAGCAACTCCCGTAAGAGCTGGGCTACTGTGGGTACATTGTACATTTCAAACATGGGGCTGGATTTGTAAATAAGTCAAATTTATGGGCCATGGACCCTTGCCTGAGCTTTTGTTTGTAGCCACAATATTCTGCTGTGTTTCTTTTGTTTCGTAATAGAAACATAGACTTTGACGCAGATAAGGACCCTTGGCCCACCCAGTCTGCCCATTTCCTACCTATTGGATAAGCTGCAGATTCTAGTTAACCAACAGCCTACTTCCTGCAACCCCTCACTATAATTGCCTTATGTCTGTCCCATGCATGTTTGAATTCCCCACTGTTTTAGACCCCACAACCTCCAGGAAGGCAGTTCCATGCGCCCGCCCATCACTTCTTTTCCGTGAAAGAATTTCCTCACATTACCCCCTGGAGTCTTCCCCTCTAACTTTAAATTGTGCTCCCTTGTTCTTACACATCTCTTTTTCTGAAAGATGCTACCCTCCTGGACTTTGTTGATTCCCTTGAGATACTTAAAAGCTTCTATCATGCCCCCCGTCCCTCCTTTCGTAATGTTTTGCAGATCAGTGTTGCTGTGAGTAAGGACCGAATTGAGTTCATAACTTTTGAGGAATATCTTTTATTTGACTAACAAAAGTTTTTACGTGGAAAAGATTTTTAAGCCCCTTCCAAGATTTCTTGGGGACTCTAAAACTTGTAAAATTTGGTTTTATTCCAAAAATGACTTAACATAACGTTCTAGCACGGTTTTGTCACATTCTGGCTAAAAGAGCCATTACTAAGAAACTCCTCCCTATATCTGTAACTTATTAAAATGCACCCCTGTGCGTATTCTCTCAGAACATTGTCATACATTATGTTTGATATCCGATGGATAAGGAAACCCACTATGGCTGGCTGCCGGTGGTGCTGAGGAGGTTGAGATGCTGGACACCATACCTCACACCACGCCTGTGACCCCAAACTCGAGCGAACTCGCCACCGGGTGGTCAGCAGGGGAGGACAGGATCAAGTGCCCGCTTGCTGCTCTCCTCTCTCCAGGGAGGGCTGGGGTTTGTCTGGCATTCCAGCGGCCCTGGTGGAGATCGGGGTGCAGAACGTGGACAGCATATATCACAGTGTGGCTGACATTGGCAGGTTGCCATGCGCCATGACATTAAGGAGTGCTCCATGCAGGGAGGGAGGGAGGGAGCTCACCTGAACATGGGAAAACCCGGCTCTGCATAGGTAGGTGATGCCACCCGGACCCCATGCCCATCGCCGGGATCCACCTCTCCTGGCTTCACAGTTCCTCCACCCGGCCCACACCTACAGTCAGGGTCTGTCTCTAAGAGCCTAACATGAGGTGGGTGGCTCCACCCTGAGGGAAGGCCAGGACACTGGCTGCAGGAGGAGGGAGTGTAGTAGAGGCTTAGGGTTGAGAGGACCTCAGGCGGGCAGGAACAGGCAGGATGCCTGAGAGAGACTGCACAGGCTGTGACCAGAGGGAAAAGAAATGCAAAAAAAAAAAAGGAGCCCACTATGGTTCCTCATCAATGCCATGCCTTACACATCCTATGGAATATCTACAAAATACACTTAAACTCACACATACTGTCGGGATGTATACCTTTAAATCTCAGATCAGACTCACTCTGAAGGATGAGTGCAATTGCTATTCATAACTTCACCTGCCTCAATAAGGATACCCTTCCCATGGTTGCTACCTTGCACTTACTTGTCAGCTTCTTGCTATTTTTGGTGTTCTGTTTGTATTTACTCACCTATGAGGATCCCTCCAGATTCCCTTTTACTCTTTTTACTTCCACCAGATACCTGACTTGTTGCAACGATTCCATATATTCTGTACTCCTATCTCCCAGCCATGTTGCTTCTTCTACTGCCTCACCTCTTCCTCTCTCCACTCCCCTTCTACCAACCCTACCACATATCTTGTCTCATTTAACTCTTACCCTCACCTTCCATGGGTCCTATTGTATATAGTGTGTATATTATGTATATAGTGTGCTGCATTATTTGATGACTCCACATTGCTTTGTTATTCTGTGCTACTTCATTGTTGTATATTTTGCTCTGTAATGTTTACTGACTCCAAATTGTTGTTTCATTGCTGACTTATGTGTACCTTACCCAGTCCACCTTGTAAATCGGTTCTTCTCAATGGTGTTTTCGCCTGGTAAAATAAAGATTGATTGATATTCTATATATGAACTAGTGCAGGTGTGCGTGAGTTACATTTAGAATAAATGATGGTAAGTGTGGTATACAATGAATTAAATGCATTGATGGGGCTAACCAGATCATATGACCATGAGCCCAAAGTACAAATAGCTTTATTATCTGGTTAGCCTCACTGATTTCTGAGTAGTATACCACACTTTACCATCTTGTGTTCATATATTATGCTGATGGTGACTGTGTACATTTAATGTAGATTGCATTTGCGAATATTTCTGACTTTGCCTTTTTTGTGTGTGTGTGTTAGTGTTGTTCTGAAGTGTTGAAGCATTTTGTATGGTCACTGGTTTGTCCCAGTTGTTTTTTTTGGTGCCGGATTCCCTATATAGGGGCATGGCTGTTGTGCTCAGTCCTTCAATTCGGCATGGTATATGCGATTGGTGTAGCATAGCAGCTGTGTTTGGGAAGGGCATGTAGTTTGAGTTAGGAACATCGTGTGTGTGCTATGTGGGACTAGAACTGGCATGGTTTGTTTGGTCAGGACAGGCGAGACCTTGGAGTTTGCAGATGTGGGAGTCTTTTCAGTGTATTGTGGTAATTGGTGTGGCAATTTGTGTAGTTAGTTTAGTAGGTATCTTAACAGATGTAGTTGGTTCAGTGATTTGGTTAATTTCGGGGCTGGAGTCCTTAGCTGCCACTTGGGACTCTGTGGTATCAGCAGACTCGATAGACTGTTAGGCCATATTCTGCTGGAATTTTTCATGTGTTTGTTTGTAATTTGTATGGTTCCATATGGTTTTATGTACTGCAGGCACATACTTTTAATTAGTGTAGGCATATACTTTCAATAGTTTGATTAGAGTAGGTATATTCTTTTAATTGATGTGCTCTCTCACAGGTATATAGGAAAGAAATTATGTTTTTTTCTACGGAAAAGATCCAAGTCTTTCGTGTTGTCCGGTCAAGACCATGAGCTTAAATACATGTGGTCAAAACTGCATGGTCATAACAATGATGCGTGCTCCTGGAGTTGGTATATATAATCTGCATGAGTTTTGGACTGCGTAGTTTTAGACCAACGCGCATCGCTGTTATTGACCATGTGGTTTTCGTGTCACTGTCTTGACATAGCACCATCCTCACATAGTCAAGATTATCAAAAGATTGTACAGACAGAGATAATTTGGTGATGTCCACCAGCAGGTCACAGGGTCGCACCTTAAAAGCTCAGAAGTGGTAAAATCAGGGTAACATTAGGTGGCGCTTCTTCTCACTGAGGGTGCTGAACCTATGAATCAGGCAGAATGTAAAGATAGGGCTATGAAGACCATACTGGTCTTCATGGTAAACCTGGTCTGATTTTACCAGGGGAATCAGTATATACTCTGGGTCAGCAGAATGGGTAGGAAGCCCTTGAATTTGGTACCGTTTGTGCCACATACTTATTCATTTCTACTTGTGAAGTGGGAGGCACGATAGACCTAGAGTCCCTTTTGACCATAAATTACTATGTGAAGAAAATCTGACCTATTGCAGATAACCTGGAATGTATGTAATGCATTCAGAATGTTTTTCCAGAAAGACAGTTTTGCAAATGCTGACCCATCAGGACAGTGATGCCCGTGATCAGGGTCAGAAGTGTGCCCATGGTGTTGGAGGGCTGGTGGTGGTGGTGGTGGAGGAGGATTGGCCACCCCAGAAGATGCTTTCCTCCTGCAGGGAGGAGGATGACCCAGTGCCGCTGCATTACTGCCACCTGAATGACCACTGTTGGTAGGGCGGCATTCCTGCATGGTCCGGGAAGGCTGAGAAACTTCAGTAAAGCCTAGCACAAGAGGGGCCTAGTTGAAGCACTCTTGAACACAGAACTGCTGACTGCCCACCCACCAAAGCACTTCCTGAAGGGCTTGCCTGAAGCCAAAGGCTATGACTTTGTGGGAAGGGAGGCAAGTGTGCTAGGGTAAATAGCAGGAAAGGCTGGAGACAGGATTGTGAGGTTGTGGATATGACTGATGGTAGCAGAACTGGTGCTACAAAGACAGAAACACCAATTAAAAAAAACAAACAAGCACAGTTTTGCAGCAGTTAAAATATATTATACATGTATAAAGTACTTTGAAGTTGCAGCAGTCATCAGTCAGTAAGTTTATACAAAAGCATGGTTTCAAGCACTCCAGGTTACAAAGAAATCGAAAGCTCAAACACTGCATCCAGCAAATCCTTTATTACAGCATCAAGAAAGAATGACAAACTGGAGCACCCTGACGGAGGCCTAATTGTTGGCCCAAAGCGCTGGGGAATGGTGCTCCAGCTTGGCATACTTTCTTGATGCTGTAATACAGGATTTGCTGATGTAGTAAGTCGGAGTCCTTTGATTTTTTATAACCTGGAGTGCTTGAAACCTGTGATTTTGTATTGTTCTCGGGGGTAGCAAGCCCTGTTCACAGCACCCTCTGAAACAGATCCTGAGATGCACCTGTTCTGTTGTGTACTAGTAAGTAAGTTTATGCACATCCCTCTCCCAACAAGAGTTTAACTGTCTGCTGTCGCCTGGAAGCAATCCCGCTGCAAAGCTGTTTTGCAGTCCCTCCCACCACAATGAATTATTTCCTAGATCCCGATCCCCATGGACTGCAAAGAGGACAGGGCAACCCCTGCAGTACCACAGCACCTTTTTTGCGCCAGATAGGTGCACATTACTGTTGAGGCTGCCACATCACATTGGGGACCATGAGTTGAGCTTGCATGCTGAGATGAAGAACCAAGTTTAAAAGTAAAGCTTTGGCTTCCTGCCAGGAGCCGCAAAGAGCATGCAGACAGCCGCGAGATGCTACCTCCACCTCGACCAGTCTTGGTGGATGAAGAAGGGGCAGAGTGCACATTGCACAGAAAACTGGTAGCTACACTGTGGCATCATGGAGGGTGGCTAGAAGCTGCAATGGGTATGGATTTATTTAAAATAAAGAAAATGCCCAAACACACAAAGGCACTGCCATTTTGAAGAACCCTGGCCCCACAGGACTGTTGAAAGGACCAGAGGCTATAATTTTTGTGCTCTGTAGGAGTCAGTCATGAGTAACAAGTAAGCTGAGCAGGCTTATGGAAAGTGTAGCCCAATCCAAAAATAGCATGAACCTACCCCTTGTGACTGGATCAGCAAGTGAACACTGTAACCTGCAGAATTGGGATGTCTGCAGAGTACCCAGGCTGCTCAATCAGCCAGCCCATCAGAGAGAGTCAGATGTGCTATCTATGGCTCAGTGTCAGGTTTGTGTTTGTGCCAGCATTCCCTGTCCAGGACTCAGTGACACAGACTGTGAGCCTTGAGGCCAAAGTGCCTGCTGTGGACTTCAGCTTTTGGAGCAGGGATTGCCTTAAACTCTGTTTTGTGATAAAGACAGCCTGCTTATCTCAGAAATCTGCTGCAGGGATTCATCCCTGTAGGGGACCAGACGCTATGGCTTTGTGCAGTTGCCTACTGTCAACAGGGTGAAAAAGATAGTCCCCTGAGGGGTGAAGAGGCTAGTCCTTCCAAAGGGGGAAACAGACAGACCAGGGATTTTCAGTGGATTCATCACAGACTGCACCCTTCATCCCTGGTGGCATGTGGAGTTCGCCACACCTGTAACCTAAACTGCTCACAGAATCTGTGGAAGATATCCTACAGAGATTGCTGTGCAGCTGATCCTGAGTGGTTGTATGTACAGACCAGGACTAGACCCTGCAACTCTTGTAGATAGTTAGAGATTTAGTTAGAACTGGTAATACCTGCATTGTCTTAGATGTGCCCAGAGACAGGATTTTTCACCACTGTACTCCAGAGACTTTTCATTTGTAATCTTAATTGCTTCAGTAGGGACTGCTGTTTGGGACCTACATCCCCAAGTAACGATCTCTATCGGTACTAAACCACTATCAGTCACCAGGCCTGCAACCTGTGACCTCATTGACTGTGGGGCTCCCAGAAAGCTTGTTGGGATATCTGGTGCACTGGAGGGAGGGGTTCAGATAGGGCTGAGTTATTGGGATTGTGTTTGGGGATTATTGCTTCAGTGGTGGTAGGATTCAAACCAAAATGTTTCTGCATATGGTTTAATTACTTGCCTTACCCCATTAGTCATTTCCAGATCCCTGCTCAACCCCTTATGAATCCTGTTCCTGTCTGCATTGTAATTACTGTTTAAAACTGTATTCTTTCATTGTGTATTTTAAATTGCAGTGATATTGTATTTGGTTTATGCGGTATTGAGAGGGATCTGTGTCTGATATACAAAGCATTTTAGGATAAGGATCTATAAGGTTGTTTGGGGTTACAACAGAAGACAATAAAACAGATATAGGATAGTGTATAGGAGCCCATACACAACCACGCTATTCTAATACCGAGTGGTTTCCATTGCGATGGGGACCTCGAGGCTTGAAGGTCGAGGTCCCTATCGTCAATGGAAACTCAAGGTATTAGAATAGCTGGTTGTGTATGGGCTCATACTTTTGTATATAGTGAATGGCCCCAAAAAAGAAATATGACTTACTTTAGTATTTCTCCGTGATCAGTCCTTGCCACCTTATGATCACTTCTCATTTTGCCGCTTCACTGAGTCGGCTCGCATGTAGCTCATACTTCAACCGCTTCCCTATCCAATGAACAGCACTGTTTGGGGGCAGTTGTATTGTGACATCCTTACTAACACAGAACGAAAAAGTCGTTTCTGCATTAGTGAAGACGCTACTACTGAAACAGAATGACTCTTTGCGGTGTATGGATTCATACACAACCGCATTCCACCATACACTATAATATAAGAAGTCATGATCTACAGTTAAAGGGTGAAATTAACAGAACAAACAAAAGGGGGCAATAGATAACACAGAGGGTGGTGACACTCTGGAATGAGCTACCAGCTGAGGTGGTACTGAGTAAAGACATGGAAGGGTTTAAAAGTAGACTAGGTATGTACTGTAAAGAAAGAAATATAATAGCCTATAACCTTTGAAAAATGGGAACACATTATAGGCAAATTGCCTTCCTTCAAATGGACCCTCCAATCCAGCCACTTTACAGCTGAGTCCCTCTCAAAATATGTTCTAGCCCTGCCTTCAATATATCCCTTTCTATTTGCTTATTTGCCAATGTCGCCTATTGCCTTTAGGAATCAAGTTCCGCTACTCTATGCACGGCATTATTCTGCATTATTTCAATGCTGCAGCTGTAAACACGTTCCTTTAATTTCTGTCCTGCTTCAAAGCCTCTCTACTCAGGTTTGCTGCAAATGATATTGTTTCCCTTAATTACTGCCTTAAGGGCTTCCCAGGTTGTAGCTGCTGATGTATCACTAATCTTGTTATGTAATCTAAAGTCCCCTATCACCTTATGAATATGGGCCTTATAGGTAGGTGAGTTTAGCCATAGAGGTCCAGCTCCATTGCCTAAATGGGAGGACAAATTGCCTCCTGACTTGAACATCTCCTATGAATTCTATTGTGTTATATGGTATCGGGGCCCTGTCACTGTGAGTGGGAACTCTTGTCTTTCCTCTGGGCTGCACCCTGACAGCATAGTGTCAAAACAATACCCCACAGGTGGAGTTGCCACACTGAACCTTTATAAGACCATCAGAACCATCCACTCAAGGCCTAAAGACCCAGCTATTCCTTCATTCTACCCGACCCCATCACACACTTTGCAGATGGTTACTTTTCATTTCTTTTTATGTCTGTGTCCACCTGTCTGGTCTGTTCCCCTTGTTTCTGTCCCCTCATTTGTATATCATGACATCTGACCTTAGTAGTTAGAATTCCTCCAAGACCCTGCCGAGTTCTGCTCCTGTATAGTTGCAGAACAATGAGCTGTAGCCCTGCCTTCCTCAAGAGCGAGCATACCATCTCTGCAAAACCCCACCTTCCAGATGCCCAGTGAGTGACAGACTGGAAGTCAGTTTCAGACCAGGGTCTTTCCCAAGGTAGCACACTGTGGTGCCACTGAATACCTGGGGAAGCTACAATTTTAGGTTTTTAATCTGCTGCTGGTATAGAATTGTATTAAGGGGTAGCAATTTTGTCAAGGGGGCTAACAAATTCATTGGAAAAATACAAGATGTTTCCCTTTGAAACTCAGATTAGGCTAACATATCATATTTGTCATTCAGGTTATGCTAGTTTGGACAATCCTTACTGCGTATTCTTGTAAACGTATCTTTTAAATCCACTGTTTAAAGTACTAGGTGTCAGATTTATCCCTTTCCTTCTGCTTCGCTCCATTTACTTTTTTTTCTTACTCTGTTTTTCCTCCTGACTGGGCCCTTATAAAGCCAGTCCTCCCAACCCCATCATCCCGGTATCTCATGGACTTACTGTCAGCACCTTCATCCCCCAGCTCCCCTTTCCCATGGCCTAAAGACCATAAACGGATCCTCTGTTGGCAAGCAGGCTATGTAACCCAGGTGCAGGGCCTGAGGAGGGTCAAGCCCTCACCCTGCTCAGATGGCATTTTTCCTCCTGGTATTCTCCACAAGAGGAGGAGACATGCAGTGCTACCTAGGATGGCCCTGCCTACACTTCCGCATGTCGGACGTCAGTCACTGCTGCTTCTCCCATTTCCCTAAGTTTCACTCCTTGGCTACCTAGTCCCCAGCTGCCTCTTGAAGCCAGGCTTACACCAGGTGCTTTGTCCATCCCTCCTGGAGAAGGAGAGCAGTCCATCGGATGCTCGATCCTTCTCCCCAGTGGACACCCACAATTCCTCGTTAGCTTCTTAACATACGCGCAGTGCCACAAGTGGTAGTGCACTACGCTGTGCCCTAGGCCAGCACTCTATGTCTAATCCATTTCTAATGTTTATTTTATCCTTGTAAATATCATATGTACTGTAGTTAACCTTGTAAAGCTCATGTATTTGTCTTTGTATATCTCATGTTGTATTGGTGTATTCCTTCCCTCCCGAAGATGCATTTAGAAATGAGCTGTTATTAGCTCAGCAAGCCTTTTCCTGGTAAAACATTTCTAAATAAACAAAACAGCTACTATTTGCTGGCATAAGGACTAGTGGTGTTACTTTGCTAAATGGTTGGATGATCTACTAGAGGGGTTTTATGCTCATACCTTTGGAATCCCACCCTTGGGTTCTGCTTCGTATTCTGTCTGCTTATCAGGCACACTGCGTAGACCTCCCTCAGCTACCTTCCTGATATCCTTAGGAACTCCACTGCCCAAACTTCCAGTCTGTTCTTTATGAGGGACTCCAGCTGCAGGAGAAAGTATGTAAGTAAGCTGGAGGTGGGAGCAAAGGAGAGGCCTGATGGTGTGAAGGGGGTGAGGTGGCCCTCATCTGACATGCTGTCAGGGCCTTTATCTGTTTTCTGTCAAAGTCCTACACACTTTTCTCGGCAGGCTACATTTGCAGCACCATACTGTGTGGGCAAGCCCTAGGCTAATATGTGTTCTCCCACAGTGTGCAATGATGTCTCTGGCTGCTGTAGGAGGTACCGAGCAATGGGCACTGCATCCACCCTCCCCACCCAAAACTGAGCTTCCTACCTCCTAAGGGTGCAGTAGACTCCATCAATTGGTGGTGGAATTGGGCTTAGTCCTCAACCTTGTTTCCCACAAAATAGCACAGTGCTCTACCACTGGCAACCACTGTTTTACTACCTTTTAAACATGAAGGTGTAAAGTGATGTTGAAGCTTTGTCTGGTTGATTAATTTGTTTGAGTACTAGATGATGTCAAGTGAACTATTAACCTCCAAACTCATTACCAGGAATGTTTCTTTAATGAAAACAGCTCTGGATCAGACTATTTCAGGCTTCTGACTTTGTACCAAGTAATACAGAGGAAGCAGGAAAAGCAGTGAAGGGAGCAATGCAGAGAGAAAGAGAGGAGAGCCAAGGGGTAGCTAAAGGGATAAGACTTGCTTCAGGTAGATATGTGAGAAGAAGAAGGCAAGGGAGAGACAGTGCAGATAAGGAAGGCAGCAGGGAAGACTGACAGAAGAGGACTAAGAAGAAGCAGACATCATGAGGCAGTTACTTTGCTCTGTCTTTACAGTGGGGAGGGGGGACAGGCCACCAGGGAGCATCAGGAACAAAGTGGTGGAGAGGTGGACAAGTCCATTTTCAGAGGAAAGAGTTCTGAATGGACTTGCAGCTCTGATAGTAGACAAGGCTGTGGGACAGGACGGGATACACCCAAGGGTACTAAAGGAACTCAAGGAGGTGCTAGCTGCCCCACTGATGGCCTTATTCAACAGCTCTCTGGAAACAGGCATGGTTCCGGAGGACTGGAGGAGAGCAGATGTGATCCCTATACATAAGAGTGGCAGCAGGGAGGAGGTTAGCAACTCCAGGCAGGTCAGGCTCACCTCAGTGGTGGGGAAATTAATGGAAATCCTGCTAAGGAAGGTTGGTAGAGTATCTTGAATCCAGTGGGCTGCAAGACCACAGGCAGCATGGATTTATAGGAGGTCATGCCAAATGAATCTGATTGCTTTCTTTAACTAGGTGACCAGGGAAATAGCTCATGAGAGGGCAGTGGATGTGACCTGTCTGGACTTTGCAAGGCTTTCAACACTGTGCGCACATGAGACTAATAGAAATAGAGCAGCCTAGGGGTGGGATCCAAAATGGTGAATTTGGTTAGAAACTGGTTAATGGATAGGAAACAGAGGGTGGTGGTTAATGGCATTCACTCTAATGATGGGAAAGTGACCAGCAGGGTGCCACAGTGGACATGGCCTGTCTGGACTTTTGCAAGGCTTTCAACACTGTGCCGTAGATGAGACTGATAAAGAAATTGAGCAGCCTAGGGGTGGGATCCAAAGTGGTGAATTTGGTTAGAAACTGGTTAATGGATAGGAAACAGAGGGTGGTGGTTAATGGCATTCACTCTAATGATGGGAAAGTGACCAGCAGGGTGCCACAGTGCTCAGTACTGGGACTGGTCTTCTAGTAGCTTCATAAGGAACACTGCAGTAGAACTGGAAGGGAAGGTATGCCTTTTTGCAGATGACACTAAAACCTGTAACAGGGTGGACACGTAAAAGGGAGTGGAGAAAATGCATTGAGATCTTGGGAAACCTGAGGATTGTTCAAGAGCATGGCGGTTCGAGTTCAATCCCCAAAGTGCAAAATCATGCATCTACGGTATAGGAACTCGGGAGATGAGTATAGGATTGAAAAGTACTGACAGTCACTAAGCAGGAAAGAGACCTTGGGGTTATCTTATCTGATAACCCAAGTGGCAGGGTGATGTGACGAAGCAGTGGGTAGGGCTAATGGGATGCTGGGATGCATCAGGAGAGGTTTCTTCAGCAGGAGGAGGGAAGTAGGGTTGCCACTATATCGCTTGCTGGTGAGAACCCACTCGGCAGATAGTGTCCAGTTCTGACATCGCACCTCGGAAAGGACATAGACAGGGTGGAGGTAGTCCAGAGGAGGGCAACTAAAATGGTGCGGGGTTGCACCAAAGTCCTATGAGAAGAGGCTGAGGGATCTCAACATGTACACCCTGAAAGAGAGGAGAGTGAGAGGGACATAATAGAGACACAAGTACCTTGCAGGTGTAAACAGGGTGCAGGAGAAGAGTCTTTTCAAATGAAAAAGAGCACCAGTGCCAGAGGGCATGCAATGAAGCTGGTAGGAGAAGAGTATTACTTCACTGGCAGAGTTGTAGACACCTGGAACAGACTGCCAGCAGAAGTGATGGAGGTGAAAATAGTAGGGGTCTTCAAGCATGTGTGGGATAGACCTAGGGAATATAAGTAAACAGGCAGGGAGAAGAGAGGATTGCTGGAGACCAGTCAGGGTCTGTGGAGACAGACTTGGCAGGGACCATCTGGGCAGACTGAGTGGGCCAAGTGTACCTTTTCTGCTAACAAATTCTGTTTCTTTGTTACTAAGTGCCAGAGTTTGGTATGCCCCTGAACAGCGACATTTCTACAGCAACATCGTCAATATCAACAACAGCACCATGCCATTGTAGAAGTGCCGCTGGGACTGGGCAACCCTTCCCCACCTGCACCCTCCCAAACTAACTCTGACCTGGAGTTAGAATCCTTTAATGTGGGGGTGCGGTGGCAGAGCCTCACGGTGGGGGTTCTGGAGGCAAAGCCCCCAATGAAAACACACACTGATGTGTACCTCTCCATGACAACTGCAAACGTGGTTGACATGGAGCTCAAGTACTGTGATGCCGGTCAACATGTTTCTTGTCGAACAGACATTGTAGAGCCCCAGAGTTTTACAAGTGGTAAATGCAGATACAAGTGCAGCCTCATCTACATTTGAACTTTCATCCAAAATTTTGGCTGAAATTCCACTTAAACTTCAAAAGGTGTGCCTACATCTGAATTTGCATCAAAGACATCAGTTTGTATCCATAATAGACATAAATCCCATCTGTGGTGGACTTTTGAAGCACATTCTGCCAGACAGCTGGAAATGTTAGACCCTCCTAATGGACATAGATGCAAGTCTGCTTTTGAATGAGGGTCATTTGAATCCTGGAAGGATCATTTTCAAATGCTTCACTTATTTATGTGAGCTGCTGGTGGAAACTCACACATTGACACATATTCATACCAGTCGCTTGCTTTTCTTCTGAATATCAAACTCACAGTTTAGACAAGACCTCTTCCTACTAATGGGTTTGTTGGGCCTGATACAGGTTGTTACCTCTGCAACCCATACATATGGCCATTCTTTCGACCTTGTCTTCTCACTGGGACTGAGATCATGGATCTCATGGTGGAAACGGTTATATGATTGGACCACCATACTCAGAGAGTTCTGTTGATGCCCTCTCAAAAGACCCTCAGAGATGGTCCAATACTGCCCTTTAAGGTCTGACCTCACAGGGTCTGACAGTGCTGCTGGATCTATCAGGTATGATGGGTGCTCAGTAATGAGCTGGGGGAGCTGGTTACGACCTATAACAGGGTTGTGACTGAAACCGTCGACTCAATCACACCTGTCCATGTTGGACAACTCATTTCACACCAGTTATCTTCTTGGTACAGTTGGACTCTTGGGGAGTTAAAGATGAGGAGATCCCGATCTGGGGAGGATGAGCTTATATTGATGTCTAATTATAGGGATTATCAATCAGCAATCTCCCTTAAGAAGGCAGAGTTCCTGTCAAGGGAGATTGCTGTAGCAACTAACAGGCCAGCTTAACTCTTCTGGACTGTTGACAGGCTGTATAATCCTACCTGTCTGTCTGGGAGAGCTTTTTCACAAAAAAGGTGTGATGAGTTTGCTATGTTCTTTACTGATAAGGTTGCCTCCATCAGGTCAGAGATACGGTCATTACCCCCTAGTGGGGCATGCGGTGATGGGCCAGGAGTCGTATATCTTCGGTCTGTCTGGTTTGACTTTGACTGATGAGGAATTCTTAGAGGTGCCAAGGGTGCTTTGGCAACATCTGGTTCCAGCACTTTTCTTATATGGCACCAACCTCTAGTACTCTCTCCCTCATGCGACGAGAGCTTACTACCACAGAAGCCTTCAAGAAGAAGCTGAAAACATTATTATTTAGGCAGGTTTTTCTCTTATGAGCTAGTTGTACTATGATGAATCATGAGGGTAGTTTTACTGTTGTTTTATTGTTGATATGTTATTTTAAATTTGTGTTCTTTCTCGCTTGTTAATGAGAAAGTGCACTGTAGTAAATAAACCTAATTCATTGATTCATTGAAAAGATTCAAGAACAAATAATGCTTAAATAAATATTGTTTTATTAATGAACTGATCTAAACAAAGCTAGAAATGCTGCAAACATATGAATAGTCAGCCTTCAAAATACCTGTCGGGGATTTTAAGGATTTATTAGTCGTATGCTTTCAGAAAGGCTCAAAGCATTGTATAAGTAAGTCTGATTTTCTGAATAGTACTTGAATGCCAAGGTTACATAGTATTGTAATTATTTATGGGAATTAGGTCCATATTGGAGGTCACGTGTTACAAAACTATTGAGTGCCTATGAGAAGGATAACAGTGAACTAGAAAAAGGATTACCTGTGAATGTTGTGCTTCTCGGTATGAGTATGGTGTTTGATACCATACCCCATACTGGCATTGTGAAAAAAATGAAACAATTTGAAGGTTAAATTATACATTTTTAGCTGGATTACAGACTGGTTGAAACATTGATCACAACAAGTTATTCTGAATGGTTCTCCTCAGATGAAGGTTGGGTGACAAGAGGCATATCGCAGGGTTCAGTGCTAGGACCAATCCTGTTTCAAATCTTTTACTGATATGCATAAAGGATCCACAGGTGGTTCATCCAATAAGCAGGTGATACAAAGTTAGGTGGACTGGCAGATTGTTTAGGCACATTCCAAATCCAAGAAGATCTCAGCCCTCTAACAGCATGGGCAAAACATGAGGCATGAGCGCGTAATGCAGGCACATGAACTGTACTGCACATGGGACATAACAACCCAGGGTCTGATTATTACTTGTGTAAACCAATAATTGAGAATAACTGAGCTTAATGAAGCTGAAAGGAATCTGGCTGTCATTACTGACAAAGATCTTAAGCACACAAAACATTATGAGGGACGCTGTAAAGAGAGTAAATAAAGATTGGGTATAATAATAGGCAAGTATTACCAGCAGAAGTAAGCACATATGGGGAGGTATGTACAGCGCCTATATCAGACCACAACTGGACTATGCATCCCAGTTCTGGGCACTACATTTGAAGGCAGATATTGACAGAGTTGAGAGAGTCCAGGGATATGGGGACTAAACAACTTATATTCTAAAAATTGAAATGAACTGAACTTAAAGCCGCCCGCTGGCGCAGTGGTGGGATTGGCTATACGCCGGCACCGGTTCGGAACGATCCGGTCGCCGGAGGGCCGGCGGGGAGTAGGGATCGAGGTCCGGCTGACGCTGCCTCCCATCCGGGAGGGCGCTGGTAAAGCTCGGCGCTGCGGGAGACCCCTGTGACCGGGGTTCCGCACCAGCCGCGCCGAATGGGGGATGGAGGCGGGCGGACGCTGGCGCTATTGCACATCCCCGCCTCCTCTAGGGGAGAAAACCGGAGGAAAAAGATGGAGGGCAGGACCACCAATTGATGAAGCCTCTCCTGGAGAGCCTCACATCAGGCAGCCGCAGGGACCCGACTAGATACAGTTCCGGGCCCACGGTGGCCTGCCTTCCAGCCCGGGTAAGCCGGGTGACCGAGGTCCTCAGCAGCAATGGGCGACGGTGGAGGTTCTGGCCGTGACCAGGTGGACGGCTTTGTGGTCCTGGGAAAAGAAGAAAAAAAAAAAGAAATGAACTGAACTTACATAGTCTGGAGAGGAGAAGGATAAGGGGACCATCAACAATACTTCTTTATGATATGTGCAGAGATGGAACTTATGACAGAACTAAACCTCAAACTAATAATACAGAGATACATGTGCAGCAAGGGTCACAATAAACAGCTACAGAGGAGAAATTTTAAGATACAAAAAGCAGATTCTACTTTACTCAAAGGGTGGTGAATATGTGAAATACTTTGCCTGAATACATTATCAACTGTAAATCAAAGGTTTCCTTTAAGAAAGAACTTGGTAATCATGTGTCCCAGGCAGTCAAATCGTACAACCACTGAGCAGAGGGAGGGTAAACCAGATGACAGAGGTGACATGACTGAGAACTACACGTACTTCATGCGGTGAACAAAGTGCCGGAGGACAGTTTCTGTCAAGTGAGAAGGAGCACCAGGACCTGGGTATGGCAAGCCGTTAGGGACATAATTCATAATCTCTGGCTGTATAGTAAAACACATACACTACATAGTGAAATACATATATTATATAATGAAATATATACAACATATAGTGAAATGCATACACAATGTAGTGAACCACATACACTATCTACTGAAATAAATACATCATATAGTGAAATACATATACTGTATACTGAAATGCAAATATTATATAGTAAACACATACACTATATAGTGAATGCTTACATTATATAGTGAAATACATCACTATCTTCTGAAATCCATATACTGAGTACTGAAAACTCTCATATGCTATATACTGAAACAAATGTACTAGGTACATCGAAACATATACACTACCTATTGAGATACATACACTACAGATTGAACAATCCACAAATTATCTACTGAAGCAAATACTCTATACATTGTAAAACATACACTATGTATTGAAAAATCTGCATACACTACATATACTGAAACAAACACACTATCTATTGAAATACATACTCTATCTATTGAAATACATACACTACACATTGAAAAAAGCACATACACTGTCTACTGAAACAAATACTCTATATATTGAAACATCTACACTTTATATTGAAATGCATACACTATATATTGAAATAAATACACTATGCATTGCAAAATCTGCATATATAGTTATACTGAAACAAATACACTATATATTAAAACACCTGTCCTATCTATTGAAAAATGGTATACTCTATATACTGAGAAAAATATAGTACATACTGAAATACACACAGTACATTTAAAAACACATATACTACGTGACTGAAACAGATACACTACAACAAAACCATGACTGGGATGTAAACATACCAGGATACACTCATCTACAGGAGGGACAGGGAGGGTAAAAGAGGAGGAGGAGTAGCTTTACATAAGGGAAGGAATAAAAGCAACAGAACAAAAGGGTAAACAGGAGGAGAAGAAGCACTGTGGGTAAATTTGAGACAGGCAATGGCACCACAATCCGTGACAGGGTTAGACATAGACCTTTCTCAGGGGAGGAAATGGACAAGGAAATGATAGAAAGTATACTTAGAATGGCAGAAAAGGGAGATATTGCTGATGGGTGATCTGAATATGCCAGATGTTAAGTGGAGTGCAGTTGCAGCTGCCATTAGAAGGGGTTATTCTAGATGTCCTACAGGGGCATGCCTTAGACAACTAGTACTAGAGCCCACTTGAGAGGGAGCAACATTAGACTTGATTTTCCAAATGGAGATGGAGAGAGGATCACAGATGTAGAAGTGGTAGCCATCTGGGAACTAGCGCACCATCGAACAGTATGGTTCACAATAAACACCAATAGAGTCAAGCCATACAAAACAAAAGTACTGGACTTTAGGAGGGCTGACTTTGCCAAATGGGTGAGTGCCTAAGGAATGCACTAGCAAATGGGCAGGAAGGAGGGTGGAAGAACAATGGGGAATAATGAACTGCCATCACAGAGGTAACAAGCCTCTGTGTGAAGCAAATAAACAAAACGATGTAAGAAACCACTATGGTTCTCAAAGGAAGTGGCAGTGAAGGTTCAAGAGAAAGAAAGCATTCAGGAAGTACAAAGAATCACAGAAGGAGCAGGACAGAGAACTGTATCAGTTAAAGCAAAAGGAGGCTGGGAAGGCAGTCAGAACAGCAAAGGCCCAAACCGAGGAAAGATAGCCAACCCAGTTAAGAAGGGATAAAACCTTTATAGGTACATCAGGAGCCAAGAAAGACAAAGGGAGGATAGTGAGGCTTAATAAAGGGAGGAGGGTGGGCAGAGGAGACTGTGAAAGGCAGAGATACTAAACAAATATTTTGCTTAGTATTTACAAATGAAGAGGGGAGGTACATAAACCAACAGTAGAAACACTTGGATACAGAAGTTGATACCAGCCCATTTACAGAAGAAAGGGTTCTGAAAGAACTTTTAAAACTGAAGGTGGACAAAGCAATGGGGCCTGATGGGATTCATCCCAGAATTTAAAGAACTAAGGTAGAACTAGTGACACCACTGACTACCCTTTTAACAAATCATGGGAGGAGGGTGGTACCCGAGGACTGGAGGAGGGCAGATGTGATTCCCTTCACAAAAGTGGGAGCAAGGCAGAAGCAGGAAACTACAGACCTGTTAGTTTAACCTCAGTGATAGGGAAATGATGGAATCACTCTGAAGGAAAGAATTGTCGAGTATCTAGAGGCCAGAGGGGCACAGGACCCTAGGCAGCATGGATTCACAGTGGGAAGGTCATGCCAAACGAATCTGATAGATTTCTTGACTGGGTGACCAAAGTAGTAGATCAGGGAGGGCTGTGACATGGCCTACCTAGACTTCAGCAAGGCATTTGACACAGTCCCACACAAAAGATTAATATACAAGTTAGCCAGCCTGGGAGTGGGTCCCAAGATGACAGCCTGGGTAAAGAATTGGCTGGAGAATAGGACACAGAGAGTAATAGTAAATGGAGTCCACTCAGAAGAAAGGAGGGTTACTAGTGGGGTACCGCAGGGTTCAGTATTAGGACCGGTCTCTTCATGTCTTTATAGCTACATTGCAGAAGGACTGTAAGGAAGAGTATGTCTCTTTGCAGATGACACAAAGATCTGCAAAAGAATTGATGCACAGGGTGGGGTGGAAAGGATGAGAAGGACTTGGCAAGGTTAGAGGAATGGTCAAATGTATGGCAGCTTAGATTCAATGCTAAGAAGTGCAAGGTAATGCACCTGGGAAACAAAACCCAGGGAAGAGTACACAATGGGGGTGAGATACTAACAACAACAAAATGGAAAGGGACCTGGGGTAGTCATATCAGATGACCTAAAGGTGGGCAAGCAATGTGAGAGGGCAGCAAGGAGGGCTGGGGATACTGGGATGCATAGGGAGAGGCATCACCAGTAGAAAACAGGAAGTTATTATCCTCTGTACAGACAGCTGGTGAGACCCCATCTGAGTACTGTGTGCAGTTCTGGAGACCCAATCTCCAAAGACATAGACAGGATGGAAGCTGTCCAGAGGAGGGCAACTAAAATGGTGCAGGGTCTGCACGGAAGACATATGAAGAGAGCAAGGAGCTTAATATGTATAGCCCTCGAGGAAAGGAGGAGAGGGGGACATGATAGAAACGTTCAAGTACCTCAAGGGAATCAACAAAGTCCAAGGGGTAGCATCTTTCAAAAAAGAGTGTGCAAGAACAAGAGGCACAATTTGAAGATGGGGGGGCGGCTCAGAGGTAATTTAAGGAAGTATTTTTTCACAGAGAGGGTTGTGGATGCATGGAACGGCCTTCCGGAGGAGGTTGTGGAGTCAAAATCAGTGGTGGAATTCAAGCATGCATGGGACAGTCATAAGGCAATTCTAGGGATGGGTAGGAAGAAGTAGGCTGCTGGTTAACTAGGATCTGCAGCTTATCCAGTAGGTGAGGAAATGGGCAGACTGGTGGGCCAAGCGGTCCTTATCTGTCACAAATTCTATGTTTCTATGGTGAAACACATACACTATGTATTGCCATATATACACTGTAGACTGAAAAATTCACATACATTATATACTAAACAAATAAACTATATACTGAAATGGACTACATTCTGAAATTACCCTCTCCCTTGAATGGCCTGGCCCTGCACTCATTTCCTGTTGCATTCAGGGAGCTGTTGGTTTGATGAGAGATGTCTGCTGCAGAGCAGGCCATCTCTTATTCTACTTCTTTATGGGTTTTACATCTTGTTTTACTTGCACACCTTTAATCAAATTTCAGAATGTTATGATGTGACAAGAAACTTTTAAAACTAATTTAAAATGCTGTAGTTTATTCTTTAATAAGTGCTGGCTTCCTTTACTGTTAGACACATTTGTATAGGAAGCTAATACTTACATAGTCCTAACATATCACTCTCATACCATATAAACAAAGGGGACTGCATGCATTTTCTAAGTTAAATTTTTATCAGATTTATATGTAATTAATTACTGTGTTGGTCCAGCAACTTATCTGAGCTGAATGCTTGGGAAGAGTACTGAAGGAGCTATGAAAGTGTAAGCCAAATGCTTTCCTAGTTTGTACTCTACTGAGTTAGTTTTGACTTCTTTATTTTTATTTGAATGTTTTGTCAAAGGTTCTTGGTTAAAAAAAAAGTATTTTGCAGCAATCGCTAGGTCCTACCTCTGCCAGGAGCTCAGCTGGCATACGACAATTGCACTTTCTGTTCTGAATAACTCACTGTGGTGCCTCACTGGTGGCTCTCACAGCTCCTAGCCTCCCAATTACATATCTATGGAGCATTGCAAGGTGGACGGAGCTTTGCCAGGCACTTGGTCTCCACTAATAAACCTGCCCTGGTATTGCTGCATAGTGCATAGTGCATGGATTCGCTGTTTATATGGTATGACTGTGTTATTGAGTTTAAGATTACCAAACTGTGTTTTATTTCTTTTCCATTGAGATGTTTATCTTCTAGGTCACCCACTGACCCCTTACGCACTGGCCTGTCCATCCCCATCACCCAAAATCACTCAGGACTTACCTGCTCTGAGATCTCCTTGCCCCCACCGTGGTGGGGCCAGGAGGAGAGGCCATTCACAAGGAGACACATAATTTAGAGAGAGCAGAGCCTGGTTAGCAGTTCAAAGCCTGTGGCAGGTTGGTGGATTATTTTGTCATTGGAGGTTTCTACCTTTGGTTTATTCCCTGGGCAGTCAAGCATGCAATGATGCCAATCCAATTAAAGGCAAGTACTGTTCTGTGCCTGCCTGAGCCCTGCCCATTAGGCCACTCTGATGCTTTGCCAGCGTTCTCACCTAGGTGGCTGTTAAAGAGCAGGGTAGTCAGACTCTCTCCCTGAGAGGAGAGCAGTCCCTTAGATGCTCAATCATCTCTCCCGCCAGCTAACCCCATTTGACCCAGGTCCCCCAAAACCGGTCCACTGGCATGGAGGCAGTACAGCTGCCACCAAGCTGCCAAGCCAGCCCACCAGACTGTATTTTTATAAGTAAATACCTTTGGCAAGCTTACGTCTCTGGTACAGGTGTTGCAGAAGTGATGATACCTCTGGAAGCCATGAGGGATGGGTTACGTTTATTTTCTGACCAGGCCAAATCATGCACTTGAAAGCAAGCCATGAGCCGTGCCCATGATCTAGGAGAGGTGGGGTACCTTTTCTCATGTCCTGCTCTGGGGAGGGGGCATGGCAGTCCCATAGTTCGAGGAATTATGTTTTGAAATACATTAGCATGGAGTCAGTGGAGCAGAACAATGAGATAGGGGACCAATCTGAGCAGCTTAGCTCATGGTGCAAGGGGATGAGGTCCAGGGATTTGAAGGAAAATATAAGCAGTGTTTTGGTGGGGTGAGGGAGCTTTAGTTGAATGAGAGGCAGCAGAGGGTTGTGATTATGGAGTCAGATCAGAAGAAAGGGAAGTCATGAGTGGAATACCACAGGGATCCAGCCTGACATTTGCTCTCTTCAATATGCTCATTAACAATGTTTGAGAATGAATCTGTGGCTGTGTCTCTTTGAAGATGACACCAAGCTCATGGGAGGTAGACAGTGATGGGGAAAGTAGGAAACTGCAGAGTGACATGTAAAGAGTAGAGAGGTAGCTTAAGGTTTGGCAGTTGAAATTCAATGCCAAAAGTTCAAGGTGATTCACTTGGGGACAAGAACCCCAGGACAGAGTACTTGATAGGAGGGGTAAAGCTGAGCACTGCATCTGAGGAAAGGGACCTAGTATTCATCATTAGTGACTCTCTTAAACAATCAAGCTAGTACAGTGAGGCATCTAGTAAAGTCATGAGGATACTAGGATGTACCAGAAGGGGTTCTGATAGTTGAAGAAAGAGGTTTACTGCCTCTTTATTGATCATTGGTGAGGCTGCACCTGGTATACTGTGCAGAGTTCTGATGACCTCACCTCAGAAAGATAAGGACAAAGGGTGATCAGGATGATTCAGAGCTGACAGGACAGATTGTACGAGGATCTGCTCAAGGCACTTAACATGTCTTCACTGGAGACCAGACAAGAGAGGAGTGATATGGTAGAGACCTGCAAGTTCCTGTAAGGAATAAACAAGGTGAATGGAGAAGAACTACTTAGCATGAGTAACAGTTCAAGGACATGGGAGTACAAGTAGAAACTGATTAGAGGAGAGTCAAGAGGATATTGGAAAGTTTTATTTTCCAGAAATGGTGGTGGAAATGTGGAATAGTCTGCCAACTGAGATGGCAGGCACCAAAACCATAATTGGTTTCAAGTATGGCTGTGACAAAGTGAAGGGTATATTGGTTATTCAAACTGATAGTAGTAGGGAGGGGAACAGGGGTGGATAGTGAAGGCTAGTACCCTGTATAGGTAGTAGGTTCTGAGGCTTAATAGGAAATAGGGCAGACTGGATGTTCCATTTTTTCTGCCATCATTGTCTATGTTTCTGTGTTTCTGTTTTCTCATGATCCCTGACATCTAGTAGCCCCACTCCACCATCGTGAAATCTGAGCCCTCTCCGAAGCCATTCCAGCCAGGTCCCTCCACCCTTCCCCATTGGCCCCATTTACCCAAGATTGCAGCTACTGCCCGGTGACTGTGATTGGAACACCTTAGATCATTATTTGGCTGACCACCGTCTGAGTGAAAGGGAGAATGTGCACCTACTGTAGAACATCTGTTTCTATAGTAGGTGTGTGTTCACCCATGTCACTCAGAAAGTGGCCAGGCGAGGTGGTGAGCAGAAGGCTGGACCTGTCACTGTCACAGTGGGAGGAATGGCAGCTGGGGTAACTTTTGAGCCACCATGGGGAGAGGGGTGGAAGGACCTAATGGATGGAATTGGGAGGGGCTTAGACTTGCAAATCAGGGTGATCTAGATGCCAGGTATCCTCTTAATATACTAATCAGAAGCCTCTGAATGGTGATTGGGGTGGGGAAATTATAGATGCCAGGGATTATTTTACTAATTGGAGTTATCTGAATGTGACTGGGAGGAGCTACTAGATGCCAGGGATCATTTTACTATAATATCAGGGGCATCTGCCATACGGGCCGGCAAATGTCCCATTAGAACCTTTCCTGCCCTATGGACGTAGCATGCTGAGAGTTGAAAATGACTAATGTTGTAGAGGTGTTGTCCTATTTGGGACATGCTTTCTCCCTTCGCTCCTCTGAATTCCTGTCCTACTTGAGGCTATGATAGTGCCTAGTCATGTCACAGTGGGCTATCCAATGGGAACCAATGATCACTGTACAGTGGTTCAACATTACGATGGGTGCAGAGGCAAGCCACAAAAAGGCGATGGTCCTGGACTTTAGTAGGTTGGATCTTAAAGAAATGGAGACTTCTTGAAGCAGCTAAGCAGGGAGGATTGTCAGAGAGGTAGAGGAATAGTGGAGAAAATTAAGTAAATGCATAGGGAAGGCAACCAGCATCTGCATGAAGGAAGTGAGCAAAAGCAGGAGGAAACAAGATTTGTCAGTGCTGAATGTTGTCTTGCTGGCATTGGCACTGGTAGTGTAGGAGTTAGAGAAATGCATAATAGGAATGGCAGTAAAGCATGGAAGTGACGTCAACCCACACCACCCTGCAGAGACTGACAGGCATTGAGGTGTGCTTTGGGTCACTCCGCCATAGTTAAGCCATTTCTACTTACCCTACTTGTAGACTCCTGACAAGTGTCACAAGCAGCCTTTAGGGTCATCGGGCTCACGCTCACCCCATTCCATAAGGAAATATGTTGAGATGAGTGCAGTATAGGAGAATGGGGTGAACTTTGGGACTGAAGAGTCCAAGGCACACCTTGATGCATGTCACAGGCTGCAGGGTGTGGGTGGGGTGGAATGGCGTGACCACTATAGCCAACAATCCAAAGTCACCCCTGATACCTATCAGTCTTTACAGGGTGGGACATTATGGTTAGAAACCTTAACGCCCCAGGAGTTTGTTGGTATTTGCACTCAAATTTTCAGTATGGTCTTTTGTGACCCCACCTCATGAAAGCATTTGGGACCGCTGCTCATGAACAGTGGCACTGTGATTTTGTTAATGTTTCCTGAACGTTGATTTCCCACAGCAACTGTATGCTTCTGCGCCAGATGTGCGGAAATTCATTTTGGGTAGGATGTAAACATGACAGCTCTACTGTTCATAAGAACAGGTGAAGAAATGGCAATGTTGGAAATCTGGAGTGAAAATATTAAAAATTCTCAATGTTATGAGTGTGCATGAAAACTGCGCAATGCATGCTCTGAACACAGTCATTTTGGAATTTGTTCACCAGATTTTCAACATAGGCATTTTGGAGCCCATCTTATGAGCAGTGACACTGTTGTTTATGAAGCGGTCCCAAAAGGTGATTCTCCGCAGGACCGTGGAAATCACCTTTGGGACCCAATAGCAAATGACAGTGACTGAGTTCATGAGGTGGGGTCCCAAGAACCCCATGTTGAAAGTTTGGAGCCAAAAGTCATAAAATGGATGAGAGATCCACCTAAGTTTACCACCCCTAACTGATGCCATTATACAGCTTACCAGCATTTCTTCAGTTCGTGGTCAGCTTTGAAGAGTGTAGACGGTTCCTGCTCCAATGAAGATCACAGCGCTGGACTCTGGAGATAAGTTAGAGGTGACTGGGGTGTGTGGGGAAGTGGGTGTGCAGAGGGTGGATGCAGGTTGGGGAAGAGGACCCGATGGCCAAGGACTGTTTTCTTTGTTCAGGTTATAATAAAAACAAAAAGGAAAGAACACACAGACTGTTTTCTTTTTTTCACAGTGTAAGTGAAATGTTGGGCACACTGGGATGGTTCTAGTGTGTCCTATGAGTTTGCGCTGTGATGTTAGTCACACTGCGGTGGGCAGGGACAGGAAAATGCCGATGCGATCGCTTTTGAGCCTGGAGGCACCTGTGGTGGGCTCCCAGTGTGTCACAATCTTGGGGGGGTTAATCTAAGCCGCAGGGGATTTTGCACCGGGTCGGCTTGCTGGGGAGTGTGAGGAGGCAGGCGACAGCCACAACCATGTTTATTGAAAATGTTACACCAGGCAAGGCATGCCCTGCATGGTGGGTAGCATCCTCTGCAGTGGCGCAAATTGTCGTTGGTGGCACGCTTTGTAGTGCTGCTCATAGACAGCTGCTATTTCATTCAGCCACAGAGCCCAGCCCGAAAAGCAGTGGTGCCACTGGCCCAACACGACTGCACCTCCAAACCTGCACACACACTATGTTGTCTGCACTATGCGCATGAAGACAACATAAAAAGGACCATTATGGTACTGTAGGGAAGTGGCCATGAAGGTGTCTGAAGCACATCCCAAATAATATGGTTAAGCAATTCCTATGCTGTTTTGGAGGAGTGGATAGCCCCACAATGGCACCCACAGCTGAAAGCAAGGTGGATGGGCAGATCCTCAGGGATGCAGGACCGACCAGGAAGGGGAAAGAAAACCTCAGAGGAGGAGGAGGAGGAGGTTTCTCCTGGTGGGGACCCAGTTGTCCAAGGAGTGAAGTTAAGGGAACCTAGCAGGAAGGACAGGGAGGTAAAGTGCATTTCAGAAGGCACTGAACGGTGGGATGAGAAGTGATCAATAGGATCACAAGGGTAATGGCAAGGAGGGAGGAACTGGATGTTATCGTCCACCTGGGGATGAATGACCTGGCAGGAGACAAAGTGGAAGTAACTAGAATCCAGAAGGACTTCAGGAAGTTGGGGGAGACTGAAGCTAGTAGAAACACTTCAAGGAGGCAGTATAGTGCAGTGGTTTAAGGCTCTGAGCTGCAAATGGAGACCTGGGTTTGAATCCCACAGCCCCACTTGCATACTGTGTGACCCAGAGCAAGTGACTTAACTTCCTTGTGCTCCCAGGTCACTCCTGTAAACAAGTTTCAGCTTAGTGAGTCTCCTGGTAAAAAACAAACAAAAAAACAACTGCCTCCTTCTCAGAGGTGCCACCTGTCCATTGCAGGGAAAGGTTAGGCACTCCACATCCAGTAATTCAACTCCTGGTGAAGGAATGGTGTGGAAGGAAGCGTTATAGCTTCATGGGGGACTGGGGCCCTACCTGGACGGATCTTGAGCCTATTATAAAGATAATGGCCTGCATCTGTCAGGAAGGTGACTCAAGTAAGAATGTGAATGCTTCAGTGACAAGAATTTAAAATGGCTGGGTGGGTCAGGAAGGTCAGGTGACTAAGTATCACCTCCCCCGGCACATGCAGGAAAACAAGTTGAAGTCTGGGACATTGAGAGCAGAAGGAGAGTGGGTAGCAGTGAAATTTAGGCCAAACAGAATGACAACTGGGGGATGAAGCAGAGGAGGGAGGAGAAAGAAGCAGGAGAGCAGCAGCAAGAGAAGGAGGGGATAGGATACAAAACATGGAAGGCATGGTAACAATGCCTGCAGCCTGGGAAATAAAATCCAGACCTGGAGACATTGATAGTAGAGGCAGACCTGGACATAGTAGCAATAACTGAGACATGGTACACTGTTTATCATGGGACACTGATATACCAGTTTATGCTCTGTTGAGAAGGGATGGGGTAAAAAGGAGGAAGTATGTCCTCTCGTCAGAGAAGTTATAAAGGTGACAGAGATGCAGGGTACACAGGAGAAGGCTGAGGCACTGTGGGTCACCCTTGAACCTGGCAAAAGCTCAGCAATATGACCAGGGTGATCTTCAGGCCTTTGGCACGGGGAAGAAGTGGACAGGAGCTTGTGGATGGAAAACAATATGGCAACAAAGGTGAAGTCCTGCTGCTGGGGATTTCAGTATGCCAGATATGGATTGGTCCACCCAGGCAGCTATTTAAGCCAGAAGGAGAAGCATCCTGGATTCCCTACAGGAGGCAGGTCTCAGGCAGCTTGTGCTTGATCCGGAGAAAGGCCATTCTTGACCTGATACTGACCAACGAGGAAGAATGCAGATGTTTGTTGTGCGGGCAACTAGAATCCAGCGATCACCACATAATGTGATTTAGCATGGGACCCGGGACCCAGTCCTGTCACATGAGGGCAGACATTTTGATTTCAAGAAGGCAGACTTCACTGTCATGGGGAGATAAATCAGAATAGCATTCTTTGGAAGCTTGTAAAAGGGTGGCATTCAGGAGGTATGAAGAAACACAGAAGAATGAGGATAGAGAGGTGTATCAGGTAAAACAGAGGAAGAAGGTAAGGTAATGAATAGATCACGGCTCAGACAGACGAAACCATAGCCGAAGGGTATCAAAGAAGACCAGACTTTCTTCAGGTACATAAGCAAGGAGATGAAGGCAAGGGAGGGATTCTGAGGATAAGGAGGATGACAAAGGGAGACTGCACAGAGGGATCAGAAAAAGTGTACATCCTGAACAGGTACGTCTACTGTTTTCACAGTGAGAGAGACAGGAACAGTCCACCAAGGAGCAGCACAAACACTGGAGGGAAGTGGACACAAGTCCATTTTCAAAGGAAAGGGTATTATTGAAGGGACTTCAAATGTTAGGATGGACAAGGCCATATGACTGAATGGATACACCCAAGGGTATTAAGGGGACTAGGAAGGAGGTGCTTGCTGCACTACTCATGACCTTATTCAACAACTCACTGGAAACAGGAGTGGCTCCAGAGGGCTAGAGGAGAGCAGACATAGTCCCATTTTGTAAGAGCATCAGCAGGGTGGAGGCTAACAAGTATAGTCTGGTCTGTCTTACTTGAGTCATGGGGAAATTAATGGAATCCAGACTAAAAGAGAGACTGTTAGAGTATGTTGAATCCAGTGGGCTTCAAGACCACAGGCTACACAGATTCACAGGGAAGATCATGCCAGATGAATCTGGTAGATTTCTTTGACTGGATGACCAGGGAAATGAATAAAGGGAGAGCAGTGGACATGATTGACCTGGAGTTTAGGTAGGCCTTCAGCACTGTGCCACACAGGAGGCTGATAAAGAAACTGAATGGCCTAGGGTGGGATCCAAATGGTTAATTGGGTTCAGTGTGCCTGTGCAACTGGTTTTGTGCTTGTGTAACATAGATAATCTTTAGCTGTTCATCTCTCTATCTGTGGGATATACCACCCTGTACAGGTATGAAGGAAAGAACCCTAGAGGAGGGTTTCACCTTGAGGTGCATGGGACTGATTCCTTAGGCTAAAGGTACCTTAGGAAGAAGCCCACGGGAAAGAGATGCGTCCCACTGGAGGAGGAGGTGGGTGGAGGGGCAAGGAAAAATGCGTGTTTGTGGAGTGAGGAGAGCATACCTTAAATGGGCAGAATGGTGGGGTGTCCTGTTGCATCGCCCCGAACTACAGGCTGTAGCCTTCCAATTAGTACAGTAGCTAGTCAATGGCTAAGAGACAGAGGGTGGTGATTAGTGGCACTCACTCTAATGATGGGAGAGTGACCAGTGGGGTACTGCAGGGCTCAATATTGGGACCAGTCCTTTGAATGTAGGGACACTGCAGACTAACTGAAGGAAGGTATGCCTTTTGCAGATGATATCAAAATTTGCAATAGGATGGACACCCAGGAGTGATGTAGAGAATGATCAGGGATCTTGTGAATTTTGAGGAGTGGTAAAAGCATGGCAGTCGATTCAATGCCAAAGTGTAAAATCATGCACCTGGGGCATAGGAACCCAAGAGCTGAGCATAGGATTGGGGAGGGTTATTGATAGTGAATAAACAGGAAAGGGATCTTGGGGTTATTATGTCTGAGGACCTCGAGGTGGCACTGTGACAAAGCAGTGGGTAGGGCTAGTGGGATGTTGGTGTGTGTAGGAGGCTATCTCCATCAGGAGGATGGAGGTGGTGTTCCAGACCCCACCTGGAGTACTGATGTAATTTTGGAGAACAAACCTCAGAAAGAACATAGACAGAGTGGAGGAAGTCCAGAGGAGGGCAACAAAAACGATGGAGGATTTACATGAGAAGCCCTAAGAGAAGAGACAGAGAGATCTCAGCATGTACACCCTAGAAGAGAGGAAGAGAAAAGTGACATGATACAGGCCTACAAGTATCTTACAAGAGTGAACAGGGTCCAGAGGAGTCTCTTTCAAATGAGAAGAGCACCAGGACCAGGGGAATGCAGTGAAGCTGGGGGAGGGAGTATCAAGAGAGATGAGAGAAAATATTGGTAGATGCCTGGAACAGATTGCCAGCTGTGGTGGAGACTAAAACAGGAGCTTCAAGCATGAGTGGTGTACATATGCAGTATATTACAGGAGAGGTGGTGAGGAGGGAGAGTCGATGGAGATCAGACAGTGTGTGATGAGGAAGACGAGGCAGGAAACATCTAGGTAGACTAGGTAGGCCAGCGGTCCTTTTCTGATGACAAATTCAGTGTTTCTGTGTTTATGATCGCACACCTACTATACAAGCAGCTTTTACTACAGCAAGCATCTGATTGTGAACTGTCATTCAGTTGTTGGTGGCTGCAATGGATGAGTGCAGGGTGTGTGCTGGTTGCTGTACACCATAGGTTGGGGGCAAGTTGGGGCAGTTGTAGTGGTACGGGTGGGCTGGTCAGGTAGATATTATACTTACTGGGCAGGGGAATCACTCAGCACTAAGGATGTGGTATGGAAGAATTACAGCTCTACCAGACTACTAATTGGGACACGGGGAACCCTCATTTGCATATTAGGCAAGTGGTACTGGGGAATTACTGATCTTACAAAGTGTCTGACTGGGGCCCAGTTGATCAGTGGTGGGTGGGTCTGCTGTCCGTTGGACACATTGGACAGATGTTTTATTACACAGGCATGCAGTTTGGGGTTGGGGCACTGGACTTCTGGACAGTTATGCCATGTACCAGTGGAGAAACCAGGGCTAGTGGTAGCCTGACATGGCCAGGTGTTGGAGGTGTGAGCACACAGTCCTGCACACCTGTTTAAAGAACAGTAACTAGTGTTGCACTAATGGATAGCTATACCAAGGTCTCTGAATTCTATGGTTCTATGGTTGCAGAATTTGTCAGTAGAATTTGCATCATGCCATAATATATATATAGTGCCGTAGAATTCATTGTTTTTGGTGAATTTTCATATAAATATACTGTTTTTCCATAGTGTCTTTCTTTCTCATCTCATTTATCCTGAAGCCCCTCCTCTATGCTCAGCATATGATGTCATCGATGACATCACATCATATTTAGCCAGTAACAGGACTGCATTCTGCCAGAGAAATGAATAAATCATGCTGCAGAAATCAGAAAATGCTGCCGAGAAGTCAGAGCCCCGCCGCAGAAATCAGAAAATTCTCCACGAGAACACTATACCTTTCCTTAAACCTCCCAGCATGCCAATGTGCCTATGTGCAAGGTGTTGTCAGCTGTTTTACATAGGTGCACAAGGATGGATTAAGGCCACTCACAAATGGCCTAGTGACTTAGGTAACCAAGCAATCATATGACCCTGCAGTACTATCCTGCTTTAGAGGTGTAAATTGGGATTAGCAAATTGATAACCTGTCTTAACACTCGAAAAAGCTTGAATATTTTGCCTTAGGGCTTTTAAAGCCATTGTAACTCTGTTAAATGAACAAGAAACCCCAGAGTTTTGGTTAAGGATGGTGCACCTCAGCCCCATGCCCACTGTCGGACCCCGCCCACCTGGGTCCCAATCCTCTGTGTGCCTCCTCTGCCTGGATGATACTGGATGTCTTGGGTGCCAGAAGGAGTGCGGCCCTGCCCTATGATTAAGCCAGGAGGTCTCTCGCCAGGTGGAGGTAGGCATTACTGGAGCCTTGGGAGGAGACCCAGAGTGGGGAGGTTAAGGAGAGAACTGGGAATGACGCCTGAGAGAAGCCACATTTCCAGTGATTGGAGGAAAAAGAGTCGGTAAAAAAATAAATTATCCCAAACAGCATTCCCTTTTAATTTTAACCCAAGGCACCTTTTGATAATGTAGCCACCAAACTACCTGACTATCTAACTGCTGCAGGTATTACCAAACCCACTGGTATCAGTTCAGAAAGACACCCTGAATTTTGTCCCTGGGTACCTAAATGCCTAGCTGCAGGTCTGAGGTGCAGCTGGTTGGCCAGCACTGGCACACTTACCCTAACCAAACAACCCCCTCATGTTCCTCTTGATTGCTTTAAATCTTGAACTGGCTTTTTAGCCAGTGGACTTGTACACAGATAACTATATACTGTACATATTCCCCAGGTGCAGGGCAATTCCAGCCCTCACTCACAGCTCTGCTGAATTAGTCCTAGGATGGCACACATGACTGAAGTCCTGGGGAAGATGGATCAGGAGATGTAGAACCAGGCCTGATGCTTAACACTTGAAGGTGTAGAAGCTGCAGCTTGGATCTTCAGCACGACCAAAGGTCTTGCAGCCCAACCCCCACCAACAGAAGCCCACTGCAGGGCATCACACAAGACCCACCAGCCACAAGGACCCAGACATGGGAGCGTCCCCACGGTCTGGCTCCCCCACAGGTCAGAGCACCCCAGCACCCAGGCACAAACCCACAACCCTTGCTGCCAGCAGCCCCACTTGATGGTAGTCGGTGAGCTCCCCACCTGGCACATTTAGGATGAATTTTCAGATCATTTCCATTCTTTCCTCAGTTACCTGTTACAGTATATAGTCAGCAGTCTCAGCTACCTTCTCGGACATCAGGTTCTGGGGGGACTGTGCAGAGTCTAAAACTCCAGGGATTTAACACAACAGTCTCCTGTCTGCTCCATCTCAGGAGCAGACAGCAGGCACCCACCAGACAGCAACTGCAATCTCCCTGCCCCCACAGTCTTTCAACTCCAACTCAGTGGCCACTCTTGTGCTCTGACTCACACACAAGTTCAGCAACTCTTTTCAGAAATACATCAAGAAAGTTATTTTCTCACTGTGCAGGTGCTAGTTGACTCCAGACAGAAGAGGCTGTCTTGTCAGCTTCATAAAACCTGGGTTCAAATCCAGTTTTCATGTCCATTTTCTACAATCCAGTTTTCTCTGCCAACAAACAGTCCTTTAACCTTGTCTTTCCATGTTCCTGTTGATGCCTTGTCATTGCCAGGGTCAGACAGAACCTTTTACACTTTTCTTACTTTTCTCATCAAAAATCTTTAATCAAACTGGCCCAATGGTGCTGATGGTCGAGGGTCTGGATGCCACACCTCGCTGCAGTGACCTGGGTTCGGAGATGGACTCGGGGAGGTGGGTGTGGCAGGGAGGGAGAGGATTGAGCATCCGGAGGGCAGCTCTCCTCTCCCTGGGAAGGGATCCTGGGGCTGCTCGGTGTCCATGCAACCCCAATGGAGATCGGAGGTATTGCAGGATTACCAGCCTGAACGCTGGGGCGGAGTGCAGCAGAACTCAGTAGGCAGCCGTGTGTAGATGTCATTGTATCGCACTTCGGGAAACTTGAGACAGAAAATCACCTCGGGATAGGCGATGGCACCTCCACCACTCTCAGCCACTCTCCACCGCTGGTCACCCTCCTCTCCTGGGCTGAGCTGAGCCTAGCCTGAATTCAAGATAGAGCACCCTGGGCAGATAGGGTGGCCCTACTCGGGCGGTCGTAGCCGGGAGGGTAGCTGGGCTGGTGCCAGGAGATGGAGGCCTCTCAGGCATGGAGGTAGAGCTGGGGGCATTGGAAGATGCCTGAGAGTTCCTCACTGGCTGGTGCAAAATAGACGATACAAAAATAAATCTTTAGTCATCCGTGTCTCACCCATGTGGCGCAGATAAAACTGAAGAGGCTTTCTCCCCATCCTCTTGACACAAATCCATTTTCTTAATCCGTTTAACCTTTACTCTGAATAATTTCACCGCTGTGGTGCAGTTTCTCTGGCAGCAACAGAATACTGCAGATCTCCATCTCTTCAGAGCTGCCCACAAAATCCTCTTTTCTCTCTAGATGGGGAAGGCACAATCAGCTCTGGGGACAGATGGCTGTCAGCCCCCAGGGCAGCCCGCCCCACAGCCCACCTTCTCCCTAGGGCTGGAGACCCCTCCCGTGGAGGGCTCCCACCAAACTGAACTTAGAAACCAAAGTTCTTTCCTCTTGGGAGCTTTCTGGCAGCTCCCCATTAGCAGGAGCCACTGTCAAACAAAATTAACATGTCCGAGGTTCCCACGATACCTCACTGGTTGCTGAAAAAGGCACCCAGATTGTCCCTGGTATTTTTCCCCAAGAGTCTTCACTGTCTTCACTTGAAGTTCTACTCTTCAGCAGCCTCTTCCCTCTGATGGGCCAACACAAAACTTAGCATTTTTAATTATTTTCCATCCGGTTACTAACACTAAACTTGTTTTCCCAGCACCAGACAGGCTGAGAAATATGTGTATAACAGCAGCAGGAATGAGGAATAAATGTTCTAGCTTTACCTGATTAGGTGAGTGGGGACCACCGGACTACCAAGGAATTATTATTGTTTCATTGTGTCCAGGATTGACAGTGTGTGTGTGTGTGTGTGTGGGGGGGCGAGGGGGTTGCTGGCAAGCTGCGTGTGTGCAGTTAAAACATGATTCCCAGAATCATTAACTAGCACTAACCACGCAGTATGTTAGCCTCCAGAAAGCATTTAATATACCTGTACACCTTATACGCATTAGAGTGACCCTCAGTTGTATGGGCACCTGGTTGCAGTTAGTAATCCTGTGTGTAACCCCACTACAAATGGGGTTCCAAAAGGCTTCCTTGAGCTTGCCTAAATGCTCACTGCCAGGCTGGTGTTCTGTGTTTTAGCAGCTTAAATGTGATTACCAGAGCTTGTATAGCATCTGTGTACTGTCTCTTTAAGAGCTGCCTAATTGCAGTTTAAGTAATCTGAGAAGGAGCTCTGTTGAAAGATGTAACTATTTACTGAAAATTGTTTAGAGTGATAATGATAATGTAGTTTGTCTAGCCTGATTTTTGTAGCAAGGACTGTTTTGTCGTCTCCACTATCTTGGTCCTGGACTGCAAATTGGACCAAACAGCAGTGGTGGGACCTAAAATGTAGCCAGACTACAGGAGCTGTCTGAATTCAAAATCTGTAGAACTTTAGTTTGGAGCTTTTTTCGCCTTTTTGCAACTGAAGGGGAACTCTTGCTTTGACTGACAGCCAAATCAGCCAACCAAAGCTTTTGGATCTTGGGAAATTCCGGCTACTTGCAGTTTTCAGTTAGAACTAAGCTGGAAGCTATGCAAGAAGGAGCTGAAGTGATTCTGAGAGCAGTCCTGAGTGGATTCACATGGGAGAACTATGAAAAGGCTGAGAGTTTGGCTTCTTGTCTGCCTGCTGCTCCTGAGAGGGAGAGAAGAGAATTATTTTGGACTAAATCCAAGTTTGTGTGACTAAAGTAAGCTACTGAAGTGGGCCAGGCTCAGCCTGAAGAAGACTGAATATTTTTGCTGAATGCGATCGGCCTGTCAGGAATTCCAGCTACCCCTAAGCTCCCGTGTGTGCAGAGACTTTGCAATTGTGCCCGGGGCGCTTTGCCTGGTACATTAAAATTCCTGTACATGTAAATGTGCTATGAACTACTAGTGGGTTGTGAGTTAGTTCCCCACTGTGTGAACTGTGTTCTGCTTGCTGGAAGCTGTATCCAGCCAAAACTGACTGCTTCTGAACTTGTCTCCATGTGCTCTGGGCTTTGCCAGACTGCCCACTGCACAGAGAAGCCATTGACGAGAGACCTGCCTGAGGATCAGCCCCTGCCGCTTGAACAGGAGCAATGCCTCTGCGACTTGTGTGGGCCCTGCTTTCTTGGCATTCCAGATCAACCACCTGCAGTCTCGATTTTCATACAGCCGGTGTCCAGTCTTGGTATTGTGAGTAAATACCAGGGTAGCTCCCTACAACAACAGCTTAATCTGAGTGTGTCATCTGATTGTCTTGTTGTTTCGCTTCCTTTATGAACTGAGCTCTCTGACTCTGGAGTACAAATACTGTGTAGTGTGCATGTTGTGTTTTCCATCACAGGGCCTCAACCAGCTGCAACCCTGGGCAACTGTCCTGGCTAGCCCATCTCTCTTCTACCTGGATACCCAGAGGTGGACTGTGTGGGGGACTCAAAGTGCATGCATAACTGCTTGATTGATATAACCTTTAAGCTAATTAACCTGATTTTGCCCTCCCTTGTTCTAGTCCCCTGAATGAATCAGATCTAACTTTTTCTGCATATAATCTGACTGTGGTTCCAGTTTGTGCTCAAAGTTTATTTTATTGTTTATTGTAAATTCTAGAATTAATACCTTTGAGCCAAGGCTCTTTTACAAAGGTTCGCGTTAAAATTGGTTACAAACAATAGGGATACAAAGGGTTGCACATTTAGGTAACATTGTGGAAATAGACAGAGACAAAAAATAGTTAACCTAATAACATTTATGAACAGCAGATATATCACTTAAACACTTTCATCATTTAGAAAACAAGTGGAGAGGGAAGATAGGTAAGGGAGGTATGATAGGTAGAGTAAGTGAGAAAAGGAAAAGAGGGGTGGGAGAAGGAGCAGACCATTGTTGGAGAAGAGGATCCACTAACAGGCCATTGTCTGGTAAGAGGGCAAGGGAGGAGAAGGAGAGTAGATTAGGATTTAATCGAGGCAGTCACAGGAGTTTGAGGTAGCTAGGTGAGAGAATAGTCTAGATTTAAAAGCACCTAATGAGTTAGAGGAGGTAATAGAGGTGCTAAGAGTATTTAGCCAGTTAGCCGAGATAACAATGATCGTTGACCATGTGTGTCCGACAGTGGGGGACCTGAAGAAGCTGGGTTTCTGATCTTCTGGTGAGTCGACACTTGAGTTCTGCAGTATAGCAGGTCTTGAATGCAGGGTGGGGTGAGGCCCATGATGGATTTCTAGCCATTAGGCAGGTGAAGTACTTTAAACGGTTTGATAGTTGTAGCCACCAGTTTCAGCATAAAGCTCTACAGGTATGAGTAAGTCGATGCGCCAGTAAGCAGCCGACATGCCTTGTTTAGGAGGTTGTGATCCGCTTCAGTGCGCTTGGAGAGCATGGACCCATAAATACTAAGCCATAGTCGATGACTGAGATGATTGAGGATTGAATAGCTAGCTTCAGTGCTGGATGGGTGAGGAGTTGTCTGTTTCGTAGAGTATTCCAAGTCGCTGATTAATAGTTTTGGATATACCATCAATATGTGATGCAAAGACTAGGCCTTGATCAAATGTGATTCCAAGATATTTAAAGGTAGCCACTTGTTCAAGGGTGATTCTCAGGAGGTGTTGATAGTGAGTGGAGCTTGCCTTTTCTTGTTCTGCGGGCTAGCAAGAGCATAGTTTTTGTTTTTGTGGTTTAGGACAGCTTGTGTTCAGCGAACCACTCACCAACACTGGCAAATGCATGCTGTAGGCTGAGGCGTAAGGGGTTGGGTCTTGTGTGAGGATAGAATCACAGCGCCATCGGCATAGAGGATGATTTGCTCAGGGCAGGATTTAGGGAGGAGTTTAGAAAAAGCTGAAGAGAAGAGGGCCTAGGATGGATCCCTCTTGAACTCCTGAGAGGACAGGCTTAGGGTCTGAGAGAACTCCAGCTATTTTACAACCTGGTGCTGGCAAGGTAGCTTTTATCCAGGCACCAGAGCCCAAGAGTCTGTAGTTGACTGATGAGTAGTCCATGGTGAACAGTGTCAAATGCCTTCGTTAGATCAATAAACACAGCTCGGTGAGGAGTCCTTTGTCCAAGGCCTTGTGAATCACTCCTGAGAATTCAAGCAGGGCTGTGGAGGTGCTATGCCTTTGTCTGAAACCATGTTGCTGGTCACAAAGGATGTTATATTTCTGCAGGTAGTCTGTAAGCTGGTCGGCTACCATGCTCAAGAGCCTTTGATAAGGAGGAAGTATTGAAATTGGTCTATAGTTACCAGTACTAAAGTACTGTACTGTTGCTATTTGCTGTGCTTAACTTTGTTTTACAGGGGTCCCCAGGGTCGAGCCCGAGGAACCAGCCCTGGTGGTAGTGCAAACAGTGTGGGTACTTTGTGGTGTACCAGGGTTATTGTGAAAGTGATTATTGTACAGTGTTCAGGCCACTAGAGGGAAAGAGGAGGTTACAGTGTCCTGGAGGGCTGTGCCCAGGTTAGCTTGACCACTACCAACCCTGACCTCCGGTGGAGGCACCTGTTTCAGAACTCAGGCCCTTAACCTGCTACTAGCCAAGCAGGCAGGGGTAGTAGCCCATGGGATAGCCACCTAGGGGTTAATGTGCAAAAAAAAAAATAGTGCCACGCTAACAGGTTAACACTGCACAGAAGAATGCTTTTAAAAATAGTACCAGCCATGCTTATCACAACGCAGTGCTAATTCTGTTACAGTGGTATGTGGGCCCCATTTTCAGATTAGAGTGGTGCACTTCAAGTGCTGCACCTGAGATAGCACACAGCCACAGAAGGTGGTGGTAAATGGCACTCACTACAATGAAGAAGAGAGACCAGTAGGGTGCCGGAAGGCTCAGTAATGGGACAAGTCCTCTTCAGTGTATTTATAAGTGGCATAACAGAAGAACTGGAAGGGAAGATGTGCCTTTGGCAGATGACACCACAATCTGTAATAGCATTGATAGGTGCAGTTGGAGAAAATTAGTAGGGACCTTAGAAAACTTGGAAGATTGGTCCTACCTCCTAGGGCTCCCTCCATGGATGAGGCCCTCAATTCTTCACGACCAGATTCCTGGCTATCTGGGACTCCCATGCGCCTCTCAGGTAATCCAGAGTAAGGATCCCATCTACGTGGGTGACCACCAACCTCCTGGAACAACTACTAGTCAGGGACTGAGCCTGGAAAACCTATAAGGCAACAGGTACTCAAGCGGCTCTGCAGTACTACACGCTCGCTAAGGAATGCCTGCACAAGACTTATCCATCAGGCCAAATCAAATTATTTCAAGTCTGCTTTCCACAATAATTTTACTCATCCAGCACAATTCTGGAAGTCAATTAAATCCCTCCTCGCCCCGCTACCCATCCCCCTCCAACCGTCAATATAGCAGGAAGTACTATCACTGCACCGAGCGCTGTAGCCACAGAGCTCAACTCCTATTTCACAAACTGTACGTCCGCCTGTACTATCCTCTCACCCTGGCTCCTCCCCATGTTCTCCCAGTTTCTCCTCACCTGCCAACTTCTGCTTCGCTTTGTTACACCCGCTGAGGTACAAAAATACTTTGGTCTCTAAATCTAGAAGGAAAATGCCCTCAGGCCTTGACTCCAAAATGCTCCATTTTTCTGCACCAGCCATAGCCAACCCTTTAGCCACTCTCTTTAACCTGTCATTCAGACTTGGTACCATCCCTACAAATGGAAACATGCCACAGTCATACCCCTCACCAATGGAGACGATCCTTCCTTCCCTGCAACTACTCGAACTATATCGCTGCTCCCCATCCTAGCCAAATCCAGAAGCGCCTTGTACTAGCCCAGCTCTCCCACTTCCTCAACTCCATCTCCTTCTTCACTCCTTATCAGGCTGGGCTTAGAAAAATCACTCCACCATCACCTCTCTCCTCCGTCTCACCGACACCATCCTCACGGGCATGGATAAAGGGAGATAACTGTGGCTATCTTTGTCGACCTGGCTAAGGCTTTCAGCTTGGTCTCTCATGCTCTGTTACTGTCCAAACTCAGCCAAGCTGGACTGATGGAACCTGCCACAATTGGTTCCAGTCGTACTTGGCAGAGGTCCCACTCAGTCTAAATTGGCCTGCCATCTCCACCTCACTCCTGTTACCACTGGGGTCCCCAAGGATCTGTCCTAGGCCCTTTGTTGTTTCTATCTTCCTCAATGATCTGCCTGCAGCCTGCCCTCATCGTCTATCCACATGTATGCAGATGACACGGTGCTGTATGCCTCTGGGTCATCGGCCTCCGCCATGGCAGCCTGCCTGCAGCAGGATTTTGACTCGGTCCAACACTGATTCCGTTCAAATCAGTTATTTCTGAACCCAGATAAAACTGTCTCCTAACATTTGGCACTTGGCCAAACTGTCCTGCCTCCCAGCCTCCCAACATTCCACACATTGGAAGGCTCCCCCTGGAGGTTTGCACTTCCTACAGATACCTCGGGGTCTGGTAGACCAGCATCTTGACTTCGCTTCATATTGATGCTATTCATAAGAAGCTACACCCCATGCTAGGTGCATTATACCGTAATAAAGCTGCATCCCCTGCCCACGTGCCTGGCTATCGCTCAAAATATGATCCTACCAATAATGGACTATGGGGATGTAGTCTACTGTGTAGCCACCAAATCCTCCCTGACCAAACTAGACCCTCTCTTCAGCTCATTCTGCCATTTCTCCCTGGACTGCCCTCCCAGTACACATCACTGTGACCTCTACCATTCCTTAGATTTCCTTCTCTCCACAATCGGAGATTGGTACACTGTGCTAGAACTGCTAGTGAAATTCTGGTCGCAGTCCCTCCCTCCTACCTTATGACCACCCTTAATGTTCTTCCTCCAGCCTACCTCACTCAGGAACATTGATTCTGGCTACTTTGTGTCCCCCACAGGTCTACCAGGTCTGGACAGGCTGTTTCAGCTTCAGATGCCTAAGTTATGGAACTCCTGTCGGCTGATATTAGACATGCCACCAGCACTCCTCACCGCAATGCTCTATTCAAGACTCAATTCTCCACTACTTGCTCATGCATTCCGGCCCGCTGAAGCCCTTTGCAGCCTTGGTGGCAGCTGTTTATTGTCTTTGCTAATTGTTACCCTGCTCTTGACAACCCTGCTTATTGTTATGATGTTGGTTGCTGTGTAATTATGTAATTATGTGAGTATAGCCACCTTGTCTGTACTACCTTGTTTGTATATTACTATATATTTATATGGATTTGCCTACTCTGTTATGACTGTACTTGAATTATGTACATGTGTAACTTCTATTAACACTGTATCCTACCTATCCCATATACCCCAGGGCACATCTGGAATCGAGCGTACTCTGCCAGTATGCCTTCCTGGTAAAACTCTTAAATAAATGACTAAATAAATAATGTGCCTTTATATGCAATTGCATCATTACATGCTTGGCTGCCCAGGGATGAATCCAAAGGTAGAAACCCCCAATGGCAGAATGATTCAACAACCTGCCGTAGATTCTGCACTACTAACCAGGCTCTGCTCCTGTTTGAATATGTGTCTCCTTGTCAATGGCCTCCCCTCCTTGCCCCAACACGGGGGATGTGGAGTGGGGGATCTCAGAGCAAGTATGTCCTGTGGATGGTAAGTGAATGGGTTGAGATGTCAGTGGGCAAAGGGTCGAGGGTGACTAAGGGATAGAAACTCTATGGGAAAAAAAAGAATAAAACACAGTTTGAGAAGCTCAAACTCTAAAACAGACTGTGAATGCCTCCAGTGAGGCATCACATTAAAGTTATTCAGTATAGAAGCAATGCAAATTATATGCATGTGCCAGCTAAACTCTGATGAGAACTGACACTGAGGTGTTGCAGCAAAATATATATTTTTGTTTCTTAACCAAGAAACTTTTATTAAACAAAGCATTAAAATAAAACAAAAACTAAATCAAAACATAGTCCACAGAGTACAAACTAGCAAAGCTTTTGGATTACACTATCACAGTTCCTGAAGTGGTTCCCAAGCATTCAGCTCAGACAAGTTGATGGACTAACACAGTAATTAATTACACATAAATCTGATAAAATTTAACTTGGAAAAATGCATGCAGCCCCTATGTATATGTTAGAATTATCCAGTATTAGCTTCCCATACAAATGTGTCTAACAGTAAAGGAAGGTAGCACTTATTTAAAAGAATAAACTACAGCATTTTAAAATAGTTCTAAAAGTTTCTTGTAACATCACAATGTTCTGAAATTTGATTAAAGGGTGCAAGCAAAACAAGATGTAAAACCCCGTAAAGAAGCAGAATAAGAGATAGCCCTGTTTTGTTTACCTTCTGCTCTGCAGCAAACATCCTCTCATCAAGTCAGCAGCTCCCTGAATGCAACAGGAAATGAGTGCAGGGCCAAGCCATTCAAGGAGGGGTAATTTCAGAATGTAGTCCATTTCAGTATATAGTTTGTTTCAGTATATAGTGTATGTGAATTTTTCAGTCTACAGTGTATGTATTTAAATAAATAGTGTATGTGTTTCACCATGTAGTGTATTTGTTTCATATATAGTGTATGTGTTTTTATGTTTGCTTGTGACATGCGAAGAAACATTATGTGTCAGTTTAGAGAGAAGCGGGTTGTGGAGGTGCCCTGTGGCAGCCAACACCAGCACTGCATTTGTGGGCTTGGCACTTTTCACCCAATGCAGGCCCAGTGTCCTGTTGACACTGGTTCTGCAGAAGTACCACCAATTTGACACGATTTGGCCGCTGCGAGGGGCGCTTATCATTGCAGCGCCAGCCATTCCGCCTGCAATGGAGAGTGACATGTCATTGCAGGATGGTACCTTGCCTGGTTTAACATTTCCCTAAACATGGTGGCACTAAGCCTCATGAAAGCCGACAGGGTGTCAATCCCCTGTCGGCATGCCTGAACCAGTCCATTTGCAGGCAGGCAGAGCCACTCCCGTCGACGCAAAAGTCCCCATTTGTTTTGTGCCGCAGGTGCCCAATCCCCTCCATTATGCCTCCCACACACACACGCTTGTGCCAAGAGGGGCCCAGTCCCCCATCGACTTCAGTCTCCCCACCCCAAAATGCAGGTGACACACTGGGAGCCCACCCCAGTGTGCCCATAGGAAGCCTGCAAAACAAAAACCTTCCCATGACGCTTCTTTTTTTAAGTTGTGTCCTTGAAACAAAGAAAACGGTCTCTTGCAGTCTCCCAACCCACGCCCACCCTCTGCACACCCACCTCCCCACACCCCTCACTCCATACTTTACCTCCGAGCCCAGCGTGATGATCTTCGTGACCGATCACGCTTGAACTCTTCAAAGTTGATCAGAACTGAAGAAATGCCAGTAAGCTGTATAATGGCATAAATAGGGTTTTTCAACTTATGTGGATATCTTGGCCATTTTTGGACTTTGGCACCAAATTTTCATCATGAGGTTATTAGGACCCCTCCTTATGAATTCAGTCACTGTCATGGCGTTATTCAGTCCCAAAAGGTGATTTCGCGGTCACTGTGCAGAATCATCTTTCAGGATTGATTAACAAATGACAGTGCCACTGTTCATAAGGTGGGTTCTCAAAATGCCTACTTTGCAAATTTGGTGAAAAAATCCTAGAAGTGACTGTTTTACTTGTGCAGTACTGCGTAGTTTCCATGCACACTCGTAACTTCGTGAATTTGTAATATTTTCACTCCATATTTTCAACATTGGCATTTTTGAAACTCTTTAATTCTGAATAGTACAGCTGTCATTTTCCATATCCTACCGAATGTGTTTTCGCACTCGGGCAGATTAGCGTGGTTGCTGTGAGAAATCAGTGTTCAGGACAGATTAAGAAAATCACAGTGACACTGTTCATGAGCAGAGGTGCTAAAATGCCTATGTTGAAAATTTGGTGACGAAAGTCCATAAAATGACTGTGTTATGAGCGTGCGCTGGGAGTTTCCATGCACCCTCGTGAATTTTGCAAATCTGTAGTATTTTCACTTCAGATGTTCAACACTGGCATTTTTTCAGACCTCCTTATGAACAGTACAAGTGTCATTTTCACATCCTGGCCAAAATGAGTTTTCACACTTTCCACACAATAACACAGTCGCTGTGGGAAGTCAGTGTTCTGAACAGACTAAAAAATCACAGTGACACTGTTCATGAGTAGAGGTGCTAAAATGCCTATGTTGAAAATTTAGTGACACAAGTCCATAAAATGACCGTGTTACAAGCGCCTTGTGCAGTTTTCACACACCTTGTAATTTCTCATTTGTAATGTTTTAACTCCAGATTTTCAACATTGGCATTTTCACACCTCTAATGAACAGTACAGCTGTTATTTTCATATCCTGCCGAAATATGCGTTTACACATCTGGCACAGAATAACGTGGTCACTGTGGGAAATCAATGTTTGGGACAGATTAAGACAATCATAGTGACAGTGTTCATGAGCAGAGGTCACAAAATGCCTATATTGAAAATTTGGTGAAATAATTCCACTAAATGACTCAGTATGCATGTGTTGGCGAGTTTCCATGTATGCTTGGAAGTTTGAGCATTTTTTATATTTTCACTACAGATTTTCAGCATTGCCATCTCTTCACATCTCCCTATGAATGGTACAGCTGTCATTCTTCACATCCTACCTGATCTGTGTTTTGTACATCTGGCATAGAATGGCATGGTCACTGTGGAACTCAAAGTTTGGGACACATAAAAAAATCACAGTGCCACTGTTCATGGGAAGAGGTCCCAAATGCTTTCATGAGGTGAGGGTCACAAAAAGGCCATGTTGAAAATTTTGTAGTGCAAGCACCAACAAGCATGGGCGTTAGGGTTTCTAACCATAACGTCCCACCCTGTACAACTGACAGGCATCAGGTGTGCCTTGGATTGCTGACTGTAATGCTCATGCCATCCCACCCCCACCCCCCACCCTGCAGCCAATGACAGGCATCAAGGTGTGCCTTGGACTCTTTGGCCCCAGAGTTCACCCCATTCTCCTATACTGCACCCATTTCAGCGTATGTCCTTATGGAATGGGGTGACTGTAAAGCCGAACACCCCAAGGCACACATAAACACGTGTTGGTGTCTGCAGGATATGGTAAGGTGAATGGCATGAGCGTTATGACCGATGGCCCAAACGCATACCCCAATGCCTGTCCGTCTCTGCAGGGTGGAGGTGGGGTTGGCGTGAAGTTCAATACTTCACTGCCAATCCTATTCTGCATCTGTCTAACTCCTGCATTTCCAGTGCTAATACCAGCAAGCAAACATTAGGCATTGACAAATGCTTGTTAAAATATACTATGTTTGTATTTCAGTAGGTAATATATTTCTCTCAGTATATAGAGTATGCAACATTTTTGAACAGAGAGGGTAAGTGTTTTTGATATATAGTGTATTTATTTCAGTATATAGTGTATGCAGATTTTCAATGCATAGTGTATTTATTTCAATATATAGTGTATGTATTTCAATACAGACACAAGCGGATCCCTAGAGGGTCCACATGTAGGTCAAGAGGGCAAACGGAACAATCACCCTCTCCCACCCCTGAAATCACCATGTCCACAAGGTACGGGAACCTACAGCTCATGCCAGGCCAAGGAGCTCCCCAAACCACCACATCCACAAGACACAAGCAGATCCTGCGAGGGTCCACACAGAGGTCGAGAGGGCAAGCGGACCAGTCGCCTCCCCACCCCCAAAACCACCATGTCCATACTGCGTACGAGAACCTATAGCTCATGCTAGCCAAGGAGCTCCATGAAACCACCACGTCCACAAGGTACGGGAACTCTACAGCTCACACCAGGCCAAGGAATTCCATCTTCCTCGCTTAGCAGAACTTACTGAGTTTGTTTAGCCATTTTTAATTTAAACCCGGCTCTCAGCGCTTGGTGCCATTTAATTTAAAATTTTTGTCAGTGTACAAGTGGAGATATTTTTTTTCTAGAAAGTTTTCTCACCTCTCTCCTTACCCTCGTGCTTACATAAATAAGCCTTACGTAGCTTTAATTGTAAAGGTAGGCTGTATGCATGCAGGTAGTTTTATACCAAGGGTCTGTCTGAAGCTTAAGGGTATTCCAATAGTAGCCAACATGCTCTGATTTAAAAAATAAAATAAAATAAAAGCCTTAAGGGATTCCTTCGTGTTCACCTGAAAGTACTGCTCTGCTAAACTAGTCTCGCTAAATTGTTAAAGTAACTTACGAACAGCCTAATAATTAGTTCTGCTAAGTAGTGGTCAGTATTCCTAAAGGATTCCTTGTTAAAGTAAAATAAGATCTGTTAAGAATTTATTCTGCTCATTAAGTTAGTTTCAGTCTCACTGTACTCCTGAAATAAGCAGCCCACAAAGCGGAGCATTTCTCCAGCCAGCCTGTAACTCAGTTCCTCTGAAACCGGATGCACAGTAACCTCAGGCTTCGTTTCCTAACAGACCCCTAGTTTCAAGCTTTACCCCTGCCCCCCTTTACCTATAAAATCTTACCTGGCTCTCCCATTTTCTTCACAGACACAAGCGGATCCTGCGGGGTCCACACGAGGTCGAGAGGCAAGCAGACCAGTCACCTCTCCCCACCCCGAAACCACCACATCCACAAGGTATGGAACCCTACAGCTCACGCCAGGCCAAGGAGCTCCGCCTCCTCGCTAGCAGAACTTATTGAGTGTGTCCTCACGATGCTGTGCTGGCTCCCCTCCCACCACCACCCTTGGTCAGCTGTCCCTTATATAGGGAGTAGGAGTGCCTGAACCAAGCAGCCCACTTCTCCACTTGCAAGCTTTTACACACCTCACCTCTAGGGGCAGATTTTCGACTTTCCCTCACTGTCTTCAGGCTCTTCCTCTGGTCTTCCTCCCATCGCTATTCACTATGTATCTGTCAGCCATCTCCATACTCACTCTGCTGTTCCCTGTGCTGACACCTCCACCCTCTACTTTTCCTGAATATCTTCCCTCCTGTGGAAATGACGTCTTTCTGCCTGACTGGCAGCCTCCCCAACAATTTATCCCACAGCACCTAAGTGATCTTTTGTCCTGCAACCCCTAAGTGATCTACTGTGCGGTAACCTCTTCCGCAGAACCCTGCTGCCACTAGGAGTGGGAGCTCAGCCCTCTACATTTCTCGGTCATCCCCAATCCTGCCATCTCCCCTCTCTGCGCTCCTGATCCTGGTTTCCCTAATATACTAACCCTTCCCATTCCCACACTTCCTAACACTAAAGGGTCCCAAGCAAACAATTCTTACTGCCCCAAAAGTTGGCCTGGAATCCCATCCTCAGGTCTCTTCTCCTTCTCCTTCTTATGTCTGGCAATATACACCCTAACCCTGGACCTCTTGCAGCCTACATCCCCACACAATCCCACGCAGGTGGGTTGCGTATTACCACCCTTAATGTCTGCAGCCTACTAAAAAAATGGGACACCTACCAGGGCTGGGTCATGTAACATCAGCCTGATATCATTGCCGTGGGTGAAACCTGGCACTCCTCCCATATCCCTAATTCGTCAGTCACCCTTACGGGTATAATGTATTCCAAGCCGACCGTCAGGGTAGTGGGGGGTGCAGTGCCATTACACCAAGGACACCATGAATGTACACCTGCTCCCCTCCCCATCTCCTACCCAGACCCCAGGCCCTCACACTCAAACTTACCCTTGGACAATCCCATACCCCCTGCTCATCACCACTATATACATTCCCCCAGGGACCAGAAGGCAGCCTTCCACTCTGTCATGTCCTACCTGGCCACCTTACCATCTCAAAATGTAAACATTTTTCTGGGGATTTCAAAATCAATTGGCAGTCTAAGTCTGCCCCACATTCATTGGACGCAGCCACAGCCCATGACCTAACACAAATAGTCCCTCCCCACCCGACTGCACCAGTGCACTGGGTCCTCCTCCCTTTGGGCCTAGTCTTCACTAACTGCCCCCACAAAATCACTAGCACTACTATACTCCCAGATGCGATTAGTGACCACTTCCCTGTCTTCTGCTTCCTGGACTTGCAAGGCCCCTATGTCCCTCCAAAATGATGCTACGACGTAAACCTGGCCCTGGTAAACTTACACTCCTAAAAGCTCATCTCAGTACGATGGATTGGTCATTCATAACTAATACCCTTGACCCAGACAGAGCCCCTTGATCTCTTCATTCATTCATTCCTTTAACGTTATCTGTGACATGTTGCCCTTGTGCAGTCCAGAGATTCCCTATGGCACCTCTCCAATGAGACTGGCCTGCCATCGGGACAGACAGAAGTACAGAGAAGCCTGGAACCAATGCACATGGTCTCTGTGCAAAGCCAAGGCTGAGTTCTACAAATCTGTCCTAACCTCTACCTGGGGTTGTGTAAATTCTGGAACAATATTAGACATCTGCAGCAAAGCCCCCAACCCAGCCCCCACGCAAATCTTGGTCAAAGGGGACCTGACCTCCGATCCCACTCGGATGGCCACCCTCATTTAACCACGCCTTCACCGACCTCAGCCACGCCCTCCCTCGCCATTTCTTTGATCCACCCCTGTCTCCCACATCACCTCCACCTTGCACACCCTCCTTTTCACCTACATTGTATCTCCCCAGGTCTGCAGAGCCTACATCAAAAAGCCATAAGCCACTCCCAATACAGTAGTGACTCTTTAAGACCTGAGACTTCTCCGGCTCACTCTTCACGAGGTGCTAATCCCTCACCCACATTATTAACTGATCTTTATGTCTTGGGAAATTCTCCTTGCCCTGGAAATCTGCCTCTATCACCCCCATATTTAAGAGTGGGGACCGTGACTCCCCAACAACTATCACCCTATCTCTATTCTCCCTCCCTATCTAATGCTCGAAGTGTATTGTTTCTGATCAGCTCACTGACCACCCCAACAAACATAAAATACTTTGCAACCAGCTACATGGCTTCCATAAGGGACACAGTACAACTACCGCCCTACTCAAATTCACCACCTCCTTCATATGGCCCTTGACAGTGGTCATCTCTGTGTGGTTTCTTTGACCTCACTAAGGCATTTGACACCATTAACCACTTCCTCCTCCTAACTACTCTCTCTAAACGTGGTCTCTCTCAAGATGCCCTCTGCTGGTTCACTGAATATTTGGCGGATCATTTCCAGCAAGTCAGAATTGGCACCACCTTATCCAGCAGGCTGCCAGTCCACTCCGGTGTCCCTCAGGGTCCATCCTCGGACCTTTACTATTCAGTCTCTTCCTAACTCCCTCCCCAGTCCTGCTCAGGCAACATCCTACTCTTGCGGATGACGCTGTCCTGTACTCCTCCAATCCTGACCCTCTCAGCTCCACCTCTCCTCCAGTTCTCATTCAGTGATGCCAAAAGTGGTTCTCCTCACAGCACCTTATTCTAAACTATAAGAAGATTAGAGTTATATACTTCTCACACTCACTTAACTCCAAGAATGACTGCTGCCTTCAAGTACTAACTGCCAACCAGACTCCACTTGAGCAAGTGGACTCCTTTAAATATCTAGGAATCAGCACTTGACCTGGCCCTTAATTTCCACCATCACATTCATCAACTGTCTATAGCCCTCAATATCCTTTACCAGTTTAAACACTGTCTTACTCCTGATGCCCTTCAACTAGCAGTCTCCTCCTCGGTCCTCTCCTTCTAGACTATGGAATGCTAATCTATAGCACTGCCAGCTCCTCTGCCTTATCCAGACTATGGCTGTCCCTCAACAAAGCCTGTCATCTCATACTGGGCTGTGATCATCTAACCCACACATGCTCACTTTACAATGCCTACTAACTGGCTTAACCTTGATAACAGAATCAGGTTTCATACTTGCCTCATGGCCAAAAAGATTACCCTTGGTCTCGCCCCGGCTCCTCCCTCTAATCTAATGGGCACCGCCATCAGCACACCCTTAACTCAAGCAGGCAACTCCTCATGGTTCCCCACTGCTGCACCTCCAAATTCCAAAGGTCCTTAGTTACCGACCCTTCCTGGGTGAATAATCTGCCTAACACTCTCACACAAATGAATAGAATCAGCTCCTACAAAGTCTACCTTAGGAACCATCTACAGTCCTCTAATCTGTGTGGATTGTCTCTGAACCCGCCTCCTCCCTATTCCTTTTGACTAAGGCCTATGGCCATCTAAACCCCACCCTCCAATCTGAAACTCTCTATAGTAGCTCATTAATGGAGTTTTTAAATATACCTGTTCACTGAGTCTAATACCATGACTCTACTGTATCTAAATGTTAGCCTATTTACTGTATCTTTTGTATATTGATTGCTTGCTTGTGTTCTGCTTCTGTATTGCTCTGTACTGTTCTCTTCTTGTTTTACCTGTACTGACGTGGAACCTTTGAAAGGAGTCTTTGACTCAAAGGTACTTTCCAAATCCTCAATAAATAAAAAAAAAATATATATGTAAACTGTAGATGTTTCAATATATAGAGCATTTGTTTCAGTAGACAGTGTATGTGCTTTTTTCAATGTGTAGTGTATTTTAATAGATAGTGTATGTATTTCAATATATAGTGTGTTTGTTTCAGTATATAGTATATTCAGATTTTTTTTCAATATATAGTGTATGTGATTGCTAATGTATAGAATATTTGCTTCAGTAGATAGTTTATGTGGATTTTTCAGTCTGTAGTGTATGTATCTCAATAGATAATGTATATGTTTCAGTACCTAGTACATTTGTTTCAGTATATAGTGTATGTGGCTTTTCAGTACTCAGTATATGGAGTTCAGTAGATAGTGTATGTATTTCACTATATAATGTAAGCATTTCACTATATAGTGTATGTGTTTCACTATATGATATATGCATTTCAGTATACAGTATATGTATTTCACTATATGATGTATATATTTTAGTAGATAGTGTATGTGGTTCACTACATTGTGTATGCATTTCACTATATGATGTATATATTTTACTATATGATATACTGTATGTATTTCACTATGTAGTGTATGTGTTTTACTATACAGTCAGAGATTATGAATTATGTCCCTAACGGCTTGCCATACCTGGGGCATGATTAAACTGGAGGGGAGAAGTTTATGAGACATGAGGAAATATTTCTTCACTGAAGGTGTGGTAGATGCCTGGAACAGACTGCCAGCAGAAGCAGTTGAGGCAAAAAATGGGGGCTTCAAGCATGCATTTGATAGATATATGGGTGTATTAGAAAACAGACAGGGAGGAGGGAGGGAGGGTCACTGGAGATCAGTTAGGATCCTGCAGAGATAGATTAGGCAGGGAACATCTGGGCGGCTGGGTGGGCCAAGCAGTCCTTTTCTGCTGACAGACTCTATGCTTCTATGTTTCTATAGTCTGCTAGGCCTTCATCTACCCTTCAGTCTGTAGTATGGACCGAGAATTATTGTACACCCCTTTATGTTGCACAGCACTGAATATATACCCAATTTGCATATGGACTCACATCCAAGCATCCAAGCATTTCAGCCGATATTATACCACTTTTCATGCTGTGTAAACCTTAATGACCTTTCCCTAAGGAATCTGTAGTCCTGCTTTCAAGCCTGAACAGTGCTAGCTTCTTCAGCCCCATTGGTAGGCAATTCCAAATGTTAACCTAAATCACACTTCATGTGAAGTAATGCTTTCTTATGATTTTCCTTAATCTGTCCTCTCTGAGGGCATGCTCTCAAGTTCTTCTTGCATTCAAACATCTGTGCATGCTTCACAGTCTCTGTCCCCTTTAGTATTTTGGAAACCATAATAATTCCCCAACATCTCTTTTCTAGGCACAATAATCTGAGTATGTCCATTCTTTCCTCATGGCTTTTGCCTCCTAAGCCACTAATCAGTGTGGGGCCCTGTGCTGGTCTGTTTCAAGCTCTTCAGTGTCCTTTTGATACAGCGGTGACCAGAGCTTGATGCAGTAGTACTTATTTAATTGCCACTACAGGCATTATTAAAGATCAACATGAGGCCCAGTGGCACTGAGGGTTGAGGGCACTGGACGCCACACCTCGCTGCCATGCTGGCGACCCAGGTTCGGATGCAAGCCTGGCCACCAGGGGTCGGTGGGGGATAGGATCGGAGCATCCAGAGGACTACTCTCCTATCCCAGGGATCCTATCCCAAGGAGGATACAGGGAATTACCGCTCTGGCAGCCCCTGGTGATGACCAGAGGCAATACCAGGCCAGTGGCAACATATAGGGGCGGAGGCGGCAAGACGTCGCAGTCGCTAGTGCCCGGAGGTCATTGCATGCTGAACTCGGGGCCAAAAACATGGAGGAAAATATGTGGGGCAATCTCTGCAGCTGATGGCCACGCCTGTGCCCCGGACCCAAGAGGCGCCTGTCCAGGGTACTGGGGCGATGTTGGCCCATCCCTGTGTCTGTTCTGTGGCCCACGCCACATGACCGGGTCCGGTGGTGCATGGTGGCCGGAGATCTTGGGGCTCACTTCGCCAAGGAGGTGGATAAATAGAATAATAAAAATGAAAAAGATTCTTAGCACATGTACTGCATTAAAATTTCACATACAGATAAATATTTATAAAGAGCTCAAGTTACATAATTTTTAGAGGACTTAGTTTGAGTAATACTTTCCAATCATCTCATTATGGTACAGAAATACATTGAGCACAACTAGGAGCACAGCACAGAATCAAGCCCCTTTCAGGGTAAGAGAACAGATTGTTAGATATGGGATATAATACATTATAATCATCAAACTACAAAATTAGTCAGTGAGTGGAGGACTATCCAGTAAATATAATTTAGATAATAGACGCTAATTCAATATGTAATTATGTAATTGGGGAGTTCAGGTCTGGTTACCTGCACACTTTCCCATCAGAGTTAGTAGTCTCTTATCGCTAGCTGAAGGAAGGTCACAAGACCCAAAATTCAATTATCTTGCATTCCCTATCCGCTTTCTAATATTTCAAAATTAAATAATGTGGAAGAGATTTAGTAAAAGCCAGTAATAATTTTAATCTTTGTGAGTTGTTTGTGGTATATAATACATATAGGAATTTTCTTTAGATTCATGTTGATGCAGTACTCTAGGTGTGGGGGCCAAGGCCTTGTGCAGGGAGGATCATCTCTCATGACCGTGAAACCCTCCTAATGTATCCCAGCATTCTGTTTGTTTTATTGCCTGTGGCAGCACACTGCCTGTCTGGCTTCAGTTTATGGCCCATAATTTATTCCCAGATCCATTTCCTCAGTCATGTTGTCCACTGTTGCACCATACAGAGTATATGTGCAACACGTGTTCCTCATCCCTAGGTGCAGCACCTTGCACTTTTCTGCATTAAATCTTAAGCCTTCATTTCTCAGCCCAGTACCCCCATGTATGCTGGTCCTCCTGTAGTGCATCCACCTTCTCTGCTTATCTTGCCAGTTTAGTATCATCAGCAAACTTCATGAGCCTGTTGCTGACCCCTCCTATGTCCTAAACATTTTAAAGGAAGAGACCCAGCACGGACTCCTGAAGTCCTCCCCATCAGCACATTCCTCTGAATGGTGACCTTCCACCACCATTCTCTGCTTTCTACTTGTCAGAGGAGAAAGTGGATTGCCTAACAACAGATTTAGAAACATAGACTGTGATGGCAGAAGAAACCCAATGGCCCATCCAGCCTGCCCATAACACCGTGATCTTACCTTGAGACATGATCATATGGGGTCGTTGTCTGCACTATCCACCCTCTCGCTCCCTGTTTACTACTACCCCTGAGTAACAACTAAGTCTTTAACTCTGTCTCAACCGTGTTTGAAATCATTAATGGTTTTGCTCCCCACCACCTCCACTGGCAGACTGTTCTGTGACACTTGCTATTCCTTCGATTCGTGGGTATGGACCAGAATATGGCTATTTGTACAAGTCTGTCAAACAGGACAGACTTAGATTGGTACAGTTTCAGGTATTGCATGACCTTTATTTTTCTCAGCCAGACTATACAATTTGGGAAGAACGGTCTTCTCGGTTTGCAACAGATGCCATCAGGACGAGGGTACCTTGAGCCATATGCTCGGGGATTGTGTGAAAATTCAGCCTTTTGGAGGGCTATTAAAGTCTCATTTGATCCTTTGTTGGGACTCAAAGATTTTTCTTTCCTGACATTTGTTTGGTGGCACTCTATCCACAAGACTTATTTGGTATTAGGAAGGCTCATATGGCACTTATCTCCGCGTGGCAAAGCTGGTCATACTGCACGTTGACTAGATGACTCGACTCCATCTTTAAAAGAGCGCAGAGTAAAATTATGTGCACTATCATGTTAGAAAAGATATTGCTTATCGAAAATGCATCTGCAGACCTTTATATCTCGGTGGGGAGTCTTTTCACCCTCTTCTTCGACTGATCGCAGTGATTGCTGGCCTTTTTTTCATTGGTGTATATACCAGCTCTGTTGAGCCTTTTCCTGGGGACTTTCTTTTAGTCAGGTCTTTCTTTTCATCTATTTTATATATCATCGGCAGGGCTGAGCTGTGGGAGAGGACGGGGTTGGTATTGTGAGGGGGTAGACACCTTTGTTGTTTCTAGTTTTATTTTGCCTTCCTTAGAGTATTGTATTGTAATGTTGTTTGGACTGTACTTTTTATCAGTTTACACATGCACATAGTATTGTACAATTTTGTGATAGACCTTTCTTTCTTCCTTGTTTTTGTTTTGGTTGTGATTATGGTTATGATTGTTAAAACTCAATAAAGTGTACTTAATTAATAAAGACTGTTCTATGACTCCACCACTGTCTGTGTAAATAAAACTTTCTCACATTCCTCCTGAACCTTCACCCCCATCAGCTTCCATTTGTGACCTTCTGTTCTAGATTCTGTGCTCTTGTTGAATAGTTCCTCACAGTTCACCATGTTCATTCCTTTCAGGAAGACGATCCTCATAGGATCTGTCCCACTGACCCAGAATCATTTTGGTTCCCTTTGCTGCAACGTCTTTAGCCTATCCTTGTCTTTCCTTAGGTGAAGACTCAAAACTGGGCACAGTACTCTAGGTGAGATCTCATGAGAGTTCTGTGGAGAAGTAGTCATAACTTTTTTCTCCTGCTGTAGAAACTAGGGCTGTGCAAACCTCCCAACGTTCGACCATGCAAACTTTGACCGTTGAACCAGGTAAAGATTGCCATCAGTACAGAATCCCACAATGTAGGCTACTTGTTTCAAAACTGTGTGTCAGTTGAGACAGTGCCACACATGGACAAGGCTTCCGGTATGCCATGGATATTTGGATGAGTGTTGTACACACATGTTTCATGGGCAACAGTGCCTCAAAAATTATTTATTCAGCCTGTGTAGACCTGCCAAAATGTTCAGCATAGTCACCTGAAGAGGACTGAGTGAAGACAACAGTGCAATGTCCCACAATGGGGATACTGGTTCTAAAAATTGTGTGCCCATTGGGACAGTGCCACACATGGACAAGACTTCCATTATGCCATGGATAAGTGCCCCAAAGATTATTTATTCAACCTGTGTAGGCCTGTCAGAATTCACAAAAGTTTGATCTGAAGAAGATTGGGTGAAGAAAACAGTTTATTATCCCACAATGTGTGTATAGGCTACTGGTTAAAAACCTAATAGCCAGCCCGGTGGCACTGAGGGCTGTGGTGCTGGATGCCTTACCTTGTGCCATGCCAGCGACCCATGTTCAGGAATGAGCACGGGTTGCTGGGGTCAGCAGAGAGAAGGATCAAGCATCCGAGGGACTGCTCTCCTTCTCCGGAAGGGGCTGCCAGTATTCGGCACAGTACTGGCCCCTGGTGGTGGCTGGGGGCAGGATCACCGATGCTATAGATAAGGGGTGGGAGATGGGGCAGACACCTGGAGGAGCGTGTGGGACATGTGCACTCCCTCCACTGGTGTCCTGCATGTCTTCTCTCTCTGCAATGAGAGAAACAAGGAAAAACAAGGCCCTGGCTGTGCGGTTGATGGCTGTTCATCTACTGCTTGCCTTTGAGGACATCGCCTGCACTGGATCCAGACTTAGCGAGAAGATGAGAGGCTCCCCACCACAGGGTGTGAGCTTGCGGGTGAGCGCATGGTATGTAATGCGGAAGTGCGGGATGAATAGTGGCCAGAGACAAGGTTGCCTGGAAAGAAATACCAACCAGGGCAAGGAGAGAAAAATAAGACTAACAAATAACAAAAACAAAAATTAATGGACACAGAAGACCTCCCATCCACCTTAGCTTCCTTTATCTTTAGCTCAGCTGGAAGTGTAGGAGAGTCAGCATTCATAAACTGTGGCAAAAGGGCTTTGGAAAAGGGCAGGTTTATTTTAAAAGTGAGCATCTACATCTTAGGTTGAAAGGCATGTTCTCCTGTTGGTGACAGTATTGCCTGCAGCACTGAAAACTCTAAGTATGTACTTACAGGTGGGCAACTGAGGTGTTCAACAGCTACCTGTGTCAAAGAGGGTCAAATGGTCTTTATTTTTTGTACCAGTACAATAGAGGCTCATCTCCTGTCAGTGCTGCATTCTTATCCAGATTATCCTGCATTATTTTTTGTTGGCATCTCAGGCAGCACTGTCAGAAAGTGACTTGCCATGCTTTTCTTCAGCTATAGTCAGGCAGTTATTCCCAGAGTGGTTTGCCATCAATCGCTGTCTCTCTTGGGGTTGCAGCAGCAGTAGTTTCACTAGGTCTTAGCTGATTTGGTGATAGAAAATGAGTGACTCCTGTGATGTTCAGTAGTAGCAGTGGAAACACAGTGGTATCTTCCTTCTTCTCTCTCATCCAGCTTGCCTATTACTGTGATTGCAAGGGATGATGCTGAGTGTTCTTCTTGTGCTCTTCTTGTGTTCCTAGTCTTGTTTTTGCCATACAGACAGAGACCAGACTGATAAGCCAGACTTTAGAGGACTGCTGCTCTTACTGCATTCTTGTGCATCAAAGAAAGCCTCAAATGTGTCTTTGAACCAAGGACCCTAAAGAGGGCCACGATGTAGAGGTTCAGCTCTATGCATTTCTGAAATGCATGTGTCATTCCAGAAATGTAATCTTATTCTTTCTACTCGACTGACAGTAGTGGTATCCTCCTTGTCCTCATACTGAGTTTGTATACGAACAAGTCACAGGCAGGGGTTTAGACATTTTTGGATGGAAGTCAAGTATTTTCATGGGCTGAAATTTGGAAGTCATTTAAGTTTTACTGGAGTCAAAATACTCCCGCTGTCAATTTTGGAAGTCAAAATAATTCCAGTTGACACATTTTGGCAGTTAAAATACTCCAAGTCCTATAGGTTTTGAAGTCAACTCATGGGCCTTCTGATACATCATTGTAATCCACGCCACATCCACAAAGAATGTACCTGCAAAATTAAATTTTGTACCCTTACTGAGGCTGTTAGGCTGTTAGGCTGTTACCGATGGAGCAGTTTTGATTTACTGAAGAATCCCATGAAATCAGTTTGGCAACTTCTCTGTTGTATGTGACAATGGACTTAAAGTAAGTCCTACCACACCAATGACCTGGGTTCAAGAACAGACCAGGGTCTCTCTCTCATTTTCTGGCTCTAGGGTGACCCACAGTGCCTTGGCCTCCCCATCTACCCTGCACTGCAGTAGCTTTTATGTCATCCCTGATGTATAGGGCTACCCTCCACCTTTTTACTCTCCATATCCCTTCTGAACAGTGCATAACCCAGCGGCATCATCTCACAACGCCTCGGCTTTTTTTATGCCATTTTCTCCCGCAGTGCCATTGACCCAGGTCACAGAACATGCCTGGATAGTCAGGGGCCAGCCAGGGTAGGAAGATCAAGTAATCCAGGTCATATTCTCCTCCTTCGAGGAGAGAACACAACTGCCTCCATTGCTTTACCACAAACTCTGGAGGACTGAGGCACTGGCTACTTTACCACCTGCTGCACCACTGACCCAGGTTCAGGAGCAGACCTAGGTCATGGGGAGGAGGATTTAGTGTACAAAGGATTGTTCTCTCCCAGAGGGAAGGGCACCGTATGTCCTAGGTTCATAGAGGGTGGAAGGATTAGGTGCAATTTATTTTTCTTCCTTTACACTAACTTCAAGCAACATTTCTGCATGTCGCCCATGATTCAAACCTACAAATTCCCATTTGGATTCCGGTTCTTTGATCGCTCCTCTCCTCTCCCATAATTGGCCTAGTCCCCTTTCTGTGGTAGCTTATAGAGAATACTGCAGCCCTCTGTTAGTGGGAGTCTGGGCCTGGCATTATCTGTTCATGGCTTTTTAGTCTTTCTGAGCTGCCCTTCTATTCCTGTACAAACATTAATTAGCAAGCTTCTAACACTAGCTGATGATTGTAGTTGTTCAGTACAAATCCACTCTTTAATTACAATTAGCCCAGGATCAAAGCCCCAGTTACCAGCAACAGTTCTAAACCATTTGGTATGTTTAGATGAATAAACCAATTTACACTGGGTGGTATTAACTGTTCATGTAGCAAATTGCTTTGGCTTCTCTGCTACTGTACACCCTGATTGAAAAGCTGAAATGCACAGCAGCATATTCCTAATCCTACCATGGCTTGAGCTGCAACTAGAAGTGACCAAATTTAGTGAAATCCATTCTGTTGGCATCCATCAAATTATCAAAAGTCCAGTTCCCGCTCCAAATCCAGTCCTGTGCTACCTAAAGCATCGCTGCATCAGAATAGTTTTGTGTCTAAATATTAGTACAGAGTGCAATAAAGCAATAATATTAAAAACTAACATAAAACCTGGTGGATCTCGGTCACATAAATTTCTGAGACAGTGTTTCTGGCTGCATGCCACCCTTCCCAAAGGTAACACAACAGCTGGCAATGGGGCATGTACCCCTAGACCTGGGAGGGTGGGCATTGTTCTTACAGGTTGCACAATTTTTGCCTATCATCAGGTGAGACTGTATGGCTGGTCTGCAGGGCAAAGTGATACATTTCCTAGATCCACCATTGAAGAGGCAGTTTTGAGTCCCCGTGACAGCTCCAGGCTCTTATCCCTCTTGTGACAATCCCATAGCTACCACACAGGCTCAGAATCTGGGAAGGGCCATTATCTTATTGTCACCTAAGGAATGGGCGCCGCCAACCCAAGCTAGAAAAAGAACGCCAGTTCCAACAAGAATAGCAGACTACAGCGATTCATAACATTCATTACATTATAATTTTCTTATGAGTGCTTATTTTACACTAGAAAAGCACACAGAATTAATGCTCAGAAGTCTGACCATTTTCCAAAATGCAAGATTGGTGCAGGCCAGTGATCTCTGCCTACCTCTGCTGGACTTTTCTGGTGTGGAGTAGAACTCACTGTTCTTGTTTTTAATCTACCTCTTTGCTTCCGTGGGACACATCAGCAGTGGCAAAAAAAGCAGCAGCAGGCAGCAGCAAAGTTTTTCCCACTGCAGCTTAAGCTCCATGCTGGCCTGGCTCAATATTTATGGGAGCCGCATTAAGCTCCAGCCGGTAGTTCTAGCATCCTCCACCTTCCAACCGACCTCTGGCTCCCACGCTCTGCACCCGGGCTACCCGCACCACACATCTGGTCCGTGCCCTCCTCTGCTCTGGATAGTCCTTGAGTTGACTTGCAGTAGTCCCGGACTCCCACAGCCATGGTCCTCCTCCTTCACGCTCAACCTCACTAACTTTACTGCATCCGTGCAGTAGGTCATGCACCACGGTTTGCAATTGCAGACAGTTACCTCACTTCTGCTGCTCACTGGCTCATGACGACTGTTAGCCAGGGCTGCATAGACAGGTGCCAAACTGACTGTGCATATGCATGCACAAAGTTTATGCGGCCAGCAGTTTGCTGGCGGGGATTTGGAAACAAAGAGAAAATGGACTTTGTCTTGCCTCCATGGCAATTGGCAACTGGTTCACAGCAGGAAAAAAACATACTGTAAAGCCATGACATCCACACTGGGAAAACGGACTTCAGCCCTTAAACAAGGGATTTTAAGTGGACATCAGTGACTTCAATGAGTACATTTTTGGACATTTTAGTAAATTTATGGATGTAAAATACATCCAAAATAGAGTAATCTGAAGGCCTGATCGCAGATTAATGAGAGCAATGAGGGGAGGATTACCTAGTTAGATTAACTGCATCAGCACTTACCACCTATGTAGCATTCTTTAAGAGCTTTAGAAAGTGCAGAGGTCTCCATCAGGTGCCACTGATGTGTACTAATGTTTACCTCTCCTTGCCAATACCATGCTCATAGGCATACTGGCGGATATCCTTGTGTTGTTTCAGCAGCCGTTGCATCATATAATAGGTAGAATTCCACCCTGTTGCCACATCTTGTTTCGGTGATGGAGGGAAGGTGGTTTCATTGCTGGGTCAAACTTCTAGCCTTTACAGAATGGCTAAATAGCAAACAAAAGACTGGCACTAAACTACGAGGACAGTGCTACACAGCTTTATTAATGTGCAAATGTGCAATGCAGATAATAAGCCTCAGTTCAGTACAATACAGTTAACAAATCTTCCCAGATGATGGCACAAGACCGCTGGGGCTGATAACTCGACCGGTTTCATCTTAGCTTTCTCAAGAGTACCAGAAGCTACAACTGGTCTCAATTTCTAGCATTTTCTTAAAGTGATAGAGTGCAATAAAGTGATTACACACACAGTTTTTGATCAAATCAGTAAAGCTCTTACTGTAAGTAGATACATTCTTAGTTCACCTTTAGAAAACACTGTGAGTGAAAATAAAAGTACATGTTTATCAAGAAAGTCCTGTCAGTGCCCATATCAAAGACTGAACATACTGCCTGACAACAGGTGATGGCTTGCCGGCATTCTGTGTGCCTGACTGTTCCTATTTTATTGTTACAGCCCACAAAATCACAGGTATCTGGAAAAAATGAAGGAAAAGAAGTAGTTAGCAGCACATAATACAGCATAAACAGATCAATGACAGCATAGGACTTCATTTCTTTCTAATAATGGGCATAAGGTCAATTTATCATTAAGACATGGCTAAAGTCCCCCACCAGAGCCAGATTAAAGCATAGGCAACATAGGCATTAGTTTAGCCCCACCCAGGGGCCCCTAAACAATCCCTAAAATATATTTACTACATACATTTCTTTCTGCTGAATTTTTTGTAATGGACTTGACTGCTGAATAAGATGAACAAGACAGGAGCTGAACTGTGATTGGAATCTCACCTCTCTGATTAGGTGTTAAGTACAGCTGATAGCTTCAGAGGGCTGCAACTAGACTAACCTTTAAGGTGTAAATAGACCCTTTTCCCTTTGCTTTGTCTGATTGAATGTGACACTCACCTCCCTGATTAGATGTTAAGTACAGGTAATAGCTTCATGGGCTCCAGCCAGATGACCTTTAAGATGAAAACAGGCCTTTTTCCTTTGCTTTGTCTCCCCTCAATATCTCAAGTGGGAAGAAGCAGCTAGAAAGAACCCTGCCTCCCAACTGATGTTCCTGATAGGAGAGTGAGTGGTGCAAATCTTAAATGGGGCCCCATGCAGTAGTTAGTCCACTACTCATCTCATCTGTGTATTTGGGGGCCCTATCATTCATACTGGAAAATGAGAGAGCCAGTAGAGCCTGCTTATTGGAGAGCTTGTTCCAAGTTCCAGATACTCTCTCATTGGCACATGGATGTTCTGTGACATGCCATGGCCCTGGGTCATGTAGTATGCAGATAGATGCTATGGTTCACAGATCCAGTTATTCTGAGTCTACATGTTTTCCAGGTTATTGGCTTGGGGCTGTAACCACTAGGCTATACTGCCTAGTGTTTTAATTAAGTTTTACACTCATTGACTGGAATTGGATTATCATTGTTGAATGCAATTCTCCTGTCAGGGAAAATTAGTAGAGGGTTCATGGTTGAGTTTGGGTTGGGCAATGAATGTCGTAAAATGATCATCAAAGTTATGAAAAAGAAAAAATAGGCTGAATTTTCTAAGTCCTATAACAATACTATATTGCAATTTGCAAACAGTATGGCTAAGCCTGATCTTTAACATCACCTACAAAACCACATTTTAATGACGAAAGAGGCTACAGTGCTATCAATAGGCTTACAATGCTGTCAGGGCAGCAGTGGCCTTTAGATCATATTTGTTTTAATTTGCAGGCAACTATATATGTTATGGAGCTATATGCATACAATACCACCCCATTATGTACAACTGCCTGCGAAGTGGACAAATAGTATCTGAAGGCCACCACTAACCCTGACCATTATAAGTCTATCTATAGCACTACATCCCCTTCCCTGTGTAGTTTTGTGGGTGGAGCTGTATCAGGAAATAACACTGAACTTGCAGTAAATTAGGTTAGCATAAGAAAGATGGCAATCATATGTGCTGAGAGTAGTATTGCACATAGTTATCCCTCGATTATCCACCAAATGTTTGTACAAAATGATAGCTATTCCATTGTCCCTTATTTCAGACTTTGACTATCCACCCAGTTTTGCTTGTGTGAAAATGGGTGGATAGTTAAGAATGCACTGCAGATTATCAGACTGAAATCAAAAAGTATGTGACACTTGGGAAAGGGAGACTACAGAATGGTGTGCACTGCCACCAATATGATGCTAAAAGTGGATAAGGCAATGGGCCCTGACAGTGTACACCCCAGAGTGCTGAGGGAACTCAGGAAGGAACTCGCTGCACCTCTGATGGACCTTTTAACCTGTCTCAGAAAACAGGGTAGTTCCAGAAGACTGGAGGAGGGCTGATGTTGCCCACTGCACAAAAGTATAAGCAGAGAGGAGGCAGGGAATTACGGACCTGTCAGCCTGATTTCAGTAATGGGCAAGGCTATAGAGACACTGCTGAAGAAGAGGTTGGTGTAGCATCTGGAGGCCAGTGGGCTGCAGGATTCAAGGATGCTGGGTTCACAGGAGGAGATCCTGCCAGACTAACCTAATCAAGTTCTTTGATTGGGTGAACAGGGTAGTGCATCGGGGGAGGGGTAGACGTGGCCTACCTGGACTTCAGCAAAGCCTTCACCCCATCCCCACAGAAGGCTAGTGAAACAAACTAAATAGCCCTGGGGTAGGACCGAAGGTAGTTAGATGGGTGAGATACTGGATTGGAAGGTAGGCGTCAGAGGGTTGTGGTAAATGGTGTGCACTCAGGGAAGGCAAAGTGACTAGTGGGATGCTACAGGGGTCAGTACTAGGTCCAGTACTCTTCAATATATTTATCTGTGAGATCACTGAAGGGCTGGTAGGGCAGATGTGTCTGCGGATTATACCAAATTTGCAACAGGGTGGACATTCCAAGGCATGGAGCAAATGAGGGAGGATCTTCGCAAACTGAAAGAGTGGTCAAGGGTCTGGCAACTGGGCTTTTAATGCAAAGAAGTGCAAGATCATGCACATGGGTCACAGGAACCCTGAGGCTAAGTACCATCTGTGGGCGGGGAGAACTGATGGTCATAAGACAGGAACAGGACCCAGGGGTAATTATTTCTGAAGACCTGAAGGTGTCTAAATAGTGTGATAAGGTGGTGAGGAAAGCCAGCAGGATGCTGGGGTGCATAGGCAGAGGGATCACCAACCAAAGAAGGGAAGTCATAAAGTTGGTGAGACCTCACCTTGAGTACTGTGTACAGTTCTGGAGGCCCTGTCTCCAAAAGGACATAGACAGGGTTGAAGGGGTTCAAAGGAAGGCAGCCAAGATGGTACAGGGCCTGCACCTAAAGCCGTATGAGGACAGACTCGGGAATTAAACATATACTATCTGGAAGAGAGGGAAAGAGAGGGAGACATGATAGAGACATATAAATATCTACAGGTGTGAACAAGGTACAGGGTAGGGAGTATTTTCCAGAGGAAGACTTGCACAAGAACTAGAGGTCACACAATGAAGCTGGGGTGGGGGACTGAGGGCAATGTTAAGAAGTTTTCTTTATGGACAGGATGGTGGAGCTTGGAACAGACTCTCGGTGGAAGTGGTGGAAGCTAAACAGATCACAGGCTTCAAGAACGCGTGGGATAGTCATAAAGGAATCCCAGCACCAAGGCAAATGTGGGGAAAAGCCAAGGACTTACAGGGGCTAAGGAAGGGCTATAGACAGGATTAACAGGGCAGACTAGGTGGGCCAGGTGGTCCTTATCCACCAACAATTTCTATGAGAGAGTGGAGCAGAAGGGTAGAAATTTTGTTTTGTATTCTATTGCCCATATCTCATTACATGCAAGCAGTATCCTAACATGAGATATAATTTCCTAACATGATGCAGTTTGTATGTAAATGGATTCGAGGTGCTTACAATCTGTGACAGGGGCCCTTTGTGCAAAGGGCATGAATCACTTGCCAGAGGGGACCAAGATTTCTTGGGCCTAGGGCCCCAGTGTTACCTTAATCTGGCCCCGCCCTACCAACCAACTGAATCATCCACATGGCTTCTCTCTTTAAATAAGGCTTCCAAATCGCCCTTCTTTTTCTAGCTGCACCTTTCCAAACCACTAAGTGGAAGTTATAATAATTTGGTGCTTGCTGAGAGCATATGTGGAATGAAAGGGCACTAGTATGATCTTTTGCGCGGATAGCTCTAACATGTCTTCCCATCCACAGCTTAAATGTTTTGACCATTTTGCACCCATAAAACACTACAGCTACATGTTGCCAGGTATATAATGTTATTGGTATCACAATTAATGAAATGCCTGATGTCATGAACCTTTTGGCATTTACTGTGGTAAAGTGTGCAGTTTTATCTATAACACTGTAATATTTGTATCAACCACGCTGAAACGTCCATGTGGCAAAGGAGGTATCCAAGTAGTATTCCTCTATTCTCTGCAGGCACTGGCTGCAAACTAAGGTGTCAGTTTGTCTGGTAGGTTCTGTGCTCATTTTGTATACCATTCTTGGTAGGTTTTTGTATGGTTATGTAAAATGGGGTCAGTTTGTAAAATACCCCAGTGTTTGGCCATTACCTCGTGTGATAGCTTTGGACTGTCTAAAATATGTAGTAACAAAATAAATAGGATGTTCGTGGTGTCTAGTTCTCTCTTTAACTACTAACAGCTCAGATCTGTCAGTAGATAGTGCGGTCCTCTCTACCTGATCCAGAAGTTCTTTGTTATAGCCCTCTGCTGGAATCTGATTTCATAAGCTTACTCTGTCACAGAAAATTACTTTCATCAATACAACCGTGCTCACTCTCAAAACAGAATAGCTAAAAATGACCAGTTGTCCTAGTGGCACAGCCAGTTAGTGCAATTGGAATGGTGTTCTAGGTGGCCTGGGTTCAAGTCCCAGCTGAGGCACTTACTTCTTTCTTAACTCTGTTTTGTATATGTTCCATAAATATGCACACCGCACTATTGTGTGATTGTTACAAGCTAAAATGACTGTATACATTTTCAGCCAAACCTATACATGTCCAGACAGTGGTGCCTTCCTCTCCTAGGAACCCTGAACTACCAGACTTATACAGTGAGCAAAACATGGAATGCATAGAATTCCCATTGTCAACAGCCCTTACAGTGTTCTTTGCATTATCTGATACTATAGAACCTGGTGTTAATGAGTCAGATGCTTATCAAATGTCTGCTGGAGGAAGTGTAACAAGTTTTCTGCACAATGGTCTTTGCCAGCCCCAATAATACATGAAGCTGCCTGCTTGCAGTGGTTGGAGGGTTCCAGTGACTTGTAGCAACTGCTACTGCTGCTACTGGGACTTAACTCACAGGAGGAGGAGGAAGAGAGGAGTAAAAAGAAAGAGGAGGAGAAAGAAGAGGAAAACTGACCCAATGAGCAGTCACTTCCATGTGATCAGCAGTCTGTCCAGTACTCCACATGTCAGTGATGATGTGAACTGCTGGAACAAATGATGCTTTCAGGGCACTGCAAGATTTTATATAGCATGTCTTAGGAAGACTTTTGACGGAGAAATGAGAACTGTCATTCCTCCCATAGTTGATGTTAGTACTAGTCTAGAAATAGAAATCTGAAGCTAGTAACTTTCTTTCATTTTCTTTTACCTGGATGGAGGCACTCCGGTTGGGGAGAGTGACAGGGTCAGGAGAAGAGCCACCAATGGCTGCACTGTAGGTGAGGGGTGGGGTGGTAGAGAGAGTGAAGACCGGCAAAGGCAGCACCGGACAGGGTCAGTAGAACAGCTGATGATGACAGTACTCCAGTAAGGGTGTTGGGGGAGAGTGAAGAGCACCAAGACAGCACATGGGGTGTGTATGGGTGTTTGTGTGTGTTTGTAGGGTAAACGGACATTCGGGAGGTGCAGGCTGATCATGATGCCAATCAGCTGATCATGGAGATCAAAGCAATGAGCCGCCATGTGATTTGGGTGGCTCTTTCTTTTGAGCTTCATCAAGTTCTGCCCAGCAAGCACTGAAGTGTCATGATCAGCCTGGCTGATGATTGGACCAACACTGTCAAGCTCACTGCAGACTGTCCTGCATTGGACAGACAGTGACACAGCTCTCAAATCACCATCGATAGCAATATGTTTGCTTTGCACAAGCATGAACATAAAAAGGACATAGCAGGGTTTTTGTAACTAAATGTAAACTCATTTTGCAAGAGAAGGGTTTTGATGACCAAAGATGTCTGAGTTCAGGAAACACACCTGCCTTTCCATGGCACAACCAATTGTGCAACTGCTGGAACAAGCACTCCCAGCAGGAGTAGCATCTACAGCGCTTTTATAGATTGCACATAAACTGTAAAGTATCATTTCTTGGTGTTTAATGTATTCAAACCATTTAGCATTATATGTACCAACGATAAGAAAGGTTTTCTAATTTGTTTTCTATGAGAGTTGTTTAGATGAATTTTCTTCCAAAGAAAGTAATTTACATTTCTTGAACTTGGTCTTCATCTGCTGCCTACAAATTCACATCAAAATCCTCCGTTTCTTCATTTTTTTAATATGTATTTTTTATTTATTATGCCTTTTGGAGCTAGCTGTCAAGGCTCAGCCCCGCCTTCTGGTTCCACCCCCGGACATACCTCTCTCAATGATTCAACCTGGCATGCCTTCCAGGGTGTGTGTCCGTTAAGCAGATCACAGAGGCAACATGTGTTTGTGTGAAACAAACAAAAATTAAGTAAATAAAAACACTACAAAAGAGGTGGCGGGAAAGGTTAGGGAGAGAAATATAGCATTCAGGAAGTAAAAAGAATCACAGAATGAGCAGGACAGAGAACTGTACCAGGTAAAGCAGAAGGAAGCAGGAAGGCAGTCAGAATAGCAAAGGCCCAAACCAAGAAAAAAGATAGCCAACTCTGTTAAGAAGGGGATAAAACCTTTATAGGTACATCAGGGAGCAAGGAAGACCAAGGAAGGGATAGTGAGGCTTAACAAAGGGAGGGGAGGTGCAGAGGATGACAGTGGAAAAGCAGAGATACCGAACGAATATTTTTGTTCAGTATTCCCAAAAGAAGAGTGGGAGGTACCTAAACCAAGCAATAGAAGCACTCTGGACAGGGGTGTCGACTGCAGTCCATTCACAGAAGAAAGGGTCCTGAGAGAACTCCTAAAACTCAGGGTGGGCAAAGCAATGGGGCCTGATGGGATTCACCCCAGAATTCTAAAAGAACTAAGGAGAGACCTAGTGATGTCACTGACTACCCTTTTAACACATCATGGGAGGAAGGTGGCACTTGAGGACTGAGGAGGGCAGATGTGATTCCTCTTCACAAAAGTGGGAGCAAGGCAGAGGCAGGGAACTATAGACCTGTTAGTTTAATCTCAGTGATAGGAAAATGATGGAATCACTTCTGAAAGAAAGAATTGTTGAGTACCTAGAGGCCAGTGGGGCACAGGACCTGAGGCAGCATAGATTCACAGTGGGAAGGTCATGTCAGACAAATCTAACAGATTTCTTTGACTGGGTGACCAAAGTAGTAGACCAGGGAGGGCTGTAGATATGGCCTACCTAGGCTTTAGCAAGGCATTTGACACAGTCCACACAAAATATTAATTAACAGTTAGCTACCCTGGGAGTGGGTCCCAGGGTGATAGCCTGGGTAACAAATTGGCTGACCAACAGGATGCAGAGGGTAATAGTAAGCGGAGTACACTCTGAAGAAAGGGGGTTACTAGTAGGGTACTGCAGGGTTCAGTACTAGGACAGTCCTCTTTAATGTCTTTATAGGAGACATTGTAGAGGGGCTGGAAGGAAAAGTATGTCTCTTTGCTGACGATACAAAAATCTGCAACAGGGTTGATACACGGGGGGAGGATGAGAAGGGACTTGGCAAGGCTGGAGGAATGGTCAAAAATATGGCAGCTTAGATTCAATGCAAAAAAAGTGCAAGTAATGCACCTGGGAAACAAAACCCAGGAGAAGAGTACACAATGTGGGGAGGCACTAACAACAACAAAATGGAAAGGGACCTCTGGGTAGTCATATCAGATGAACTTGAGGCAGGCAAACAATGTGAGAAGGCAGTAAGGAGGGCTGGAGGGATACTGGGATGCATACAGAGAGGTATCACCAGTAGAAAACAGGAAGTTGTTATCCCTCTGTACAGACGGTTGGTGAGACCCCATATGGAATACTGCATGCAGTTCTGGAGACCCCATCTCCACAAGGACATAGACAGGATGGAAGCGGTCCAGAGGAGGGCAGCTAAAATGGTGCAGGGTCTACAACAGAAACCATATGAGGAGAGACTGAGAGGCTTAATATGTATACCCTTGAGGAAAGGAGGGACATGATAGAAACTTTCAAGTACCTCAAGGGAATCAACAAAGTCCAAGATGGGAGCATCTTTGAGAGAAAAAGATGCTAAGAACAAGGGGCACAGTTTGAAGATAGAGGGGACAGCTCAGGGGCAATGTCAGAAAGTATTTTTCATGGAGAGGGTGGTGGATGCATGGAACCTGAGGAGGTGAGGGGTCAAGCACCGTGGAATTCAAGAATGCATGGGACAGACATAAGGCAATTATAGTGAAGAGTAGGAGGAAGTAGGCTGTTGGTTAACTAGAATCTGCAGCTTATCCAATACGTAGGAATGGGCAGACTAGGTGGACTAAGCGGTCCTTATCTGCCGTCAAAGTCTATGTTTCTATGATGCAGACTCTCATGATGCCAGTACAAGGTTGCCGGCAGGAGCACCTACCGGTATTGTCTCCTGGCTTACTTCACAGGGTGGGGCATGGAGTCGGGTCATACAGAACAGATGACAGGACTAGATTGCCAGTAGAGTGCCATGGTGGATGATTTGGGCAGGAGAAGCAGGACATCATTAATGGTGGCCTATTTTTTTAGACCAAGGGACCCATGGGGCGTGGGATACAATGACATGAGGGGCCAAAGTGCCGAGCGTCCAGCACACCCCCTCACACAGTCCAGATATTAGTAGCTGCTGATCTCTGGCCTCCACCAGGATCAGACATGCACCAAGTGCTCCCTTCCCCAGAGGAGGACAGCAACCAAGGGATGTTCAATCCTCCCCTAGCCCTCTGATTCTCTGATCCATTCCTGAATCCAGGATGTCGACATTGCAAGCAGAAATCTTATCACTGCACTGGTGGGCTGGCCAAAAATCCTCCATATCTGACATTAGAACAGGTTGCTGCTGTAGAAAGGATCATGATTAGGGTTGTAGGTTTTCACACTAAAAATCACTTTTTCATGGCTATTGCACAGGAAAAATGATAGTTTTCATGGACATATACATAATATTAATCACTGTCAATAAACACATATTTTAATGAAAAACATTAAAAATGGGAACCATATAAACTCTACATTCCATCAACACTCAATAACAGTTACAATCTCAGTTAAAGTTAAATAAACACAATAAAAGTGCAATTAATTTTGATGCAGCATGGAATACATGTGCAAATTGTCAGGTTTGCTGCTACATTGATTGTCCTATAACATCGCTCCATATCAGAGAAAGACCACACCATGGAAGTGCTGTGCCCAGGGACGTTGAGGGCAAGTAACAGCAATGTCTGCTAGATTTGGGAAGAAGACTTTGGGCAGATATTCAGTTCATAACCGCTATTAGGTGGGTATTACACCAACTGACTTCAAATTATCTTCAAGGTAGCAGTGAAGCACTGGATGATCTAAAGCATTTAGGGAATGTTGGCAGACGTAAATGCCTCAACTAAGTCAAATAGTGCTGCTTTCTTTGTTTCTTGGTGTGCATCTTTGGTTGTAAAGCTCTCTGACTGTTACTTGCTTTTCAATGACAGTGTTACATTTCTCCTCGGTCTTTCTCTTTTAGCCAGGTGTAGAGGGACTCCAAATGTCTATCACAGGTTGCTTTCCATTTGTGATCGATTAGAATATTGCAACAACTGCAAAACAATAATGTCCCCAGATACGGAAATGTGCCCTTCTCATATTGTTGGCAGTGTTGCATTGATAAACATTGTCTGTTTTAGAAGCAGACAGTGGCTTTTGCAGCAAAGACATGGCGTGTTTCTACAGCTGCTCCCAGCAGTGACTACTGCTTTCTGAAAACGCATAATTTATTTGCTTTTCTTAACAGTTTATTACTTTAATGACAGTTTTTACTTGGCATTCAGTGCAGTGATCACAAACGGCAGATTTTGTAATTGAGTAAATGACAGCCATGGAATAACAAAGGACCGCTTAATTAACCAATTTGCAAGTGATTACCATTTGCCTTCACTACACAGCACCTCACAGCAGCTTAGCAATTCCATTAGTGGCAGAAGTAAATTGACTCTGTTAGAAGAAATAAACTTTTTCAGCTGAAACAAGCATAAACAAGCATAACGGTTAAAAAACATGGCCAGTTGGAACTTTGTAATGTATTATGGAGACGCCGCTTTCACAGTAATAGTGAACTGCAGCTGCATTAATGGAAAACATACAGCCTTGATTATGATCTAACAAGCAAATAATTAAAATGTAATTTGAGAGAAACATGCAGAGCAGAGTAAAACCAGTGATTGTCGTAAGGTTTTCGTGACAATTTAATAAATGCAATGTGCAACTATTTATTAACCCTAAAACTATTCCTGTGGTATGTAATTTTATTTTATTACAAAGTAGTATCACGGCTCAGCATTGTGTATAGAAATCCATACCTGCGTTCAAATGTTGCTGTATCACAGTAGTGATGAATCAGAATGCTTTGTACCACAGTAGCTATGTTACAACTGTGGCACATCACTATAGAATCACACGCCTATTAAAATTCCTTACATTTACCAGCACTGCTGACTACGCAAAACAAAGATATGAACAAGACTGAGAACACCACAAGTGAACTGTTTGTTAAAAGATGAACTATCGGAACTCTTGCCAGCTCATATCACTGCTTACAAAAATCACATTAAATATTTTTTTCACTTTATCTTTTATTGAAATTGATATATAAGAAAGCACACATCTTATACAATAGAAGACTATCCTCCATGTAAGGTATAAAATATCACTTAACAAAACACAGTATTTAGGGTAAACATATTGGAGAAGCCTAATATCGTGTATTGATAATAAAACACAAACCTAGACAGGATGTAAGTGGAGAGCAGAAGAGTTACAATCAATAGGGTATTATAGGATCAGAAATAGCAACCATGTACAAAATACATGCTAAGGCAGGCTATGGCAAAGCATTCAGTTAATTGCAAAAGCGATAAATGTGGTAATATGAACAATGTTCAGTGATGGAGAGGTGAAGATAAGAGAAAAGTGTGCTAGGAAAGAAAGAAGAGAGAAAGCAAGGAAGAAGAGAAGAAGAGAGGAGAAAACAGAGAAGGGAAAAAGAGGAGAAATCCATGCACAAAAGTTTCAAGAAAACCTAATCTGAGAGCAAAATAAGGAGGCCTAAATATCCTAAGATTAGGGTCTAGAAGAACTAGGTTCATGTACTTGAAGTAATCCTGCCAACATCTGTCATATACAGTGAGTCGGTTATGAGTAACATGAGATAATCGGTCTAGAGAGGCATGCTGAAGAACATAGAAACATAGACTTTGACGGCAGATAAGGACCGCTAGGCCCATCTAGTCTGCCCATTTCCTACCTACAGGATAGCCAGATCCTAGTTAACCAACAGCCTTTATCTTCCTGCCCCCACAAGAATTGCCTTATGTCTGTCCCATGCATTCTTGAATTCCCCACAATTTTAGACCCCACAACTTCCTCAGGAAGGCTGTTCCATGCATCCACTACCCTCTCTGTGAAATAATACTTCCTCACATTGCCCCTGAACCGCCCTCCTTCTATCTTTAAATTGTGTCCCCTTGTTCTTGCAAGTCTCTTTTTCTGAAAGATGCTACCCTCTTGGACTTTGTTGATTCCCTTGAGGTACTTGAAAGTTTCTATCATGTCCCCTCTCCTTCTTTCCTCAAGGGTATACATATTAAGCTCCTTTAGTCTCTCCTCATACGGCTTCTCTTGCAGACCCTGCTCCATTTTAGTTGCCCTCCTCTGGACTGCCTCTATCCTGTCTATGTCCTTGGAGATGGGGTCTCCAGAACTGGACACAGTATTCCAGATGGGGTCTCACCAACTGTCTGTACAGAGGGATAACAACTTCCTGTTTTCTGCTGCTGATGCCTCTCCCTATACATCCCAGTATACCCCCGCCCTCCCTACTGCCTTCTCACATTGCTTGCTAACCTTAAGGTCATCTGATATGATTACAGCCAGGTCCCTTTCCTGTTTTGTTGTTGTTACTACCTCCCACCCATTGTGTATTCTTTCCTAGGTTCTTGTTTCCCAGGTGCATTATTTTACTTTTTGCATTGAATCCTAGCTGCCATGCGTCTGACCATTCCTCCAACCTTGCCAAGTCCTTTTCATCCTTTCCACTGCCTCCTTGTGTATCAATCCTGTGGCAGATCTTTGTGTCATCTGCAAAAGGCATACTTTTCCTTCCAGTCCCTCTGCAATGTCACTGATGAAGACATTAAAAAGAACTGGACCCAATACTGAACCCTCGCGGTACCCCACTAGTAACCTCTTTCTTCAGAGTGGACTCCATTTACAATTACCTTCTGTGTCCTGTTGTCCAGCCAATGTTTTACCCAGGCTACCACCCTGGGACCCACTCCCAGGCTGGTTAATTTGACTATCAGTCTTTTGTGTGGACTGTGTCAAATGCCTTGCTAAAGTCTAGGTAGGCCATGTCCACAGCCCCTCTGGTCTACTACTTTGGTCACCCAGTCAAAGAAATCTATTAGATTCGTCTGACATGACCTTCCCACTGTGAACCCATGCTGCCTTGGTTCTGTGCTCCACTGACCTCTAGGTACTCAACTATTCTTTCCTTCAGAAGTGACTCCATCACTTTCCCTACCACAGAGGTCAGACTGACAGGTCTGTAGTTTCCTGCCTCTGTCTTGGTCCCACTTTGTGAAGGGGAATCACATCCGCCTTCCTCCAGTCCTCGGGTACCACACCATCCTCCCATGATTTATTAAAAAGAGTAGCCAGTGGTTTCACTAGTTCCTTCCATAATTCTTTTAGAATTCTGGGGTGAATTCCATCAGGACCCACTGCTTTGTCCACCTTCAGTTTTAGGAGTTCTTGCAGAACCCTTTCTTCTGTGAAAGGACTGGGATCGACCCCCTATCAAGAGTGCTTCTGTTAATTGGGTTAGGCACTTCCCCTCCTCTTTTGTGAATACTGAGCAGAAATATTCGTTCAGTATTCCTGCTTTTCACTGTTCCCTCTGCCCACCCACCGTTCATTCTATTCAGCCTCACTATCCCTCCCTTTGTCTTTCTACGCTGATGTACCTATAAAAGATTTTATCCCCTTCTTAACTGAGTTGGCCATCTTTTCCTCAGTTTGGGCCTTTGCTATTCTGACTTCCCTCCTGCTTCTTTCTGCCTTAATTGGTACAGCTCTCTGTCCTGCTCCTTCTGTGTTTCCTTATACTTCGGAATGCTATCTTTTCTTCCTGACTTTCACAGCCACCCTCTTGAGAACCATAGTGGCTTTTTCTTTCGTTTTTGATTTGTTTATTTGCTTCACACAAAGGCTTGTTGCGTCTGTGATGGCAGTTTTGATAATTCCCCATTGTTGCTCCACACCTCCTTCTAGCCTGTTTGCTAGTGCTTTCTGAGGCACTCTCCCATCTTGCCAAAGTCAGCCCTCCTAAAGTCCAGTACCCTCACTTTTGTATGGCTTGACTCTGTAGCTGAGTTTAACGTGAACCACACTGTTTGATGGTCACTTGTCCCCAGATGGCAACCTACTTCTAGATCTGAGATCCTCTCACTGCCCCGCTTTGAGAGTACGAGGTCTAAGATTGCTCCTCATGAGTGGGTTCGAAACTAGCTGTCTAATGCCTGCCACCTGTAGGCGTCAAGAATGGCCCTGCTCTTGGATGTGGCTGCAGCAAATGTGCTCCAGTTAACATCTGGCATATTCAGGTCTCCCATCAACAGTATCTCCCTTTCTCTGCCATTCTAAGAATTCCTTCCATCATATCCTTGTCCATTCCTTCCCCTGACATGGGGTCTGTACACAACCCCTGTGCGGATTGTGGTGCCTTTCCAGTTTCCAAGGTGACCCACAGTGCCTCCTCTCCTCCTGTTTACTCTTTTGTTCAGTTGCTTTTATCCCTTCCTTTACATAGAGGCTACTCCTCCCCTCTTCTCCCTGCCTGTCTCTCCTGTAGGTTATGTACCTGGTATGTTAACATCCCAGTCATGGTTCTCTGTGTACCATGTTTCTGTGACTGCTACAATATCCAGGCATCCCTCTTCCATTAAGGCCACCAGCTCAGGGAGCTTGTTGCCCAGACTACGGGCATTGGTATTCATTACCCTCCATTTCGTGATGGCCTTACCCCTTTTGCCCCATCCCTGTCCTTCTTGCCTTTGTCACTTTCTCCATTTACCCCTGCCCTTCTCCCTATCAACACCTCCTTGTTGGTGTTTGCCACACTTACTACTGTGATTGTTTGGGGCTAGGATTTCCTGCTCCTTTCCAGTGCCTCCCCCTTGGCTAGTTTAAAAGCTTGCCAATGAAGCATTTAAACCTGTCACCTAGGATCCTGGTTCCCTCCCGGACAGATGCAGCCCATCATGCCAGTATAGGCTTGCATCACTCTAGGTGGACCCCAGTCCCCAATGAAGCCAAATCCCTGAGTCTCCACACCAGTTTTTCAACCACTGATTGAATCCCATGGTACGGAACACCCTAGCCTCTCCTATGCCATAGATGGTAGCACCTCCAAGAAGGTTACCATGCGTGCTACTTGACTAAGGCCCCTCCCCAATTCCACAAACTCTTCCTGCACTTCTCTAATCCCTTTCTTAGCCAGGTCATTTGTCCCTAGGTGGACAATGACATCCAGCTCCCTCCTGTGCAGCTGCTCTGGCAATCCTGAGGATTTGCTCCCTGTCCCTCCAAGCCATGGCACCAGGCAGGCACCTTACCTCCCTCTCCCTTCCTTGCCCAGTTCTACCTTCCTAACAATGGGTCCCCCACCAGGAGTTGTTTCCTTCCTGCAGGGTCCCCTGCCACCCTCCTGTGGGTCTTCTTTGTGGAGGTTCCCAGCATCCTCCTTGGTCTCCACTGTAGGTGCCTCCATAGAGGAACCACACTTTGCCAGAATGGCATAGGGAATGTGGAGAGGTACAGCTGGAGGATGTGCCTCTGTTCCACCACCTCACCCTCCCTGAGCCCACTGTGGTCCAACTGCTCCTCTTTTTGGCAACTTCTGGAGGCAATGGCAGTGGCACTGGTGGTCCCTGGATGGAAGAGGAGGTCCCACAAATCCTGGCCAACTCAGCCTGGAGATGAGCAACCTCCTCCCTCAGCCCAGAGGTGCCTGCAGATGGGACAACACCGCATCCTCCAGAATATCTCCCGGAAGACTGCTGCTCCACAGCCACTGCACTGCACCACTCCAGTCATGTCTTATTTCTGACCCCTTAACTGTTTGCAATCCTTACTCTTTTGGTCTGTTTTTTTCTCTCTCTCTCTCTTACTTTCTGCCTGTGTGCCCTTTAAGCTCCTGATTGTCCTATTCTGAGACAAGAATATCCTATATTTCTCAGTAGACCACTTACTTGTTCAGAGGCAGACCTCCAGCAGCTAGAGGGGCGGAGAGCTACTCTTGCCCTTCTAGGATGGTGGGTCCTTGGTGGTTCTGTGATCACTCACTTCCTGCCCCTAAACAGGAAGTTCCTGCTGTCAGTCAAATTCTGTGCCTATAAAAAATAGAACTAGCTTTGGGTGGAGGGAGGAAGGAGATCAATATAGTCCCAGCAGAGAAGTTCAGTCACACAGCAGTCCTTTCTCTTGGTGTCTTCTGCCAAGCTATTAGCAGAATCTTTCTAAGGCAGTCTTTAAATGTAGCTTCCTTCTAGCTAAGCCCTCCCCTACTTACCAGATCTTTCTACAAGTAATTTAACCTCACAGCAGTTAAGTCCTTTCAGTCACCTGAGATTTACACCTAGATGACTTTTCAGTTACCCATTCAGTTCAGTTAACCCAAACACACACTTTTTTTTTTTTTTTTTTTGTATGTTAGTTTTTTACCCTAAATTAAAGGTCCAAATACAAAAGTTCTACTTTAGTCCCAGCAGAAAGTTCAGTCATACGCAGTCCTTTCTCTTGGTGTCTTCTGCCAAGCTATTAGCAGAATCTTTCTAAAGGCAGTCTTTAAATGTAGCTTCCTTCTAGCTAAGCCACTCCCCTACTTACCAGATCTTTCTACAAGTAATTTAAACCTCACAGCAGTTAAGTCCTTTCAGTCACCTGAGATTTACACCTAGATGACTTTTCAGTTACCCATTCAGTTCTGTTAACCCAAACACACACTTTTTGTTTTTTGTTTTGTATGTTAGTTTTTACCCTAAATTAAAGGTCCAAATACAAAAGTTCTTCTACTTTAGTCCCAGCAGAGAAGTTCAGTCACAAAGCAGTCCTTTCTCTTGGTGTCTTCTGCCAAGCTATTAGCAGAATCTTTCTAAGGCAGTCTTTAAATGTAGCTTCCTTCTAGCTAAGCCACTCCCCTACTTACCAGAGTCTTTCTACAAGTAATTTAAACCTCACAGCAGTTAAGTCCTTTTCAGTCACCTGAGATTTACACCTAGATGACTTCTCAGTTACCCATTCAGTTCAGTTAACCAAACACACACTTTTTTTGTTTTGTTTTGTATGTTAGTTTTGTACCCTAAATTAAAGGTCCAAATACAAAAGTTCTTCTACTTTAGTCCCAGCAGAGAAGTTCAGTCACAGAGCAGTCTTTCTCTTGGTGTCTTCTGCCAAGTTATTAGCAGAATCTTTCTAAGGCAGTCTTTAAATGTAGCTTCCTTCTAGCTAAGCCACTCCCTACTTACTGAGATCTTTTCTACAAGTAATTTAAACCTCACAGCAGTTAAGTCCTTTCAGTCACCTGAGATTTACACCTAGATGACTTTTCAGTTACCCATTCAGTTCAGTTAACCCAAAACACACACTTTTTTTGTTTTTGTTTTGTACTGTTAGTTTTGTACCCTAAATTAAAGGTCCAAATACAAAAGTTCTTCTACTTTAGTCCCAGCAGAGAAGTTCAGTCACACAGCAGTCCTTCTGTAAGAGAAGACTCCAGAGTTGATTTCATTTCATAAGAATCAGAAGTTTGACCAGAAGAGAAAGTATGTTTAGCCATCTAAATGTGCAGTGAGAGGAGAGAGCTATTGGGGATAAGGATGCCTAGAAGGAATAGGTTTAGTCAAACGGTAGTTTTGTCCTGTTACTCTGGAGGCAAGTAAATAGACTTTATACCAGAGCTTATTAATGGGAGCACAAGACCACAAGATATGAAGTAGATCCTGCTGGACCAAATTGCAGTGCCAGCAATTATTATTATTTAATAGGCCCATTCGCTGAAGCACAGAGGGGTTCTATACCAAAGATATAGGATTTTAGTTTGTATTAAAGAACTATGGGCATCTTTAAAGGTATTATGTACAATATGCCAACACTTACTCCATTGTGCATCTGAAATATTGTAGTTAAGAAGAGTACTCCATTTATTTTTGGCCTGTATAGACTGATCAGGTAGATTATCAATAATGTATTTGTAAATGGAGCTATTTAATTTTACTGATAAATTAGTCCAGTGTGAGATGTATGGGTTTAGAAGAGTATGCCTATATGCTAAACTAGGGAGAGAGTTATAAGCTGCCCGAATTTGTAAAACTTTCAGAAATCCTGTTTAGAAGTTTCCATGTGACCTGCAAATCTGAGAATGATCTAAGAGAGAGTGAATTCTGGTCCAAGATATCTCCGAGAAAGAAATGCCTTTGTTCCGCCATGTACGACAGAAAATTGGGTGATCTTCTAGAGTGAGCAGTGGATTGCCCCATAAGGGGCAGAAAACCAGGTGTTGGATTGGATTTCAGGAATTTGTGGGTTAGTTTCCAATAAAGAACAGAGGATGATATAGTCTGGGTGAGATTTTAGTTTAGAGGAAATGGGATTAAAATGAAGGAAGTGGCAACTCCTCCTGGGCACAATGCAGTTCCATTGCAACCCATAGTTGGTGAGTGGGGAGGGGTTTCTGAAACCATTTAATGGTTTGGGCCATTTGAAAGCCCAGAGGTAACCTTTGAACCAGGAGAGTCCGAATCCCCTTTTTTCCAATGTGATCAAGTTTGTTGCTGTTAAACCTCGGTGGTTTCCATCCCAGATAAAGTTACCTATTAATTTATCAATTTTAGCAAAAAGGAGGATGGTAAGACTAAAGGAATATTGGCAAACAGGTAAAGAATCTTGGGAGAAAAGGACATCTTAATGTCTCAATTTTTCCCATGAAAGAGAGATTAGAAGCTTCCATCTGTCCAGAATTGTTTTGATGTTATCAAATAAGGGTTAAAGTTAATGTCTCATATCTTCCATAGTTACTAGTAATTTTGATTCCTAGATATATTTATACCCTGTGGTGACCAGTGGAATCCAAGAGGTATGTTCATAAAGGTTTACAGTGGTCATTAAGGGCATAGTTTATGATTTGCCATAATTCAAAAGCAAGGCCAGAAATTTTAGTAAAATTATTAAGCAAATCAATCAACAGGGACCAGCCTCATTCAGGTTTTTTGAGTAAGATTAAGAGGTCATCCGCTTAGGAGAGAGAAACATATATTGAATTGCCCACAGGTATGCCCATAATGCCAGAAGACTGGCGTGAAGCAAGCAGTCAGGGTTCCATGGCTAAAGTAAACCGGGAAGGTGACAGGGACAGCCTTGTCTAATTCCCTTGCTAGATGAAAGTAAGAGGAAAGGGTGGAATTAGTACTTTAGGAAAGTACTTTAGCAACAGGAGTTATATAATAGCTTGATCCAAGAGCAAAATGTAGAAAGACCGAAATAAGATAAAACTTGATGAAGGTAGTCCCAGTTTAAGAACCAAGCGCCTTCTCGAAATCAATAGCTATGGCTGCAGCTGGTGTCTTGAGGATTTGGCTTTGTGAATTAAATTAAATAAGGAACGAGGTGATCAGAACCAGATCTATGTTTAACAAAACCAGCTTAAGAACAGTGAGTTAGCTGGGAATCAAGGATTCAAGTCGAGAAGTTAGTAGTTTAGCAAATATCTTCCCATCCATGTTTAATAAAGAGATGGGCCTGTAACTATTGGGGTAAGTAGGGTCTTTTCTTTCTTAGGGATTAGGGGTATGATTGTTTGATGAAGATGGGGGAAGCTTGCCAGTATTGGAAGCTTCTTGATAAACATTAAGAAGAAAGGACATAAGGTGTTGGAAAACATTTTATAGAAATCGACAGGGAATCCGCTCCCCCGGGATTGGCTGGATTTCAAGGAAGACAAAGCTTTCTGGATTTCCTTAAGCGAAAATGGTTCATCTAAAGAATTTGTTTCAAGAGTAGAAATATGAGGAAAATGTAACGATTTAATGAACTGTTGAATTTGTAAAGTAGATGGAGGATTTGTGTTAGAGTATAGTTTTGATAAAAGGTTTTCATGATATGGTTTATAGAGGGTTTTGGAGTGAATTGTACCCTGTTCATCTTTTAGGCTTAGGATGTGTCGTTCCATTTGTTGTGCTTTGAGCTGGTAAGAGAGGAGTTTCCCATTTTTATCACCGTGGTTCCCAAAACTTATATTTAAGTTTAAACAATGCCAGTTCGATTTTACGAGAAATTAATTCATTAATATTAACTCTAAGTTGAAGAATTTCAAGATGAAGTTGAGAATCAGGACAGTGCTTATTAGAAGAAAAGTATAAATTCTCTTTAGCCTTAAGAGATTTTCCAAGTCAGCCAGCTGTTGTTCCCTACTCTTTTCCTATGTGCAACATAACTGATAATTTTCATAGAATCGTAGCTTTAAGAGCTTCCCATACAGAGGACATAGAAGATTTGGTTGGAGTATTGTGAAAAGAAGTCCTGAATTTGTGCTTTGATCATGGGTAAGAAATTGGGATCCCTGAGAGGAGAGGTCACAGTCACCAGTAAGAAGATTTAGGTGCTAATGGGCCCTACAAAAGTTGCAATTTGTTGGGAATGGTCTGAGATTATGATGGGAGAGATGGATAAATCAATAGTTTTTCCATTATAACAGGAGAGCTAACCAGTAATCAGTTCTACTGTATGTCTTATGTAGAGAGGAGTAAAAGTAATTTCATCACGGGGTGTGAAGGAGGTGCCATACATCAGCTAATCCAACATCTTTCAAGTAATGAGAGGGCTTTAATACTTCAGGTGGGCATCTGTAGTGGGGCTACTTCTGTCAATGCTGGCTTCTAAAGCTAAGTTAAAATCCTCCAGAATAACTGGTGTATTATCAGTGTTAAAGGATAGAATCTGTTGAGCTAAATTATGAAAACTCTGGGGAATCGGAGTTGGGTGCATAGACATTAACAAGCAGAAGAGGCCCAGAGTTGGTATTCAGTTTGACCATCACCCATCTGCCGTTAGTATAGGAAATGGAGTTTACAAGGAACCATTTGAGACTCTTATGAATAAGAATAGCAACCTCTTTTTTGAGGTATAGGATGATTCGGAGATCTGACCGACCCAATCTTTTTAAGTCTATGAACATCCTCTGCTAATAATTTTGTTTCTTGAAGGAAAGCAATTTGTGTTTTATGTTTTTTGAGATGTGAAAGAATTTGCTTCTGCTTACAAGGAGAATTAAGTCCTTCACATTCCATGTATATAAAAGTATGTCACTCATATTGTTAGTGTTAAAAAGGAATAATCGCTGGAGTGTGAAGGGACAAATAAATGAGGCAGAGGATGATTAGAATATGAGAGCTTATGATGTAACCCCTAGATGGTGCTATCCCAGGGGCTACTACCCCTGCCTGATTTGCCACAACAGGTTGAGGGGCCTGATCCAATGGCAGGTGCTTCCACCCAGAGGTCAGGGTTTGCAATAGTTAAACTAACTTGGTCACAGCCCTCTGGGACACTGCAACCCCCCTTTCTTCCCACTAGTGGCCCACACAATATATCAGAATTACCTTCCACAGTATACACTTACCCCCAGGTCTGGTTCCGGCACTGGGACCTCCTGTGAAATGAGATACAGTGCAACAATCACAGTACAGTACTTTAACATAGACAACACCTCAGGCAGTATAACTTTGCTGAAACAAGCAGCTCTGATTTATTTAGGGGATATAACAAGGACAGGGGAAATCAGGTTAATTAGCTTATCACTCTAATAATCTACCTATGGCTCTGTGCACAGGCCTATCCTATCAGTTACTGTCCCTGGGTACCCAAGCCCTAGTGGCTAGTCCAAACTGGCAGCTGGTAGGGCCCTTTCACACAGAGAAAAGGAGAATTAAACAGTCAGCAGTACAGTAATCTCCATTTGGATTTAATGTGGCAATTCAACAGGAGCGAATTCCCGGAATTAGTACTCACGACTCCAAATAAGATAGGGTCCTTCAATGTCAGCAGGGCTCACTTGAGGTACACAAACTCTTCACACATTTATATAAAAAGCACTATACCAGGCAGGTTGCATCTGTATCCCGATCGCAATTACTGCACAATACCGGAGAACACACAGCAGATTCAGTTCCTGACAGACCGAGTGCAATTTTCAGCACCCTCTAGTCTCTCATAGGTGAGTTTGGTTTCTACTCTTCAGATATCCTTGATTTCTCACAGGACGGATTCAGTCCCAATGTTGTTACACAAGCTGCAGACCGAACTCTGGGCTCACACACGCTTTTACTAAAACTGCACACTGAAAAGCACAGGGCCCTTCCTTCTTCACTGCCAGCTCAACTGAAACTCCAACCGACAAAACTGGCACCCTTTGAGTTCCTCCCAGTTCTTGACTGGATTGGCTGTCACTCACAATAGACTGCCATGTTGGTCCAAAAAGGCACTGAAGTCTAAAACTACATCTCCCAGAGTCACTGCCCATACAATCCTCTGTGGCTGGCTCAGATTATGAGTCCCAAGTTCTGATTCGCCCAAGGCACCATTATTTAGAGCTAGCTTACCCCACACTGATTGGTCCAGTTCAGCAGTTCAAAACTAGAATGGGGAAATAGCAGACACAGTTCTGACTGCAAAGAAAGCAGGTTAGACAAACTGTAATTTCATTATTACTCTAAATAATTTCTCGGCAAACAGTTACATCTTTCAGATAGGTTCCTTTGCACTCTAGTGACTGCAAAATGAAGTGAATTGCAGCAGCTTGAGTGGTACTCAATCAAAGAAACACACAGTCCCCATACAATCTAATTATGTCTGCAAGCAGACAGCTCTAAAGAGACAGTACCAGAGGTTCTAAAAACACTCACTGATAAATGGCTTAAATGCCAAACACCATTCAGGCTTGGAGCATTCACAAGCTCCTGAAGTCTTTGGGAACCCCATTTGCAGGGGTTACACCCTTCCCAGCCTGGGAAAGCTTCTACGTCTCGCCAAGAAGTACCCCCATAAGTTTCAACTGCAACCCATACATTTGCATTAGGCTCCGTACTATGTAATCATCAGTCAATATATCATTTTACCAAGAACACATTTCTGAAACATTGCAGTACGTCACTTTACAGTATTACATACACATTGTACCATAACTCAAGTTATTACCTCTGTACATGAAACCTGAAGAGAGGGGCCCTTCCCTATCAGTTACCTTGGGGCTGGATGGGGCAAGGGCACCATACTTAGAGGGCAACACAAGTAACTTGAGTTAGCACTGATGCTCAGTTTGGGTAGTGAGCTCGGGACACATACACTCTTTATGGACAACATTGAGAGGCAAGTCCACAGGCCTCCCAAAGGGAATCATAACTGAGGTGCACCAGGCTTTACAGCTCGACCAGTCTTTCTAGGGGAACTGTTATAGTCTCTGCACTCTGAGCTCATTTTCAGCATGTCTCTCACTTGTCAGGGGAGTCTCCATGGGGGTAGAGAGGCTAGAACTTGGGGCACTTTCAGCTCCAGGAGTTACAGTTTCTGAGTCCACAACATTTGGCTCGCATGGAGGCTTCTCGGACACTGGCAGTGGACTGTCAGGGCACTCAAAATACTCTTCTTGTTGCAGTGTATCACCAGTCTGCCCTAATCTATCATTTTTCTCCCTGAAAGCTCAAACAGTTCAACCATGCACAATGATTCCATTTCATCTGATCTGATGCTTTGCACTTCACTTTCTGGGAGCATTGGCCCAGGGATGAAGCTTGGGGCTTAGACAGTCCAGAAGGCCCAGCTTTGTCTCCAGTATTGACTAGGGATTGCCTCAAACAGTCTGACTCAGTTCGTAAGAAGGATAGTATTCAAAGTCACTCACTTTCTTCCGATATGGACTGACAGTCATGCTCAACTGGGACTTGGAGAGGGAACACTTTAACTTTGCTTCTGTAGGTGCAGACTTCTTGATCTTTTCTTAGCAGCAGCTCTAGTCACTGGTCCAGAGGGGCATCTTCTAGGGCTCAGACTCAATTAAGATTTGTCCAATGGGCAGTAAATGATTTCTATGCATTGTTTTACATCTTTGAATTATTCTCAGGCCTTACTTTGTACACTGGCAGATCATCTAGTTTGCCCACTACAATGTAAGGGAGATGGTGCTATCTGTCAGCAATCTTGTGCTTGCTATGCAGTCCCAGATTTCTTAGCAATACCCGATCTCCCTCTGGAGTTCCTATTGCTTTCACCTTTTTATCATACCTTTCTTTGTTGGCCAGATTTCTTTTGGCAGCCATGGTTTGAGCCAGTTGTACGTGATGAGTTAGCTGGGCCTTTAACTTTGCACATACTGTAAATAGTTGTCAGCTTGAACCCCATCAGAGAGACCCCAAAACACACATCTACTGGTAGTCTGAGCTTTCTTCCAAACATCAGGCGGTAGGGGAGAATCCAGTGGCATCACTTTTGGTGCAGTTATAAGCATGTACCAGGGTGCTAATTTGTTGGCTCCATCTAGGCTTGTCCTTTGGTGCAGGGTGCCTAGCATATTCAGCAAAGTGCGGTTGAAACGCTCAGGCTGTGGGTCCCCTGGGGTGGTAAGGGAGGGTTCTGGATTTCTATTCCACAGAGAAAGCATCTCTTTGATCAGACGACTCTCAAAGTCTCTCCTGATCAGAATGGATTCTTTGTGAGCCCCATAGTGAACAAAAACGTTTTCTACAAGTACTTGGCCACAGTGGATGCTTTCTGGTCTTTGGTGGGGAAAGCTTGGGCATATCTCGTGAAATGGTCAGTGACCACCAGCACATTACTGATATTTCTTTGATCTGACTCCAAACTCAGAAAATCAATACAGACCAGCTCCATGGGTGCACTGGTGGTGATGTTAATAGGGGGCAGCCCTCTGGGGCAAAAGCTTTCTCTGTAAGTCAGCGAACAAGTTCGAATGTTTTGCTCCACATCAGCCCCATCTTAGCCAATAGAATCTGGATCTCACCAAGTCAAGTGTTCTGTCTATACCAAGGTGCCCCATGTGGTTGTGCAAGGACCTCAGTACTGAGTCTCGAAAGGCAGTGGGCAGCACTAGTTGTTGTTTGTCTACTTGTCCCCCTCTGTCTACTGTTTCTCTGTATAACAGCTTTATTGATCAGTTTAACTTAGGACCTTCTTTGTATAACAGTGCAGTTCTCAAATCAGTGGAGCGTAATTTGGACACATCTTTCCTGCATAGAGGGCTTCTAAGCTGCTTTGATCATGGGATCGCTGGGATTGAGCCCACCATCACTGTCATTGTCCAGCTGAGCAGTGCACCAATGTCTGCTGCAGAAAAGTGGCACAAGCAGCAGGCGCAATTTCAGAGGCTCCCAAGCATCCACTTATGCAGTCCATCAGTCTGGGGACATTTGTTCCTCCCGTCAAACTTCCGGCAGAGTGCCCGAATGTCAGGTTCTGCCAATCGTACTCCAATCATTCTGGGGAACAGGCCTCGAGAGAGCATCAGCATCTATGTGTTCAGACTCAGTTCGCATTCGAGAGCATAAATATGTAGATAATGCAGAAAGCCACCTATGGCCAGTGGCATCCAACTTAGTTGAGGTCTGCACATAGGTCAAAGGGATTATTGTCAGTTTTACTAGTATTTTAGCCCCATTACAAGTACTCATGGAATGTCAACAATAGCCCACTTCAAAGCTAGGAACTCTAACTTATGTACAGGATAGTTCTTTTCGGATGGGGTCAGACTTCACTGGCAAAGGCCACTGGTCTCAGCCATTTCGTGTTTTTGGTACAACACAGCCCCAACCCTTGCAAGCTAGCATCAGTGTGCAGGACGTAAGGTTTTCTTGGATCGGCATAGGCCAGCACTGGAGCATGGGTAGTTGATATATGATCTCATGAAAAGCAGTCTCATAATCAGGAGTCCAGCGGGCCCCAAATACTTCACTCGGATGAAAATACACTCTTCAGTCTTGAGGGACGCTGACTTTGGTATTTTTGTGGGTTGGGGATACCCTTGAGTAAGGTTAAGTAAAGGGCGGATCACTCTTGAATAGTCCTTGATGAAGCGTCGATAATAACCACAGAATCCCAGGAATCTTGCAGTTCTTTTAGATTTTTGGGCTGTGCCAGGTGGTCAAGGCCTCTCAACTTTACTTGGGTCGTCTCTATTCCTGTGGATACTATGTGTCCACATACTTACTGATGTTTGAAAGAATTGACACTTATCAATGGACAGTTTAAGGCCAAAGTCCTCCAGTCGGTCCAATACCTTAAATAATCTGCTCTCATGTTCCTCCAGTGAGCTGCCAAACACAATAATATCATCTAGGTATACCAGGCACTCTAGTAAGTTCATGTCCCCACTGCACGCTCCATCAATCGTTGAAAAGTGGCTGGGCACTTGAAATTCCTTGAGGCATCCTCATGAATCATAGAAGCCAAGCGGACAGATAAAGACCGCCTTCTCACGGTCCTCTGGGCCATCGGATCTGGTAGTACCCACCACGGAGATCCAGCACAGAGAACCACTTGCTCCCGCTTAGGCAGTCCAAGCATCCTGAATGCGGGCATTGTGTACTGATCAGGATAGTCCGCCGGTTTAAGGTGCGATAATCCACACACATCCTTACTGTTCCATTCTTTTCCTCACTACCACAATGGGGAAGCATAAGGGCTTCTGGATTCTTTATTACACCAGCAGCTAACATCTCTTGCAGATGCCGCCTCACATCATCTATGTCAGCAGGTGCCAGGCGTGCCGAGACCTCTCTACTTAAATGGTCTTTCGTCATGCAGCTGGATATTGTGCTCAGCTCCTTGCACGATCCTACATCCCATTCCTTTAAAGAAAACACCTGGTCTCTCTGGGCAAGCTTCTCACTGATCCTCACTTTCCATTCAGCTGGCAGCGGGAGTCACAAATCAAACAAGTCAGGCGTTACTCTGTCATTCTTCCTTGAACTCTGCTGGGTAGCACTGCAGTGTCTGCACAATGCACATTAGGCCAGGATGCAACCTCTGTTTATTCAATGTCTCTTCAGACACATTATGAACTTGGACCATTACCCTTCTGGCATAAGCATGGGCTCTAGCGGGCAAAATACTAGGCTTGACCAGCAGTCCCTCTGGCAATTTTCCATCGCCTGGTGCATCCAACATTAATATTTTATTCTTAACATCCTTTCTGATACCGACCTCTCCCTGTAAGGTACACTGGGCATTTGGCGCCAGGATCAGAGACTCAGGATCCTTCTTCTATACAATTCCGACCGGTTCCTCTGGTTCTGTTTTTCAGCATCTCTCTGTGCCTCATAGGCCTTCTTAATTAAAGCCGGAACTCTTAAAGCTCTACTAGTCTTTGACCCTGTTTTCATAACACAACTGTGCCAGCCTTCCGAACATATGAGCATTTGTTCCAGTCAACAAAGGGACACCATCATACAGTCCAGTGGGGGACACACTAAGGCTAGGGTCTCTACTTGTTCGGCCACTCCAGCCACGGAGGTGGGGAAAGACAGCCAAATTCGGATATACCCGGAATAGGGTAGGCCTTCTCACTTAACCCCATACATGCAGTCCTTCTAATGGTTGTAGGGTCCTGACAAATGCTTCTGATACCAATCCTGGAACATAATTGTCACTTGGGAGCCACTGTCTAATACAGCTCTTGTAGACACTCCATTCACCTTTACAGTGGTCTCCATGGAGGGACCCACTATTCTGGACCAGTCTGGAGAGGCGGTGGTGGGGGCCTGGGCAACTGACCTTGCCACAAAAGGACGTGAATTAGCATTTTGGTGCCCTCACTGGGATCAGTGTTGTGCACCTCTTAACCACTGATTTCTTCTCCAAGCTCTCCTTGTAGCCTATATGCAACTTTGTCAGTGTCTTTTGGAGACTGGCATTCCTTTCATGTGCCCATCTTTCCCACAATTATAGCAAAACATACTTTCTGGAGTTTGAGCTGGCCGAGGCGCCACACTGGGAGCCAGGCAGGGTATTACTAACTGGAAACCTGGTGCCATCTCTGTCTGCTGCGTGATAAGCATTTGGAGACATCTCGTCAGTTTCTCCACTTCCATGGTCAAGGAATTGAGTTTGAGCTGTTATCAGCAGGAGATACATGGGTGGGTACCCCACCCCATAGCAGATGCAGTCGGATATAGGTCAGGGCCTGCATTTGCAGGCGTGGCTTTCATAAAGGGACTGTTTTTGAATTCCCGATCTCTCTCAACAGTTCACCCCATTGTGGCATATCTTTTCCTTGTCAGAGCACTCATTGACTGTCAACCTCTGCCCTGAACTTCACTTGATGGGTCACCCTCAGTCACCCGGTCGTAGCCACAGCTGTTGGTGCAGGTACCGGAGGTCGCCTTTTCTCAACTCCTCGAATTTCTCTCATTAACTCATCATAGGAGGTGGGATTCCAGTCGATTTGCCAGGCGAATTGAAGCAACAGCAGTTCTGAGAAGGGGCAGACTTAAGATTCTGTCCAGTCTGGTTCGTCCAGTTCAATCGCTGGCAAACTACCCTTTCTGAGGCATTCTTGCAACAATTTTTCCAGCCGAGAGACATACACAGACAACAACTCCCCTTGGTACTGTTGTGCATTTCTTACTCTCCACCATAGGTCCTCATCAGAATCTGGGCTCCCTACACATTCTCCAAGGCCTCAAGATAGGCCTGTGCAGTCGGTTCAGGGTTACTGGCCCGTTTAGCACGGATGGTAGCCAGGGCAGGACCTCGAGGCTCTCACTAACCCTCTTTTCGCTTGAGCCTTCAGTGCCATTCTAGCACTTGGGGGCAACATAGTTCATCCAGGTCTCCCAGTCATCCTCCCTTGGGGGTGGGAAGGTGCCAGAGAAGATCCTCAACCTTGTAAGAGTCGTGACTAATGGCAGGTGCAGAAATAGGAGTCTGCATTGGTTCAGCCACCATTACGGGCACTGGAGCAGGAGAGGGTGTTGGGGAGGAACACCCCAGGTGGCAAGAATAGTTTCTTCCAAGTCCTCCACAGTTTCCCTCTCCCAGCAACCATTCAGCAAATTTCTCCTCAAAAGTTTCAGATAGTGGTGGGGCTGATTCCCCGGTCTTTACTGTCCTTAGTTATCACTCTCAAGCAGTGAGGGCTCCTCTGGGGTAATGGTCTGTGGCACTTTGAGCTATCTATGGGATCCTTAAACTCTACTAGGGCCAGGAAAGTGTGGGTGAGCAGATTAGCATGCCGACCCACCACCACAGGGTTTTGTAAACCTTCCACCTTGGAAACTACTCCTGCACAGTGTCCGTATTGATACCCAGGGGATGTCCAGGATAAGCATAGCATTTTGGGGTCGATCTCCTCCCAGTACACCACTCCACCAGCCGTGCACAGCCACTCTGTCGGGTACCCATTTTTCTTAACAGTGGTTCTGAAATATGGCCACTAGAGGACACACAATCCCAGCGTGAGCCTCAAGATGTAACCCCTAGATGGCGCTATCCCAGGGCTACTACCCCTGCCTGATTTGCCACTAACAGGTTGAGGGCCTGGATCCAATGGCAGGTGCCTCCACCCAGAGGTCAGGGTTTGCAATAGTTAAACTAACTTGGTCACAGCCCTCTGGGACACTGCAACCCCCTTTCTTCCCACTAGTGGCCACACAATATATCAGAATTACCTTCACAGTATACACTTACCCCAGGTCTGGTTCCGGCACTGGGACCTCCTATGAAATGAGATACAGTGCAACAATCACAGTACAGTACTTTAACATAGACAAATACCTCAGGCAGTATAACTTTGCTGAAACAAGCAGCTCTGATTTATTTAGGGATATAACAAGGACAGGGGAAATCAGGTGAATTAGCTTATCACTCTAATAATTCATTTATGGCTCTGTGCACAGCCTATCCCTTATCAGTTACTGTCCCTGGGTACCTAAGCCCTAGTGGCTAGTCCAAACTGTGGCAGCTGGTAGGGCCCTTCACACAGAGAAAAGGAGAATTAAACAGTCAGCAGTACAGTAATTCCATTTGGATTTAATGTGGCAATTCAACAGGAGCGACCCTGAATTAGTACTCACGACCTCCAAATAAGATAGGGTCCTTCAATGTCAGCAGGGCTCACTTGAGGTACACAAACCCTTCACACATTTATATAAAAGAAAGCACTATACCAGGCAGGTTGCATCTGTATCCCGATCGCAATTACTGCACAATACCCGGAGAACACACAGCAGATTCAGTTCCTGACAGACCGAGTGAATTTTCAGCAATTCCTCCAGTCTTCTACAGGGTGAGCCTGGTTTCTACTCTTCAGATATCCTTTGATTCTCTTCACAGGACGGATTCAGTCCTAACAAGCTGTTACACAAGCTGCAGACCGGAACTCTGGGCCTTACACACGTTTTTTGACTAAAACTGCACACTGAAAAGCACAGGGCTCCTTCCTTCTTCACTGCCAAAGCTCAACTGAAACTCCAACCGACAAAACCGGCACTTCCTTTGAGTTCCTCCCAGTTCTTGACTGGATTGGCTGTCACCACAATAGACTGCTGCTGTTGGTCCAAAAGGCACTGAAGTCTAAACTACATCTCCCAGAGTCACTGCCCATACAATCCTCTTGTGGCTGGCTCAGATTATGAGTCCAAGTTCTGATTCGTCCAAGGCACCATTTTAGAGCTAGCTTACCCCACACTGATTGGTCCAGTTCAGCAGTTCAAAACTAGAATGGGGAAATAGCAGACACAGTTCTGACTGCAAAGAAAGCAGGTTAGACAAACTGTAATTTCATTATTACTCTAAATAATTTCTGGCAACAGTTACATCTTTCAGATAGGTTCCCTTTGCACTCCTAGTGACTGCAAAATGAAGTGAATTGGCAGCAGCTTGAGTGGTACTCAATCAAAGAAACACACAGTCCCCCATATAAACTAATTATGTCTGCAAGCAGACAGCTCTTAAAGAGACAGTACCAGAGGTTCTAAAACACTCACTGATAAATGGCTTAAATGCCAAACACCATTCAGGCTTGGAGCATTCAAGCAAGCTCCTGAAGTCTTTTGGGAACCCCCATTTGCAGGGGGTTACACACGAATCTCCTTTGTGCTCGGATCATACCTGGAAACAAGCTCCAGCTTAGTGTGCCTTTCCTGGTTAACAATTTCCTCCTTTGTGCTAGTTAAAATTACAAATAAGATAAGGAAGAAACAATGAATACCTTGCAGCTGATAACTTGTATTAGACTAATAAAGCTGTACTATATTTTGAGACTACAGTAGCTTTTGAGAGATATCAGTCTTGCAGAGGATTTATTAGCTCTCAAATTAGGTACAGTCTCAAAACAATCTAGCGGCACTTTTCTGAGGATCTTACAGTCTCAGAACATGTGTCAGCATGGTTCATTCCTGTTAATATCCTGAACAGAAGCTGTTGCAATTCAAAGCAGTCCAGTTTCAAAACCCCTACAGGCTGGTAGATTAACCAAAACAATATATAGTGTACCTGTACTGGTAGTGTGAGCAGGTCTGATTTTTGACTGATCAGATAGAAACATGGATGCCATAATACAAATAGAGAAAGGCTCCTGGTCCAGAATGATTTCCCTTGCCTCAGTCTGTTGGACTAATGAGTGTGTACAGGTATGCTATACAAAGTCAACTTGGGGTTTGAAATGGTATTGCTCTGAATCGCAACTGCTCCTGTTCGGATACTTTATATGAGAACAGTGCTGCTGGCAAAACTTTGGAGACTGTCTAAGATCCTGAGAACAGTGCTGATACAGTTTGAGACTGTTTAATACTTAATTTGTGAGAACAGTGCTAATAGACTGTACATCATCTCATTTATAACTAGATTAACTAGCACAGGGTCCCAGAACAAGCCAGAATAGTGAATGTAATTATTGGGTCTGTGCAGGAGTGCTGTACTTCATTTCACTGTATAACTCTGTGTCTTGAGCTCTGTGACTGGTATATAAAACAGCTGTGTGACAGCCACTTCTTTCTTAAGGATTGAGACCAGTCGCCTAACAGAAATACACAATGAACAGCTTAAATCTGCTTTTACTTTGATATGTCAAGGAGACATTTTTTCAGTAACACATATCAACAAATTCGAACTTTAGTTCTGTCTTCATAGTTCCATTTGATCAGCCTTTCAGATTGGCTTTTAGAAAGTGCCGAACCAAGGTGATTGCTTGCATTCTTCTTATCTGGCACCAGCATGGGGGAAATGAAAGGAAAGTCCTCAACCTATTTTCTGTACACCTGTGTAGTTTGTAGACATGAACAATGATTCTCTCTTGCATCCCCCTAATTTCATTCTAGTTTATATGTAAATGAGGTTGCTTCACTCTGTTTTCCCCAGATGTCTAGGTAGAACAGAGCAAACTGTACACAATGCACTCAGAAGGTCAAGTAGAAACAAGTCTCTTAGACGAAAGATGCATACATTAAATGAAGTAGCGCAATTGTGAACCACAACAGTTAGAAAGGAAATACTCATTAAATGCAAATGAACATATACAGATCAGTTTGACACAATTAAACACAGTAGCTCAGAAAATAATGTGAACTGGCTAACCTACATTGAGAATTACATGTACATAGGACTTAGCCAGTAGCACAACAAACATTAGATAATTGCAGGATAGTTCAGTGAACAACTAAACAGTGAACAATACACAAGACACAAAGTAGCAGAGGATAACAAGTGCCTTAATGAGGCAGCAGAGTCTCTTGCCGGCTGCCGCTCCATGCTGCCACCCATAGTATGACATCCTTCTGCTGGCCCCTTGGCTTGGGACCGCAGTGGAGGACTGCTAGGCCAAGGCCACAGAAATAGTGCAGGAAGCCCCGCCCACCAGCAGAGACACCTCTAGATAGGAGGATTTGGGCATTGGGCTAAAGCAGTAGGAGAGCAGGGAAACAGATGACAAGTCCTGCAACTTTACACTCCTTGAAACCCAGCTGGCTCAGTTACACATCACACAGTTCAGCCACAGAATCCCAAACAGCAAAACAGAACAGCAGAGATAAGCTGTCAAGAGTGGCTTTCAAATACAGTTCCAGGTAATGCCAAACCCTGCCCACCAGCAGACACACTCCGGATAGGAGGAGTTGAACACCAGGGGCTAAAGCAGTAGGAGCAGCAGCAGAGGAAACAGATGACAAGTAGCATAAATTTACACTGCTCGGAGCCTGACTGGCTCAAATCACACACTGCACAGTTTAGCCACAGAATCCCAGACAGCAAAACGGAAGAGCAGAGACAAGCTATCACGAGCAGCTTTCAAATACAGCTCTGGTTAATGCTAAAGCCCCACCCACCAGCAGACACACCTCCGATAGGAAGAATTGGACACCAGGGCTAAAGCCCAAGCCAGTGGGCATTCCTCTGCTCCACAAACTCCAATCTACTTGAGATTCCCAGGGTATGGGCCAATGTTGGTAAAGATCCTTTACATATTCTTCCCCTATTACTGGAACTCTGTCCCTGAAAACCTAATCAGTGCCACCTTTATAGAGGGTTCAAGTCAGGGCTTAAAGTATATCTACTGGATTGCTGAGAGTGCAGCTGTTGTCACTGATACTGCTCTTATACCTAGGTGTACTCTTACCCCTTGCCCTGACATATGGTATATTGTTTACATCAATGCAAGTATCTTTGGCTGTCTGTGAACCAATGTACTTATTTAGCACTGATAATGTTCTTCTATATGCCTCTGTATTGTTCTTCAGTAAAACTGTTTTGTATCCAGTACTTCTAATGTACTCTGTATGCAAAACTGTGCAATCACCAGTCACTTATTGTCATGTGTTTCCTGACTGTATGCGCCTGAAATTACTGTATATAACTCACTACCGGTCACTCTGAAAAGAGACCTTTGGTCTCAGTAGGTTTACCCGTTACCAAAATGCCATAAATAAATAAAATAAATAAATAAAGCAGTAGGACTGGCAGCAGGGGAAACAGATGACAAGTTCCACAACTTTACGCCTCCTTGGAGCCCGACTGGCTCAGTCACACACCGCACAGTTCAGCTGCAGAATCCCAGGCAGTAAAATGGAACAGCAGAGTCAAGCTGTCAAGAGTGGCTTACAAATACAGCTTTTATAGATGATCATTGCAGATATATTGATTATGGAAGTGTGGTATGGGAGCATGTGTCTGAAAAAGTAAAGTGAAGAGAGAAGTATGTACAGTACAATTCAAATTACGAGTTTACATTTAGAGAAAAAATAAGGTGCATCATTGTACCCTTTACAGAAAGTCGGATTGGTTATCACTGGAGTTTAGGGATGCATTTTAGCTAAATTGTATGATATACAAGGCACTGAAACAAGGGGATGAAGGTCCATTATGGGTATCTTCAGGTTCAGAAATATCTTGAAGTGTTTACGCTCTGACAATATGACCTAAATAGTGCCATGCTTTAAAACATCGAAAGGTCAGAAATCATTTCTGTTCATGGCTGCCAAAAGTTGGAACTCCTGTAAGTCCACATATTAAAGCTGTAAATACAATTGGTTCATTTAAATCTGTTTATAAATCTTACTTGACACCTACTTTTGCAGTAACTGTTTATTGTAATTTAGTATTACGACTTGCTGTATGTTGTATCTTAGTTTGCTTTTATGGATCTTTAATCTCTCTTGATGTTTGTACTGTTTGTAAATGTCCTGCGTCAGTGCCTGTAAAGGACAATGTGGCCCAGTGTACTTACTGCACCTGGGTAATACATTTTAAAATTAAAATAGAGAAAAAAGGGGAGGGCAGGGTAATAAATATTCATGCCTGATCTTCCTGCTGCCAGTGCCAGGAAGCACACACATCAGCACTCAGGCAGGCTGTCTTCAAGCTGAAGCACTGTAGAAAACCCCTTTCAGGGTCAGGCTTTAACCCTTTGAGTGCTCTCTAGTAACCTGCCTCAAGCTTGGAAGAAGAGAGAGGTAAGTTTTAAAATGGTTCGAAAATCTCGGTTTGGTGGCACTGGTGCTACCATGTAGAAAGCCAGAGTCTGCACCCTGTGCTTGACATTCATACTGGGCCTTTAGAGTCTCGGTGCATTGCAGAGGGAGCAGCCTCAGAATCAGGAGAGGGAGCTGCTCACACAGCTGTTTAAGTGCCTCCTTCAGGGACTGAGGGCAGCATTACTAGCACATGGTGTCAGCTCTCTTCCTTGAAGGTCTGGCACAGAAATATGTAAAGGAGACAGGAAGGGGCTCTACAGAGGAAGAGTACAAGTTCAGTAAAACACAGGGTTGGAGCTGCATCCAGGGAGAAGCCATGCCCAGCCAAAACAACGGCAGTAATCTTAGATATGAGAGTGGCTGGCACCTACTGAGACAAGTAGCCCACAGTTCCAGGAGTAATACATAAAAGTCAACAATTTATCTGGTCTTCCAAATGTTCTTGATTTTATTCAGAGCATAGGTACTGGTGCAGGTTTCCAAAACAGCATACTGTTTTAAAACAGATGGAAGCAGCTATTACTAGCAGTATTTAAAAGCAACAGTTGTAAGGAAAAATACAGTTGGTAAACTGAGCATCCTCATGGAACACTCCTGAGCCCTCCCTCACTTCCCCAAAGTGATGTCAGCATACCTGCCGATTTCGCATACATCGCGTGCTTTGTCAAACGAGACCCACTACCTGTAACTGCTGTTTGCATTTATCCCACCTAATGAGGAAGAGTACAGCAGTAAATAACCAGTAGGCTTTCCATGACTACCCAGGTCAATGGCCTGCCACTTATCCCAGAAAACCCTGCCTCATTTGGATCCTATAGATTGGTTGGGTCCTGATGGGGGTGGGGTTAGAAGTAAATAAATAGGCAGTACCACAAAGTAAACTGGGCGTGTCAGATGATGTTAGGTTGGGAGTTGAACCGAAGACAAAGATAAGCAACTCCATCCAGGAGAAAAAACGAATGGAAAAACAATGTACAAAAGGCACATTTATGAAGAATGAGCAAAACGCATCTGCCACTGTCTGTGTATATTAAAACATTGTTGCATAGGTCAATGAATGTAACCTTATTTTCCAGAATTTCAATCCTTCATATTAATGGGTTTTTGCCCATACTTCCTTAACTCACTAAAGGCAAAAGTAATGCTTTATAGATTTGATGCCAGATATACTGATTCATTGCTGAATAGAAGGTTGATCTCTTGCTGCATGTCTTTCGGGAGTAAATATTTTTAAAGATGTAATCAGCCAGTTGTCCAGGAGGGGTGGAGTGCAGGGCATGAGGGGTTAGATCTGTTGACTAAAGGGGATAGGATAGCTGTTCCAGTCCTCGCCTCACATTGTAGCTTGGATACTATATACCATGTGGATAGAACCACCCATCTCATCTGAGGATCAACATTCTTGGCACCCACTTAACAGACTCCTGTTTCATTTTAAGTATTTCTGAAATGAAATATCAGGAATTGTGCTGTCTCATTCAGTATAATGCTGGATCCTGGCAATGTCCCACCCCACACGTGCAGTCATCATCATGTGTTTACCAGCCTGACTGCCCTTGTAAATCATCATACATCAGTTACTAAATGTCCCTAAAACCACATTGCTGACCTTTGACAAAAGAGTATTCAGTATGTATGGCCCTGTTTATGAGACTGTCCTCTTGGTTCACTTTGTAGTTGTAATGTCTTGCCTTTTTAGTAATCTAACTTTACATATCATTTGCAGCCTTTTAAGAATTGCAACTGCTTGACTACAGTCCCTTGATTACATCTGTTCACTTTTTATAATTATTTCCTCCCTTTTCCCCTGTGGTTCACCATATCCCCACTGTGGCAGTTAAGAGTCTCCATGACTACACTCTTCCTGTGGCGAGAGGTAGCAGGTACGGGCTGCCGTCACAGCTGACACCAAATGCTATAGTGCTGTCCATGAGGATCAGGTGCAGTATCACAGTTTCCATTGTGATATCTTGCAGGATACTGCAGAAACTCAGTGTAATCCACTAGCATTACCCAAGTTTCCACACAGTAAACTGCAAAATACTCACACAGACATCCTGGCAGATAACACTGGTATTCGTTAAACATGTGAAAAGCCACTTACGGCAAAATAATATAGAGGATAATTTTGGGGAAACGGTGTGTAGTTATTTTACACACCAGAGGTGATAACACAGAAACCATGAGACTAGAGGTAGAGCTGTGTGGCATGAGAAAATTCCAGATTTTTGAATTTCAATGGACTTCCCCAAACTCTGTGAAATTCCACAGAATTTTGTCAGAATTTTGCAGAATTTTGAAATTTATTAGCTTGGTCATAACTCAGCTGTCCACTGAGCTAGCGATTTCAAATATGGCATGGTCAATTGCTGATAAGTACTCAAATGGTGTCCCAAACAGCATGACATTAGGATGCAATGTCTCAAAATTACAGGTGCTCAAAGTCTGTCATTTTTGTGGGAAATTTCTTGAAAATTTAAATCTGCATATAACTCGGCACCTTGAAGCTAGAAATCTGAAACAGGTGCATACAAATGTGACTTAACCCATATACTGTACTTGCAAAATTTATAACATGTAGATAAGTGCTTTCAAAATTACACTAAAATAACTAAAATCTAAATGTTTGTCTACCTATAGCACAGCACCATTTAAAGTGAGATGCTTTACTCTTGGTGTACATACCATGTTGCATATTTCTAAATCCTGAAACTGTGGAGAAATTTGGATAAGAAGTTTTAAAATTAGATGGAAATAACTGAAAATGACATTTTGATTAAAGCGTTTGGTCACCCATACCTCAGCTCCTTTCAGCCTAGGATCCTGAAATTTAGTACACTTGCAAAAGCCATTAGTGCCTGTATACCTGCCAGAGTTTGTATTATTGTGATATATATTTTGAAAGCTAGACCAAAATAACTGAAATAAAATCTGGCAAAATTCTGTGGAATTTTTACACAAATTCCACAAAATTCTGAGGAAACGGAATGGCAATTGTGTGGGTATTCTGCTGGTGGAATTTTATATTCTGCACAGTTCTAGTCAAGTTGTTTACATAGGTATCATGCCAAGGGTATGAGGAAAGAAAACGAGGAGTTTAATCTGTTGCCCATATACTTTATTTGATATACTTATTGGTTAACAGAACTATGGTCAGCAGATAGGAGAGGATCAGACGGAAAACAAAAGTAGATTTTGCCTACAGATGTTGTATCCGTGGTTGGGTGCTGTGTGAAAAACGAGGCAATTTCTCCATTACACACACTCGTGTAATACCATAATTATAACTGAGAATTTCATTGCTGGATTTGGGGTTGCAATTGACCCTAACCTGTCAATATAAAGGTCTGACACGTGTTTTCAGAGTAAGGTTCTAGGGGTCTTAGGGCTTGAAAACTGTTGGTCATGGCAGAGGAGGTTGTCAGGCTCCTGGCTGTAAGCAAAGGTAGGAGCCCTCATCTTTTTTTTTGGGGTGTTAGTGTTCTTTTAGATAATTATGATTTGGGGAACAGGCATAAGCAGGTACACACCATCCTTAGTTAAGTATTTGCCGTAGCTTTTGTTTTCAATGTTTAATAAAATCCACCTTGATACTCCCGTGATTTGTTTTGGTCTGGGATCCCCATCTGCCTGACACTAGTCATGTTGCATAACAACACTCACGCTCTTGTTTGCCATGATTACTGTTGGATGTACATACTCTCACAATTTTTTCCTTTGTATGTTTAAGCCTGTATGTAACAATTCCTGTTGGACTATGTGAACCTGCTGACTGCTGCTACCTTCCCTGAGACTCCCATGAAAACAAGATGCTGCATCTCATGGGGTTATCTCGGGTGAAGTCATTTCAAATAAATAAATAAAATGAGTTTGAAAGGTGAATTAATGCATATGTGTCTGTGTGGAGGAGAAAGGCTGTTTGTGTGCATGTGTGGGGGTGGGGCGGCAATGTGTGTGGAGCACCTGACTTTGAATTGTCAGGTGCTTGTGGCTAAGTATATTTGATGGAACAGCTATGTAAGTGTGTGAGTGTGCGAGTGTGTGTGTGTCTAGTTTGTGATATGTGGTTGGAACCTGACTGTATATGCTGGGATGCCTCCTTATGTGCAGTGAGGTGGCAAGACTTGATTGGACACTAACAATTATAGGAGTGTGTGTAGTGTATGTGGGGCATATGTGTATAGTGAGGGTATCTGTGTGTAGCAGGGTGCCCGAGTATCTGTGTGTAATGAGGGTATGCATATGTAGTGGGGTGAACACGCATGTATGTGTGCTGTAGGGTGTATGGGTTTGTGTAGGTGTGTGCTAGGGTGTGGGAGTATGTATGTCTATAATCAGTGAGGGATCATCTATCCGTGTGTAATAGGGTGTAAGATTGTGTGTTGTGTGTTCGTTGTGTATGATGTGTGTGTGTGATGGGGTTATGTGTATATGCTTAGTGTGTGCATGTTTTGTGTGTGTGTATGTAAAGTGGTATGCAAGCATCTGTCTGTATGTCTGTAATGGGGTGTGTGACTGTGTCCATAATGAAGTGTTCAAGCATATGTGTGTGTGTCTGTGTGTGTACTTAATGGGGTGTTTGATCATCTAACGTGGCATAGTGAGCCAGCATCTATGTGTGTAGTGATGCATGTAGTATCTGTGCAGTGGGGCATGGAGGCATCTGTGTGCAGTGTGGTTTACAGGAGTCTGTGTTGTGGGAATGTGGGAGTTTGTGGGGTGTGCACATGTTGTGTGGAGTGGGGTGTGTGGGTCTCTGCATCTAAGGGGTGGAGTGATGGTCATCTGTGTATGCACACAAGTGTGTGCATATGTGTGCGTGTGTGTTCATATATGTACAGTATGTTGAGTGTCACCATGTGTGCTTGTGTGAATGTTTATTTCAAAAGTTTTACTAGGAAAGAGCATACTGAGCTGGTTACGGCTCATGTCCAGATGCGTCCTGGGTAAAGGAAGCCTGTGTGTCAAGAGTCGACAACAGCTGCTCTTGCATTAGCTTGATGCATACGGTGTTATTACTTTGTTGTATTATTGTGATGTAAGCATGTGATTATTACATTGGGATAATACAGCAAGTAATTGAGACCCAAGCTACTCACTAATTCTATATTCCTTATCATTAATAGCATTAGCAGCTGTTGTATCTCTGCACAAGTGTTTGTTTCCTGTAGAAGCTTGTGACATAGTCCTTTTTGGTTACAAAGCCTCAGTTTTCTGTTTACAGACTCCACACAGCTCACACATTCACCAGTGTAATGAGCGTGCAAGTCCTTGAGTTGTTGCTGGCACCAGTACTTGTCTCTGTGTAAAGCTTGTACCTAGTTAAAAGGCAGTTCCTGCATCGCTCTTTTTTTTCCGCTATTATGCAGGGGTACAACATTCTGTCTTCCAATACCCTGGCACTACACCTGATTGCAGTGAGCTGTTGAAGAGATCCACCAAGGATCTTTTCAACTTTTCAGCGTACTACATCAACATGGAAGAACATAAACTTCCTCTACGGGTTATTTTTAAATACTTTTTCAGTTCTGTTATTATTCTGTCTTTGCTGATCTTTAAGTGAGCTCACTGGGTGTTTATGACTTAATAAGTACCAGTTTTGAACTACATTATGTTCTAATGATAATTTGGGGAGCTCTGATTCTCTGGGGTCAGGAAAGGGTCCTGGACTTCCTGATGGTAAATTTTATAAAGATGGATGAATGCCTCAGGGATGAACTTGGGAAGGAATGGCTGGGGTGGGGTGGAGGAACAGAGGGCGAAGCTAAAAGGAGCATGGTAAAGCAACAAACCACTCGTCAAACAAGTGAGCAAAGGCAAGAAGAAAAAGAGACCATGAAGGTTTTAGAAAGAGGTGGCTGAAAAGGTAAAGGCTAAAAGGGTAGCACTCAGAAGGTATAAGGAGACACAAAGGGAGGGATAGGGAAGACTATCAGGAATCAGAGGAAAGCAGGGAGCACAAAGGTGCAAACTGAAGAGAGAATAGCCCATGAGGTAAACGAAGGGACAAGACATTTTTATGTTTGCTTGCACAGCGTATCAAGAAACATATTGAGATAGTAGAGTATTGCAGAGGTGTGGCAGTGTTGTGGCCAATGCAGTGGATGCTTTAATGGCTGCATCTCTCAGCCACTCAATTAATGCTGAAGCTGCCGATGATGGCAGTTTCAGAGCAAGCACTGCACTTAAAAGAAATCTGTCGCTGCAATCAGGGCGTTTACAATTGCAGTGGCAGTCCCCTCCCTCCCTCCTAACCAGGCATACAGCAGGACAACAAATTTAAATGTTGACTCCCTCCCACTGCTGCTGCCAGCCCCACACCTTCCGTTCTCGGTCCCCTGCTGACATCAGGGTGCTCAATCCCTGTCAACATGTATCCCTCCCAGTGTGCCAAAAATACTTTGATGTTTCTGACACTGGGATGCCCACTCCCAGTGTTGGATGCGCCCCACGCCTCTGTGTTCTCAGCTGACCTCATGGTGCCTAGTCCCTCGGTTGGCATTGATCCCCACCCCTCTCCAGTACTCTGGCACACTGGGAGCCATCCCAGTGTGCCGAAATCTGTTTTGTTAATATTTCAACTGTAAAAGAAAACAGTCCCACAACATTTTTTAAGCCTGAAAAAAAAAGAAAATGGTCCTCGTCTTTCCCACCGGTCCCCCTCAACCCGCACCCTCCGTCTCTCGCACCCCACCTCCCCCGCACCCCTCACCCATACTTACCTCCAGAGGTCAGGGAGCAGTGATGCTCTGTGGACCTGGAACGCTGTCTGCACTCTTCAAAGACCAACCGGAACTGAAGAAATGACAGTAAGCCCTATAATGGCAGTCAATGGGGATTTCAACTTAGGTTGATATCTCAGCCAATTTTGGAGTTTTGTCCCAAATTTTCAACATGGGGTTCTTTAGGACCCCACCTCGTGAACACTGGCACTGTCATTTTGTTTTTCAGTCCTGAAAGGTGATTTCTTGGTTGCTGCACGGAATCATCTTTCGGAACCAATTAGTGAAACAACAGTGCCACTGTCCATGAGGTGGTGTCCCAAAAGCCCTTGTTGTAAATCTGGTCAGAAAGCTCCAAAATATGACTGTGTTATGAGTGTCCATTGCGGCAGTTTCTACGCATGCTCAGAATTTCATTAATTTTTAATATTTTCATCTAGATTTCCAACATTGCCATTTTTTCACCCTCCCTTATGAACAGTATAGCTGTCATTTTTGCATCCTTCCCAAAATATGTTTTGCACCTGTGGTGCAGAATGGCATGGTCACTGTGCAAAATCAACTTTTGGGAGGGAGTAACGAAATCACAGTGCCACTGTTCATGAGAGGAGGTCCCAAAAAGGCCAAGTTGAAAATCTGGTGAAAACATTCCAAAAATGACTGCATTATGAGTGTGTGTTGCACAGTTTCTACGTACACTCGTAACTTTGCCACTTTTTCATATTTTCACTCCATATGTTCAGCATTGCCATTTCTTTACACCTCTTCATGAATAATACAGCTGTCATTTTCATCCTGCCCAAAATGTGTTTCGCACCTGTTGGGATTGAGTAATGAGTGATACTGCCACTGTTCATGAGGAGGGGTCCCAAAAGCCCATGTTGAAAATTTGGGGCAACAAATACCAACAAACGCCCCAGGGCATTAGGGTTTTCAACTATAATGCCCACCCTGTATGATCTTGGGGTGCGTCATACAATGCTCACGTCACCATTCACCCCACCTGCAGAGCCACTGACAGGCATTGAGGTGTGCCATGGGATTCTTCGGTCCTAACAGTTCACCCCATTCTCTTATACACGCACCCATCTCAGCTTATTTCCTTATGGAATTGGGTGAGCGTAAGGCCGAAGATCTTAAGACACGCTGCAACACCTGTTGTGTCCGCGGGGGGTGAGGTGACTGGCGGAGTGTTATGGCTACACGACTCAAAGGCACACCCATTGCCTGTCAGTCTCTGCAGGGTGGGGGTGAGGTTGGCGTTGCTTCAATACTTCAAACAACATGAAGTCTTGCTATATTATGACATATGCAATTTGACCCAGCCTTGAACTGCTCCGGAGGTGAAAGAGTTAACTTTCCATGCCAGGCATGGAATCTTGAGCGGACTCGGTTGAGAACTCTGTCTGTTGTTCTTCAAACTCAAACTGTCAGATTCTTTACTCTGCTTCACTGAACAGTCACTCCGGAGATTTCTCCTGCTGCTCGGTTCATTTTCTCGTTAAAAAGTGTAATTTCTCGGTTTTTAAACCGCATTTTTCTATATTTAACCGCAACCAGTCGGTTCAAGCTCTGTCTGTGGTATCGTAAGTAATAGATAGGTTTACATTTTTCTGTGTGGAACTTGTAAGCGATGTATAAGTTCGTTTGAACGATCAGGTTGACTATTAAACTTTATTAAGTGCATTTAGAGTGCGGTTCCCGGTTTTTATCGGTTCTAAAAAACAGATTTCATTCGTTTTTCCACGACCACGTGACACGGTTAGGAGCTGATAAGGGTGTCTTGTTGGCAGATTGCCGTAAGCGGCAAGTTTTTGGTTAGGCTGGCACTATGTCTGAGAAACCCAAAAGAAAAACCAGGCCCACTGAGTTTCAGCACTGTAGCGTCTGTGGGGAAGCCTTTGCCAAGGCTGAACCACACCACATGTGTTTATTGTCTGGGGTTTGACCACCTCAATGCAGACTGCCAGATCTGGAAGAATTTCCTGCAGCTACCCTGGATAAGAGAGTTGGTAGGCTCAGGAGCGAGAGGCCAAAAGTCCGCTGACCCGGATGGCCAGCCCGGTTCGGTGCCAACCGAACTGGAGGGAGTGCCCTCTGACCAGGGCAGACTTCCTGGGCAACGGAGGGCTGACTCGGAGGAGTCAGTCCCAGCAAAAGGACTAGAAAATCAGCAAAATTTCCTTCTCCAACCGCTGCAGAGATAGCCAAAGTGATCAAATTGTCCAGTCGCTTTCCCTCGACCGAACCGTACCATCAGGTAAGCGGTCGGTTTGGTCAGTGCCACCGGTTCAAGAATATGATATAGAGGATTTTATGAACCGAGGAGGGGGAGGAAGATTATGAAGAGAGTGAATGTGATTTTGATAGTCTGATGTGCCCATTGAACCGGACATCTCCCCAGACAGACCTTCAGGAGTGTCTCCCTAGGCTTTCTGAGTCCCCTTCTCATTTTATGTTTTATAAGAAAGTGGTTGAAACCCTCCAGCTCCCTTTGGAAGAAGCTGTGGATGAACAGGAGGAGCCTGACTATGTAGAAATGATGGATATCCCAGAGTCTAGGAGATTGTCTATTCCTTTACATAAATCTTTTAGAAACAGACAATACAAATTTTAAAAGTTCCTCACACTATACCTCCTGTGGATAAAAAATGGACAAGAGGTACATTGTCAGGCCCTGATACCGAGTTCCTTTCACAACAATGCAGCCATGTTAGTAGTGCAGGCTGCAGCCTGTGATAAGGCAAATATTCCCTTGGCTTCACACCCCCTGACAAGGACTCCAGGAGGATTGATGCCATGGCAAGAAACAGTACATGGCAGCATCCTTGGGACTCAGACAGGCAAATTATATGGCCTATGTGGCAAGATACCAGAAATCCAGATGGGATACTGTTATGGCTCTGGTGAAACAGGTCCCTGGCCAGCTTGCCAAGGAGCTGGAGCAGGTGGCTGCTGATGGTATTGAGGCATCCAAGGTGCAATTCCATGCTGCAGTGGACTCTAATGATGTATCTTCAAGAGTCATGGCTACATCTGTGGCTTTTCAGCAGAATGGCTTGGCTCAGGTGTACTAGCCTGTCACAGGATACCCAGGCTAAGGCCATGGATTTTCCTGTTGTGGGTAACTGTCTGTTTGGGGAGCAGACAGAGAATTACATGAAGAAAATGGATGAGTATAGGACCACTTATAGGAGTGCACAGGCAAAGGAAAGGCAGGCCACTCCTCAGAGGCAGCTTTCAGGGCAGGGCAGGCCTTTTCACAGACCTTTTACCAAGCCCAGGCCTCCTCTTCAGCCTATGTCCAGAGGGGGTTCTTCAGAGGAGAGGCAGGCGGATATGCAGGCAGGCCTGCTCCCACCCTCAGCCTAAAGCCCCTGCCAAACAGGCACCCTGATGGGAGGGCCAGGGGCGATTCTCCATTACCTGTGGGGGCAGGCTGGCTTACTTCGTCCAGGACTGGGAGTCTGTAACATCAGACAAGTGGGTCCTGGAAGTAGTAAGCCAGGGACTGGTTCTCAGCTTCAAAAAATTTCCAAAGATGAGAACCAGATCCTTTCCACCTGCAAATCCATCAGAGGTCTTGCTCTGGAAACAGAAGTATCTTCCCTCCTGGCTCTCAGAGCTGTAGAAAGGGTACCTCCCTACACCAGGGCAAGGACTGTACTCCAGGTACTTCCTTACCCCAAAAAGACAGGAGAATGGCGGCCATCCTGGATCTCAGATACCTAAACAAGCACCTTTAAAACCAAAATTCAAAATGGTGACTCTGGGAATTATTTTACCTCTCTCAAGGCCAGGGACTGGCTAGTGTCCCTGGACCTCAAGGATGCCTACTTCCATGTTCTCATCAGAAGCTCCCACCGAAAGTACCTCAGATTCGAACTGCCCACAGGCCATTACCAGTTCAGAGCAATGCCCTTGGCCTCACCTCTGCCCCAAGGGTATTCACAAAATGCCTGGCAATAGCAGTTGCTCATTTAAGAAGGCAAAAGATTGCCATCTTTCTTACCTGGACGACTGGCTCATAGTGGGCCAGTCTCCAGACCAAGTCAGATTACACCTTCAGGTTACCCAGCAGCTGCTTACATCTCTAGGTTTCCTTCTCAATCTCCCAAAGTCAGTTCTAGAGCCTGTTCAGCTACTCACCTTCATAGGCGCAGAACTGGACACAAAGCAGGCCAGAGCTTTCCTCCCTCTAGAAAGAGCAAAGACCTTGGTGGCTCTGGCCTCCTTCCTTCACTCTGCAGGTCTCTCGACCAGCAAGACATTTTCTGCAGCTCCTAGGGCACATGGCTGCCTCCACAGCAGTAGTGCAGGGAGCAAGATTTCAGATGAGGGACATTCAGTTCCATTTTGAGAGCCTTCTGGTCTCAAAGGAGAGATCCTCTAACCAAATTGATCCCAGTAACTGAACCCTGATCCAGGCCCTACAGTGGTGGCAGGATCAGAGCAACCTGAGACAAGGGGTTCCTTTCATCCCTCAATCTCACTCCTTGACCCTACTACTCTGATGCCCATCTTGGGGTGGGAGCTCACATGGGCAACCTCACCACCCAGGGATTGTGGTCCCTCAGGAGTCTCTGTTCCACATCAATCTGTTGGAACAGAGCAGTTTTCTAGCACTTTAGGTTTTTCTGCATCTGTTCAGAACAAAGTGGTACAGGTCAGAACAGACAACACCACTTCAATGTGGTACATCAACAAGCAAGGGCACTTTCGGTCTTCGGCCTTGTGCACGAGGCAATGAAGTTGTGGTCTCTGGCTATTCCCTGAACACCTCCCTCGTGGCAGTTCACCTCCCAGGCAAGGACAATGTCCTGGCAGATGCTCTCAGCAGGATTTCCCAGGGCCATCACGAATAGGCTCTGGATCCCCTAGTACTGGAGGTAGTATTTGCCAGGTGGGGCACCCTCAGATAGATCTTTTAGCAGCCCCAGACAATCACCAACTTCCGCTATTCTGCTGCAGGCCCCAGTGTTGGGCTCAGTCCCTCTGGATGCCTTCCTTCTCAACTGGGAAGGAAGTTTCTCATGCCTTCCCCCTTCCCTCTCTTGTTCAAGGTGCTAGTCAAAATCAGATCTCAACCTTGCAAGATGAATCTGATTGCTCCAGATTGGGCTAGACAGCCCTGGTATCCACTCCTTCTGTCCTTAGCAGTCCACCTTCCCTGTGTCTTCCCAGGAATCACAATCGTTAACCTGTGCCCAGGGAGAGTCTGGCACCGAATCTCAAATCCCTCAACCTCAAGGCCTGGCTCTTGAAGAGTTAGAGTTTGCTGACCTCACACCTCTCTCAAGGTGTACTCGATATCTTGAAAGCTTCTAGGAAGCCTTCCACCAGGGCTACTTATAATTCTAAATGGAAAAGGTTTTCCATATGGTGCTCTGGAAAGCATATTTCCCAGAATCTGCTGATTTGCCCACAGTCTTGGATTGTATGGTCCACTTAAATACTTTGGGGCTGAGGCCAGCTACCCTGAAAGTGCACTTGGCAGCTGTCTCTGCTTTTATATCAGCAGGAAAGCCCTCTTCTCTTTCTGCTCACCCTGTATTCTCCAAGTTTTTCAAGGGATTGCTTCACCAACCTCCATTCAGGGACCCTGCTCCCATGGGATCTTAATGTTTGCATTGCTCAGCTTATGCAACCCCCTTTGAGCCTTTGTCTTCAGCAGGCTTAAGTACTTGACTTGGAAAACTGTGTTTTGGTAGCCATCACTTCTGCCAGACGATAAGTGAGTTACAAGCTTTGTCAGTGGAGTCTGATTTATCTCCTTTCACAGAGATAAGGTGGTCCTCAGGACTAACAGGAAGTTTTTGCCTAAGGTGGTTTCAGATTTCCACCTTAATCAATCCTATCTCTTCCAGTGTACTTCACTGACCATTCCTCCTCTGGTGAGAGGAGGCTGCACAGTTTAGATGTGAAGAGAGCCCTTAGTTACTACATAGAGCATACCAAGGGTCACAGGTTTGACTCCTCCAACTATTCCTCACTAATGGTGAGGTTGGTAAAGGAAACCTGCCACTAAAAGATCCATTGCCAGGTGGATTGTCTCTTGTATCCAATTTGTTATCAAAACTGGGAGGTTCCCCTTCAGGCCTGAGGGCTCACTCTACCAGAGGTACTAGGCTAGTCCCTGGCTGCAGCCAGGGACATCCCTATCATAGAGATATGTCAAGCAGCTACCTGGAAAACAGTTCATACTTTCACCAAGCATTACTCTCTGGACATCCAGGCTAGGAGTGATGCTAGGTTCTTTTTACAGTTGTGCTTCAGAGCCTATTTCCTAAGTAGGTTCTGTCCCTCCTCCATGGAGGTACTGCTGTGTGATTCTGCATATGTCATAATATGCAAGACTTCATGTTGTTTGAAGAAAAAATTACTCACCTTAGTAATGTTGTTTCTTCTAATGGAATCTTCTATATTATGACCTCCCGCCTGCCCCTCTCAGAACCTCTGCTTTTTGGGATGTGGGTGGGCAGTGCAGTGTTGGCACTTAGTAGATGCCTAATTTTGTTTTTTCACTTCTTTTTGGGGTGTTTGGGTGTTGTGTTTTATTTTTTGGATCCCCTGACTTGAGTCTTTGTTTTGGGACCAAAAGATGGTTAATATTTTAGTAGCCAGTTGGCTAGTGTAGGTTTACAGCTTCCACACAGAATCTTAGTGAGTTTTGCTCATAAAGATCTGACAGTTTGAGTTTGAAGAACAACAGACAGAGTTCTCAACCAAGCTCGCTCAGATTCCATGCCTGGCATGGAAAGTTAACTCTTTCACCTCCGGAGCAGTTCAAAGGCTGGGTCAAACTGCATATGTCATAATATAGCAAGACTCCATTAGAAGAAACAACATTACTAAGGTGAGTAATTTTTTCTTCACTGCCATTCCTGTTATGCATCTCTCTAACTCCTGCATTACCAATGCCAAACCAGCAAGCAAACATTCAGCATTGACAAATGCTTGTTTAGGTATGTACTGTAAGTGCAAAGAGGAAGACCAGAGGTGGTACTGTAAGGTTAAATAGGAAAGGTGGGGGGCTGAGCAGAGGGGACCACAAAAGGCAGACATCCTTAACAATACTTTGTTCATTGTTTACAAAGGAATGAGAAAGGAGGAGCCACAGAAAAGTAACAGAAATTTGGAGGAGGAGTTGGGCACAAGTCATTTTTGTAGAACAGAGTCCTGAAAGAACTTACTAATCTGAAAGTAGACAAAGCAATGGGGTCAGATGGGTGCAACAAAGGGTACTGAGGAGACTCTGGGAAATACTGCTGCACCTTTTAACAGTCCTATTTAGCAACTCACTGGAAATAGGTGTAGTTCCGGAGGACTGAAGGTGGCAGATGTAGTCCCACTTCATAAAAGTGGTAGCAGAGAGGAGGCTGGCAATTATAGGCCAGTCAACCTGACATCAGTGGTGGAAAAGTTAATGAAAACACTGCTGAAGAAAAGGATTGTGATATGTCTTTAATCCAGTGGGTTACAAGACCCAAGCAGCATGATTTCAAGGGGAGGTCATGTCAAACGATTTGACAGATTTCTTTGACAGTGTGACAAAGGATTTAGATCAGCGTGTAATGGTGGACATGGCCTTCCTAGATTTCAGTAAGGCGTCGACACTGTTCCACATAGGAGACAAGTAAGCGCCTGTGAGCTTAGGAGGGTCCAAAGGTGGTAAACTGGATAAGAAATTGTTAGAGGATAGGTGGCTGAGGGTGGTGGTAAACAAAGTTCATGCTGAGGAAGGAAGGTGACCAGCAGGGTGTCTCAGGGATCAGTACTAGGACTGGTCCTCTTTAATGTCTGTATAAGTGCATTACAGAGAGCTGGAAGGAAGGTTCTACCTCTTAGAATTACACCAAAGCTGCAATAAGGTGGATACCTTAGGGTGGTGGAAGGATGAGCAAAGGCCAGTGAAATTAGAGGCATGGTCAAGAGATGGCAGCTGGGTTTCAATGCAAAAAGTGCACATTAATGTACTTAGGGCACAGGAAACCCAGGGGCAGACTACAAATGGGTGGAGTGGTATTGACGGCCACCAAGCAGGAAAGACCTGCATAATCATATCCGATGATGTAAAGGTGGCCTGACAATGCGACAAGACAGTCAGGAAGGCCAGTGGGATGCTGGGATGCATAGGGAGGGTCATCACCAGCAGAAAGAGGGAGATGGTGTTGCCTTTGTATATATTGCTGTTTTGACACCACCTAGAGTACTGTGTCCAGCTCTGGAGACCACATCTCTGGAACGACATAGACAACGAGAGGGCAGTCCAGAGGAGGGTAGCTAAAATGGTGCAGGGTTTGCATCAAAAGCACTATGAGGAGAGACTAAAGGATCTCAATATGTACGCCATGGAAGAGAGGAGGAAGGGGATATGATAGAGACCTTTAAATACTTCATAGGGGTAAATAAGTTACAGGAGGGAGGGGGATGTGATAGAGACCTTTAAATACTTCACAGGGATAAATAAGATACAGGAGGGAAGTATTTTCAGAAGGAAAAGTTCAAGAACAAGCAATTGTCAGTGCCGAATGTTGTCTTGCTGGCATTGGCATTGATACTGCGAAGTTAGAGATGCATAATAGGAATGGCAGTGAAGTATTGAACGACACCTTCCCACCCTACCCTGCAGAGACTGACAGGCACTGGGGTGTGCCTTTGGGTCGTCGGCCATAACGCTCACTCCATTTCACCTCACCTACCCTGCAGACACCGACACATGTCATGGTGTGCCCTTGGGGCTTCGACCTACGCTCACCCCATGCCATAAGGAAATATGCTAAGATGGGTACACTATAGGAGAATAGGGTGAACTTTGGGGTTGAAGAGTCCAAGGCACACCTCGATGCCTGTCAGTGGGTGCAGGCTGGGGGTGGAATGGCGTGAGCATTACAGCCAAAAATCCTAAGTCACACCACTAACACCTGTCAGTCTCTACAGAGGTGGGTGTTACAGTTGGAAACCCTAATGCCCCAGGCGTTTGTTGGTTATTTTCACTCCAAATTTTCAACATGGGCTTTTTGTGACCCCACCTCATGAACAGTGGCACTATCAGTTTGTTAGCTGAAGGTGATTTTGCACAACAACTGTGCCATTGGGCGCCACAGGTGCAAAAACATATTTTTGGGCAGGGTGTGAAAATTAAAGCTGTACTGTTCATGAGGAGGTGTAAAAAATGGTAATGTTGAAAATCTGGAGTGAAAATCTGGAAAAGTGTTGAAGTCACGAGAAGGCATGTAGAAACTGGGCAACAGACGCCCGTAATGCAATTATTTTGGGGATTATTTTAACCAGCTTTTCAACATAGGCATTTTGGGGCCTCTTCTGATGAACATGACAGCTCTACCATTCATAAAGAGTTGTGAAGAAATGGCAATGTTGAAAATCTAGAGTGAAAATATTTAAAACATTTGAAGTTATGAGTGTGTGAGAAACTGCACAACGCACGCTCAAACACAGTCATTTTTTTACCTTTTGTCACCAAATTTTCAACATAGGCATTTTGTGACCTCCACTCATCAACTGTGATTTTCTTAATCTATCCTGAACATTGATTTCACAGCAACCACGCCATTGTGAGCTAGATGAGAAAACATATTTTTGCAGGATATGAAAAATGACAGCTGTACTGTTCATAAGGAGGTGTAAAAATGGCAATGTTGAAAATCTGAAGTAAAATATTACAAATTCCTCGAACTTCCAAGCGTGCGTGGAAACTGCATAATGCATGCTCATAACACAGTCATTTTAGGAATCTTTTCACCAAATTTTCAACACAGGCATTTTGGGGCCTCTGCTCATGAACAGTGGCACTGTGATTTTCTTAATATGTCCCAAACATTGATTTCCCATAGCGACCATGCCAGATGTGCGAAAACACATTTTGGGCAGGAAAAATGACAGCTGTACTGACCATAAGGAGGTGTGAAAAATGGCAATGTTGAAAATCTGGAGTGAAAAATATTAAAATTCTCAAGTTACGAGTGTGTGTGGAAACTGTACAATGCACACATGTAACACAGTCATTTTTAGGAATTTTTTCACTAAATTTGCAACATAGGCTTTTTAGAGCCACCTCATGAACAGTGGCACTGTTATTTCATTAATCAGTTCCAAAAGGTGATTCCATGCAGGTGACCGCGAAATCACCTTTCAGGACCAAATAACAAAATGACAGAGACTGAGTTCATGAGGTGGAGTCCTAAGAACCCCATGTTGAAAATTTGGAGCTAAAAGCCTAAAATTGCAGAGATATCTACCTAAGTTGAAAACTCCCCATTGATGCCATTATACAGCTTACCAGCATTTCTTTCAGTTCACGGTTGGCTTTGAAGAGCGCAGACATATGTTCCCTCCACTGAAGATCGCTGCACCGGGCCTCTGGAGGCAAGTATGGGGTGAGGGGATGTTGGGAGTTGGGGTGCACAGTGGATGGATGTGGGTTGGGGAAGGGGCCCGCCGATACGAGGGACCATTTTCTTTGTTTCAGGTTAAAAAAAAAAAGAAACAATAGTGCAGATTTTTCTTTACAGGTGTATGAAACAATGTTGAGTACACTGGGTGGGCTCCCAGTGTGCCTCATGACTTTGGGGCATGATGTTTGCTACACTGGGTGGGCTCCCAGCGTGGCTCACAATGGAGGTGGGTGGGGCAGGAAAATGCTGACAGGGTCAACTCAATACAGGGAGGCACACTGGGGTGGCTCCCAGTGTGCCACACAATCTTGGGGTTATACATGCCGGCAAGTGGATTGGGTACCCTGAAGCTGGCTTGCTACTGATTGCAAGAGGTGGACGGTGGATCCGCTGCCTTGTTTATTATTATGTTCCACCAGACAAGGCACATAGCTGACACATTTTCATCTGTGCCGCTGCATGATGAGGTTGGCTGTGATTGCAGCTGCAAAATCATTTCAAGTTGGTGGCACTGAAAAACGCTTGTCACTTGTAGCATGCTCACTAACTCACAGCATGCCCTGCATTAGCCAAACTGACACCCTCTGCATTTCTCTACTGCCATATATATATGTTGCTTGCACGTGTGCAAGACAACATAAAAAGGGACATGCTATGAAATTGGTGGGTGGGGTAGATTCAGGAGAGATGTGAGAATGTACTTCAGAAAGAGTGGTGGATTCCTGGAACAGCCCTCTAGTGAAGGTGGTGGTGGGTCAGAAACAGTGGTGGTGTTCAAGAATGCATGGAAGAGGCACAAGGGAATCACAGTAGAAAGGAAGAGGAGGAGAAAGAGCTGTAGATCAAAATGGTCTGCAGTAATAATGTAAGTGAGGAGAATGGGTAGACTGGGTAGATGAAGCGGTCCTTATCTGCTGTCATATCCTATGTTTCTGTGTTCAGTTATAGATAGTGTGTGTGTTACTTGCCAGCTGTGTGTTTACTGATTATATATTTGACCTTGATTTTTCATATAATAATTTATTTGGATATTCTGCTAAGCTACCTACTTTTGCCTACCATCCAATACTGGCGTGCTGTTATGAGTTCAGTAGGGTGCAGAGGTGCTGCTAAACACATGCATGAATGAGTTCTTCATTTTTCAAGTGATATCAGATAAATGTATTTCATAAGTAGCAAGTTGTCTGAACCTGGCAATTACTCCCAAGCGTAGAGCAGTCTAACATATTATAGTTAAAACAAGGAACATGATTGTCAGAAGGTGGCACAAGGCATATGGCAAGCCGTGTTAAACCCTTGTATCGGCGTGGCACCAGTCCCAGTTGCTGCAACTGTGCCTGGTTTTGCAATCTCAGTTGCAGTTGTGACAGTTTCCATGATTTGCGTCAGCTTGCACCAAATATCTGGCATGAGCTCCATAAAATGGCCCCTGGGATTGCCACAAGCTAGACCACAAAGCGTTGGTCTAGGTTACAGCAATTGGCGCATGGTATAGAAAATCTTGTTAGATTGCCAGAAGCCCAGTGTGCTCATATGGCTGGCCATCCAGGGCTTGAGACAAATCTTAAGCCGCCTGAAAATCTGGCCCAAGATTTGGAAAGTAAAGCTGTGACTCCAGGCATGCGCAAGAGTATTCAAGCCTTGTTTTATTATGTTAGACTGTTTGTTTTCACTTGAGAGTAAGTTTGCCAAGTTCAGGTAACTGTTATTGTCATTGAATACATTTATGTGTTATCACTAGAAAAATGAAGAACTTGTTTATGCACAGATGTACCTGCAGCTGCATACCATATTGAACTCATGATAGTGCTTGAGCATCAGGCGGCAGGCAAAGGTCGGTCACTTAAAATAGTATTTTAGTGAAATATCCAAATAAATAATTATTACTTGAAAATCAGGGCTAAATATACAATCAGTAAACACACAGTTGGCAACATGCACCATCCAGAATTACAGTACTAACTAAAACTCCTCAAAAAGCTGACAGTGTCCCTTTAAATTAAACATTTTGCTATTCTGATACCAAGACTGATTCCGTTCTAGCTCCGATTATCAGGACAGAATTGGAGATGGAATCAGAATTTTCGATTCTGTATCCTAGAAGCAGCTCTGTCCTCTCCCGCCCCAGTTCACAGATACAGAGGGGCTGTAAAAAACAACAAAAAAAAACACCCTGCGGATACTTTTCCCTTTCCCACATTTCGTTTCTCCTCCCATTCTTCTATCTTGACAGCTGGTGGCTGCTGTTGGAGTGACGGGTTTCCACCTCTCTCTCTGCATGAGGTCAGTGGTGGCATGTCTTGGACAGCACATTTTTTCTGCTGCAGTAATAGTCCGTATGATAGCTGTTTTGCACATCATACAGTCTACTCAACTAACTCTTTAGTGAATGCTTTCTACATTATATATAGTACAGCACACCGTCTAGTAGCACAATGGAGCAACTGAACCCAGTGTTATTTAAGCAATATGCCTAGTGCTACATTAAACCCTATCAATCAATCAATCAAAATCTTTATTTATTCAGGCGAACATCATTGAGCATAGCTCATTTACAAGATGGACCTGATTGGTCATAAACAACAAGATGGTTTAAACTCACAAATATACAAATATAGAATAAGTACAGTAACAAAGACTTTTAAGAATGAACAACAAAGAATGAACAAATGCGATAATGTACACATATATACAAGGCAAGTAAACAGTGGTATTGGGCACCAGATCAAATGTGGGGAAAAGTAATGGTTAGGGGTTTATAGAGGTAGATAATATAGAAGTTAATGGGTGAATGCATGGACAGATAAAGGGAGAGAATCTAATGGGGCAGGGTGAAAAGAGGACTGAAGAGGCTAGGAATGTGGAAGCAATTGCATACCTCTGGGAAAAGGTTTAGTATAGCTTTTTGAAGGAGACTACAGGAATGAAAGTGTTCAACTTCAGGGTCTTTGTAGAGAGTTCCAGATGTGTGCTAGAAAGTAGTTGATTGCAGCCCTTCCATGATGGGTACATGCCTTAGGTAGATTCAGCAAGATGAGGTTATTGCTTCTTAGGGCATATGGCCTTGGAGTAACAAAGAGAAGCAATCAGAAATGTAGGATGGTGGTTTATTTGTCAGAGCTTTGTATATCCAAAGAGCAGCATTTTTGTTCCTTCTGTGATGTAGGGATGTCCAGCCAACTGCAGCATAGAGAGAACAGTGGTGGGTACTGAAAGGAAGGTCAGTGATGAACCTTAGAGCTCTATGGTACAGGGTATCCAGTTTATTTAGGTAAGACAGGGAGCAGTGGCCATATAGGAAGTCTACGTAATCAAGGAGGGATATAAATGAAGCCTGGATTAATCTGCTTAGATTCTCTGTTTAGAAAATGTTTGATCCTGAAGAATAGGCCAAGCCTTTGCCTTAGATTTTTCAGGAGCTCTTCAATGTGCTGGGTGAAATCAAGCCTGTTGTCAATCCAAACCCCAGATATTTAAATTTATCTACATAATCAAGGCTCTCACCAAGGATGGTGAAAGTTGGGGAAGAATGTTTGGTGAGTAGGTATTGGTGGAGATGAACATAGCTTTAGTCTTCTTGGCATTTAATAGAAGCTTCTTTCAAGTAATTTGTGTTGCAGTAAGGAGAAGTCAGCTTGTAGTAGATCATAGGAATTTTCTGGTGATGGATTGCTTACATAAAGGACAGTGTCATCTGCAAAAGGTGAACATTAGAATTGGTGAGGCCTGAGTCAGTGTTATTGATGTAGATGGCAAGAGGATAGGGCCCAAGATGGAGCCTTGAAGAACTCCTCTTAAGAGTGGTTTTGAGGAAGAAAGGTTGCCTTCACTTTTACCTGCTGCACCCTACCAGAGAGGTAGCATTTGAACCATTTAAGAGAGGTAGGGTCTAGGCTGAGGGAGTGCAGTGAGGAGACTAGAAGATCATGATCCACAGTATCAGAATGCTTTACTTAAATCCAGAAATACAGCACAGATGTTATTTTTCTATCTAGCTCAGTCTGCCAGTCATTTGTAACTTTTGCTAAGGCAGAAATGGTGCTGTGCATGGCTCTGAACACAGGTTGAGCAGGGTTGAGGAGGTTATTAGCATTGAGGTAGTCATTTGTTGGAAGCTTACCAGTTTCTCTAACATCTTGGACAGCACTGGAAGGATGGAAATAGGCCTGTAGTTGTTGAGATCCATGGGGTCCCCTGCTTAAGGAGGGAAACACTTGTGCTATCTTCCACAAAGAAGGAATAGAGCCAAAAAATAAGGACATGTTGAAGAGGTGAGCTGGGGGGCTGCAATGGCATGCAGTGCAATTTTTAAAAAGAAAGGGTCCAGAGAGTCAGCACCAGCGCTTTTAGTTGTATCCAGGCGGAGCAGTGGGTCTTCTACTTGTTTTAATAAAATTGGCTTGAAAGAAAATGTAGAGGTAGTCTTCTGAGCTTCAGTGGAATGGAGAGCAAATTGAGAGCGCAGCAAGTTTGCTGGAGATGAGTCAAAAGCTAGGCCTGCTGTAGTAAAATGATTATTGAAAGCATCTAAAATTTCACACTTGTCAGTAATGATCACATTGTTGAGGTTTACTTGAGATGGTAAGAGGTGCTAGAGTCTTGCCCTAGGATTCCCTTGATAGTGCCCCAGAATTTGGCTGGGTTGTGGTAGGTGGCATCCAGCTCTGCTGTTATAGAAGGCAGCCTTAGCATCTCATCTCTCACCCCTAGAGGGTGATAACAACATATGGTTAATTTAACTTGGGAGTGCTTTATTGCTTTATATAATAATTTCTAAAAATGGTTAATCAAATCTGTTTCACTTTTATTTTCTCAAAATACCTCATTTTTGATGTTAAATAGTCCATTTGCTCTGTGATGTTCTTTTCTTTGTGTTCCAAGTGCTGAATTCCGTGTTCTGTCAAGGGCTGTTTCTTCTGTTCATTTGTTAAGCCTGTCATTAGACCAAATGCTATCTCCTTGCTTAACTGGTGATAAAACATAGTTTTAGCGATGGCCAATCCATGCTGACTGAAAAATGTACTTACATGCCTGCCATTTCATTTCTGTGGCTCCATAATTTTTACCAAGTGGTAACATAATTGGCATCATTACCATAGCAACCTGGGCTGCCACTAAGTTACTGACACTTAGCGCAGGTCAGACAATACACAGCGTAGTTACCAAAGCAGTTTTCATGGCAGTAAGGAAGCCAAGAAACCCGCCATCTTGTCATGACAACACCTTGGGCTAATGGGACTGAAATCTATGGGGATACTGGGTTAATTAACAGGTGCTAGCTGGTTTCTAATGATGAGAATGGCATTTTTAAAACCTGTTATTGACCACAGGTACCACGAACACTTATGCATGCACAGAACAAGCAAAGTGGGTAGAGATGGACAGACAGATAGTGTAACCTAAAGCCAGGGTTAGTGCTGATCACCGTATCCCTCCGTGTCCCCTAACTGGAGTATAATGCTCACACTATAAATAAACACAAGGAGAGTTCTTGAATTGGAGTGAAGTATCACTGACACTTACACAGAAGAACTAGTGATGTGGGCAGAGCAATGGCAGTCTCAATCAAATGTAATGGAATGCTACCGCATTCCATGATGGACATAAGGAGAATCATGCTGCACGTGATGAAGCTGTGGTAGCACACCACCACAATGACAATTCCAGAGCAAGACCATCACAGTGACAAATCTCGTCAGGTCACTGTGCTGGTCCGCTGTACACTAGGCACTGTGTCTCCCAGTGTTAAGTCCCACCAGACCAACTCTGACTTGGGTTGGTTATTTTGAGATGGGGAGGGAAGTGGGGGGTGCACTGGGCAAACCCCTGCACAAAAAAAACATCTATTCTGATGGGAACAATGCCAACTGTCGGCATTGTTCCCATCCTGTTCAGGATGTCAACATTGTTGTCGATATTCTGACATGGAACCTGAAGCTGCACATGGCTATTAATCAAAGATTAATGTAACCTTACTGAGCCTGTATTAGCTAATCACACTGCAGGAATTACAAGTACATTGCTATAATTTACTGTTAGTCAATTATCAGTACATTTCCTTTTCTTGTTTAGATAAATGTAAATCATAATAACTAACTAAATTTAGTTATTCATTAGTGCTATACAATATAACCTTTCCTGTGCATACTACTTCAGCTGAGTGAATTTAACTGTCTTAACTCATACTATAACTTTAAAGGATATGCTGTATTATATTCAATATATTCTTCAATCAGTCTTTTAGGTTTTTAATAACTCTTCCACTGCTGGAGTGCTAGAATACTTATCCACCTCTAGTGCTGACAGTTAGGAGTATGCCTTCGTTGTCCTCTGCCTGTTTTCCTGAGGCGTTTATGTGTCATATCCTAGCACTGTTTGCCCTGCATTGGGTTTGTCTGCCATCAAGTCTCTGCATTGGGTACCTGATGAAATATCCCTGGCACATGTGGAGGCTGTCCATGGTGCAGGATCTGCATCAAAAACTCTACAAGAAGAGGCTAAGGACCTCAGTATGTACACCCTAGAACAGAGGAGGTGGGGGATATGATAAGAGGCCTCTAAATACCTCAAGGGGTAAATAAGATACAGGAGAGGAGTATTTTTCAGAAGAAAGGGTGCTCAAAAATAAGGAACATGCTATGAAGCTGGAAGGGGTAGATTCAAGAGATGTGAGGATGTACTACTTCATAGAAAGAGTGGTGGATTCCTGTAACAGCCTTCCAGCAGAGGGGTGGGGGCAAAAACAGTGGCGAGGTTCAAGAATTCATAGGATAAGCACAAGAGAATCATAGTGAGTTTGATCTTCCCAGTAAAACTTGCTTCATCTGAAATTACTTCTGAATGCAAAAACCTAAAGTTATGTTCCGCCTCCTCACAACAAGGAACTAATATCCTACCCTTTGGATGCCAAATACCACATTAAGACCATCCTGGGAGAGACACTCGAATCAGCAGAAAATTTATATTCCTAGGCTTCAGCTTGACTGTAAACTTTCCTTTATAATGCACATTGAGGAAACAGCCACAAAACTATGTCAAGGGCTTGGGCTCTTCTACCGAATAAAGCATCTGCTTACGTATAATGTAAAACTAAGACTGGTCCAAATGACCTTCCTCCCTTTACTTGACTGTGAGGACTTCCTCTAAAGTCACTGTCCTAAGTCTGCTTTAAGCACCCTGGATATGCTTTACCAGACAGCCTTAAGATTCATTACAAACACCCTTTTAACCCATCAGTACTAGGAGGTTGTGAAATGCATCCTTCTGGGTATACAGAGCCATCATAAAGAACTTTCCCTTACATTTTCATGCTTTTCAAACAAACTTCCTGTGCTTATGCTCTTAGAAGACTTCTCTCCATAACATTCACGTTCCTAGGTTAAGAACTCAGTTTGGATCCTCATCCATAAGCCATTCATTACCCACACTATGGAACACTCTCCAACGGACACTCAGACTTAAACACACTGTTGGGATATGTACCTTTAAGTCCTTGCTTAGATGTACTCTGAAGGATAAATGCAATTGTTATGCATAACCTCCCTTGCTGCATTTATGAAACCTGACTCTAGGTCGTCACTTTAATACTTAGCTCTTACCTCTTCCCTCAACCCTTCATTCCACCCACCTCTTACGCTCCTCTTCATCCTTTCTGCCTCTCCCCTCCTTTCAGTCTATATTATATTTAGGCTCTTACATTGTCCCTTCTCTCATTTTCCTACCTGCAGTGCTTCCTTTCTTCCTTCAGATGTACTTTTATAGGAATAATGTTGTACCTACTGCTCCCGGTCAGCTGTACATCCCGACCAACCTCCTGGTCTGCACCCTGCCATCAGGCAACTTTCTCAATTCCCCATGGCACCCCCATAGTGGAGTGGTGAGGTGCCTCTTCCCTAAGCTCAACTCACCGATAAGGATCCAGACAAGGAGCGCCATTTGGGGTCAGGCCGTAGTGGTTGGAAGCTCATGCTGCCTGACCAGGAGCCAGTTTTCCACTTTTCACCCCTGGAGATGTGGCATGCTAGGATGCTGGCAGAGGAGCGCTGCGCATCCTCATATGCTCCTCCAGGTGTCTGCCCATCTCCACCCCTATTCTGCAGCATCGGCACACGCCCCTATCCTCCACTAGGGGCAATCAGGAGCCGACCACTGATGTCTCCCCTCCCCAGGGAAGGAGAGCAGTCCCTTGGATGCTTGATCCTTATCCTTCCCTGCCAACCCCCAGCAGCCTGGGTCACTGGTGTAGCACGAGGTAAAGCATCCAGCGCCTCAGCCCTCAGAGCCACTGGGCCAGCTTCCTGTGATTGTAATTGTAATTGTAATTGTTGTCCCTCCAGGACCTCCTCACAAATGATTTGCCTCAATGGTGTTTTCCTGGTAAAATAAAAAATTGAATTGAATTGAATAGTGGAAAGGGAAGAGCTGTAAGATCGGGCACAGTCTGTGATAATAGTGTAGGTAAGGAGAAATGGGCAGCCTGGATGGGCCAAGAGGCCCTTATCTGCCATCAAATTCTATGTTTCTAACTAACAACTCACTTTCTCCAACCCTGCCCTTGTAGCACTCATGGATGAGCTTACATAAGCACAGTAACTCCTCCTATGTGCCACCGCTCCACTTGGTCATGTGACCTAGGGCCAAGGTGTGCTGTTATACGGTATTCTAAACAAGTGAGTGTGCAACAAGAGATCCAGGGGACTAACTCCATAACCTCAAGGGTCACAAAGGCACCAGATAGCACCAGGGAGCCCTGGGGTTATACATATAGTTATACCTGCTTTTGAAGTGTTGGGGCAGGCATGATGGACCAAGGGCCCATTCAATGTTAAATTACTACATCGTTATGCTTCTGTGTATGCGTTAAAAATCTGGAGAAATGTTCAAAGTTTAATGCAATGTATCCCTTCCTCATGTGGGTGCTTACCTCTGGGCTCTTTGAAGCACTCCCCAGCACACATCAGAGTGAGCAGCAGTAGCAGCATGGCACCTTCTTTCACCTTGTTCCCATGGACCACAGTGGTGGGGACAAGTGGTTAGCAGAGAGAAGTGGCGAATTTCCCTGCACCATTGGATGCACCCTTTATTGTGCTTATGATGCCAATTGTGGGACCCAGTTCGGGCCTGCTGACCACAACAGGTGATGAGTTCATGACCCCAGGACAGGTTGCAGGCCTGATGCTCTGCAAACCTTGCTCTGGGTACATGATTTATTTATTGCCATCTTCTGATAGGTCCTTATTTAGTCATACACGGTCACCAGTATTAACGACCAATTCATAGACTGTGTTAGAAGTACCCTTTATGCAAACATCATTAGATCAGCAATCATTGATTTATCAGGCTCCATCATTTTCAGATACATTGTCAATTGTGTGGTTGACTTGTTGATCATTTAGTGTTTTAAAAGTAACTTTAAAGAAATATTTACTTGACATTAGTGTATGTTCTTGTTTCTGAAACTGTGAAACTATATGATTTTTAAGTGTTAATTACTGTATTGTATGTACTGATATTTTTATCTTGTTATATCTTCAGTCTTGGTCAGCCATAAAAATGGACATTTGCTCATGGTCTACCCAGGCGTTTTAAATAAACTGAAACTTAAAGTGAATGATGGAAAGCAACTAGGAGCCATCAACAACTGAGCTGCTTTCTGGGGCAAAGTGTGGAGTCTGAGGGAGTATGGCAGGCTCCCTGACTATAATTTATACCATCCAAACTGTCCAGTGCTGCATTAAAGGGCAGAGGAATCTGGAGATGGTAATCAAGCAGCTCTTGCCATAAAGTCAGCTGCAGTGAAGGGGAGTGAGTGAGGAGTGAGTCCATCTGCCTGCTTTTAGTACTGCACATGAATGATTGAACTGCCGCAGTTTTAAATGAAGTTAAGGAACTGTTGTTTTATCTGCACCTGCTGTGAACATGCTGGTATTGTGACGATGTGTTGCTATCTGCTTGAAGTATTTTTACAGCCGATGGATAGTTACCGAATTGTGCTTGACTGCTGCTATAGAAAATAATTTAATTTAATTGATTTAGACTGGTGCCTGAATCTATGTAGAATTTCATCTCTCGGCCAGTACTGAATGGTTTTCCAGCCCTGTATCCTGTGAGCTCTTCAACTTCAACTTCAGCTTTTCAACTTCAACTTTTATTGGATATCAAATTGAGATAATATTATCTCTTTTGCAATTTATCAAACATATCACATACAAAGACAAGATAGAAGACTTACATACAACATTTCAGTTTCAGTATAAAATTACAATAATCAGTTTGAGTATGAAGCATAAAAACAACTACAATGTTTGTTGTACAGAGTCATCAAAGAAGATCTAAAGCGGTTAAGCGGCAACATTACAGTACTATCTAATTGTTTAGACAGTCGTTCCCATGTCTTGGGTACTAAACTTGATATAGTTTTGTCACCAAATCTAGTCCTACCTTGTGGTACATAAAAACATGTCAAGTTGAGGACCTTAAAGAGTAATGTTGTTGTGGCCTAATTTGTAATAAATTCAGGAGAAAACTGGTAATGACTGCAGCACAAACCTATAAACCAGTAAATTCCAATGACTATCCGCCTGTCAAATAATGAAAAAAACTAATTTTTGATACAAAACACAACAATGGGTTCTATATGATAAGTTTGTTGTAAATCTTAAAGCACTATTTAATAAAAATCCAATTAACTCAATAATGACTTTTTGGCATTTTATAATCTACATCTCCATAATCCAATATTGGCAGGAACATGGAAGAAACCAATAACTTCCTAATCCTTAAATTAAAAGGGATTTGTTCCTATATAGAAACTCAAAAGTCTCTTCAGTTTTTGGACATGGATGTTATGTGTAATTAAAAAATCAAGTTATTATCTAATACCACCCTAAATATCTATAAGGTTCTACACATTCTAAGTTGGTTGCTGACAAAGATCTAATTTCTTTTAGATGACTCTTTATATCTTTCCTCCTAAATAACATCCATTGTGTTTTTGTTCATATTATGTGAACTTGCTCTGACCCCGGCCACCTGTGTGGCCTAGCAACTATCAACTTGTTCACAGAGCTGCACCCCTGCCCGATTGGTGGTGGCGGCCCAAATCGGCTGGTTATAGGGATTTAAATTCCATTGCTCACAAAACATGCAGCATCACTCTGCAGTGAAGTGCAGCAAAGTGTGGAGTCTGAGGGTGTGGCAGGCCCCCTGACTCCCTTTCTACCATCTGAACTGTCCAGTGCTGCAGGAAAGGGGCGAAGGAATCTGGAGGTGGTAATCAAGCAGTGTTCCTGCCATAACGCCAGCTGGAGTGAGTGAATCCATCTGCCTGCTCTTAGTACTGCTCCTGAATGATTGAACTGATGCAGTTTTAAATTAAGTTAAGGAACTGTTGTTTTATCTGCACCCTGCAGTGAAGGTGCTGCTATTGTGACTGTGTGCTGCTATCTGCTTGAAGTATTTTACAGCTGTTGGATGGTTGCTGAATTGTACTCGAATGCTGCTATAGAAAAAGACTTTTAATTGATTTAGACTGGTGCCTGAATCTGTGCAGAACTTCATCTGTCTGCCGTACTGAATGATTGTGCAGCCCCATATCCTGTGAGCTCTGTTACATGAACTTTCTCTAGCCCCAGCCACCTGTGTTGCCTAGCAACTGTCGACTTACTTGTTTCATGGAGCAGCTCTCCCTCCCCCAATTGGTGGTGGCAGCCCAGTTTGTCGGGTTATGGGGATTTAAATTCCATTGCTCACAAGATGCAGGCGTCTTTCTGTGGCAATGTGTGGAGTCTGAGGGTGTCCAAGGGAGATGTGGGAGATTGGGACAAGTTGCAGTGGGAGTAATTGTTTTAGAAAGTTGATGTATGTTAGCCATAATGATGTCGGCATTTGTATTATCCAAGTTTAATTGTTTATTGTTGTTAAGTTTATTATTATGCAACAACATATTTGCAGATGTGATGCACAGTATCGAGGAAGAGGAAGAAAAGGGTTCACTTTGATTTTCTGTGTCTAACTTACTTGTTCAAAGGCTTAATATTTCAGGTACTTCTGGGCTGTTACTGTTACATAGTGATATTCTGTAGGAATGTAGGTCCTACTTTCTGCCAACACTGGAGTTCTGTTATCGTAGGGGCAACATGGGATTAGGGCTTATTTTAAAGTCCTTGTGTTATTTCAGCTAATTTTATTATCAGGGGATATTGAATTGAATCCAGGTCCCTGGGATGGTGTAGGCCCCGGTGCTGGAACCAAAGTCTTGAATGTACTACGTGGTTTGAAGATCATGCAACTGAGCGTAGAAGTTATCTACCTAAGCTTGCTAAAATTGAAATCATTTCACAAACCTACAATCCAGATGCAATAGTTGTAATTGAATCCTGATTGAAGCATAATATTCAATTAATGTTTGTCAAATTCCAGGCTATAACATTATATGTGCTGCTAGAAAAGGCAAGAACAATGGGGTGGGGTTGCAGTTTTGTTCAAGCAGGGGTTAGATGCATGTTTATTGGACAGTGGTGTTGCTACAGAGCTCACTAATGACTGGTTGCTTATTACTTTAATTTTAGGAGGTGAAAAGTATGATAGGTAAAAGTATAGTACTCTTGGGTGCATTTATAACCCACCATCTTGTGGAATTAGTGGGCTGAGAAATTTTTAATATTGGTTCTAAATATATTTCAGTGACTGATTTGTTTGTTGGCGGAAACACATTTGAATTAGATTCAGTCTGATTGTTTGGGACTGGAATCATTGTTACATTCCTTTAATATGTCCCAAATGGTCAATGAACCTACCAGGCTAAATCATCGCACAGGGAATCACTCTATCTTGGATTGGATAGTTACCAATAGGGTTTATATAGTTTCCAGTGTAGGGGTTCTAGCTGAATCAACAAGTGACCATCAGGCTGTTTTTGTGTTTTAAACTTTAAGAAGGCTAAGATTTCTCCCAGTTTATCCTGCTTTGTAATTGTATGGCCATTGACAATAATAAGTTAACTCAATGACTTGTAGCTATTGATTGGTCAGTATTAGATCTGATTGCCTTTCGAGACTATACGAGGATTACTTTTGTAAACTACTGGCCAGTACAGGATTTGTTTTTCCATTACGAAAGGTCAGGGTATGAGGTACCTTAATAAATGGTTCTAAGGGAATTGAAGGATTGGACTAAAGCTAGAAACTGTGCATGGTCAGAATGTAAGCAACTCCCCTCAACTGTTTTCCTTAACAGATATTGTTTCCTTAGGAATAAATTCAGTTATCTAGTATGTTGTGCCAAGAAAAACTTTATGTAAAACAATTGTGTGATAATTGTGCTGATTCATAAACATTTTGGAATTCAGTGAAAATCTGATTGTGCCAAGAGAAAAACAGTTCTTGAGAAGATTAAGATTTCTGATGGTGTAGTTTCTGATCCATTTGTAATAGTAGAGATGTTTAATGATAAATTTTCTGATCTATCAGGCTATGAGTGTAATTCTATTGATTTTCCAACTAACACTAGCTCTAGTAATAGTCATGGTAACAGGCCAAGTTTTATTTTCTTGGTTAACAAAGTGTGCCCTATTAAAGTTAATGCGACTATACCTAGCAAGTTTAGTGACTGTGGTGAAGGCTTGGATAGTGCTTTTGAAATTAATTACTCCGCATATTGTTTTGTCCCGTGTGCTCCATTTTAACCTGTGTCTTATAACTGGGCAGTTTCCATCAACTTGAAACTTCGAAGTGTTATTCAGTTCAAAAAGCCAAATGTAGATACCCTTTATGACTTTGGGCCCATCTAGATCCTTAATCCATTAAGTAAATTACTGGAGAAAGTTGTTGCAGTTCAAATAACTGAATATCTCATAAAATATGATTTGTTGTGTCTGGAACAACATGGTTTCTGGAAGAATCATGGCACTGAGACTGCCTTGCTCAGGTTCACGAATGCGTTCTCAGTGCTTTGAAAAAGGCCTTTTCAGGGGGCGATGTTCGTGGACCTGACCAAGGCATTCAGTTTTATTAACCATTCACTGTTATGTTCCAAACTGGGAAATCTTGGTTTTCTCGGAATGTCGATAGCACGATGTAGAGATTATCTACAACCAGTAGGTCACAGGTGGTTAGTTTAGGGACTGTAGTATCCTCTGTAAAGTCACTGAACTTAGGAGTTCCAGCGGTCCTTATTGGGTCCCTTATTATTTTGTTATTTATCAATGCATTACCTTCCATTTTCAAGTCTTGTTTATGTTTATTATATGCAGATGATCTTAAAATTTATTCACAGGCAAAGTCTCATTCTCAAATTATCTTGTCACTGGAATCTAAGTTTCAAAGTGCTTGCAACTGGTTTTCAGATAACCAACTTATTCTGAACATTAAAAAGACAAAGATGATGTTTGGATCACCATACCTTTTGAAAAATGATCCTACTCTTGTTTTACATGATAATAAAGGAGCAGTAATTGAGTTTGTCAAAGACTTCAAGTATCTTGGTGTCTTTTTGGATTACTGAATCTTAGCTGGCTTATGCCTGAGTAAGGTGTCAAGAAGGTATATCGTTTAAAGGGCAACTGAGATTGAATAGCTCAGATCTGAGCAACTCCAATCTCCAGCGCCTGTGAGGAGGCGACCCTGAAAGGAAGCGACTGGAAAGTGCAGGGTGGCTGGATACCAGAAGGTATCCATAAGATATGTGGGGTGTGGCGGAGGGGAAGCTGCTGAGCTGACCTAGTTACATGGTGGTTAGGGTGGTTGGCTCTGGTGGAAAGGGTGCATGGTTCAGGACTGAGGTGGAGCACAATATTTTGTGCTTTTCTGCACTAGTGTCTCTGTTTTTATTTGTTGTTCTGGTTCTCCCTCTCCCGACATACACCCCCACGGAGTTTGTTATTTTAGCAAGAGGGGTGTGGGAGGGGTTGGGCAAAGTCCCCACATAAACACTTAGCGGTAGTTTTATCACTGTGAATGTACATTGTCATTCTTATTTTCGGTGATGTACATTACTAGTAATAGCAATCACCAAAGGCGACTGATGTCATCACATACAACCATTCTAGAAGGAGCAGAAATTTCAGAGGAGCTAGGCAGTCAACACTGAGGTGAGTTCTCTTAGTGATTAGCCACTATATGAAAAGTCTCCTATTGGGGACGAAGAAGAGTAAAAATTCCCTACCAATGGGTGAGGATAGACATTCCCAAGTTGGATAAAGACCAGCAAGGCTGAAGTGCCACTGTCATAGCTGGCTACTGCAAGCCCTTCATGCTGCAGTGACTGCTGTGTAACAGTATCCAGAGGCAGCAGCAGTGACATAACATCTGCATCCCATGAGATCTTCATCCAGCAGCTAAGACATTTAGGAGCCTGTGAACTGTGCAACACTGTAGGTACTTGATTAGGGTCTTAGTTGTCCAGTGCCTTTAGTGAGTCAGGTTGATTGGGTGGATAAGGTGTCAGAAGCCCCAGGTTAAGACATTTTTATTATCAGATTACCTGGGCAGAAGACCAGTGTGTCAGGTCAATGAGCCTTTGGAAGTACAAATAGTGACCACTTTGTTTTTTCTTTACCACACAGCGGTGCATGATTATATCCTTGGCTACTAAGCAGTGGGCCTACAATGTGTCTGTAAATGTGGTACAAAAGGAGCCTCTAGGGATACTGGGCTGAATAATTCTGGTGTACTAGTCTAGTTAAATACATTGTAGGACTGATAGAGGTGGTGGTGGGACTGTGGTGAGTGCCTCGTTATGGTTTACTGATTTGCCCACGTCCTCCTGTAGAGCTCTGTTTCTGCCTCCACAATAAATATTTACCCTTGTCTGCATTTTGCTTGAGTGTACTGTTGTTCATTGCTTAGTTACTGTTATTGCATTGTGGGAAGGGGCTGTATGGAAATGGTAAATAGTCTGTTTCCTTAAGGGTTCTGTTCCTGAGTGCCACGTGGCATATCAAGAGGCTTCGCAGGCAGAGACATGGGTCATTAATTACACTGGCCGGCCTTAACACCTGAATACAAGTCCCTCCCCATAGGTTTAAAGGCTCAAGCCTAATGCATGTCAGAACAAACCTGCTGAGCTTCTATAATGGAGTGAGTGGGGCATTGGATAGGGGTGAGGCAGTGGATGTCATTTTCCTGGATTTTTCCAAGGCCTTTGGCGAAGTCCGTCATGGTCAGCTTTTGAGGACATGATTAGCATTGGAATAGGGTGAAATATATCACGTTGGGTGGAATCATGGCTAAAGGGCACATCCAGAGAGTATGTATAAAGGGCTTTTTCTCAGATTGGGATGTTGTGACTAGCAGGGTCCCACAGGGTTGAGACTTGGGTCTGTGTTTGTTCAACATATATATTGCATCATTAAAAACCACAATCAAGGTTTGGTTAACAAAATTTGCTGACGACACACAATTAGGCTACCGATTATTAACACTGGCGCTATAGATACCCTCAGTAAGCCCTTGATAAGTTACAAAATTGGGCTACCAAAAAGAAATTGTCCTTTAATACTGATAAATGTGTTGTAATGCACCTTGGGAGAAAAACAACCAAGCTAAATATAATTTTGGTGGAAAAATCTTAAAAACAGTAGATGATGAAGCACGACCTGGGTATTAGAGTATCCAATGATCTTAGTTCTAAGCTCCATTGCCATGCAGTTATCAAGAAGGCAGCTGGTGTATTACACTGTATAAACAAACATATCAGCAGTAAAGTAGTGATGTTCTGCTCCCGCTGTATTCATCTTTGGTAGCCTCATATGAGTACTGTGCCCAATTTTGGGCACCAGGGAAAAAGGCTCTATAACAACACTGGAAAAAATTCAATAGAGAGCAACTAGAAAGATTATTGAAGTTAAAGGCTTGGACTACAATGCTAGACTAAAAAACTAGGACTGTATATGTTGGAGTATCACAGAATGAGGGGTGACTTATGTCTGTATTTAAGGCTTTATATGATGATCACCTATGGGAGTTATTGGGTCTTGAATTGAGGGATACTGTTTACATCACCAGGGTGCATCCACTTCAATTAAAGTAGAACAATGTAAAACAAAAAAAAAGAAGTAGTAGGTTCACAATAAGAGTTTGTAAAATTTGGAATAGTTTGCCCTTGGATGTAGAAACATGTGAAAACATGGATACATTTAAAAACATCTAGACACTTATTTGCAACAAAAATGCATAGTGGGATACAATTAATATTTACGAGCACTATGGACCATGGTCTACTAGCTCTGTATTACTGATAATACCTATGATACCTAATGCAGTCATGAGAGGACAGAGCCACATACATTGTGGGACCAGAGGAAGATAGCTTACAAATGTATCATGGCATAGATAGATGGATGGATGAATGGACGGTGGATGGATGGATGAATTGATAGACAGATAGACAGGTAGATAGATAGAGAAACAGACAGTTATGTAACTCCTACCCTCAAATGGTGGTGCATACCTCTGTCTCCCGAGACTGTCTGCCATCTGCTTCTTCTCTCTCTGATCCCAGGGATTGCAGCCTGTGTGAGGACTGGAGGAGCAATGTACTTGTTATAGCCTGTTTGATTATTTACTTTGGCTTCAGTGCGCCTGACTTGTTCATCACTGCAACCGGTCCACCAGCCTGACTGCTCTCACTCCCACAACTGCATCCACAGTGGACACTGGACTCTTTAGTGTGCTTCTGCCCCAGGGACACCAGCAACACCATCAGTGGACCGGAGACACACTGGGAGGGAGCAGCAACACTGTGTGTGTTTGGCACCTGTTGCGCCTGCCTGCAACCATGGCTCCTGGTTGCTCCTATAATGGGACTGCCCTGCCTGGGTGGCGAGCACACGTAGCTCCAGACAGGGTGGGGAATCCCAATGGACACAGTAGTTTACAGGACAGGAAGGCACAGAGTGTGTGGTAATATCTTATGGTCAGCATACTTAAAACAATGGCAGGAGCCTAATAAATAAGCCTATTTGGAGCCAGTGCTCCTTTTGTTATAGATATCGCCATGTTGCTGACCCCAACTTCACCACCAGTCAATCAGGGTTAGGGATCTCTGCATGTAACACTAAATGGACTATGGGAGAATGACTGTGCTGCTTGCTTGGTGCCATTTCACTCAAGCATGAGGGTGGGAAGTGAACATTCTACATACTGATTCAAGTGATTGACAACCCTTTGCACCAATCAGAACCTGCCTTAGCCACAGAAAGATTGAGGGCATTTCCAGAACTAGTCAGTCAGCAGTGAGCTCTCACAGTGTGAGGAGGGACTGTGCTGCTGGCCAAAAGCCACTGAAGTAAAACCTCCTGGGGTTTCTGTAGCCACTGATGAGGAGGTGACTGAGTTTTCTATAACCTGCATGTAAACAGTGAGCTGTGTGATTGCTGATTGAGTATGAATGACACCTGTTTGGAGAAGGAGACTGTCCCTGCCTGTTCCTGTGAAAGGAAGTGAAAACATGTTGATCCAGTAATTGGTCCACAGCTGCAGCCTGCAGTGTGGACAGAGCTTGTGTGTAATACTGCTGTTTGAAAACCTGCATTGAGACTGTGGACAGTTAGAGAACTGGCCAGTAGGTGCTGCTGCTAGGCATTGGCTAGGGTATAGTACAGAATCGATATGCAAGATCCTGAGTGCAAAAGCCCAGCACCTTTATCACAACAGGCAGGTGCCTGACAAAGTTAAATGCAACAACAGACTGCCCAGCACTGGCAGTTACACCAAGGTGGAGTTGATTGTATTGTCTTTGGGGGCAGACAGAGGCTCCGCACCCCTGCACTTAAATTAATATAATCAACTCCATGTGGGTGTAACTTCCAGTGTCGGACAGTCCATTGTCAGGACTTTACCTTTGTTAGGCACCTGCATTGGGATAATGGTGCGGGGCTTTTCAGTACTCGGGATCTTGCATGCTGGGGTTTTGTACATGATACCCATTGGCTAGTGTACCACACTAGGGTTTGGAAGCCTACACATGTTATGCGTGGCATGTGGCCTCAGATCCCAAGACTGGTTTGTCCTGTGGAGAGAGGGATTGCAGAGGAAAAGGAAAGAGGAGCCAGAGAGGTCCAGATGACTGCCAGAGCAGAAAGCCTGATCTACATCCAGAGGCACCCGAGACCCGCACTGTTCGCAGCCCCATCTGAGACTGCTCAAGAGGACCTGCATCTGCAGAGAAGGAGGAAGGAGGCTAAATTGTCAGGAAGCTGGTAATACCAGAGTCATTAGTACTATCAGGGATTGTCCTGCAACTGGGATTGTGTATAGTTTGTCACCAAAGCTACAGCTTAGGATATCGGTCAGGATCTACAAATACCTCCCTTGAGGTATGCCATTTTAACAATTGCATGGCCTGTGGGGTTTGGGTTTGAACAATTGTTTTATTCTGTCTAAGTGCACCACCACTGGACAACAAACTAACTTCTATGGGCCTGCACCATTCCTATGGCTGGGTACCAGCTGAAGCACAGAGAGCCCCCAAAGGTTTTAAGAGGTATAATATGGTGCCAGTGGAAAGTGAGTAATGCCCCCATTACAGGTGGACTGATAATAACAAAGGTCCACAGTCACTGTATTGCATTGCCTGGTGGGGTGAGCACCACTGCTGTTTAAAGTCTGTTTAATAGGCTGCGCATGGCCTGGCATTTAACTTTGGCCCTGGCACTTTAAAATTTATGAGAGTTGAACAACTAGAGTTGCTTTGTATTCCCTATCCCTTGTGAATATTTCCCAATAAATATTTTACGGTTATTTTGAATTTCATCTTGGGATCATATTATTAGCAGTAAGTCTTTAATTGCATTGTTGTATTTAATGTTGCACTGTTACTTTTCATGTGTGGGGAAGTGGGTAGGTACTGCATTCCATGTAGGTGTACTGTTCTGACACTATGCCCACTTAAACTTAATCTCTGGGTGGTTGCACGACACAAACTAAAATATCTTGATACAAACAGGGTGGTGTACTGCTCTGACATTAGTTCATAAACTTTAGCTCTGGGTGGATGCACCACACAAACTAAAAATATCTTGATACTAACAGGGTGGTGTACTGCTCTAACATTAGGCCCCCTTAAACTTAAGCTCTGGGTGGATGCACCACACAATAGTAAAAATATCTTGATACAAACAGGGGGGTGTACCACTCTGACATTAGGCCCCTTAAACTTAATCTCTGGGTGGTTGCACCACACAAAGTAAACATATCTTGAAACAAACCCTCTAATCAGGAAAATAAGAACCCAGGCCTCTCAACCTTGTTTGAGCCCGCAAGAGTAGTAGTAACTGCAACATCCACAGTGACTTGGTGACAGACAGACACACAGACAGACAGATGGACAGACAGACAGACAGACAGATAGACAGACAGATATAAGGGCGGATTCAGAAAGCATTTTGGGACTAAGTCCCACTCTGTAACTCAGTTGCGGACCAAAATCTCTGCAGCTACAGAGTTTAGTATTCACAGTCCCCCACAGCTGCGTAGATGTTATGCGGGTCCTGCTGGCCGTAACATTTTTCGCAGCTATGGGGACTTCTATAGCAACACCACCCACAAGCTGCTGTAAATCATGGAGCCAGTCATAAACCAGCTCCACCTTTGTGAATACCATAGCTATGAGAACTTACCTCCTGGTTTTCCCCACAGCTGCGGGAAGTACATGAGCTTTGTGAACCTGGCCCAATGAATCAATCTATCTATCTATCTATCTATCTATCTATCTATTCCTCTATCTATCTATGTGTCACTGGATTTCTTCTCTCTCTTTTTATTTTTTATGGTGGTTTTCATCAGTTTGCTCGCTCACCGAGGGCCCGGCACCGCGGCTATGCGTGTGGAGGCACGCATGCACCCGTGGCTCCAGCTCAGCCCCTCCTCCTCCCGTCCTTGCCGCCCCTCCGCTTCCACTGGACCTCCACCTGTGGGAGTGGAACTGGAGGGCAACAACTCACCTCACCACCCCTCAGGAAGGAGGCAGCCTACTGGCTCTGCTTGATCCTGCTCCCCACGCTGGCACCCCGGGCCAAGTTGTTCCCGAACCTGGGGTCGCCAGTGATATTCTTTCTTTTCTAAAGCTATATGTATGTTATGTATATATATATATAACATGGCCCACATTATAGCACAGATAGTACTTTGTTCCGCTAGACAGTACTTTAGTGAGAGTGGAATGTATGATTCGAGTAACATCTGAGGACATGAATGTAGTTGTCTCAGTTCAAGAAATAGTGTGTCTAAGGAGAAGTGGAGTGTGTCTCTGACATCCACTTCAGGGTATACCTTGCAATGATAAACTTGTGTTCTTTATTTGTTTTCCATGTCTTCCCAAAACTGAACAGAAGAAAAGTGCATTTGATCATCTGCTTCAAGTTGGTAGAAGAAAAGTGTTTTTGTTGTGCATCAGCTGTCTTGCTTGCAGTGTAAGAATATCCACTGTGTTCTCATCTGTGGATTAAGTTTCAGTCCATGGTAGCCTCATTCACGTTTCTAGGTGGCAGTTTGACATACTACTCCGAAATCCTTTATAGCTTAGGAAGCTTGGAACATAGATTACCCAACCAAGTCACAACATAGATTACCCAATCAAGTCACATCATAGATTACCCAATCAAGTCACATGATCTGCCATGGCTATGGCTATCTGTGATACATCTGTATCCACTCCATTTCAGTGCTGTGTTAAAACCACTGGCTAGGATACAGTTCATACTGTCGATGGGTTTACAAGTGTCTGGTTTCTCTTTCACTCCCTCCTATTATTTATTAATTTATTTTGTTCTTTATTCGGATAATACCTTTGAGCACAAGCTCTTTACATAGGTTCCACGTCAACAATCAAGACAATATCAAGAATACAAACAAAAGAATGAAAACAATAGATTGGCAATACAGTGATTAGAATGACAGTATTACACTGCTACAAATTTACATAAGAGCAAGAGTCATTCCATACAGAGAAAATGTACGGTGGCTTAAGGGCATTGTAAAAGTATGTCCATTAACTAAGTGCAATTACAGAGACTGAGAATATTAGGTAATGACAGAGAGTAGTGGTGGCAGCGATAGATGATCTGGTGCAGAGAAGAATGTAAGTCAGCCCAGGAGCCTCGTCAGGTTGCTTAACTGCCTGGGAGAGTAGACATAAGTCACAGGGGCTATGCCAAGGTGACCTGGGGCAAGTTGATGTGAGCAGTTAGTGGGTGCAGTCACATGCGGGTCAGAGACAAGTTGCAGTTTAAGCTTCTGTATGAAGGCTCCTAAGATAGCAGCAGATGAGGCGTCAATAGCAAGCGGGTTGAATCAGAGTGGGGCTCGGTAGGCAAAAGACCTTTAAACCTGGGAGGTACGGCATTGAGAGATCTTGAAATATTGGCAGACTGAGCCTCTGGTTTGACATGAGTTGATGTTAGGGTAAGAAGCACCCTGAACCCCAGGAGGCATCAGCCCAGAGCTAATCTTCTTAGATAGGAGACAGGTTTGGTATCGAAGTCTACCATTTGAACTGAAGCCAGTTTGCCTATGCAAATAGGCCACAGGTGTGGGTTAGATGCCCTGCACCTGTGAGGAGCCGGCATGTCTTATTTAGTGCTGTTGTAATACATTTGAGGGACATGGCAGTGGCTGACCCATATATGATGAGACCATAGTCCACAAGTGAGACTGTGTATAGCTGTGCTGAGGGCTTTGGAGTCAGACTATGTCTATGTCTGTACAGGAGCCCAATTTGCATATTGATGGCTTTGGATAAGTTATCTATATGCCTGGCATAAGAAGGTGCTATCAGCCGTGATCCCTAGATATTTAAAATGAGGTACTAAGCTCAGTGGCCTCCAGCGTCATTTAGGATAGTGAGTGGGTAGTATCTGTGCTTGCTTTGGGCAGTTACCAAACAGCATGGTTTTGCCTTTTTATAGTTCAAGACTAATTTATGGTTGTTAAACCAACTCTCTACTATGTAACAAAGTTTGTTGGAGCTCATGTTCAGCCACCTTGGGATCAGTAGCACTAGTAAAGAGGACACATCGTCCACATAAGAAGGATGCATCCGAGCAGGAAAGGAAAGCGAATTCAGAAAGACACTGAACAGGAGGGACCAAGATTGATCCTTGTGGGACTCCTGACTTGACAATTTGCTGTCTGAGACATCAACAATCTTTATATGTTGCAGTCAATTCAGAAGGTAGCTTCTAAGCCAAGCCATGGCATTAGGGTGTCAAGACCAAGGTTAGAGTTGCTCCACCAGGAGGCATGGCTAACCATGTTGAATGCCTTGGTTAAGTCAATGTATGCAGCACCAACCATCTGACCCTGGTCTGGGAATTATAGAATGAAGCCTGTGAACTTGAGCACGGCAGTGGTGGTGCTGTGTCAGCCCTAAACCCATGTTGCTGGGGCATAGAAGTTGATACTTATCCAGGTATTCAATCAGCTTGTCTGAGACAATTTTCTCAAGGGCTTTAGATAGTGGAGGTTGGATGGAAATAGGTTGGTAGTTACCATGAGAGGCTTGGTCTCCGCCCTTATGGACAGGGTGTCACTACTGCAGATTTCCACTTTTGAGGAAAGTGGGCGAATCTTAGGAAAGGTTAATTATATGTGTAAGGGGTGCCAGTAGCTTCTCCAGCGTAAGACTGACAAACTTGAGGGTTCAAGGTGTCTCTGCTGTAACGACCTTTACCTAACACCTTTAGGAGATACTTCCTGGCTTCTTTAGGTGACAGTTCTAAAATAGATAGGCGGATGGGTAGGGGCTGGACAGGACTGTTAAGGTCAGCAGTGGGAGGCGTGGGGCTGAAAAAGTCTCGGGGAGAACTCCACTGAGGTCAGTGAATGCTATTGTGAAGGAGTTTGAGATGGTTTTGGGTCTAATGTAGGGACTCCATCTATGTTAAGCATATGGAATCAAGAATAGGAGAAGGACTTCTTCAGATACACTGGCAACAGAAGAAGAAACAAAGTCCAGATTGTGAGGCTTAAGAAAGATGGGGGGTGGCTGGAGAAGGGAGGACCAGGCAGAGGCACTGAATAGTACTTCTGCTCTGTGTTCACGAAGGAAGGGGGCAGATACCCCATGGGAAGGGGAGTGGGCAGAAGGGGTGGGGTGACTGATATAAGAATTATGGAGGACAGGGTGCTGGAGGAACTAAGGGCACTAAGGGTGGTCATGGCTCTGGGGCCAGATGGCATTCACCCTAGGGTACTTAGGGAGAACGGAGATCCTGGTGGGACAACTGGCAGACCTGTTCAGCACATCACTGATCACAGGACGCGTGCCACAGGACTGGAGGATGGCCCATGTGGTGCCCATTCATAAAAGAAGCCCAAAGGATGATCCAGGCAACTAAAGACCGGTGAGTCTCACTTCAATCATGGGGAAACTCATGAAGTCATTCCTAAAGGAGAAACTGGTGACCTTTTGGAGGACAATGGGCTCCAAGGTGGCCATCAGCACAGTTTTGTATTGGGCAGATGCTGCAGACAAACCTAGTTGAGTACTGTGACTGGGTTACCAGGGAACTGGACAGATGCCTTGCAGTGGACGTCCTATATTTGACTTCACAGGCCTTTGACTCAGGGTCACATGGGAGGCTGGGGAAAACCGGAATACATTGGGGTGGGGACACAAATGGTCAACTGGATCACCAGCTGGATGAGGGTAGGCAGCAAAAGGGTGGTGGTGGTGGTGGTGACTCTTATCACCAAGGGACGTTAAGAGTGGGGTGCCCCAGAGTTCGGTACTGGGGCTGGTGCTGTTCAGGATATTCATTTCTGATATCTCAAATGGGATCCAGAGTAGGATCAATCTGTTCTGAGCGATACCATGATCGGTGCAGTGGAAGATGACATAGAGGGTGGAAGGGCTGCAGGAAGACCTGACCAAACTACAAGAATGGTCAGAGACATGGCAGTTTGGGTTCAATGCCAAGAAGTGCAAGGTACTGTGCTTGAAGCAAAGAACCAGAGGAGGAAATATCAGTTGGGAGGGGTACAGTTGGTAAACACAGTGGAGGAAATGGATCTACAGTGGGGTACTAATAACAGGGGTATGAACCACTCAGTTCAGTGCAGGAAGTCTGCTACAATGGCAAACAAGATGCTGGGGTGCATAGTGAGGGAATCTCCTCCAGGCACAGAGAAGTGATCCTACCCCTGTACAGGTCACTGGTCAGGCTGCACCTGGAATACTGCGTGCAGTACTGGTATACATTCCTGAAGAGGTACATCAGATTGCTGGAGGGATGCAGTGTGGGCAAGCAAAATGATACAGGGACTTGAGTAAATGCTATGAGGAGAGGCTAGGAGGCTGCAAATGTATTCTGTGGAAGAGTGGAGGATAGGATGAAATCTTTAAATACCTAAAGGGTATTAACAGGATTAATACAGAAGGATTCTTCAAATCAGGCAGGGAGGGACACGAGAGGGTATCAGCTGAGATTGGGGGAGAGATTCAGGAGGAAATCAGGAGACACTTTTTCACAGAAGGGTGGTAGATAAGTGGAAAACTCTGACCAAGGGTGGTATCATGTGTAATGGTGGGAGGATTTAAGAGAGTGGGGGGTAGTTAATAGAGGGGAGTGGAGAGTGGGGCAGCTGCAGGTTGAGGCCCAGCTGCACAATCAGGCAGATTTGATAGACTGTGAGGCCTGTTTCTGCTGGCATTTTGTATGTTTGTATAGTAAGGGCAGATTTGGGATCCTTCCCAGTGACTTCATTGAGATTCCTCCAGAATTGCCTGCTATCATGCCAGGCACAAGCGTCTTCTTTATAGTAAGAGTTTTTAGCAGCTCGGAGTGACCTGTTTAATCATTTCTAGCCTTTTATAAAACTGCACATTAGACTGATTACTCAGTAACGCGCTTCATGCCTGAGGAGATCCCTGGCCTTTAGGAGATCAATAATGTCAGGGAGATCCATGGATTATTATGATCCTTGACCTTCCGCTTTCTAAGAGGGCATGCTTGTCACACACTTTGTTGAAGTGGAGATGAGGTGCTCAAGGGTAAAGTCAGCATCTTTAAGCGAGTATATTGCAAACCAGTCAGTGTGCTGAGGTGTTTTCAATAAATCAAGGTGCCCGCGAAGGACCCTCTTAGTTATTGCTCTGGTAGGTGGTTTGGAAAACCTATTGGACCAACAGAAATTTACGGGGAGTGGTCACTGATACCATCAGGAGTATGGTGGTGTCTCTTATATGTGCAGGGTGGTTAGAAAATGGGTTAAGGATTTGCAGCTTCCTGATTGGCTAAAAGACTTGTATAGGCGAGGCGTTATAAGCAACAATGGCCACCTAAAATAAATCCCTCTGCCAACCAGCCTTAGTGCCTAAAAATTACTGCCCACACACAATTTTCAAAGTGACTATCCACCATTTTTCTCGCTTACCAAGCAAGCTAACCAGCTGATGGCTGGCACCCCCATCTCACTTATTGTCAGTCAAAGTGAAGTAAAGTAACAACTGCCTTCTATTTACTTCCACTGCTGCAACCACCAAGCACTCTCTGTTATGCTGCAAGCCAGCATCATGCATCTCCCACATCCTCTGGCTGCCCAGCTGCTCCTTCTTGACCGATTACCTCCAAGTTTGCTTGCATTCTGCAGAAATGATGCACCAATGGATAACGTCTTTATAGTGCTTTTATTGCAAATTCAAACCAAGTTGGTGCAACAACGAACAGACAGCCAGTCCACTCTTGGCCCCTAGCCATTGTTGCATCATTTCTGTAGAGTGCAAGTAAACTTGGAGTATTTGGGAGTTATTTGGGCTTAGCTGGCCCTTACCTACACCTCACCATGCCAGGAATTTGTGGTCTACCTTGTTTTGGAACTGGATTGCAGTCTTTCTTGACCTGCAACCTGGTAGCGGTCTCCATCTACAGGACCATAAACTAGAAGAATACTGCAGTTCTCATTAGCAGGCCAGCCTCTCAGCGCCATAGCTTTGCATTTATGATTCCCTACCTGGGCCTTGGCACCCTCTGACCATGCTCACTCATCTTTAAAGGAAAAAGCAACAATTTAACTGATTACCGTATTGTTATAATACTTTGGGGAGGGCATCATAAACAAATTAAGCCATACAACTGCACCCTCTACTGCCAGATGCAGCAATACTGGATTATTTTACATAAATGTATTCCTTTTTATTAACATTTAAAGTGTGGCTGATGCCTTCAGGACAACTGTAACAAAACATAATATTTAGACACAGTTCAGCTTGTATTTCACATTAGTTTTGTATTCCTCCTCCTCCCATTATTTATTACTGATGTAATTTGCATGAAAACAGGATCTTTGCTCCTGAAGAGTTCATCTATACCTGTTGCCTTCTCCTTTACTGAAGTCATAATGCACTGCTTGTGACATAACTGTTACTCCCATAGGAACAGATTGTTATGCTACAACAGAAGATTATGACATGAAGTAGGGGTGAGCTATGAGGAAGATGAACTCTGAGGTAAAAGATCATGTATTTATGCAAATTTCATAGTAATGAATGATGTCCAGAAAATCAGAATATATATGTAATGCAAGCTGAACTGTACCTAAATATTATGTTTTTTCAAAGTTTTCTTTGAAGCATCAGCAGCTCTTTAATACTTTTTAAATATATTTTACAGACCTTATGTAAAATTTAACACAAAAATATTTTCTAAGCACAGTAATAGCTTCCAGGGTGGGTGGTATAGGCTATTCCCACCCTTCCAGAACTCTAAGGCCTATGTCTGTGGCATCTGGTCTCATTACGCCCTGGGTGGGTCGAGATAGCCCAACACCACCCACCCAGTCAGGTGCTATTGCTTGGTTTGCCAGTGCCCCCTCCCACTAAAAATACCAAGTCCTAGTCCTTTTTTCTCCCATTTGCTTATTCTTTCTATTTAATTCCCTAAGCAAAATAATTTCAGGCTATCATCACAGTTCCATCACTGCCTGCTGCCAACTACCTCTCTGTCTCCTGCATTCTCTCTGACACAATGTCAGGTAATCATATGCACATGTTTTGGGTTAGTGGCTAAGCGGGATGCAAAGTCACAGAAATGCCTTAGATCTTGGTAGTTCATGGACCATATGCAGTATTCATGCAGCATTGTTAGCATTACTACCACACACATAGTCATATAAGATTAGAACCTGTGCTACAGAGAGGGCGTTTTGAACAGGACACTGGGGATAACTCCCTGCTGGGTTTGGAAAAGTGCCATGGGATCTTTAATTTCCACTGGAACATTGACTAGAGATGGGCAGAAAGGACCTCAGTGTAACATCTGGACAACAGCAGAAGCAAGCACTTGGTGATTGAATGGCAATGGGTTGGCTGTTGAGGGTCAGAAGTAATTTTACCTGGGGTGATGTCTACACAAAGGGGATTGGGAGCTGGGCTGATAATTTTCTGTTGGACATGGGGGTGATGATTTTTTTATACTGGATGTTGCCACTGTGCACTTAATGCTCAGTTTTCTACAGTATTCTCTTTTCTGTCTATAAAGCTTTTACCTGTCGAGGGTTCAGACAGGCAGGCTCTCAGCCGTTCTTGCTTCTCCCAGCCATCACACCTCACCAGTCCTGCTGTTGAATGTCCTCTATGGATTCCCCATGGTGGGGCCAGAGGGTCATCCTCCTGGTATTCAATCCAGATGTACCCTAGGAATCAGTCAATGGCACGGGCCGAGAGGGAGCAGGTGGGTCCACCTGACTCACCCTTTGTTGTTTTCCTCCCTGTGCCTCTGTCATCGGTCATGCAGGTGTGTGTGTGGAGGCACACACACGCACAGCATGATTGACCCTTCCCACATGCTGCTCAGAACTGCACTGAGCTAGGCCTCCACCTCACAGCAGCCTAAGGACAGACTGACAAGCCACACCTTCCCAAGAGAGAGAGCAGTCTGTTGGATGCTCAGTCATCTCCTGCCCCAGCCAACCCTGGCAGCCAAGCTCATTCCCAAACCTGGGTCACAGCGTGGCAGGAGGTAAGGTGCACAGTGTCTCAGCCCTCCACACCACTGGACTGACCCTTGTGCAGTATTCTAAAACTTTTTCAACAGCTCGCAGTGTGACTATAATGAGACAGTGAATCATGCACAGTCTGGATTTTGTATGAGCCAGAAATATGTACCAGACCATACCGTTGCACACCTGGCCTCATATAACACATGGGTGGGGATACACTAACCTCCAGCAGCTAATTCCCTTAAGCATATAGCAGCATGAAGGGGAATGGGACAGCCTGGGGTGGAGTCAGTTTGACTTTGCAGTGGATCCTCTTCTCTGCAGGGGCAGAGAAACATGGAGTATATCATTCCATCCAGACTGCCATATTCACATTTGGGGAGTTCTGCTTTATTTAAAACAATATAATAACTGAATGCTAGTTTCACTGGCTCCACACCTCCATGGTAGAAGGAAGGCTGGGGTCCATAACCCCATTTTCTTCTCCTTAATTCCTTTGTGTCTTTACAACTCCTGCAACTGTTCCTGACCCTGTCTCTTGTGTGGCGCTCTCCATCCTCTGCCATGGCTCACTCAAGCTCTGCTTATGCTCTGTGGTTCCCCCATCTTCCCTCCTAATTTATGGTATTGTTTACTGCTCTTGATCAGTCATCTTGAAACATACATTAATTATGTAACAGGAAATATTTCTTTGTATGATGTATGCGCCATTATAATGATCAATCCATCAAGAGATTTTTTTATAGATGAACATAAATGTTTAGGTATCTATAAACAAAAGTTATATAGTTTGTCTTGTGTTTGTGTTGCATGCACTTATGTAAAAATATGCAAATACATAAATTAACTTTAAACAAAAGATATCTGTTTTTCTAATGTTTTCAGAGCTAAAATAAAGCCCTGAGGAAGTGACCTAAGGGTCATGAAACATTAGCGATTTTCTATGTAGTTAATTTTCTGTTTCCTGATTTGATGAATTAAATAAACATAATTAAGGAATGAATTACTCTGTGGTAGTGAATTTATTCTTCAAAATGGTAGTTAACATTTAGGCACTTTTGGAACAGATTCCTCCCTGTTCTCATGCTGTGTTCCAGGAGTGAGGCGACACTGGGTATTTTCATTTAATTCTGTATGTTGTTCTGATCATTAGCATCTAATCTGTATGTATTATTGATTATTATGTGTGCACCTGGTTGTGTCTAAAATGGGTATTCAGCAGTGTAGTGTAATTACTTGGTTAACCAAAGTAAAACCAAAGAAATAAAAGCTTGAATAATAAATAAATATATATATATCTATATCTATATATATAGACACACACACACACATCTATATATATGTGTGTGTGTGTATATATATATATAGATATATATATACTATACAAAGTATGTATGTGTGTGTGTGTGTGTATCTCTCTCTCTATATATATATATATATATAATGTATCTATATATATATATATATATACACACACACATACATAATGAGAGGAGGGGGAAACTACAGACCTGTGAGCTTGACATCTGTGGTGGGCAAGCTCATGGAAAAGCTACTGAAAAACAGGATTACCAGTTACCTGGAGGTAAGTGGCCTGATGATTCAAAGGCAACATGGCTTTGCAAGAGGTAGATCTTGTCAAACAAACTATATCGAGTTCTTTGACTGGGTCACCAAGGTAGTGGATCTGGCGGGGGGGCAGATGTCACATATCTATATTTCAGGAAGGCATTTGACTCTGTGCCACACAGGAGACTCTTGTACAAGCTGACATGCCTGAGTCTGGGGCAGATGGTGATTTGATGGGTGAGTAATTGACTGGGAGACAGGAGACAGAGTCATTGTAAGACGGGTGGCATCAGAGAGGGCATGGTCACCAGTGGGGTTCCTCAGGGGTCAGTACTGGGGCCACTACTGTTCAGTCTATTCATAGGGGACATTGTGGAGGGCCTTGAAGGGGGTATGTTTCTTATTTGCAGATGATATTAAGGTCTGCAATAGGGTTGACACTCAGGAAGGGTGGAAAGAATGCGGAGGGGTCTAAGGAGGCTTGAGGCATGGTCAAAAGAGTGGCAGCTTTTGTTTAACATGGACAAGTGTAAGGTCATACATCTTGGCAACAGAAACTGGAGGATGGTATACTGTACGGGTGGCCATGACCTGAAAGTAACAGAACAGGAAAGGGACTTAACATCACCATAATGAGAGACCTGAAGGTGGCAAAGCACTGCAAGAGGGCAGTGGCTAGAGGCAGCAGAATGCTGGGCTGCATTGGAGGGGATTACTAGTAGGAGGAAGGAGGTCATAATACCATTATACACCATCTGGTTAGGCCACATTTGGAATATTGGGTCCAGTTCAGGCAATATCTCAAAAGGATGTGGGGAGGGTGGCACATGTTCAGAGGAGAGGCAGCGAAGATGGTAAAGGGCTCAGCCACCTATCCTGCGAGGAAAGGTTAGGGAATTGAACATCTACTCCCTGGAGCAGAGGAGGGAGAGGGTGGACATGACTGACACCTTCAGGTACCTAAAAGGTATAAACCAAGTGCCAGTGGAGAGTGCCACAAACCCACTCAGCAGGTTAGCCCTCTGCTCCCAAAGTGCCAACCTCTGTGTGCAGTCTTGTGAACAGTTAACAGAAACAGGGTAACCCTCCTGTCTGTTTTGTGGGTTCGAATCAACCTTTGGTCTCAGTTCTGGAGGATTCAAACTGTTAACCTCTTGCTAGTGTGCCCAATGCACAGGCTCAGATAATTCTGTTTTGGGGGCCAGATATCTTTGCCTAAGGGCACCTAACCAGGTGTACAGAAATGAACCCTAAAAACTCTAATAAAGTCCTCAGATTACTCTTACCTTTTCCCAGTTTGGTATCACCATTCAAGCTTATGCACAGTGTCTGCTTTAACCATATATACTTCACTTGTTAAAGAAAATAAATTCAAAGACAGACAAGTAGGCTCTAAAAATAGAGTTTTACTAAAATAGATAAAAGTATGTAAAACATAAAATACAGAACTATATATCACAAGAACCATACAATCTTTTAAAAGAACAAGGTTTTAACAGTGCAATTCCTACTACAGTACTTAGATTTTTGTCTCTCTCTACCTGTATACTTGCTTAAAGTGCTCAAAGATGTTTCTTTGTCAGAGTGTAGATAAAAGTGTCTCTGAAGGAAAAACAGAATCTGTTTAAAAACTGTCTTTACCTAACCCCTTGTGTGAGGTCACCTAGCTCCTCCTCTGTTTATAAAAAATCATACACCCAGGATATTTTATCATATTAGAAGGTAAGATAATTAAGGTTACATCAGCAGAAACTCCTTTCCCATGTGACTTCCCCAATCAAGTCTGTAAATTTCCTTTCATCTATAAGCAGTATCCTCTCTCACACAGACATCAAAGCATTTATGATTTACACAGGGTGCTGTAACCTGGTTTCCTCCTCTAACATCATAAAATGGATATTGATTTCCCTCTTAGCAGTTAAAGCTATATTTAACTTAGAAAATCAGGAGATTCTTGATTAAGGCCTGTTCTAGTCTGTAATTAGCTTGACCTTCCAGGTAACACCTTGTATCTAAACCTGGGAGTGTATGTGTTATCTCACATGCTGTCTCAGCATCTCTCATGAAGACAGTCCATAACACATTTTATATTACAAAAATCATAGTGTACTCAGAACTGGCTGTCCGCTTGTCAGAGAGCATCTTCCAGCCTGAAAAGGAAATCAGAGACTAGGGGCATGGATTGCAGATTGTAGAGGGACAGTTCAATGGGAATATTAGGAAGTACTTTTTCACAGAGAGGGTGGTGGATAATTGGAATAGGCTCCCTGAGCAGTTGGTTGGAGAAACAACAGTGGGAGGGTTCAAATGAGCATGGGACAGACACAAGGGACCATTGAGGGTGGGGTGGATGGGGAGGCATGTCTAGCAGATAACTAGACAAGTGGACAGACTAGGTGGGCCTGGCAGTCCTTATCTGCCATCACATTTCTATGTATCTATATCTATATATATATATATATATATATATATATATTCTTTAGGAAAAAAGACAGCCCCATGAATTCTTGACATCTGTCGCTATACAGAAGTGCAGGACCACAGGGTCCTATACTTCCATAAGGAGGATGGAATCTTCCCTTAGTGCAGGGCCCAAAGGGACCTGCGTGAATAGTTACAGTTCCACTATCTCATAAAGAAAGAAAATTCTTTGTAAAAAAAAAAAAAAAAAATTGTTAATGCACCTGTTAAGATTCAGCTTCATGCAGCAAAAGTAGGGAAATGTGGCTTTATGGTTTCAACCTACCCCCCAAAAAAAAAAAAGCAGCAGTGGTGGTGATGCAGGTTCAGAATCGTGCAGCAGTGATGCACAATTTTGGAATGTGGGGTGACACACAATTGTGGAATATGGCAGTGATGTACAATTTCAGAATGTAGCAGTGATGTACAGTTTCGGAATGTGGGAGTGATGCATAGTTTCAGAATGCAGTGGTGATGCATGTTTTCAGAATGTGCGGTGACCATCAGTTACAGAATTTGGTGGTGATATTCAATTTTGGAATGTGGTGGTGACACATAATTTCAGAATGTGGCGTGACAGAATTTGAGAATATGGCAGTGACAATTTTGGAATGTAGCATTGAAACACAGCTTGGCAGGGATGTGCAATTATGGAATTTGGCTGGGATACCATTTCAGAATGTGGCAGGGATGCGCAATTTGGGAATGGGGAAGGATGTGCAATTTTGGAATGTAGCAGGGATGCATAATTTTAGAATGTGGCTGGGATGCATAATGTCGGAATGTGGGGATGTGATGCAATAATTTGAAATATGTGATGTTCTTTGCAAACCCACATAACAGGAATAAAATGCCCAAGTAATCATCACAAATAGTCACAGCATGCTTCTTGAACAAGTCCATAGCTTTAAAGGGATTACTATAGCTACATTTTATTAAACTTTGGACAAGCAGGTCCTATAAGGTTGCTGACAGGCAGGACCAGATTGTGAGTTCAGGAGATGACATCATCAGTGGCCCTTCACTGAAACTGGCTTTTTGAGTAGGTAGTGAAATCAGGGTTCTAAAATAACTCATAACTTTAAAATGAAGTAATGTAGAAACCTGATTTTTGGTGTGAATTTATTAGGGGTATGCTTATTCTGATTCTGCAGTGCAGCACTTTTGCGAGGGGGCCATCTTTAACACAGGATTTGTTATTTTCAGTTGCTGGATTGTTAATTTTATTTTTATTGAAATGTGATTTGGTAGTCTTTGGAGGGTAAATAATTTACTGACATAACTTTCAACAGACCAGCAAGCTTTAAAATCGCGTAGCACTATGCTACAATATTCAGAGGAAATATCCATAATCAGTAGCACTTTCTTATTACAGTAATACCTTTAATAATAGTGGAGTCATATGTTTAGTGTTAAAATGGATTTATCAAATTGGTTTGATGTGTAATAGTTTGTCCAGAAATAGCTCTAAACATATGTTGATCATTATATATCTTCCTGGAACAAGGGAAGTGGGTGTAAAATACCTATGTTTTATGTTGCCTCTCCTTCCTTCAATATCTTTACCTATTGTAATAACCCCCTCCCCACCCCCAAACTATTGTACTTATACAATGACTGCTGTAAAAAGAAAAAAAGCCTTACAATGGTAAAATTTAAATCTCCCATTCTAAGGGCACTTTTGTGTCCAGTAATATAAACCTTAACTTGCCTGGATGTTTCCTTGTGTACTGTTGGTGTGATCACAGGGACACTTAGGCCCTGTCCACACTACGCCTCTGTAACATTACAGAGTGCCCAAACTATTACCGCAACAGTTTGCATTTACACCTATTAACGTTACAGAAGATGTTTTTGTAAACTGTTTTGAAACCACCTATGAGGTGGTTTCAAGCAACGATTATGAAACGGTTACACCTCAGTAGCGTTACCGGGTGAAGTGTGGATGCATAGTAGCGGTCCCTGCAGGGCCCGTGGCGCAGCGCGAGCTGCATCCTGGGAACGGGTGCCACCATAACGGTCGCTGGCACCCTAGTGTGGACGGTGGTACCGGTCCCATAATGAACACCGCCATATTGTGGACTTACTGCACGCTCCCGGCGTAATGGATTGCATCCGTCACGGGCTGGAGCAGTGTAATGTGGACAGGAAAATCTGTAATATTTTGAAACCATTACAGATTGAAAGGCCCTGCCTATACTACCCTTGAAATCCCTCTGTAATGTTACAGAAGGTCCAAACCGTTACCGTAACGGTTTGCGTTTACACTAGTAACATTACAGAAAGGTTTTGTAACCGTTACAGAAACCTGTTGTGAGGTGGTTTCAACAATGGTTTCTGTAATGGTTTCAAAGCTCTGTTTAACCCTGTCCACACTACAGAAGTAAAATCCTGTAATGTTTTCAAAATGTTTTCAGTGGTAATGTGGATGCATTGTAATGTTTTCAGTCTGTACCAGTTTGAAAGCGTTACAGATTTTCAGTGCAGTGTAGACAGGGCAAAACTTTAAAGTGCATCCACCTACTACTGATAACTTTACAGGATTTTACTTATGTAGTGTAGACAGGCCCAGAATATCAGTTTTTCAACAACGGTTTTGAAACCGCTTTCTGTGATGTTACCAGTGTAAACGCAAACTGTTAGAATAATGGTTTGGACTCTCCGTAACGTTACAGAGGGATTTTTCTGGTGTAGTGTGGATGGAGCCTTAGTTGCGAATATTACATTTTGTGTGTTACGAGTTGTAACATCAGAAATTGTGAAACCACATTTGCTTGACTTGTAAGCAAATTACTGTAATTGTCTACTGATACTATTCAGCTGGCAAGTTTCAGCACTGATCAAAACAAGACAGCATTTGAATTTCAGCAGCTTGAAGAAAAAAAATGAAGCTTGAGGCTGGGAGTTTTATGGGCTGTATGTTATGTTTGCGGTGGATGTGTTGCACTGGGTACGGTTATTTTGTGCAGTCTGTACTGTATCCCTCTCCTATCATTTCTTAAATGTGGCCCACAGTGGTACAACACCTTCCATCAGTGTAAGGGGACAGCCTGTTTGGGTCTGGGGGTCTGTGCAAGACTCCAGTTTAAAGGCATTCAGTATAATGGGGGGACTCTCCAAGGGACAGGAAGTATCGCCAGATGCACGTATCCCACCTGTGGAACTCATACCGGAAGATGCACAGTGGCCTTATTCATAACTGCTGGCCACTGCATGCTCCCTTCTGTGGCCCCGTCCTGCTGCTGCATTGGGCACAGGGGTGCAGTTGTCAGTGAGGTAGCTACACGCTGCAGATATGTGGTGTGTAGCCACTCCACACTTGTGAACACAGCCTAGTTTATAGTCCGGCATGCATCTCAGTAGGTAGTACAGTGTCCTTGGGGATTCTGGTTTATTTACTGTATTTTGAACTCAGCAGTTTGCAGCATCTGCACACATGAGGTTCCTGGCATGAGTGCACCAGAAATTTAAAAACAAAAGTATATACAATAAACCCCCAAAGTATATGCAATATACCCCTTTTTAACTTTGGCTGTCATTTTGTCTCCTATATTAGATGGATTTGTTTTACCTGAAATGTAAAGTACACATCTTTAGTATCAGTGCTACAAAGTTTCAGACCACTTCAATGTAACTTGTTCCTTTTAAAAACTGTTTCTAATTACGAGCCTCTTCAGAGGTGAACTGTTTATCTTTCATTTTCTGTGCTTTATGACACCAAACACATTCCTGGTTAAAGATCCTCTTTTATATGACGTGGGAGAGGGCCATGGTGACATCAAGCGGACTTCCGACATCATGATGCTGGTAGCATCACACGTACTACACAGCCCAAACTGCATTGAACTACGGTATATTCAGTAAAGTACAGAAAGTACAAATAGAGCCTTTGAATGTAACATTTAGCTTTCAATGCCTATAGCTCATAGGAAAAGGGAGGTTACAGGGCCACTACATCGCACTCTAGCTAGGAAAATAATGTTAGTCAATTTGTATGTTCCAATGATATTAGCATCTATGTAGTTATTTTAAAATCCAGCAGTTCTCTCTTTTTAGTAGTTTTTCTGTTGTCCCTCCTTCCTTCGGTATCTTTACTAATTATGTTCCTCCCAAGAAACATGTGTACTAATACAATGGCTGTTGTCCAAAAATAAAAAATGTGTTGTGATGTTAAAATTTGAATCTCCCATTCTGAGGCACATTTGTGTCCAGTAATATGAACACATAATTAGAGATGCAGCAGTAAAATTCTGCCCAGAAGTGGACGTGAAGTGGCCACTTCGCTTTAGTATTCTGCTTGCTAAGTGCCCATTTTAAACCCTCACTTTGCCACTTCACATTGTAATTATGATTTCATTTTGCACTCCACCTTATTCTTTTTAAGGCAGAGTGAGAATTCCCAGGCAGCCCCCACACATCACATGGCTTACACAGTGTAGGTCACATGCTTCAGGCAGGCAGGCAGGAGGTTACGGGCAGTGGCGGAGTCAGATGTGGGAGCATTTGGGAGCTGGGGGCATTCAATCAATTCTGGGCTCCACAATGGGCACTAAACAGTGAATAAAGATCATGGTGTGCACCACTACTCGCTGGGGCAGCCAGGGGTGACCGCTCCTCCCACCGTCACTGGTTACAGCAAACACACTCCCCAACGTGGGCTGACCTTACACATTTTGCATGGGGTGTGACTAATGGCTCTGCTCTGTGAATGGCCGGGGTGGGGTGTGGATGTGTGATGAAGAGGGGTACAGGTGACAAGTCCCTAAACAAATTATTTTCCCCATTTTACATACAGGGGTTGATTTACCACTTGCACTAGACATACCGCATTGACCCCCACCCCACCACTGCTACTCTGACCACCACTTGACAAGAATTCTAAATCATAATCCTCCTCCTCATCATGCCTGTAGTAGTCCTCTGGTGTTATTTCATCACTACTGCAGACATTCCTACTTGGTCTTACGCTCATGGAAGGGATAACATGCTCAGTAAGGTTGATGATGAGGGTGAATGCTCCACTTTGGCATTAGCTGCCATCTGGTGCGGGTCCACAGTGCCATGTGCCTGTTCTTAAGATGTGTATGCTGGCCCCATGCCCAGATGACTCCTTTTACCTCGACTCACACGCATGCTCAAAGCTGGCAGATTGCAACTGACTCATCATTTGCATCTTGGACAAAAATCCCAAACAAGGGATTGTGATCCCCTACTTTAACATGTCCCGATGCTGCTTATTGGACTCCAGTTTTGTAACCCCTGAAATGGGGGGTGTACCATGATTTTTCAGGCTGGACACACTTGGACTCCAACTGACCACAGCGACTACCTATGATTATTACTGGGTCATCATCATTATCATCAACAGGAACTGCTAAATCACAACTTTTTGAGAGGGAGGGTTACGCCAGCAGACCCAGACACAGCCACCTTGACTTTCTTTTCCCTGGTTCCCAACATGGGTCACTGACATCATCATCATGTTCATCAACATCATCTGCATCCACATTTTCAGCTTGGATGCTGTCATGTAGAGAACATGTTCCAACCACAACATCATCATCATCAACAGCTGATATTTTTGTGCCACACTTAGAATCATTGGATGGCAAAGGCATGACCTCAACAGCGCTGGAAGAAATGTGACATTGTGAGTTATGATTGCCAGGATCAGAATCATGTTCAACTACCATAGGGATGTTAATGGGAAGTATGACATCATCTACACTGTCAGTCACAACTTTAGACTCAACTATATTTTTGAAATGGTTAACTGGTCAGAAGTGGAACTTGAGGCAGCAATACTAATGCCAGCTGAAACTGCACTAACACCACCAGATGGTACAACATCATCTCCTCCAACTATGAGTGAAGCTACAGATTGCACTGTAAAAAGCATTGATGGAGAAATCCCTTTACTGACATCAGCTATGCACTTCTAAGTACTACCATGCCCACTGACAACCTTGCCACTGGCAGCAGTGCCATGGCCAGAAACAGCTTGCTTGCATGTCTTTGCAGGCATTTTGGGGATCACCAAGAAAATTCTAAACAAATTTAGATTTCTGAACTTTCAGTCTGGGCTGGTGGATGTGAAGCCAAAAACAACAACTGTGGTTTGCAGATGGAGATTGGGCACTAAACAGATGCAAAAGCACAGACAGATTAAGATTGCACTGCACAATCAAGAAGAGATGCAGATACAAAGTCACAACAACACATTAACCGGTGCTCACAAGTCACAATCCAATCTGGAAAAGAATATCTTTTGTCGGTGGGGGTGGAGGTGGGAGGGGCAGTGCACTGCAGTAACAGTCCAAAACTAAGATACCACAAAGCAGTACAAAATCATGCAGGTGCGGTGGATAGCAGGTTCACACTGCTGCAATTACTTTGTGGCACAATAAAAGGTGTCTGATTTCATGGCACGTATCGCTTTTACACAACAAGTAATGCACAGCAAATTGAAAACTTCAGTAATATAACCAAATATTTTAAACCAACTGAGATTATGCACTACTGCACCACAACAATCAGCAAAAATGTCAAGAATTACTGAAAATATTACTGTGTATACATTAATGTACTTATACAAGAAAAATATAACCAAAACAGAAATACTGCCTTTTTCTCCCAGTTAATCTACCTACACCATAGATATGCCTGTCCCCAAAGCACACTTCAAGTGTCTGCCAGTACACAGACTGAATGTTCTAAATTAACATTCAAAATCCACACACAAACAATAAACACTCGATGATATGGGCACGGAGGGTTTCCTACAATCGATGTACTAAATTTTGAGCAAAAAAAAAAATGACTCAGAAAGGCTTTTAACAGCTTTTAGAGGTTTTGAATTGCAGAGCTCTGAGAGGAAACTGTCTCCAGCTACCACTACACACACACACACACACTACCCAGAACTGAGGCTATGCAGAACAATTTAGAGCCCATGTGACCTGCAATCCCATGAATCACTGCAAAATTCGCCTGGGAGCTCAATTACAAGGCAAAGTGATGCAAGTACATTGATTTCTATGTACTTCACATTAAAATTAGTGTAGAAGTGGTTGGGGAATGCAAACAGCATAAAGTCATTAGTTTCAGTGGACTTCACGATCCTCATTAAGATGCAAAGTACTCTGCTTCATGTTGCGGATTACTTCGTGATTCCGCATTACCTGCGAATCGCTAGGAGTGAGGAATTTCCGCCACTTCACCACCTCTAACCTGAATTTGCTTACATGTTCTCTATGTACTATTTGTGTGATCACAGGGACATGTAATTGTACAATTACATGTTCTGTGTTACGAGTTATAAAATCAGAAATTGTGAAACTTCACATTTGCTTGGCTTATAAACAAGCTATTGTAAATGTCCACTGATACCATTCAACCCGTACGTTTCAGTGCTGATGAAAGCAAGATCATATCTGCACATGCAGAAAGAGAAAAAAATGGCTTGAGTCTAGGAGTCTGTATGGGCTCTGTTTTATGTTTGGTGTGGCTGTGTCAGCACTGGGTAGTGTGATTTTGTGCAGTGCTGTACAGTCCCCTCTCCTATCATATCTTAAATGTGGCCCATGGTGGTACAGCACCTTCCATTGGTGTAAGCGACAGCCTGCTTGGATCTGAGGGGTCTCATGAAGACTCCAGTTTAAGGGCATTCAGTATATAGTTTGTAGTCTGGCGTGCATCTTAATGGGTAGTACAGCTTCCTTGAGATTCTGTTTTTTACTGTATCTTATACTTAGTACAGTTGGCAGCATCTGCAGCATGAGGTTCTTGGCATGCGTGCACCAGAGATTAAAAAGTGTATGCAATAAACCCTTTTTAACTTTTGGCTGTCATTTTTGTCTCCTATATTAGATGGATCTTTTACCTGAAATGTAAAGTAAACATATTTAGTACTAATACAATGACTGTTGCACCCCAAAAAAACTTGTGATGGTAAAATTTGAATCTCAATTCTGATGGCAGGTTTGTGTCCAGTAATATGAACCTTAATTTACCTGGATGTTTTCCTATGTACTGCTGGTGTGATCACAGGGACACGTAGTTGTATATATTACATTTTCTGTGTTACAAGTCATAAAATCAGAAATTGTGAAACTTTACATTTGCTTGGCTTGTAAACAAGCTACTGTAAATGCCCACTGATACCATTCAGTTTTAAGTTTCAGTGCTGATCAAAGCAATAAATAATAATAATAAACTTTATTAAGCCCTTTTGAGCACATGGAGCTGTACAAATGAATGATAAAATCAGAGAATACAATATAAGATCAATAATCTCAACAAACTCAGATCATAAAAGCCTTGCTCCACAAATGTGTCTTAAAGTCCCTCTTAAAGGACTCCCGAGTCGTGCATTCCCTAAGCCGGCCGGGCAGAGAGAATTCAGAGGGTTGGGGCCCACAAACACAAAAGCCCTAGCCCCAGAAGACTTCGATGAACCCCTGGAACCCTCCAGCAACCCCTCGTCAGCTGGAACGGAGCTGTCATACAGGGCAGTAAGGAATCGTGAAGCTCGCTCAAGTAGTCGGGCCAAGTCCTAGCAGGGCTTTGAAGGTCAAAAGACCTACTTTTAAAGGTGATCTGCCACTGTATAGGCAGCCAGTGCAAATGCGCAGCACAGGGGTAATGTGTGTCCTTCTAGATACCCCTGTCAACAACCTCACAGCAGCGTTCTGCTGTAATAGCAAGCGGCGGATATCAACCCCAGGAAGCCCCAGGTACAGGGAGTTGCAGTAGTCTAGGCATGAGGTGACAAAGGCGTGTACCAACACAGGTAAATCGCTGGATGGAACAAGGTGCTTCACCCTGGCAATGTTCCTAGATGGTAAAATGCAGACTTAACGACTGCTGACACCTGATGACAAAGGTCAGCCCATCATCAAGTACCACTTCCTGGTTACGCACCCATTCAGAGGTAAGGATCTGATCCCCCAGCAATAAGCCAGGGGTTGGCAACCCCAACCCTCTACTCCCACGACCCGGTCCATAACCATAACGTTGGTCTTATGACGCTCAAATGCTGTCAAAGCAAGACAGCATGTCAAATCTTAGCAGCTTGAGAGAAAAATCCACTTCTCTTCATCATAAGGTGGGATAATAAAAGAATATTATATGTGTGTGACTGTTCACTACAATCCAATCCACACATTAATTCTATTTCCCTTGTCAGATTAAAATATTAGCAGCCATTTTGGCTCTGACTAGAGTTTTTTTTTTTGTTGTTGTAAATTTTGTTTATTGTGTTCTAAGAATATCTTACAAAAATAATCCACTGCAAAGTAGTAGAATTAGCATACAGTCAGTAACATACTTATCCTAGGAGTCACAGTTATTTTGCCCAGAGTATTTACCCATATGTGATTAGTTACTGTTACTTTAATAACATGGAAAAAGTAATTTTTATACATTATATCAGCAGTTGCCACACAGGTGATGGACCTTACTGAATTCATCAATGGGATATATCACAGAGTATTTTAAGGCTTTAAAAGAAACCTAATTGGTAGAAAAGTAAGACAATAATCATATATAGTAAATTCTTTCGATGAGATATCAAATCCTTCATAGTGTACAGTGCTACATTACATATAATGCTTAACTCATGCATTGCTGCACAACAATATTGGTAAGAGTTCTATAGCACTCAGTCTCACATTATAAAATATGCAGTTATGAAAACATGCTATGTAAACACTCAACATCGATGTGGGATAAACTAGAAACATATAACAGTGATTGGAGGTTGCAAACCTCTGCTACTGTAAAACTGATATTTAAACATTTAATTACTTAGCAACTTTAACTTATGGCACTACAACTAAATATACTTTGCACCGAGTCCAGAAGGTCTTTATATTAGCAGAGCAAGACATGTATACCAAGTCATATAGTTCCCATTAATGTTTCAAGGCTGAAGCTGGAGTGTGTGCTTATTGGTGTTATGGTGCTATTGATTCACGAGTTTCTTCCATTTATCCAAGATGGGCTGAGTTTGCACATTGTGTTTGCCTCACCTAATCAATTCTAAAATTATATATACGGTCCAAGCACCCTTTTTAGCCCAACAAATTACTCACCTCAAGTCCTGCATTCATATTCTTATAGGGCTGGCAGTATAGGCTTGAGGTTAGAATAACGAGCTGTGAATGAGCTTGGTACATCCAGCAGACAGGACTGGGTTTGAGTCCCACAACCTCCACTTGCATACTGTGTGACTCTGAGCATGTCACTTAACCTCCCCAGTGCTCCCAGGTCACCCCTAGAAACAGGCACTTGTGCCTAGTGGGCCTACCTGGTTACTAAAGAATAATAATAAAATATATGTATATATATTCTTAGGTACCTCTCCCAATAAGGTCAGTCCTCCACATCGTCCTCTCTTCCTTGTTCCTGTGAGCCACAGTCTGTATTTTTTTATTTTAGTAATGTATTTTGGTTCCAAAATGGAATACATAATCAGAGCCCTGCTGGATATTGCAAGGATAAATACCCCAGAGACTGCAGAGTCACCCTGATTGCATCAAATGACTTTCTGCTGTCACTGGTAGCATAACTCCGATTACTGAAAAGGTAGCTTTTGGGCCCATCCAGGGTTGATAGAGGACCGCTTTGTCTTGCTGCTTCAAATATGCAGTTCCATTCATGTGGACTGCGGTTGTATCAGAAAAGCTTGTGGTATGTTCTCCACCTCTGTTCTCCTGGGCATTATTCAAAAGGCTCGGTAATCCAGGGAGCTGACTCTATGTAGTTTTGCCCCAGCCATGACCCTGCATACACTGTAGGATTATTTCCATCCACTGACTCAGGCAGTCCAAGCAATTGGATTTTAGCAGCCTTTGTTTTATTTTTGAGGTCCTCCATTCTATAAGGTAGTGACTTGTTCTCTTAACTTACGTTGTGCTCATGACAGCTTTGTGGGCAGACTAAGCAACCTGTTTTGTATCATTAACCACTAGTGTTACTTGGACCTCACAAACCAAAAGCCTAGAGTTAGAATCTTGAATCCTTTGGTCCAAGGCCACCACTCATTTGACTAGGGTCTGAATGGTCCTCAGGATATCAGTCATTCTTGGCTTTGGAGTGCTGGAATCTGAGAATGCTATTTTCGCTCAAGCCCACTAGGCCCCACTGCCTGTTCTTTCTTGTTTCAAGCATTGGTCAGCTTCTGAGGGTTCCCATAGTCACCAGCTTCTCCAAAACTTCCAGACTTGCAGATAGAAACTACTCTATTAGATTCTGTAAAATTAGCATTTCAAGCTTTAAAATACTGTAAATTACATTAGATAGATTGTATTATTTAAGGAGCTGACAGGAAACATGTCTTCTTATGACTGCTGCTAGCCAGGTCCACCTAGTAGTAACTTGTTGAAAAGAAATTAGTTCTCAATGCTTTTTAAACCCATGTCATGCTCTTTGGGTTGAACAGATGAAGACTAGTATGCCTAAATCATGTAACCAGCCAGTGCTCTGATGGCTCACACCTCTCCCTCATTGAGGACTTCAAGTACCTAGGCTTCACCCTAGAACCTGCCCTTGATTTCTCCATTTATGTCTCCAAAACCAGAAAATCAATTAACTCCAAACTAGGTCTGGGTTGCAGACTCTACCACATCCTCACTCACAGAGCCAGACTAGCCATAACTTGAGGCATCCTTCTTCTCTGCCTTCACTACATTTCATTTATTTATGTTAACGCTCTCAAAACTACTGCACTATCTGCTGATTTGCATCCTCCACCCTAGCTAACTCACCATTGCACACTCTATTCCTCCTTGGGTTGGCTGTCCACCTCTGCCTCACATTGCTTCTCTCTGGGTGGTTTATCTTCAAATTACTCCCTCTACTTCTCCTGCCACCCCCTCCCTGTTACAACACATTCATCCATTCTGCCCACTTAGATCCATAGATGTTACACCCTTACCATTCCCAAATGCACTACTAGAATGGGAGATCAAGTCTTCTCCATCTTTTCTTCAAGGTTCTGTAACACCCCACCCCAAGTTCACAACTCACCCACTCATCTGTCCTTCAAGATTGCTCTGAGGAAGCATCTCCTCATCTTTTCAGCCTTCAGCGACACCTAACCCCTCATGTTTCCCTGTGGGTTAGATTGTATCCCCTCTCAAGGATTACCCTGGATGTGCCCACAATCCTGCTTCACTTGTCACCCACAACACTTTGTTTTACCTACTTTCATTCTATAGTCCAGTTATTAAATTATTGTACAAATAAGTTAATCTGTATGTATTGTTAATCTTTGAACTGTTGGCTTTAACATTAATTCATGCCAATATTTTATTTTTGCTTTCATGACATGCTTAGGGGCATACAAATAAATCAAATATGACAAGAGGCTGACTTAAGATTTCATTTTATCTTCATTAGTGGGTGTGTTTTTATTGCTGTCTTACTCATGGCTTTGCCACTAGAGATATCAACCAACCATTGGCCCTCTCATAAAGATAAAAATTATATCTTAAGTCAGCACCTGTCATATATAGATTATATATATAATTAGGGCTGCAAGTTTGCATATACAAAGAATCAAACATCTCAAACTTCATGTGTTCAATTCATTCAGGCTGTGGTGAACTTTTGGGAGATAGGTGAACATTTGGGTTGACTGGTTCGCCATGATCCAAATGGTGTGGACCAGGTGAACCAGATAAACCACAAACCACAATTTACACCTAAAAACAGTTAACTAGGGCACTGTGTAAGTCACAACATTCTTTTAGAGCAAAACTGTACCTCTCAACCTCCCTCATCACAAATCAGGGACAAGGCTTAAAATGATAGGGACAAATGACCAAAATCAAGGACACATCTCAAAAAATAGTAATATTATTTCCAGAAGCAATGTACAACATGCTTCTTAGTATGCATATAACATTTTCTTAATGAGAACTAGACTGTTTAACACCAATGGCTGGCATTATTTTGTGATTCAAATCCCTACTCTTCAGTGTCAGAAATGCCAAATTTAGGAGGGACAGAAGAAATTTCTGAGGCAAAATCAGGGACATCCCTGAAAATCAGGGACAGTTGAGGTATGGCAAGACTCAGCTCGACAATGCGGGAGCTGAAGGCGAAAGGTCACTGCTTGTCATTGGGCCGTGGGCAGCACAGGCATGGTAAGATTAACTCGCTAGATTAGCTAGAAAAATCATCAAAAGCAAAGGAAAATCTTCAAAGTTTGACCTAAACTAGTCCTGAAAACAAGCAGGGCTGCTGAAGGGGGATATTTCAGGGGAAAAAGAAGGAAAAATGAAAGGAAAGAGTCAGGCTGAGCAGTGTTCAAAGCAGCAGGTGTCTGGGACCAGAGTCTTGCCTGAGAGAACTGAGAGGGGAGGAGATGCTGAGCAGTGTTCAAAACAGCAGGCTTCTAGGACAAGTGGCTTGCTTGAGAGAACTGAGAAGGGAAGGAGACTGGTCTCTGGAGGAATGTGCTTGAGGTTGGGCAGTGAGCAGATGGGGCATGAGGTGCAGTCTGCCAGTGCCCACTTGTTACTTAGTCTCAGCAGTGCAGCACATTTTGTTCATTGCAAAACCAGCATTTTAGCAGGGTATATAAATAGATGATTGAAGCCCTGCCAGAAGCCTAAGATCTGATTTTTTTTTGGGGAGGGGGTACTTTTTATTTTACTGGCAGCAAGTGTGTGCCAACTGTCAACAAAACAGTACCTGGCTACTGGTAGTTGGCATCTTGGTGGAATCCTATAAAGACAAATTCAAAATACTATTCATCTTTCACAGTTCTTTTGTGGCAGTTTTAAATTGAAACTCTTTACATTCACCCAAGTTGCATGCTTGTAGCAGTTCCTTCTTCCTCCTCCTGAGTCCTGAAGCAGACTTTTACAGTGTGATCTGGGCAGTGGGCAGTAAGTGTGTGGCAGCTGACAGTGTGCGGTGCCCAGCCCTAGTAGTTAGCATCTTGGTGGCATCCCTAAAAATGTTTTATTTTTGTGGTAGTTTTCAAATTCAGACTCTTCATGTTTCACCAAGCTGTTGCAGTTTCATCATCCTCCTGAGACCTGAAGCAGCCTGTCTGTGTGTGTTGTCTTGAGCTGTGCTGTTGCACTGTGATCTGGGCAGTGGGAAGCAAGTGTGTGCCAGTGCCTGGTCCCAGTTAGTTATGTTGGTGGCATCCCATTTAAAAACAAAATCCCCAATTTCCTCAAATTGCCAGAGCTTCATCCAAGCTAGAAGGTGAAGCCATAAGAATGCTCTAGAAAATGTCCTTGTATTAAAAGCATTGACAGCCATGGAGAAGGAAAAGGGCTCAAAATCTATTTCTCCCTCACCATCAGCTGAGAAGCAGCCATCAAAGTCTAATTATAAGGAGAAGGAATGGTTGTAGTTCCCCAATGTATACGGTTCCTTCCTCCTCCTGGAGTCCTGAAGCAGCCTGTGTGTGTGTCCTTCCGACCTGGGCTTTGCTTCTGCAGTGTGACCATGGCAGTAACCAACAAGTGAGGGCCAGCTGGCAGCGAGCTGGTGCCTAGCTTCTCCAGTCCTTGCTGGCATCTTGTAAAATAAAATGAAAAATTAATAAAAATAAAAAACTGAAAGGAAAAAATGTAAATAAAGTCTTTATCATTCATCACCAAAATGTCTGAGTCCTGTAGCAAGCATTAGGAAATAGAGGAAGAGAGGCCAAGGAGATGGTGGCATGGGATCATCCAGTCACAAAGAAAAATCAAAGCATAGTGAGGCTGGCCATAGACCCTCTGCCTCACTGGGAACTACCAGTGCAGAGGAAGATGACAGCAGTGGTCAAACAGTCCATCAAGTATCACATTGTGGAAACCACTATAGTGGCACTGCAAGGGTTGCAACATGAGCAATCATTGTGAAAAAAGAACTGGTCAGAGCCAGAATGGCTGCTGATGCATTAAGGAGATGAGAGGTTATCTTCTGCCTGTCTCTTGTCATCTGTCTGTCTGTCTATCTATCTGTGTATCTATCTATCTATGTACCTATCTACCTATCATGTATCTATTTATCTATCTGTCTAGCTATCATGTATCTATCTATCTCTCTATCTACTGTATCTATCTATTTCAAAGGTTTTACCAGGAAAGGCATACTGAGCTGGTAACAGCTCATTTTCAGATGTATCCAGCGGAAGGGAAGGGGACAATACACAGGTACAAAACACAAAATATAAAAATAAAATGAAATGGAACAAGTATAACAAAAATAAACAGAGCAAGTATGCCTAAGAATAAAATGACAACAATAAGTTACCAAACAACAAGTTGTTGACTGACCAAAGAACAATTAAATAGTTATGAGCATAACAAAATAAAAAAACAGGGAATGACTGGTACTGGGAAGAATACAGGAGTAATCGTGACTTAGTTGTATTATTGTGATACAAATGTCCTCACACATACAATATTGAACCCCCAAAAAAAAACCCACAAACTTCATGGTAATGCAGTGAATAGTGTTTTGGTTCTGGATATAAACATGTGATTAGCAGGATAGGGTAGCTGAGCTGCAATATTTCATTTTCAATGGGGTCCTGCTTTTACGTTTTACAGTGTATTTAGTAGAGTCAGCACAGCTAAAATACAAAATCTAATTTTACTGGGGACCTGTTTTATACATTTTCACGATGTAGTTACCCAGGACTGATTGGTTAGCATGCAGTATCTCATTTTCAGTGAGATCCGATTGTACCTATTGTTACAATGTATTTTTCCAATTATGACCAGCTGAGATGTAGTATCTTGTTTTACGGAGGATCTTGCTTATGGAAGATGCAGGTACTTATTTACACAATTTGTCATTCTAGTAGAAGATAGGATTTATGATGTCAGCATGGGACTATGGAGTTGGTGAGGTGCTGACATCATAGAAACATCTAATGTTTCCTCTGCTCTTGCCCTCTCCTCTCTAGATGCGAGGTGCCTTTCCATTGTCTCTCCTTTTGTCCAAATTCTGATTTTGCACCCTCCTCTTATCTCATCTCCTTCTCTCCTCCTACCCTCTTCACAACATTACTTTCCATTCTCTTAATATCCCTCTTAGAAAATCTATTGTTGGCCAATCTGCTTTTCTTACCACTTTCCTAAATGTTGGTCCTCCTTCCCTTTCTGTTTGTTCTGCGTTTCTCCTTCCTCCATAAATCTCTTCTTTCTGACTCTTGTCATCCTACCTGCAACTGCCTATGGCCTTTCCTTTTCTCTTTTCTTCATCTTCCTCTCTTCTTGCTGTTCTGCTATTGTTTTCTTTCAGTATATATTGAGTGTTTTTATTATCTAATTGCCTGATTGTATTTTAGTTTTGCCTTTAATTTTATGTTTCTGCTTGTACAGTATTATCTTATTGTATTTTATTTTATACTGTATTGTTGGTATCTCCTCCTTCCCTTTTCCCAGGACTCATCTGGAAACAAGCTGTTATCTGCTCAGTATGTGCTTCCTGGTTAAACATTTCAAATAAATCAACCAATCAATAAATAAATGTTGTTTACAGTTTATTTACCCAGGACAGTTCAAATGAGTTGCAACATCTCATTTTCAGTAAAACTTTAGTTTAAAAATGTCTCAAGGAGCTTAAACTGAAGCCTTATTTGATGGCCCACCATTCCTTCTCCACTGTTAAACTTGAAGCTGTGTTAACCATTGCTGAGCCATGGACTGATATAACAGTCCAGAATTCCTATACCTTCTCATTCTGTCAGTGACAACAGTTTAAGGATTAAGCTTTCTTTTCTCATGAAGAAAATGGTGTGGTTGGGAGGGGGCTGCACTGTACTGAACTGACAGGATGCGGTGAGATCTTATTCAGCTCCAGTCCATGAAAGCAGACAGGCTGTGCTGCATTAGAAACAGTCCAGACTTCCACTACCAATGTAATCGCACTATGTCAGCATAGCTCTGCTATGCAGCCATAAAAGGAATAAGGAGTGCTTCAAGCAGTGACACAGGCAGAGGAGGAGGACAAGGTGATTTGGAGTTGCTTGGGGATAGAGATACAGATTGTGATTATATACCCAATAAAAGTGATAGCAGCATCAGCAGCTGTAGGGAGGTGGAGGAGGTGGAACAGCTAAGAGTTTGGCTTGGGTTGGTCCACATAAGAGAAAAAAAAGACCAAAAGTGTCAGTAATAAAAAGGCCTCAAAACAAGGGTAAACCTAAGAACGACTACAAGCATCTGAAATGACATCAGATAAATAATAATAATAAACTTTATGTATCTCGCCTTTCTTAAAACCAATGCACATTACAATAAAATACAGAATAAAACATGCTAAAACATATTAAAACTGAATTGACAACTGAGCAATTAATAGGCATCCAAATTATCTGCAAAAACCTTACTCCATAAGAAAGACTTTAGGCCTTTTAAAACCCTCCACCGGCATGCACTCTCGAATCCAACGTGGTAGAGAATTCCAGAGGTCGGCGCCCACAGAACATAAAAGCTCGGCGCGGAAGATTTAAGAGTTACCCTCGGGATCTCTAGCAACCCCTCGTTAGCCAGGCGGAGTGGTCGCCGTGTGAGGTAAGGCACCAGAAGCTCTTTCAGGTAATCCACACCCAACCTGTGTAGGGCTTTATAAGTCAGAAGACCAACTTTAAAGGTGATCTGCCACTGAATCGGCAGCCAGTGCAGGTCTCGGAGCACTGGTGTAATATGAGAGGGAGGAGGTCCCATTAACAACCGGGCTGCCGAGTTCCTGCACTAGCTGCAAGTGGCGGATATCAACCCCAGGCAGCCCAAAGAAGACACAGGCAAAACAGGTGGCCCAGGACACATGGTAAGAAGAAAAACCATTTCTTGACCCTGAAGACCTGGTGGAGAAAGAGGAGGAGAGTGATGATGAGGAAGCAGGCCACAGTAGCCCACCCATTTAGCAACAGCAGAGAGTCAGGAGGAAAGACCAAACAGTGACATCAGTGGTGTGGGATTTCTTTCAAGTGCACAAGGAATCACGGACACATGTAGTCTGTCTTTATGTAAAGACAGGCTGAGTCGAGGTAAGGAGAAACACGTCTGGGAACATCTACCATGGAAAGGTATTTGCAGAAGTCCTACAGATCTCAGTATGAGAGGACATGCCAATACGGCACAGCAGCAGCAGCACCAGGCAGTGAAATGGATGATGATGATGATGGCTGGAGGGAAGGAGAACATTAGGGAGCACACAGAGGAGAGAAGAAAGTCTTTTAAGTGGTAACGATGCACTACTCCAACATCTTCCATTCATCAGTTCTTCAGCCCACTGACTCCCACACCTCAAGGAATGTGAATCCCTAGACACATCTACCAGTGATGGCAAAATAGAGGCTAACTCTCATGTCCAGGGGAAAAAACACGAACTCTCATTGATTAAGTCCTAGAAATGGGACAGAAATATATACAGACCTGATGCGAAAAAGTTAATGAGCAGTTATGGATATACTTGCCTCTGACTTGCTGCCATTCTTTTGTGAGTAACATAGGTTTTCTATCACTAATGCAAGCTGCAGTGCCAAGGTATTAAGAATCCAACCATGCCTACTTTTCCACAATGGCTCTCCTGACTTGTATCAGAGTGTCTACAAGACTGTGTCACATTCCTGAAAGCATCATTTGTTCCAGCGATTCACATCACCACTGACATGTGGACCAGTGGTGAGGCTACTGATTACATAGCAGTGACTACCCATTGGCCCAGTTTCTCTCTTTGTTCACCTCTTCCTCCCCACCTCAGGGTTAAGTGTCAGTAGCAGCAGCCACACGTCATCAGGACCCTCCAACCTCCAGACAGACAGCTTTATGTATTGCTAGCTTTAATAAAGACCATCAAACAGAAAACTTGTTACACTTCCTTCAACATAAGTTTGATGATTGTCTGACAACACACTCATTAATACCAGGTTTTACAGTATCAGATAATGTGAAAAACATTGCAAAGGCAGTTGATGATAGGGATTATGCTCATGTTCCATGTGTTGCTCACTCAATAAATCTGGTAGTTCAGGGATTCCTAGATGAGGAAGGCACTACTGTACATATGTGTGTTGGTTTGGCCAAAAGGTTTGTAAAAGTCACTGTAGCCATTCTAAAATAAAGGCATGGAAGCTGTTATGGAACATTCAGCAGTGGAACCACTTTCTCCTCTGCCAGCTGAAACAAAATGTGGCAGCAAGATGGAATTCCACTTATTACATGATGGAATGGCTGTTACAACAATAGAAGACTATCCACAAGTATGTTGCTGAGCATGGTACTGGCAAGAAAGGCAAACATTAGCCCAAATCTGTTGTGCCTGATGGAGGCCCTCTGCACAGTGCTGAAGCCCTTTGGGAGGCCACAAGGGTTGTAAGTGCTGATGTAGCTGGTCTAAGCCAGGTACTCCCTCATTGCCCTTGATAAGCTGCATCTTTTTTCTGTGAAAACTCAGTATCAGGACAAGGAGGATACCATTGCTGTCAGTCTAGTAGAAAGGATAAGATCATGTTTCTGGGTGATCGTGTTTCAGAAATGCGTGCACATGACTACTACATCATGGCTGCTCTCCTGGACCCTTGGTTTAGGACACATTTGAGACATTCTTTGATGCACAAGAAGGCAATAAGGATCAGCAGTCCTATAAAGTCTGCTTATCCATCTGGTTTGTGCATATCTGACACAAAACAAGACCAGGAACATAAAACAGAGCAGAACAACAACTCCCATCATCATCCCTTGCAATTGCATTGACAGGCCAAGTGGAGGAAAGGGAAGGAGGAGGATCTAATGTGTTTCCACTGGTGCTGCTGAATGTCACAGGAGCTACTCATTTTATCTCCAAGTCAACCTACTACTGCTGCTACACCCCCAGAGGACAGCCATTGATGACAAACCATTATGGAACACCTGTCTGACTATATCTAAAAAGCATGGCAAGTCAGTTTCTGACACAGTGGTGCCTAAGATGTCAGCAAACAAAATGGTGCAGGATAGTCTGGATGGGAGCATGCCACTAACAGGAAGAGATGAGCTTGTAGTGGTACCATAAAAAACATTTAACCCTCTCTATGACACAGGTAGCTGTCAAACACTTCAGTTGCCCACCTACTAATACATAGAGGAGTTTGTTATAGAGGGTTCTTTATGAGGGAGCACTACTCAGAATTCTGAGTACTGCAAGTAGTATTGTCACCAACAGGAAAACATGCCTTTTGACCTAAAATGTAGAAATGCTCCCTGTTTTAAAAATATTCTCCCTCCTTTTCCAAAGCCCTTTTGCCACTGTTTATTGATTATGAATCTCATACACTTCAACTGGGTTAAAACAGAGGAGGACAATAAGGAGGCTTCTGTGTTCATTAATTGTTTGGAACCAGTAGCCCACACACAACACACACACACACACACAGTGTTGCCCATGAAACCAGTGTGCACAACATTTATCCGTGGCATAACGAGGAGCCTTGCCCATGCCCATGCGTGGCATTGCCCAAGTGAGCACACAATTTTGGAACCAGTAGCCTACACACACACACACACACACTCACACTCAGTGTTGCCCATGAAACCAGTGTGTACAACATTTATCCGCAGAGCATACGAGGAGCCTTGCCCATGCCTACGCGTGGCATTGCCCAAGTGAGCACACAATTTTGGAACCAGTAGCCTACACACACACACACACACACACACACACACACACACACACACTCAGTGTTGCCCATGAAACCAGTGTGCACAACATTTATCCGTGGCATAACGAGGAGCCTTGCCCATGCCCATGTGTGGCATTGCCCAAGTGAGCACACAATTTTTGGAACCAGTAGCCCACACTGAGTGATGCTGCAGTATTGTGTTCACTCTGTCTTCTTCAGATTAATATTTTGTGAATTTGTGGCAGGACTACATAGTCGAATAAGTCATTTGTGAGGCAAAGGCCATGGCAAAATAGGAAGCCTTCATTTCGGCACTGTCCCAATGGGTACACAATTTTGAAACAGTAGCCCACACTGTGGGATGCTACACTGTTGTCCTCATTCAGTTTTCTTCAGATTAATGTTTTGTGAAGTTTTGCCAGGTCTTTACAGGCTGAATGAATAATATTTGGGGGCAATGTTACCCATGAAACCAATGTCAACAACACATCCAAATATCTATAGCATAATCGGAAGCCTTATCCATGTGTAGCACTGTCCCCATGAACACACAATTTTGGAAGCAGTAGCCTGTGCTGTGGGATGTAAGTGACATTTTGTCGGCATACATAGGCCTTACAGACCATTTTATTTTAAGCATTGTAAATCACATATTCTGGTTTACTAGTATTGTCCATGTTTGACACTGACAAATGGACACAATGTTTGGAACCAGTAGCCCTCAATGTGGGCCACTTCATCATCCTGCTATTTTGGGTGCATCATCAGCCCAGTGCCATATGTTATTTCATTTTATCCCATTTTCTAATGCCTTTTAATGACTGAACCAATGTGAAGAAGTCCACCAGTAAGATAACATTTGTAATCTTTACCTGATTTGATGGTCAGAGTTCACATGGTCAAACTTTGGGAAGTTCAGACAGCCTGAATATATATATATATGTATGTATGTGTGTGTATATATATATATATATATATATATATATATATATATATTGTCCGTGGCTCACTGTCCTGACACACACCTGCCGGGCACTATTGCCTGACAGGTGCAGTGTCCCGATAAGCGATTATGCGAAGGAGACATGCCCGATAAAGAGGGACGGTAAGGTAGCGGATGTGACAGCTTGCCTTACCCCTGAAAACACCATCAGATCTGGAAGCATGCACCATTGGACCCATGTTCTGGTCTGGCCACATACTTTGCGTCTTGCTTAACTGTTAGTTTTTACTCTGGGGTCCGCTCCCCTCGAGTTAGTTGTCAGTTATGGGTGAAGCCCCTGCATGTGGGGTGCGGGGGCACAGCCCCCTCATTAAAAAGAAATGCCATTTGTTGCCATGTTGCCTGACATTACGTCGGGCAGTGGTGCTGTTGGGATTGTACAGTTCAGTTATCTGGGCTCGTATCCTGAGTGTCAGGATACCGAGTTTCAGATAACATACTATATCATATATAGCTGCATGGTAGTGCAGCTGTTGTTAGAGCTGCCTGGCCACCCTATGTTAAACCCAAATTCTGCACTTTAATAACTTTGCAACCATACGAAGGAGTTACCTGAAAGTTTGCATGCGTGGTCTGATACCATATATCTCTGGATCTGGCAAGTTGTGTTACAGTTGGATGTACGATTGGGAGCACCCAAAAATGCCAATAAACCCAGACATTTTGGCCATTTCTTTGCTCAGGGCTACAGCCCAAACTGTTTGTCTGTCTGGTCTGAAATTCTCAGGGAATATGTAGTCTGGGTTACTGATGTGCCTTTTGAAGATTTGGTGAAAAAATATCAATCCATTCAAAAGTTATTCAGATTTAATTTTCCCATTATAGTCAATGGGAAAAATAGATGTGCCTCTTGAAAGCTGCTGCCAATACATTTTACTGTCGCAAGTGTCCTCTGTACTGTCGTATGGCTGCCATCTTGTTTTCAGTTAACGTTGGAGAAAAACAGCTGTAGTTTAATTTTCCTGCCCCTAGGTAAACACTGACAGTTGTGTTTACCGAATCGGGACATGAGGAACACAGTGCTGCTGTATTTTGAGGTAGTCACCTCCCCAGAAATGCATTTGGTGATCGGACCCAGTAGTGTCGCAAATTGAGAAAATGGATGCAACACTTTCACAAATTGTGACACTGTTGTGCTCGTTCTTTCAAATATTTTGTGAAAGTGTCGCAATTTATACACTACTGCCCCAAAACCAACATTCTTTGTCACTTCACTGCAAATAAGCTGCGGGCTGTTAGTTGAAATTTGCAGGCGGCAAGCCCTGCTCCTACAGATGTGCTTTTTGGTGGTTTGGTGAACAAATATTCATTGGTTCCATAGTTACGTTGTTCCAAAATTGAGAAATTTCCATAGGGTAACATTGCGGTGCCCGGAGCATTTCAGTGCCTGTATCTTGAAAATGATTTGATATACACATTTTGCTAGGTGGACTAAGCCTGCATGGAGGTTTCCAGTCGTGATTACAACTGCAGTGGAATATTTTTCATAGTTGCTATGGTTACTGAGGTATTGCAAAATTAATTTTACAAGGATTCCTTTTCAGGACTATGAGGGCTGCGGTATGTCTCCATACTTATGTGTAAGTGGGAGCATACATTGAGGTCAGGCCTCACATACTATACCACTATGCAAAAATGGGCAGCGTGATGGAAGTTTCAGAGCCCGAAGGCTCCCACAAACACACCAATTACATTACACTTTCTCAAAAAGAAGGGAAATTCATTGCAAAACGCCATTGATGCATCAGTTAGGGTTATTGGCATAGTGACAAAAGTTTGGAAATTCAATGTTAGTGTTCCCCCTACCACCCCCACTCCACACACCAACAGGTATCAGGACATGCCATTGGGTCATCAGGCCTAACTCTCCTCCATTCTCCTATGCTGTAGTGTCAGCTTGTTTACACAAGGAATGGGGAAAGTCCCATGGCACGCCTAACATCAATTTCCAAACTTTTGTTACTGTGCTATCAACCCTAACTGATGCATGAACTGAGTTTTTGCAATGAATATATATATATATAAAATCTATATAATCTAAGGTGACATGGCAGTAAAGAATATTGTTGGGGCAGGAATACCAGTGTCTGCCAGTATCAGATCACTGGCAGATACCATTAGAGGATCTCTTATGATATATTTCTGCCTAATGAATGGACAGTGCATAATTTGTTTTGGCCAGTCATTTCAAAACCTCAGTAAAACCCCAAAGTCATTGCAGTGTCCAGTGAAAACAGTAGGCAGCACACTCGCCTCTGAGGCCGGAGATCAGAGGGCTGTGGGTTCAGTTCCACATTTGGCACTTGGGTTAATATCCCAATACTGACACTGTAGTGCAGAAGTATGAAGGGTGCTGCACTTGAGGGTGCCATCCTTCGATGAGACGTTAAACCAAGGTCCCATCTGCCTGGATTGGTAGTAGTTCAGGTGGATGTTAAAGATTCCATGGCACTTATCGAGACAGGGGCAATTTCCCCAGTGTCCTGGCCAAATTTCCCTCATATACTAAAATACCACCAACAGCTTAATCTGGTTCAAAGTCAGTTGGCATTCATCTGTACCCTCCCGAGTCGTGCCTGAAAATAGGCAGAATTTGTCTCGTGCACTTACCGGTCAACAAAACTAAATAAAAATAAAAACTTATTTCCAAAATAGTACTTCAAATTGGAGATTACTAATGTGCTCGAGGTCCTCTGCTATGAATCATGCATTAACTACACACTCTATGGTTGTTTACTTTGATTGTACAGAGAGAATGTACTTCATTAATAACAAGTTCTCCACACACCTCTCTTAGTAGCACCCAAGGTTTCGTGTTTCAGCACAGGTGCATGTCTCTCATACATGGAACCATGTGAGAAACTATTCTATACTATAGTAATAAACTGCAAACACTGTAAGGTGTGTAACCACTTCACCACAAAATGAGTTCCTGTCTTGTTTTCTCGCCTGAACTTTTAGGCGGCAAGTGATAGCGTCTGCCTAGTGTCAACACATCTACCCTTTTGTGCAGATTTGAAAGATTCCTGTTATGTTTAGTGTGTGCAAGCTGGCTGGGGTGAGGCCTGAGGGTATGCTGTCGCTACAGCGACAATTTTACTGCGCCCGATAGTACAGCGACAGGTCACTGTAGTGTCGGCGTGGGACCCCAGCAGTGCTTTCCGGGGTCTTGCACCTCCTGAATCAACTCCAGCTCAGGTTGATTATTTTAGTTACAGGGGTGCAGGGGTATTCTCCATGGAGGGTGAGAGGGCAAAGCCCCAAAGAAAACATAGTCTCAAGTGACTGGCTTTATGGTGACCGCAATTGCGGTTGACATAAAGGTGTTGCTGTAACGTCAGTCAACAACTAATTTGTCGACCAACTGTCATGGATCCAGGCCTGAGTAATGACATGTCAAACAGAATGTAGTACAAGTTAAATAATATTCTAGTCAGTTTAGCCACCCAACACACACGCACACACACACACACACACACACACACACACACACACACACTTACATACCTATGCTGCTTTGTGCTGGGTTTGAGGATTTTAATATGTTTGTGTTTACAGCAGCCACACAAATTGGAAAACTTGCCTTCTGTATCATTTATGCATCCCACAGAACATATTCTTTTTTTTTTCTTATCAAGATTTAAATGACTTCACATATTCACTCACTACGGTATATAATTAAAAGAGTTCAAATGTATCTACTCTCAGACAGCTGAAGCAGCAGTAACTGCGTATCATTATAAGAGTCACCTCGTGGTGAAAAGAAAGTGGCAGCAATTGAGAGCAGCATTTCAGAAAGTCTGATCCTGGCTTCCCAGATGGTCACTTTAGTTGAGGGCTTCTTTTATCATTGCCAGATTTCACCCTTTCTTGAAGCTGAAGGTGTTGATTCAAGGAAGGTTACTGCTAAGTTTTGATATGCATGACCTGGCTATGGTTTTAACACTTCTCAGTGCCATTTTACTTTGATTTAACACTAGCAGAGCCTAGGCTGAAACATAGTATATCAATTATATTTATGTAGTACTGTTCATGCACTATATGCAAAGTGTTTTACAAGAGTTTGTTTACACAGGCTAGAATAGCCATGATGCTACATCTCATTTCCAGTGGGGTCCTGCTTCTGCATATGTCAAACTACACCTCCCAATACTGTTGGCAATTTGATTTTTATTCCTGGGATTGCTCTATCCTCGGTCCTTGAAATTATAAAGAATACACATGACTATTCTGAACTTTGTACCTTTAGCACAGCACTTGGGAGCCAATCAGCTGACTAGTTATTCATGTATCTTGTCTAAACAGAGGAAGAAACAGAAGAAGAAGAGGAAGAAGTAGCAGAAGAAGGTGAAGAGTTTGAGGATGTTCATACCGAGCAGTCTGATGCAGAAGAGGAGGAAGCTGGGGCAGTGCCTCAGCAGTCTCAGCCTGAGCCACACCCAGAGCCCAGCCCTGCCCCCGATGGCTGTGACGGAGAAACCTCTAGTGGCTGCAACAGATACTGCTCACCAAGTAAGTGTTCGGTGTTGTGCTACCCAGCTGCAGATCAGCACGGAGATTAGTTTCAGATTTGTTCAAAAGAGTATCTTGAGATTTGACACCTTCATAACAAATTTTATGTCAATGAAAATATCAAAGCTACAGAAATTCAGAATACACATAAGGAGCCAGAAGAACTGTGGGTCACCCTGGAAACAGGAAATGGGACAGCCATACAAACGGGGTTGTGTACAGGCCTCCAGACCAGGGAAGGACATAGACACATTACTGTTACAAGATATACAGAACATGACAGCTAAAGGGGGTTCTGATAATGGGAGACTTCAACATGCCAGATACAGATTGGTCAATACCAGCAGGACATCTGCCAGAACTAGACACATGGGTTCCCTGCAGGGGAGGGCCTCAAACAACTGATACAACAACCCACTAGAGACAGGCTACGCTAGATCTAGTACTGACTAACAGGAAAGGATCACAGATCTCCAGGTCGAAGATCACCTGGGGCCAGTGACCATCACATGGTATAGTTCAATTTGGCCACTAAAACAAAATCATCCCATTCCAAGGCAAAATTATGGGACTTCAGAGGAGATGACTTTGATAAAATGGCCAACAGAGTTAAAAGGTAGCCCTGGCAAAAAGAAATATAGGTGAGGGGTACAGGCAAAGTGGGCAAGCTTTAAAGATGCAATACTCGAAGCAATATCCCATTGTGTTAGTGAGAAAAGGAAGTGCAAGAAGAAGAAACCACTTTGGTTCTCAAACACAGTAGCAGTAAAGGTCAGAGCCAAAATGCTGGCCTTCAGGAAATATAAGGGCAGCAGGATGAAGATAGGAGACATACCAAACTTTCCTAAGGTAAGCAGGAAAGGCAGTAAGGCAGGCAAAGACCCAAACTGAGGAAACACTAGCACTAACAGTAAAAGAAGGTGGCAAGACTTTCTATAGATACATTAGTAAAAGGAGAAAGTCCAGAGGGGTATTGCTAGGATCAAAGGGATAAGGAGGCATGTGAGGAGGAGGACCATGTAAAAGCATCTATCCTATATAGATACTTCTGTGCAGTATTTACTGAAGAGAAGGTAGGCAGGGGCCCACAGCCTGCACCATGGACAAAGGGGAGGGAGGTGTGCATTAGTCCCTTCACAAGAAAGGTCCTACAAGAGCTCGATAAGCTCAGGGTGGACAAGGCAATGGGACCTGATGGCATACATCCCAGGGTACTAAAGGAGCTAAGGGTGGAACTGAGCCATTATCAGAACTGTTTAGTGAGTCTCTGAGGACAGGAAAGGTCCCAGAAGACTGGAGAAGGGTCTCATGTGATCCTGCTCCACAAGAGTGGTAGCAGGGAGGAGGCAGGGAACTACATACCAGTCAGTCTTACCTCAGTAGTGGGCAAGATTATGGAGACACTCCTTAAGGAAAGGATAGTGCAACACCTGGAATCTATAGGACACAGGATCTAAGACAGCATGGGTTTACAAAGGAAGGTCCTGTCAAACTAATCTCATAGATTTCTTTGACTGGGTGACCAGAGTGGTGGACCAAGGGCAGTTGATGTTGCCTACCTTGACTTCAGCAAAGCTTCGATACTGTTCCACATAGAAGATTGATTAATAAGCTGGGTAGGCTAGGGTGGGTCAGATGTTGGTCAACTGGGTGGCAAACTGGTTGACAGGCAGAAAACAGAAGTGGTGGTAAATGGTATACCGTCAGAAGAGATGCAAGTCACAGTGGGGTACCTCAGGGATCAGTCCTGGGACCAGTCCTCTTCAATGTCTTCATCAGTGACATTGCAGATGGACTGGAGGTAAGATTTATCTGTTTGCAGATGACACCGAGATCTGCAACAGAGTAGATGATCCAGATGGTGTGGGCAGAATGAGAAGAGATCTGGATAAACTAGCAAAATGGTTGGAACAGTGGCAACTGGGTTTAACGCAAAGAAAGTGCAAGATCATGCACATAGGGAAGAGAAACCCTGAAGCCACCTATAGGTTGGGAGGGAGTTTCTAGCAGTCACAAGGGAAGAAAGAGACTTGGGTGTCATCATCACCTATGACCTGAAATCATCCAAGCAGACCTCTAAAGCAGTAGGTAAGGCTAGTGGGATGTTGGGGTGTATTATAGTCGGAAGAGGTAATAATCCTCTTTACAAGACACTGGTTAGGCCCCATCTGGAGTACTGTGTGCAGTACTGGAGGTCACACCTTCACAAGGACATTAACCAAATTGAGGCAGTCTAGAGAAGGCAACCAAAATGGTGCATGGACTGCATCAGAAAACATATGAGGACAGATTAACTGAACTCAATATGTATACCCTAGAGCAAAGGAAGGAGAGAGGTGATATGATCGAAACATTCAAACACCTTAAGGGCATTAACAAGGTGAAAGAGTCTAATCAATATAAGACAAATAGCAGGACAAGAGGACACAGCATGAGATTAGAGGGAGGCCGATTAAGGGGTAATGTAAGGAAGTTCTTTTCACAGAAAGGGTGGTGGATGCATGGAACGGCCTACCTCAGTAAGTGGTGGATATGAATACAGTGCAGGGCTTCAAACAGGCATGGGATAGGCATAAGGGAGCAATACAGATGAGTATGAATAGATAGGCCATTGACAGAGCAAGGCCTATGGCACAATTCATAAGGTAGAAAAGAAATGGGCAAACTGGATGGGCCTTGCGGTCCTTATCTGCAGTCAGCTTCTATGTTTCTATGTTCCTGTGTTTCTAAATTAAGCTTTCATTTGCTTGTTTACGTTATAACTTACTGTATTATTTAGGCTTTCTTTTATATGTTTGGACGTTATAGTGCTTTTACTGTATTTTTTCTGCCTTGACTCATCTTTGCTGATTTTGAGATTTATTTATTTTTCTTTTGTTACTTTTAATTTATTTTGAATTATCATAACTGTTTGCTTGGGTGTGCAGCAAATCAAATATTTTCCTGAATACTACAAAATTCAGCTTTTTGTTATTCAGCACTGAATCATGAGTGGTATCTATTATTTATGTTGTTGTATTCGGGGGTACTTTAAAATGTAAAAGAACAAAACAAAGCATAAAGCCCTCCCTAGGTAGCCAGGAATAGTCCCATAGCCACAAAACCTCAGTGGTCGCCTCCTCCACCCTCCTTCACTGGTCTCTCCCTTTACCAATCCCTTCTGTTTTTCTATCACATAAATATATCCTGTAGTTTTGTTAAGGGAGTTGGCACCAAAACAGCTTCTGACATCATCTTTTTAACATCTCCCTTCCTAGCTGGATTTGCCCCCAGTCCTAACTGGCCACATTTGTCAAGGACCCGGACATCTACGTACTGGAAAGAGGTGATGACAGTCTAAATCCTAGCTAGCCAGCTTGTCCCCATCCCTCCCTAACCCAATCAGACAGCCATTGCAATATGCAACATGCCTGGGGGTGGATTATCTGTCATTTGGTGACACTAAGCAGACTGAGCAATCTGTCTGTTCAGCGTCATCAAATGATGCCTGATCATTCCTCACCCCTCACTCCTGGGTATGCTGCATATCACCTGACAGCAGACGGAGCAATCAGTCTGTTCAGCATCACCAAATGATGCCCAATCAATCCTCCCTGTCACTCCGGCATGCTGCATATCAGCTTGACAGCGGATGGAGCAATCAAGTCTGTTCAGCATCACCAAATGATGCCCGATCAATCCTCCCCATCACTCCTGGGCATGCTACATTTCAGCTGACAGCAGATGGAGCAATCCAGTCTGTTCAGCATCACCAAATGTTACCTGATCATTCCTCCACCTCCATCTTGGGCATGTGGCATATCAGCTGACAGCAGACAGAGCAATCAGTCTGTTCAGCATCACCAAATGATGCCCGATCAATCCAACCCATCCAGTAGCGGCTCTAGCCACAGATGGTTACCAGGGCACAGCTGGGGCACAACAGATGGCAGCCAGGGCACTGATATATTGTTACTATGGAGAGCTCTGCACCATGGGGCACCCACTGGAGCACAGCATTTTTACGGGGCATATGCCTGGTGGGCCCTGGTGTAGAGCCGCCACTGACCCCATCACTCCTGGGTGTGCTGCTTATCAGCTGACAACAGATGGCGTAATCAGTCTGTCCAGCATCATCAAATGATGCCTGATCATCCCCCTTCCTTTGTATGCTGCATATCAGATGATGGCAGACAGAGCAATCAGTCTGTTTTGCATCACCCAATGATGCCCACTCATTCCTCCCTTATCACTTCTGGGCATGCTGCATATCAGCTGACAGCAGACAGAGCAATCAGTCTGTTCAGCATCACCAAATGATGCCCGATCATTCCTCCCCGTCACTCCTGGGCATGCTGCTTATCAGCAGACAGCAGATGGAGTAATCATCTGTTGAGCATCACCAAATGATGCCCAATCATTCCTCCCCTCCATCCTGGGTGTGCTGCTTATCAGGGACAGCAGATGGAGCAATCAGTCTGCTTAGCATCACCAAATGATGCCCGATCAATCCACCCCATCACTCCTGGGTTGCTGCATATCAACTGACAGCAGATGGAGCAATAAGTCTGTTCAGCATCACCAAATGATGCCCGATCATTCCTCCCTGTCACTCCTGGGCATGCTGCATATCAGCTGACAGCAGATGGTGCAGTCAGTCTGTTCAGCATCACCAAATGATGTCGATCATTCCTTCCATGTCACTCCTGCGCATGCATATCAGTTGACAGCAGAGAAGCAATCAGTCTGTTCAGCATCACCAAATGATGCCCAATTATTCCTCCCTCCATCCTGGGTGTTCTGCTTATCAGCTTACAGCAGATGGTGCAATCAGTCTGTTCAGCATCACCAAATGATGCCCGATCATTCCTCCCCTGTCACTCCAGGGCATGCTGCATATCAGCTGACAGCAGACGGAGCAATCAGTCTGTTCAGCATCACCAAATGATGCCCGATCATTCCTCCCCCATCACTCCTGTGCAGGCTGCATATCATCTGACAGCAGACAGAGCAATCACTGTATTCAGCATCACCAAATGATGCCCGATTATTCCTCCCCATCACTCCTGTGCAGGCTGCATATCAGCTGACAGCAGACAGAGCAATCACTGTATTCAGCATCACCAAATGATGCCCGATTATTCCTCCCCATCACTCCTGTGCAGGCTGCATATCAGCTGACAGCAGACAGAGCAATCAGTCTCTTCAGCATCACCAAATGATGCTCATCATTCCTCCCCATCACTCATGGGCATGCTACATATCAACTGACAGCAGATGGAGCAATCAGTCTGTTCAGCATCACCAAATGATGACCAATCATTCCTCCTCCTCCATCCTGGGCGTTCTGCTTATCAGCTGACAGCAGATGGAGCAATCAGTCTGTTCAGCATCACCAAATGATGCCCGATCAATCAACCCATCCAGTAGCAGCTCTAGCCACAAATGGTTACCAGGGCACAGCTGGGGCACAACAGATGGCAGCCAGGGCACTGATATATTGTAACTATGGAGAGCTCTGCACCATGGGGCACCCACTGGGGCACAGCATTTTTACCGGGCATATGCCTGGTGGGCCCTAGTGTAAACGCCACTGACCCCATTACTCCTGGGTGTGCTGCTTATCAGCTGACAGCAGATGGAGTAATCAGTCTGTCCAGCATCATCAAATGATGCCTGATCATCCCCCTTCCTTCGTATGCTGCATATCAGGTGATGGTAGATGGAGCAATCAGTCTGTTTTGCATCACCCAATGATGCCCTCATTCCTCCTTGTAACTTCTGGGCATGCTGCATATCAGCTGACAGCAGACAAAGCAATCAGTCTGTTCAGCATCACCAAATGTTGCCGATCATTCCTCCCCATCACTCCTGGGCATGCTGCTTATCAGCAGACAGCAGATGGAGCAATCCGTCTGTTGAGCATCACCAAATGATGCCCAATCATTCCTCCCTCCATCCTGGGTGTGCTGCTTATCAGGGGACAGCAGATGGAGCAATCAGTCTGCTTAGCATCACCAAATGATGCCCGATCATTCCTCTCCCCTCACTCCTGGGTGTGCTGCTTATCAGGGGACAGCAGACGGAGCAATCAGTCTGTTCAGCATCACCAAATAATGCCTGATCAATCCACCCCATCACTCCAGGGGTTGCTGCATATCAACTGACAGCAGACGGAGCAATCAGTCTGTTCAGCATCACCAAATGATGCTCGATCATTCCTCCCACATCACTCCTGGGCATGCTGCATATCAGTTGACAGCAGACAGAGCAATCAGTCTGTTCAGCATCACCAAATGATGCCTGATCATTCCTCCCCTCACTTCTAGGCATGCTGCATATCAGCTGACAGCAGATGGTGCAGTCAGTCTGTTCAGCATCACCAAATGATGCCGATCATTCCTCCCGTCACTCTTGGGCACGCTGCATATCAGCTGACAGCAGATGGAGCAATCACTTTGTTCAGCATCACCAAATGATGTCTGATCATTCCTTCCATGTCACTCCTGGGATGCTGCATATCAGCTGACAGCAGACGGAGCAATCAGTCTGTTCAGCATCCCAAATGATGCCAATTATTCCTCCCCTCCATCCTGGGTGTTCTGCTTATCAGCTGACAGCAGACGGAGCAATCAGTCTGTTCAGCATCACCAAATGATGCCCGATCATTCCTCCCAACTCACTACTGGGCATGCTACATATCAGCTGACAGCAGACAGACCAATCAGTCTGTTCAGCATCACCAAATGAAGCGCAATGATTCCTCCTGCATCACTCCTGATTATGATGCATATCAGCTGACAGTAGACAGAGCAAGCACTCTGTTCAGCGTCACCAAATGATGCCCGATCAATCCTCCCTCCTCACTCCTGGGCATGCTGCATATCAGCTGACAGCAGGCGGAGCAATCAGTCTCTTCAGCATCACCAAATGATGTCAGATCAATCCTCCCCGTCACTCCCGGGCATGCTGCATATCAGCTTGACAGCGGATGGAGCAATCAAGTCTGTTCAGCATCACCAAATGATGCCCGATCATTGCTCCCCGTCACTCCCGGCATGCTGCATATCAGCTGACAGAAGATGGAGCATTCAGTCGGTTCAGCATCACCAAATGATACCCAATCAATCCACCCCATCACTCCTGGGCATGCTACATATCAGCTGCTAGCAGATGGAGCAATCAGTCTGTTCAGCATCATCAAATGATGCCCGATCAATCCTCCCCATCACTCCCGGCATGCTGCATATCAGCTTGACAGCGGATGGAGCAATCAAGTCTGTTCAGCATCACCAAATGATGCCCAATCATTGCTCCCCATCACTCCGGGAATGCTGCATATCAGCTGACAGCAGGCGGAGCAATCAGTCTGTTCAGCATCACCAAATGATGCCCGATCATTCCTCCCAACTCACTCCTGGGCATGCTACATATCAGCTGACAGCAGACAGACCAATCAGTCTGTTCAGCATCACCAAATGATGCCTGCTTATTCCTCCCACCTCACTCCTGGGCATGCTACATATCAGCTAACAGGAGGCAGAGCAATCAGTCTGTTCAGCATCACCAAATGATGCCCGATCATTCCTCCCTGTTATTCCTGGGCATGCTACATATCAGCTGACAGCAGATGGAGTAATCAGTCTGTTCAGCGTCACCAAATGTTGCCCGATCATTCCTCCCAACTCACTCCTGGGCATGCTGCATCTCAGCTGACAGAGCAATCAGTCTGTTCAGCATCGCCAAATGTTGCCCGATCATTCCTCCCACATCACTCCTGGGTATGCTATGTATCAGCTGACAGGAGACGGAACAATCAGTCTGTTCAGCATCACCAAATGATGTCTGATCATTCCTCCCCTTACTCCTGGGCATGCTGCATATCAGCTGACAGTAGACGGAGCAATCAGTCTGATTAGCATCACCAAATGATGTCTGATCATTCCTCCCCCGTCACTCATGGGCATGCTGCATATCAGCTGACAGCAGACGGAGCAATCAGTCTGATTAGCATCACCAAATGATGTCTGATCATTCCTCCCCCGTCACTCATGGGCATGCTACATGTCAGCTGACAGCAGATGGAGCAATCAGTCTGTTCAGCATCACCAAATGATGTCTGATCATTCCTCCCTCTCACTCCAGGGCATGCTGCATATCAGCTGACAGCAGACGAACAATCAGTCTGTTTAGCATCATCAAATGTTGTCTGATCATTCCTCTCCGTCACTCCTGGGTATGTTGTATATCAGCTGACAGCACATGGAGCAATCAGTCTGTTCAGCGTCACCAAATGATGCCAGATCATTCCTCCCCCTTACTCCTGGGCATGCTGCATATCAGCTGACAGCAGACAGACAATCAGTCTGTTCAGCATCACCAAATGATGCCAGATCATTCCTCCCACATCACTCCTGGTCATGCTGCATATCAGCTGACAGCAGACAGACCAATCAGTCTGTTCAGCATCACCAAATGAAGCGCAATGATTCCTCCTGCATCACTCCTGATTATGATGCATATCAGCTGACAGTAGACAAGCAATCACTCTGTTCAGCATCACCAAATGTTGCCTGACCAATCCTCCTCCTCACTCCTGGGCATGCTGCATATCAGCTGACAGCAGGCAGACAGTCAGTCTGTTCAGCATCACCAAATGATGCGTGATCATTGCTCCCCGTCACTCCGGGCATGCTGCATATCAGCTGACAGCAGGCGGAACAATCAGTCTGTTCAGCATCACTAAATGATGCCCGATCATTCCTCCTAACTCACTCCTGGGCATGCTACATATCAGCTGACAGCAGACAGACCAATCAGTCTGTTCAGCATCACCAAATGATGCCTGCTCATTCCTCCCACCTCACTCCTGGGCATGCTACATATCAGCTGACAGGAGACGGAGCAATCAGTCTGTTCAGCATCACCAAATGATGCCTGATCATTCCTCCCCTGTTATTCCTGGGCATGCTACATATCAGCTGACAGCAGATGGAGTAATCAGTCTGTTCAGCGTCACCAAATGTTGCCCGATCATTCCTCCCAACTCACTCCTGGGCATGCTGCATCTCAGCTGACAGAGCAATCAGTCTGTTCAGCATCGCCAAATGTTGCCCGATCATTCCTCCCACATCACTCCTGGGCATGCTACATATCAGCTGACAGAGGCGAGCAATCAGTCTGTTCAGCATCACCAAATGATGTCTGATCATTCCTCCCGTCACTCATGGGCATGCTACATGTCAGCTGACAGCAGATGGAGCAATCGGTCTGTTCAGCATCACCAAATGATGTCTGATCATTCCTCCCTGTCACTCCAGGGCATGCTGCATATCAGCTGACAGCAGACGGAGCAATCAGTCTGTTTAGCATCACCAAATGATGCCAGATCATTCCTCCCCTTACTCCTGGGCATGCTGCATATCAGCTGACAGCAGACAGACCAATCAGTCTGTTCAGCATCACCAAATGATGCCAGATCATTCCTCCCCTTACTCCCAGGCATGCTGCATATCAGCTGACAGCAGACGGAGCAATCAGTCTGATTAGCATCACCAAATGATGTCTGATCATTCCTCCCCCATCACTCCTGGGTATGTTGTATATCAGCTGACAGCACGCGGAGCAATCAGTCTGTTCAGCATCACCAAATGATGCCAGATCATTCCTCCCCCCTTACTCCTGGGCATGCTGCATATCAGCTGACAGCAGATGGAGCAATCAGTCTGTTCAGCATCACCAAATAATGCCCAATCATTCCTCCCACATCACTCCTGGTCATGCTGCATATCAGCTGACAGCAGACAGACCAATCAGTCTGTTCAGCATCACCAAATGAAGCGTAATGATTCCTCCTGCATCACTCCTGATTATGATGCATATCAGCTGACAGTAGACAGAGCAATCACTCTGTTCAGCATCACCAAATGTTGCCCGATCAATCCTCCCTCCTCACTCCTGGGGATGCTGCATATCAGCTGACAGCAGGCGGAGCAGTCAGTCTCTTCAGCATCACCAAATGATGCCCGATCATTCCTCCCCGTCACTCACGGGCATGCTACGTCAACTGACAGCAGATGGAGCAATCAGTCTGTTCAGCATCACCAAATGATGCACAATCATTCCTCCCGGCACTCATGGGCATGCTACATGTCAGCTGACAGCAGATGGAGCAATCAGTCTGTTCAGCATCACCAAATGATGACCGATCAATCCACCCCATCACGTCTGGGCGTGCTGCTTATCAGCTTGACAGCAGATGGAGTAATCAGTCTGTCCAGCATCATCAAATGATACCCGATCATTCCTCCCTCCATCCTGGATATGCTGCATATCAGCTGACAGCAGATGGAGCAATCAGTCTGTTCAGCATCACCAAATGATGTCTGATCATTCCTCCCCTGTTATTCCTGGGCATGCTGCATATCAGCTGACAGCAGATGGAGCAATCAGTCTGTTCAGCATCACCAAATAATGCCCGATCATTCCTCCCAACTCACTACTGGGCCTGCTGCATATCAGCTGACAACAGACAGACCAATCAGTCTGTTCAGCATCACCAAATGAAGCGCAATGATTCCTCCTGCATCACTCCTGATTATGATGCATATCAGCTGACAGTAGACAGAGCAGCACTCTGTTCAGCGTCACCAAATGATGCCCGATCAATCCACCCCATCACTCCTGGGCATGCTACATATCAGCTGACAGCAGGCGGGACAATCAGTCTCTTCAGCATCACCAAATGATGCCAGATCAATCCTCCCCATCACTCCTGGGCATGCTGCATATCAGCTGACAGCAGGCGAACAGTCAGTCTCTTCAGCATCACCAAATGATGCCGATCATTCCTCCTCCGTCACTCATGGGCATGCTACATGTCAACTGACAGCAGATGGAGCAATCAGTCTGTTCAGCATCACCAAATGATGCCGATCATTACTCCCTGTCACTCCAGGGCATGCTGCATATCAGCTGACAGCAGACGAGCAATCAGTCTGTTCAGCATCACCAAATGATGTCTGATCATTCCTCCCCGTCACTCCTGGGCATGTTGTATATCAGCTGACAGCAGGCGGACAATCAGTCTGTTCAGCATCACCAAATGATGCCGATCATTCCTCCCAACTCACTACTGGGCATGCTACATATCAGCTGACAGCAGACAGACCAATCAGTCTGTTCAGCGTCACCAAATGATGCCAGATCAATCCTCCCCATCACTCCTGGGCATGCTACATATCAGCTGATAGCAGATGGAGCAATCAGTCTGTTCAGCATCACCAAATGATGCCTGCTCATTCCTACCACCTCACTCCTGGGCATGCTACATATCAGCTGACAGGAGGACGAGCAATCAGTCTGTTCAGCATCACCAAATGATGCCCGATCATTCCTCCCTGTTATTCCTGGGCATGCTACATATCAGCTGACAGCAGATGGAGTAATCAGTCTGTTCAGCGTCACCAAATGTTGCCCGATCATTCCTCCCAACTCACTCCTGGGCATGCTGCATCTCAGCTGACAGCAGACAAACAATCAGTCTGTTCAGCATCGCCAAATGATGCCTTATCATTCCTCCACCTCACTCCTGGGCATGCTACATATCAGCTGACAGGAGGCAGAGCAATCAGTCTGTTCAGCATCACCAAATGATGCTCGATCATTCCTCCCCTCTCACTCCTGGGCATGCTGCATATCAGCTGACAGCAGACGGAGCAATCAGTCTGTTCAGCATCACCAAATGTTGCCCGATCATTCCTTCCCTATCACTCCTGGGCATGCTGCTTATCAGCTGACAGCAGGCGAACAATCAGTCTGTTTAGCATCACGAAATGATGTCAGGTCATTCCTCTCCCTCCCTCCTGGGCATGCTGCATATCAGTAGACAGCAGACAGAGGGGTGTGACAGAGTGCTTTGGTGAGAGAAGGTGGAGGACTGACTGTTTAGTTGGGATTTTGCCTACAATTGCTCCCCAGTCATGGATTAGGGGTCAAGGGAGGATGTTGACAACTATGGCCCTCTGGGGCTGGAGGCAATTTGGACTAGGCAGGAAGTGATTGATGCTTTGGAGGTTGGCCTGATTCCAGCTTCCCTTAATTAAAATAAAGGATTAATTTATGTGAATGGGAGGAAAGAAGGAGGGTGGTGGAGGCAGGTAGAAGACCACTGAGGGTGGTTGGTGGTGATAGGAGTATCTCTGACCACTGGAGAGGGAGAAATGCTTTTAAAGGCATGTCTTGCATGTTTTCACCCAGAGACTACTCAAATATTTGGAACTCCAGGAAGAATCTGTATGCTCTACTCATCAGAGAGGAGTAAGCCCTGCTATGAGATACAGTCCAAAAATCTGCTCTCCTCAGTGCAATGGCCACAAACAAAATTTAAATTGAAATTCAAAGTTTTAATGCGGGTACTGCAAGTACCTTAGCAGTTAACATTCAATACAAACGGCGGCTCTCCCATTTCTCAGACAAACAGTCCCTACACTTGACTAGTCAGCTGGTCTTCCTTGGGGTGGAGTGTGTATTTTCTGACCCTTCTTAAATAGCCATCATTAAATGAATAGGGCAACCCCTATTGTTTCAAATTATTATTACATTTATACTAGAAGTGGCTGTGGAGGCCCGGTGGTGTAGCGGGCTGAGGCACTGGCACCTTACCTCAAACCACACGGCGACCCGGGTTCGGGAACAGACTTGGAGGCGCCGGAGGTCGGCTAGGGGTAGGATAAGATTGAGTGTCCAAAGAACTGCTTTCCTGTCCTGGGGCTGGTTTGGGAATGCTCTCTTCAGCAGCTGCCCCCAGTGGAGACTGGAGGCACTGTGTGAGCAGTGCAATGAAGGGACCTAGAAAAAGCGGAAATTCCGCCTGGTGGCTGCTGGATGATGGCTCCCCATCCCCGATACCTCCGGTGCCTTGGCGAGCCTCCTTCCCTCAGCAGCATCCCTGGGCCCTGCTAGGTAGTGTGCTGGAGTCCTCCCGGTGCCTTCCCCTCCCAGGAGGACTCATCCAACAAGGTTACATCCGGGATATCCGGAGACTCGTCTCGATGTGAGGGTCAAGAAAGCTCGGGTAGGACTGACGGGGCTCAGGCAGACTTGCAGGAGCCTGAAGGAGTGGGGTCACCAGGGAGCAAGGAGGGAATAAACAAATAAAGGAAAAAAAAAAGAAGTGGCTGTGGAGGATTCAAACTTGATTGCATCAAATTACTAAAATAAATGCTTTTATACAAAATTATATTAGGGATGATTTTTATAATTAAATGAAATCCTTTAGTGCAATTAAAGACATTAATGATGGCAGTTTAAGATCCTTAGAGTTATTTCAAAAGCAACATTTAAAACTAGAGAAGGATGACTGAAATTCAATAACTAAAATTACACTTAGTTACAGTGGATGCTGACTGCATCTTTAAACCATTTATTAGTATAATAATAGAACATTTTCAGCTATATCTCATTTGTCCATTCTTATATACTTTTTAACACATACAGTATTCTCAAAAAATGATACAGTTCTATAAAACTAAGCTGACAGTATGTTTTAGTGCCACCTTGGATGTTTATACATATGCTTGTGTCCATTATTTAAATCCTATACACAAGGATTACTGGTAAAGAAATTTTTTAATAAGATTAAGTGGCTATGTTGAGTTACAAACATATTACCTTCTTAGTGACATTTCAGTCCCTTAACTCATTCTCATTGTTTAATTTGTCCATTACAAATTTACTAAACCTGCTCAAATCTTTAATGCCTGAGAATGTTGCCTATTTATTAAACAAAAATAAAACTAAATATAAAAAGCTGTAAAAAACAGAGTAAAGAATGCACACATGTAGAATAGTGGATGGTTGACTATCACAACAAGGCTGTGTTTCATTGAGGGAGTTGATGATGTCATAGAGACCTCGGGAAGCGAAGCTCAGGAGGTCTCCATTGCATCGTCAACTCTGAATGAAACACAGACAATTAATGAATGAGACAACTATCCACTATTTTTATAGTATATGGTTTCCCCAAAATGGAGACAAGGTTCATACCTTGCGTTGACACTCCTGCACTGGTCCTCACTCGAGTTCCAAGATACTAGTCCTCCTGACTGCAGTTATGCTGTTCTGATCACATCCCGAATAAAGCAGCAGGGTATTAATCACTGCGGTCCCGCTCTACTTTCACTGTAACTGTGCCAGAGATTAAAAAAATAAACAAAAAAACCTGCAAATTGAGAGTTTGGATACACGGAGCCGATTATGGCAGTCCGTTGCCCAAACTGTCTGCTCACCCGACTGCTTGCTAACTGATAGCCATTTTAGAATGTATTTTTTAAACAGTGCCTGTTTCCACCAATCAGGTAGGAGCTCAAGGGGCAAAAGTTGTTGTACTATCGATGTGGCGTCAGAGCGATAGTACAACAACTTTGTTCTTTCAACAGTCCTACAACAGGATTTGGAAACCATCGTTTTCCATCCACAGTAAACCCTGACCATATACTATAAATCCTTTTCCATTCAATTGATGAAAATACCATCTATGAAGAAGGGACATTTTGTGCCTAAAGCGGAAAGAAGTGCATATTTCTCAAAATATTAGATGCTGATAAGGACTTGATCCTATTACCGACTCATAACCTAATTATTGCAATACAACATTTTATAGCTTTGAATTTAATTAATAACGTCAGATGCTGAATGTAGAACTTGGCGAGGCAGTGATCATGCCCTTTACTGTGTCCATATCACGTTCAGGATCCACCAATCTTCATCAAAGAATCAAGGGATGAAACTATAAGAAAGTAAAGGAGATAGATTAGTAACAATTATTACTCTCGGTGGAACCTGTGTTCCTTTTCCGTCTTCGGATGAGACATTAAACCGAGGTCCCATCTGCCTGTTCTAGTGGTTGTTCAGGTGGACGTTAAAGATCCCATGGCACTTATCGAAAAGAGTAGGGAAATTTCCCGGTGCCTGGCCAAATTTCCTCTATTCACTAGAAATACCACCAACAGCTAATCCTTTTCAGTTTCAGTTGGTTACCATCTGTATCCCTCGGGTCACCCTGAAAAAGGGACTTCTAGTCTCTAGTGGCTTACCGGTCAACAAAATTCAATAAATAAATAAATAAATAATATTATTTGTAAGGTTTCATTTCTGGATAAACACAACACTTTTTAACTCTCACTTATTGCTTCTGCTTTTCTTCTTTTTAAGGAATGGTTTGAGATCCCATTCTGTATTCAGTCCTTTAGGTTGTAAACTATTTAAAGTGAAAATCCAAAACTTTCCTTCTCAAAGTAAGTCTAACTGATTTAACCTTATCACCACCCTGGGACCACATCTGAGCTTGTTCTAATACCATGAATTTAGAGCCTTCTACACGATTGCTTTGGCTTTCTGTAAAATGTCTTGCAACAGGCTTTTATACAAGACCTGCCCTAATGTCATGAAAATGCTATTAGATTCTTGCTTACCTGGATGAATAGTTTTCCTATAAAGTAATTTGCTTGGACACCAACGTGAGTACACAACATAAGTGCTGTTGCAATTTAAGAATGTTTAAATTTTTACTTTATATTCACAACCCTCTAACTTGAAGGTCTTTCCTTGGTTGCAGTAATCACACATGTTGCACCTACCGCATTTATACATGCCTATAGGGAGGAGGTAGCCAGTTGTTACGCAGTGGGTGGTGGTGGTTCACACCTGCTGTGGACGAGTTTATCCTTAAGATTGTCTGCTCTGGAAAATGTAACCTTAGGAGTTAGTCCAACTCTTTTGCCAACAGAGGATCATTCATCAGAACTGGACAATATTTGCTAACAATGGCCCTATTTGTCCAGCCTTATTGCTGTACTGTGTAATGAAATTGGCTGGAGGGGGTTAAAGTCGGGGTCAGAGATTTGTATTTGCTGAGTTTCTTTATGTTTCTATTTAGGGTTTAACAGAAGGGTCCTGTCCATATTTCTTGCTTTTGATAATGCCTGTGTTAGAACGGTTCTATTATAACCTATTGACTCAAACCTACTAAGCATTTCAGCAGCTTAGGTTTCAAAATCCTCATTTCTAGAACAATTTCTCGTAGCCTCAGAAATTGACCATAGGGAATGGACCTGACCAGTGATGCTGGATGTAAACTGTCAGCTCTTAGTACATTATTAGTTGCAATAGACTTCCTAAAATGTTTAGACATTACTATGCTGTTCTCATCAACAAAAGGGTTAAATCAAGGAAATCTATTTGAGAGGCATTAGTACTGTGTGTGAATTTCAAATTCACATTGTTATTCTTGTTAAGCCAATCCATAAATACGCCAATCTCCTCCTGGTGCCTTTCCATACACAAAGTATATAATCTATATATCTATTCCAACAAATAATGTTGTTAAAAATAGATTTTGTGTTTCTGAAAAGATGACATTCTTTTCCCATGTACCCAGGAAGAGATGGGCATATGTAGGAGCCATTGCTGCCCCATGATCGAACTATGAAGCTGAAGATAATATTCTTTGTTAAAGTCAAAAAATTGTAATTCAACACAAACCTTAATGCTTACAATATAAAATATGTTGGTATTTCCTCATGCCTCATGTTTTACCTCATATACTATTCACATGCTGCAATACCATCTGAGTGTAAGATACTAGTGTACAGAGATTCAACATCTATCGCCAATTGAAATCTGATTCTCAGATGAAGCCACTATATTTTCAAGGACATGCATGGTATCCCTTAAATATGATTTAACATCAGAGTGGCATTTTTAAGAACAAATATATGAACTGATTAAGATTATCTGTTAGTGAGTTCATCCCTGAAATGATGAGACAACCTGGAGGGTTTTCAAGTTTTAATGGACTTCGGTAAAGTGTAAATGGTGGGTGTAACTGGGTTGTTATTCCATAAAAATTGTAATTCACTTTCAGAAATGTGTCCTAAACCTCTATCCCATTCTAATAATTCCTTTTGTAATCTACACTAGGATTAGTTCTTAATTTCTTATATTTTGCCTAAGCGTTCAGTTGTTCTTGACTGGTGTTAACATGTTTTCTGGGTCCATGACTGCACCATTACCTCCCTTATCAAAGGGCTTAATAACCACCTGAACCTTAGCCAGTTCTTTAAGTGCTTTCCTTTCAGCATAGTTTAAGTTTGGTCTGTTCCCCTCTGAGTTCTGTTTTAGTACTTTGTCAACCTCATTCAAGACAACTGTTTCAAAGCTTTTTATCAGTGGGTTAGTGGTCTTTAGACAAAACTCTGATGGGGATTTAAAGAAGTCTTTTCCGGTCCATTTGTAATGAAAATTCCTCTCATTTCCCATCAACACATTATCTACTAGTCCATGCATAGTATTTTCCTCTAACAGATACTCTAAGGTTTCCATATTTAAATCATCTGATGCCTGTAATGCTTCATCACAATCAGTATCACTTAAATTAACCAGCAAGTTCACCATGTCCGTAGTTTCCAACATTAAGTCCTGACCCACCTCTTCCCCACCCTCCCCAGCAACCCCATTAGCTTCATTAATTAATTCAAAGCCCATTATAGCAAGTTGTTTTACCATGATATTCTTTCAACCTGATCTTGAGAAAGAATTTAAATAAATCAATTTGAGTCTTAAATCTGTCTAGTTTACTGGTTGGAGCAAAGTTCAATCCCTTTAAAGTATTTTCACTTGATCATCAGTCAAAGTTACCTCAGACAGGTTAATGACTCTTAGTCCTTCTTGGTGCTGCTCTGAAGCTCTCTTTCAGCACCTGCCTTTCCTGCCTCTTCTGTTTTTCCTCCCTTTTTCTTTCTTTTCCTCCCCTTGGTCCTCCGACTGTATACTGGCTGTACTGTCTTTTTGTACTGAAAAACAATCCCTGCAAGTGCCTGGTTTGGGGCTTCCTTTTGCCTGAAAATTGTCAGCATCCACTGTAACTAAGTGTAATTTTAGTTATTGAATTTCAGTCATCCTTCTCTCTTGTTTTAAATGTTGCTTTTTGAAATAACTCTACTAAGGATCTTAAACTGCCATCATTAATGTCTTTAATTGCACTAAAGTTTCATTTGATTATAAACATCATCCCTAATATAATTTCGCATAAAAGCATTTGTTTTAGTAATTTGATGCAATCAAGTTGAATCCCTCCACAGCCACTTCTAGTATAAAATGTAATTATTATTTCAAACAATAGGCCGCCCTATTCATTTAATGATGGCTATTTAAGGAGGGTCATAAAATACCACTCCATCCCCTAAGGAAGACCAGCTGACTGGTCAAAGCGCAGGGAAGTGTTTCTCTGCGACACGGAGAGTGGTTGCTTTTAGTATTGACTGTGAACTGCTACGGTACTTGCAGTACCCACATTAAAACTTTAATTTCAATTTGAATTTTGTTTGTGGTCATTGCTTTGAGGAGTGCAGAGTTTTTGTTGGACTGTACCCAAATATTTGGGCCTGGAATGTAAATAGTTAACTGAATGTTCAAGGTAAGATATTTATTTGTACACAGCTACTGTTTGCCTCTATTCCTCTTCTTTGTAACTCCTTTCAACCAGGTTATACCTGGAAACAAGCTTCTTCTGTGTGTGTTATAGTGGACAACACTTTTAAATAAATCATATGTGTAGCCTGTGCATTAAAATAATGTTTGCAACTGGTTTAACAGAGTAGATAGGTAGAACATGATGGAATTCAGGATGCTGGACAAAACTAAGAAGAAACATAACTGTTGGCTATAAATATATTTTAGAACTTGCTGCTGATAACTGAATGTTATTCACTTCAGTAGTCAAGTAACATGAACTGACCTGATGGCTGCAATTCATGAATGTTCAACCCTGATGTTAGCACCACTTTGTTTTCTATTTACTAACATAATCCATCAATCTCCCACAATATTAAGCAGTGCATTTCTAATTTGGATTAATAAGGGCAACATAGAAGAGTTACTGTTCATATATATATATATATATATATATATATATACACACACACACACACACTACAGTATGTTATAGAAATAGACCCTTCATGTTATATGCATGCATAGTCATTTAGCATTTTATAAAAGTATTTGGAAATTCCTGTGAAAACTGTGGCAAAGTCTGTGTTCTGAAATACAGAAAAATTCCTCGCCAGCCTGGAAATAACAGTTTCCTAGTAGTTTTCTCTCAGCATTTGGAACAGTTAGGATCTTAAATAATATTTTTATTTGCTATGAGATACGGTGTTGGGGTGTAGTAGAAGATCCTAGTAGAAGGGACTAGTTACAGCACATTCCTTATTAGATGTAGGGTATCCTGAGCCCCTAAGCTATCAGGCATAGGGTGGATGCTTGGGACTAGCAACAGGCCAGAGGAAGGCTACAAGGCAGAAGTAGGTATGTTTAGCATGCAGTGCATAGGTTCTGAAGGAGGATTTAGTCAACTACAAGGGATGTAAGGCCATACTTGTCCAAAGGACCCTATGGAGGTGTGTTAGCTGCCCGTTCTGCAGGACACTAGTGGCACTCATTTCAGATCTAGCTGCAACCTGGACTGAAATCGCCAGCTGTGGTGAAGGTCAGAGTGGGGCCTAGGGTTCCTACTGCTGTTCCTCTTCCTCAGAAGTCCCCAAGGGACAGTAATGGAAGTTGGAAAATATTGGTCAGGGGGGGTCAACAGGAGGCACCAATGGCAGACTGTGGTGACCCTGAAATTGTAACTCATAAAGTGCTTCACCCCACTGATTGAGGCAGTGCATGATACCCCGCTACAGGGAAGAACCCTGCTGTGTCTAGTTCCTACGAGACCATTAATTACCAATGCCTACCTATGGGGGTGAGGCAGAAATCATAGAGGAGCTTGGAGGAAGGTCTTACTTACAGAGGATTTCATAGTGAAGTATGTTCTGTGCTACAGATCCAGACAGCAGTGCAGATCTTACTTGAGAGGGCTCTTGCAGTAGGTAATTACATATAGGACTGACACCGGCGGTGGCAGAACACTACGGAAAAATTTCTAGCTAGCAGTCTCTGGCGAGGACCGCCCCGTCAGGTGACGGCGTCAGAAGGCGTCGGTATAAAGGCGGTCCTGGACACACCTTCCAGTTCTTTCCGCGTTAGCTCGTACGGCACCTCGTGGAAAAGTTTGACCTTTGTCAGCCCTACCTTCGTCGTCTTTTTACCGAAAAACTTTTTATTTTCGACTAATGTCGGTACTACAAGCGTCGGTGTATGTCGTTCCCTACACCCTCCGAGCGCACAAGAATAAGTGCGATTCGTGTGGCACCCAACTACCACACAGAACGGCCCTCCCTGTGCCTGTTCTGCCTAGGCCCCGATCACCCAGTCAAGAAGTGTCAGCACTGCCTCAGTTTTAACGTGGCTACCGGAAAAGCGGCAGCAATCCCTGGAAGCCCATATTCTAAAGAAGAAAATTAGTTCTATGGAGAAGGAGCTCAAAAAACTGAGGTAGGCATCCACTTCCCGAAGGACATCGGAAGAAGAAGGAGGAGGGCACCAGGACAAGGGCTCCTCCACGCGTCTCCTCGGAGTCACTGGGATGCAGGTAACATCCCCTCTGGGGATCGCTCCTCAACAACCGCCTCGGAGGTTTCTGAAGTACCCTGTCTGGCTACTTTTCGGGCCTTGCGGGTGCTTCTGGGCAGTTGGAGGCCTCCGCCCCTGGTTCAGCCGCGGGCTCGCAGCCCTACCACTGTGGGCGACTCTGGTAGTCAGGCGTCAGCTCCTCTGGCGTCTGCCGGAGAAGGGCGGTAAGGCGTCCGACCCTCCGGGGACGGCCATGCGGCCTCCTCTCCACGGACCAGGCCGATCACTCTACTCAGCCTGTCTCCAGTGATGGCACTCGTAAGTCAGATGTTGGCTCCTCCGGCGCCCACTGAGAGAGCTCGCCACTAAGCCTCACGTCGGCTCGTCCGACGTCCAGCCAATGAAGGAACTGACGGCGGACCCCCAGCGTCCGTCGTTCCCAGTTCCCGCAGCCTTAGCTGCCGTCTGGGGAACCAGTGTCTCCCCAACCTGATCCGGGGACTTTTCCCCTCCGTCCCCAGGTGAAGCTGGAGATCTTTGCCTCCATCAGTCCTTCCTCCACCTGGGCGCCCGGACCTGGCGTTGGCTCCCGGACGCCCGGCTCCGGCCTTTGCCCCTCCGACATCAGTACCTCCGGCGCCAGGGCCTCCACCGTCGGCCCTGGCGTCGCGCCTTACCAACTCCGAGAGATATTCTGCTCCCATTGGGCCTCGGGCTCTCCACTATGGACCCGCCTGTGAGGTCCCGGCCAGGCCGTCTGCTCCGGCAGCCCCCTGGCTCCCAGGTATCCTCCATCTTATTCGACACCAGTGTACAGGGAATGCAGTATCCGGCACCACAGTACCTGATGCGGGCTTCCCAATGCCGCAAGTGCCAGGCGCCACAATACCCGGCGGCGGGCTACCCGCAGCGGGTTTGGATCGCTCCATACAGTTATAACCCGTAACCTTATCCCCCACCTCCTCCTCCTCCACTGCCCTCGCGGCCGCTGGTGGACCTGCAGGAGACTCTGGCCTCCCTAGTGGGCTGAGGCCAAGGCTCAGCTCACCAAAGAGGTCAAGAGCTGCCTTCCGGCGATGTTGCCGTCCCAGGTTCCTGTGCGCCTGGTGGCACACTCCCTCACCACCTCTGGACTCCAGGGTTCTTCCGTCTGGATCCAGAGAGGGGCAGACATGCTTCCCGGGGACTTCCCAAGGAGTCCTTTCCTTCCCAGGTCGGGAAAGGAGTCTTTCTCTTCTTCATCCTCCTCTTCACTCTTAAACTCCTCAGACTCTTCTGACGGCTGCACCAAGAGAGACAACGAGCCTCGCTCTCCATCAAAGCCCGGCCAAGTACTCCTCTGAGTCTCCTCGGAGGATCCTTCTTTCGGAGTTGCTAGGAAAATCCAGGAGGTTCATCAGTGGCACTCCTGGAACCAGATCCTCAGCGTCAGAACTCGCTGAACATCTGGATCTGCCCGTGACAGCTCCTACCTTGGTGCCACCCTGGATAGAGCCTCACGCCCGACCTTGTTACCACAATATGGAGACAGCCGTCAGCCTTAGCCCCACTTCTAGGAAGTCAAACCGGCTATATCAGGCTCCAGAGGGTGTTGATTTCCTGGATTCTCACCCTCGTACCAACTCAGTCGTGATTAGCGCTACTCACGGCGGTCGGCGAACCCTAAACATCTTAGCTCGTCACCTCCTGATAAGGAATCTCGCCTTCTGGACCAGTATGGGAGAAGATTACGCTTCCTCTACACTGGGGATCAGGGCCCTGAACTATGTCGGCCACATGGGGACTACAGAAGGCCATCCTGACTCAGGCGGAAGCCAAACTGGACTCCTTGCCTGACTCCCAAGTCAAGCAGGAGTTGGCTGATCTTGTCTGCTCTGCTCGTTCGGCCAGTTGACACATGCTCGTGCAACATACAATGCAGTGGATACTGCTGGCGGGCTCAGCTTTCGCTGTAGGCCTACGGTGTCATGCTTGGCTCCAGCGTGTCAGGTTTGGTCCGGAGGTGCAATCTGCTATCCAGGAAGCACCCTTCCGGTGTCGGTGCTTTTGGTGGTGATGTCAAGGACATCATTACCAATTTGCAAGAAGGGATGGCTTTGAAGTCAGTTGATTCCATGTACCGTCCCCATCAGCAGCAGCGCGCAGCCCTTTCGCCGAGGCGGAATGGCCAAAGGTGAAACCCCAGGAAGGTGGGCCACAAAATACCAGGCCCCGCGAGCTGCCAAGCTCCCTCACCCAAAAAGCAGTGGGTGCTTCAGCTGCGGCGCTGCCCCACACCACCTGACTCCTTTCCTTTCCCACTGCCTCTGGACTCCCTCCACCTTCTGGGATAGGAGAGGATAACCACAGATTCTTGGGTGCTCCAGCTCATAGCAGAAGGATACTCCATTGAGTTTCTTCAGAAACCACCCCACCACCCTACTCGGAAGTTGTTGTATTCACGGAACATCTTCCTTTGGTCCAGGAGAAATGCGGATCTTCTGCTGAAGCAAGTGATAGAGGCTGTCCCTTCATCTACAGGGACGGGTTACTATTCCCATTTCTTTCTGGTCCCAAAGAAGACAGGAGATCTCAGACCAATTTTAGATCTCAGTTCTCTGAATCTTACGTAGAGTACAAAGGTTCAGGATGCTCTCTTTGCAGAGCCTTCTGCCCTCCTCCAGCTGGGTCAATGGCTTTGTGCTCTGGATATGCAGGATGCTTATCTGCACATTCCATTCGCCCATCTCATCATGAATACCACCGTTTTGCATTCCAGGAACCACTACCAGTTCAAGGCGCTCCGCTTGGTCTATCCTTGGCCCCAGTATTTACCAAATGCCTGGCAGTAGTGGCGGCCACCCGCGCACCAAGGGAGTGCAGGTTTTCCCTTACCTGGACAACTAGCTCCTGGCGGCCTCATCAGGGAGGAACTCCTCGTTTCCTCTCCCTTACCCAGCAGGTTTTTGCCTGCCTGGGTATTACCATCAACCATTCCAAGTCTCATCTGGACCCATCCCAGAGGCTACAGTTTATTGGGGCGATCCTCGATATGACCATGGGCAAGGCCTTCCTGCCTCCGGACAGAGGCGGCCACCCTTCAGACAAATAAGTCTGTTGTCCGACCGCAGGATGGTCTCTCTTAGTCGGTCCTTCGCCTTCTCAGGCTCATGGCAGCTGCTATCCTGATGGTACCTCGTGCTCGACTCCACATGAGGATCTCTCAGTGGACTCTCGTTCTCAGTGGGATCAGTTAGTGGACAACCTAGATCACTCAGTTCTGATTCCCTTGCCGATGATGCGAGACTTGCAATGGTGGATGGTTCGAGAGAACCTTTCAGGGAGTTCCTGTTTTCATCCTCCCCCTCCCAGACTCTAACCATAGGCGCCTCCGGCGAAGGTTGGGGAGCCATCTAGGCCCCTCCTCGGACCCAGGGCTCCTGGTCCAAGCTAGAACAAGCTCTCCCACATCAATGTGCTCGAGCTTCAGGCAGTGTTTACGCTGTTCAAGCCCTCACCAATACATCCTTCCGGCCACCTAGCCGTCCAGATGGACAACATGTGCATGGTGTGGTATATCAACAAGCTGGGAGGACTCGGTCCTCCCTCTATGCAGGAGGCAATGAGGGTTTGGGATTGGGCAACACAACACCGACCTTCACCTCATGGTGATTCACGTCCGAGTCGACAACACCCTGGCAGACAAGCTAAGTCACTTCTGCTCTGACTCATGAGTGGGAACTGGACCAAGGGGTCCTAGACAATATCTTCCAACTTTGGGGAACACCACAGGTGGACCTGTTACATCCCCTAAATGCAAAACTTCCCGTCTTCTGCTCGCTCGCTCCAGAGCGAGGCACTTTGGAGCGACGCCTGTCTCTAGACTGGAAGGACAGATTCATTTATGCCTTTCCCCAATTCCACTTATCCCACGAGTCTTGCAGAAACTAGCTTCAGAAGGAGCGCTGAATGATTCTGATCACTCCTTTCTGGCCCAGGCAAGTCTGGTTCTCTCTTCTACAACAATATTCAGAGGATCCTTCTCTTCCTTTTCCTCTATCTTGAGGTTTGTTGATGCAGGATCAGGGGACCCTGGTCCATCCACGACCTCAAATCCCTTCAACTGCATGCATGGCTCCTGCAGACCTAGCCCAATCCCGTTTTGGAGTGTCTCCCAAAGTGGCGGAGATTTTAGTGGAGGCCAGGAAACCCTCCACCAGATCCACTTATGCCATGAAGTGGAAAAGATTCACTATTTGGGCGCTTCCAGAGCGTGGAACCTTTCTCCTGTTCAGCGGGTTTTCTGCTGGAGTATCTATGTCATCTGTTTGACCTGGGTCTCAGCCATTCCTCTCTGAAGGTACACATGGCGCCATTTGGCCTATCATGTTCCCTTCATGCAGACAAGCCTTTTGCTCCACTGTAGGTCTCGAAGACCTTTCTCAGAGGGGTCCTCCATCTGAGGCCCCCATCCATACTCCTGCTCCCCTTGGGACTTGAACTTTGTTCTCGAGAACTTACTCTTCCTCCTTGAACCTGCAGCTTCTGCGGTTTGAAGTTCCTTTCATGGAAGATGCTTTTCTTGGTGGTCATTACTTCAGCTTGAAGAATCTCCGAGCTCCAGGCCCTGATGTGTAAAATCCCCTACTTGATTTTTCACAAGGAATGAGTTGCTCTTCGCACGAATCCTAAGTTTCTACCTAAAGTAGTAGCAGAGTCTGCCTTAAATCAGTCCATAGAGTTACCTGCTTTTTATGCAGTACTCTAATCAAGGGAATTTACTCCATACTATGGATGTTCACCGATTCTGAGATACTACCACCAGGACAAAGGATCTCAGAAGACTGATCAGTAGTTGTCTCTTTGCTCACAAAGGGAAGGCAATGCTGTTTCCAAGCAATGCCTGTCTAAGTGGTTTGCTCATTGCATCACTTTCTGTTATGACAAATACAACAAGACTCTCGGGTCAAGTCAGAGGCCACTCCACAAGAGGAGTAGCTGCCTCTGTGGCTTGTTTCAAGAATGTTTCTGACAGACATCTGCACTGCCGCCACCTGGACTTCAGTCCATACCTTCCTGAAACACTGCAGTTTGGATGTTGCCTCTCGCGTAGAGAGCAGGCTTGGCTGGCTGTTTTGCAAGGCCTCCTATCTTGAGACTTGCACAACCAGGACTACCTTTTGAGTAGTTTTCACCTCCGGTGCCTCTCTTTGTTCCAGACTGCTTGGGATTCAGTCCTATATGTAATTACCTGCAAGAGCCCTCTCGGGAGTGAGTGAGTACAGTTACGTAAGAACTTACCGTAACAGTAGATCTTGAGAGGTCTGGCAGTGGTAATATCGTCTCCTCCATCCCCTAAGCTTTTTCAGCTCCTTTTCCATTGAGGGAAATATCCGCCTCTCTCGTCCGGCCTCTTTTGGCCTGTGGTGGGAAAGAACTGGAAGGCGGGCATCCAGGACCGCCTTTATACCGACGCTCCTGACGCCGTCACCTCGGAAGGGGTCCCTCACCAGGGAATGCTAGCTAGAAATTTTTCCGTAGGGTTCTGCCGCCTGCCGCATCAGTCCTATATGTAATTACCTACTGCAAGAGCCTCTCTTCGATCTACTGTTACGGTAAGTTCTTGTAACTGTACTTTCTCATGCTTGGAAGAGGGTCCTAGTTATAGGGGCCATAGTGAGAGGTACTGAGAGGGGTGGTCTATATCATATCATATATTTGTTTTCAATTTAATATACTTTATTAAGCATTTAACAACAAGTGTACAAGTATGCAAACAACAGTTTTACGCGTGTAAGGAAACAGAATCTCTAAGTGCAACACAGAAAACCATAGTGGCAGACCAAAAGGCCGAATCTATACATGAACAGCAATTGACAGTGATAACACCTAAGTAATAGCTACCTACAACCTTCCCCACACCCACAACCGTCCCACCCCATCCCCAATACTCCCCAGACCACTCTGCTCCCCATCAGAGCACATAAGGAGTTAGGGGTTTAGTGGGAGAACAACCTATGATAGATAATTATGAAAAGCAGTGAGAGAGCCAGATAGATGGGAGCTAGGATACCAGTCCCTCACCTGTACGAAAATAAGGGAGGGAGCCTCAACTCTCAGGTACATCCAGAATGGTGTTGAGGTTTCGGATCAGAGATAAAAGAGCTAGAAGTGGGCCCCACTTTACTGTGAATCCGTCCTGGTGGTTCTGCTGGTGGGCAATATGATTCTCCATTTAGGGGACTTGGAGCACCTCAGAATGCCACTCCCTAAGGGAAGGTCTAGTCTGGTCTACGAGTGTCAAACAATGATTAGTTTGGCCACAGTCAAAATCAGGCACATAAATGCCTTATGGCAGTATAACATGTCCTGGAAAATGACTCACTAGACAAATCTGTGGAGTAAAGTAAGAATGCAGACCAGAAGTGGATCCAAGGCATCTCGAATTGCTTTCCAAAATGGGGTCACCAATGCGCAGTCCCAGAGGACGTGGCTTAAAGTTCCCTCAGAGTTGCCACATCTAATGCAGGCTGAGGGATATGGATCTACCCATCCTAAATTATCTAGACAGGGACAGTGCTTCATGTTTACTGGTAAACTTGCTACAGACATTCATCCTATGGTCATCTCTGACCATTCACCTGTTGGGGTCCAGTATTTACTGGATGAGGGCTTGTGCTGAGATTCCTCCGACATCTCAGTGCTCAATTGTTGCAGACCCAAACACATTGTCCCATGTCCAAAAGTTTATATCCACTTTCCTGGATCTCAACAGGGCTCAGTTCAATGTGTGGACACTCTCTGGGCAGCCCTTAAATATGCGCTCAGGGGGAGTTCATATGGCTTTCCTCGGTTCTGGCCTGGGCTGGTGGTTAAACTTTGAGCAGCTTCTAGTGACATTCAATGTTTGGAAGGCTGTCTGTTCTGTGCTTCACTGGATGTGGATTGGCTAGACTGCACTCCCTCCATTCCCAGTATATGGAATTACTGGCTCAAAAGCTGAGCTAGCGCTCCACCTTACCAGGATGAAGTATCTGGACATGGGAGAGAAGGCTAGGAAGCTCCTTGCCCTGAGGCAGCATGAGGCTGAAATGGCTAAATTTATCCAGAAATACTGCCCCACCAAAAGGCCAGGTGGTCATTAATCCCAAGGAGATAGCTGCTGTTTTTGTAACTATTACATAGGATTGTATGCAGTTGACCCGGCCCTGACCCTCTCCAGAAACCACCATGGTCTTTCTTGACTTTGTCCCTCTCCCAATGCTGTCTCCCCTGACTGTGTCCTCGCTAGGTGTTCCTATTACCGTGGCAGAGGTGGAGGGAGCCATTCAACATCTGCCGCAGGATAAGGCACCCGGACCTGACGGGCTGACTAACAATTTTTATACAGCCTATGTCTCTGAAGTTGCCTTTGCTGGCAGAGGTTTTAATTTCTGGTTCAAGAATGGGATGGGTGACCCAGCTTTCTTAGAGGCCTTGGTTACACTTATATACCAAAGCCTGGCAAAGCCTTTGCTGGTGGAGAGTTATTGTCCATTTCCTCTTGAATTCAGACATTAAGATCCTTTCTAAAATTTTGGCTACCTGGATAGCTCCTCTCATGGACTGTGTTATTGGACATGAGCAGGTAGGTTTTATGTCCGTCCGGTCTTTCGGGATCATCTCAGAAAACTCTTACACCTCCTTTCTGTGTCCAGAAGAGCAAGTCCCAGTGGTCTTGGTCTCTGGATCGAAAAAGACCTTCGATTGGTCACTTGGAACTACCTGTTCGCCACCCTCCATAGATTTGGAGTCCCTTCAGATTTTATTAAGTGAGTGCAACTTTTATGCATGCTCCATCTGCCTGCATCTGGTGTAATGGTCACCTTTCCGCTGCCTTTTCCTTACAACGCTGTGCACTCGACAAGGGTGCCCCATCCCCTGCTATTCAATTTTTATTTGGGGCGCCATTTTGGCATTTATGCAACTTGAATGATTTCAAAGGGATTCAAGTAGCAGGATCTGCATCGCCTGTCTGCATACGCCATGATCTGCTTGTACATGTGGAGGATCCCTTGGTATCCATCCGGCCCTACTTCAAGAGATCTCCACTTTCTCAGGGTTTCTTTCTACAACTGAATGTTTCCAAGACAAAGGTTTTCCCCTCAATAGTCGGGTTGTTAAGTGGGACATCCTGAATTAAAGTTTCTCATAGGAGCCACGTGTGTTAACATATCTGAGGGTCAAGATTTCCCGTTCGGTGTTGACCATGCTTAAGAATAATTTTTCTAGGCTTACTGATGTGATTAAGTTTGACCTAGACAGATGGGCGCCCTCCCTTTATCCTTTTGAGGAGAGTTGATATTTTCAAGATGAGTGTCCTGCCTGTTTGTTATACCCCTAGGGATGCTTGATTTCATCTCTAAAATGCTGGTTTTCTCGTTTGCAGTGGTTATTCAGTTTATTCTTCTGGAGACCCTCAGCTATCTGTAGAAGCCTATAATAAGCTGATTGTTCCCAAAGTGAATGGAGGCTTATCGCTCCTCATTTTTTTTGTACTCTGAGGCCCATCATGCCAGGAAGTTCTTTCGTGGGGAATAGGGTGTACTCAGTCTGGTCCCTCAGCATGCAGTCCTCTCTGGCTGGACATTGAGAGGGCTCTTGCTGATAGGGCAGGTTGGTCTCTTAACTCATTGCCTCCACAGGAGCTTCTGAAGTTGCACCACTTGTCTCCTGTATACAAGTAGCAGTGAATCCTGGGCCTTTCTAAGCAAAAATCAAGCTATAGTCAGCATACCACAAACAAATCCCAATAGCTCAAGAACTGTAAGTGCTAGACACAAAGTATGAGTGGCAAAGTTATTCAGCACAAAATTACCTTTCTAGTGGTGGTATGCAAATAATAATATAATTTCATTTTTTCTATGCTGGTTGAAACAGCAAAAAAAAAAAATTATTTCCACTAAAATAGGCAACATAAGCCATACACACCATAGCATAAACAAATGCGAATAACTCCTAAAGTGTACATGATATACACAAAATATCAGTGGCAGAGTTGTTCAGCACAAAATTACCTTTCAATGTGCTATGCAGTCAAATATATTATATTCTGTTATATTATATATTAAAATTTATAAGTGACGTCTCCAGGCGTTGCAAGGACACACAGGAAGTCAGTAGCCGTCTTCTGTAGGCGTCCTCAGGACACCAGTGTATATTACTGATGATTACGGGCATCTGCTAGGAGACAATGAGTTAACAGTCTGTTCTAACTTAGGCCTCCCAGCTTCCCCATCCCCTGTGTGCCACCCTGTTGAGTGGTCCCTTAAGCCTGGGTGCAACTGCAATCTTATTTGTCTCTGTCATGGACTATGGCAACCTCCCAGCCAGTGTTCAAAAACCCTCACTTTAAAATAGATGGCCATTTCATTTTGTCTTCTTTCTGCCCCCAACTGAGTACTTGCACTCTGGCTGACATCTCTCACAAAGATGGGTTAGTTCCTTCCAGGTTTTACAGACACAGTTCAAATTAGAGAACTGACCTGTTTAAGTACCTCCAGATTAGTGGTGTGGTGACAGCCTTCTTGGGTCCTAAACCTTGGTGCCTGACTCAGATAGGGTAGATTCCTCCTGTCCATTGCTATACAGCCCCACTCAGTGTCCATGTTCTACAAGCATTTTCAGTCTATAGATCCCCATCTCCCACCTGGGTTTGTTATTATTGGGTCTACATGCTCCAACTGTCAGATGATAAGGATTATTGGAGGACTCCTTGGAGAAATTTATATAGATTCATAAACCAGGATCAGCTACGATTGGTGCAATTCAACATCATGCATGATTTGTACTTTACCCCACTAAAGCTGTACAGGATGGGTAAATTACCTTCACCTTTGTGCACCCGTGCCAAGAGGTCCCTGGTTCCTTTTTCATATGTTATGGGAGTGTGTCAAGATTCGCCTTTTGGCATGCCATCCAGCAAACCCTGGACCCCTTTTGGGTTTGATGACCTTTATCCCCATGAGTTTATTTGTTTTATTGGGTATTTTCCTCCCAGTACCCTAACATTAGGAAAGCCCACTTGTCTCTTGTGGCTGCCACAGCTAAGCTTGTTATGTTATGACACTGAAGGACGATGCCCCACCATTGTTAGAGTGGGCACAGAGATCCTGTTAGCTCTCCAATTGGAGAAACACATAGCATCAATGCTAAAGAGACCTCAGCTATTTTCCTGCACCTGGGAGTCACTTTATACTTTATTGTCTCTTTGGGGCTCCCAGGTCTCCCCCTGACCTCACTCTGACCCTTTGGCCCTTTATCCTTTGCAAAATGAAAGATGCCTATCCTGCTTTGATGTTTTGTAGCATAGTAGGGTAGCAGATGAGAAGGAGAGGGTGGTATTGAGTGGGGAGGGATGGTTGTTGTCATTGTTAGTTTTGCCTCACTCCAGGCTCTTAATGCACACAATGGATCATGTTCTGTATGGGGTGATTGAGTTTGTTTCTTGTTCTTTCTGGTATTGAAACATTTTAATAAAGTTTACTAAATAAAATAAAATAATCTAGATGGGGAAAAGCAGAGATTTTGTAATATGCGAAACTGGAAAATAGAGTCAATCCTGTTTGATATACAGTACTTATATAGATGCTGCCAAATTTGTCGCCACTCTCTCATCCAGATCTAGGCCTAATTCATGCTTCCAATAGTAGCAAATCCTTTGAGACTTCTTCAGGTACTGGCATTAGAGAAGATCATAAAATTTTGATACAGGGTGAGAAAGAGTGTTGGTGTTGATGAGCATTTGCACCAATGGGTTAGCAGTGTCATGCCAAGATGGGGACAAGAACGAGGAGATTGCACTGTTCACCTGAAGATGCTTAAAGGGGTGATATGTGGAATGCTAAATCTTACGTGAACTTCGTCAGCTGGACTGAGCCTGCCATCTATAGTCAGGATATCATTGCCCCAGGACAGGTGGGCAGAAGCCAAGGGGATAGGGCAGTTTGCTATTTGTAAGTGGTGTTTCTGAGAAAGGGCTGGGCAGGATCTTTATAGGAATCAAGACCAAAGTGGGAGTAGATCTGTGGGAGGGCTTTGAGGGACCATAACATGGGAGAAGACCGAAGTGGTTTGGGAAGTTCAGAAGGTTTGTCGCATAATAAGCTGTCTAAAGTGGTACCTGTGAACAACAGAGATGTTGTTCCAGTGAGAGTCATAAAGGAGATAGGGGTCAGCAGGGGAATGGTAGCAGTGGAACTCCATCGAAACAGTTTACAACAGTGGATAGAGCAATAATAGAGAAAAAGTTAGACACTCGCAGACCCCAAACTCCTTCTGAAAGGTAAGCTTAATGTATGCCTACTTGCACGGTCTTGCTATTCCAGAGGAAGCCAGAGGAAGCATTGAAGGTGTAAGAACCAGCTTTTGGGAGATAAGGGCTCACCATGCCTGTGACTGGAAGCTCCTGCCACTCTTCAGGACCGATCTTTCCTTAAATCTGTTGCAACAGTTCTTGATTTCTTAGCCTAATCTATCCTTTACAAGTTCTAGTACATAAGGTTGGCCACCTATGGGCATCCCTTCCCTTTCTTGACTATGCTATAGTGTCCTTTAATTTTCTTTCCTCTCAGGTCCTCATACAGGAGGTTATGGTGTGACCTCCAAACGTAGGTAAAACAGATTGTGTTTATCATTGTTGGATTTAGTATGTAATAGCACTATGTCATAAAATACCTTGATATATATAACTTATGTTTATGAAACCTGTAAATGTTGAAAATACCATGGCACTAGGTGTTTTTGATAATGGTAAAAAGTACTAGGTGACTGTTATAGAAATTAAGTTAGTTCATGTCATTTATGGTTGTAATTGCAAAATTAATAAAATAATAAATGTAAAAAAAGAAATTAAGTTAGTTGTGCTATTTAAAATGCATGTAAATTGCTGTAAACTGAACACATCTGAAATGTCATGGTGATTTGCATATATCCCATTATGCTTTGCATTATGGAAGTATGTACGATATTGTTATTTCTTTGAAACTTGATTTGTTGCCAGTGCCCTTTGGGTAGGCCCTTTTCAGTGATTCTGCACTGAGGTTCTTTGTCTATAGCTTTTTTTTCTTTTGAGCCCCCACTACCCAAGCAAATGGGCCACATAGGGATGAAGGATTTTCACTGAAAAGTGGTTAGATCAGAGATCAGTGTCAGTAGGTGCTGACTAAGTGCAGAGAAAGGACATACATAGTCTGTTGCTACAAACTGATGTACTGAAGAAAGAATATGGCATTGCAGAAGCTTATTTCCTTCATTTTGAATAAACATCACACAGAGATTGTGTGTTGAACCTGATGTTCGATGTCTGGTTCATCTGTTATCCCACACCCCTCCACAATGCCCAGTGGGTATAGAATCTTGGGTAGAATATTCATTTTTATCACGTTCACCCACCCAACAAGGAAAGAGGTAGAGATCTCCATTTCTGAAGGTCCATCTTAATATCTTGACAGATAGGGGAGAAACTGAGTTTAACCAGTTGGAGATGAATCTGGAGATTTTAATCCCCAGATAAGTGAGGACCTTGGGTTCCCAGGAAAGATCTAGGTCAGCTATCTTCTGTCGTGATACATGTACATTTAGTAACATGACCTTGGATTTATCCAGGTTTAGTTTATAGCCTGCAACCTGGGAAAACTGTTGATTACCTCTAATGCAGCTGGGATCGAGGCCTGGGGTTCTCAGATGCAGCAATAAGTCGTCATTATAAGCCAATAATTTGAAACCCTCATTCCCTGCCTGAATTCCCTGGACTCCTGGATGGTTCTGGAGGATCAAATAAGGAGTTCAAGAGATAAGTTGAAAAGGAAAGAGGACAGCCCTGTATATCGATCATATCGTATCGTATCATATCATATATATCAACTTTATTTGTGAGCTATTCCAAAAGATCAAAGAACTATACAATGAACAGTAGAATTAAAATCTAAAATATTTTTAAAACATAAGTAAATATAAAAATTACAGTACATTAACTATCATTAAGATCAGGAAAAGCTAAACAGAACAGATAAGTTTTCAAGGCAGTTGTAAAACTCTCGACAGTCAGGCACTCCCTAATATGACCAGGTAGAGAATTCCACAGGGTGGGGACCAGAAAAGCAAAACTGCAGGCATAGAAGTCTTCAGTTGTACTCTGAGAATCTCTAGCAATCCCTCATCGGAGGAACGGAGTGAGTGGAGGGGCAGTAGGGGCAAATAAGAAATTGCAGTAGCATGGTTCCTGTCCATGTAGTTTATTGATCAGTAACCTAACCTTGAAGGTGATCCGCCAATGTACAGGCAGGAGTGCAGGTCGCAGAACACAGGAATAACATGGCAAGATCTTGATAAACCAGTCAACAACCTGGCCACCGTGATTCAGCACCAGCTGCAACCGATGGATATCAACCCCCGCAGCCCCAGGTATAGGGCATTGCAGTAATCAAGGTGCGGTTACAAAGGCAAGGATCAATGTTGGAAGATTGCCAGGTGGGAACAGGCGCTTAATCTGGGCAATGTTCCTCAGATGGAAAAAGCAGTCTTAATGACAGCAGGCACCTGAGAGTTTAATGACAAGCTGCTATCGAACACAACACCCAGATTTCATGCCCAATCAGTGGTCAGCAGCTGGTCACCCGAGCCAGAGCCCAGATGGTTGGCCCAAGCCGACAACCCCAAACCTTGGTGACTTGGCTCCACCACCAACATCTCAGTTTTATCTGAGTTCAACTTCAGCCAGTTGGCACTCATCCAGTCCTGGATCTCGGCGAGGCAGCTGTTAAATACCGAGATCATTCCACTGCTCTTCGGATACAAGGACATGTAGAGCTGATCTGCATAACAGTGAAAACTCTGCCCATACACCTTATAATGTCTCCCAACGGCAGCGTATATACACTCCAAGTAACATGGGGACAATACAGAGCCCCGCGGAACACCACATGACGGGGAGAGGGCCGAGAATAAATCCCGATACCACCATCTGAGTCCTGCCAGTGAGGAATAATCTAATCCACCTGAGGACTGTACCAGACAGTCCACAGAGAATCTGCAGGTGCTCCAACAGTACCCCATGATCTACAGTGTCAGATGCTGCAGAGTCCCTCCTCCCTTCTATGTTTTTGCATTCCAGTGTAAGGATATAATGACTGACCTGTAATGCATTGTTTTCTACTCTTTCAAAAATAAAAAATTTACAACAAAAAATGTGCAGAGAAATCAAGGAGAAGCAAGATGGAGCGAGCTCTCTGATCCCTCGCTATCAGGAGATCATTAAGCACCGAACAAGGGCCGTCTCAGTACTCGTCTCTTCCTAAACCCAGACTGGTGAGGATCATAGACATTGTGAGATGTTAAATGGTCATCCAGCTGCACCGCATCACTCCTCTCAATAACCTTGCCTCAAAGGGCAGGTTAGAGACAGATCTGTAGTTCGCTAAGCAGTCCAGGTCGAGAGAAGATTTCTTCAGGAGGGGAACCACTACCATCTCATTCAGAGGATCTGGAAACACCCCTGTCTCCAATGAACACTGGACTATCTCAGCAACAATGACTTCAATGCACCCCACTAGGAGGCACGGTGGGCCCGGATCCAGACTACAGTAGTTTGGGCGAATGCCCTGGACAACCGCACAATGTCTACAATTGCCAGCCGGCCAAAGTCAGACCAGACAGACCGAGTGCTTGCAACCTCTTGCTGATCTCCACAATACCCATTTGAGGGCACCGAATGGATCTCCAACCTGATGGCTGCAACCTTATCAGTGAAGAACTGAGCAAACTCATCACACTTATCCTGTGAAAATGCTCCCCACGGATGAAGACAGGTTGGATTGCACAACCTGTTGACAGTTTGGAAGAGCTGAGCTGGTCGATGCCTAGACACAGCAATCTCCTTGGACAGGAATTCTGCCTTCTTATAGAGCTTTCTGCTTGATAGTCTTTATAATGGGCTACCAATCTAAGTTTGTCATCCACCAGGCCCGATTTCTGCCAGCACCGTTCCAACCTTGCCCCTCTTGCCTCAACTCCTTCAGAATCCTGTCAAACCAGAGGGACCTTGGGCGAAGGTGAGGGCAATACGGACAGGAGCTAGGGAGTCAAGGGCCCTTGTTACTGCCTTTATTACAGCCTAGTACCAGTTCCCCCAGCTCCCTGCTTACAGTCAGCACATCTGATAGGTCCAGCACCACCATAAGACCATCTGGAGTCAAACCCTTAAAGGGCGGTAACAGACCATCTCAGAGGAGCAGGTCTTTGGGGTGCCTTGAATCTAAACCTTATAGTATGGCAATCCAATCAACTGACCAGTTCCACGACCAAATCAGTGATCTCCATCCCCAGAATGAAGACCATCTCCAATAAATGACTGTGACGCTGGGTAGCAGAGGTAACTACCTGTATCACGCCAAATGAATTCATCAGTTGGAGGAAGTCTTGCCCATATTACGAGAGTTCATCATCGACCCAGGCTTTGAAATCCCCAGAATTACCATCTGGGGACTCCAACACCAGGTCAACGATGAAGTCCGTGACTTCCTGCAGGAATTCCTTCACTACCGGGTGGACAACAGATGAGAAATATCCTGTAACCTGCACCTGCACCTACAATACATTCAAAGTATCTGGTCACTCCCACTAGGGTGTCTACAAGGCCCAGATCCGACTTAAAACAAATGGCTACCCCACCCTATGATCCTCTCTCGGTGGTGTATCACTGATTACCTGGCTGGAATTGTTGATTTGAACACTAGGCCAGTATTCTCATCCAGCCAGGTCTTGGTGATTCAAGCCAAGTCAGCTGTACCAACAAGATCATCAATAATAACTGTCTTGGTTTTATTGACCTGTATTGCACAACACACGCCCTAGTAGTATAGGTGAACGAGGAAGACCGAGCGACTTGCCCACTCAAAGTGGAACCCTTGGGTATGGGAACCAGACAGGAGGTCCCCTTTCCTGGACCCATTCTCATCCCCACCACCCCAATCTGACCCCCGCTCCACTACCCTACCAGGCCTAGTTTCTCCATGTTTCCTTCCCTCCTAGCTATCCCCAATGCCCGACAATGTCCATAAACCTCTGCCGGTAAAGGGGACAGTCAAAGGGCAGAGGTCCCTGAGCCTGGTGGGAGACTAGTGCCTGACCATCGATGTCCTCTGCCAACACATAATAACCAAAAACTAGAAAAGCAGCAGTCAGCAATCAAAAATTAATAACGACTAACCAACACACACACTCACGCATGTACACTTGACAACCACACCTCTCCACCACCCAATAATACTGGGAAAATCCCAGAAGCACCTTAATAAACACAATATCTTCTAACTCAAAACAACAATACAGACTCCCCAACAAATACCCACTGTTTAATAAAACAAATCATACACACCACACACAAACCTAAACAACCACACTACTACACAATGAAATATGGAAAATCATAATTAATCTAACTTAATATAAGCAAATATATAAAATAAAATTAACTTAAATAATAAGAAATCCAGTCCACAAAGAGTTCTTATGAAAAATTACTCCATAGGGCTCCCACTTCCTAGGACCATCTAATGTCCATTTTCAGGCCATCGGACTCCCACTCATGAGGTCAAGAAATTCAAAAGTTAAACAAAACCGAACAGACAGGCCAAGGAGCTCCCACCTCCTCAGACCCACAGTATGAGTATCAAATTTGTCTCAGGGCTCTCACCACCACAGGAACTGATAGCACTTATTGATACTATCCCAAATTGTTTGATTAATAGTCCCTTTAAAATATCATTTCAAAAACACCAAACTCTGCAGTTAAAGAGATTTATGGTCAGTCACAACATGGAATCTCAACATCTTCTAATAGCCAGCCATTCCTCAACAGGGCTATCCACTTGTCAACTAGGAAAAGAGAATGGGCAGATTTCTAGTTCGACTGGTCCCAGACAAGCCATGGATGCCGAGGACAACTCTCCACTTGACTGAACTGGGCTGTGTTGAACACCTGTTCAGGCTTTCTTACTGTCCAAGAAAAAAGGAGAGACCCTCTCAGACCCCAAACCTCTTCCGGACCCTACACGCCGCTATTGTCACCACCAGTCTCTGTGGGCGAGATGGAAGCACTGCAGGTGCAGCCGCCCTCCAGCAACAACACCTAAGTGAACCACGGGTCAAGGCTGGGGACCATGAAGGAGTTCTCCCAACACTCCGCAACAGCCCACAGCCAGATCTCCTCAGTGCTCTTCATCCATACTGGTTCTTTAGACACTGACTGCAGATCCCAGCTACCGGACTCGTCCTCAGTCTTCTCCACCACTGACACTGGTCTGAGAACAGATAAGTCTGGAGCTAGCTGCGGCGGTGTTCCACAGGCTCGTGTTCTGGCCAGGTACTTTACCACTTCTCCCATCCTCCCAAAGTCGGCCTCCTGAAGTCCAGCACCTTGTGCCAGATTGCACTCACATCCACCATTGGGTAGCTAATGGAGACTATCCTGAAGGAGAGGCTGGTGGCCCTCCTAGAAGCCAAAGGACTACAGGACAGCAGACAGCATGGCTTCATCACGGGCTGATCCTGCCAAACCAACCTGGTGGAGTTCGATGACTGGGTAACTAGGCAACTGGACAGGGCCATGCAGTGGATGTCCTGTATCTGGACTTCAGTAAGGCATTCACCGTGCCGCATGGAAGGCTGGGAAGTAAGTTAGTAGGCACAAGGGCAGGTGCAAAGCTGGTGAGATGGGTAGGGAACTGGCTTCAGGGAAGGCAACAGAGGGTGGTGGTGGGAGGGAGCTCTCACACCCAAGGGTAGTGATGAGCGATGTTCCACAGGGGTCGGTGTTGGGACCAGTGTTGTTTGGGATATTAATTGCAGACATATCATTGGACATCAAGAGCAAGATCAGTCTGTTTGCTGATGATACCAAGGTAGCAGCAGTGGTGGATGACCTAGGGGATGGCAGGGGTTGCAGGATGATCTGGCAAAGCTTGAAATTTGGTCAGACACCTGGCAACTGGGGTTTAAGGCCAAAAGTGCAAGATGCTGCATTTTGGGATGAAGAACCCAAGGAGGAGTTACCAGCTGGGGAGTACAGCTAGCCCAGACAGAGGAGGAGAAGGATCTGGGGTGCTCATTACAGGGTCAATGAACAACTCGGCACAATGTAGGAAGGCAGCTGCAAAGGCCAACAAAATGCTGGGTTGTATTGCAAAGGTTATATCCTCAAGAGGAGGAGGTGATTCTGCCATTGTATAGGTCATTAGTTAGATTGCACCTGGAGTACTGCGTGCAGTACTGGCGTCCAAATCTGAAGAGGGACATTAAGTTACTGGAGGGTGCAGTGCAGGACGACAAAGATGGTCAAGGGGCTGGGGACTTATCATATGAGAGGAGGCTGAGGCAGTTGAACGTGTACTCACTGGAGGAGAGGAGGGACGGTGGGACATGATTGAAACCTTTAAGTACATGAAAGGAATAAACAAGACAGGTACAGAGGGCTGTTCAAAGTAAGGAGGAGGGACACAGAGACCATGATATGAGACTGGAGGAGGAAGGTTCAGGAGGGAGATGAGGAGACACTTTTTACAGAGAGGTGGTGGCTGGGTGGAATCGTTACCTGCAGAAGTGGTATCCAATAGAACAGTGGACTGCTTCAAAAGGGATGGGACAGGACAAGGGGAGGGTCAATGAAGGGAAGGGTGGAAGGAGGGACAGCTGCAGAATAAGGGTGCTAGCTGCACATTTGAGCAGACTTGATAGAACTCTAGGCCTTTATCTGCTGGCAAATTTTGTATGTTCGTATGTTCAGTAAATCTCAAACTGCAGTTGAGTGTTTAACCAATAAACAATAATGTAAATGACTAGATGCTGATAGTATAATGAACAGGCGCTGATGTTGTAATTATGAGCATCTCCGTTTCGGTTTAAAATCAAAATAAATGAAAATAAATTAAACACACGTAATGAAAATGGAAAGTAAAAACAAAATGAAAAAACACAAAACTAATAAAACAAATTCTAAACACCCTGCTCCTTGCTGCTCTTGATGGTCAGCCCAGCACAGTGGCCATATTTTTATCATTGCATTGACATAGAGTGTAGACTAGTTTGATGTTTCCTGGGGTGACAGCGAGAGGGTAATTCTCAAGGCAGAGAGTTTGGTTGAGGGAGAGGGAGAGACCAGACATAATCGTTTACTTGGGAATGCATTAGCCTGGCAGGAGTTCAATTGGGAAGTGAATGCCAGCTTCAAGAAACAGGAAAGCAGGCTAAGGAGGTATTAGTAGATCGAGGAATTGATTTAAACCCAATGGCACTGTAAAACATAAAAGAAAACCTATTTAAATCCAGTCCCTATTGAATTCAATACAGTGCACCCATAGATCTACAAGCACATACATCACAAAATGTAGGCCAATGATGCTTTGGGGTGGAAGCTTTCAGCAGAGGAGTACTGGGAAGAGGAGGAATCTGGCTGTAAGGTCATCAATATGAGGAGTTTTTGATTCCTTCCCCTACTAAAACAATCAAGGTATAAATTCTGAATGGCTTACAGTTGGTGTGGGGTGGGGGTGGGGAGTGGATTGAGAATTGCACCTAAACTGGTTCTCTTTGAGCAACAGCAGCAATTTAAAAGTTTACACTAGTTTTACACGTTTGTGACACAGTGTAATGTTACACACTGTACACACCCACCTTCTCTTTCTCCAGTTTAACATGTCACCGAAATGCTGAAACCCAGTGGGTCTTTCCTTCCTATCTAAACACAAACACACACACACACACACACAAAGAGTGCAGAGAACACGTACTCCAAGTCTTTCTCAGACTGCAGTAAGGACAGCAGCTGGTGGGAGGCAGGTAGTAGTAGATGATGGTCTAGTTAGAGATGCACAGGCAGGCTAGCTACTACCCTTTCTGCAGGCCAGCAGTCAGACACCACCAATCCACCAGGTTCATCCACCACAAACAGGTTCCATCCCTTCCACCCCAGTCTTCTTTTCAGTGGGCCTTGACACCACACCAGCAAAACTGAACAAAATGTCCACTGTCTGTAACACACACTACAGAAGTGTGCTATGCTTGCCCTAATAAAACATGACCAACTAACAAATTGCCAACCAGATACACTTTCCTCTGGGATGTCTGTGACACTAACGCGTATCGTTTCTTGTTCTGCCTGAAGTGATCAATCTTTAGCAGGCTGTGGGCATGGCTACTGCCTTTAACTTCTAAGTGAAAATGGTGCTTGGTACCAGCAGCAGTCAGCCACATGAAATCCAAGCGGGGAGAGGAAGATCATGCAGTGGCTCTTGTAGGCACATGCAGTCTGATCAGGCAAGCCACAGATGAGCACCCCCATGAACTTTCAAGGAACCTGGCAGCAAGTGCATTGTCACATAAACTATACTTCCTATGCAGTTGCTTGCAAAACTCTTCGCTAAGTACTATATCGATATACTCTGGTATATCGATATAGTAGTCACGTAAGTGTTTTGTATGTGTGAAATATGCAGACAGTGACCAGCTGTAGTGGCGATCATAAGATCAGCACTCAGTTTGTGAACTGGAGATATAGTGTGGGTTATATCCTGCACCCCATAGGGTAGGTTGCCTTGCTCTGCCATAGACTAGGGATTTTCTTACTTAACTGAGCCTAGGCTATTGTGGTAAATTTATGTCTACAAGTCGATGTATTATATCCCACCACAACATTTAATTTCTCCGAGAGAGAACTGCTGTCCTGGCTACATGGATTTATTGAGATCAGAAGTGTGGTGAGAGTGTTATTGCCCTACAGGGTAACTAGTTAATTCTATTCTCTTGTTAACATATAGTTTAGCAGTCTTCTATAGTGCTGGAATTTATAATACCTGTAAAACTACATTATTATGTACTAATCCTGTCTTTGCACTGTGGAGGTCTGTGTACCTCATTATTTTTCTTTTAATGTATATCAGAGCTGCCTGTAATATCATAAAATTCTTTTATAAACAAAAGTTAAAAAAAAAAAAAAAAAACTACCACTTTCCAGTGACTTCCTCTACCAGCAGACATCCTACAACAGCCCACTGCTGTGCACCGCTCAGCTGCCCACTGCTCATTTCACAACTCACCCTGTCGGATGCCTGAGCCTGCTCTCTCCTCAGCATGGATTACATCATTTTAATGTATGGGAGAAAACAGAGCCATGATGTGTACAAGCCACTGTACCTCAAATTTTGAAACAGGTCTCTCTGTCCACATACTGCTGCCAACAGTTCTCTACTTGCTTTATGTCTCTTGGAAAAGAAATCAAACAAAAAAAAGGAACACCTACAGTAATCTGACAGTGGTAACACTGTTCTCCCACCACATGCCGCTCGTTATGCTCACTCTCTTGAAAATGAAACAGGAATTTTTTACTTTTAAACTAAACTTCCAAACAGTCAAACAGACTCCTGAAGCTTTGATCTGAAGCTCCTTGCTAACAACAGCCCACCATCTTGTTCTAAAATTTTCAGGCTTACCACTTGATCCACCAATGAGCACTGATGTTGTAGCATCACGGTCATCAAGACAGTGTGTCCATGGCAACAGCCATGGCAACAAGCTTAAAAAGGGGCACATAACCACTTATTAAAGAAATAAATTCACATACTTTGATAATAATATTTATTTTCATAAATAGTATTATAAAATAAAAGATACACACAAAGTCCAGCCCTGTTGCATAAATGAACTATTGAGGACCTTGTGTGATACGTGATTATACACACTCGTGCTGTTTGCCTTGGCCACCTCACCCATGGCTAACGCCACCGTGAGGTTACCCAAGGTCAACAGTACTTGTGTGCATAAATCACATATCACACAGGTCCCCCCTGCATATCCCTTTATATAGCGACCTTACTAAGGCCTTCAGCCTGATTAACCATAAAGCTCCTACTTAAACTCCTTGGCCAGGGTTTGTCACAGAACACAGTTGATTGGTTTCACAGCCATCTCACCAACAGCTCCCAGCAGATGAAGATCGATAAGTCTGTGTCTGACACTAAGAGAGTGTCTGTTGTTGTCCCCAGGGCTCCATCTTGGGCCCACTCCTACCTGGCCTCTTCACAAATCAACTGCGGTGCCTGTCAGACAGCCAATGTACTCCTCAATGCCGATGATGCTGTCTTCTGTTACAAAAACTCTGGCCTTGACAGCCTCACCTCCTCTTTCCAAAGTAACTTCAGGTCATTAGAAAGCTGATTCTCCAATAACAAACTGGTCCTCAGTTACACAAAAACAAAGATCCTGCTCTTTTCTAGTCTCCCACAGAAGAGGAAAGTTCCACTCTTTGTCATTCAAAATGTCCTTGGACAAAACTTTAAACAGGTGGAGACCTTCAAATACCTTGGAGTAACTCTGGATAACACCTTGCACTGGATTTTCAAAGGGATCATAGAGTGACTGAAGATGCACCCCACAGCCCACTTGTGGCAATGTCCAGTGCACCACAGACCCTGCGCTGGATTTCGCACAAGTGAGTCCCGCAGCAAAGTTCCCAGAGCTGCCACAAGCGGTCTGCTGCAGCCAACACAAGACACAATGGTCAGGTTTGGCAGAAGCTGGGTCGTAAGGACAGAGGAAGCACTGCCCACTGTAGTATGCAGATGTAACTGTTATGCCCCCACCAAAATACGATGTGAGCAAAATGTGTGTGTGTGTGTGTGAAAGACAGCAGGGCATATGGTACAAACAATGACCCCTATCACCACCACATAATGCACACAAAACAGAACATACCTGAGATATCTGTTGGTAGGAGCATTTGGGCTGTCACCAGAGGTCTCCATATGAGTGCCATCATGCTCATTAGCATTGTAGTTAGTGGTTAAGCATAGGATGTCACAAACTAGAGAGCCGTGGTGTAGTGTCACTGGCATCCGTTTATGTGCTCAGGTAGTGTGGGACATCAAGGTGCACAAAATGCATACAATCTGTATACAACAGCATGAATATATGGCTGAAAGTGTTGCAAGGTAAGCGACAGAGATGTCCATCTGACAAACCAGTTGCCATGCAGTCTCTGTATGTCCGAGTGTCACCTCTGTTGGCAGTCCATAGACAACTGTCAGATGCAGAACACAGATAGAAGTATCCTAGCTGGAATGTGGTGCCACCAGCAATCCTGTCCCCTCCTCCCATGCACCAGATGTGTGGATATGGAGTATGATGTGACAAGGCCACTGTTTGTCTCTAGCAGGCATGTTGCCCATCCATGGACACCATGGCAATCCACAGGATAGCACACATCCTACTGCCACAGGAGGCAAAGGTTAGAGTCCCAGCCAGCACCGGCTCACAGTGTGACTCTTAGCAGGCCACGTAACCATCCTGTGCATTGAGGAGACACTGGACCATGTCACTGCACTGACAGTGGGATGTCAGATAATCTAACCCTGGGGAAATATGGTGAACACTTGCAGCTCCAGCAATGATGCGCTCCCAGGCTGCCACACTGGGCATACAATGCATGAGGTTGGTAGGGGTACTCCAGGGGCCAACTGCCTTCACCTTGGACTCTATGATATTGGGAGTTGGACAGACTGTGACAGGACGCCAGCATATAAACAGCCTGGACCACGTTGGTGAGACATGGGACCTAGGGCAATCCGCAACCTCCAGGAGTGCCAAGCACTGTTAGACATACAGTACACTGTGCACAACAGGCATGCAGCAACATGTCAAGAGAGGCACTGCCAGCTCTTCTAGGGACATCTTCGTATGGTATGGTATGCTTTGCCCAGACAGATCTCCCACACCATGCTATCAATGCCATAGTGTTTGCAGAGAGCATTGTCACATACTTGTAGGGGACTTTGTACAGTATGCTGTTCCAATACATGCCTGTCTTGCTGGCATGCGCTGTGCATGTATGTATGGCTCAGAAGACACACATAGATGCCTCAGTTTGGCTCCTGGTATGTGTCTCATTTGGAGGGCTGCACAGCAGAGGTTCCTCAGATGTACCCATCATGGTGTGCATTGGGGAGTTTTTCTTGTGTATTTTGTTGCATGTCTTCCTGCAGTACCAGCACTGTCTCAGTCACATCACTCATGCCCTACACTACAGTAGCACCCACTGGCAGGACCAACACAGGCCTCATCCAGCCCACATTGCCTGCCATGGGTGTTGTGTGTAGGTCTGTTACAAAAGCTCTGGCTGGTCTAAGCACTGACAGAACCTGCTGACTTTTGGAATCCTGCAAAGGGATGCTGCATCACTTTTTATTGCACAGGGCCCCTATCTGCCTTAAGGCGCAGCTGGTGGTTTAATGCAAGCATGGCACATGCCTTTCTAGCACAAGCGACCCAGCTTTCAGTGCGGACTGCGTTATAAAACTGGGACTGACACAGTTTGGTGGCAGTGTGCCCTTGTGTCATTTTTGTTTAATACAAGCACCATGCAGCATTCCTTGGCCTTTGAAAATCCAGCACCTTATCTTTGCCCCCCCATGTTGACAATCTAGTGGTCACATTTAACAGAACTCTGGGCGCTATGTACCATAACTGGAACAATCTCACTGTGGATGCTAGACACCTTTCTGTAGCTAGCTGCATTCTGTCACTTATAGATTATGGCCTACCTGTCTACACAGCTGTCTTTGACATGAAGATAAACAGAATAAAGCTGATCTGTAATAAGATGTGCCACTTTGTGTTTGGTGCAGATAACCACACTCAAAGTTATGCTCTACACACTCAATAACTGGCTACCTTTACCCAGCAGAATAAAGCTCTAGACCTGTTTGCTAGCCAAAATGCCGCCCTGGTCCTAACACCCTCTGTTTTATCAAATTGTTTCTGTGCCATCTCCAGCCAATACAACACAATGAATATGGCCAGGAATGCCCTTTAACCTCTCTTCAGGTGTACTAGCTGGGCAAGCAGCCATTTATTGTGAGGGCTGCTAACTGGTCAAATGAACTGCCTGATACTCTTCTGAATCTCTCAAGAATAATCAGTTTAAGAGATCTTTGTGGTCTGCCCTTGCAATCCATTGCAATTGTAACCATTAAACTGTTTTATTTGGGTTCTTTCTGTACATATCCTGTGACTTTGTGTACAATGATCTGTAAGGATTTTTTCAAAACTGTATGTAGTTGTTCTGTCTTAAGTGCTTTGAGCTTTACTCTACTGCTTTACCTCTGGGAACTGCTTATTGTACTTGTAAGGTTTTCTATGTATTTGTTGTGGAACCTTTGTAAATGAGCACCTCTCCTTAAAGGTATTCTCTGAAAATTTTTATAAATAAATAAAAACTAACAAAAACTAAGTAAATCTTTTAAGGATGATAATGTGATTGTTTTAGCATGACTTAGCAACTGCATATATACAGTGTTTATTTAAGTATTACATTTTGTCCTGTAATGTATGTGGTATAGTACAAAATTACAGAATGTAAAAGTCTGTGAACTGGAAATGTATTTATCTATGTCTGGCTATATATCTGTACCTAGGTCAAGCCTGTAAAAGGGCCATGTGGTCCAAATGCTTACCCAGTTAACACATATTTTTAATAAACAAAAAAAAATGGGTGTGGCCTACAGGCTACCAAACTAATTGCAAGAGGTGGTCAGGGTGCTAGTAGGGAGATCTGAAAGGCAGCTACATTGGGGAAGTTGTGCTGACAGGGATTTTCACATGTCAGATGTGGACTGGAGCATTCCTGGGGCATAAAGCATGAGGAGCCAATCTTGTGTGGATGCATTTCAGGATTCCTAAAGCATTATGTGAAAGAGTAGACTTGGGATGGTGCCCTACTGGAGCTAGTTCTATCAAACAGGGAAGAAAATAGAAGAGTTAAAGGTGGAGGATGTCCTGGCTCAGCTGATCACAATGCAGTGTGGTTTAACACTGCTCTCCCAGGCCCAGTGGCATTAGTCCCAGAAGCTTGTCCTGGACTTTAAAGAGCAGACTTCAGGAAGATGATACAAGAGCTTAGGGGTAAGGCCAACCAGAAGGGAAGGAAATTAATTGGACTCCATTAAACAGGAAATTCAATAGATATCTAAAGCATGTATGAGACAAGTTGGGAAGGGCAGTAGCAAAGGAAATCTACTTAGTTCTCCAAGGAGGTAGGAGGCAGTTTGGGCCAAGACACTGGCCTTAAAAACATGCAAGACTAAACATATGGAGGCAAATGGGGAGCTCTACATTAGTAAATGGAAGGAGCAGTCCAGTTGTGTAGAAAGGAGGGCTAAGGCAGAGTCCGAACTCAAAATAGCAGAATAGGCAAAGAACAATGACATGACCTTCTTTAGGTGTTTAAAGGTGAAGAGGAAATAAAAGGGAAATTGAAAGGCTGGTGTATGGGTGGAAGGCTGGGAAAAATACAGACATAGTAAATGAATACTTCTGCTTTGTAATCCCAGTTGAAGAGATAGAGGACACTGTCAGAGGCCACCATTAAAGCTGGGAGGAGCTAAAGCTGGTGATTGGTACCATCACTGAGGACAGAGTGCTCAAGGGCTTTAGGGGTTGAAGATGGGTAAGTTGCCAGGACTGGATTGGATCAATCCCCAGATGCTCTAGAGGGACAGACTTTGGTGGTACAGACCTTTTCAGCTGTTCTCCAGTGACTGGAGTGGTCCCAATGGATTGAAGGGTGGCTGATGTTGTTCCTCTCCATAGGAGCAAAGACAGAGGAGCCCTGCAACCAGTTAGCCTGACCTAAATAGTGGGAAAGCTACTTGAAAAATTATAAAGGATCAGATAGTAGAGTTCCTGGAAAATGTAGTCACCAGGACTGCAGGCACCATATGTTCATAAAGGGTGTTCCTGCTAGAAGAACCTCATAGAATTCTTCAACTAGTTGTGTTAAATGGGGCCAAGTAGTGGATGTCTTGTATTTGGACTCAGTAAGGACATTGCTCTGATTTGGTTTGTTCATTTAAAATTATTTAAAAGAGCTGCTAGTGCCATCAGTGGGCAGGGGCCCAGATGACCATCCCACTACCAGGAGCTGACTAGAAGAGGTGGCAGGTGCAGAGATCAGCAGCTCAGTGGAGCTCTGTGAAGGAGCCGATCCGCACAAAGCTGTGCCTCCTCCCCAGCAGCAGTCAATAGCAGCAGCTGCTCACTGAAACAAGGAAGTGCAGGCACCCATAAGGAGTCGGCCATCAAGTGGCTCCCCCTGCAAAGGACCCACGTGAAAAGGACAGCAGAGTCTGCCCACAGGAGTTAGCTCAATGAGGCAGCCAGCAGCCAGACACTGTGCACCTCAGCAGGGAGGCAGGAACAGTAAAACAAGTGTCTGACTCAGCAGGCATCCACAGATGGGAGCAGGAAACCAAGAAGTTCCACCTGACAATTGTGGTAAAATTTCTGTTAAACTTTTGTTTAGCTCACACACTGTAAGAGAGTGAGGAGTGTTTGGGTCACACAAAACTTTGGGAATAGGTTAAACACCCTATCTAGGGTAGGGGTAAAAAGGGTTTAAAGAAAGTGAACAAAAACAGGCGGAGTAGAAAATAGATATGCTGAGAGTGGTGCAGTACAGTGGCTGTGGGCAGCAGTTTTCAGGGAGACTTTCTGAAGATTGCAGTGCTACCCCATTTGCGTGCAACTCTCTGGGCTGAGGAGGAGGTTGCTAGACCCAGGCCGAGTTGTGTAATATCCATGGCCTCCTCCCCACCCGGGTCCACCAGGTCTGCCACCGCTGCCTGAAAGGATGCCAAGGAGGAGGAGAGGCTAGACTATGGTGGGCTCCAGGAAGGGTGGGGTGGTGGTCAGAGGCACGTCCCCCATGTACCACCACACACCCAATGTGCTGTAGTAGGGCGGACTGTCCCATGGAGGCACCCATAGTATTGACCATGGAGGATGTGGGGTCCTCACTTGTGGAGACCCCAAGGAGGGTGGCAGAGGACCCCAAAGAAGGAGGAGGAGGAGGAAGCAACTCCTGGTGGGGGGCATCACTGTGATGGGGATAGATTTGGGGACAGGCAGGGAGGGGAGAGGAGGTTAGGTACCTAGCTGGTGTCATCGCTTAAATGTATGAGAAGTGGATTGTGATGATTGCTAGGGCAGCAGGATGGAGGGAGAGCTGGATATCATTGTCCACCAGGGACTAATGACTTGGCTAGGAACAAGGCTAGGATAGTGCAGGAGGAGTTCAGGGAGTTGGGAGGGGCCGAGGCAGGTAGCATGCTCTGTGGCTTTTCCTGAGGTGCTGCCTGTCTATGACGGGGAGGATAGGGTATTCTGTACCAGAAACTTCCAGCTCATGGTCAAGGAGTGGTGCAGAGAGGAGGTGTCAGCTACACTTGGGACTGGGGTTCCACCTGGAGGGATAAGGGCCTGTACATAAGAGTAATGGCCTGCATCCATCCGGGAGGGGAGCCTGCAGTCCTAATGAACAGTTTAATGTTACATTGGCAAGCATTTAAACTAGCCAAGGGGGTAGCAGAAGGAAGCAGGGAGACAAAATCTGTCCCCCCCCACAAGCTGAAGTAGTCAGTAGGGAAACCTCAAGGGTACCTAACAACAAGAACAACAAAATGGTAGAAATGAAGAGGGATGGGAATGAGGACAGAGGGGTAAGGAGATAAAGCAAAAGGGAAAATGGGTTGACAATCAGAGTGGTGGCAGAATTTGGAAGGCCATGTGTGCAAATGCTGAAAGCCTGGGAAATAAAATCTGGGACCTAGTGGCCATGATGCCAGAGGTTGGCCTGGACATTGTTACATTACTGAGTCATGGTTCAGTGAGAGCCATGGCTGGGATATAACCTACCAGGCTGTACTCCATTCAGGAAGGGCAGGGTGGATAAGAAAGGGGAGGAGTGGCCTTACATGAGGCATAGCATAAAAGCAACAGAGATACAGGTAAGGGCGGAGATACTGTGAGTCAACCACAGAGATGGGAAATGGGGCAGTTATTTGCACTGCTGTGATCTACAGACCTCCAGCACAGTTGGGGGGGATGGATAGGATTCATGGAAGCCATCCAAATGATGGCAAATAAGGGGAGGTGCTGCTGGTGGGGGACTTCAGTCTGTTGGATGTAGACTGGAGCATACCAGCTTCAGCTTCAGCTTCAGCTAGGAGCAGGGACATCCTGGACTTGCTGCAGGAGGCACTCCTCAGGCAACTAGTGAGGAGCCCACTCGTGAGGAAGCAATACTGACCTTGTACTCATCAATTGACACAGTGTTGCAGACGTCATGGTGGTGGCCACCTGGGGACCAGTGATCACTCGTACGGGTGGTTCAGTATAAGTACTGCGGCAGAATCAAACCACACAAAAGTGAGGGTCCTGACTTCAGGAGAGCCAATTTACAAAGATGAGGGAATGCCTGAGATGCCTTGGTGGGGGAGGGGGAGAACTTCGGTGGAGTGGAGAAGCAGGGTGAAACTAAAAGAGGGATAGTGAAGCCAACAAACCTCTGTATCAGGCAAGTAAGCAAAATTAAGAGAAAAAGAGACTGCTATGGTTCTCAAAAGAGGTGTCTGGAAGGTAAGGGCAAACAGTTAACATTCAGGAGGTATAAGGAGACACAGGGGACGAGGATAGGGAGGTGCAGCAGGAGAGGCAGAGGGAGGCAGGGAAAGCAGTCAGGAGAACAAAGGCACAAATGAAGGAGAGAACAGCCCAGGCAGTGAAGAAAGAGGACAAGACATTTTCAGATATGTAAGCAAAAACAAAGACCAGGGATGGATTGTAAGGCTGAGGAGGAAAGTGGGGGAGGTGTGGATGAGGACCAGAAAAGCAGACATCCTGAACAAAAACTTTGCTCAGTGTTCACAGAGGAAGGGAAGGTTAGGGACCACAAATAAGTAACAGGAGCATCGATGGAAGAGAGGTGGACACCAATCCATTGCAGAGGAGATAATCCTGAAGGAACTTGCAAATCTGAAAGTGGACAAGGCAAATGGGCCAGACAAGATACATCCAAGGCTATTGAGGGAGATGAGAGGTGTTGGCTGCATCTCTGACAGTCCTGTTCAACTGCTTTCTGGAGATTGGAGTGGTTGCAGAGGACTGGAGGAAGGCAGATGCTTCCACTTCACAAAAGTGGTAGCAGGGAGAAGGTTGATAATCACAGGCTAGTCAGCCTGACTTTGGTAGTTTGGAAAGTAATGGAATCACTACTGAAAGAAAGGATTGTGGAATATCTTGAATCCAGTGGCTTACAAGATCCGAAGCAGCATAGATTCACGTCATGTCAAACAAGTCTGATCATTTCTTTGACTGGGTGACCAGAATTAGATCAGGGTGGAGCAGTGGATGTAGCCTACCTAGATTTCAGTAAGGCCTCAACACCGCTCCATAGAGATTCATCAACAAGCTCAGCTACTAGGAGGTCTAAGGGTGGTAAACTGGCAAGGAATTGGTTGGGGGATAGGCGGCAGAGGGTGGGGGTAAACAGAGTTCACTCCGAGGAAGGGAGGGTGACCAGTGGGGTGCCACAAGGATCAGTACTTGGAATGGTCCTCTTAAATGTCTTTATTAGTAACGTTGCAAAGGGGCTACAAGAGAAGGTATGCCTTTTTGAAGATGACACTAAGATTTACAATAAGGTAAACACTTGTGGGGTGAAACAATGAATAGAGATCTAAAAAGCTTGAGGAGGGCCAAGAGTGTAGCAACTAAGTTTCAATGTGAAGAATGCAAAATTATGCACTTGGGACACAGAAACCCAGGGACTGAGTACAAAATGGGGAGTGGTACTAACAACCGCCAAACAGGAAAAAGACCTGGGGTAATCATATCTGATGACTTAAAAGTGGCCAGTAGACAATGCATTGGGGAGAGTTAGTGGGATGCTAGGGCATAGGAGTGCATTGCCAGCAGAAAAGGGAGGTTGTGATACCACTGTATAGGTCACTGGTGAGACCTTATCTAGAGTACTGTATCCAGTTCTGAAGACCACATCTCGGAAGGACATAGACATCCTCCCTATTCAATGTGAGCTGGTCACAAAATGATACTTCCAATCTTCGACTATGTCAATGTCGTGTATGGCACTGCCCCTGCTTCCTCTATCTATAAACTTGACACTCTCTAAATTCTTCCTCTGCTGCTTTGCTACCAACTCCCTTTCCTACTCACCACTGCTCTTTCTATTCCTCTCTTTTCATTCTGTCTGTATCCCATAGAAGGCTAATCTACTCTGTCTTTTATTTCTAAATTTGGTTTGGGCTTCTTCCCTACCTCTTAACTCTGCCTATCCCCGGATACCCTTCCTCCTACACTTTGCCTACCAGGATGCCTACTCTTTCTCCCTCCCTATTTCCACTCAACAGCTGGTCAATCTGCCTCTCCCACCGCTTTCTCTCTCCTCTGGAATCAGCTTCCCCAATCCTTCAGAACTATTCATCCTACCTTGCCTTCAAACACCTCATCCAACTCCTTTCTGCCACCTCTTGCTCTTGTCTCTTCCTCCTCCACCTCTCCCCACTCCTTACATAGCCTACCCTGATCAACCATTACTTAAACCACAGATGATTTTTTTAATACTTGCACTTTTTCTGATTATGCTTGCAGCTGCTTTTCAACTGACTGCATGTTTTTGCTTACTGTACACTTGTTTTCTGGAAACCACGCATGCTATTGTAGTGCATTTTTCTGTATTTGAGTCTATTTAGCCTTTGTTATGTTTTGTACTTCTATCTCCAGGTTGCACCTGGAAATAAGCTTCAGCTCAGTGTGCCTTTCCCAGTTACCAAATTTTAAATAAAATAAATGAAGAGTAGAGGTGGTCCAGAGGAGGGAATCAAAATGGTGCAGAGTCTGCATCAAAAGTCAGATGAAAGAGACTAAAGGACATCAATGTGTACACCCTGGAGGAAAGGAGAGAGAGGGGATATGATAGAGACGCTCAAATACCTCATGGGTATAAATAAGATTCAAGTGGGAAGCATTTTCAGAAAACAAGATGCTTAAGTACAATGGGTCATTCTATGAAGCTGGTGGGGGTAGACTTGGGGAGATGTGATACTTCTTCACAGAAAGTGTGGTGGATGCCTGCAACAGCCTCCTAGCAGTGGTGGTGGGGCAAAACAGTAACGGATTCAAGAATGTATGGGATAGGCATGAGGGAACCCTAATGGTAAGGAAGGGGGGTAAAAGCTCGGAGATCAGGTAGGGTCTGCAGTGTTGGGTAGGTAGGTAAGGAAAATGGCTGGCTGGGTGGGTAGGCCAAGAGGTCCTTATCTGCTGTCAAATTCTATGTTTCTATATTTCTAAATCTGAAAATTCATGAGCATAAAGCCCATTTGCATTGGCGACCAGATATAACAAATGAAACAAATATTATGCAAATAAACATTATACAAAAAATAATTACACAAAACAAAACCATTAAACAAATCATAAAGCACATTACTAATGAACAGCAAGTCAAGTACCAGACAGATATCTGTATCAATTAGGGTATTTTTAAGAACTGTCTTGAAGTTCAGTAGACTAGTGCAACCTGTAGTAATAACTTGAGGCAATGAATTATAAAATTGAGGTAACTGGTATAACAGTGGTCTTTGACCTAAACAGGTTTTCATGGTTGGAATGGTAAAATAAAAATTATTAGTAGTTGAGTGAGTACTCATTGTAATAGAACATTGTTGAAAAGTTGATGAAAAAACAGGTACTCCCTCAACACAATTTTACTATCTAATGTTCCAGTATGTATCTTAAACCTCTGATCTAATAAAGGCCATTTTAGTGTGTTATACAAAATTCAGTGATGCTTAGAGAGGAAATGAGAAGCAAACCTAGCAGTCTGATTATACAAGACCCGACCCTGGACAGCACACCTCCTCTGCAGAAAAATAAAACAACATTCCATAATCGATAATGGGAAGTAAAAACTTTGTGCAAGTAGTAAGCTGGTAGATGGTAACCAAACTGAATTTAATCTATAGAGGACACCCAGTCTCTGATGTAGAAGTTTTATCAACTTTCTAATATGTAAGTTACAGGAGAATGTGCTGTCCAGGATCAGGCCAAGATATTTAAAATCACATACTTGCTCAATTTGGGAGCCTTGATGGTTTCCAGCTCAGAAATATAATTTAACAGCAAATATTTCCTAGCGCCATGGAAAATCAAAGATTTTGTTTTTGTAGCATTCAGCTCCAGTTTCTATGACATAAACCATTCCTGAACCAAACTGAAATCTCCTTGCAATATTTCTTTCAAATCAGAATGATTAGGCCCTCTTGTAAAATCACAGCATCATTGGCATAAAGCAAAATGTCAGATTTTTACATACAGTAGGGAGGAATTTAAAAATAAACTAAACAAAAGGGGTCCCAAGATGGATCCCTGGGGACACCTAGTGTTACTGGAGCAGGGGAGACAAAACATTAGAAATCTTAGTTTTTTGTGACCTGTCCTGTAGATAATACTGGCACCAAACTAGCAAGCCCCAGAGAACCCCAGGCAACTAAAAGCTTTAATAAGTAGTTGATGGGTAACTAAATCAAAAGACTTTGTGAGGTCCATAAAGACGCCATGGAAAAATGTTTTTATCCAAGGCTTCATGGACCATCTTTGTGAAACTCACAAGGCAATTGTAATACAGTGGCCTTGGTAGAAACCATGATGGTCTTGTGTCTGAATCTCATACTTGTTAAGATAATCCAGAATTTGATAAAAACAATCCATTTCAGGACTTTCAAATAGAGGACATGAAATTGGACGAAACAGTACACTGGAAAGAGCACCAGGTTTTGTATAGAACAAACTGAGGGAAACTGTCTTAAACAAAGCTAGATATTGAAAACTTTTAACAATGGATAGCATAAAATATCTGCACCAATTTTCACAAGTCTGTAATCCAAACTGTCAGTTCCTACTACAGGTCTAGGATTCATTTTCAAAAGATATTTATGAACCTCAAATGGGAAGTGACTTGTAATAAAATGTAGGAACATTCCTATTAGGTGAAACCAATGGAAACTATAATCATCTGAACAATATACCTGTTCTGTTGGTATATATTTAGCCAAATTTGTAAAAGCTATTAAATTCTTCAGCAACACTGTATGAGTCTGTAATAATACCAGATCTTTGTTAGAGGTATCAGTCATCAGGTCACACTGTAGGAACTTCACCGTCAGTGAAGCAGGATCCAAACCAAGATTTTCAGCAGTACAACTGGGGTCACCACGCCGTTGATGTCCGGCCAACATCATCAATCCAATAAATGAGCAGCCCGCTTCCTCCTCATAGTTCTTTTCTGCCATCGACTGACAGGCTGGGTTCCTGCAGAAGCTCCAACACAGTACTCAAGCCATATTTTGCCTACAGCTTTTCCTCTGTTTTCAGAATCTCTTTATTAAAGAGATTCCTTTATTTGTTTATGTTGAGAGTTAATCCTTCACTCTCTCTCTTCCGTGCTGCTGCTGCAGAAAGAAGATTGCCTCCACAGACAAACACCTCCCTCTGTGTTTGCTGTCTTGGGCCTGACCACAAAGTCTCTGACTGTGAACTCTGCTAGAAGTTTAATCAAACAACCTCAGGTGATACAAAAGGCACTTAAAATGTCATGATGGATCAACAGGTAGCTAGTTCCGGCAGGGGTCCTTCGGGTCCCAGCCTCTCAGTTGCCTACAGGGTCATCGAGCTCCCAGGCCTCTAAGGCCTGAGACAAGTCCGGGAAACATCATAAGAAACACAGAGATTGTAACGCTCCCCTCCAGCAGCAATCTCGCCTCCCGACAGCCCCTTCTCCTTCATCTGGGGATCCTCATCATCTGTGGTTGCACTGACACAGGTCACTGTCCAGGTCTGTATGCCCTCCAGATCCATACTGACAGTGCACCTGCCCAATTCTCAGGGTGGCCAGTCATCTCGACCTCCAGGTCAGCAGCACCTACTTCATCGATGACAGGCTCATCATTGATGGCCCTCCTGTCGAGGCCTGACCCCTTTTCTTCAGGGTTACAGGTTCTTCAGGTTCAGGGCCCTTCAGGCGGTCGTTGATCCCTGTGCCATCGACCCCTCTCTGTCGATCCGAGAGTCTTAGATGGTGGAAATCGACCTAGCGAAATCATAAACTAAATTCACATCGGTGATTGTGCAACAGTTCGGTGCATACAAGCCGACATCGCCAGTGCAGTTGATTGGCATCGGCCATCGACTCCTACTCATTGGCCATGGGAGGCTCCGGCTGTTGTCGGCACATCATGTCGGATCTGGATTTGGAAGAGTCGACGTTGAGGGAAGTACCATCCAGACCTCATTCTTCTTGATGATGAGGAGGAAGAAGAGGAAGAGATCCTGGTCTCTAACAGGTCCACAGCTTCCTCTGTCAGTGAGGATTCCATTAAGCATACCCTAGTCCTGCTCCTGAGGACCCCACATTTTCAGTGTGATGAAGCATTTGTCGTCAGTCATGGGCTTCCACACTGAGGAAGAGGATGTCATGAGGAAAGAGCTGGGGACTTCCTGGAGATCCCAGATTCTCTTCCCAAAATTATTCCTCCAATCCTGCCTGCCTTGAGGTATGCAGCCACAGCAGCTCTGGCATAGGCCAGACATAGTGCCAGCTATGCCTTGCATGACGGATAAACTTTACCATGACCATGAGAGTTCCCCTACAATGCTGCCCACCCTTAAACAGACTCAGTGGTCATTAAGGCAGCCCACAGCAGGTCTTTTTTACTTTCTATTTTGCCTCCTCCCTGCACTGGAACCCGCTCAGTCGGGAGGCGCTCAGATGCCACCCTGCTTCACCTCCTTACCTGGTTCTGGGGCAGTCCCCATGGAGCTGTGGTTATACCCCCAGGCGGAAGAATGAGGTGGGGCCTGAACACCCTGATGCTTCTAGTTTTGTCGGGTCCCCATCAGTCCAGGCAGGAGGAGCCATTAGGGTCTGCAGTGGCGCTCCTTCCCCTCGACGTTCTGGTGCTTGTTTTTCCGGTGTTCTGTGGGCGTCGCGTGAACCCATGATGTCAAGGTGCATAGGCGCCGGCGTCGCCACATCCTCCCTCTCTTGCCTCAGTGCATGCTGTGGCCCCAGACCTCGCCTGGGGTCAGTCTTGTGCCGGGACCTTATCCCCTCAATCCCTGGAGAAGGTGAGCTGTTCTGGGGACGCCAAGGCTTCTCCCCGTCCGCCCTCTGGCTCCCGGGCTCGTTCCGAACCCGGTCGCTGGCATCGCAAGCAGAAATCCAACCGCTGTGCCGGTGGGCTGGCTAGTCCACAACAGGTTTAAGTCGCCTAAGCATCTTATCTTCCTCCACCTGGACAAAGAGTCTCGCAGAACTGACCTGTTGGGTAAGAGGGTTTATGCCTCCTCACCCCTTAGGTTGAGGATTGCAAATTACCTGTCTCATATGATGAAGTACCAGAACTCTAACTGGAAGAAGGTAAGGCTGCTTCCCAGGCCCTCCCAAATGGCACACAGAAGCAGGAGCTTCTCAAGTGTCTGCAGACAGCTGAGGATGTCAGCAAGCACCTCCTCAGGGCCTCTGTAATATGGCTGATGCTTTGCCAGGCTGCTGCCACTGGCATATGCCTACATAAGCACTTCTGGTTGAGGGTTTCTGGTTTTCATAGTTAATAATTTTTATTAAGTTTGAAAAATAACATCAGACATAGCCAGGTACATAGATAAGATACAGCATGACATATATGCATACATTGACTGCAGTATCATTATATAATTGACAAAGTCTAGCCCATAGAAAGGCATATTGCTAAATAATGACACAGTAAGAAATTATACAGTAAGTTGTATTGTGTCCAAGAGAAAAAAAAGTATGAGAGATTGCATGATTACCTCCACATCTAGATTAGTTAAGATGTCTAATACGGGCATAACACATGAGTGTCTCCTGATACCTGAATAAGCCTGAAAAGCACAAACATAATAACAAAATACTAACAATGTTAAGGTCCAGATCTGAATTCTTATCCTATAAGGAAAAAGATAGAAGTCCTTGCAGGAGGGGGAGGATCTTGGGGTTCCAAACCATTTCCTACTGTGTACATATTATGTTGGTCCAGATCATTCTACAGGGAAGTCAGCCAATCCCTGCATGTAGGGAGAGATAAGCTAAGTAAGGGGCCCAGGTAAGATAATATTGTGAGAGAGTGTTGGTAGCTAAGTGGGACTGATGATCCAGTAGTACTACACTAGAGAGGGTGTTATATAATTCAGAGATGGTGGGTACCTCTGTGATTCTCCACCTACGGAGGATAAGCCTCTTAGCTTGGAGGCTAAAAGTGTCACCCATCTGTGCTTTTGATGAATTAATGCTCTCAGCACAGGAGGAAGGCCCAGAATCCAAACTAGGGATCTAGAGTCAGAGCAGAGTCTGAGGCCTGCTGAGCCAGACCCAAGGCAGCCCTCCAGAATGGAATGAGAAGTGGGCAAAGCCAAAGTGTGTTTAAAAGGTCTCCCTCTCCCGAAAGACATTGCCAGCAATGACTGTTGTCCATAAGATGCATTCTGTACAAGACAACAGGAGTGCGATATCTAATACAACAGTATCTTGTTTTGCATAAGTTTACTTATCATATCTGGATACATAGAATGAGCATATTTCCAGCATAACTTCCATTGGGCATCCAAAATAGATTGTTGAAGAGCTTGCTCCCATTTACCTTTAGCCTGAGCTGACTGTGTAGGGAGACAATTCGTAAGGTGGGGTTTCTGGTTTTCTGCTGATGTTCAGCAGAAGGTGCTTAATGCCCCTTTCAATGGCACTAAGCTGTTTGGTCCTGACGTCCAGGATATTATCAATGATCTGCAGGCCTCTGGTAGGGATATCAAGTCTTCCATTCTCTCTACTATACTCAGCCAAGAGGTAGACAGCACCCTTCCTTCTGCAAGGCAACCATTAGACCTGGTGCAGACTCTCGACCCCAAGGGGCTCAGAGCATCTGCTGCCTTGCCTGCCCCTCTAATACTGGAGTTGCAGTCAAGCATCCCAGAAGTGAGGGACCAGCCCCGTGGCTGGCTCCACCTCTGCTGGACTCCTTGCCAGACCCCCCTCTTCTGGTCCCTGACCAAGAGGTGATGGTTGTAGGTCAGTTCTCCTTCCTCAGTGTACAGTGGGACCAGTGTGGACAAGTTAGATCACCTAGTCTTCATCTCTTTCCCAGTCCGCAGGTGCTGCAGTGGTGGATAGAACCATCAGACCTGCTGCAAGGCGTCCCATTCCATATCTCCTCCCACAACAGATCCTCACCACGGATGCCTCTGGTCTGGGCTAGGAGCGCACCTGGGCCCCTTCCAAACTCAGGGCTCTTGGTCCCAGGTGGAAACCTCCCTGCATGTCAGTGTCCTGGAGATGAGGGTGGTGCACTACACCATGCAGGTCTTTCAGAACCACCTTGCTCTGGGTCAGCTGCTGGTGCAGTCCAACAATCTCAGTGTAGTGTACTACATCAACAAATGGGGATCGATTCATATCCCTATGCAGGGAGGCCATGAGAGTGTGGTACTGGGCATTAGATCGTGGTCTGACACTATAGGTGGTCCTTGTACCAGGCATGCTGAACACTCTGGTGAAGAACCTCAGCTGGACTCAGTCCAGCATGCACATGGGAGCATCTCTCATCTGTCACAGAAGAGTTGTTCGACAGATAGGATCATCCAGAGTTGGACCCTTTTGCATCTCCACTCAACATAAAACTGCCCCAATGTTTGATCACTAGATCCAGGGCCTGGAGTTTTCTGGTGAGACACGCTGTCCCTCTCCTGGAGCGGGAGGTTCCTTTATGCCTTCCTCCATTTCCTCTGATTCAGAGGTGCTAAGCAAGCTGCAGATGGAGGGGCCAGCATGATCCTGGTAGCTCCATTCTGGCCTCGGCAGATATGGTTTCCATTACTTCAGCAACTGGGAGAGGAACCTTCAGTACCTCTCCCCTCTGCAGGAATCTGCTGACCCAGGCTTAGGGACTGTGGTCCATCCCAACCTTAGGTCCCTTCATCTGCGTGCTTGATTCCTGAGGACATAGCCATCGCCAGGTTTGAGGTCTCCAGCAGAGTGGCGGACATCATGGTGGCCCCGGAGACCTTTCACTCCGAGCTACGATGCCATGAAGTGGTAGCAGTTTGCCATCTGGGCTGCCAGACATAATCTGGACCCTTTCATCTGTCCAGTGAGCCACATTCTGGACTACCTGATCTCTTTGTCTGACTCCGGTCTCCAGTACTCCTCCCTCAAGGTGCACCTTTCGGCTATTTCTGCTTTTCATGAGCCCATGGGTGACTGCACGATTGCTCAACTGGATGTCTCTTGTACCTTTTAAGGGGCATCCTGCATTTAAAACTTCCAGTCTGTACTCCTGTCCCGCTTGGGATTTGAATTTTGTTTTGGAGAAATTGACCAGTCTCCTTTTGAGCCTATCACATTCTGCGTACTATGCTTTCTCTCTTAGAAAGTGTTATTTTTAGTTGCCATTACTTATGCTTGAAGAATCTCAGAGCTTCAGGCCTCTGGTGAGAGGAGCCTTATTTGATTTTTCACAAAGACAGGGTGTCTTTGTGCACAAATCCTAAGTTTCTCCCTAAGGTGGTCTCTGAGTTTACACTGAACCAGTTTATCCAGCTTCCTGTTTATTTTCTCAAGCATGCCGATCCAGGGAACCACTGCTCCTTATGTTAGATGTGCACAGAACTTTTAAGTACTACCAGCTTTGCACCAAGGAATGTAGAAAGTTGAAGCAGTTGTTTGTTTCCTTGCCCCAGGTAGAAAGCGCTTCAGTTTTTAAACAATATTTATTCAAATGGTCAGCAAATTGAGTTGTGTTCAGCTACAAGGAGTATAGCAAAGAATTTCCTGGAGTTGTTAAAACTCATTCCACAAGAGGCATGACTACCTCTGTGGCTTGCTTCTGAGGGTCTCAGCTGCTAACATTTGTGTGGCTGCCACTTGGAGTACTGTCATACTTTCACCAAGCACTACCGTTTGGACATTACCTCAAAAGCCTATGCATGTTTTAGCAGGGCTGTCTGCAGGGTCTCCTGTCCCCCTCCCCCACTAGCTGCCCACTTCTCCTGACACATGTCTCCCCTTGATACGCCTGGGTCTTTTAAACTGACTATATATGTCTCTTTCTTGTAGCATCCACTTCAACTAATCTCTTCACTGGACTATAATGCCTTTACCTTACAGGAATACTAAACCATGTATGTTGTTGTATCTGGTATAAATGTTTACTGACTTACTACCCTATTGTTATGTATACCCTTACTGACTGTCTTTTACCTGAACCCAAATGTATTTTTACTCATCCTGTCTATTGCAGGCCTACCTGTACTGTTGTACTCTTGCATCTACTGTCTATTTTTCTGTATATAAATGCATTGTTCTAGGGACATGGATATGTTGTTCATCCACACTGTCTGGCAGGTTCCTTGCCGCTTTAAATCTTGCCGGAAGGTCTTCAAACTAGCTCCTCCCACCCACCGGGTGGTAAAACTCGGCTCCGCCCCGCGGCTCCAGATCTTCCTTACGCTTGGAGCTCAGGTTCCTCCATAGCGCTCTGCTATAAGACTGGTTCCTAATTCTTGAATTTTGAAATTAAAAGTTTTTGCTAAAAGACTTGGTCTTCTCTCCTCGCGGCTGCGATGGACCAATCGACTCTCGGTTTCGGAGATGCCCTTGCGGAGCAGAAGATGTCTCGGACGGATCCGCACTCACGATGCGTTTACTGCTTGGGCCTTGAGCACGACCATGAGCCTGCGACCTGTGCTCTTCCTTCGGCTAAACTACTCGAAGACCGTGCTGCCCGTTTACTGCCGGTCGAGAGGGTTTCTCGGTTAAGTCAAAGAGGCCCGGTCGGTGGTGTCATCGTGGCAGGCCTCGTACGGATCAGCTCGAGCAAATGATCCCCTCGAAGAGGAGTGACGGCGGGCCGCTTCTACCTTGCTGCGGCATTTGTCCGCTATCTCTCGGTGCCTCTTATTGGCTTCTTTTAAGGAGCTTTGTCTGACCCTCTCGACAAAGGTGAAGGTCCAACTTCTTCTGGACCGTTTTCTCGGTCCAAAAGAGAGTCAAGAGTAAGTCTCACGTTGACGCTCTTGGGAGCGGAAAGATCCTCTCCCTAGTTGTCGGCTGTCGACTTTGGTCGACCCCTCGGCTCGCCACTGGTTTCATGGTGTCCCGTCAGACAGGTTGACCGAGACTCCGTCGGCCGGTCGAGATTTTTCTCGACCCGTTGGACGGGTTGTCGGCTGGAGAAGCTGAGAATCCCTCTCGGTTCCCCGGTGGGAGTTGAGGATCCCGTCGGCTCGTCTGTGCCTCCGGTTCCAGAGTCTTTGGTGGAATCGTCCGAACCGAGGGAGTGCGATTCCCCGCGACACCTCCCGCACCATCCTCGGCCTAGCCCGAGGTTCTCGATCTCGAGACGTCTTGGCGGTCAAGCCAATCCCGCCCGTCATAGGCGGTCTCGATCTTAGCACCGGCAGCGGCGCCGCTCCCTCTCTCCTCCCTCGGACGAGGGAGGCGCAAGTTGCATCGGAGGTATGAGGAACTCATGTGGCAACAGCTCCTTCTGACCAGGAATAAGCCGACGCCGTCGTCTTCCCCGGCCATTAAGTGGCTGTCACCGAGCGGGCAAACAACCCCTCGTTTTGCCGAGGAGCCTGTTCCAGGCCGGTTGTTCGCCAATTCCAGCTGCCCCACCGATTCGGTGGAACCTCCGCCTCACAGCCGTTAGTTGGGGCTCTGACCAAATATTCTCGGTCGGCTCAGGGACTGCCCCATAGGCTGTCTGTCACCCTCACTCCTGATAGACCTCGGCAGGTGGAGGGTGGCTCAGGCCAGGCAGCTCTTTGAGGACTCTTCGAGTCCGAGGATGATTCCTCCCTTTCTCCAAGCGAATGGACTTGGAGTCCTCAGGAGGACAGTCGGTGGGACGATAGCCCCTCGTCCTTCCTAGGATTGCTTCGGCTCATCTCGGAGTCCACCAGGATGAAGCTCGAACCCGTTTCTAAACGGACCAGGTATCCCTCACGGAGATTCTGGACTGAGGATTCCCTACGAGAGCCTTTCGGTGGCCGAGGCCATAGTGGGTCCGGCCTTGGAGCTCTGGCAGCCCCGCTTCCTGTCCTGCGCCTTCGGCCAGGATGGCCAGGAAGTATCGCGGTCCCTACGGTCCCCTGTCGGTTTTTCGAACACCCCTTGGCTGAGGGGTTGGTTACCGACAGTTTCCGGGCGCGAGGAACGCTAGGGATGTGGACAAACCTCCCGACAAGGAGTCCAAGAAATTGACTATGCCGGGTGAAAAGTCTATGCTGCGTCCTCTCTCGGCCTAGAGGCCAGTTCGGCCGTCCTCATGGCACATTTTCTCATGCCCTGTTGGGCTCCCTGGATGAGGTCGTCCCTCATCTTCCCACGGATCTGCAGACTACGGTCAGGCAGGTGCGGGACCAGGGCAGGGCAGTGGCCAAACAGCAGCTCCAGACTGCTTTAGACATTGGGGACTCATGTGCCAGGTCTGTGACGGCCGCGAGTGGCGCTGTCGTCGGTGGGCTTGCTGAGGATATCCACCTTTACTCGGATACCCAGCACAAGTTGGCAGATGTTCCTTTGGGGACTGACCTCTTGACCCTGGGGTGGAAGGTCACCTGCAGAGGATCGAGAAGTCCAATGCTACCTTGGACTCAGTCTCTTCCGCCAGAAGGACAAAGGCCGAAACCACAGCCTAAGCCCTTTCGTCCTTCTGCGCATCCGGCCCAGCAACGTCAGGGCCAGCAGGCTCGGGTTTGGCATCCCAAACTCGAAGCCCGGAGCTTCCTCCAACAGGAAGCAGGGAGGTAAAGGGCCATGAGGTCCCTTGGCCGGTCCCTCCTCCAAGCCTGCCCAGTGATGGGCTGAGGTGTCGCCCCAACCCTGTCACCTCACCCAGGTTCCCCGTGAAGGACGGCTCCGCACTTACTTTCCGCCTGGTCCATTATTACCATGGACAGGTGGGTACTGGAGGTGGTGGGAAAGGCCTGCCTCTAGAATTCGAGCAGGCTCTGCCTTCAGAGCCGCCGCTTGGGGGCCTCGGGTCCGCAGCCTCACTGTCGGCTCGTCGGACTGACACGCTCTCCTCCAAAGGAGGTGATCAGGAGGTAGCGGATCCTCCCTCAGACCCGGGTTTGTGTCCAGGTACTTTCTGGTTCTGAAAGCGGACGGGGCTGGCGCCCCATTCTCGACCTACACGACCTGAACACGTTCCTGAGGTCTAGAACCTTCAGGATGGTCACTCTGGCTCAGATAATACCATCCCTGGAACACGGCATGTGGTTCTGCTCTCTGGACCTGCAGGACCGCGTTCTTTCCGTCCCTATCCGTCCGTCACATCGAGATTCCTTCGCTTTCGGCGGAGGGATCCTCTTCAGTTCGAGCCATGCCCTTGGCCTATCTCCAGCTCCCAGGGTCTTCACAAATGCATTGCAGTGGTGACAGCTTTCCTGCAGCGCCGAGGGGCCGGTGTACCCTTACCTGGACGATTGTGATAGCCCCCTCCAGACAGGAGGTGCACGGTCCAGAGATCTGGCCCTCCAGGTTTGCTCTCAAGTCGGCCTTCTCATCAATGAGGCCAAGTCGAACTCGAGCACAAGCAGGTGATTCTGTTTATCGGGCAGAGCTCGACTCTCTTCGAGCCAGAGGGACGGCTCCATGGACAGGGTCGAGGTTCTTACCTCCTTTGCCCAATCATTTCTGGTTGGGCATTCGCCCTGCCGGGACTTCCTGCGCCTCCTGGGTCTCATGGCGGCCTGTACCAGCGTGGTCCGTTGGGCACGCTGGCACATGCGCCCTTCAGTGGGACTGGCCAGCCAGTGGTCACGACGCTGCGATCCATTGGACCAGCTAGTAATGGTGACCCAGGAGATGTGGTACGCTCTCCGGTGGTGGACCGTTCCATCTCATCTGCAGGAGGGCATCCCGTTTGTCCGCCCGAGCCGGCGGTCTCTCTTCGACCGATGCCTCTCTGATGGGTTGAGGGTGCCCATCTGGGGAACACCGGCGCGGCCTCTGGTCCCAGCAGAGTTCCGATGCCACATCAACCTGCTGGAGCTCCGGCGGTCCGCCTAGCTCTCACCGCCTTTGCTCCGCTTTCTCCGGGTCAAGTGGTCCGAGTCCAGACGGACAATACCACGACCATGTACTACCTAAACCGCCAGGGCGGGGCGCGTTCCATGCTTCTCTGCAAGGAAGCTTTCTGCATTTGGTCACTGTGCGCAGCCTGGAGGCAGATCTCTAGCCATTCATGTGCAGAAGCCTCCAACACCCTGGACGATGCCCTGAGCTGGATAGGGCTGCATCTCACGAGTGGTCTCTCCTGCTGGAGGTAGTACAAGATCTGTTCTCCCACTGGGGCACACCTCAGGTGGACCTGTTTGCCTCAGGAGAACGTGAAGCTGAGGCTGTTTCATGCCCGCCCCCTCAGCAGGGCTCGCTGCAGGGGATGCCTTCTCGAGGCTGTGGACCCGGCCTCTTCTACGCCTTTCCCCCATTTCCTTGATTCACAAGGTGCTTCTCAAAGCAAGGAGGACAAGGCGCAGGTGATCCTGATAGCCCCAGACTGGCCCGCCAGTTCTGGTACCCAGATCTCTCAGCCTCAGCTCCAGGCTCCCGAGGCAGCTTCCAGCTCTCCCGGACCTGCTCTCAGTCAATCAGGGAAGGTGTTCCATCCGGACCTTCAATCCCTGCACCTGACGGCCTGGTTCCTGAGCTGCCAGAGTTCCAGGCCTTGGGTCTTTCTGACGAGGTCCTCAATGTTGTTGAGGCGTCCTGCATGAGTTCCATCAGAAATGTTATGCCTTCAAATGGAAGAGATTTTCCATTTGGTGTCAGGCAAGGGCTTGGACCCTTCCTCCTGTCCTTTGGCAAGCATCTTGGACTATTTATGGTCCCTTTCTAGTCAAGGGCTTAGGCCGACGACCCTAAGGGTGCACCTGGCAGCCATCTCTGCTTACCGGGCACGGGGGAGCAGTCGGTGGCGCAGGAGAAGGTGGTCTGGCGCCAGCTGAGGCCTGATCACATTTCCTCCTGCAAGCGAGAACCTCCACCTCCGTGGGATTTACTGCTGGTACTGGCTAAGCTCATGGGCAAGCCATTCAACCAATGCACAGGTGTGAACTCTCTCACCTGTCGTGGAAGACCGCCTTCTTGGTGGCTATCACGCCAGCCAGAAGGATGGGAGAACTCCAGGTGCTCTGCATTGAGTCTCTTACCTGGTCTTCCACAGGGACAAGGTTGTCCTGTGCCCCACCGAAATTCCTTCAAAGGTGGTGTCGGAGTTTCACCTTAACCAGGTGTTGACTCTGCCGGTGTTCTACCCCAATCACACCCGGAGGCGAATACAGGCTCCATACTTTGGACCCCAGAAGGAAGCCGCTATTATAAGGAGCTTATGGCTGAAATTCGTAGAGGTTCGCCAGCTGTTTGTCACCCACGCTGAAGCCGCACCTGGCAGACCTGCAGCCAAGCGGACGATAAGCAGGTGGGTCACCTCCTGCATAGATCTCTGCTACAAGTTGGCGGGCATGGAGCCTCCAGAGGATAAGAGCTCATTCTACCTGTCATACTGCTGCATCGGTGGCTGCTTCAGGGACGTCCCTATCCAGGATATCTGCAGGGCTGCTACCTGGAAGTCAGCACACACCTTCATCACCCATTACCACATCGACCTTGAGTCACGCCGGGATGCTGGTTTTGGGGCCTCGGTTCTCCAGTCTCTATTCCCTAAGTAGGGGTGTGCGCCTTGCCTCCCTCCTCCCGGAGAACTGCTAGGAGTCTGCCAGACAGTGTGGATGAACAACATATCCATGTCCCTAGAAATACAGGTTACTCACCTGTAACAGGAGTTCTAGAATGGTATGTTGTTCGTCACGCGATACCGACCTCCCCAACTTTGACGCACAACCTGAGCTTCCAGCGGCCAGATCTGGCGCATGGAGCTGAGAGTTTTACCACCCGGTGGGTGGGAGGAGCCAGCTTGAAGACCTTCCGCAAGATTTAAAGCGGCAAGGAACCTGCCAGACAGTGTGGATGAACAACATATACCATTCCTAGAACTCCTGTTACAGGTGAGTAACCTGTATTTACTTGACTTGTGTAATGCAGGTCCACCTTAAATGAGCTTGCTCAATGGTGTTCGCCTGGATAAATAAAGAATTTGATTGATTGATTGATAGACTTTGGCGGCAGATGAAGACCGCTTGGCCCACCTAGTCTGCCCATTTCCCTACCTAGAGGATAAGCTGCAGATCCTATTTAACCAACAGCCTATTTCTTCCTACCCCCACTGCGGGTAGGAAGTGGTTCCCCACCTCATAGGGTTTATGGTTGGCCTTCCTCCCAGATTGGCTGTTTACACCTGTAACTGCTTGGGACTCATTCCTATGGTGTGAACTGATGACTGAGATACACCCAGCGAAGACGGAACAGTTACATAAGAACATACCATAACAGTAGATCTTTGAGGGATCTCAGTCATTAGGTCTGCTTTCCTCCCACCATCCCCCTTCTTGGGGCTCTTGTCTTGGAACTGGTTGTCTGGTGTATCTAGTCTTTCATATAAGCCTGGGCATCTCTCTCTCTCTCTCTCTCTCTCTCTCTCTTTCTTTCTGTGTCTCTCCATCTCTCTCTCTCTCTCTCCCCTCCCTTTCTCCCTCCCTCTCTCTCTCTCTCTCTCTCTCTCTCTCCTCAGTCCCCGTGGGTAGAGCTGTGCTCCTTTGTCACCAGGGGAAAGAACTGAGTAGGGAGCAGGTTGCTCATGCCTTTATAGGTTAATGGCATTGGCAGCATAGGTGGTCCCAGTGGTACTGCTGAAAATCTTCCGTGTGGATCCTGCTTCACTGACAGTGAAGTTCCTATGGTGTGACCTGATGACTGAGATACCCTCAAGATCTACTGTTGTGGTAAGTTCTTACGTAACTGCTGTTTTCTGAAAAAAGTGTATTTGGACAACCCTTGTGGTTGTTTCCTAATAAATCTTTAATAAAATTCCAGGTTGCTGCTACATCCTTCCCTAGGAATTTTGCTGTTTCTCAATGAAGAATTGGTTTAGTTGTCTAATCATGTATTTACATTTATTTTGTAGTTGCTTATAATGAATTAATGTTGTTTTAGTCTGAGTTTTCCTAAACTCTTTCTAATTCTTATCCCTCTTTTCATTAAGTCATTACGTTGTGATATAATCCACTCCTGTTTTTCCTCTAATTCTAAGCATTCTCAGGGAATAAAAGCATCACACACGAATTAAACAGAAAAGAAACTCTGAAAATAACTCATCAGTGTTAATAATACTGGTCAAACACGACCAATCAACTTGATGTAAAGCTTCCAGAAATTTTGGAATATCCAATTTCTTAAAATTCCTTGAGAAGATATATACTGGGGATCTGAAATTTTTGGCAGTCCAACAGGAAAATATTGAACAATGATCACTGACACTACCTGGAAGGAAACTGAAAGCTTTAATTCTGAGGTGTCAGAAACCAGAATCCAATCTATTAATGTTTTATAGTTAACTCTGATGGGATTGTCAATGATCTGATTAAGCTTAGAATCTGATATAATTTCTGTAACCCTGACATCAGATTTAGTGTTCAATTAAAGTTTATATCACCCAGCACAATTATTTCCTATTCTGGGGCAAAGCATTTCTATATTTACAAATAACATCCACGTCATCTAAATAAAACCCTGGTAGGACATAAATTACAGCTAAAGAAGTAATTTTAGTATTATCTAATGTTAATGTAAGTGGGAGGAACTCCTGGTTTGGAGAAGGATTTGTGAATTTTACTGCCTTACTGAACAAACTCTGGTCAGAGCCAACAAGGCAACATAATGCTATGTTCAGTGTCAGTAGCTCAGCAGGTTGCACACTGGCTTCTGAGGCCAGAAGATTAGAAGGCTGTCGGTTCTATTCCACACAGGCACTTGAGTTAAATCCCAAAACTGGCACTATAGTGCAGCACGAGGTTGCTACACTCCTGAGGTGCCATCTTTCAGATGAAATGTTAAACCAAGGTCCCTTCTGCATGTTCTGGTGGTTATTCAGGTGGATGTTAAAGATCCTATGGCACTTCTTGAAAAGAGTAGGGAATTTTTATTCAAAACTTCAAACAAAAAATAAAAAAACTGTATTGCATCATACAAAATCATAATGAAAGAAATCAAACAACATAACCACGTATTACATCTTACTTGAGCATCAAACATAAATAATCCATATTTGTACATAACTCCTGTCCAATCTCCACTAAATAAGTAGGGGAGTTCTTTAGTAAAACTAAAAGGCAAAACAGATGCACCATAATGTTACAGCACAAAAATCATGCTACAAAACAAACATAAACATAGATAAAAGTATTACATCATACAATCAAAATATATATCAATGTTTTATAGATCCTGAAAATTACCAAATGCTATCCCCCAACTATAAGAGTTGAGAATTTTCCCAAAAAGCCCCAAACAAAATATACACAAAAGTATTACTTCATATAATCATAATAAGGAAATCCAATTATCATAAAGAGTTATTATAACATACATAAGCTCACCACATAATATTCCCTTTTGTATGTACCCTAGTCCATTCCACCGACAGAGTAGGGATTGTTTTTAATATAACTAAAAAACACAAAATTTTTACTAAAGATGCATTACTTCATACATCAAAATAATAAAAGATATCAAAAACAGAAATTATTTTAACACTCAGGTGAATATGAAACAAAACTCTTTAATTGACAGACTTAACCTCTATCCTATTCCACTAAGGAAGTAGCCGAGTTCCTTAGTACACCTAAAGAACAAGACAGATGCAAAAATAAACTTAAAAAGTATACAACCAATACTGTAACCCCAATCCATACATAATAGTGTTCCATCACAGTCATACCTAGTACAGAAATTAAAGCAATACTAACTATATATTACAGCATTCATACATCTCATTCCTTTTCTTTGTCCCAAAAACAAATATATTGCAGTCAGTGCTCACCCCCAAGCAGGCAGGGTTTCTCATCTAGCCCTTAATAATCCTCAAATAAAACAGAGGGTTCCAGAAAATTATATATTACATTCAAATCTTTCACCATGATTTCTCCTCTAACCTAAACATAACTTTTACAAAAATTATATTCCCCTCACTAAAACAAGGAAATATCCCTCAACCTAGAACATCCATTCATTAAAACAATAGCTTCTAAAGACCGTTATTAGTTAACACTCTCCTAGGTAGTGAGGAGGGTTCCCTTACATAATAGAAAATACCGTAAACCCTCCAACCTCAAACTCCTCAAGAAGTCTTCTCCATACAAAGTCCTCATTCTTTAATTGCTTACATCAATACCCCTTCCTTTCCATATCACTAAGTTTACACCTATCACAAGCAGTCTTCCCTTACCCTGTATCTAACCATGACATTTCCTCCACCATACCCTATACAGATCCTGATGAACCTTCTCCTTTTCTAACAATTACCACTTCACAATATCTTTTTGATATTCTGCACAATCTGAGCTTCCATCTTCATCTGCTTCCTTAGTGTTAAACAACAACATGCCAGCCAAAGCTGATACCCTATAAACCCATCAAAAAGCCTTATAGTGATATTATCATAAATCACCCATGCACCAGGCAACACTCCTTCAGTCCAAATTTCAACGGACTGCCCTTAAAAGATTCAAGGGCCAGACCGTATGAAAGGCAGACGAAAAAGATTGAACAAAGGGACAGTCATAGAAGAAATGGGATAAAGATTCTACCAAACCCATACAAGTTTCCTCCCTAGGGCAATATCTTTCAGTCAGTTCTTTATGTTTCAAGTTCCTTTAACACCCAATTCTTTATGCAGACAAACACAGAAAATCCCATATATATTTAGGGACTCTATTACTTAATAATTTTAATTTTGCATGTTGTAGAGCCATGGGCAGATCAAAAACCAAGGATCATCATAAAAAGAAACTGAAGTACCCCTAAAATATAAATGTTTTCTTGATGTCACATATGGCCTGTTTCGTTAGTCTCAAGCTTTCAGTTTCCCAATCAACTCTTTAAAGTATCCAGGGGCTGAGATACCCTAGTCTGACGAGGCAAAGTTTCCAAAAAGCCCACCTTTCTATTATACCACCAATCATCAACTACCCATGGGGACCATACCTAGACTCCTCTTTCAAAGGGTTATATTATAAGGAAAAATGTAACATAAAAACACCACTGGATTCATCATTCCACACCCCCTCCTCAATTGGTAAATGTGACACCCTTTTACCGGATTCAGTCTGCTCCCCACAAGCATGAAAAAAAAAACACATATAAAGAGGTTTCCAAAGTAAGCCGGGAGACTGCCCAAAAACAAAAATAAGGTACCAAAAGGTTTTATAAGATAAACCCGCTTTGCATTGGTCATTTGCCACCTATTCCACTAGTCACCCTATCCTTAGCTACCCCAACTGTTTTCCCAATTATACCTAGGACTTCTGCCCCGAAATAGATCCTAAAATCTGTCTATACCCTGTTTCGATGGGGATCTGCAAATTAAGGCAACATCAATCGCATCATATCCCACCGGCAATATCCCACTCTTTAATGGATTACTAGAGGACCTGAAATTCTTGAAAAGGTATTTAACACCAACTGGGCTTAGCATGAAGACCTGTCCAAAACCAATACCAAGTCATCCGCTTATGCTACTGTAATAATAGGAATATCCTCACATCCTACAGATAACCCAAGAATCCGTGGGTCCCCATTAAGAGGATATAATAAAGAGTCTAATGATAACACATACAGCAATGGGCTCAGAGGACATCCTGGCATACCCCCACGTACCATTATCCTGTCCCTTTCCAACCATTTATACTTGGAACTAAACTTATGTTCCTATAACATGTTTTCAACCATGCTATACACGTTCAGGGAATCCATAACTCTGCATCACTTCCCAAAGATAAGTATATTCAATATGATCAAATGCCTTCTGTTGGTCCAAGCAAACTAGATGACCAAACATTTCATTAGAGACACCCTTCTGCAAGATCTCTCTTAGCAAGATGAGAGCATCCTGTACCCTCCTCTGAGGAACTCCACAGTATTGGGAAGGACGAATCAATGCATCCATAACCCCCGTAATCTAGTCTCCAAAATTTTCATTAATATTTTATAGTCTGTATTCAATAATGTCAAGGGTCTCAATTATCCAAACCCTCTCTCCCCATTTTATAAATCAATAACAAGAGGCCTGTCCGCATGCTTTCAGGGAGTTCCCCGGACTGCAAACCCCATTAAGTACTTCCTGCAATTCAATTCCCAAAGCGTCCCAAATAATTTTATATACTTCATGGGGTAGTCCATCTGAACCCGGTGCAGTCCCTGCCTTCAAAGCCTATATAACCGCCTTTGAGTTCCTCCAAGGATACAGGCACAGTCAACAAATTCCCCAACACCGGGACAACTGAGGTAGGTTACACCCTTTAGCCAAGATTGTATTGCAGTGAGTGACAAGGGTGTACTACTAAAGGCTTTAGAAACATATGTATGTATTTCGACAAAATACCTACACTAGAAATAGTTCTGCCCTCCTGAGCAGTATTCAAATATAATATTCCACAGGACTCTCTCATAGTACTAGCAGTTTCAAATGGCAAAGTTTCCCTTTTCCCAGAAATCCCATACTTATGTTTTTCTCAAATCCACTCAAATGGCCAGTTGTAAACAGGCCAACTCAACCTTCTAATCCCTTTATCCTATCCAGATAGTCCACACCCCTTTGTCAGAAAGTGGACAAGGTAGCTATACGTTTCCTAAAAACCTTAATTTATCATGTTTCAGTTTTCCATTTATCGCCCTATTTTTTTGAAATATATCCGGATCTTGCCTTTAGTATCCTCCACCATTCATTCATATTATCATATTAGCAAAACTGACTGACGAACAGCCAAAGAGCATACAACCCTCCTTTATACCAGGGATATTTAAAAAAAACATTTAATTTCCAGACCCTAGGCCCTTGTGCCCTCCGGCACATCCTACCTAAGTTTCAACAATAAATTATCAGAGTAGCCATCTCCTGCAGAATTTTAGATTGTACTACTAACTCAGGAGAAAGAAAAAAGTAATCAATTCTTGATGCCCTAGGCCCACAGAGTAAGTATTCTGATTACCATCCAGGAAAGCTCCAAAACATCCACCAACCCAGCCTCCCGTATACCCTGTACCAAACATAATGCATTACAGTACACTTCTTCTCCTTATCAGGCAATAACTCTGAGGTAAGGTACAATTAAAGTCACCCCTAAAATAAGGGAAAGGATGTATACAATAAGGAAAAATAGACTTAAATAAAGCCACCCTATCACATTTCTTCTGGGGAGCATATATGTTCAGTAGCCGTATGAGTGTATCACCCCATTTTCTATCCAAAAGCAGGGCCCTACCTTCTACTATTTCTATATGATGCATCACCTTAACATGAGATATAAAGAACAAATCCCAACCCCACTGCACAGATCCTGCCCCGGACCAAAAGCAGTCTCCCACACCCAACTTTTTGTTGCAGCATCTAATTCCTCTGTCGAATGCAAGCGGACATCTTGAAAGAACACACAATCCAAATTTTCATGCATGAACTGAAAAAATGTATTCTGCCTTTTCTCAGGGATTTAATGCTATCAGCATTTAAAGATGCCACCGAAATTGTAAAGGCTCCAGCATCAAAACCAAACAGCTCACTTAACCTTGCTTGAGGCTCTTGTCACTCTACCACTTGAAATATCCTGAGACCGTGAGTCGGTTTGGCCCTCCAACATAACCTGTGGGAGATTGCAAAGGGTACTGCCTGTTCTTCCCATTAAATCCTCCAAAAGCACCTCAAATGGATTAGGGTCTACCAAAGTAGGGATAGGAGTGAAGTGGTAGTTTCTTAGCTCCCTCGTCTTCACTTTACCTATTTACCCTTCCTCCCACTCACCATAGTGAAATCCTCCACCCTGGACTGTATGACCAGGGAGGAGTTCCCTTGTTCACCTCTGCTGAATCTCCTGTTTGTATAAGAGAGATGACTGCGATATGGGATCTGGAATGACGTCCAAGACAAGTGCTTTAGCACCCTCAAAGGCCTGGTTTCCACCACTTTTCCCCACCCAGGCCTCTATTCCCAGGTTTCCCTCCTGGAGTCTGTCCCTGTTTCACTGCTATCCTAATAAAATGGTCCTGTACCCCAAAATCCGCCTCTTCTGTGTTCTATGCTGCCACAGGGCAAGATGCAAAGTCATGGCCTACCTCCTCACACAGATTGCACTTCGCCTGCTGGAAACAGTGAGCACTAGGGTGCCCCATCTCCCACAATGAACGCACTTCAGCACGTCACAATTAGTACTTGTATGCCTTTAGATCCACAATTAAAGCATACCCTGAGCTGTCCCGGTAAAACAGAAACCCCTTATCTTTCCCCAATAAAACAATTAGGTAAATGGATAAGATCAGAATCTGTAGAGTGCAACTTCACCCTAAATTTCCAGCCTCCATTCCAAAACCCTCATCGTCTAAAATAGGGACTGGATTACCCTGTATATCACATTTTTCCCAACCAATGCATAATATCCACTATATTAACCCCTCATTACAAAACAAGATGGTAATAACCTGAAAAGGTTGCTTCATGAAGGAAATACAATAAAGTCAGTCCAGAGAGGTTAGTTTTAAATTTAAGTAGCGACACCAAAATGTCTCTAATAAAGCAGATGTCCAAAACTAATGTCAAGGAAACTTCCTCCTGGATATGTATCAGGGCAAAACTTCTGCTGGAGTAAACCCCATGCTTTGTTTTAGCAGAATCTTCCCACGTAAAAATGATCTGGGGATTGTCCTTGGTCCCACATATCTCAGCCTGATGGCATTTCGCCGCTTTGCCTGTTCCACCGTTTGATGGAAATGGCTAGCATATGTGGGCTCTAGCCTGGGCAGCTGAAGCCGTGGGCTCTTCTGCATCTTTCTCCCAACCCGCTCTTTGTCCCCTGGGATTTCACGGGGTAACGCCACACCTTCTGCCATGTCCTGTGGCAAAGTAGAATAAATAGTACTTATCTCCTCCTTTTGGTTGGGCAAACCTTCTGTAGTCTTTTCCACAGGCTTCCAATGTCCTCCCATACAGGGACCCAACCTGCCTCATGCAGGGCCCACTCTGGGACCAGGAAGCATCCATCATGTCCCCAGGACTCGCCTGCCTTCATTTTACTCATAGGCGCTTTTCCATAGACGCATGCAGCTTCTGCGAGCTTTCCGTCAACACAGCACTCTGGGAAGTGGCATCATGTTTCCGCTTCGATCCTCTCGCTGTTCTTGTTCCGTCCTTCCATTGTCAATAATTCGCTTACTTGTAGTAGTTCCTCCTCTAAACAGCGACGCTGCTCTTCAAACTCAAGGGCTTAATGGATGCTGTAAATCGGACTGCTGTCTCTGGCGATATGCTGGCCACCAAAGGGTGCATCCCAGCCGCCTGCAGCGGGTCCTCCTCCTGTATTCCTTCTGGTCTCTCCAGCTCCTGGGCCAATACAGCCGCCTCCCCAAACCTTCCTCCTCCATAGCTTTCCTCCAGCTGACCACCAGGCGCGGTATCAGGGGCCCCTACTGTCAGAGTAGGGGCACTTCCCTGGTGTCCTGGCTAATTTCCCATTCACTAAAAATACCACCAACAGCTTCATTGGGTTCAGTTTCATTAGTTAGCATCTGTACCCTCCGGGTCACCCTGAGAAGGGACTTCTAGTTTCAGTGGGCCTGCCTGGTCAACAAAATTCAGTAAATAAATAAATACATTTTACAGGGTTAGGAGGCGATCTACATGGAAATTTTATATATATAACACCTCGAGCAGCTCAATATGTTGTTTCAAACTGGCAGTCAATAACAGTATCCACATGTGATTGCTGGCCCTGTTAAAGTTAACACATTCTCTGGTGTCTCACGGGTACAACCGCCCCTCTTACCATCGGGCCCGTTAATAAAAAAATTCCCTTGTGTACAGTGGCACCATTGTTGTCCTATCACCTGTCCCAGTGGTAACAATTCTTTGCTGCAGTATAAGGCTGATCTGGTCCAGTGGTATGGAGGATGAGGCACTATGTGCCTTATCTCCGCCACATCGTGACCTGAGTTCAGAAACATGCCAGATTGCCAGGGGTCGGAAGCAGATGGAACATTCATCACATAGCTGTCCTGTCCCTGTGTGGGGAGGCATGCTGACTTGACCTTTGCTTCCTCCAGGTGAAGGCAGGAACCGAAGAAAAGTGCGAGAAATGGCTAGCGCGGGCTCCATAAAGCCCTACCCAGCTACCTCAGTCCCACACGACCACCTAGATGACTGACTCAGTTGAGAATGTAGTGACTGGGTGGGGGGAAGGATGGCTTCCCTTTCTGGCCACTGTATCATGGGGAGGGAGGCAATCCATGGGAACTTTGGGCTCTGTGGTTTGGGACAGGAGTGATGGACAGGGAGGTGGGGACAGAGCTGAGCCTATGTAAGTCAGTTGGCAAGGCGAGAAGTTTTATGGAGGGGAAATGCTGCAGTATGTATGACCTTAAAGCATACAATATACACACCCTCCCATAATGTGTGCACTGCACTGTTACAGTAAACCTATCAAGTATAGGTAATATGTACAGAGTCTCTTACCAGGGTACTATGGAGCCAGAGGTAGGAGTCATAAAGGGATGATATTTCTTAGATCTGTAGAATAGAATAAAATAGAGAAAAGGATCACAAAGGATCCTCGGTTCTTAAGGAGTTACTAGGCAGGATAAGACAGGTTAGACATATTGTAATACTTATCTGGTGGGGAAGCAGTTCACATCTTGTGAAACCTTGAAAGTAAAGAGAAGAAGGTTACTATGAAGTAAATACAGTGTGGGAACGAGAGAGGAGCAAGATAGAAGTAGTACAGTGTGAGAGGTAAAAATATAGCTGTAGAGGAAAAGGTATACAATCAGATGAAGTAAAGATACAGAGACATGCTTAGTTTAGTATTATGCTAATATCAGTAACTGTTTACCGTGAGTGTCAAAAACAAAACACCAAAAAACAGAATAATGAAATGTTTGTTACCATTGGAAAAGCTGTTCCTGTGTTTTCACCTTGATTTGCATGTTGTTTTTAGTGTGTGATGTATATCACTTTGACAATTTCTGTATAAATGAGATGCATGTTTGTATTCCTCAGATCTGTCCTCTACTTGGAAGGGCCACTGAAGGCTTGAAGTGCTGGCCAAGTGGGTGCTTGCCAGGCATCTTGCCAGAAAATAAATCTTGCACTTTGCATGTAAAACTGAATCTAGAGTGCTGAGCATTGTTTTCTTTTTATTGTACAAGCATGCTTTGTTTATGCACGCCTTTTCCTTTACTTGTGCACCACTCTACACTACTTACACAATAGCCACAGCACTGACACCTGACCATCACAGGACTGACCCTCCCACCCTGACAGTCGCAGGTCTATACCCCTCAGACAGTCATCGGACTGACGCCTCCACTGTCAGTCACAGCACTGGGCACCCATACCTGAGAAGTCACAGAACTGATCCCCATTCCCAACAATCACAGCACTACACCCCATTACCATGACATCACTATATCCATATCCCCGACAGTCACATGGATGACACTCTCCACAGACAGTCACAGCAGTAATCCACAATCCTACCAGTCACAACACTGCACATCACAGCACTGATGACCACCCCACAGTCGGACCGCAACCCCCGAACTGTCACTTAGTTTGGCACCTATGCAACCTTCCTGCTGCATGTACAACTTCCTGCAAATGCCTCGTCCCTCAAAGTTGTAGAACTGCACATAAGCAGACATCCCAAACGTCAGAGGAATGATCCTCACTCTGATAGTCACATAAATGGCACCCTATTCCTGACAGTTACATAACTGACCCTCCTCCTGACAATCACAGGACTGTACCACCGCTCCAACAGTCACAGTACTGACACTTTTCACCTTCAGTCACAGCAATGACCACCTCCCCAACAGTCATAGGATCGGACCATCCCCCACAGTCACAGAACTGTCCCCCAGTCACAAGACTGTTCTACCCCTTCTCCACAGTCACAGGACTGTGCCCACCCCCACAGTAACAGGACCTTATCACCCCTCTACCACAGGCACAGGATTACCCCCCAGTCACAGAACTGTATCACCCCACTGACAGTCACAGGACTGACACCCTCCACTTACAGTCTTGACAGTGACTACCCACATCTGGCAGTCACAGCACTGATCCACACCCCTGAGAGTCACAATACTTTGTCAGTATTCGAACAGTCACAGAACTGCTCTCCAACCCCCCAAGCTGGCAGTCACAGCAATGACCATACACCCTGAGAGTCACAGCACTGATCCCCATCCCCATAGTAACAGCACTAGTCACAGCACTGCACCCCACCCCATCCCATCTTACAGCACTGATCATCAACCCAGCAACAGTCACAGCACAGCCACCTCACCCCAAAAGTCACAGAATGGACACCCCTACCATCAGTCCTGCACTAATTCCCATCCTCTGACAATGAAAGCACTGACCCACTACTCCTAACAGTCACCACACTGACCCCATCCACAATAGCCACAGCACTGCCTTCTCTCCTCAATGGTCACAGGACTGCCACCACACCCCGGCAGTCACAGAACTGTACCACCCTTCAAATAGTCACAGAACTAACACCTTCCACTGTCAGTCACAGTGGCCACCTACCTGACAGTCACAGTGCTGATTCTCATCCCCCAACAGTGACAGCACTTACCTCTAACCCCAACAGTCACAGCACTACCCACTACCACAGTCAAAGCACTGTCCTCCTACATCCATGACAGTCACAGGGCTGATACCTCTACAGACAGACACAGCAGTAATCCCCACCCCACAGTCACAACACTTCCCCTACTCAAAAGTACAGCCCCCTGCCCCCACCTGGCAATCACGGCACTGTCCACCCACCCCACTGACAATAACTGCACTGGCTCCCACCTCAACTGTTAAAACACCCGACACCCCAACCACAACTATCAGAGTACTGATCCCCACCATTAGCACAACACTGCCTCTGAACCTCCCTCAACAGTTATAGGACTTACCCAGCCCCTTACAGCAATGCACCTGACAGTCACAGCACTGACAACCAGCCACTGGCAGTCTCAGAGCTGACCACACCCCAGTCATTAAATCTTAAAAAAGTTGTTTAAGTACTGGCAACTCATCACAGAGAGTGCAGGGGTTGAAATTGGTACAGGCCAACTAGCCAAATTCTGGTAGATTTTGTGTTAGGCTAGTAAGATTTTCCTTGAACTAACCCTGTAGGTTTGTACTTAGAATGTAACCAAAAGTACATCAGCTGGGCTAGTAGAAGAGTCTGTGGGGCTAGTAATTTTTCCAGTCACTAGACCAGCTGGCTAGTGCTATAAAACTAATTTAGAGCCCTGGAGTAGGCCATACCATCCACAATGTGGCCTCTAGACATTCCTGCCCAGTGACCAGCCCTAAAGCTGAGCACCCTGCTAGGAGTAGAAACCCACATCCTAGTCCCCCAGCATCACTCTTCCAGTACCAGTACAGCTCTGTATATTAAACTTTACATTGCTTGTTAAACAGGCTTCTGGAATGTATAATGTCACAGCTGGTAAGTAAGGGATTCAAAGAAGAAGCATTTACAGTTTCTCAGTCCTGATGCTGTGTACCCACACAAAGAACTAGTAGCTTGCTTACCTAGATGTGACTTTAAAGTTCCTGCAGTTCTGTTCCTGCTAAGTTCCACTTAGTCTGCTGCTCTCTGACTCAGAACTACAAGCCTTTTAGCCTGTGAGACTCAAATTCCTCAAGGTCCTAGTGACAGCCGATAAGAAACCAACAGCAGAATATGCTTGGAAAGGTGATCATATCCTGTGTTTTTAAAAAGTGTGGAGAACTATTTCTTCAGTGCCCCAGCGGGGGATTGTCAGTCTGTGGATGGGATGGCCAGTGGAAAACCAATGCTGGGAATATGACTGTAGCACTATGGAGGGACACATGATGGCATTCCTGTCCTTTCTCTTCTACTTCTTAGCAGTAAGACAGCATGGCTATGCCCATATGCCTTAAAATTATCTTTGCATAACACAAACAACTACCTCCTCCATGGCCCATTCTGTCTTCCCTAAATGTATTATAACCATTTAGTTGAACCATAGAATATGGAGATTTGTCTGAAAACCAAGATTCTGATAGAGTAGTAAATTCAAAATTATTACTAAAAGCCCATACTTCAAAACTGTTCCATTTGCAAGTACACTTTGCACATTCAAATGACCGAAACTAATAGAATGTTTTGGAAATTTTAAATCACATTTCAGGTTTGTTTCACTAGCAGGAACTGGGTTGGGGTGAATTGCTCCAGCGATTAGCAGAAAGATAAGAATCACTTTTCTTTTAAAATGTGTAATATGATTATTAAAGGACTTACACCTGGCAGGGAGAAATGACCAGGTGCCCTGTAACAAACAAATTTGACATTGCACTCCAAATAGTCCCTCCTAACAAAGAGCAGGCCGCTTCACATTTTATACCAGAATGCTGTAGAGTCTCTAGGACTGTGAATGAATACTTTAAATGAAGTTTGACCCATTAGTGTAAAGTAAATATGACCAATCTTATGTTCTTTTTCTTCTGAATGTTTCAAGACAGGAGTATTAGCAATGAGCCAAAGCAAAAGCAATAAACTAGTATATATGCTAAAATACAACATTCTCCCAAACTATTAAACCAAATTAGTAATATAAAACTGCTTAAATGCCTAAAACAGAGAACCAAACTAAACTAGCATTCCTGGCCTGTCCCCACTTCCCGGCAGACTCCAGCAGGTTCTGTACTCTGCCATTGTACTCAACCAGAAAACTCAGCTGTTGCTGCTACAAGAGACACCACCACGTCTTTAGGGCTACAGCTTTAAATAGCCCACTCAGTCCAGCTTCAGTGGCCTTGACACAGCTGCTGATTGGTGTTCAGAAAATGAGCACGCAAACACAAGTGGAGGCAATCAGGCCAGAATGGTAAGGGCGCTGCATTAAACAGTTCAGTTTACACAGTATAAAACAAAAGTTCAAGTAGCTTTTGCTCAAGTTCATTGTGCAGGTTAAACATCAACTTTGGCTGCAGTCATTCAGGGCAGGGTATCCACATCAAACAAACACAGGAGCACAGTCAGTCACTTACAGTAATGAAAACAGCAGGAGATGTCTTACTGGCACAGTTCACAAAATGAAGACCTGGGTGTCACTAAGGCTCCGTTTTTGAAACCTTGTGGTTTGACCGTGCACACTTCACAGAGTGGGGACCTCAGTGTGATTAAGGCTCTGTTCCTGAAAACTTGTGATTTGGCCAGGCACAATTTAGAGAGTGAGGACGTCAGTGTAATTAAAGCTCTGATCCTTACAGCAACTGTCCTTTTAGCAGCCAACAGATGTCGGGAGGCGGACTGCTGTTCTCCAGGCTTCAGGATAATGCAACGTAATGACCAATCAGAGATCAGACAGGGACTGAGCTACCCACTGTACTCTGCCATCATATCTGCCAGAGAACTCAGCCACTGCTGCTACAAAGACGCCTTTGGTGCCACATACATGACTAGCATACATCGCAACCTTTGCCTAATAAATGAGGGACAAGGCTTAAAATAATCAGGAGTAAGATTCCAAATCAGGGACACATCTTAAAAAATGGTAATACTCAGAAAGCAAACAGAATAAGCAGATTAGTGTGAAGCATTTTCTGAAGAGGAACAAGTCTGCAACTGTAATGTTTGACATTGTTTCCTTCTTACAATCCCCACTGTTCAGTCACAAAACAAAAATTTTAGGAGGGACAGAGAAAACTGTGAGGCAAAATCAGGGACATCCTCAAAATCAGGGACAGGTGACAGATATGATGACTAGGGAAGAAGATTGGTGGCTTAGGGGTTGGGGAAGACAACCAGGTTGGTGGAAAACCGGTTTGGTGGGAGAACCCAAAGGCTTTTGCTAAATGGCAAGCACACAGAGGGTCAGAATATGACCACTGGGGTGCTTCAGGGTCCTTCCTGGGTCCAGTTCTCTTCAGTTTGTTTATCTGTGACATTCGAGTAGGGATACAGGAAATCACGGTACCCCATCAATTTGAGCACTACCAGAATGGCGCCGCACTGTGGCGCTAGTCTAGTAAGCACTACATGGATAGTGAGTAGGATTTACAGCGCCTAGCTGAAGTGCTCCTTGGTCACTGTCCATAGTCCTGTACACAGAACAAGAGCTGCAGGGAACAGGAAGCTGGCCAAGCTGTTCCTGTGGCATGGAGAGCTGGGACATGAAGCAGCTGGGCCAGTGGCAATGGAGACCAGGGTTCTAATCCTGGTCTCTGACATTTCTTGCATATTGGGACTTAGTTTTTTACATGGGGCCATGGAAACAGTATTCCACGGCCCCATGAATTTTCTTTCTTTGGGATCCGCTGCCCTCGGGGTGATAATCCTAGAGATGGGGAGGTATGGGGCAGAGCCCCTGCATTGGGGGGTGCAAGGCAACCCCAAGCTAAACACATTGCAGTTTTACTGCATGCACCATTTGAAGCTTATTATTGTCACCACTGTTTTGACCCAGTGGGGAAAAATGTGTCTTTTGTAAATGACACAAAATATGTGGTCAAGTTGACAGTGAGGAAGGGATTAGGGACCTGAAAAATCCTGGAGAAATTGGAAACAAGGTCAAATATGTGGCAGCTCAAATTTAATGTCAGAAATGCAAGGTCATGGACATAGGGAGGAGAATCTGAAAACACAGAATTAGACATGGGGTCAGAAAAGAGCATACCAAAGAAAAAGAGACCTGGGGGTATTTTAAGTGACAGCCTTAAGACCACAGTGCTCAGTGCATATGGAGAAGCCAATATAATTCTGGGGTGTATAGGCAAGGCCTTTTCTAGCAGAAATCAGGAAATGATTTTGTTCCTCTACTGGTTACTGATAAACCACAGCTGAAGTATGGTGCACCATACTGGAACCATCACATTAAAAGGACAAAGACTGCTTAGAATCAGTCCAGAGGAAGGCAACTAAACTGATACATGGGCACCAAGGAAAGACCTATAAGAAGAGACTGCCTGATCTAAACATGTACGTCCTTGCAGGCAAGATGGTAAAGGGGTCCATGATGGAGACATCCAAATACCTGAATGGAATAAACAGGGTGGACCACCAGCCACTGTTCAGGCAATGGCAGGGGTCTGTGACAAGCGGGCACAATTATACGTTAGTGTGGGTAATTTAGAAGGGATGTGAGGAAATGCGTCTTCATGGAGTGGGTGGTGGATAGGTGGAACCATCTACCATCAGATTTGCTTAACCCAGAGATGATTACAGGCTTCAAGAGAGGTGGGATAGACACATAGGATCGGTGGAAATGACGGTGGCAGAGTGGGAGAGTAGGGAGTGTTCAGACATCATGCGAGGCACAGGCTTACCAGCAGAGGCACTGCCAAGGCCCTACCAGTGTTAGAATGTAAGGACTAAAGGTTGGGACCAAGTAGACCTTTTCTGACTGTAACACTCTTATGATTCTATGTTTCTGAGTCATCAGTTTCACTACAGGTTCTGTACTTCACATTCACGTTCATCAGTATAGGAATCTAGACTATGGAAAGCACTGGAAGAGCAATAGCAATCCTGTTAAATTTACACAGTCTATGTTTCTATCATTTTGATAAATACACGGTAGCTTGTGTCCTGTTGGCGTTGCTAACCCACAAGTTGCCTTCATGGTACAATAGCTACAAAACAGTTAAATTAATGGCTTACTGGTGCAAAGTTAAACCTAGAGCAGTCCTAGAGCAGTCCACTGTGAAGACCGCCGAGCCGATACCCCCATCCCTGAGTGTGATGCTGCACTGAGCCATAGTAAATTCATTTAAAAATGTTAAACAGTAGGAGTAAAACACTGTACCTGATAGTAGCTCAATCCAGAGTTCAGTGTGTCTCTGTGAAAATGAGCATACTAACCTGGTTATTTTCTTTTGGAAATTGAAGCCATTTCTTCAGGCACATTAACACCAGCGGAAAGGTTATGGTGGGAGTCTGAATAAGTAAAAGTAGGGAAGCCTGAAAAGGTTAAGATGGAGTCTACAAAAGTAAACACAGGGGTATCTGGAAATGTTAAGACAGGAGTCTGAATAAGTAAAGGCAGGGAGTTTGGAAAAGGTTAATACAGGGGACTCAGTAAGTGAATGTCAGAGGGAGTTTGGAAGGAAGAGATATGGGAGCTTGGAAGAGTTAAAACATGGGATTCTCATTAATTAAAGGCAGGAGTTTAGAAAGAAAAGATTGGTGAGTCTTAAAAGGTGAAACCGTGGAAGCCTGGGAAGGTAAAGCATGGAGTCTGGGAAAGGAGAGCAGAGAGTCTGAAAAGGTAGAGGCAGAGGAGTCTGGAAAAGTGCAGTAAAGGCAGGGGAACCTAGAAAGGTAGAATTATGGAGTCTGCAAAGGTAGTCAGAGGAATCTGGAAAGGTGGAAGCAGGAAGTCTCGATTGGTAAAGGCAGGGAATTCTGGATGAGGTAATAGCAGGGGATTCTAGACAGTTAAAGACAGGGAGTCTGGATAGATAAAACAGGAGTCTGGCTAGATAACGGCAGGTGGGTCCATAGGTAATGATAGGAGTCTGGATAGATGAAGACAGGAGACTGGATAAGGAAGGCCAGGGTCTATAGGTAATGACAGGGAGACTGGATAGGAAGGTGGGGGTCTATAGTTAATGACAGGAGAGTCTGGATAGGGAAAGACGGGGAGTCTAGATAGGGAAAGGCAGAGAATCTATAGGTAATGACATGGTAGTCTGTAGATAAAGATAGGGTAGTCTGGAAAGTGAAAGGGAGTCTGAGCCAGCCCACTGGCGCAGCGGTAGCACTACCGCTATGGCGCGAAAGTGGCCAGGGTTCGGAACGAGCCTTTGAGCTGGAGGGCAGTCCGGGGAGGAGGCTGAGCATCCCAGAGACTGCCTACCTTCTCCGGGGATCTAGGGCTCGGCGTTGGCTGACCCCAGGTGGAGGCCCAAGGAACAGCAAACCCAACCATCAGAGAGGGACCTGTGTGATGGATGTCAGTGCTCTGCACCTTGATGTCAGGGTGCACATCATGTACGAACAGGAAGATCACCTGCGGCACTCCCAGGTAGGCGGAGCACCAGGCCCCGATCCCCAGTGCCCCTACCTGCCCAGTGACTGGTATCCTGATGAAACTCAGGAATTCAGGGTGCCAGCCCCCTCACCTCATCCCTGCTTGGGGCAAGCCATGGCTATATGGAGGATGGACCGCCCTAGGACACAGGTAGGAGGCGGGGACTAGAAAGGCCACAGGCATCTCCCAAAGGAAGTGGAGTGACATGGGAGGGAGGGTAGAAATAGAAAGTTAAAAAAAAAAAAAAAAAAAAGGAAGTCTGATAGGTCATGACGGGAGTCTCTAGGTAAAGATAGGATAGTCTGGATAGGTAAAGGCAGGGGATTCTATACAAAAAGACAGGGAGTCGGGATAGGTGAAGACAGGAGTTTTGTAGCTAATGACAGGAGTCTAAAGGTAAAGACATGAGTCTGAATAGATAAGGGCAGATGAGGCTATATATAATGACATGGATGTCTATAGGTAAAGATAGGGAGTCCGGATAGTTAAAGCAGGGATTCTATACATAAAGATGGGAGATTGCATAGATAAAGGCAGGGAGGTCTATAGGTAATGATGGGAGTGTGTAGGTAAAGATAGAAGAGTCCGGAAAGTAAAGGCAGGGGATTCTATAGGTAAAGACATGCATCTATAGGTAAAGGTAAAGGAAGGGATTTTATGCCTACAGACGGGAGTCTGGATGATAAAGACAGTGTTGTCTGCATAGATAAAGGCAGGGAGTCTATAGGTAATGATAGGAATGAAGGTAAAGATAGGAGAGTCCATTGGTAATGACGTGAATCTGGTTAGATAAAAATTGTAGTCTGGAAAGGTAAAGGCAGGTGAGACTATAAGTAAAGCTAGGAGAGTCTAAAAGTGAAGACAGGGAGTCTGGATAGGTAAAGGCAGGAGAGTTGATAGGTAAAGACAAGGAGTCTAGATACTGTAGGTAAATGCAGGAGTCTGGATAGGTAACAGCAGAGAGTCAATAGGTAAATACTGGGGAGTCTGGAAAGGTAACAGCAAGAGAGTCTTTAAAGATGGGGAGCCTGGGTAGGTAAAGATTGAGGTCTTTAAAGGTAAAACCAGGAAGCCTGGAAAGGTAATGTGAGAGTCTGCAAGGTATATGGGGTTGGGATGCTTCTGACCTCTACAAATAAGGTCCTATAGACAAAATTCATTTGAAGGAGCCTGGCCTCTAAGGTGCACACTAAGTTGTTTGTAGAAAGCGTGCAGACTTAAAACTCCTTTAAATTTTGTAAAGATTTATTGTTCAGACATGAATACTATGCCACCTAGTAATTAAGTTAGGCAGAGGCAGAGTAGTGAGCGAGCCATTATAAACCTTAATATACTGATGCGGATGAGAAGTCCTCATCATAGTAAAACACAGGAGAGAGAACAATGTGGCATGTGGCTCATAAGCTAGAAAACAAATAACAGGAAAAGATAGTAAACCTCATAAATGGCGTGAGTACATAACCTGAGAGTGGGCTGACCATCAGGGCCTTGAGAAAGTGGCCTGGGGCCATGAAACAATGAACTAACTTCATGATTGGGTGGCATAGTATAAACATATGAAAATAATAAATGTTTTCAAAATTTGAGACATTCTGAGTCCGTCTCACCTTTGCACAAAATACTTGAGTCTGAAAAGGTTAAAGCGGGAACCTGAAAAGGTATGGAGAGAGTCTCGTCACTGACAGCCTGCAATATTCTGCAGTAACCTAGCCCATAACATAGTCCATCAAGTTGCTGACTCATTTTGTTGTGGCAGTTACAGCACTGCAGCAAGGGTGACAGTGAAAAGGCGATCCTAATTTTAGATTGCCCTTATTCATATTGCCTTTGTGCCCACACAGTTTCTACCCCTCTGGGCATACCCGCCCAGAGGAGTTATTTTATTTTGGAGGGTCGGGAGGAGGGGCAAAGCTCCCTCAAAATGACCGCCTCCGGGAGGGCACTTGGCGCCATAACTCCGGGAGACAAAATGCCTGGCACTGTACGAGGGCGCATTTTGCCTGTGCTGTAGTCGGCATCAGCAAAATGTATGTCGCTGCAGCATGGGCGACATCCCATAATAAGATGTAAAAAGGTGCTTACCTTTATTTTTAGTGCACAACAGGTGCGATACATGTTGATAGCTCCAACAACCCAATTGTCTGCCAGAAAAGGTAAAGGCAGGGCAGGAGAGCCTGAAATGTAAGGTTGAGAGTTTTAAAGAAAAGAATAACATACCTTTGAAACAAAAGAAAGGAGTCTATAAAGATATAAGGAACTGAACGAGGAAGGACAGAAGAGAAACAAAGTTCAGAAGAGGACAAGAATTGGGGAGCCTAGAAAGGTCAACATGGAAGAGGGAAAAGGGTTTGAGAATTTTGGAAACAGAGCAGAGATAGATGTCTGGGGAAAGAAGCAGGACAGAGGTGAAAGGAGGAAAGAAAAAGGAGCTGAAAAAAGGAAAGATAAACCTAAAAGTCATTGTATTTTAGTCAAGGAATAGGTCAAGCAATAACTTTAAACTGCAGTGAAGTAGTAAGTTCAAAAGGAAGTTAATAGCTCTGCACTTTGAAATGCTCGTGAACCACTTTCTTTTATATCAGTATTCTATACTTTGCCAGCATGTACAGCATATTTTGCTCAAGAAGTTCTTTCATGGGTTCTGTAGGTTCTCAGTTTACCAGAGCTGTTTTTATCCATAGCTGACCCTGTGCTGGACTACAAGCCCTACCTCAACAGACCCACCGAAGTACAAAGACACTTTCCTTTTACATGACCTGCTTTAGAGTAGCACTAAATAATTGTGCAGGCTCTTTTTATTTTACAGCTGGACTTTCCACTTGAAATAGGATCTATGTGTCTAGCTTATAAGACAGTACATTTATGTTTTGCTACAAAGAGAGATATTTATTTGCCATATTCAGAAAAATCTAATGATAAAACATTTTGCTATTGGAAAAGTTCAGTTTAAGTTTCCTTTCTTAAACAGTTGAAATCGTCTTTTAGTCCTACATAACAGTCATAAGAGATGACTTTAAGTTTTTTCTGTCCTATAGTCTACAATGTGCTAATAATGTGTGTTTCTTTCTGCTCACTTAACCTCTGGCAGAAATCCCTTTGCAGAGTTCTCAAAATAAGCATGGCTTGCATGCAGAAGGTTGTGTATTATAACCAGAAAACAGCTACTAATAACAAAGGTGCACTCCATGTGCTGTCTGTTTCCTTTATCTGTCCTAATTAAGGATGAGGTTGACGATGGGGCCCACCATGCTACCAATTCCGAAAATCAAGTCCCTGTCAACAGCAGCAACTGCGACCCTTTGCTTTACCCTAGTTGGTATAAGACCCAAACAAGGCAAGCAGCCAGCCCTAGTCTGACCCGCGGTGATGGTGCAGACCAAGTAGGTCCTTCGGTGGCTGTGGAAAAGAATGCACAGAAGGCAGATGCCCCAGAAGCTACAACTAATGAGAGTTCATTGGTGGGTCGTAAGGAAACCAGCTCCACTGCATCTCCATCCCAGGTCAGTGCTGAAGGTGATACAAGATCTTCTGACAAAGATTTCTGTCTGTGACTTTAGCGTGGCTTGTCCTTATCATCGTCACTGTCTTGTGCAATCACATCATTTGAAATTTAGGTTGTTTTGAGGCATAGGCCTGTGCTGCTGTTGCTTTCAGAAAATTAGTAATAAAGAAGGCACAATATTTGCTGTGTCTAATATAGCAAAGAAAGAAAGTATGTTTTAACTGTTTTAAATTATGTTAACTGCAATGATTATTGCTAGATGTTATAATATGTAAACAATTCCATAAATGGTAGAATATTAAAAACTACTGATACCAATGCATCCGATTTCTGTCTTTGAAGCTATTATACTTTAAGACTCCAGTGTTTCACCTCACTTATTTTTTTCACCCAAACTCAACTGAGTTTGGAGGTATCATATCAGACAAGCACTCTCTGAATTACAGTGAGGACTATGCTTGCAGTATGTTTCTCTGAAAATTATGCATTAAACTCTGCAGGCCCTGGTGAAAACAGTATTTGTCACAGCTGCACAATAATGGACACATGGTGGCTTGTGAGATTCCAGTTTTGTGATTATTGGTTTATGTGCCAGAGGTGTCCAAAGTTTTATTATCGTAACAAAGAAACAGTTGGCTACTGATAAGTAAAATACATATCTTATAACCTGCCTGTAAAGGAGGTCAAAATGAAAGTAATGCAAGTCTCTCGATGGCTGAGAGGGACCTGGGTGCTGGTGGATGTCAAGATGAACAACTCAGAGACTTGTAGGAGGGCAGTGGCAAAGGCCAACAGGATGCTGGGATGCAGCGCTGGGGATCACCTCAGAAGGAGGGTGATACTCCCTCTGTAACTGCTTGGTGAGGCCACACCTCAGTACTACGTGCAGTTTTGGGGGCCACACTTAAGAGGGACATTGAACTCCTGGAGAGGGTCCAGAGGAGGGCAACCAAAATGATTTGGGGCTGGGGGACAGGACCTATGGGGAGAGGCTCGAAGAGCTAAATCTGTACACATTGAAGAGAGAAGGGACCAGGGGACATGATAGAGGTCTTCAGGTACATGAAAGGGGTAAATAGGGGAGGAGCAGTTAGGGTGCTTTGAAGGAAGGGGGCAACTAGAGAGCATGGGTGGAAGCTGGAGGGAGATTCAGGGGAAAAGGAGGAGGTGCTACTTCACTGAGAGGGTGGTGGAGCCATGGAATGCACTGCCCAGGGAGCTGGTGGAGGCAGAGACAGTGGAGGGGTTCAAAGGGGTGGGACAGGTACAGGGAAGGGTTCTGGAAGCAAAATCCAGTGCAGCGAGAATATCTGGAACTGGGAATGGAGAAGCCAGAGAGGGTGAGGGGCAGCAAGGTCAGCTCCCAGGGTGGGGGCTGACCAAATGAGGCAGACACGAAGACCGTTAGGCCTATTCTGCTGCCATTTTAGTATGTTAGTAAGTATCGTGTAGGTGGGCCCTCTGGGAACATAAATGTCCTTAAAACAAAGTAACAAAGCCATGTTATTTTACTTCTGCCACCCCTTTGTGGGTTAGTACCTTCTTTAACGTTCAGGTTAGGACATTCCCAGCCAGCTGATTATAGGATGGTGGCATTTAGAATCAGAATTAGGGAGCATAGGGGCTTGGCCCCAGAGATCTGAAAGCACCAGCAGTTCATGCAGCATTGCCATTTACTTATAAGGGGTATGTAGGGGCTCGGCCTAATGATACTGCTCCAGTGGGCACCTAGAGCTTATAAAGTGAAAGCCAAAACTGGCGGGTGTTCATGAAGGATAATTAGTGTCGAAACCATTGCTCCGAGCTAGAGTTCAATGCTGAAAACCTTCATTAACCTTGCTAGGCCAGATCCCTTTGTGCAGGAGAGCTCTGTTTCAGTTTAGCATTTCTTGTCTTCAGGTCTGTCTCTTTCCATAGGGCTGAGAATCATCAAATATTTTACTTTTTAAAGGATGACTTTTTTATGTTGTTACTTTGATTTGATTAAATCAGGTCCATCCTGGTCAGAGCAGGACAGATGAGAACCCCAGTCTGCCTATATAGTTTGAAACTGAGAAAGATGGTACAAACCATAGGACGGCAGAGTAACCTACTGCAAGTGACATTGATAGGTCTGTTGGTTAACGCACTGGAAACCACACCATTCTGCAACACGACAATGCACTGCAAAGTATATTTGAATGTGACCATGTTAGTGAAGCATTTTCTTATTTTCTCACAGGCGTTAGCATTCTGCATATCAGTTTTGGCAATATTTATCATAGTGCGACACCTCTGGAATCAGCTTCAGTACATGATTTTTGCATTATTGGGTAGGAAATTTTGTTTTTTTTTACCCACCAACTAACATCACAAGTAAAGTACTTTCTCATATTTTTCCTCAGTGAACTACTTTAAATTCTATGAGTAATGCTTTCATTCAGGTTGTAATAGGGGCTTTCTTGATGCACCTTCTTCCTCCTTTATGCCTTCTGGTTGGAAGAAGAAGCCATCCAATGCTGCTGTTGAGATTCAGTTGCAGAACAGCATTTAATAGTTTTTTTTCATTAGGTTTCCACTTCTTGCCCTGGTTTCTCTCCCTTTTCCTCACCTTCTCAGTGATTCCCCTACCATGCTGCATTGACATGGTCCTAGTCACTCTGAAGGCCTTCTTGCTCTGTCCCCAAAATAGCCAAGGTGTCATTTTGATGTTACCATTAGAATACAGTGAAAACCCTATCATTTTTACAGCCCCTTTGATAGGCATTGTAGCTCCTTAACTCTCTAAAAATGTTTTAGAAATTTTATTATATTTTGTATATCAAACTTTGGTGGGCAGGGGCTTTGCAGCCCATATGATTCTGCTGGAATAAATGGGGATGGGGCTTGTATATATTTTGTAATGATGACCAAAAGCTCTTTATGAAGAGACCTGGCCACAATGGTGGCGCAAAGCTATATTGACCATGTGACCCCATCAACACTGCTGGAAGCGCTTCACAACCCTGATTTAGTAAAATAAAACCCCCTAATGCCACCTGTAGATAACTACCACCAACTGCCACATTCCACACAGCATTAGGAGGAACACACACAGTGCTAGCTAGTGTAGTGTGGACATCAGCCATGGCAATCCATAATCCCTTTAACAACCTTGCACTGGGGCCCTAAAAAGAGAATAAAGGTCCCAAGAAAATCTTCACCTCAGCACCTTCCTCCACAAGTCTTGCCTTTTCAGTTTTTCTTACTAGTTTTATAAATCTTTGGAATTAGAGTGCAGTTTGTAAACAAGAAGAAATACACAGAATTCTCCATCTCTTTTCTGTTAAAACATTTGACTGAAACATACCAAAGCCAGGTAGAAAGTCAGGTCTGAAGCTTCTTGTGGGACCTTTCTGCTCCAGTGCCATGTGCAGCTGCACAATTCATTCTAAGTTAAGGTCAAGTCCTGAGTCAGGAGGACAGAGCTCATCAGTGTATATCCTGTCGGTCATGTGAATGGATTTGGGCTGTCTCCAGAACTAAAGCCTGATGCTCAGCCCACAAGTCTTCAGGGATACGTCGGTGGGGTGGGACTCATCGACAGTATTATTTCCCTCACCCTTGGCCACCAGAGGGCAGTCAAGCCATAGAAAACACCTTTCTCCTTTCCTAGAGATTGTTGCATCTGATTGAACTGCGCTGCTCCTCCTTCCGCCTAACTGGGTCCCAGTTTGGGACACAAACTAGGTCCTCCACTTTGCAGGCAGAATAGTTTCCTCCAGGCCTAAGGATGATCTAAGAGCAGTATATTTTAAACATGCTTAATGCTTTTTTAATGCTAACAACACAAAATGTTATGTTCTGCTTGCATGACTGACAAAGATTCATGATACTGCCATAAACATGTTTTCACTATAAACACAACTATTCGATTGTTTGAAAGTGACACCACTATTTGGTGCTTCCTAAACAATTCTAATAACCATTATTTTAGAAAAAAAATGTTTTATTGTTTATCATGAACCTTTGTTCCCAAGAAAACCTCTATACAACTATTGCAGGGCATGATCAATATGACAAAAGCATTTATTAATACACAATTGAATAATTTTGTATCCCTAGTATATTGGGAAAGTACTGAATGCTTGGGTGATCAATGCAGTAGTTACATAATGTGATGAACAGATGCAGAAACAAATCATTTGATACCTTTTATTGGACCACCATAGATGTAACAAAGAAAACAGTGCCTAAATGTTCAGACCAACCAAGTCCTTCCTCAGGGCATAAGCTTCTGACGAAGGGCTTGGTTGGTCTGAAAGCTTAGACACTGTTTTCTTTTGTTACATCTATGTTGGCCTGACAAAGGTAGCAAACCATGTGTTTCTGGATCTGTTTTACATGGACCAATACAGCAACTAAACTAATTCTGTATGTCATAATGTGATGAAATAAGTGTTTTTATTGTAGGCCTAAACACATTTATTTGGATGTAAATGTAGATTTTGTACTTCAGTTTCTAGCACACAAAGCCATGTAGCTTCTGAACAGATTATATGTAGGGTATGGCAAATACTCAGAAATTCCATGGTTTGTTAATTGATTTACCTCCAGTTTCCAGCTGTTTTCCATCATAGCATAGCGCTGTACATTCTGTATATACAGTGACGAGAATGCAGCCAGACTTTAGTGCCCTTAAAAGGCATGGAAACATTAAAACAGAAAAGATCTTTTAACTAGGACATGACCACTGTTAGGTGCTTAAGTTAACATCAAGATGGGGACAGCACCCCTAAGCTGCTGTACAGAAATTGTGGGCTCAGTTAGTGTGGGGCATACCTCTTGTCAACACAGATATTTAGTTCTGGCCTTAAAATATAGGCGAGTGATCATAAAGTGTAACGCATGCTTTTAAAAAACGCGATTGGCACTTTCACACCTGTACCACTTTGTTGCCACTGGTTGGGCCCTAAATTGGTTTTCCATATAGATGCTGCCATTCTAAATCTTGTAAACTCTGAGTTTTGAACGGTGTTATTTGTACCTGTGGTTGTTTATATGCTACTGTACTTGCTTCCTGTGCTGTAATAATTGCTTGATGCTTGTACTCTTGAAAGTACTCTGCCCCACCCTCAAGTGAAATGTACCTTTCAGGGCTGTGCTTGCTGTCCTGCTGTCCTGGTAAAAATAAATATATTTAAAGAAATCAATTATTGCAACACAAGCAAAATACTCTTTTGCATTTGTGGAGCCTTTTAGCTTCTGCAAATGGATGGCAAATTGACGGCTGTTAACAAACTTCTGAAACTTGACTAACAGGCAGAACTGAATGAGAGCAGAAAACTACCACCGAGCTGATTAGTGGCTTGGGAGCAAGAGCTACAAGGAGATTACAGCATTTTTACACAGAGGGTAGTTGATTACTGGGATAAACTTCCTGAAATATTGGTCATGAGTCCTATACTTATGATATTCGAAAGAACAAGGTTGGTACATGGACTGTCACAAGAAAAATGGATATGAGCATTGAGAAAAGGAACATGGTCTCGACAGTGCCACAACTATTTCTGTCTCTAATCTTTATGTTCCCATACTCAACTTATTTAGCTTAGAGACAAGAAGGCTGAAAGGGGGCAAGATAACTGTGTTCTGAATACTTGACAATGTGGAGTGTGCACAGATGTTTGAGCAGCTGAGTGAAGACTTATGATCCCATACTTATATTATTCAGCCTAGAGATGAGAATGCTGAGAGGGACATGATAACTGTGTTTTGAATACCAGACATGGTGAAGTGTGCACAGATGTTTGAGCAGCTGAGTGAAAGGCAGAACTAGAGGATATATCCAGTGTGTGTGTGTGTGTGGGGTGGGGGGTTAAAGGGGAAGTGTTAGAAATTTAGAAGTGGACTAGCCTACACAGTGAGTTTGCAGAAGCTAGCAGCACTCAGACTTTCAAGTAGGACTACACAGATTCCTGATTGAGAAAGGCATTTGGGTTACACAGCATGAGTAGGGGTAGTATTCAGGCTGGTAGCATGGATGTGTGTCCATACTCAGATTGGGTATAGTCACCACCATAGGGCAGGAAAGGCTGGAAAAGATGCACTAAGTCATTTATGTCATCACAATACTGTATTACACTGGAAGCATAAGAAGGACCAAGCCACAAGAACACATCCAGCACCGGCAACCAGTGGCAGTGGTTTGCAGTATTGCTGCCCCTCCACTATCAGTTTAAAATATTCCTGCAGCATACTGTATGTTCCAGTTGCAAATGTCGGAGATGATAAAGAGACAGGAGGAAATGGAGGGCTAGCAGGGATCAGCTGAAGTGTCAAAAGTACCAGGTATGAATGCAGTGTGCAAGGCTGGAATGGGAAAAACAGCATACAAGAAATTGAGGTGTTTTCATGATTTATGCTTTATAAATGTTTAGCTCTTTATGGTGTAGAACACTAAGGCTTGTTGTGGTGGGGTTAAGTAGTGTGCTGTCATTAAGATGTGGCATGTCTTAACTTAGAATATTAGGTTACAAAGACATCACATCTCTCTTTACAGCCTGCTGATCTTTTATTGACCAAGCTTTCCTTGCCATTGTGATGCTCTGACAGTGGGAACTAGCAGCGAGTCAAATGCATTTAAAAATCAAGGCAGCGGGCAGCTGGTGATCTTGTAGTAAAGTAATAGGGAAAACACTCATGACTGTAAAAGTATGGCTGGCAAATTTCTCACTTTTCATGTAAATGATACCCCAAGGATTTTAAAAAATGTTTATGCAAGATAGCCCAGCTGAGATGCAACACTCAGTGAGATCCTGATTTTAGCCATTTCTGCAGTTGGGTGGACTAGAGCACTAACAGGTTAAGTGACCTGCCTAAGGCACTACGGTGAGTATTTTACACTACCAGGGGTTGAACCTGCAACCTCTCAGTTTCCAAGGCAATACTCTTAACCACTACACCACACTGAAATGGAAATGCAAGGTGCTTCATTCATGTAATTCAAAGCAGATGAACACCCTATGGCCTTTTCTGTTTGCAACAACAAATTATGCACCTTACTATCCTCACTAAATCCTACTACCAGCCTTTCTAACCTAGCTACTAATCACAACTGTCAGGATAATGGGCAGTATGCACAAGCTGACAATATGCTCACAACTGACTGGATAGCCTCACACCCTGCTCGGTTTTTCCTTATGGCTGTCTTTATCTCACTAAATCCTGGGGCACCCATATTATGGGGTCATACTGGATTGGACAGTAACAATGATACCTTATTTTATCTAAAGCCTTACTCATAGGATACAGGGGATGCTCTTCCGCCCATTAAAACAGAGCCCATTGCCTTGCTACCTCCCACTACTGCGCATGGACTGATAACATTATTCAACACCTGGTAACCCTTTGCAGAGGCCCCATTTGGTACCCACCCATGGCTGCAAATCAATAAACACACACAACACTGCTATTTGAAAGCTGTAAAGAAATTCCTGCTGATTCACCTTTTGCTGTCTGTGAATATCCATCCAAACCCTTGTCCTGCCTCAGTGGCATCGACGTGCAAGTCCCCACTGAGCACCCTGAAGATCGATCGCTTAATATTGGCAGTATTCTACCTAAAATGACACAGTTCAAGGCCTGGGTGAAACAAGTCCAGCCTAATATAATCTCCCTTACAGAGACATGGCTCTCTTCAAATCACAGATGTCTCTATCTCCTTGCATGGTACAAACACTTTAGACAGGACTGAATAGGTAAGGGGGACTGTCTGATATAGCCACAGGATACATTGCAAGGACATAAAATTGCATTAGATGGCACTACTAGTCACTGTGAGTGTATAGCACTTCATCTCCTGCTTGGGAGTGGAAAACATTTGATTATAATGGCAGTCTATATCCCCCCTGACAAGCAATGCCTGGGGCTTGAAATGTTTGACAAGCACTTCAAACAGGCAAGGCAGAACTGGGAAACTGTGGTTGCAGGCGACTTCAATATCTGCTGGGCTGCAAAAACTAGTAAAGGGTTCAAGGACCAGATAAATAGCCTCTACCTGACTCAAGTGGTCAAGGAATGCACTAGATTCAACTATAAAGCAGGCACCAGTACCCTCATTGACTGGGCCTAACTACTCTTGCTGAAAGACTTACAGAGGTCAGAGTGCTGCCTGATGTCCTGAGTGACCACTTTTCTGTGCTGTGTGCTTGGACATAAACTTGCTAATACACCCCCAAAACCATCTTTGTAGTAGGATTACGTAAGGGTGTATTAGAGAACTCAAAGTGCACCTAGCCCAATTAGATTGGAGTATTTGGACCACGTCACCAATGTAGACCTGGCCCTAATGACTACTTTACACCTAATTCAATGCTGGATCAGACAAAAATGCCCTTATAGAAAACATGTAATAAAAGGAATACTGTGGATTGGGTAGCACCATCCCTTCTTAAAACAGATGAGGGACAGGAACAATTTATGGCACAAGACCAAGGCATCTGGGTCACCAACAGATATGCAGCACTATAGAACTGCAGAAACAGGTGCACCAATATATCAGGCAGACTAAGGCCTCCTTCTTCAAGTAGCAACACGCGAGTACATGGGAGTAAAGGAAAGGCGTTCTAGGATTCCCTACAGAACCTCACAGGAAAGGGTGACAAATCACCCCTAGCTATCACGTAACACAAATGGATATATTATACTTGATCCTACTGAGTTTGCCCGTGTATTTACCAGTGCCTTCACCGACCTTAGTGCGGTTCTCCTGCCAAACGATGACCCCACACTCTAGACAAACCCACCAAGAAAAATTACCTAGCGCATCTGATGATCTACGATACCGAAGTTTTGTTTAAAAACAGTCTCAGTAAGGGACACTGTCAGGTACATCAAGTGGGTCCTGGGTAAAACCAGGATGGGAGTGATGCCATAGACATGAAATGAATTGCCTTAACCATGGATAAGCTAACACCCACTAACTAAATTCCTCAACCTGTCACCCAGATACTCAGTTCCATCTGTGGAAAACTGCCGTTGTTACCACAGTACATAAAAGTGGGGACTGCTTATTAGTCTCAAATTATAGGCCAATATCTATTCTTGTCCCCTTTCAAAAGCACTCAAGAGAATAGTATCAGACCAGCTTGTATCCTGCCTTAGCCAATACAATATTTAATGTGAACAACGGCATGGGTTCCACAAACTGTATAGTACCACCACTGCCCTAACTGAATATACCAATTTTTACACAGATCCCTCAACAGAGGTCACCTGGTGGGCTCCATTTATATAGTGCTTACCAAAGCCTTTGATTTAGTCAGTCACTGCTACTGCTGTCCAAACTCCGCACATTAGGCCTCTCTGCCGTCACAGTAATTTGGTTCACCGGCTATCTCTCCAACAGGTCCCAGCAAGTCAAAATTCATGGTGCCCTATCTGATGCCAGACCAGTCTCTGTAGAAGTACAACAAGGGTCCATACTGGGACCCTTCCTTTCAGCCTGTTCATTAACGCCTCGTGAATCTTGCCCATACTGAAGGGTACTACTTTATATGGATGATGCTGTCATCTGTTCTACTAGCCCCAGTCAGCAAATGCTCACCCATGAGCTCCAACTCAGCTTTCGCCACTTGAAAACTGATTTGTGCAGAATAAACTTGTCTTGCACTACTAAAGATCAAGACAATGTTATTCTCCAGCACATAGAAAAGAAATAAGGTGGGACCACTCAACATCCACAATGCAAAGGAGGTTGTGCTGGATCAGGTGGACTTGTTTAAGGACCTAGGTCTTACCATTGACCAGTCTCTTACCTTTCCTCCTCATGTTAACCAGATTGCAAACAACATCAATAGAAAACTGAGGGCACTATGCAACAGAGGCACATCCTTACAGGAGGCCAAATGTATCGCAGTTACCAGCTCCCTCTCCCTATAATCAACTACGGCAGCACACTATATGTGGCTGCCATGGATATGGTGCTAAACAGGGTCAAACTGGCATTAAACAAAGCCTGTTACTTCATCCTTGGGCAGATAGAACCACCCACACCTGCATACTCTACACCCAAACAAAATGGCTCCCACGCGGGACAGGATCAAGTTTCAGACCTGTTTGTTGGGTATGAAAGCCCTTTTAGGCCTACCCCCATCCCAGGAGTGCAAAAGTTCCTAGCTCTGCCCAAGCCCTTACCCAACCAGGAGCATGGCTTGTAGTATCCTCTCTGTGCCATTCTGAAGAACAAATCTGGCTAAGTGCATATTAAATGGCCAGAGCCCCACAATGGCTGAATGAGTTGCCAGTGCAGTTGGCGGGACTATCCTAAATTGGCCAATTCAAAAGTGAACCATGGAAGGTACTTTTACCAAGTGCTGTCTGCAATTGCAACAAACACAAATGCTCCACCAGTTGCACTCTACACATGCACTTCTGTTACATCTACGGACTTACCTAGTGGAAAAATCCAAGGACAGCATGTCTTTACTATTACAGTACTTATGCTGCTGCTTGGCAGCGCCTCTTGGTATCTGGGTTCTCTCTTGTCTGTTCTTGACAGTGCGTCTTAAGGTCACGTCATGATTGTTCAATTTTGCAAACTTCACTGTGTATAACTGTACATCATTGTATGCTGTTGATCAATATAAATTGTAACCTCATTATGCATGATTCTTCATCATCGTTTTGTTTTCTGTTACTAACGAGGAACCTTTGTAAATGAGCATTTTGCTCAAAGTTATATCAATTACCTCAATAAATAAAATTAAAAAGCTTCTCTTGAAGCTAATGTGCTCATCAAGATGGAACAAAATCTTGGTAAAAAAAATGTCTGAATAAGCTGAAACTATAATCTTGAAACTCATTTGATACCAGTGGGTAAGGTTTACTCAACCGAAGTGAGAACGTGGTGGCACAGATAATTATTTGTTTTTTTTTTAAGTGATCACTGGCTTACTTAGACATCAAGCTAGGAAGGAAAATAAATCATTATAATCTCTGAGCTAAAACAGTCATAAATGCAGTTGTTCTCACTCGAGCTGGTAGCAGCAACAATAAGATGAACTGTGGATCTGTCTGTTTCATGCTGCTGTCAGAGCTGACCCATATTCTTCTTTCATTACCTCCTAATGCTCCTAGGCTGTAGCACTGTGCAGTACAGCAAAGATTCATATGGATGTTATTCTGTGTCCTCTGCTTTTGAAGTGAACATAAGCATTTAATTTACAGAACAAAATAGAACATGTTACAAGGACTAATACGGCAACAAAAATATTTTTCTGTGTTAAGATTTCCAGTCAGGGATTTAAATAGGACTTTAAAAATGCCCTTATGACAACAAGTCCCTGAACTTCAGATGAATCTTAGCAAGTACTGTGTGTGCTGTTTACTGAGAAGGGTCTATAATTGATGAATTTGCAATTACACTGTCTTGTAGGCATTCGATTATGTCACTAACAGTGTCAGCTCAGATATGTTTCAAATATGTATAGTACTGCTTTATAGTAAGTATGACACTATCGTTTAACAGTGACACTATATAGAGAATACTGGATGGACAACTATGCATCGTAATGTGTTCTGCCATAGAGGTTCTGATTCCCTCTGATCTCAAGAGCAAAGCTCGAGAGGTCCATGGAATCAGAACTCCAGTAACAAACACACTAGTTGTGCATGAAGTTGATAGTCCTGTATTTTTGATAGTGTACAGTATTATGTGAAATGTGCACATGGCAGTTCCTTTCATGTTCAGAATGAAACTGACTTGTGCAGTCTCTAGAGGTTCCAGAATGATGTTGTACCACAGAAGGGTACAATCACATCCCATGACCTTTGAACTGTGGCACAACAGCACTTTGAAAAGGATGGAATTTTATACAGAACAATGCTCTGCTACACACTATATTGCTGTATTAAAAGAGTAACATAATGCTGATAGAATGCTTACAGCCAATCAAGAACTATATTTCATAGCCCCTTTTATAATGTATATTAACTGACACTTGGGCAGACAAAGCCAGTGAAAACAAGGAAGCTACGGGATAATATGAAGGGGGATGACATGTGCTTTGATGTCGCTGAAATGTACAGTTAATCTTATTACTCCAGGTTACCACAGAACCTTTTCACAGAATCTGAAGTTAAAAACAGTGGTGCAGCAAAACCTGTTTTTCCAAAAGCTACTTTTCAGCTCCTATTAATAAAAGATTAGCCTATATGTTAAACATGCATTTCTAGATGATTCCTTGTCTCTTCACTGTATGTAATTTTTATTATTTTGTCTTACCACTTTGTCAGTTTTAACAATGCTGTTTCTCGGCCGGTGGCATAGAGGGCTGGGCGCTGACTCCTATCTCTATCCACACTGGCAACTCGGGTTGGGGAATGAGCCTGGGTGGCGGAGGTCAGCATGGGGGAGGGCCGACCTGGATGGAGCTGCTGGCAGGCAGCTCTCCTCCGAGTTGGGGAATTGGCATCCCTTGGCAATGGCTGCCCCTGGTATAGGCCAGGAGACAATGCAGGCCACAGGGTGCCTGGCATTAGGCCAGTGGGGTGGGTGGAAGGGGTCATTACCAGGGCTGAAGATGCATGCATGCCTCCATGCACATGCGCCATTCTCCTGGGGCCCTTGGGAGAAAATGGAGGATGAAAAACACCGACGCAGGATGAGGAACTGACTCCCGCAGGTGCCACACCCGGGCGGGAAAGGTAAGCCCAGGTAATTGCAGGTGATGGGGCTGGGGAGTCGGTTGAATGGGGTAGTCTGTGGGGGTGAAAAAAACCCCAAACAATGCTGTTTCTATGCTAACTAAATTGGCCATCTTTTTTTCCTTGAGGAAAAAGTATTTTAAAACACTTCTAAAATACTCATTTTCTGGAAGAACTGGACAGTTTACTAACAAATAAAACTGGAAGGTTTCTGGAATCTGTTACAGTTAAAAAAATAGTTGGGATCGGTTTTGCCTGAGTTTGCTGCATTGCTGCTTTACACTAAGAATCAGTAAATGTATCAAATTTATGTATTTTTAAACCATTCTGTTTACTGGTACAGACTGAGCTGTTATTATTTTGGCAACACCCAACTCCTATTAATAATATTTGTTAGTATTATATGTAAGCATTAAGCTGCTGTACACAAGGGTGGCCATTTTGTGGAACCATTGAATAGCCTGGGTGGGTTGTGACTGCTGCCTTTAACCATTTGGGGAGTACATCTATTCCCTAGTCTAAAGGGCACATTTTGCTTATTAAATGACCTTTTCTGAAAAAGGAAGAAAAACACAGAACACTTTTTAAAATATGTTTAAAGGGTGATTTGAAATGTGTTCATTCTGCTATGATATGGTTGTTCTGTGTAAGCATACTATCTTGATATAGTAGCAATGCACTTTATTATAATGACAGAAAGACTTTTTAAGGGATTTTTCATAACAATTTTTAAACATGTTTCAGATTTTTGGTTCCTGCAAAAGGAGCACAAAGAGCATAAATAACAGTGATATAAGTTTGTTATATAAATGTATTTTCAAAGTGGTCTGATTGTGTTACATAAAATCTTCATTTCCCTTTGGGTATCCCAAAAAATCTTCCCATGCTTGAAAACATCAGAAGATAAAATCAAAAATTCCGGTAGTACTCTGTGGTAACAGTGCACATACAGGTGCATCATTTTATTAAGAAAGAGTGATGTGCAGAACATACATCAACATACAACCAAAGATGTGCCAGACATCGGTGTATAAAAGAAATGCAATGTACAGTCAGTCAGATAAGATACAATTATACATGCAGGCAGAACATAAATCTAGGGTATTACAAGAGGTGAAATACACACATCAGATCTGGCATTCATTTGTGTAGGCAGACTAATGGAAGAACCAGGCTGTTCATAATATTACCACACAAAAGTTAATTTGGGGAGTATGGGATGGGCACCCGACCACCCCTGCCATGCAGTTCCACCCATACAGTGGGGCTGAGGACAACTGGGGTGCTCCTAACCCAAAATGTGAGGAGACCAAGGTCTCAGTGCTCCTTCATGAGCTGAAATTGATAGAATCTTTGCGTGCCCATAGTAGACTGCCTAGACCCACTGTGTTACCAAGGTTTTCTTCATCTCCCTCTAAAATGGTCCATGATTTTCCCAGTAAAGGCAAACACTAGGAAATTCTGATGTTCCCCACAACATGGAAACTAGAACTCAATTGCAACAAGCATTTGTAAAGTCATATGAACCTCTGCAAAGTTATAACCACAAACATTAAGTAACATTGTTCTGTAAAGCCCTGGAACCACTGGCCATATCAACATTTTATTCCCTCTGGAGCTGGGACTGGAAAGTCCTCCCAGGTGCGCCCCCACCAAAAAAATGGTTTGCAGGCATCCTCCAGTGGAACTCCTGCATTGTCACTGTCATCATCATCCAACACCCTGAGTGTATTCATACTGCATTCAGTAACCACCCCCAACAAAAAAAATGCTAGAGTAATAGTCAGGGCCCTGGTGTTCTGTTGCAGAATTCTGATTTCTGCAGCAGGACTCCTTGACTTCTCTTGACAACATTTTCTGATTTCTGCGGCATGATTTATTCATTTCTCTGGCAGAATACAGTCCTGTCATTGGCAAAATATGATGTGATGTCATCGATGACATCATATGCTGAGCATAGAGGAGAGCTTCAGGATAAGCGAGATGGGAAAGAAAGCTTGACACTATGGAAAAACAGTATATTTATATGAAAATTCACCAAAAAATGAATTCTATGGCACTATATATATTCTGCGGCATGATGCAAATTCTCACGGCAAATTCATAACTGCAGAACCCAGAATTCCAGGGGCCTTGGTCATAGTGCATTTATCCCTTTGTTATGGTCTGTAATCTACGACCACAAATGGCTCCCAGGCCAGAACTTATGTTTGCCACATTATCTAATAATTGGCATTAGGGTAGGAGGTGCAAGAGTTCAGGAGTTCAGGACAGTACGTGTGCATCTGTAAGCCTATGCTTAACAGTTCATAAGGACTTGGTTGGGTACTAATCATTCTCTCTCTCAACTGTGAGAGCACCCACCAAAGACCACTATGACAATTCATTCTCAGTTAGGGATTTTGTTCTTATTCCAGCGTGAAGGTGTAAGAGTGGCAAGCTCCCCAAGGCCCCATTATAGCTGTACCAAGTGTGGCAATTTACCTCTAGTATGTGAAGAGGTGTCTGAGGAGAGGGCCAGGATCACCCCATCCAACATGCAAGCAGTCATGTTATGATAACTAGGACCAGTAACCATTGGGAACATGAAGAAAAATGTGAAAACAGAGTATCAGGTGAGGTGCTCAAAGTTCAGGACACTACATGCGCACAGTCTAGTCTCTGCCAAGGTGTTTACTGTTTAGCTAGGTGAATGTGGCTGGGAGCATAAATATCTACGTGGCTGGGGCCTTACTTCCATGTTTGTTAGCTTGGTGTGTAAATGGTATCAAAACAGGTCAGCTCGGCCAGATGAGTAGGGTGTCAGCCAGGCCAATTTCTTCTGTGAACATCACCAGCTTTGGGCTCCTTCCAGCAAAGAATAGCACCTGAGGAGGCCACTCATGGGCAGTTGTCTTGTGGAGCTGCCAAGGAGGAAGGTCATCACCTGTGAATTCTGGACACTTGTATGGATTGTAGGAAGCTACACTGCTGGTCTTAAGGGCTGTAAGGCCTTGCATACAACCCAGGGAGCCTGCTTACTCACTGTAACCATTGTGAACCTCTGTCCTCAGATAATGCTCCCTCCACCAGGATCATGGTCAGAGCTTTCTTGGGAGCCTTCGGCTGGGATATTATAGCAGGCAGGTTGAGATCTGGAGACACTGTGCCATTTTGATTTGAGCTGTTCCTGCTTGTCAATCATTGTACTGCGAGATGAAGAATATTTTCTTCAGCGTGTCTTAAGAACCGCTTCCAGGGCAGAAACATAGGATACATAAAGGTGAGCTACCCACCATCCAGTCTGTTAGATGTAGCTGATGTACTGTGGGCAAGTGTAATTCAGATAATTACATGGGAGAAGAAGTGAAACTTTTCCCACTCCAAGGCACTGGTGAGCTAGCTCCTGGATTCACATAGGACAGGGTGTCTGAATCAATCCTTAAGTGTTGTCTTTACCAGTGTTTTAACCTCAGAGGTAAACACTCCTGAGGATGTAAAAGGCGTCACTTGGGCCCTGTTGTTTCCTTGGCTGGGCAGTGAAAGGGCAAGACATGGGAAACTCTGTATCAGGGCTTTCTCGGCTGAATCCAGGGTGAGAAATGTTTGGGGGCCACCTTCAACCATACCTTCAGCTTTGCAGGATACATTAGGTGTAATTAGAGTCAGTTTCTGTCAGCCCGCTTTAATGTCCATGAATTTGCCCTTTGCTATTTGACACTTGGACTCAGATAATTAAAAGTTGCAGAGTGTCTAGACCCAGCGGTGTGGCAGCAGCACTACCAAGCACCACACTGGAGACCTGAGATCGAAAGTGATCTTGGGATGATGAGGGACAGCCAGGGGAGAGAAGAAATTGTCTGATGGACTGCTCTCCTCTCTGAGAGGGGGAGGTTGCAGCTTCGCTGAGCAGCACAGGTCATAATGTCATGAGACATTATGCGCGCTTATGTAATATCGGCGCTGCCAATACAGTGCGATATTGCCATGCAGCTGTCATCTTTTCTGAGGGTGCTCCACCCCCTGTTCCCTGGACCCCCCATCAAAGATTCTCAACTCGGGGGAGGGGTCCAACTCAGAGGAACACACAATTTGTGGAACAAAATAAAATGTCTGGGACTGGGAATCAAACCCAGTCTCAGGCGCTAACACCTGGGTTCCTCCTGCTGTGGCTCAATCCAGTGAGCCATGGTAGCTGCTCAGTGGAACCTACTCCCAGCAGAGGTCTTATCCTCTGCCTGGGAGTGTGAATGGTGCAATACTGCATACAGCAGTATATGGTATTGCACCATTAGCTGTCATGAACAAGCGCTATTTCGAGTTAGCTATAGCATACGATATTATGACACGGGTAGGCCACTGAATGACTGCCACCAGGAGGAGGCCTGTGGCAGTGCTGGTCTGAGGCGGCAATGAGTGGGTGGTGCTGCAGGACCCTGCAGTATGCATGTACCTGCACATGCTGATGTTGACATGTGCACTTCAGTAACATGGTGGGAGAATGATAGTGGAAAAAGCAGCAAGGCAGGCATCTGTGATCGCTGCACTGTGCCCCTACCTGCCTGACCACTGGAGTGACCTGCTGGCTGAGTGGATATATCCTTCAGGGTATCCCGTGAAGATGGCGATCACAAAAGTGTGAGGATGCAAATGGCAACAAAAATAGCACAACCACATAGGGCAAGTGGCAAAAACAGCAATCGGCAAAACAACAACCTATGGCTTTTCCCATTCCCAAGTTGTGTCCCTGTGGAGTTGGTTATATTTAGTAAGAGTGGTGTGGGGTGCAAGTCTCCCACAAAAGTGCAGAGGAAATCCAAAAGAACAAATTCCGGCACCAGACCAGGTAGCTTGCAAAAAGGCTTCATTGCAGAACAAAGTGCTAATCGCCATTCAGCTCGGTAAGCAGTTACCTCAACCAGTTTTGCCTAGCAGGCGTTATAAGGATCCTCTGATGATGCTCTGCTAGGGAACTAAACAGGAATGAAATACCTGCTTGCCAAGCTGAATGGCTGACTGCACTTGTTCTCCATAAAGCCTTTTTGCACTCTACCTGGTCTGGTGCCAAAATTTGTCTTTGAGATTGAATCATATGTTTTCTGGCACAGACCAAAGTGGTTAGGAGCAGAGAATGTTGACTTGCTCTTGCGAGGAGGCAAGCCCCTGCAGAAAGTCACTATGACACTGTATCCACCGTTTCGGTGATTGCTGTTTTGCCACTCGCACTATGTAGCCGTGCTGTTTTCCCTTCACCATTTTCATCCTCGCCCTATTACACGCCATTATCACATGGAATGATACTTCAGGGGTGGGGTGGTCCTCCTCTCTGGATCCTGAAAAGTTCCAGGGTTCTTATCTTTTAGAAATTTTTAGAACTCGAACTCTATTTCTTTAATTATGCTGCCAATAGTGAAGATAATAGTGAAATACATGTGAAATTGAGGACAAAAAGAAATAAAATGTGTTCAATATAAGGGAGAGAAATGATCATGTGTGACTTTGATATGATTATGGCTAGGTTTATCTATGGTTTCTTCTGTTTGCTAAAGCCAGCAACTTACAGATATTTACTGCTAACAGGGCCATCCACCCACTCACACGTTAAAAGTTTTCCTGCTGTAGCTGCATTACAGTTCTAGAGTGAAAAAAAACAATAAGTGGTACGTTTATGTACCCAGTTATATCCTCCTCATCATCATGAAGTATCTTATGCCAATGTAAAACCACAAAATAAAAGTAATTTAGCAGCAGTAGCTCTCGAGGTTATATGGGTATCATCTGATTTAGAAAAAGGGACAGAAATAAAATTCCAGATTCCACAATTTTCAACTAGGAGAATTTTACTGAACAACTAAACAGGGGCAATGGTTCAACCAATGAGTTGTGAAACATTGGAATACTCTACCAGTATGGGTGGTTATCAGCCCAAGTATGAAATCCTTCAGAAAGGCTTTGGACAATCAGATGGGACAGGAACATTTTTTTTAACCACCATTAGTGGCGAGTCATTATAATGCAAAGCTACATGACTTGTAACTACATCTATGAACCTATGAACCACTGCTTGCAGCACCGATGACTCGCATTGGAAGCAAGCTCGGGAGTTAGAGGCCCAGCCAGGGAGGAGGATCAAGCATCCCAGGGATGGCTTTCCTCCTCTGGGAGAGGTGGGATTGGTGTCCTGCATTAGCCCTGGCCCCTAGCAGTGTCTTGGGGTCAGCATGCTGAGACCACACACACAAGGTAGGGGGCAGAGGCAGGGCAGGCAGCCATCATGCTGCTTATGGGTGTGTGCAGCATGGACATTGAGTACCATTGCATGCCACTTCCTCCTTGCCCGAGGGGATAGAAAGCATGCACCGGTAGGATGACACCAGTGTCCTGCAGCCCCCACACCTGGCAATCTGGGTGATGTCCGAGTAAACTGGATCTCGTTCCCAGTGGGGTTTGAGGGGCCCTGCTGACCCTGCTGGGGTCATACCCTGGGGAAGAGCCAGACAGGTAAGTCCCAGAGGATGCCGGACTGAGGGGCTGGGGATACTGGTAGATGGAGGCCGATCAGTGTGGGAGGAATGTAGATAAACAAAAGAATGCAATTTAGATGGGTACAGCAGACACCCAATGGCAGAAAAGGTACACAGACCCATACAGTTTGCCCAATCTATCTGGCTACACTGCTAAGGCCCTAGTGGCCCATCCCTCCCTCTCACTTCTGCCCCTTACACTCCTTCTGTGCCCATGTGCCAGTCTCACCCTACCTTTAGCTATTAAAATGTGTTTTATTCTGGCAAAGTAGCACTTTGCGGTGCAGTACTCTTGATTTTCAATTGAAAATTAAACACGTTGTGGCTAAAAATTAGGGATGAAGATCCTCAGAGGTTTTAAAATCAGGCCTTGTATCCAATTCAGATCTCTTCTATTATTTACTGTCTAGTGGGTCAGTCTGTTGACACACTAGAGGTTATCTTGCTGAATACCAACATAAGCTAATTGATTCACCTCACTTTCCAGAATATCTTCAGAAAAGAATATACTATATTAAGCTCACAAGGTCAACAGCAGCCTTAGATCCCAAAATACTGTAGCTTGAATCATATCCCCAGGTGGAGAAAAGTGCACTGCGATTCATAAATCATAAGTCATTATACAGAGATCATAAACTCATTATTATGCAAATGACCTAGGGAGAAAACTGTCCCCATCTCTCACCTACTTCTTATTTCATGATCAAACATATAATCAAGGTGCCACTGGAGGCCACATGAAGTGAGGCCCTGACAATTGTAAGTGTTGATAGCTTTCTACACTGTTATTTTAATTTCAAAGGACTTTGTGAAAAAATCTGTAGAAAAGGCAAGCATCTCAGTCCTAGGCCTGATTTCCTGGGAGAGGGCAATATGTTTGTACACTTTAAACCAATATACATTTCAATTTGCAAAAACAAACCCAGACACATAGTAAATAAAAGACTGTGTTCATTAAATGCAACTGAGTAGTTCTCTTCAGAATGTAATGTTCCTAAAAGCTAAAATTAAGGCCACTGCCTTAAAATTCAGTAAGCAGTTGTTTTGCTGGATAGCGTATATCAAATCTAAGAGACAGTGACATTTTCATAACTATTGCAAGTTGCTTGCATGATTGTAATATAAATGTGTCAAGACTGCTTTATCTTTGTTTAGGGGACTTTGCAAGGCATACTCTCCATGAAAAGTAAGCATGACTGATACTATTAAATTAGTGGCTGGTCAAGGCTTTACTTAAGGAGGTAGTGATATTATAATGGAAGATGCAATTTACCCCCACAATATAAAAGGGTTATTTTTAAAATTAATTTCCAGCTAAACAGTGACTACTGGCTGGACAAAGAGAGTAGTGGGTACTAGTCTGCGATACAACTGGGGCTCTGCACTCAAAGGTTTTGTGTCAAACAAAGATCTGGGCCCTAGTTAGTAGGTGTTAACCCATACTGCTTGTTAATGCGAGATAAAGTGTCTGTGGAGTGCACATTCACTGCACTGCTACTACAGTAAGCTCTAACTTGTATTTGGAGAAAGCCCATATCTAGGTGGTGCAGTGGGCAACTTACTCGGTAGCCCTTTATGCTTCCCTCAGTCATGAGCCAGGAGCCTGGAGATGAAGGCAGTGGTAAATGGGCATGGGAGGGCTGTATATTTTTGTGGTGGGCATTGCGTTGCAGCTTGTGGCTATCCTGCTGTAATGGACAGGGAGGAAAGGGCTTTTATTGGGGCAAGGGCTGTGTGATTGGTGAAGTGATTCAGCTATAATTGGAACTGTGGTAGTAATTAAGTGCAGCTGTGGATGCAACCAAAGGCCACTGTGGATGCAAACGGAGGGCTGCACTGTGTACAGGGGTGCTACTAGATGCAGTCAGGGAATGTGGTTTGTGGGTGCACATGCAGCCTGGGGATTGAGTATATAGCTCACAGATGCAGCTTAGGGCTGGGGTATGTAGATGCAGACTGGGGATGGGGGTGAGGATATTCACAGCACTGTGTGCTTCCACATCTGCCCAGTGACCCATCACCTGATCATTATGAGCAATTATGTGTACTGCCCATTGGCCAGGCTGGGGTCCCTTCATGCAGCTACTGAGCTGGTCCTGTTTACAGATGTTCTTTCCCATAGTTAGCACCTTTGCAGATGGATCAGTTATTTCCACGGGGTCAAGTAATGCCTGAGTTGTAACAGGGTTCTGTCTTCTCATTGTGACTCAGGGCTTCCATTACGTGCTCTCTTGGTCCTAAGTGCAAGCTGGCCCATTTTGTACCAAGGTTTGAATGTTTGGATATTGGACTGTATCTACCAACATATTATATCAGAGTTAAGGCTGCAACAGATGTGCTTCCATTGCTGCATGTCAGTTCTAGGATAACAAACTGGTTTCTGTTCTGTAAAGAGCATAGAATGTTTCCAGCTGTGCAGTAAACAGGAGCAGGAATGGGGTGAGGGGACACAAGTCCATTTTCAGAGAAATAAGTCCTGAAGGAACTTGTAGCTCTGAGGTGTACAAGGCTATGGGACCAGACAGGACACACCCAAGGGTTCTAAAGGAACTCAGCTGCCCACAGACAGCCTTAGTCAACAGTTCACTGGAACAGGCATGGTTCTGGAGGACTGGAGGAGCAGACATGGTCCTGCTACACAAGAGTGGCAGCAGGAAGAATGCTAACAACTACAGGCCAGGCAATCTCACTTCTGTGCTGGAGAAATTAATGGAAACCCTGTTTAAATAAAGGCTGGTAAAGTCTTGAATACAATGGGTTGCAAAATCATAGGCAGCATGGATTCCCGGTTGGGGGAGGGGTTCTTTTTCACTACTGCTTAATTCTGATCTCTTTGGCCTGCAGTATTCTGATGATGTCATTCTAATCATTAGTGTCTACCTACTTCTATCCTAGCCTTTTAAAGAAAGTTAGAAAGCGAACAATATGATATTCATTTATAGGAAAGGCATTTTTATTTATTCAGGGCCACTCCAAGGGCACTACATGGGAAACCATGTAACAATAAATGGACAATAAATAAATAATTATGCAAAAAAAAAAATAGTTAAACAGTAAAGCATTGGGAACTATTATAAACATTCATCAGTACCATAAGCGGACTCAAACAGATGACCTTTAAGCCCCATTTTAAATGCCTCTAAGGACTCCTTAGTAGGGCTTGGCAGACTGTTCCACTACAAATGTTTTGACACTTTTGCATCCGTAGTCCTTTTCATCGAGATCTAGCACTGTTTATTGCCCATGTCAAGTTATATGTTAGATCTCATATGGACTATTGTTCCCAAATATAGAGTCCATATCTTAAAAAGGACATCAATGTACTAGATAAGGTGCAAAGAAGGTTTACTAGATTTTTCCGGGTGATAAGGAGGCGACCCTATGAGCAGCGGCTTAGTGAAATGAGACTTTGGACCTGAGACCCAAGAAGAACTCGGGTGACTTGTTACTTTATACAAACTCCTGGATGACCCCGTACTGTGCACTGAATTGGGACTGGTTTATAAGTACATAATATATGTCCTTAGGGGCATAAGTGACCAACTTAATGTGCCGAGTTTAAAACAGATTTCAGGAAATATTCATTTTGACCAAGGACCACCAGATCATGGAACTTGCTTCCAGCAAGTAGTTACTTCTAAAACCTGGTGCTGTTTAAACATAGACTTGATGCTTTTATTAATGCAATGTCAGTAGCTCACTGAGCAGTGGGGGCAACCACATGGGCTGTGGCCTTCTGTTGCCTTAATTGAAGTATAATTGAAGTATTAATCAGAACCCATGGATCCAACGCTACCCAGACACTCAGATAAATACAGACTTCATGGAAAAGTCCAGTTCTGGGCCCATGGGTAAGCATTACACTGTAACATTAGTTATTTTTCCTCACTGCTTTTTTTTCCTCACCGCCAGTCTGATCTTGAAGTTCCTGCCCACCTGCATTTCTCAGATGCTGTTGACACTCTACACTCCATGTAGAGCATCAGCACACGTGGCCAGCAGCATCCAATAGGAAAGACTGTCAGAAAGGGTGTCATGTGACAGCAGGAAGTCAGGCTATAAAAGCCCTAAGTATGCCACGTGAGTGCAGAGGAGAGAAGCTCACGGGCAGAGAGACCAGTATCATTCACGATCCAATGGGAGAGAGATTAGATGGTCAGAGCAGTTGGGTGGGTGGGTGAATGCAGAAAGAAAATAAATCATTATGCGACAATTGTGGCTTGTGCAGTTAGTAGCTGCAGTGCTTAGCTAGCTACAGAAAAAGTTGCGAGTGAAAAGTGTCTCAAAGATCCAACGGGGAGAGACAGAGAGATTGGGCAGTCAGGCAGGCAGGTGAGCTCAGATTAGAAAAAGAAAAGAAATCCAAGTCAAGGTAGTTGTGCCTTGTGCAGTAGCATCTGTTTAGTGAACTACAAGGAAAAAAGTAGCTGAGTGAAAATGAAAATAAATGGAATGACTGATTAGGTGCTGTGCTGCTGTGGTCCAGTAGTACTACTGGCTAAAAAATACTTTTCTGTAAGGAAAACAAACAAACCGAACAAAGTAAAAAGTACAAGTTGCCAGTCTGATTAGGTGGTGCAGTGCTGCTGGCTGTGCATAAGGTAGGGTAGGAGGGCAAAGCAAAGCAATCAGGCTGTGCAGTAGGGTGGTCAAATGAGGGCAAACTAAGCAATCAGTATATAGTAGGGTAGTCCAGGACTGGGCAAACAAAACAATTAGATTGTGTAGTCGGGTGAGTCAGGGAGAGCAAAACAAAGCAATCATTAAGTAAAAACACTACAGTTCTGTAGTGTATGGGAGAGAGCTGATTATTAACGGAATTCAATTATTTCCCAGTGTTGTACCATTGCTGTGATGTCAACAGGTTGTTGTACTCTTGACTGTGTCACTATGATGGTGCGACAACATGGAACACCGATGCGCGCTGCTGCTTCTGTCTCAGATCATGGCTCCGGTGTTCAAAATGGCACTTTCAAAAAAAAAGCGTGACGTAAAACACATCGGCATTTATTTTTTTAACTTGGGACAAGCAGTTCTGGAAGTGGAGAGAGAGAGAGCAAGCAGGCGCACTGTCATTCAAAGTAAGAGTGGAGTGTGGCTTTTTCTGTGGAGGGGAGTTTGAAACAGTGGCACAATCATCATTTCAGTTTGGTTCTAAGAAATGCCTCATTGATGTTAAACTGTTGCCGATACACTATGAAAGACAATGGATGGGCAACAGTAAACAACACTGCTGAGTTTACTTTTCGAGGTTTTCATGACAACAGTAAATCTCGAACTTCACTCTCAGGTTTACTTGGTTATCATGACAGCTTCAAAGTGAACACAGTGTTGTTGTTCACTGTTGCCCATCCATTATCCTCTATATAATGAAAAACAACAACAACAAAAAAAGTTACCATAGGTCATGGTCATGTGTGGTGCAGTGCTGCTGGCTGGGAGCGCGGAGAAAAAAGCACAACAATCATTAATTAAAAATACCACAGTTCCATAATGAAAAACAAACAAACAAAAACAAAATACAAATTGTCATAGGTCACAGTCAAGGGTGGTGCAGTTCTGCTGGCTGGGTAGGCCAGGGGAGGGCAAAACAATCAGGCCATGTATGGTAGGCCAGGAGGCAAACCAATCAGGCCATGTATAGTGGCCGGGGCAAAACAATCAGGCCTGTATGGTAGGCCAGGGGAGGCAAAACAATCAGGCCATGTGGTAGGCCAGGGAGGGCAAAACAATCAGGCCATGTATGGTAGGCCGGGAGGGCAAAACATCAGGCATGTATGGTAGAGCCAGGGAGGGCAAAACAATCAGGCCATGTATGGTGAGGCAGGGGAGGACAAAACAATCAGGCCCATGTAGTGGTGAGCCAGGGAGGGCAAACAATCAGGCCACGTATGGTAGGCCAGGGGAGGGCAAAACAATCAGGCCACGTATGGTAGGCCAGGGAGGGCAAACAATCAGGCCATGAATGGTAGGCCAGGGAGGGCAAAACAATCAGACCATGTGTGGTAAGGCGGGGGCAAAACAATCAAGCCATGTGTGGTAGGCCAGGGAGGCAAAACAATCAGGCCATGTATGGTAGGCCAGGGAGGGCAAAACAATCAAGCCTTGTATGGTAAGCCGGGGAGGCAAAACAATCAAGCCATGTATGGTTGGCCAGGGAGGGCAAAACAATCAGGCCATGTATGGTAGGCCAGAGGAGGGCAAAACAATCAGGTCATGTATGGTAGGCCAGGAGGGCAAACAATCCAGGCCATGTATGGTAGGCCAGGGGAGGGCAAAACAATCAGGCCACGTATGGTGAGCCGGGGAGGCAAAACAATCAGGCCACATATGGTAGGCCGGGGAGGGCAAAACAATCAGGCCATGCATGGTAGGCCAGGGAGGGCAAAGCAAAGCAATAAATTCAAAAACAAAAACAAATTACAGATTTGTCACAAAAACAAACAAACCCCAAAAATACAAGTTGCCATACAGTGAAGCCTGCCAGGATGAAGCGCAGCACTACAGAATTCTGCAGTAGAGTTAATGCAGCAAATAATGCAGTTTCAATGGGAGTTAATCCTTTTGTCATGCAGTAAACCTGTCACACGGCACCTCATTCTGGTGGGTTTCACTGTAGGTCATAGTCACAGCTGGGAACTGCTGCTGACTAGGAAGGCCAGGGAGGGCAAAGCAAAGCAATCATTAATTAGAAAGACAAAACAAACAAAAAAACTGCAGTTCTATAATGATAAAAAAAAAAAAATGCAAGTTGCCATTGGTCACAGTCATGGGTGGTGCAGTGCTGCTGGCTGGGTAGGCGGGAGGGAAAGCAATCTTTAATTAAAAATGCTACAGTTCTATAATGAAAAAAAGGAAAAATACAAGTTGCCACTCAATATAAAAAAAAAACAAACCCTTAACATAAAAACTCAGAAGTTACCATTGATTTTACAAACCAATAAAATGCTCCTTACTAGAAATGGGGCTACTGGCTGCTAAGGAGTTCAAGAGAGAGAGAGCAGATTGTGCTGGGGAGGCCTAAGGGAAAAAATATGAAACAAAAATATACAAAACAAGACTCTGCCTGATATCCAAAAAGCAGTGAAGCACAGTGACTCTGATGTTTTACTGTGACTGGAGGCAGGCAGAATAAAATTCAGATTTGGCAGCAAAGGAGAAAAGAAAAGCCATACAGGGTGTTTTGACATTCATTACTTTACTGAGAGTCAGCTACTGCAACTGTAGACAGCACACTGTCCAACAAAAGTATAGAACTGTCACAAAGTGTCGTCATTATCATTATTCCTTATTTTCATTATCATCAATCATCAATAAATTCCTCTGTAATGGAAGTCCTCCTTGGTTCAGAATTCATCTTAGCTCTCTACATGTGCTTATCTTCTACACTGTATTACATAGAACTTGATGGCTTAATAAGGCCAATTGGTCTATTCAGACTGCTTTTATCCTTTCCTAACCCAGGAAACAGTCCTCTACCAACATGTGTCACTTACAAGACTCGTTTCCGTTAAAACCCTTATTCATGCTTTATCTCCTATTGACTCAACACCTTATACCTTCTATCTAAACTCCAAAATGTAGTTCCTTGCCTGCAGACCTAGAAATAGAACCAAATCTCCTCCATTATCTCCATGACCTTTACTGTGCCCAGTATAAAACTGTCCTGCTTGCTTTCAAAATTCTTATCAGTGCCTCTATCTTCTTGACCCCACCGGCATTTACTATCCTGTACTCTATGCTAGACTTCTTTCCTTCCCTCATATCTTCCTGTCAGTTATATGTGTGAGGTTCTTTAGAGCATCTCTGCTCCTACTGTCTGAAATAGTCTCCCCTTCTCTCTTCACAACCCATCTCTTTCCCCTTACCTATTGACTCCTGCACTTCATACCATTTTCCACGGTTTTGCTGCTTGACAGTTTCTTGCAGTGTTGCTTTGATTATTGGTAACAGTGCTACTCAATAATGTTGATTTTTTCAATCATGCTGTATTACAATTTGTAGAACTACTGATCCTGCTTATTCATGTCAGATATTCTTCTGTTTCATACTTGCTCATACATTAAATCACTGAATGTTGAAACATTCTCAAACATAAAGTGTTTAGGGATGCATTTTTAAGAGGTCATTAAATAACTGTTTAACTGCACTCAACAGTGGCCTTTTGGCCTTAATTGGGTTGAGGATCTCTCAGCTCTCTTGACTCCCTCAGCATGTGGTCTCCCATTGTACCACAGGCTTCCACAAGTAATGATAATGAGTTGCATCTCAACCTTCCATTATCAAAATGTGAAAAACCAAGACAGAGAATAAGAGACATCTTGAAACAGATGCTAAGAACACAGTAGCAATCAGAGATTGGGCTCATAAAGTGTACTGCAGGACCACCAGCAGCATAGTTTCACAGGAGGGCGGTCATGTCAAACTGTCGCATAGATTTCTTTGACTGGTTTACTAGGAGGTGGATCAAGGGAGAGCAGTGGGCGTGGCCTATCTGAACTTCAGTAAGGCTTTTGACACTGTGCTGCACTGGAGGCTAGTTAAGAAACTAAGCAACCTGGGGGTGGGGGAGAAAGGGACAAGTTGGGTATCAAAATGGTTAAGGATAGGAGGCAAAGGGTGGTAATAAAATGGTAGTCACTCCAGGCAATATAGGAGAGTGACTAGTGGGGTGCCACAGAGTTCAGTGCTGGGACGGTCCTCTTCAATTTCTTTACAAGTGGCATTGTGGAGAAGCTTGAGGGTAGGTGTGTCTCTTTGTGGATGATACAAAAATCTGCAACAGGGTTGAAACTCAGGAAGGAGTGGAGAGAATGCAAAGGGATGTGAGGAAACTAGAGGAATGGTCAGGAGGTAGCAGCTGGGTTTCAGTGCCAAAAGTGCAAGATTATGCGCTTGGGGCTGCAGAACCCAGGGCTGTGTATAAGATGGAGGGAGTGGAGCTCACAGTCTCCAAGCAAGAACGAGACCTGGGGTCATCATATCTGATGACCTCATTGTAGTTGGGCAGTGTGAAAAGCAGTGGGAAAGACTAGCAGGATGCTGGGATGCATTGGGAGAGGATTTCTAGCAGGAGGAGGGAGAGTGCTGCTGTTGTATCACTCAGAGCTGAGGCCTCACCTGGAGTACTGTGTCCAGTTCTGGAGGCTGCACCTCCCAAGTACATTGAAAGTGTGGAAGTGGTACAGAGAAGGGCAATCAAAATGGTGAGGAGGGTTGCAGGGAAGACATTTAAGGAAAGGCTGCAGAAACTCAATATGTACTCTCTGGAAGAGGGGAGAGTGAGGCAGGGCAAGACTGAAACCTTCAGGTACCTCACAGGAGTGAAGAAGGTGCAGTAGGTACAAGTGGAGGGTCTATTTCAGAGAAAGGAAGGTACTAGAACAAGGGGCATGCAATGAAGATAAGAGGAGGAAATTTAAGAGAGATGTGTGGAATATTTCTGCATGGAAAGGGTGGTGGATGACTGGAACAGCCTGCCAGAGGAGGTAGTGGGGCAAAGATTATGGGAGCTTCCAGCATGCATGGGAAAGGCACAGGGGCATATTAGGTAGAGGAATGGGTGAGGAAGTGACACCTTTGACCAACTAGGGTCAGTGATGATGGAATAGGCAGGACAAGGGCCAGACTGGATGGCCCTAGAGGTCCTTTCTGCAGACAAAATCTATTCCTATGTACTGTTCATGGAGTACAGTATTACGAAAAGAGTTTTAATTCAACGGAGTTTATCCTATATTCCTGTCCATTCTATCATGAATAAGAATAACATTTTACAAACAAATTAATTAATATAACTGCTTTAAGAAATCTCTGCATGCAGCAAACACTTTTGACTTGTAAAATGAGTGGCATCTTTTGTAATGTGGAGCAGTAAAGAGGATGATTTAACTATTCTATAATAAATAAAAATTGGTACTAAATTACTACTTTAGTCAGCAAGATAAGTAAGCAACACCTATAGCATGGTGTTGCATGGCCTCCATCCATGTGAGGTTGTGATAAAATAATGTTTCTTTTCTAAAGTAAAACAGTTAATTTCTCCACCATTTTAAGTATACACTTGATGTAAACTTATTTGTTGTTCAGTTTATGTAATCTTCGTCTGTTATCCTGGTGACTACCGCTAGATTGGGTTGTTGTGTGAAGTAACTTCTCTTTCAGTTATTACACTCTACTTTCTGGCACCTGATACTAAGTCTTCTAGAGCGGACTCTGTCGCAATTGTAAATACGTGTACTTCTTACCTATTATGTAAACATAGTTTTGTTCCTTGCAGCTCTTCAGATTGCTGTTGTGTCTAATATATTGCTTTTATTTCTCTTTTATAGACGTTCTAATTACTGTTTCCATTGCTTTTCAGCTTTTTGCTTGATGCATATTGTAAATGCAGTTTTATCATTCTAGTCTAGTGCTCTGACTGGTTGTGTCTTAAAATGGGTATTGTATGTCTAGTGTGCGTACCAGCTAAAAAACTAACTATATGAATGACGTAACATTTATGAAACTTTCTAATGATTTTAACCCCAACATAAAATATAACTATAGATCATCACAACTAGTAGATAATTGATTTCTTAATTTGTTCTTATTACCTAGCTATCGAATGTCTGAATCATTCTAGTTTTGGAAAATAGATGCCAAAGGAGTTTTGTTGTGATTCATTTATAGAATGGGTAGGAAATTACTGTGTCCTGATTAACAGTTGTGCAGGGTCAGAGTACTACCACTGGTTAAAATAAGCGTCGCAATCAGGACACAGCACACTAACATATCAGTGCCTTTTGTAAAAAAATTCTGGACTGCCATTACAAACATGGCTGGCACCTTTACTCTCACTGAAATAGCCAGCTAGATCCTAAGAATGAAACTTCCTCAAAATATGACAAAAATATATGTATATAGTAATTTAATGTTCTTTCCTCACCCCCGCATTGTTGTAGCAGGTATTTGCCTGATTCCGTCAGCGACCACTGCATGAGGTACCGTATCAGGAAAACTGTGCCCCCCTTCCAGCCCCAATAATATATCTGGTCCAGATGCTCTGGTCACTGAACATCAATGCTTTCCTGAGCAATCTGGCTGCAACAGACTGGCCAGTCATCCCCAGACCTTTGACATTGATGTGGCCCTCTCCTTTTCATTCTAAATTTTCAGTAGTCTGGGATTTGCACACATCCTCAGGAAATGCAGGGTCAAATCTTGTGATCTTCCTGGATCTCCACTAAAATTAGTAATCAATGCAAGTCCTGCAATCTCACCTGGCCTGCTATAAATTATCTCACACCTTTTCTGATCTCCTCCACTACAGGGCCTTGAGGAAAAAGTGCACAAATGCTGTCCAGGCTGCAATATCCCATCATTTTAAAGCAAATCTCAGAACAACCTTAACTCCCCTGCTAAATTCTGGAAGGTAATCCACTTCCTTTTTTTTTCTTTCTATTTACATTTGTTCCTCCTTCCTCCAGGGAGACACCTAACCGGGGCTTTGGCCCTCCTACCGGAGGACACCCTCTCAGACCCACACCCACACCTACAGACCCCAGTGGTCCCCATGGATTCCCCAGTGGGGCAAGGAGGAGGTGGTGCTACACCTTCCTCTGGAGACCCAATCCAGATTCTGGGGTCAGCCCTCGGGTACAGCGGCCATCATTGAGTGTCGGCCAGGGCTCTCCTCCTTTATTCCATTTTCTCCCTCCCACCGACCCAAGCTCTTTGGAAATGTGCCCCTGACCTGTATTGCCCTCTGGCCATTGCCAGGGGCAGTCAGTGAGTGGGAAGACACACTACCCTCCCGAGAGGAGAGCAGTCCTCCAAATGCTCAATCCTATCTCCCCCACAACCACCGGTGGTCTGAGCTTGTTCCCAAACCCTGAGTGGCTTTCACGGCATTTGGTGTGGCATCCAGCAACTCGACCCTCATCTCCACCGGCCAGCGAATCCACTTCCTTTTGAACCCCCACCCAGTTTGCTACTCTCATCCTCATGGTTAATGGTCACCTGTCTCTGACACTTTATCTGTTGCTGCTCATTTCAATGAGTTCTTCACTGTATATACTCCCGCCCAATGCAGACTCCCTCCTTCACCTCCTCTTCCCCAAACCCTTCTCAGGTTTGTGGTTTTCTCGTGACTACTCAGGAAACCCTGCTTGCCCTTTTCTCTCTCAACTTGTCAAAGTCCAGCCCTGATGGGCTTGATCCCAAATGTCTCCACCTCTCAACTCCTGCAGTTGCAGCTCCACTTACTCACCTACTCAACCTCTCATTCTCCCTCTGCTCTGTTCCTCAGTCTTGGAAGATTGCCAGAGTTCTTCCACTTTACAAAGGGATAACCCTCCTTCCCTGGCAACTTCCATCCTATTCCCCTCCCTCCCTTGCCAAGCTGCAAAACATGTTAGTCTACATAGACTACCCTACCTCTTCAAGTTTCCTCTCTTCACTCTAGTCTGGCTTCCACAAGCACCATTCCACTGTCTCCTCCCTGCTGCATGTCACTGACCTCATCTTCTCAAGATCCACACAAGCAGATGATTTGATACCTTTATTGGACCAACAGAGTTGTTACAAAAGAACACAAAAGAACATCTGTTTGTGTGGATCCTGTCTAAGGACCAATACGGCAACACCTTTTTCTTTCTCATCTTCTCAGGGATGTATCAGAGGTACATCACAGCTACCATTTTCATCAGTCTAGTCAAAGCCATTGATTCAGTGTCCCATCTGCTCCTCCTGGATTAGCTGAGCTCTGCTGGCCTCTCAGCTCCCTGCATTGGCCGGGTCCATTCAACCTAATGGGCTATCAACAGTCGTTACAGGTTTTTATTTATTTATTTATTTAGTGATTCAGAAAAGACCTTTGAGTGCAAGCTCTTTTACAAAGGTTCCATGTCATAGATTGCAAAACAAAGTACAACAGGAGAAGCAAAGGTACATCACAATGAATGATACAGCTTAGATTCAGAACTTACAGAATAACTTCGAAACATAGGTACAAGTTAAAATAACAAGAAAAACACGTTTTGAGGGTGGAGGGTTAAGCAGCCACAAGTGCCTTGTCAGTAGTTCAGAAGGATGGGGATAGCTGGCAGTGGGATGAAGAAAGGAGGTATGAGAGAGAGAGAGAGAAGTAGGTACTGCAGTGGAGGTGAAGGGTGGGAAGAAGGGTGATAAGGTATAGGGAGAAATAGGGAGGTGAGGGAGGCTGAGCGGAGAAGACATGCTAGAGTAAATGGTGGGGGTGTGAGGGGCATGGTCAGGCAGCTTGCATTAGTAGTGACTGTTAGGAAACTCATGGGACTGGGAGTTGGGGTGGCGGGTGCCAAGGAGCATGACGCAAACTGATTGCTGAGGCAAGTCATGAGAAGAAACAGAGGACGTGGGTAACTGAGACCTGCCTAGTGCTTGCGAGGCAGAGAGCAGGTGGCCGGACTTAGGGCAGGTAATTCTAGAGTATTATTAGGTGCTGTTTGAGGTCAGTTTTGAATTGGGCCAGACAATTGATGGTCAAGAGCTGCCCAGAGTTCATTCATCCACAGGGGAGCCTGGTAGGCAAATGCATGTTGCCCAAGCGAGGTGTAATGGAAGGGGATAGCCAGGGCCCTCTAGTCCTCCCCGTGACCTCTAATGAGTTGGCCACCTTGATCAAATTGCCTACACAAGGTGGTGTTTTACCCAATAGAGCCTTCTTCCCTAGAATGCAAGTCTGGAATTTGAACCTGTTTCTTAATAATAGCCAGTTTAGCATTCGTACAGAGTACAGGTGTGATTGCCATGCTCAGCATCCAGGGTGAGTCTGCAGGCTTTGTTGAGTGCAGTCTGAGCCCTCTTGAGCACTGTATCCATTGCCGCCCGTAGACCACTAGTCCATAGTCAATAGTAGATATAATGGAACTGTGGACTGAGAGGTGGAGGGCCCCCAGAGAGAGGTATTGCCTGTGCCTGTACAGGACACCAATCTTGGTATTGACTGTCTTGACCAGAGAGTCAATATGGTGCAATCATGAGGGTATCATCTATTATGACCCCCAGATACTTGAACAGGTGGACTTGTTCCAGCAGCTCACTGCAGAGTTGGAGATGATGAGGGGTGGTGCTTATTTTGTTGTGGGGCTGGATATAAGCATGGCCTTGGTCATCTTGTAGTTTAGTAGCAACTTATGACTACAGAACCAGTCCTTGAGTTTGGAGAAGGAGTTCTGCAGCTCAGATTGTAGGGAAGCCTGAGACATGCTGCTGCTCAGGAGCACAGCATCATCTGCATATAGTAGGAGTTTGGTGTTGCAGGCTGTGAGAAGGTAATTTAAGAAGAGGCTGAAGAGTAGGGGCCCCAGTATTGATCCCTGGGGTACCCTAATGATACTTCCCTTGTGCTGGACACTGTTTGCCCAATTTCTCTGTATCAGGTAGTCTTGGAACCAGCAAAGGGCATTGGGCGCCACACCCATGTTTTGCAGTTGTCAGTAACAGGGTTTGCTTGACTGTATTGAAGGCTTTGGTGAGGTCAATAAAGACAGACCCCCACCAGTTTGCTTTCATCCAGAGCCTTATGTGCATAGTCCATGCAGTCTCGCAGGGCAGTGATGATACTGTTATTTTGTCTGAAGCTATGCTGGTTAGGGCATAGAAGATTATACTTATTGAGGTAGTCCATGAGTTGACCAGTCACAATCTTTTCCAGTGCCTTGGACAGGGTGTAGAGGATTGAGATGGGTCTGTAGTTGGCTACCAGAGACTTTATGCACTGGCGTAACTAGGCCTGCTTCCAAACTGCTGGGAATTGGGCAAGGGCCAGGGACTTATTGTACAGCATGGTAATGGGCACAATAAGAACTTCCAGGGAGGCACAAGTTTCATGTCCATTCCATCACTGCCCAGTCTGGTTTTTCCAATACTTTCTTGACCATAGTTAGGGTCTCCTGGAGGCACCTTACCATCACCCCTTTCCATCCAGGCTGCTGTCCTGCAGGGCTCCATCCAAAGCCCTATGCTGTTTTAGATCTTTCTGAATGGCCTCCCATCTACCTCTGCCAATTGCATAAACAGGTGTATGCAGATGATACAGTCATCTTCACCTATGATCCTCTCATCATCGCATCTGTGGAAGACCTGCTTCCACAGGATTTTCAAGCTGTCCTGTGCTGGTTTCACTCCAACCATCTCAGATTCAACACTAAAAAATGGTGTCCTTAACCTTTTGTACCAGCCAGAAATTGGCTGGGCTGAAGACTTTCAGTCTTCTGCATAGTGGAAGACTCCCTATTGAAGTGGTGCAGTACTTAAATTACCTCAGCGTGTGGCTTGACAGCTAGTTTGACTTTTAGCCCACATAATGCCATCCATGCAAAACTCTTCCCTAAGTTGGGTGCCCTGTGCTGTAACAAAGACTGACTTTCCCTGCTGGTCCATCATGTGCTGGTTGCCAAAATGGGCCTCCTGGTTTTTGACTATGCCAACATGGTCTACAGTACTGCCTTCTCCACTTTCCTAGTCAGATTGGACACCCTCTGCAATGCCTTTTTGTTACTTCATGACAAACTCCCTCCTTGTACTACCATTGCTCACTCTACTCCTCCTGTCTATCATTACACTGCCAGTCACACTGCTCTACTTTCATCTCCAAATACTGGCTTGGTTCCTCCTTAATACCTCTCATCACTCCTCACCCCAGTTACCCAGGCTGCATGCTTGCTCCCCTCAAGGGATCAGCAAATCTTTCCCTCCCCATCCCCCATTCCTCTGCTGGGCAATCTACCTTCTCCTATTGCCTTCCAATGCTCTGGAACCAGTTCCATTCATCCTTCTGCCATTCCATCTCTTTTGGTTTCTTCAGGCACCTGAAACTTCTCCCACCCACCTGCACCTGCTTCCTGCAGTTGACCTTTCCCATTTGACACTGGTGACACAGGGTTTTGGTTTCTCCCTGTGTAAACTTGTCCTTAGTGAACTGTATTACTCATGCCATGAACATATTCTATGGCATAATTCTGCTCCTTAGCCTGGATGAACACCTGTCTGTAACTTCACTTTAATCTGCTCCAGGTATATACTTGCTGCCAAATATTTGTAATTCTACCTGCACTTATTGCTGTATCATGGAATGCACTGTATTATGTATCCCTGTATCATATATCTCCCCGCATCACACCTGAAAACAAGCCTTGGCTCAGTGTACCTTTCCAGGTCACCAGTATTCAAATAAATAAATAAATACATTAATTCACCACTATACCAGTGTGCTCTGGATGTCTGCATCAACAATATATATATATCCCAAGGCTGTAGTAGCATAACAATGTTGAGTTGCTGAATGCAGTCAGTCACTGAACAATAACACTAGGGCCCGATTCCAGAAGAGGATGCAGGGCTTGTGTCAAGCCCTGCATCTGACACAAAAGGGTTGCAGATGCACCAAAGCCCCTTGGATGCAGAGCAGTCCAATCCTCAAAGGTGGTACATTTGCAACATTTTTCCCACTTTACGACTGTGGTGCGCCACAGGTTTGGTGCAATTCTATGACCTCAGATGCAAAGCAAGACCAGGGAGAAGGTGGCTTGACTCCTGCATTCCAGACTTGTGGCAGGGTTTTGTGGCAAGTGCCTTTCCAGAATGTGGTTGCCGCAATGTTTGACACAAAAGACAAGTTACGTCAAACACCCTGCCTAAGTCTCCTGCAATGCCAGAAATCTTTGTAGATTCTGGCCCTAGGACTCAGAGTCACTCTTCTGCACTGAGCTTAGATGGAAATGGTGTTGGTTATTGTTGAGTGCTGTGTTCATTATGATGCAAAATTTGGGCCTGTGGGTGTGGGCGTCAAAAACAACAAAAAAAAAACAGGATGAAAATGTTCAGGCAAATTCGAGTCTCAGGTAGGTACTGCAGCTTTATGCAACCAAACAGAAGGGTCAAGGACAGGCTGAGCTATCATCCTGCACAGAGCCAACAAACTCAAACTGAAACAAGCATTCTGGTAAATCTAAAATTTCATCTTCCAAAGTACTTGAATTCAATAAAGGTGCAAGTGCTGGATCAGTCCCCCAAAAAAGGTACTTTAGTGAAAACAAAAGGGTTGATGTATACGGGATGGGGTGGGAAAGATTTGCTGGTCCCTGGAGGGAGAGAGCATGGAGCCTGGATAACTGGGTGAGGAGTGATGAGAGGTATGAAGGAAGGAACCAAACCAGTATTTGGAGATGAAAGTAGAGCAGTGTGACTGGCAACATGATGGTCAGGAGATGATAGAAAGGGAGGAGTAGAGTGAGCAATGGTGAGTACAAGGAGGGAGTTTGTTGAGAAAGACTCCCATATGACATGCAGGAAAAGCCAGACCTGCCCCACAACTAAACGCACTGGAAATCTGGCCAGTGGAAAATCATGTACACAAATGCCAGCAGTCTGGGAAACAAGATCTCAGACCTGCAGGGAACAATAACAGAGGCTAAACTTGACATAGTAGCCATTAGTGAGACATGGTTCACCAGTAGCCACACTTGGGAGACTTCAGTACCGGCTATGTATTGTTCAGAAGAGACCAAGGTGCAAAGGGGGTGGCCTTTACAGAAATTTAGAATACACATAAGGAGCCAGAAGAACTATGGGTCACCCTGGAAACAAGAAATGGGACAGCCATATGAACTGGGGTTGTCTACAGGCCTCAGACCAGGGGAGGACACAGACTCATTACTGTTAGAATATATACAAAACATGATAGCTAAAGGGGAGGTTCTGAAAATTGGAGACTTCAACATGCCAAATATAGATTGGTCAATACCAGCAGGAACATCTACCAGAACTCACACATAGTGGATTCCCTGCAGGAGGGCCTCAAACAATTGGTACAGCAACCCACAAGAGATAGGGCTATCCTGGATCTAGTACTGACTAATGGGAAAGGATCACAGATCTCCAGGTAGAAGGTCACCTGGGGCCAGTGACCATCATATGGTATGGTTCAATTTGGCCACTAGAACTAAATCATCAACATTCCAAGGCAAAAATATGGGACTTCAGAGGAGCCAACTTTGATAAGATGGCCAACAGAGTTAAGCTAGCCCTGGCAAGAATAAATACAGGTGAGGGGTACAGGCAAAGCAGGTAAGCATTAAGGATGCAAAACTTGAAGCAACATCCCATTGTGTTAGGAGAAAAGCAAGAGTAAAAGAAGGAGGAAACCACTTTGGTTCTCAAAAACAGTAGCAGAAAAGATCAGAGCCAAAAGTTTGGCCTTCAGGAAATATAAGGGAACACAGCAGGACAAAGATAGGCATACCAAACTTCCTAAGGGAAGCAGGCAGGGTAAGGCAGGAAAAGTCCCAAACTGAGGAAACACTAGCACGAACAGTAAAGAAAGGGACAAGACTTTCTATAGATACATTAGTGAAAGGAGAAAGTCCAGTGGGGTATTGCTAAGATCAAAGGGATAAGGAGCATGTGAGAGGAGGACCAAGGAAAAGCATCTATCCTAAATAGATACTTCTGCTCAGTATTTACTGAGAAGAAGGTAGGGTAGAGACCCACAGCTCAGCACCATGGACAGGGAGGAGGTGTGCACAGTCCTTCACAAAAAGGTCCTGAAGGCTTGCTAAACTCAAGGTGGAAAAGGCAATGGGACCTGATGGCATACATCCCAGGGTACTAAAGGAGCTAAGGGTGGAACTAGCAGAGCCATTGTCAGGACTTTTAGTGAGTCTCTGCACAGAGGAGCAGTCCCAGAAGACTGGAGAAAGGCTCATTTGATCCACCCACAAGAGTGGTAGCAGGGAGGAGGCAGGGAACTACAGACCAGTCAGTCTTACCTCAGTAGTGGTCAAGATTATGGAGGCACTCCTTAAGGAAAGGATAGTGCAACACCTGGAAGCCATAGGAGCACAGGATCCAAGACAGCATAGGTTTACAACAAGAAAGGTTTTGTCAAAGTAATCTCATAGATTTCTTTGACTGGGTAACTCAGAGTGGTGGACAAAGGTGCAGGTTGATGTCACCTACCTTGACTTCAGCAAAGCTTTCAATACTGTTCCAGCTAGAAAGATTGATTAATAAGCTGGGTAGGTTCAGGGTGGGTCAGAAGTTGGTCAAGAGGCAAACTGGTTGGCAGGCAGAAAACAGAGAGTGGTGTTAAATGGTATACAGTCAGAAGAGATGCAAGTCACAAGTGAGGTACCCCAGAGATCAGTCCTGGGGCCAGTCCTCTTCAATATCTTCATCAGTGACATTGCAGATGGACTGGAGGATAAGGTTTTCCTGTTTGCAGATGACACAAAATCTGCAACAGAGTAGATGATCCAAATGGGAGGGCAGAATGAGAAGAGATCTGGAAAAACTGGCAAAATGGTCTGAAGAGTGACAACTGGTGTTTAGCAAAAGAAGTGCAAGATCATGCACATAGGGAAGAGAAACCCTGAAGCTACCTATAGGTTGGGAGGAGTTGCTGGCAATCACAAGGGAAGAAAGAGACTTGGGCATCATCATCACAGATGACCTGAAATCATCCAATCAGACCACTAAAGCAGTAGGTAAGGCTAGAGGGATGTTGGGTATATTAGTAGAGGTATCACAAGTTGTAAGAGAGATAATTCCTCTTTACAAGACACTGGTTAGGCCCCATCTGGAGTACTGTGCAGTACTGGAGGCCACACCTGCACAAGAACATTAACAAAATGGAGGCATTCCAGAGAAGGGCAACCAAAATGGTGCAGGGACTGCATCAGAAAACATATGAGGATAGCTTAACGGAGCTCAATATGTATACCCTTAATCAAAGGAGGAGAGAAAATATGATCAAAACATTCAAACATCTTGGGGCATTAACAAGGTGAAAGAGTCTAACATGTTTCAATATAAGAAAATAGCAGGACAAGGACACAGCATGAGATTAGAGGGAGGCTGATTAAGGGGTAATGTGAGGAAGTTCTTTTCACAGAAAGGTTGGTGGATGCATGGCACGGCCTACCTCAGGAAGTGGTGGATATGAATACAGTGCAGGGTTCAAACAGGCATGGGATAGGCATAAGGAACAATACAGGTGAGTATGAATAAATAGGCCGTTGACAGAGTAAAGGACTATGGCACATTCATAAGGTAGAAAATGAGCAGACTTGATGGGCCTTGCAGTCCTTATCTGCCATCAACTTCTATGTTTCTGTGTTTCCATATCACTCACAGGGGCACTCCCAGGTATGGAACAATTGTATATTATGCTCCTGTTAGTCCCTCACAGATAATATCTGATTCCTCTGAGGCTGAGCCCAGTCAGGGTAAAGATAAAGATGATGAAGGCAGTGATTGGGCGGGGTTAACTGGAGGGATGGAAATTGAAAATGAGAAAAGGTCGAAGCAAATGTTTCTAATTCTCTGGCTGAGGAGGAGAACAGCAGGTTAGAGGAAAAATCTAGAAAAACAAACTTGAAAAGGTTACTGAGCTGCAGTGCCTAGTACTACCCCTGACAAAACGAACATCTTTGTTAGGTCATACTTCTAAGTTAGTGCTTCTAATGAGTTGGAGACAACATCGTTACTTGCAAATGGGCAGTCAGCAGAGGTAAAAGATAGGAGCATTGAGAATGTCAGCACTGAAAAGGCATCTAGACAGATGTCATAACATTACTGAGAAATCCATTTTTGAGAATAGAAGAGAAAGTGACGGTGATACCGACTACACTCAGGGTAACTCCGATAGATGAAAGCAGTGGCAGCCCCTGCAGCAATACAGAAAACCCTCCAGAATTTCCTTCCTGTCAAAACATTTTGAGTCCTGTTGTTACTTGTAGGGGTCATGTGTTCAAAAGCCCCCAAGGAAACAGCTTACCATGTCAGAAACATATGAACAAAAAGCCAAATATCCCTCCACCCACTGTGTTGATGTTAACATTTCAGAGATGATAGCCATTGACTTGCTACCATATAACGTTGTTGACATGTAGGATTCAGGCAACTGCTTGAGTAGCTCGAACCTCAATGTGATATACCATAGAGAAATACTTCTCCTCAATAGTAATTCCAGATCTCTACAATGTCATATATAAAAAACTAACATGAATTTTCACCAGGGTCGTTGGGAGGGTGGTGCATCTCACAACAGATATTTAGACAGCTGTCAGTCTGAACCCTTCATGTCTGTCACTATACATTGGGCATGTTTTGACAATTCTTTTAGGGACACTGAAAACCAGTTTGTTCTAAGAATGTTTTCTTTTCCATCTGAACATAACTTATACAATAGCAGCGAGGAGCTCAAACAACCAATACAGCAATAGCTCATGTCATAGGGACTGTCAGTGGGCTGTATAGTTGCAGATAATGTGTCAACATAAAGAAGAGCTTGGAGGAAGGCGCTTTGTTCACATCCGCTGCTTAGCACTTCTTGAATTTAATAGTTCACAGTTTTCTTGATGAGTACAGGGACATTAAGGCTGTTGTTAGCACTGCTGAAAGAATCTGCATTCATTTCTGTTACTCAAGCAAAGCCCATCACATGTTTGAAAAATATACAGCAGGACCACAATTTACCTTTGCACAGACTGAATCAAGACATTTCTACTAGATGGAATTCAACCTTTCTTATGTTCTGAAGGCTGCTGGACAAAAGAAAGCTGTCAGACAGTACACATGGAAAATAAAATTGTTGCTGCAGATGTCTATATAACTCCATCACAGTGGGCCATGCTGGAGTCTGTAATGTTACTCCTCCAGATATTGAAAAATCACCAGAGAGGTGAGTGCAAACGAACAGCTCTGAGTCAGTGATACCCTTAATAAAAATTTTCAATTCAGATTGAATCTGATTAGGGGAAAATTTAGAGAACACGTACAATTCCATCATACATGCTACCACTGGTGCTGGCAGGTTGCCCACCAGAATACAAAAGATATCACAAAACAAATAATCAGAACAGTTGAAGATTGAAAATTCAGTAAAATGCTTGGTCGTAGCTCTGCATTAAAGCAACAGACTTCTACCCACGATACAAACCAAATCAAATATTGAATGATGATGACACTTCTTTGAGGTAAACAAACAAGAAATATTTGATGAAGTGCATGTTGTCATGGAATGGAGTACAGCATCAGATTCAGCAATCTTCATCACAACACAGTATAGCATCAGGCAGCCCCTCTCTGGTGATCCAGTATTTTTCCCCTTCCTCTTTGACAGCTACAGCAGGATCTTCATCTTCACCACCATTCAAAATAGCACTATACCACAATCACACAGTTCAGTTTCAGGTCTCTGGAGTCACTTACAATATGTTATTGTAACATCTTCATTCATTTCTTCTAACACAGCCTCCAGCATGGACCATTGTTGAGATGTACCTGGCAGAGCTCAATATTAATTGGAATATTGATGCTTTGAAATACTGTAAATCAAAACAAAATATGTAACCTGCTTTAGTACAAATTGCAATGAAGTACATGAATTTCCCTCTGTTAGTGTCTGTTCAGATCGACTGTTTAGTTCAGCTGGTAATGTTATAACTGACACAAGATCCTGTTTGACACCAGAAAATGCTGCACATTTGGCGTTCCTGAAAGTGAACATTACTCACCTTAATTTCAAATATGATACCTGTATGAAACATTTACATACTGATTCTGAGCTGGCCGTATCCACAAAACAGTTTCTCCCATTGCACATGTGGTGAAAAATCTTTTGTTAATAGAGTCTGCTACTAATTATGTACATGAAACATGCGTGAGACAGCAGCAACAAGTCAGGTCAGGACAGGCCAGAGTAGACCAAGATTGCCTGAATGAGCACAGTGGGCACAGATAAAACATTATAACGTCAGTGGGTCCAGAGTCCATATAATACAGCAAGCAACTGCATTCCATGTCCCAGACTTACTTAGTAGTACTACTTATCTAATCTGGAAGGTAGGCACTGCTCCCTACTGCTGCTACTATCTGTCAGCAGCAACTATGTAAAAAATATTATTTTACTACCTGACTGTAATGTAGTATGATGTTAATACTATAGTTACTGTTTTAATTTTCCTACAACAGATGGCTTAGCTGAAGTCAGAATGCTCTTCTTTGAATAAATAATCATGTTTTCACATCCCCCATAACCATATTTGGCTGTGATTACTAGAGGGTAATGTTACTACATTCATTCATTGTCTGTACGTAGTATGATGTAAAACTACATCTCTGTTACAGTAACTGGACTGAGATTATATTTTACATTATGCATATTTATTATTAACATACTTGCGCTTGCAGCAGTTGTTTCTTGGAGCTAGGAAGGATGTATTTATCACTGTGTGTCGTCAGGTGCACAAACAGCAGTGACAAACGGTTTATTTTTTGACTGCACTGCACTTGACTGATGTGAGTGCTTGGGTTGTGGTGGTCAGTAAGAAGATATATTTAATTTCTTCTTTAAAAGATGTGGTTGTGCTGAGTGGATGAAGTAGTAGAAACTGCCACCTGTTGGACCAGGTAGTGTACCATACCATGGTATACTGAAACATGCAGTGCAGCTGCATCCAAATGGGTGGGTGGGATCTTACTGCTGTTCTTTTGATCATTCATTAGCCATTTTCTTGGCCTGGGCTGTTCTTGAACATCCATCATAATATACCTCCTCCACCCCCATTACTAATAAAAAATATCTTAGCTACTTGGTACTGGAGGGTTTTAGGTATGGTATTAGCTACTTGCATCTGTCGCTCTCTCCCTCTCCCAGCACACTCACAGGCCCAAGAGAGGCCACCAAGTGACAAGGGAGGCCATCCTTCGAGGAGGTACTGATCTCTTTGCTTTAGCAGTTTTACTTTACCTTTATATAAATAATGAACGAAATTATTCCCTTTGGGTCTCTGCATTAAATACTAATGAGTGTGGCCCTTTATGCATTTTATCACATTTTCAAATATTTATAAATAATAAGAATTAATCAGAACCCCACTCCCATTCCGTCTCAGATATTCTCCAAGTTCTGTCAGCCTTACTACTTAGATGGTATGGCAAGGAGTTTCAGATGGATGGGGTCACAGCCAAGAATGCCCTATCTCCTCACAACAGACACGATCTTGGGGTGGCCACAGGAACTCCTTTGTGGAGTGGAGTGAACAACAGTGCATACCAAGATAAGAGATTTTAAGACAGCCAGGACTAAAAATATAAGGACATAATTAATTTTATAAACCAAGAGATTCAGTTTGCCTGTTGTCAGCAGGAGAAAATGGCTGTGGCTAAGGTGGAATCTTGTTGTTTGACACAGAGGTTGTGGCACTTGGAAGTCAAGGCAGAGACAACAATGACAGAAAACAGTATGGTAGCACACTTCAGAATTATTTTTCTAAGCGAAGAGTATTTTTGTTGCAAATACGTGGCAGCAAAAAGTAACACAACTTACATTTTATACTTTTAATTATCTTTAAGAAGTGTTATCTACATTCAGAGTGCTGTCTTATTCCTCCTCTTTTTTCCCCTGGCTGCTACAAATAATGGTAAGAGTCTGCATTAGGTACTGACTGCATCCTCCCGGATCGAGCACTTGTGAAACTGTTTAGCTTGCTTTGACTCAGAAAAGCCAACTTTGAGGCTTAGATTTACAGATCAGTTATATCTGTCCTGATGGCTTAGTGCTACCTACAGTACTATACCTCTTAGTTACTAACAGGCTGGTAAAGGGACACTGTCAACCTGTTTTCATCATATTATTTCTAGTTAAACCCTATATTTTATGATTTCTTACATTCTCTAAAATTCATTGATGTTGCTGTTTGTTTTGTCTGTCTCCTTGTTTAGTAGAACTGAAATGCATGGTACCGTATATTTATAAACAACCTTGTTTTGTTTACAATCCTGGAGCCATTTTACTGCATGCTTCTGAACACTAGAAACACACCCAAACAGTGCAGTCACTCATGAGGCAATAGCCTCCTAAACTACCACTGCATCATGAGTGGCTGGACTGTGTTGTGTTCCCAGGTCCAGGAAACATGCAGTGGGAGCTGATCAAGGAATGTAAAAAAACTGTTTTATATGTGGTAACACCAGTATGATTGGCAGTCTGTTTTCACTTTTAAGAACAAAAGAATCAGAATCAAACTACCAACTACATCAGCAGTCTTTACAGAATGTTGGCAATCATAAAATATGTTTTTAAACTAGGGACACTTTGAGACCTAAGGGGATTGACAATGTCCCTTTAAACATTTAAGCTGTCTATATGGTCACATGTTCTTTCTGAACTGTTGATGGTTATTATAGCGATAACATCACAGTGGTCTTGGTTTACAAGGTAATAAGCAGACCAGGGTAATAAACACTGAGGCTGAAGGCTGAGCCTGCTATTAACCCCTCTGGTCCAGTTATGACTGAGGAAACTCAGACCACTTTTGGTGTTATTGCTATTATACTGAAAAAATGAAAATCTGTTGTGCTACAGCACCACAGTGAGATAACAGGAACTGTTTCTCATAGACTTGCTGTAGCATTGCTAAATGCCTCTGATGAGCTACTGTGTATTGAAGTAGGTGGGTGAACTGTTCTTGCTTTCTGACTGGCTAAGTACAAGCGGCAGCCAATCAGAATGCAGATCCACTGTCCCATTAATTTGGTCTGCTGTCCAGTTATTACAGAATAACTGAGCAGTAACTCTGCATTCTGATTGGCTAAGATAATTTTTTTCAGTAAAATATGTCTTACCTGGTTAATGAATGAATCAGTTAGTCGGTCCAAAATGGACTCTGACCATGGCTGTTCTTTTCAGCATCTCTGGATGCTGGAAACAGGTCCTCAGTTGCTAGGCATTATTTTACTTCCTAATGGTTTGTGATTAGAGCTGTGCAGATAGTATTTGCCAGCTTTTGGATGCTTCAGATGGTACTGACATCTGACAGAGTGGATTATATGGGATAATGGGCAAAATCATACTCCTGCTAGCATAGAATAAGATCAGAGTAACTATCCAGTCCAATGTCTTCTAGCTGTTTAGTGGTAAACATTACTGGAGGAGGGATGAACTTTTAAAAATAATTCCTTTGCTTGTTTCTCCTTCATTGCAATCCCTGCATGACTCTTGATGTGCAGTTAGACTGTGTAGGAGAAGAAAGATAAGGCAATTACTACAAATATAGAAAACAGTTATTGAAAGAGTAGTTGGAAACTTTACAGTGAGTTGGATGAAACATAAAAACTTGTATCTGGGCTGTTTTCAGCATTTGTTTTTAAATAAAGCTTTTCCCTCATCCTCTGGCTAACCCAATGACACCCCTTCAGTCCTATCATCAACCTTCTCATGGACTTACTGGTTTGTCTACCACTTGTTCAGGACTAGGATCGTGGACGGTGCCCTGCCATGTTAGTTATGCACTGGCCTGTGGGAAGGCAATGCAATGATGGGCCACAGCTTTTCCTTCAGCTTCTGTTCTTTTCCCTGAGGGTACCTATGTGCAATGGCATGCACAAATCTGTGCCAGTGAACAAATCTGTGCCGAGGTACAGATCTGTGCCGAGAACAAATCTGAGCCAAGGTACAGATTTGTGCCGAGAACAAATCTGTGCCGAGGTACAGATCTGTGCTGAGAACATCTGTGCCAAGGTACAGATCTGTGGCGAGGAACAAATCTGTGCTGAGGTACAGATCTGTGCCGAGGAACAAATCTGTGCTGAGGTACAGATCTGTGCGAGGAACAAATCTGTGCTGAGGTACAGATCTGTGCTGAGGTACAAATCTGTGCCGAGGAACAAATCTGTGCTGAGGAACAAATCTGTACTGAGGTAAAATCTGTACTGAGGGTACAAATTTGTGCTGAGGTCAAGGAACAAATCTGTGCCAAGGTACAAATCTGTACTGAGGTACAAATCTGTACTGAGGGTACAAATTTGGGCTGAGGTCGAGGTACACATCTGTGCCGAGGTACAAATCTATGCTGAGGTACAAATGTGTGCTGAGATATAAATCTGTACCGAGGTCAAGGTACAAATCTATGCCGAGGTACAATTCTGTGCATGGCATCTGCTCCCCATGGTGCTGCTGCCTGGCATCCGCTGATGGCAGTGAAGCCGAGGGTGTAGCACTTCCATCATCCTTCCCAAGGCAGGAGAGCAGTCCTAGAATATTCCAGCCTTCCTTCCCTGACTGGTTCCTAAATTATCTGAGCCCATTCCGAACACAAGTTCCCAGCACAGTGAGTCTGACAACACATTTTGTTTAGAATCTTATTTTTCAGTTTGAATTTTTTGTCGGGAAGGTGGAGATTCAAGTCACAACACCACTTTGCCAGTACAGGCTTCTGCTCAGTTTTGTGTAACTATTTCTAGTCTGTTTACTGTACCTTACAGTTGCAACGTTAAACTGTACTGTATTATAGTACTTTAATTTTATGTGCTATTTCTTTGCTTGCTTATTTTACAGGGGCATTACTATAACTGTTTTTCCTGTCATATGACTGCAAATTAGCAGTACTGGTCAGTTCTGTTGTGCCAAATGACAATGTGTTTCCCTCATAGGGCTTGTTACACAGTTGTATAGTTGAGGTTACAGGAAAAGAAGGGACTGCCCTTATGAATTGCCTGTCTGTTCTCAAATAATGACCCAGTGACTGCCCTGAATCCATGAACCTATCTAGGCTGTAAAGGTAGTCTCAGGATTACACTAACAATCCCCCTGGCAAGGCATTCCATTCAGATGTCACACTTTGTGTATGCCAGTTCTTCCTATGCTTAGTTTAGAAGTGCTGCCTGTTATATTGGTAGTGGTGTGGTTTCAGTCCTGCTTTAATCCCCTGGGATTCAGGTGTAATATATCTGATACACTTTGGTCTCTACTGGCTCTTTATGCCAATACATAAAAACATAGAAAATAGAATCTGTCAGCAGATAAGGATAAGGACCATACGCCCACCTAATCTGCCCATTTCCCTACTCACCACATATAGTGCATCCCACTTATAACAGACACTGTTATAATGGACAGTCGGTTATAACAGATAAAATGGATTTCCCAAACCAAATATATCAAATCCAATGCACTTTTCTCTAGTCATAATAGACACAAACATTGCTTATAATGGACACTGTGAACCTTTAATGGGCATTTGTACTGCTTTTTGAGGGAGTGCAGAGCTGTAGATGAGATTTGTCAAATATAGAATTAAGATGAAGAAGCTTCAGAAATTAAATATTTTACAAAATAATTCTCCTCAAGCTGCATAAACATTTATTACATAATTACTCTAAAGGAAAATAATTTTATATTCCAACAAAACCCTACAGTACAATTGCCTTTGTTCTTACTGTCCTAAACCCCAACATCCAGCCACTAGAGTTACTATCTTCTCACCTTTTGTAAAAAACTTGCTTAAAAAACTCATATTAAGTTACTATCTTCTTCTTACCTTTTATAATAAACTTCCTTAAAAACTCATGTAAAGTTGCCAGCCTGGTGGTGCTGGAGGGTTGAGGCACTAGTTTAAGTCACCTAAAATCACCAGTTACTCAGATCGGGGAATGAGTCTGGGCAGCTGGGGTCGGCAGGGGAGAGAAGATCGAGCCTAGGAGAAGTGCTCTCCTCTCTCTGGGGAGGGAACTTGTTGTCCTGCTCATTCATTGCCCTCTGGCAGTGGCTGGAGGGCAATACAAGCAGGGAGGCACGTACCGACATCCTCATATTGGTGGGGTGGGGGATAGGAAAAAAAGGTAAAGGAGCCTGGCAGGGTTCCATGATGGCCATAGATCCCCAAGGGCCATCCCTGGTGTCTGGATTGGGTTGGGGAGCTGGTGCCCTCCTCCCTGCCCTGCTGCGGGGGCAATCCACGGGGAATTTCTGGGGTAAGCAAGAGTGGGATGGTGGCAGCAGAAAGTGAGTTCCTCCATGAGGAGGACCACAGCCACCTGCCAGGGCTCATGGCGGAGAAAAATCTGTATGGAAAAAAAAAAAAAAACATGTTAAGTTAAACAACTTTAGTTAGCCAGAATACAGAAACATATATGCTAAACATGATTCTGAATAATCTATGAAGTTTTATAATTTGTTCTCATTCACTCTGAACCTGGCTCACACATAGACACCCTTAACCCATCTGCTCCACCTTCTCTGGATATAATGGACATTGGATATAATGGACATTTGTGTGCCTGAATCGTCCATCATAACAGGCATACACTGTATCATATCCCTCTAGGATGGGTGGAAAGTACGAGAAGGGACTTGGCAAGGTTGGAGGAATAGTCAAATGTATAGCAGCTTAGATTCAACGCAAATAAGTGCAAAGTAATGCACCTGTGAAACAAAAACCCAGGGAAGAGTACACAATGGGGGTGAGATACTGACAACAAAAATGGAAAGGGTTCTGGAGGTAGTTATATCAGATGACCTAAAGGTAGGCAAGCAATGTGAGAAGGCAGTAAGTATGGCTGGTGGGATACTGGAATGCATAGGAGAGGCATCACCAGTAGAAAACAGAAGTTGTTATCCCTCTGTAGGTGAGACCACATCTGGAGTACTGCATGACAGTTCTGAAGACCCCATCTCTGCAAAGACATAGACAGGGTGGAGGCTTCCAGAGGAGGCAGCAAAAATGGTGCAGGGTCTGCACCAGAAGATATAGAAGAAAGACTATAGGAGCTTAATATGTAGAGCCTCGAGGAAAGGGGAGGGGGGACATGATAGAAACTTTCAAGTACCTCAAGGCAATCAACAAAGTCCAAGAGGGTAGCATCTTTCAGAAAAAGATGTGCAAGAACAAGGAACAATTTGAAGATAGAGGGGATGGCTCAGAGGTAATGTAAGGAAGTATTTCTTCATGGAGAGGGTTGTAGATGCATGGAACAGCCTTCTTGAGGAGGTCGTGGAGTCAAAAACAGTGAGGGAATTCAAGAATGCATGGGACAGACATAAAGCAACTCTAGTGGGGTTAAGAGAAAAGTAGGCTGTTGGTTAACTAGGATCTGCAGCTTATCTGTTAGGTAGGAAATGGGCAGACTAGGTGGGCCAAGCGATCCTTATCTGCCATCAAATTCTATGTTTCTATGCCATCTCCTCTCAAGTGCATACATTTAGTGATTGCAATTTTTCCTCGTATATTTTCCCATCCTGCTCCCTAATCATCTGAGTAAATCTTTTTTGTACTCTTTCAATTTTTGTTATATCTTTCTTTGTATTCAGGTTCCATACTTGGACTGTGTACTTTGGATGTGGCCTTAAAAGTGACCTGTATAAGGGCAACAAAACCTCACCTTTTCTCTTTATGATGTTTCATTTGATACAACCCAATACTTGGTCAGCTTTGTTTATTACTGACTGTGTCTAGTCTCTCCATTTTTGATCATTCATTGCTACCACTCCTAGATCTCTTTCTCTGTTAGTTTCCCTCAGTTTGTAGCCATGAAACATATCTCAGAATTTTGGATTGTTTCTTCCAAAATGCATCACAGTATGCTTTTCTGGATTGAAATAATGCTTGTTATGCATGCGCTCTGATGCATTGAAGGGATAGTTCTCGAACTGTGCTTGTTTAATGTTTTATGTTCATGTGACAGCTGTGTCCTGTGTCATAGGTTTGTGCTGACATGTTGCTTTGCTATCTTAAAAGCAGTACAATGTCCAAAAAGTAATGGCTTCTAGCTCCAAGTCTGAGTAGCATGATGTTACTGTTTAACCAAATGACAGAGAACCAAAGAAAAAACATGACATAATGAACACTGAAAATGGTCCCCAAAGTAGCATCAAAAGGGCAGCCAGAGGAAAGAAATAGCAGCCACAAAAAGAGTAAAAGACAAAGTCCCACTTGTAATTGGGGACTTAGTATCACTACAAATTAATCTGGTTAAACATGAAAACAATCTGGCAGGGGTTACCACGGAGGTATAGTACATAGGTCTGTGTAATTGCAGCAGGAACACTCAGAAAGGTTTTGCCTGAAGGACTATGTTGAGAGTCATTTAATAATGCAAGGAGTCTGGCAGGTGGTGATGAAGAAGAAACCCCTGATGCACATGTCCCCAGGTAAAGTAAAATAGAGGTGTTACTTTGGACAAAGACATGGCAATTGAACAATTAGGTGAAAATTAAACACGGGAAGAGGCAAAGGTACGTAAACCTCCACTGAAGAGGCTATTAAAAGGAAATGGCAAGAGACTAACAACAAAACCAACAAGTGACACCCTGTCCATAATGACTACACTGCCCAAAACATTCCACTGTATATCTCTGTGCTACTGCATTATTGTATTGGCTCCATTTTATTGTATTGTATGCTATTCAACATGCATCCTAGCTTCTTATGCATGCTTGTTACTTATTTGAATGCTTTGCTTTTATTGCATGTTGGTTTCCATACCCCCCCCAGGCCATTGCTGGAAACAAGCTGTTTTAATGCTCCCTGACTTAGCTTGGCTACAGAAAGTCCACAGGGCTTTGAAAAGCACACAGAGCATGCGTGAAATGTTGGCATTCTAAGGGAGTGTGTGATTAAATAACTAGTTTATATCATCCTACATTCCAGCAATGGATTTTTAAAACCAGAGGACTGTTGGCAGCCAAGCTGCAACTTGCTGCAGTATCTGTTTACACTTGGGCTCTGGGCAGCTTGCACTTGTGCTGCCTTCTCCTGGTCTTTGATCTGTTTCAGTGCTCTGTAGACCTTTCACGGTAAAGCTTTCATATAAATAAATGTAATTACTAAAGCCCAAGCAACAGCCCCAGTCAGACACAACAAAGTCCTGATTCTGTCCTCTTGTAAACAAGAAAGTCTGAATCTACTATATGGAGTTGGGAGTTTCTGTTCTGTGGGCTGGTGTATCAAACCAATTATTTACTGTATATGTACTCTATTGTGCTTGTAACTGTACTCTCAGGTCATGACTGAAAATAGGCATATTACTGCCTGGTGCACTTACCTGGTAATCAAAAACCAAATAAGTGTTGTGTAATATGCAAACTGGCTAAGTCGAGTATAGTCATGGAGTCCCACTCTTATGGATGCCTCCACGTTAAATCATTTAAAGCACAAGCAGCTGCTGGAGTTGGAGTAGGCAGAGATGGGTGGTGGAGGTAATGAATCTCAAACACAGGTAGATATCATCCACTGTATAACAGCGTAGTGTATCAAATTTCTTGTTTATATTAGGCACAATTATCTCCACATGATAAGAGCATAGGTCTCACACCCAAAACACTTGTGTTCCTAAAGGTCCATAGTGAGATGTCAGATAATTCTGCACAACGGCTGCAAAGCAAAGCAAAGTTATGAGTATTAAGCACCACACAAGTCACACATGTTACAGTACACACAGTATAGCTATCGATATGTTTTTTCATATAGGTTTTTGTTCTCTGTTACCACCTCCGCCTACTTCAGCAATGGGGAGACATGTGCTTTTTCTTGGGTTTTCTCCCTCCTAACTCCTTGGACCCCAGAACACAGCCATGAGCCCATGGAGGCAAGCACATACCCGTGGCTCCAGTGACTGCTCCTTTCTCCACCTGGCCTAATACCAATTTTCCCACTGTGCTTGGTGCTACCACCAAACCTCCACTTGATGGCAGCCAAGCCCAGGAGACTCAGATCCCTCCCAGGAGGGAGAGCTGCCTATTGGCAGCTCAATCCAATCTCACCTCCCCAGCCAACCCATGGCGACCTGAGCTCGTTCTCAAACTCAGGTCACTGGCGTGGCATGAGGTGTGGCATCCAGCACCTCAATCCTCTCCGCCACCGGGCTGGCTACCATTGATATGTTTTAAGCATCCTCCAGAAACAGGGATGTCATTCTGCCACTCTACAAGTCACTGGTCAGACTGCACCTGGCATGCGTGGTCAATTCTGGTGCCCATATCTGAAGAGAGATGTGAGATTGTTGGAGGGGTACAACAAAGGGCAACAGTCGATTCAAGGATTACAGGATGTGCCCTACGAGAAGAAATAAAGGGAATTGAACATGTATTCCCTGGAGGAGAAAAGGGATTGGGGATATGATTGAGACCTTTAAGTACCTAAAGGAATAAATAAGTCAGGTACTGAAGAGATATTCAAGCTCTGGAAGGGAGGACACGAGGGCATTTAGATTGGAAGGTAGATGTAAGAGGAAATGAGGAGGCACTTTTCACAGAGAGAGTAGTGGCAGTTTGGAATGCTTTGCCAGAGGAGGTGGTATCCTGTAGGATGCTGAATAGTTTCAAGAGGAATGGGACAGGGTGGGGGTCTTTGGGAAGGGTATGCTGTCAAAACAGTGACATTTCAATGGCAAAACCTATCACAGCGACAATCTCGACAGGTTTCAAGATTGTCACTGTGATGGACTGGAGTAGAATTTTCACAGTTTCGCCAGCGATTACCTATTTCTAACAACTCCGACTTGGAGTTTATTATATAGAAATGGCGGGTGCGGGGCACAGCCCTCCAATAGAAAAACCCACCATGTTTGACAGGCGAAATGTTGCCTGTCGACATTGGGGATGTCAATAGCCATATGTCGACAACTTCGGTGTCGATGCCACTAGAACCTTTGGGACGGTAGAGGAGGGAGAAGGTAAAGTAGAGTGTTATCTGCACACTCAAGCAGACTCAGATAGACCTAGAGGCCTTATTTCTGCTGGCAGTTTTCGTGATGTTCATATGTATGTATCATGTCAGCTGCCATATAACGTAGTAACTACAAAATCTTTCCTGAATGTAACAGAACTGTTAAACCTACACTACTGAGTAAATGATGCTTTTTCTTTTATTGTGTGTATTATGGGTAAAGTGTCTGTAATTTCTTTGGGATCAGTGAAATCACAAGTGGAGTGCCACAAGGGTTATTCTGAGGCTGGCGCCATTTAACATGTACTGTATATCAGTGACACTGGGGTAGGGTTTCAGTGTAATGAGTCTGTGAACTGACTACATTAAACTCTGCTGCATGGTTACAGTTATCGCAGCATGAAAAGGCATGCAGAGAAGCTGGAGCAGTAATCCAACTATGGCAGCTAAAATTGAATGCCAAAAATGCAAAGTGATGCAGTGTAGAAAAAAAATCCACGGACGGCATATTGCATTATTGGGTCAAGCTGATCATTTAAAGGTGGAAAGGGGCGAGGGTTATTTTAAACAACTGTTTAAAACCTCTTCTCAATGCAATACTGCATGTGAGAATGTTGCTAATGCTGCAGGATGCTGGGATGTATCAGGCATGGTGTCACTAGTCTAAACAATAGTGTTTAGATCACACCTGACCATGTGCAGGTTTAGAACCTGCATTTGAAGAAAGACAGGAGAGGTGAAAGACTATTCTGTGTGAGCTACAGTACAAACATGATTCAGGGATAGCAAAGTAATCAGGAAAAAATGGGTAGTCTTTACATTTAATTTTTATTATTGTAACCCCTTTGTTACCGGGTTACTAGAATCCCAGTAAGACCTAGTGGTAGGCAGGGAAGACAGCTAGTGAAACTCCAGTTAAATGGGTTTCCACTGTCTCACTCTGTCCTCAGTCACAGCTGAGACTTGAGAGATGACATCACTATAGAACTGTCGCAGCTGCATGAGCCACTTTGGAATCTACAGCTCAGGAGTGAGTTTAGAACTGTGGGAAATTCAAAGTCAGTCTTCCGTTTGTCCTTAAGCAAGAAGGAAGCATCAGTCTGCTGTTTGATCTCTCACTAAGAAAAAGGAAGTGTTCCTGTGTTTACCTTTTTTAAAGTAGTGGAGACGCTCCCGGTCTCAGTGCCCCTTCCCTCCGGGGGAGAAAGTTCTCTGTGGGTTCAGGGGCAATCCTTCCCCACCATGGAAGGAAGCTGCCTGATTTAATTTAGTCTGTTCTTGATAACAGCAAAGGTTACAGTACTTCGCCTGTGGGGCACCTGCAACGAATGGGTGAGTGTTTGGCTCCATTTGAAGGGCAAACATATTGTTTTCTTCAGTTGGGAAATAAATGTGGACTGCTATTTGGGAGGACTATGTTCACTAGGACAAACAAATAGAGCAGTCAAACAGTTTAAAGATTTAAAGTTCGCTGTAGGGGGGTGCTTCAGGTCATCCACCGTTCAATCTACATTTAAAGTCTAAAGTTTTCTGTGTGTCCAGAGAAATGGCGGGTATGGGCTGTGGGAGCTGGAGGTGGAAAACCCCATCTTTAGTAACCAGGTCCACCTCACGGATTTCCTCTGTGTTTTGCTACTGGCCTCATGCACTTGGCCAGTGATGGGGTGGGTCCCAGGCGTGGTCGTCAACTTGAAAATCTCTCTAGGAGTCACAGACTCTAAGTGGTGTGGGGAGCCACAGGATAGGAAATATACTCCTTGTTTGATGGAGTTCCATTGGAAGTACGAAAACAAATCTCTCTAGGAGTGCAGACTCTAAGTGATATGGGAGCCACAGTTTGGGAGTCTCCTTGTTTGATGGGATGTCTTTCAGTAACATTTGGGTTCCTCCTCAAGTGGACCCGTCAGTCAAGAAATGGCCAGGCAGGAGCCGGGCCAGTTGGGCTATGTATCCAATGCGCATGCAAAGTCTGGGCTGAGTGCCTGGTGGGTCCAAAGCCAGACAACTGTAGTAATGTGTTCATTCCTCAAATGGACCGCTGTGTTAACCTCTAATCTGCACATGTACAGTAACGTAGCCCTTTGGGGACCATGCAATGCTTTGTTTATGTTCAGTTAGTTAATAAATAAAGCCACACTGAAAAATCCCAATTCTGGTTCTGGACATTACAGTTATTGCTTCCTGTAGTTGGATTTACTTGGGTGCCCTGTGCAGAGTAGCCAAACCTAGGTCCTTGTGCCAGGTAACCTCATCCTTCCCCACACACAGGTCCCCACCACGTGTGCTGCCAAATGCCAACAGCATGCCACCTGTCGCTTTAGTAAAAGGGCAGGGTGGGACCCCTATGTTACATTATATTGTTTCAGGAAGTAAAGTTCCATAGTACTGTACATGCAGAAGTCTTATACAAAGAGAAAAGATTAAGACAATAATGACCTCTAATACAAAGTGCTGGGCTAAAACCATAACATTCATTTTAAAGAAGTAAGACACAATAGTATTACTCATAATAAACATCACTCATATGGGTTGAACTTCACCCACTTATCATACTCTCCTGTTTTACCACACAAATGGTCATTCCTTAAAGAGATAGGAAACCATTTTTACATAGTTAACTGCCTTTCCATTTTCCTTTTCATGCCAGTTATGTATTCTGACATGCTTTGACCAATGTTTGATAAATTACTTAGCTTTGGGATGCCCTTGGATCTACATAGAGTTCCACTCTCCTCACCAAGTACTGCTCTTTCTTTTCATATTTCTAGTATTCATCAAAATTAATTTTCACTGCAAATCAGGGATGAACACAGTAGGGTGCTAGTTAGTTAAGCACACCACAAGGAACATATTATACCCGGCCAACTTTCTGTGCACCCCAGCATAGCTGCCACAAACCTGAGATAGGTAGAGAGCATGGGGTGGGGGAAGCACAAGAGGAGAAGGGGGTTGGGGAACCATATGTACAAAAAGGAGGAGGAGGAGGAGGAACAGGAGATGGAGGGGCAGGAGAATCACATGCACAGGAGTAGAATTGGGACCGTGGAAACGTGCACATGAGGAGAAGGAAGAGCGAGAGAAGAAGGAGGGCAGGGGATGCGTGTGAATGAGAGGAGAAAGATGAATTGGAGGAGATGGTACAGTGAGCATGTACATGGCAGGTGGAGAAGAAGGAACTGGAGAGGCTGAAAATATGATGTCATCAGTAACACAATAACTAGTGATGATGACTATGAGGCAAAGGAGTGAAGGTCATCAAAGGCAGGAATGGCGAAATTAAAAAGAACAGAAAAAGAGGAATACAGAAAATCTTAAGCCCAGCTGCAATCTGTATGTTGACAATTCATAGTGCTGTGTACCACCAGCTGCCCACCCACAGCTGTGTAAACCCACATCTCCCCAAACCATCGTTTCAGTTGCCACCTAGTTCCCTACCAAATAACCTCTTATGAAGGCTGCAGAAATAGTCACTAAAAAGCCACAGAGATTCTGTGCAGTTTGGGATTATTGTATGATGACCCAAAATCCTCTCAAAGCATGTTTCCATGAGTGTGAGAAAAGATGAGTTTGATTCCGTCTATAAGAATTTTGGGGACAACTGTTCTAGCCTGTCATTTAAAATGTGAACATGGCATGGTGCTAAAACAAACAGTGCTCAACTCAGGTCAGGGCCAATGGCAGTCATGAACAGGAACCAGTGAGTGGATAATGTGATTTGTAGTATTTCACTCCAACCATGGAACCCAGCAACTACAGCCACAGTTATTGCCACTCCTTCACGAGAGTCTGCCCAGCACTAGACATGGCCAAGTCCAGCATTGCTAGTGTAACAAAACAGAATACTGCAAGACTAATTCCAGACCAGGATTACACTTCCACATAATCACCAAGGTTCTGTATGAATAATGCAACTCATTGAACAGATGATGACACTTGATTTTCAGCCATTTTCCATGACAAAAACACTAGCTTTCAAAGATCCTTGGAGGAAATAAAGGTAAATGCCACATTCTGTCACAATTTACATTTTCTGGCATGTTATCTCAGCATGTACAATACCGTGTATATCAAGATCATGACACTTCTGAAGGATGCAGAGGGATGTCTTGTGCATTTCACTAGTGATATCTGGACCAATAGAGCAAAGCAAGCCTTCCTGATTCTCACTGCACATGGGGCTGTCTCAGATCAAGAGTCACCACCATCATGCCAGTGCCACCACAACTACCCACCCTGCAGGAGTTGTATTAAAGCAGTCAGCCTCACAGAGGCATACCAATGGAGGAATTGTCATACTTATCGTGACAGTGATGGATGGGACCAAGGAAACACCGTGGGAAAACATTCTGAAGTTTATCCAGTCACCACTACACATCTGGATGTATCCTCACAATCTGAATGTGGGCATCTTTGTGCCAGGCGGTGGCAGTAGCATTCTGAAGAATATGAATGATGGTGAGCTCTGTCTTGTATATGATAGTGAGTCATGTGATTAATAAACATGAACAGTTAAAAGAAACATCTGGAATGATCAAGTATTGTATTTTCAGTAATCTGTCACATTTACAGAGCATCTCCTCGTTACCAGCCAAGAGCACAATACTTCTCAACATTACTTACCTAAAGATGTTTCCACACAGTGGACCTCTGCCTTTGTATGGTGGAGAGACTAGTGGAACAGAATTTTATGTTCTCAGCAATTTGATAATGTTGATTGTGGTGGATGTCTTTCTTGGGTGTAGTGGTGTTTTGTACAAAACTCATTCATGTCTGTGACATATGAGCGGGCAGCTAAGGACTTCAGTTCAGAATCATCAACTCTCAGCATGATTATTCCCATGATGGGTCTACTTAAAGCCACATACACTGTTTTTGCAAATATACAGCAAAATCAACACAACAAAGCAAAACTGGTGGTGGTGTTAGTCGTGTTGGTAGCAATGTCTGTGATAACTGCATTGATGGTTGTGGAGGTGGCTCCAGTAGTTTGCCTGAGTCTCAGCAGCAGCAGTAGGATGCTATAGAAATGAAAAATGTGGCAGAGATGTTTCTTACATAACTTGTGGAAAGGTTTCTACAACATTAAAGTAGCCACATGATTGGCCCTAAAAACTCTACTGAGATATGAAGACATGTTTATTCTCCCCAGTTGGATGGTGTATATTTATGCAGTTTTAGTTGACCAGGTAAGTACAGTGCACTAGACAAGACATTCTATCTCAGACATGACCTGGGTGGTTGCAGTTTAGCAAAAGATAGATGAACAATAGTAAACAAGTAAGATGAAACAAAGGTACATAATGCTACATATTACAAAATTAATGCATGGAAATTATTACATACTGATATGTACATAAACATAAGATATGCAGCAATACAAATTATCAATTATACCAAATTTGCAGGGTTTTGGAATCAGTTCGACAATACTGACTTCATAAGAGATGCCAAGTCAACACAAGTTATGCAGTACAGGTTATACATTATGGCAAATATCCAGGATTTTGATATTAATTGGACAATTTAACTTGTTAGAGAGTCCAGTCATAGGTGTGAATTGGTTGTAAAAAGGAGTTTTCAAGTAATAAATATTTCTCTAACTCAGATCTAAACAACTGTTGAGGCAGGGTTCAGTTAAATTTATTGCTGCAGTCAAAAACTCCAATGTCTCCAACTTTGGAAGTCATTTCAGTTTTGAGAGCTGAAAATACTTACTGGGTCCCATTTTGTAAGTCAAATGTAGTCAAGAGATAAATGTTTTAGAAGGTCATGTAAAATATTTATGGTAAATAGTGCTTTAGTTCAGAAAAGTCAACCGTTTTGATTTCTAGCCATCAAAATTGGATGTCACCTAATTTCTTGATTCCCATTTGAAGTCATATACTTCCAAAATGGAAGTGGACAGAGTTCCATTATTTAAGGACAAAACAGAAAATGCAAAGTTCTTAATTTGTTCTTAGCATTTTGGGATTGGCTTACAATGAACGTTTAAAACATTTAAAGCTAATGTCACTTGAGGCCAGAAGGTTGAGGTGATTTATTGTTATACCACAACATAATGAAGGATGACTACTTGATGAATTAATTGGAATTTGAATTCAAAATGATGCTCTGGTACCAGAGGTCATCCCTTGCAATTAAGGCCAGGGAAGTTTTGATTTAACAAAGAAAAGCATTTTCATACAACGGATTGTAAATTCCTGGAATAAGCTGCCCATAGAGTGATCATCAGTAAGGACAAATCTGAATTCAAAAGCAAACTGGACTCCTATATGTTAGGGGTAATGTTTTATCTTACTATGGATATGAGGTATTGGAGCACTCTTATGGGCTTACAGCCTTCTCTGCTCCTACTTGCCTTAGTATGCATCTTAGTATGCACAATAATGCCTGATCAAAGGACTGAAGGGAAAGTCACAGGCTGTTTTACAAGAACTGTGACAAAGGTAGAGGGGTTTGGTGACAAAATGCTTTTCAGTGGGACATCCAATGTTAAAGGGAATATTGCAACAGGACAGGGAAAGCCAACTCAGACTAGAATAAACAATGGATGTGTTTGATTGGTAGTAGCTGGAGGAAAATGGCATATATTGCTATAGGCTGTCGTCTAATTAATTATTCATAAGGCAACACACACTCTAATTGACTGCTGTACTGGGTGTTAATCCCTAAAATGGCCTGGTACATCTCAGAGCAGTGTGCACCTTTGTAAACTTTGTAAACAAAAAGTCATTTCCCTTACTAATGTGATTAGACTTACAGTTGCAATAATTTTTTATTTTATTTTATTTTATTTAAACAGCAGTTTGGAAAACCTTTGAGCCATAGGCTCATTTACAAAAGGTACCTTGTCACAGTAAGACAAACCAAAATACACAGTATAGCAGTACAACACATAAGTATAACAGTAAAATTAAGACATAGATACAAACAAGCTGGTACAGGTAGGATGGATGCAAACAATACCAGAGTTATATCGTCCTTAGCAGCTTAGTAATAAGCTTTGGTCATAAGTATTGAGTACGGCTTGACCAGTGGCAGTTACAGCATTGGGTGTTAATAAGGTGGTTGAAGGAAGTTTTGGAAGCACGATAGTTGGAGCTTCGGAGATGGAGGGGGCAGTGTGTTGAACCAGGAGGGGCCCTAAAGCTGAAGGCTCTTTGGCCGTGAGAGGTCCCAGCTCTAGGGCAAGGGTTCTCAAATGGTGAGGCCAGCCCTGGGGAGCCCCAACCTGTTTCAGGGGAGGTTCAAGCAAGTCTTGAGAAAGTATTATATACTATTTTTGAACTTTATAGAGTTTGTGTGAGGGATAAGGCAAACTGAAAGAGGATAATAGTAGATGAATTTATGTATTTATTCACAAGTCTGTGACCAGGGAAGGTATCTACACTGAGCCATGGCTTATTTCAGGTGTACCCAGGAAGGGTAGTGAGAGAATACAGTTCAGAATGTAACTGCAAAACACTCAAGCAATACAAAATGAATAAACATGCAAACAAATTAACAATAAACTAACAATGCGAGGAACAATTAATCAAATAGACTGGCAGCAGAACTGTCCAAATACAAGAGTTAACCATACAGGTACTAGGAAAAGAGCAGAAGGAGCAAAATGATCCATGAGAAGTTTCTTAAGAGCAGGGGAGAGGCAGAGGTCATCAGGAAGGTTATTCCAGTTAGAGGGCAAACGGAAAGCAATCTGATCCATGAAGGTATGGCAGTAAGGGGTAACAATGGTCTGAGAGTCAAAATATTGGAGCAAGTAGGTTGTCTTGTTTTGGGGGTTACAGTAAGCTTAACATGACAGCCAGCTATGCAAAGAGGTTTCAGTTTATTCCTGATGTACTGTGACAAGTAGGCTATTTTTCTATGGGGAGGCCCAAAATATTTCAGTATTTTGGGGAGGCTCAAGATCTTTCCATAGCTTAGGGAGGCTCACTATGACAAAGTTTGAGAACTGTTGCTCTAGGGATAACAAGAGAGGTTTTCCCAGAGGTCCGAGTATGAACTAGTGGGACAGAGCGCGATGGTGGTGGTCAATCCTGGTGGGAAAGCCCAAGGAGGGTCTTTTGTAAGGGTACAGGTAAGATATTTGAGGCGCCATGAGATCAAGTACCAGCTTTTTAGCATACAGTAGACAGGTGTGTGTCATCCTAGGTGCTCCAGTAATTAACCTGCAGGCCTTATTCAGAGAAAGCGACTTTATGGAGTGCGGTCTGATCAGCAGCACCATACACCGGCAGTCCATAGTCCACTAGGGACAGGATAGAGGAGGTGACTGAAGTCAAGAGCCTCCGGGGAGGCAGTGTTTATACCGATGTAAGATGCCCAATCGGATATTAGTGGCAGTGGCTAGGGCAGCGATGTGTCCATGGAAGGAGAGGGAGGGGTCAAAATGGATCCCAAGGTATTTATAGGAGCAAACTTGTTAGAGGGAATGAGGACCAAGAGTGAATGAGGAGTTTGAAGTTGCAGGACTTGTTTGGGGATGAGTGAAGAACATGGTTTTGTTTTTAAGATTTATCACCAATCTATGTTCCTTGAACCAGCCCTCGGTTTCAGTGAAGGACTTCTGCAGCGAGTCCTGAGGGCAGTAGGGTTACGACTTGAGGCAAAGATGACTGCATCATCAGCGCATAATAGAAATGTTCCCGAGCAAGAGCGTGGAAGGGTGTTAAGGTAAAGGGAGAATAGTAAGGGGCCCAGAATGGAGCCCTGGGGAACCCAGAAAAGATGGGACAGATGTCTGAGTAGGTCCCATTCATTTTACACACTGTGAGCGGTCAGACAGATAACTGGTGCACCAGGAGATAGGCCCAGCAGCAAAACCAGAGACTAAGGGCATCAAGAAGGAGGGGTGGGAGACAGTGTCGAAAGCTTAGAGGGTCAATGAAGACAGCACCAGCCAGAGAACCAGTGTCTAAGGAGGAGGGAGAAAGTTGGAGAACTCTAGGAGGGCTGTGTTGGTACTGTGGCCCACTGGAAGCCATGCTGCTCAGGACAAAGGACATTGTAGGTGGAGAGGTAGTCAGAGATTTGAGAGGCCACCACTTTTCCAAGGCCTTGGAGAGGAGAGAGAATGGAGATCGGTCGATAGTTTCCAGCCACAGTCCTATCACCACCTTTAAAGATAGGGGTGACAGTGGTGACTTTCCAGGCAGTTGGAACCTTCCCAGGCAAAGAGAGTGGTTGATGAGGCATGTGATCGAGGCAAGGACTGTGTCTAAGACCAGCCGTGAGGATACACGGATCCAGGGTGTCACTGCCTGTACTGTTACTCTTGAGGCAGTGACAAGGTGCGCCTAAGTTCTTGGGCAGAAGCACGGCGGAGGAGAAAAATAGAAGTGAAAGATTTACTGGCAGGTGCTGGGGAGGGTCAAAAAATTTGTAGGAGGATAGGGCTAAGGTCAGTGAATGAGGTGTTGAGGTGGTTGGCTATGAGGGCTGGGTCTGAGGAGATCACACCATTAATGTTGATCTGGGTGGGTGGGGAGTGTGCACTCCCATTTAACTGTTTAATGTTATCCCAGAAGGTTCTGGGATTCCCCATGAGGCGGTGAGTGAGGACCGATAGTGCTCAGACTTAAGCCTCACATAATGCCCTCACAGCCTGTCATTACTCTGAGGATTAATAGCTGACTTGGGGTTCTGGCCTCAGCTGGCCTTCTGTCCACCTTTCCCTTGCCAGTTAGTAATCCCCAGGAAATGACCAGCTGTTCTGTTTTGACGGCTTAATTCACACACCAACTTCTCGAAGTTGGACTTTGAGATGCTGAAATGATATGACACCATGACTTAATTTAGGCAGTAGAATTCTTTGCACTATCTCTATGCAAGCTTTGGGGTTAAATTTGTCCAACCCTGTATCCAACGCCCAACCTAGAGTTCAAGTTCAAGTTTATTGTAGAAAAACTCCATTGAGCAGGCTCGTTCACAAGGAGGTCCTGAACATGTAACAGAAATTTGTGCACTACAGAAACATCAATTGGGAGCATAACATCATAGTATAATACACATATAGGGTATACAGAGGTGTTGGATAATAACATCATAGTACAATACACATATAGGGTATACAGAGGTGGATAATAACATACAAGTGGAAGAATCAACAAAGCAATTAACTGGCACAAAGCAAACATGTATCGGTCAGATTACAGATTCAAATACACAGAGTAGTAAAGAAATATAATTAGTAAGTGCCTGATGTTACAATGAACCTGGAAAGAAGGAGAATGAGGTAGAGGTAGGTGTGATGGAGGGATAGATGGCAAGTCATATTGAGGTATAATGGGTAAGGAGGCGAGGGCAGGGAAGAAGGGATGGGTGAGGGGTAAAAATAGATAGGAAAGGAAAGGAAAGTCGGAGAGAAGGGAAGGGGGAGGGAGGCAGGCTGAGGAGTGAGAAAGCGCTGGGATAACTGTCTATGGCAGTTGCATATAACTTCAATTTTCTTGCAGTTAAGGCTTTGTAGAGATTAAGAGATGATGCTAGTAAGCTTGAGAACTATTTGAAGGCTATTCCAGGATGCTGGCAGGACGAGGAGATAGCGCCTTGCCATAAAACACACGTGTCCTAGGCATGTCAAGGTGGATGAAGTTGGACTTCCTAATGAGTAGCTTCTAACATGAGATGTGAATAAGGGGATATGTATCCTGGAAGCTTGTTCAGCAGGAGTTTTGGTGTCCACGTTCCAAGATGAATCAGTCTCCTTGTGAGTGACGTCCAGCCAACTGCAGAGTATAAGTCATAGTGGTGATTTCAAAAGGGGCCTTGGTTACGAAGTGCAGAGCCTGATGGTATAATATATCTAACTTGTGCAGATTTGGCAGCCAAGGTGCAGTTGTAGATTGGTGTCACTGTAATCGAGACATGGTGGGAATGTGGCTTGCACAAGCTTAATCTGGTGTCGGTGGGGAAAAGGGACTTAGTTATTTCTGTAAAAGAAACTCAATCTGGCTTTGAGATTCCTGCAGAGATTTTCGATGTGTACACTGAAGGATAATTTATTGTCGAGTTCATATACCCAGGTATTTAAATTTTATCTACCACTTCAGAGATTCTCCTAGGGTAGTGATAATGGGGTGTTTAGCATAGTTTATGCCATTAGTGCCAAGAGAGAAGGACATGGCTTTTGGTTTTACGTATAGCAGTAGTTTGGAGCCAATGAGGTTCTGCTTGAGTTTAGAGAAATCAGCTTGCAGCTCCTCACAGACTTCAGCAGCATCAGCTTTGAAGTGTATAAAACTGTGTCATGTGCAAAGAAGTGCCAGTTTGGAGTTGGCAATATTGTGGTTGAGGTTATTAATATAAATAGAAAAGAAAATAGGGCCTAAAATGGATCCCTGTAGGACTCTTCTTGAGATGGGCATGGAATTAGAGAGCAGGCCATCAGCCTTGACTTTCTGGTTTCTACCTGATAAATAGCAGGCAAACCACTGTTCAGTGGACACAGAGGCACCTAGGCTTTTGAGGCTAAGAAAGACAAGGTTGTGGTCCACAGTATCAAATGCCTTACTGAAGTCGAGGCAGATGGCACCAGTTACCAGTTTGGAGTTGTGAGCTGTAACTCAGTCATTAGTTACTTTGGTGAGTGTGGAAATGCTGCTGTGATAATTCCTAAAGCCAGACTGAGCAGGGTTGAGCAGGGAATAGTTATTGATGTACACTTTCAGTTGGGTGTCGATTAGTCTTTCAAGAGTTTTGGATGGGGTAGGGAGGATGGATATGGGTCTGTAATTGTTCAAGTTGCAGGGGTCACCAGATCTGAATAGAGGAAGAATGTGGGCATGGTACTGTGGTAGAGGCTATGGGAAAGATTAAAATGTGGAGGATAGGGGCTGCCAGGCAATAATAACCAAGTCTGAGGAAGAACAGTTATAATCCGTCAGCTACTCCTTTCTTGTGTCTAGCTTTTTAAGGTGGTCTTCTACTTCCTTGAATGAGACCAGCCTGAGGTGAAAGCGGTGTTGAGGGGCGGGGATGAAATGCAGTCTGGATGAGGACTGAGTAGCCCAGCATAAGGAGACGAGTTGAAAACAAGCCCTGCAGTGGCAAAATGTGCATTCAATTCTTCTAGGATTCAGATTACGCTCATCAATTATAATGCCATTTGCACAAATCTTTGTGGGAATGGAAGAACAGCTTTCTTCCCTTGACAGACTTAATGGTCTGCCAACTCTTGGCAATTTCCTTTGGCTTGTTCAAGGGTTGCGATGTAGCAGTTAGTCTTGGCAGTGTGTACACATTTGACACATGCATTCTTGTGGCACGGAATACCTACCAGTTGGATGGGGACTTGGTAGCCTTTATGCGGGCCCAAAGTTTATCGCAGTTGGAGAGCTGCTTTGAGGTCAGGTGGAACTAGGGGTTGGAAGAATTTCGGACTCTGGTTTGTATGAGGGGCATGTTTGTTGCCAGCTGTGTTAAATTGTCATTGAGGATCTTGACAGCCTCATCTGTAGTTTTGCAGACGTAAAGGATGCATTTATGTGTAGTAAAATCAAGAGTAAAGGAGCTGGCAAGACACATTATTTGTTGACTATTAAAACCACTATATAATTTTTGTGCAGATTCAAATAACATGTCCTGAGTTTTGCAAACTTTAAAACCAGCTGATTTTGTAGAAGCCATTTCTGAAGTGAGGTGAAATTCAGATTATAAAATGGGTTGAAATTACCTGTTTCCTGATTGGTGAAAGAAGTTCTGAGGCCCATAGGTTGGACCCCAAAATGCAGAGGTTCAGACAATAGGATTTGTCATTTGGACAAATCAAATAGAAACATAGAACATGACGGCAGAAAAGACAGAGGATCCATCAAGTCTGACCAAAGTTGCCTGGGACCTAGCTTCAGTCTGGGGATGTACCTCCCCTTCCGTGTATCCTTCTTTACCCTGTACTTGGAGCAGAGCTAATTTTAATGCCCTTACTCTGTCCTACCCATGCTTGAAACCCTCTATGGTCTTGGCTCCTACCACCTCAGCAGGTAGACTGTTCCATGGCTCCACCACCCTCTCAGTAATGTAGTACTTCCTCACATTCCTCCTGAAGCTCCCTCTCCTCAGTTTCCATTCATGCCCGTGTATTGCTGAGTTGGGTGCTGCTATTGAATAGCTCTGTGTGGGCACTTTATTTATGCCCTTCAGGAACTTGAAATTTTCAATCATATCCCCCTCTTCTAGCCTTCGCTGAGTACATGTTCAGTGCTATAGTCGCTTCTAGAGGAGTCTTCCTGGTGGCCCTGCATCATCTCTGCCGCCTTCTTTGCACCGCCTCCAGCCTGTCCTTATCCTTTCTGAGGTGAGGGCTCAGAACTTGACACAGCATTCCAGTTGTGGCCTCACTAAGGATCAATAAAGGGGAGGATCACCTCCTCTCCTTCTACTATCTATACCCCTCCCTACACCCCAACATCTTTCTTGCTTTCCTGTAGGCTTTGTTGCACTGGCTTGACTGTTTTATGGTATCACAGATAACGCCAGGTCCTCTCTTCTGCAGTGATACTAAGTTTAACCCTGTACGGCCAGTAATCTGTCTGGGGGTTCCCTTCCACAGGTGTATTACCTTACACTTCTTTGCATTGAACTTCAGCCACTCGCATTTGGCCATCTCTCTAGCCTTTGGAGGTCATGTTGAAGTTCCCTAGCTCCCTCGATGGGATCCACCCTTCCACAAAGTTTAGTATCATCAGCAAAGAGGGAAAGCTTACCCTGGATTCTATTATCAGTGTCACTAATGAACATGTTGAAATGACCGGGCCCAGGACCAATCCCTGTGCTACCCCACTCTGTTACTTTCCTCCATTGACTTAACCCCATCAACAACCACCTCTGTTGCCTGCCCTAAAGCCAATCTCCCACTCATCTGACTATATCCTTTGCCACTCCAAGGTCCTCCAACATCTTCAGCAGGTACCTATGCAGCACTGAGTTGAATGCCTTACTGAAATCAAAGTAAGGAAGATCCACTGTGTGGTCCCTATCCAACTCCTTGTTACCCAGTCAAAAAGACAATAAGATTGGTCTGGCATGACCTCCTGCCATGAACCCATGCTGCTTATTTTCCTAGAGACAATTTTGCTAGGTAATCCATGAAATCTTGCTTGATTAGAGTCTCCATCAGCTTCCCCACAATAGATGTGAGACTAGTGGCCTGCAGTTTCCTGCCTCCTCCCCCCACTATATAGTGGTACTATGTTGGCCACTCTCCAGTCACTGGGTACTGCTCCTAACTGCAGTGAGTTGTTGAACAGATATGCTAGAGGACCAACCAGTTCCTCTGTCAACTCCCTTAGCACTCTGGGTGCATCCTGTCTGGGTCTGGGGGCCTTTTCTCTCTTGAGGGCTGCCAGCCCTTTCGGACCCTTTGCTTCATGAATACTGGGGTTTCTATCCATGGGATTCCATTAGCAGCTGCACTGATGCCATTTTGATGAGGCGTGAATGTGTTCCTCCCACTCCTCCGCCTGACTCCTTTTAACCCAATGGAATGTTTCTTTGGCACTGACCACACCTTTAACCTTTGCTGAGAACCATATGGTCTCTTGTACTTATTTCTTATAACAACTGATTTCACACAGAGTGCTGTAGCCTTGAGGATAGCCTCTTTATAACCCCCTGTATGTCTTTCATACCTGCTATATCTCTCACTTTGGCTAGTTTATTATTCACAATTCTCATTTTGTCAAAGTCTTTAAAGTTCAGGACCTCCATCCTTGAGTGTGTTCTTTCATCCCCTTGTATTAATTCATACCAGATGGAATTATGGTCACTGTTCACTAGTGGTTCACCTACTCTTGCCTAACTGCTTTCAGGTTTGTAGAGAACCACATCAGAATGGATCTTTGCCCAGCAGGTTCCTTTACTAGCTGGGTCAGCAGGCAGTCCTGGAGGGTTTCCAACATAGCTTGACTTCTAGAACTTTGTGCCACTGGAACATCCCAGTGTACATCTGGTAGGTTTAAATCTCCAACTATCGCTACCTTCCCTTTTCCTGCCATTCTTTTATTTCTTCTCCAGCTCCTTGTCCTCACTCACCTTGTCCAGGAGGTCAGTACAGAACCCCAGGCAGAGTTTTTGCCTGATGTCACCATGTGCTGCACCCACAGTGACCTGACTTCCTCTGTTCCACTCTTGATTCTTCTATCTTCCACTATGTCAGTACCTCGTGAACATAAAGGGCTCCCCTCACCTCCCTCCTGTCTCTTCTGAAACCGAGTATCCCGGCACTATGACTTACTGCTACATAGACAGCGATGGCAGGAAAGACCAAAGGTCCATCTAGTCTGTCCGGAGTTTCATCTGCCCTGGGATCTGTTGCCATATGGGGTTTTACCTCCTCCAATGCACCTCTGCCCTCCCTACTACTGCTAACCTGAGCAACCACCAAACTTCACTCTGTCCTAGTCATGCTTGCAACCATTTAAGGTCTTGGCACCCAACACCTCCTCTGGCAATACTATTCCACAGCTAGACCAGCCTTTCCATAAAACAAAACTTCCTCACATTCCTATAAAACCTTTCCTGCCAGTTTCCACTCATGACCTTGGGTTCTTGGCCTGTACTGCTGATAAATAGTTTCCCAAAGTCCACCTTGTTTATTCCTTGAGGAACTTGAAGATCTCTATCATATCCTCTCTCACCAGTGAGTGCATGTTCATTGTCTTGAGAAGATCTTTATAAGAAAGAGTTGCTGTGTTGGCTCTGAATCATCTTGGTCACCCTGCATATCACTGTCTCCAGCCTGTCCCTATTCTTCCTTATATGAGACTCTGAACTGAGCACAGTATTCGGGTGAGGCCTCAGCTGTGACCTTAGTAGTACCTCCTTTATCCTGCTGTTAGTAGCCCTCTTTCATTACCCCACATCATCTTATTAGCTCTTGCTGTAGGCCTTGTTACACTGGCTTAATTGTTTGAGAGTCACTATTGATGACTCCCAGGTCCCTTTCCTCTGTTGTAGTGCTCAGTTTAACCCTCTCATCCAGTACTTTGTCCTGTTTTTTAATTTCCTAGGTGCGTAATCTTAATTTTGTAGCATTGAATTTAACTGTCAAACCCAGACCACCTCTCTAACTTTTGTAGAACCTCTGTATCTCCCTGATCCCTTCCTTGCTGTCTACCCCATGACAGAGCTTCATGTCATTTGCAAAGACACAGAGCTTGCCCGGATGTCCTCTCTCAATGTTGCTGATGCACATATGGAAGAGGACAGAACTAAAACAGATTCCTATGGCACCCTACCCATGACCTCCTCTCTTTCAGTTTGCCCACAATTACCACCACACTGCTGTCTCTCCTTCAACCAGTTTCCAACCCATCTAACTATGTCTCACCTGTGCCAAGCTCCTCCAGCTTCTTAAGCAGTCTTCTGTGTGGCACTGATTCGAAGCCTTGTTGAAATCGAAGTAGAATAAAGCAACAGTGTAGCATTATCTACTCTTTTTTTATCCAGTCAAAGAAAACTATCAGGTTGGTCTAACATGACCCATCTGGCTAAAACCTATGATATTTGCTATCCTATAGACTGTTCTCTCAGGTAGTCCACAAGGTCCCTCTTTGATCAGTGACTCTATCAGTTTATCTACTACAGAGCTATGGTTGACAGATCTGTAATTTCCGGTTGCTCTTGTACCCCCTTTTGTAGCAGGCCTACATGAATTGAGCTATTGAATAGTTGTACTAGGAGTTTTGCCAGTTCCACAGCCAATTCCTTGAGCACCCTTGGGTGCATCCCATCCAGCCTGGGGCTGTATCTGACCTTAGGGCTGCAACCCCTTCTGGACCCTTCCTCTGGTAAATACAGGCTGCCTTACTTCAGAGTGCTCCTGACAGTCTCCTGATGCCACTTTCAGGCAGACTGCCACTATCTTCCTTGTGAAGACATAACAGAAGTAATTACTTTGGACAGCTATTTTCTGTTTCTCCCTCTAGTACCTCCTCCCTCGTAGCCTTACAATACCCTCCCTGCTTCCTTTTTTCTTAATATATCTGAAGAACTTTTACATCTCTTAGACTTCCTCTGTAATAAACAGCCATGTCTGCCTTTGCCTCCATGACCACCTCTTTGCTTCCTTAGTTTGCATTTTGTACTCTTCCCATTCCTTCTCCCTGCCTTTCTCGCACCTGGTTGAAGCTCTTTTTGTTGCTCACGCTACTTCTCTGACTCTTTCTGAGAACTATATTGGTCTTTTGTACCTGTTTTATTTTGTAACAATTCTCCTGCATGACTTAGTTGTCTCGAGAATGGTCCCTTTGATTGCCCTCCAATGCTGTCCACCCTGGTCAGTTTGTATCGGACTAGCCCTCATCTGTTTGAGGTCTGCTCTTCTGATATCTAGGACCTCGCTTTTGATGGCGGTATTCTGGTCCTGAGGGTGAGCATGAACCAAGTAGAGTTACAGTCGCTGGACCCCAGTGACTCTCTACCTCACTTCACTCAACATCTTTGAGTTAAGTAACGACTAGAGAATGGCCACCTGTCTAGTGGGTTCCTTAACCAGCTGCATCAACAGGTATTCTTACAATGTATCCAATAGGGCCTCACTCTGGTGCATCTGGCCACTGGAATATCCCAGTTGATATCCAGTAGGTTCAGACCACCCATTACCACCACTTCCCCTTCTGCCTCCCCATGCCAGCTCTTCCTGAGCTTCTATCTCTCTCTCTCCTTGTTCTGGTGGTGTATAGCTCACCCCAACCTGTATCTTATTTCCTGAGGGTGCCATGAGGTGAACCCACAGCAACTATGTTTCCCTTTGCTTCCCCTGATGTAGCTATACCACAGCATGTATGACCTCCCTGACATATAGGGCTATGCCTCCCCGCCTTTCCATCAATCCTGCTTAAACATTGTGCTATCTGGATCATTATTCCTGTGGCCCAAGTTTCTGTGATGGCTACAAGGTCCCTCTCAGTGTCTTCCAGCAGTGCCTGTAGCTCACTAGTTTTATTACCCAGACTTCTGGCATTAAGGAGACCCCTCCAACTAGCTGCAAATACTGTTTTGCTGTTTTGTAATCATGTGCCTGCATTTCCTTTTATACTCCATACCTTCTTATTTTTCCTAATGTTTGCAGACCCTGAGAGCTTTCTCCTCTTTGCCTCGCCACTATTCCTTTTTGAACCTCAACCTTATTTTCACTCACCTTACTGCTACCAGTCCCAGAATAGAGGTAGCACTAGCTAGGTTCCTCTCCCTCACTCCCTTTACCATGGTTCCCCAACATCAGTGTCCCCTGCAGTCAGTTTAACTGTCTAATGTAGATGTCAAACTTCTGCCCCAGCACACTGGTCCACTCTCTTGTCAGACGTGAGGCTGTCACCTTTGAAGAGCCTCCTGCCCCAGAAGTCTTCCCAGTCCTCACAGAGTTATACCCTTTCTCCTGACACCATTCCTTTAACCACCCATTTAATTCCTCTATCTCTTCCCTCCTCACTCTATCTTTCCTCACCCCCGCCTACAGAGGAGGGCTAAAAAGGCCAGGAGACCGAATGTGCCTGCAATCTTTTCCCCAGCCTCAGAATGTTCTACTTCACTTGCTTTACAGGCTGGTTCACCAGATCATTACTACCCAAGTGTACCAGCACCCTCAGACCCTTTCTCTGCTATCCTCCTGTTCTGTGTCCCAGATAGCCAATGCCCTAGGAAGGCACCTGGAAGGAGGAAGGGAGCTAGCTGGCTGTACCTTTCTGCTCTCCCTAATGCACTGCTTCTAAAATCAGAATAAAATGTATCAGGAAAAACAGACTGCTTACACAGGTCACAGGGTCCTTCTCCTTCAGCTGCATGAAGTGCAGTGGAACAGGGATGGTAGCATATACAGCATTCATGAACAATGTCACTCATCTATATTCTTGTCTTTCTGAGAAGAAAACAATAACACCCAGACTTAACATAGTTTTGGCAAAGATTCTTTCATGACCAACAATCTCATAGATCAATAAATATGTATGAACAAGTGACTACTACTGCTCTACACTCATCAGAATTGGAGTAGATGCCTATCACCACCAACAAGTAAACTCATTTTCATATCTTCAACTGTACAGTATGACTGCCATTGTTTATTGGGCACTTTTTGGGGTCTGTCTGGGCAGCTTATCCATTATAACCACTGCTTCCCAGTGCAGGATACATGCAATTCTTTGTATTACTCTCTGTGAGAAATTCCACAGTTCCAAAATATGTTGTAAATATTAAAGGAGCAGTTTATTACTGCAGTCATCACCTAGAAACTTAAGATGGGATTCTGGTATTTCACAATAGTGTCAGTGTTGTGAAAGCCACAGAAGATGGTTGTTACACCATGTTCCCTTTCTTCCCATTGCTCAACCCTGGTGGCACGTGGTTTTCCAAGGACAAATGATTCACTGACAACCTGTTAGGATCCAAAACCTATGGTCATTTTAACCATTCTCCCATGGATCAGAACAAATTCATGGAAATGAAGCTTTCAAGTATTTGCCCCAGCATAAGTGAAATTAGGATGTGTCTACATTGTGTAAAATACATCTATTACATGTTGGAAAGGCTTCTAGGAAAGAAGATGGTAGTCAATGAATGTGTCTTACACACAATTGGCCAACCAGATATATCCTTGGCACATCTCAGTGAAGTCTGATTGAGATTGTTGTGGTTCTCCATGAGACATTTGAGACAGCAACCCAGAAAGAAAGCACAGATGATGACTGTCTTGGCCACATCCTTCCTTGATTCAGCATCTGCAAAAATACACTGAGGCATGAGTAAGGATTTTGAATGTATGGCATTACTGCTGTGAGCAGGGTTTAAAAATATTATTTGGTTAAGCGCCTATTTAAGAAAGGGGTATATTTGTTGGCCTCATTTCTAGATCCTCACTTTAAGCAAAAGCAAACATTATAGGGACTTTTCTAACTGGGACACTGGATGTTGATCACTGGATAGAAATGAAGGGTTGTAAACAATTTCAGATCTAGATCAGCAAAAAAAAAAATCACACCTACTCACACACCCACACCTACACCTACACCCTAGACATATTAATTAGAACCATCAATGACAGGTCTTGCTTTTGTCACTTATACTGCTGATGCTGTGGCTGCTATGTCATCCCCTTAAAGACTGGGGCAGCTGCCATCCTGAAAGAGATGAGGAAAGAAGCTTGTTATCACTATTGGCTCGCATGCAATTGCAAGGGCTTGTTTCTGTGTTTGTGACCATGATTTCCAACTTATGTTGTCACTCCTCCTCCTGGCTTACGATAGAGGTGTACCAGTGATCCCGCTTGAGGAAGACATCCAGGAAGATCCATTGCATTACTGTAAATGTAGAGAAAAAATACAACAAATATGTTGCAGGTGATACCTTTATTGACTAACAAAATTATTTTTAAGACTAGCTTGAGATAAAGCTGTCTTCCCAGGTCAAAGTGAAAACAGTTGAGCAGTATGACAGATATAAAGGTTGGATGTGGATTCGAAACCCAGACTAGCAGTTTACAGATCAAAGCATTGCAGTCAGTTTGCATCTCTTACAAACAGGAAGACTAATTTTCACTGAGTGTGTCTGTTGGAGAGATCAACTTGTAAGCTCAAAGGGCTGCCTAATTTTACTCTGACTCTGGACCATTAATTAACATTGCTAAAAAGTAAAGACAGAAAGAAAATACATACCATTGTCTTAAGAAGGTACCTACAAACAGCCAGAGGGTGCTGAGGTGAGGGTTTAAAAGAAAATCTGAAGCACTGCTTTAAGCATAATCACTGGTAGTGTATTAAAAAACATCTTTATTAAGTCCTTTTTCTTTAGTGTCAAAATATTGTATCATTTTGTTTCAAATGTTCACCGATCCTGGCTGTTTTTGAAGTTCCCTTTAACACTCTAACAGTAAAATAACTGGTGGAGTGATCTGGTCTAGAAGAATGTTCCCTTACTGGTGTGTTTTCATTTTATGGGTAATCTGAATCTGTGGTGATTCATTCTTGTTTTGAGTTCCTGTCCGTTTCACCAATATAGCAGCCTTCCACACATTTTCTGCATTGTATCATGTATACTACATTGGTAGAAGAACAGGTATACAAGTTTTGGATTGTAAATGTTTTTCCATTGTGACTGACACATGTCTCAGGAGATATGTGTTACATAGTTTGCAGCGAGGTGCTTTGTATGGTTTTGTACCTTTGTCACCTAGTTGGAGCTCAGAATGAAGTTTGCTTCGCACCAGTTTCTGCTTCAGGTTTGGTGGCTAACTGCAATGCTTTGATCTGTAAACTGCTAGTCTAGGTTTCGAATCCACATCCAACCTTTATTTCTGTCATACTGCTCAGCTGTTTTCACTTTGACCTGAGGAAGAGAGCTAGTCTTAAAAAATAATTTCGTTAGTCCAATAAAAGGTATCACCTGCAACATATTTGTTGTATTTGTTTTCTCACATTGTTGACTGGACTAACACGGTTACTACATTTCTGTTTTTTACATTACTGTAAAAGAAACAGAAAGAATTCAGACTACACCATCCAAGATATCAATTTTTGTAACATCCCCACCATTCAAAGTAACCTATAAGCATGTTTTTAGCTCAACAGGAACATTGTTAAAATGCTAATTTCTCTTTGCATATCAAATATACAAATATAGTTTCATAGTACTTTAAGGTCAGAAGGGACTCTAGTTCCATTATGATTTCTCCCACCTGCTTCTTAGCGAGAGGAATAAGCACATGGTGCAAACAAGTGCTGATTTACTGGGATTCCATACCCACAGTACTGCCCAGAGTACCTTGTAGATTCCTTTGTAAGCAAATGTCCAGACTTACTGTTTCCACTGGTAAGAAGTTCAGTACTGCCACCCCCTCTGCAAGAAGGAGCATCTGCTATTGTTACCTGTGAACTTACCATATCTCTAAGCTCTGGGACGTGTCCTCCATCCTGCTGGAGGACAGCAGATCTGTCTCTTTGATATTGTCAATACTAGTTTGGCAGAAGACCGAGATCATGTCCTCCCTCAGCCTCCTTTCTTCAAGGTGAACATGTTAAGGGCCACCAGCCTCTTAGCATTTATCCCCCATAGTCCTGATCATTTTGGTGGCCCTGCACTGCTGCCTCTCTACTGCTTTAATGTCCTTTTTGTCTAAAGGAGCCCAGAACTGCTTGCAATACTTCAGGTGGGCTCGACCAGGACCATGCAAAGTGGATGGATTACTTTCCATGCTGTATTGGTTTCTCCTCCTTCTGATAGGCCCTGGCATTCTGTTGGCTCTTCTTGACAGCAGCTGCACACTGCTATCCCTTTTGACCCCTTGATATTATAGACCCTAGGTCCTCTTCTTCTTCTACTGCATCAATAGGAACTCCACACAGGTGTAGATCCTACTTTTGTTTTCCTTCCCAAGTTTATCACCTACATTTGGGTACATTAATTTTGAGATTCAAGGAGTCAGATCAATTGCCTCAGCTTGTTGAGGTCCTTCAGATGCTTGTCTTTATCCTCAAGGGAGTTCACTACCCTGGCCAGCTTTGTGTCATCAGCAACTTAAGTAGTCTACTGGATACCCCAGCTCCAGATCCTGTATGAAAATGTCGAAGAGCAGTGGTCCCAGTAGTGATCCCTGAGGTGACACCACTAAATACCTCACTTCACTTGGAGAAGTCCACCGCAACCCTCTTCTTCCTGTCCCAAGCCTGTTAGGCAATCCACTGTGTGTGTGCCTTGTATATCTTGCACTGGCCTACTTTGTTGAGAAACTTGTCATATGCCAATTTGTTAAAGGCTTTACTGAAGTCCTGGTAAACAAAGTTCACGGCTCTGCCCCTATCCACCTACATGGTCACCTCCTTAAAGAAGGGAATCCTGTTGGTTTGGCATGATCTTCCTCATAAAGCCATGCTGAGAGGGCAAGAACCTTGGCCTCTGCCAAGTATTCTATTATTCGCCTTGGTAATGGCTTCCAGGACCTTGCCCAGCACTGATGCCAGGCTGGATGGCCTGTAGTTGCTTTGATCAAACCATGCCCCATTCTTGAAGATGGGACCACATTGGCCGTTTTCAGTCATCCAGTATCACAGCTGTCTGGACAGATTCATGAAAGATCACTGCAGATGGCCTGCCAATTGTTCCTTTAGCTGAAGCATGATCCTCAGGCTTTTGACTGCGCCTGGAATTTATCTGGCTTGATGTTCACCAGGTAGTTAGCTACCAGGGTAAAAGTGATGTCTGCACATTGCATCATTACTATCCTTGATGCTGTGGGCCCTACTGACAAGTACCCTACCTCCCAGGAAATATTTGTTAACACAGAAGCAAAGTACTCCATCAGCATCTCAACCATTGCACCTGGCTGTCACTCAAGATCTTACTTTGAGTTGGAGCTCTTGCAAGCTACACCATAAGGACTATGCTGCCAGACACTGGGACCCCACAGAAAAATTCTAGCCAGCAGTACTCAGTAGGGACATAACCTGACGTTGGCCCTCCCTGACATCCACCAGTGGTATAAAGGGGGCGTCCCCAGCCCCACCTCAATTCTTTTTCCACCGTCAACCCATTCACGTCGACTCCATGGACATCTCATTGCTACTGTTGACTGCCATTTTCTATGCTTTATGCACTTCTGTCTGTTAACTTTTCAGCGTTTTCCATTTTATGTCTTCGCCTGCCTACAGCCAAGCGGTGGAAGTATAAGTGCACCTGTGGAAAACAAATCCCGGCCATGGACAGCCACTTGGCATGCTCTTCCGGCCTGGGGTCTGAACCATGAAGCGGATGCGTGCCCACTCTGCTGAAAGTTCAATCGATGCACCGAACCGCCTCGCTTGAAACTCTGAAGGCTCACCTCATGGAGCAACAACATGCCGCCTCCAGCAGAAACCAGCGGGCTCCTCATCTTCTTCTTCCTCCCTAGGTCTCAGTCTTCCTCAAGGATCAGAGGACAAGTGGAAGCACCATCACAAGGAGAAGGAGCAGCATAGGTCTAAATCATGTTCCGTCTCCTCACCAGAAGATTAAGTCCTCCAGTTGGCACTCCCACGGAGAGCGGACTTGCCCTCGGCAGGCCTGTCCACTTCTGGGCTGCCATTGATGAAGATCCCCGCCTTATCCAGACGCCAGGTGGGGGTCCTTGGGGCATGGTCCTTCGGTCCTTCCCTGAGCCTTCAGCTCTTCCAACAGGTCACAGGGACCAAGGCCAGGACTCAGCCGAGACTTCTAGTAGCAAGAAGTCTGCTGTACATCTGGCTGGGATGCCACTGTCATCAGGCACATCCTCTGGCCCTGACAACAGGCATGGGCATCAGGAGCACTCTTGCCATTCTAGAGATCGCTCCCCAAGAAGTGGTCATCGGACTCCAAATGCCAGACCCTGGCTGCTCGCTTCTTCCTCTGAGTACATGCAGGTGATACCTCTCCGAAACCGCAACTGAGCAACCAGAGGAGACCTCTGTCACACGGGGCCATATGCCAGCCATGCCTATGCCCCCACCTCATTCACCATAGGACCATATGCCAGCCAAGCCGGCATCCTCAGCCCAGTCTCCAGAGGTGCAGTCATCGGATCTCCTGGACACACCAGACATGACAACCGGCATGACCTCCCTAAACCGTCCATCAGGGGACCTGATGGCAGGGGATCCTCAGGTTCTGGGTGAAACGCCAGGGTACAGTAACCCCACGGACCACACTTGCCCTATGAATGTTCCTGGGGGACCAGAGCATCTGCAGGCCCCTTATGGAAGTAAGGACATTGTTTAACACATGGTGGAATATGGTCAAGGGAGACCTTCTCCCCAAAGAGAAGCCTCCTGTACCAGTGATGCCACCCATGGGTCCGGGTTCCAGTAAATCCACCAGCAGCACCTCCCATGGAGTGGACCTCTCGAGGGGTCCTCATCCCATAAGAAAGGTTTAGACGAGGAAGTACTCACTGTAGAAGTCATAGGAGGTCCTCCTCCTCGAGATCTCCTAGCCATCCTGAGACTGGGCATAGACCTAGAAGGACTGTATCCAGATCTCCTCCTCGGAATCTTCAAGAGGGAGGTCTTCATCATCGATTCAGACTCGCCTGATGAAGGGTCTTTCCTGCCTCCTCCAGAGGACCACAGAGATTTGCCAAGGCCGCCCTCAGATGATCCAGCCTTTATAGATGTTATGTGCCATATTCAGTTTCTCAATCAGTAGGACATTGAGGAATTGATCCAGAAATGCAGGCTTGCTACCTTTTGGGTATGAATGACCCTTAACCTGTGGTAGTCCCACCATTAGTCCTACTCACCAAGACGTGATTAAATTGGCATGGAGGCATCCATCCAGGGCCACAGCTGTCCCAAAAAGCAGATCAGCACTATAAGTCACCTATAATTAGCCTTTTTGGGAGAACCCCAAAGCGGACTCCTAAGTCCTCACGGCAGCACACAGGTGAACCAATCAGTCTTAACATATGAGTTCGCAGCTGCCTGATAAAGAATCCAAGAAATTGGATCAATTCGAAGAAAGGGCTTCTCTTCCACCACATGCACCATAAGAACCTTGAATTTTCTGGCCCATATGGTGCAGTACCAGAAATCTCTCTGGAAAAGGCCATGGAGCTCACCAAGAAGCAGTCAGACTGCCCCACAAGATGGAACTTCAGCATGTTTTCCAATCAGGACTAAGACACACAAGCATGTTTTAAGGGCTTCTACGACTCAGCTGACACTGCTGCCTGTGCCGCAGTGACTGGAGTCTGCCTTAGAAGCCACATTTGGCTGCGGGTGTCGGATTCAGAAAGACCTCCAGGATGCCATCCTGATGCACCTTTATCAGTCTGTCCTCTTTGGGAGGACACATAGAAAATAATCACAGACCTCCAAGACTCTGGCAAGACTGTGCAGTCAGTCAACCAAATGTATAGGCTGGAGCCCTTTCTGCCAAGAAAAAGCCATTTCGTGCCTGTCCTCCCAGAAGCTGAGAGGACAGCAATCCAGAGGTCCTTTAAATGAAAGGGTCCTCTCAGCCCTCTGGAGCTGGGGACCTCAGAGTGCCAAATCCTCCCAGGCCTCCCTGCCCACCCCCGAACCAATGCATGACTCTTTGCCAACTCCCCATTCTCCAGTGGAGTCCATAAAGGAAGTGGTAGGGGACTGTCTCTCTTTACCTAAAAGGGTGGATCAGCATCATGTCCAACACTTGGATTCTGGACATTATCAAGAAAGGGCACACTCTGGAGTTTGTCAAGATTCCTCCAACAATCCCCCAGTTCCCTCTTGGTACTCTTCATCTCACACAGCTCTCATCTCCAAGGAGACAAGCTTTGTTGTCCAAGAGGGACATCGAACCTGTGCCTCTGTCTCAGAAAGGAACAGGGTTCTACACTCACTTCGCCTTGGTTCCCAAGAAGATGGGGACCTATGCCCAATCTTTGATCTAAGCCTCCTGAACCACTTCATAGAATACAAGAGGTTCAGGATGGTGATGCCAGGCCTGATCCCCATGCTGCATCAGGGGCACTGGCTTTGCTACTTGGACATGCAGGATGCCTACCTGCACATCCCGGTCCTTCCAGCTCACTGGAGATTTCTCAGGTTTGCTTTCCAGGAGAGCATTACCAATTCAGAGCCTTGCCCTTTAGCTTCTCTTCAGCGCTGCAGATTTTCATGAAATGCCTTGTGGTAGTAGCCATGGCCCTGTGGTGCCAGGGTTATTTCGCTACCCCTACATAGACGATTGACTGCTGACCATTCCTTCCAGAGCCCAACTCCTATCTACTCTGTCAGACACTTTCATGATGTTTCAGAACCTAGGCATCACACTAAACATCCCCAAGTCATGTCCCTGGCCCTCCCAGTGCCTTCAGTACATAGGAGCCATCAGTGGACACAGAGAAAGGAGAGCATTTCTTCCCCAGACAGGGTGCTCAACTACAAAACCTGACCCTTGGGTCTCCTTCTCCTTGAGGTTCCAGCTTGGACTATGCTCCAACTGTTAGGTCACATGGTGGCCACCATAGTGACCGTACCCTGGCACACTTACATATGTGGGTACCTCAAAAGACCCTCAGGACTCAGTGGGATCAAAGGTCGGATGACCTAGCACAACCCATTTGGATTTCGAGAGCTGTGTCGCAGACTCTGGCCTGGTGGCAGATGTCTCCCAACCTAGCGTCGGGGTTCCTTTTCAGACAGCTTCACCACAACAGATTCTGACTACCGATGCCTCTGGTCTTGGGTGGGAGTCCACTTTCGAGATTGCCGAATGCAGGGCATGTGGTCAGCTCTGGAGCTGGCATTACACATTAACATCCTAGAGATGAGAGCGGTCTTCTATGCCCTTCAGGTCTTTCGGCAGACCTCATAGAAACATAGAAGTTGACGGCAGATAAGGACCACAAGGCCCATCCAGTCTGCCCATTTTTTCTACCTTATGAATGTGCCATAGGCCTTTACTCTGTCAATGGCCTATCTATTCATACTCATCTGTATTGCCCTTTATGCCTATCCCATGCTTGTTTGAAGCCCTACACTGTATTCATATCCACCACTTTCTGAGGTAGGCCGCTCCATGCATCCACCCACTTTTCTGTGAAAAGAACTTCCACATTAACCCTAGATTGAAATAAATAAATAAAATAAATAAACCCTTAATCGGCCTCCTCTAATCTCATGCTGTGTCCCCTTGTCCTGTTATTTTTCTTATATTGAAACATGTTAGACTCTTTCACCTTGTTTATGCCCTCAAGATGTTTGAATGTTTCGATCATATCACTTCTCTCCTCCTTTGCTCTAGGGTATACATATTGAGCTCCATTAATCTGTCCTCATATGTTTTCTGATGCAGTCCCTGCACCATTTTGGTTGCCCTTCTTTGACTGCCTCCATTTTGTTAATGTCCTTGTGCAGGTGTGGCCTCCAGTACTGCATGCAGTACTCCAGATGGGGCCTAACCAGTGTCTTGTAAAGAGGGATTATTACCTCAATCAGGGACCCTTGCTTGTGCAGACGAATAACATGTTTGTTGTAGTCCACATAAACAAGCAAAGGAGGATGCATTCCTACCTCTGTGCCAAGAGGCGATGAGGGTGTGGTACTAGGCCATAGATCATGGTCTCACATTAACAGTGGTCCATGTTCCAGGAGTCCAAAACACCTTAGCCGATGGACTCAGCAGATCATGGTCCAGAAATCATGAGTGAGAACTGCTTCAGGAAGTGGCAGATGACTCTTTGACAGATGGGGTCGTCCAGAACCGGACCTCTTCGTGTCCCCATGCAATGCCAAACTACCCAATTTCTACTTGCTAGATCCAGGGCCTGGTGTTTTCTGGGAGATGCTTGTCTCTCTGTTGGACAGGGAGGTTCCTCTATACCTTTCCTCTGCTCCAGCAGTGCTCCTCAAGCTTCAGGAGGAGGGAGTGGACATGATTTTGGTCGCCCTGCTTTGGCCACACCAGATTTGATTCCCTTGCTCCAACAACTGGCGGTGGAGCCTCCAGTCCCTCTTTCACTGTCCTCACGATTGCTCTCTCAGGAGCAGGGCACCTAGTCGACCCAGACCTCAGATCCCTGTATCTTCATGCATGCATGGCTCCTACAGATGTAGCGGTTTCCCATTATGGGGTCTCTCAGAGAGTTGTTGAGGTCTTGGTAGAGGCTTGTAAGCCTTCCACATATGCTACGTATGCCATGAAGGGGAAGTGTTTTGCTTGTGGGCATCAGCACATTCCTGGACCCATTCTCCTGTCTGCTGAACTCTGTCTTGGAATATCTGCTGTCTCTTTCTGACACAGGGCTCAGATATTCCTCCATCAAGGTGCATCTTTCTGCAATCTCAGCTTACCATGCATTGGTGGAAGGAAGGGCTATCTCACAACTGGATTTATCTCGTACCTTTTATGAGGTATACTGCACATTAAACCACCCATTTGGGACCCCATTTCCCCATGGGACCTTCTGTTCATCCTAGAGAAACTCATCTTGCCTCCTTTCGAACCAGCCATGGATTGTGAGCTACGCTTTCATTCTTGGAAAGTGTTATTTTTAGTTGTTGTCACTTCTGCTCAGATGATTTCTGAGCTCCAGACCCTCATGTGTAAGGAGCCTTATTTAGTTTTTCACAGAGACAGGGTGTCTCTGAGAACTAATCCAAGTTTCTCCTGAAGGTGGTGTCCGAACTTCCTGAATCAGGACATCAATATTCCTGTTTATTACCCGGAGTATTCGAACTGGGGGAGGCACTTCTCCATACTCTAGATGTTCACAGGGTGCTCAGGTATTATGTAGACTGTACCCATCAGTATGTAAACCAATCAGTTATTTGTTGCCTTTGCTCCCAGATCCCTAGGAGCACCAGTTACTACAAACAATTATCCAAATGGTTGACTAATTGTATTATGTTCTGTTATGAGAAATACAAACCCTTACTGGGATTGGTGAAGGAACACTCCACCAGGGTGGCCTCCTTTGCTGCCTTAAGAAATGTCTTGGCAGCTGACATTTGTTCTGTGGCAACTTTGAACTCAGTGCACACCTTCATGAAGCACTACAGTTTGGACATAGCCTCTAGGAGGAGAGTGGGATTTGGCCTATCTGTTCTGCAAGGCCTCCTTCATGAGGCTCCGATGAGCTTCCTACCTCCCTCCTGCAAGTTTACCTTTTGCACTGCTTGGGACTCAGTCCTTATAGTGTAGCCTGCTGCAAGAGCTCCAACTCAAAGTAAGATAGTACAGTTACGTAAGAACTTAACATAACAGTAGATCTTGACAAGAACTCTTGCAGCAGGCACTGCTTTACCTCCTCCTTCCCCTGGTACTGTCTTTTCCTTGTTGGGAACCTTTGGAACCTCCTCGGTTCTCCTTTTATCCATCTGCTGGGTCTCCAGCAGGAGAATTGAGGTGGGTCTGGGAACCACCCTTTATACCATCGGGCGGATGGTAGAGCGGGCTGATAGTCAGAGGCAGTACCCGCTGGGTACTGCTAGCTAGATTTTTACGTGTGGTCCTAGTGCCTGGTGGCATAGTCCTTATGGAGTAGCCTGCTGCAAGAACTCTTTTCAAGATCTACTATTCGCTAAGTTCTTACGCATTGTACTTTTCTCCCCTTCTCCTGTTTTCCTGAGCCCAATCCTGGCCCTTTATATTCCTCTTTCCATTTATATACTGGAAGAAGGCTTTATTGTCCACATTTCCTTTGGTATCCTAGCTTCCAGTCCCTCGGTTTTGTTAGTTGTAGTCTTGTAGTTCATCGGTGCTGCTCTGTACTCCTCTGTTCTGGAGGTAGCCTGTCTCTTTGTAATGGTCATATACCATCTTGTTCTTTATGATCAGTTTCCTTAACTTCCTGTTGAGCCATGGAGCCACTTTTGCCTTATTGCTTACAGGATTACAGACCTCTGAAGCTGCTTTGAGCACCTTCTTCAATAAACCCTGTGTGTGCTCTGCATTACCAGCCTCCTGCAGCTGCTCTGCACCCTTGGAGACCAGGTCCTTCATATTGACAGATTCTGCCTTAGTGAAGTTCTGGGTCTTGGAGGCTTTCACCTGGATAGTTTTCATTGCAACCTGGGAGAAAGTTACCCGTCATGGTCATTGCCATCCTCTGGTTCCTTTATGTTGCCACTGGAGATGATCTGATCCCCATTGTTGTGAAAAAGGCCCAGGGTGACCCCAGACCTAGTTCACTATTAAGACATGCTGCTCTAAGAAGCAGTCCTTGAAAGTGGACAGGAACTGTTTCTCAGCTCGCCAGTAGCCCTTTCAAGACATCAGTTTATGCCACGGAGATTAATGTCTCTCAGGATCAGCACTGCCTTCAGTTTAACTGCTCTACTAATTTCCCCAACCAGCTAGGCATCCTGCTCCACTCACCTGTTTGGGGGCCTGTAGGATGCCTCTTCTGCCCCACCCTTTCCCTAGCTGGACCCAGATGAACTCTGTGTCACTGTTTGTCTCCCTGATGCCTTCCTTGTCCTCTACAGTGACTCCCTTCCTTGCAAAGCAAGCCACCCTCCCTCTCTTGTCAGGCTTATCCATTCAGAATTAGTCTATGTCCCTCCATCCTAGTGTCACAATTATTTTTGCCCCCACCGGTCTATGTGAGAGCCACCAAGTCCTGGCTTTTGAAGTGCATCAAGGTCTCGACTGAGGTTGCCCATTTTGATGTGTGCTCTTCTTCATGTAGGCTACATGAAATTGAGGATAGTTGCCCCTCCCTGCTTCCTCACCCCCAGGGTCTCGTCCCTTGCACTCCCTTGTTCTGCTATTGCTCCTTTGTCCACTTCCTTTCCCTGATTGTTTTGCTGGCCTGCAACAACCTGTGCACTCTGTCTTATAGTCTAAAAGCTCCCCCACAACTCTATTCTCTCAAGCATATCAGCTGCCCCTTTTGTTTACGGAAGTCTATCCAGTGGTAAAGAATCTACTCTATCATAAAAGGTTTCAATGCTGCAAAACCTAAAACCTTGTTACCCACAACATCATCTTAACCACACAGTGAACTACCTAATAATAGAGCATTGTCTACTCTACCCACTAGTTGGCACTGGTAATATTTCTGAGAATACTACTTTGGAGGTTCTTCTCCTGAGTTTGTCATCTGTTTCCTAACTTTTGCTGCAGGATCCCAAATTGTTATTTCCTTGTCATTTGTACCCACATGGACAGTAACCACTGGTTCCTCTCTCACTTCTGCCAGCAATGTATCAACCCTGTATACAAGATTCACTCAACCTAGTACCTGGCAGGCAACAAACCAGGCAGTTTTCCAGACTGCAGCTGCATGGCTTCCTGTCTGTAAATCTAACAGTTGAGTTCCCAACCACAACAACCGGACTCTTGTCTACACTACACTCCAGCCCTCCCAGTGTAGCATCCATGCTTCCAGTGCTTGAAGGCTTTGTTATCACATATTCTTTCCCTGCCCTCCCTGTCAGGTTTTGCCAAAGATGCAAACCTGCTGGAGTTTATTGGTGATGGAGGATTCCCTACTGTAGGCTCATCACACCCCTGACACTCTCTTACTCCCAGCGTAACCCACTATCTACTACTTTCCTCCTCTACCCTTCTTTCATCTCTTACACTTTCTCCTGCTGTGTGGTCTCCTCCCCAAGTAAACTATCAGAACATCTCTCCCCTTTCCATGATGCCCCACAGCATTGCTTATTACTCCTTCACATGCGTTATGCTCCTTGAGGACAGAAATTAGTCTGCATTGCTCAAAAGTGTACCCTTCCTCCATCTTTTTGAAGAAAGTATATACATTGCAAAGAGAACAACTTTTAGGACACCCAGCCAGTCTTACAACCATTTCCAAATAAATGTTTTAAACATACAGTTATAGTGAGATTAAATTTTCTAAAGGTAAACATAGAGAACACCCAACAGATGAACTCTGTGCCAGATGCAATAACCATAATGTGCCCCAGTTTAAACAACATGTGGCACCAATAGCAGTGCAGATATACAGTACAGATTTTGATCTGCTATAGTAGTCCATGCTTGCTTGTTTACTCAATGCCATCTGTGTTTGCCTGACTTCTAAATTAGGTGCTGAAGTGTCTAATGGCATGTGCTATTTTCATACAATGGTGCTGCTCATGCTTTCTTTTCGGTCCTCTGAGAACCCCTGTTTGCCTTTCTCTTTGCTCCAGCCTCTCCAGTCAACCACTACTTGCTCCTGCTGCCCCAGAAACATCTCTCTGTTTTCCAAATTTTTGATTGCCTCTGGATACCTTGCTGTCTGCTCCAGTCTCTAGTTCACCATTGCTCACTCATCGCCAGAGACATTTTCTCTCTCCAAGCCCTCTGAGTGCCCCTGGCTGCACTGTCTGCTTCAGCTCTCCAGTCTACCCATGCACACTCTAGAAACATGCTCTCTGTTTTCCAAATTTTTGGATTGCCTCTGGATACCTTGCTGTCTGCTCCAGTCTCTAGTTCACCATTGCTCACTCATCGCTTCAGAGACATTTTCTCTCTCAAGCCCTCTGAGTGCCCCTGGCTGCACTGTCTGCTCAGTCTCTCCAGTCTACCCATGCACACTCTAGAAACATGCTCTCTGTTCCTGTCCTCTGTGCCCTTAGCTTCCTTGCTGTCTGCTTCATCTTTCCTGCTGTGATGCATTGAAGAACAATCGAGTACAGTACATGTATCATAGCTACAGTTGCTGGTTATGAAGGTAAGTATGCTTTATTCTCATTTCTTTCTCTGACCCATTTCCTTCTAGGTTGCTAATCCCTCCTTTGAGGTGGATCAGCACTAAGTTCTTACTCTCTTAGATTCTAATTACGATCTCTCATTTGGTGCTTCAGGCAACATTCAGGTGTGTGAGCTCCTGGCTGCCTTGTTCTCTGCTCTAGTCTTTCCTGCCCTAATGCATTGAAGAACAATCACATACCATGGATCCAGCTGCTATAAAGGTGAGTATTCTAGTCACATTTATTTATTCCTCTGTTTGTTTTTTTTCTTTCAAGGTTGTCACTGCCATCTTTCAAGGTGAGTGAGAGATTTTTTTTTTCAAATTCTGACTTGTTCACTTTTTGTACTTTAGGCAACATTCCGCTTTGGCTGTCCCTGGACATCTTGCATGGCACTTCAATCTATCCAGTCAAATAATTTCCACTCCTGATGGCAGATGATTCCAGAGGAATGCGTTTTCTCCCCAAGTCTTCTGTTTGCCACTGGCTTTATTACCTGCACATCAGTCTCCAAGTCTTCTCCTGATTAATCCTGCTGAATCCAGAACCATGCTGGAAAGCCCTTTGATTGCCCCATGATGGCTTCCTTTCTGCTACGGTCTCTTCTGTCCACCACTGCTCACTACTGCCTCAAGTGATGAAAATAATAGCCACTTACCGTGGATCGGGCTGACACTATCTGCTGATCAGTGATTCCTGGATGGTCCCCAGAGTTTGGAGTCTGCATTGGTAGCCTACTCAGTGCGCAGTGTTTTCTTTCACTATGCTTTAAAGCACATTTGCAATTTAAAATATACTGTTGATTATTTTATTTTTACTGTTAGCATATTGTTGCAGTAGTTGTGTTCCTCAGACTTACTGTGAGGTTGTGACAACATGCTTTTATCATTGCTGTTCCTTTGCCACTCTCCACATTAATTTGATGATGCCATTCTAGTTCTTAGTCTTTATTTTACAACAGTCCTTTATGAAGTATTTTCTATTAGTAGCAGGGTAATTTTTATGCTTCTTCCCTGCATCACTCCACATCCCACTTCTTCGTGTACTCATCTCCCTCACTGCCCACCAGATTCACATTTCACTGCCAGTTGCCAACTGCAGACTTCCTGGACCACAGCCTCGCTCCCTGTTGGGGTTCCCTCCTCCAATAAAAGAATGAAGAGGAGGGAGGGGAGGAAGTACCTTGAGTCATCCAGGGACATTTGGCTGGTGTGTGTGGCACTGGTGTGCTATGGGGACAGACAGTGTGGGAGGAACAGGGTACCCATCATCCAGCATGCGAGCCACATGAACTTTTTTTCTTTTATGTTCTTTTCTGTGTCTTTCTCCCTACCTCAATCCATGGTATCATACACCATGTTGATGTACTGGGGTGGAGCCAGCCAGCGTTGGTCACCCACACCAACCAAGGCTCCACTCCACCACCATCTGTTGTGCTATAAGTGGTGTGGACTCACACCTTCCCTGAGGGAAGAATGTCCACATGGACACTCATTAGCACCCTCCTGCTGCTCATCACTTGATATCCTGGGGTCAGTGATTCATTTTTATGTACCAATACCAGGGTGTTTCATTTACCTGTTTTAGCAGGAGGAGAACTGTTGTGAGCTCAAAATGACATGCTGTTTCCCACAGAATGTTCTTGCTCTGAGAACTCAAGGCAGGGATAGCAGTAACCAAAACAATTTAGAGTCCCACATCAGCATTTTGGAATAGGAATATGGCTGGCTCCATGGCACCATGTGGTAGGGCACCCACTCTGCATGCTGGCAACTTGACTCATGCCCCAAGCCAGGAGAACTGGAGTGCAGTCTGGCAGGGATGGTGACAGAGCATCTGCAAGCAAGGACACTCTCCTCTTGGGGAAGCTGAAGTGCTGCATCCCTCAGAATGCAGCTCCTGATGGTGGCATGGTGGGTGCCATGGGAGGGAGAGATACTTAGAATACCTGCAGGGATGTTGGAGGACCTGGGGATTTAAGAGACTATGGGCCCAATTTCAGTTATGGCACAAGTCACGCCATAGGTGACTTGCGCCAATGCTGAGATGTCGGGACCCTGCACCCGATTCTCTCATCAGGGTCACCATGGCTATGATCACACATGACCTTGCAGCACCCAAGTGGTGCGCCCAAACAGAGAGTGCACCTGAACAGGGTCCTGCAAGCCTGCAGTAATGCCCATGAGCAGGGCGCAGGTGCCCCTCCCAGCCCCGATCACCAACACAGCATCGACAGTAAGTCCCGTGGGCTATGCCCCTGCCCCAGCCCTGAACCCCACAAGGTAAAAAGATAGCTCCCCAAGCTCTGATCCATGCAAATGTACCATATTAGCTCCCCACCCAGTCCCAATCCCCAGTAATATGAATAAGTAGCCATCCGCCTCCACTGATACCCAATCCTCAAATAAAGTATATTTATCAGTACAGTGAAACATATGGCCAGTGTCCCAGAGTAACCCTGGTGGCCTAGTGGACCCACCCTCCACCGGCAGTGTTGTACCACCCCACACCCAGCCAACGACTGGCATAGCCCACCTCTCGCCACTGTGGCCGCCACCGACTGAGCTCTGTATGAGCACGCATTATTTATAGGCACTATTTTGGGGCATGGGGGCTAATTGTGTTATTTCTGGGGATCAGGGCTGGAGGGAGGCTACATGGTCTGAGACAAAGTTGGGGCGTGCAACACAACCTCGGTAGGCGGCAAAGACATACACCAGCTTATAGCTGGTGTAACTGTACTTTGTCAGATGTCCTCTGAGGTTGCTTCAAAATAGCAATTTGGGATTGTGGCAGCCGCCTTTTGAAAATAGGGGCGCAGATACTGCCATAAATCCCTCCCTCACATCAGGTCACTGCCGGGTCTATGGTGCACTGTTGGTGCAAGTCCACTTTGCTGCAAGCAGCATGCATGTTGTCACAGGCTGCCTTTTGGAATACCACATGGCACATCTATTGGCGCAAGGTGCTATTGCCACCTCATATTGGATGCAAGTCACCTTGCGCTATTTGCAAGGCTTTCTGAATTGGGCCCAATGAGTCACAGCAGGAGGCAAGGTTGATAGGTACTGGGGCTGGAGTTCACAGGAGTGGGGTATCTGAGGGGGTCCAGGAAGGAGGCAGAAATAATATTTTGTTATAAATACACCTCAGCAGTGAAAATGGAACAAAGTAAATGTTATATTTTCTTTGCTTTTAAGAAAGCATCAGATGAGTAACTCAGGCTGTACTGCTTTTCTCTCTCTTCTCTAGTATTGCTCTAGTCCACCATCACCCACTCCTTCCCTGATCTGATGAGAACAGCTATTTATAACCTATATCATGTAAAGGGATAATGTTGGTTGCTCTAAAGCAACATTCAGCCCAATGCTTTGTCCATTCCTTTCTTTTCTCTAGTTCACTGTGTGAAGTATGTTCCTCTTCCAACCTTATACTGGTGACTGAGGAGGGGACGTGATAATTTTTGCCTTTACTTATGGCCTGCTGATGACCTGCTGTAATGTATACTACAAATTTGGATTGATTTTCAAGCCTTTGACATTTTACTGTGCCTACCTAACTTGGTGCCACTATCCGTTACTACCCAGATACAAAGGTATAACTAGCAGATATTTTGATTACTTGTGGAGCTGATAATGAGTATCTGTACAACTGTAATGTTAGTTATAAAATGAGAGAGCAAATCCTGTGTTCTGATTGTTTTTACCTGTGCATCAAATCTGTACGGTGCACAGGTAAAAACAAGTCCTAAAAACAAGGACTGCATCAGTAAAACAATAAATCATAGTGCCATTAAAACTCTTATGTTTTCAAATTTTGGCCATTTTTTTCATCTGCTACTGAGTACAGTACTTGTCTGCTCCCCGCTGTCTGTGGTGCCCATCACACTCCGCTCATGTTTTAAATGTAAATTTTTAATAACTAGCCTAAAGTTACTCAGAGATAAAAAAACTGTTGCTCGCTAAGCTCCATTCACATGGTACACTGTGTTGGTGGGGGTGGGGGCAGTACGGTGAATGCTCACTGAAGGAGGAGGAGGCAGTACTTTCTGTACCTCATGCAGTCAGTTCTGCTTTGGTTGTGGCCATCCTGAAGCTGTCCCATGGTTCTAATAAAGAAAAAAAAGTCGCTCAATTTTTTAATTATAGGCTTTCCCAGTCATTGGTTGGGAGGTGAAGAAGTGCAAAATTCTTCCGTATGGATGCTGGCTCAGTTGGGGGTAGTTGAAGAAGTGCACAATTTCTCCGGTGATGGTGTGTGTGTACACACCCCACCTGTGACATCTCTGTGAACCCACCTGCTTCTCCTGCTGCATTCCCCATCCACCTTGATGTGCTGCACTGGTCAGTGTACATTTAAAAACACATGCACATTCGGGAGCTTATATACTCATTCTCTCTCCTGTGGCAAGATAGCAACCATAGCTCCATCCCAGTCATAAAAATAAACTCCACAATACACGAGGGGGGCATGATAGTGCTGGTCATAAATGAAACCACCACTACTGGTGCCAGCTAAGGACAAAGTTTCTACTGTTCAGGCACAATAACATCATCAACTAGTAGATGGAAGGACTATTCTGTCATACATTTGCATAACTAATGTGTTTCTCTGTATGTAAACATAATTTTCCTGATTGTTATGACTATGAAAAAATAGCCCATTTTATAAGCGTAATAAGACACTCTGGGATGTGCATGGAACAGAGATTAACACACTTTCAGGGGCTGAAGGCTTTCAGTCTGTGGCCTCATGCCTTACTATGTCCCTGCGTGCAGTAATATCTGTTCATGCACACCCTGTCAAGTCTTATTGCTTACTTAACAACCTTGGGGTTGAAGCAACAGCTTCTGTTGTAGGTATCTCAGGAATGCAACACTCCTTTTAGCAAAAGAGGGTGATATCTGATCTCCCATCCATCACATTATGAGGCACATGACAGAGCAATCCTGTTTATACTAACCCTACTCTAACAAGACTTCCCATTTGATAAATGGATGACATTTTTAGATTATGATGCAGTTTGACTAGGCTTTGCCTTTATTACACAACTAAAGTTAAGCTTCTATGAGTTTTCTACCCTATGCTCCTTGCTTTTATTGTAATTCATTGTAAATGTTACCCACCACTCTTGTTAAACATGTATCGCTATTCCTGCTCTCCCTCTGACATGTAGCCACTTGTGGGTATCTTAATGTATGTGCCCTGCTGCTGCCTGCTATTATGACTGTTTTACCTTTGTGCCTTGCAATGACCTTGTATTGTTATTGCCTATACCTTGTAATCCTCCCGGGTTGCACCTGAAAATAGGCACTTGACTGTCTAGTGTACTTACCTGGTTAACAAAAGCTACATAAATAAATAAGGGAAAACATTTATGAACACTGCCCATCATAGTTTTAAAGCCAACAAAAGCTGTTTAAATGAGGTGTTGGACTTTCCTGTAGCTGGTAGCTGTCCAACGATATTGATGACTAAATCTGTCTGTATTAATACTATGTTATCATCATTTTTAGAACCTTGTGAGATCACTGAGGGTAAAGCTGTGTTTAACTACTGTAAAGTGTATGGTTTGGGGTAATTGTGCATCAAAATCAAGCAGCTCAATAACCTTGTTGTGCACGCTCTAATACAGTACATTCTACAAACCTTATTGTGCACGCTCTAAAATCAACTACAGCCCTCCCCCACTTCCAGAGGCCACTTTCACTTTCTGAACAGCACTCACTTTCCTGATTGTAATTGTGTTTAACCCACAAAATGACATTTAACCATAGTATTTGACAAACATGCTAGACAGTGAAACGCTTTCCTTTGCTTGCATGCTCCCCATTTCAAATACTTGCTGCACTCTCCTCACAGGCACAGCAGCAATAAACACCCTCAGAAACTACCCTAGCAATTAATGCCAATTCAAAACAGCATTTTACTTTTTTAAACAGAGAGAATTAACCTTCAAAAGTGCCACATGCTGTCCCTCGTCTCCAAATACGCCACTCCATTTACTCAGCTCTGTAATCCAGCCTGCCTGTTGTCCCAGCTTCACCCTTGCTTACTGGCTCATCTCATGGAACCAACCAGTGGCAACGTGCTGCAGTAAACAAATTTATCAGCTACATTACTGTAATTTTCTTCTTTTATTTTTAAAACCATACACTACAAACGAAAACAAAATATGGGTGACAACAGATAATCTCATAGTTTAGTTTGGTTGAGATAACAGCATGGACTGCTTGAGCTTTGCTTTCAAGGTCCATATGCTGTTATCTCAACCCCTCAATGGAAACACAGGCATGTTGTGTATAGTCGACCATACATTATTTCTTATGTTGTTAGGCACAGGTTTCCTCATTGACATTGCAAGGTTCTAAAATGGTGGCAGTGCAGGTGTGGCAGACTTAGTCTTTGATTTCTCTGACTTCTGATAGCTTGAAGTAAGCCCAATAGATTTTATTGGGCTTTCAGACTAGGATGACCACTGTTTATAAATGTTCCTCTTTAAACAATTATCTTTGCAGGTGTTTCAGAGGATTTTAAATAATGTTTTATTTAATGCCACTAATACACTGGCACGATGTACCTGTGGGCTCTGTGAAATGAGTTCAAACAAGAAAGGAACATTTTAATTGTTCCCAAAAATAAAAAGAGTTAGCAGTGGATCTGAGAGCAGTGAGCAAGCTGTTCTGTTGGCTGCTGTGGTCACTAAACTGATCATTAATGATATTAAGGAAGTTAAGGACACGCTCAGAGTGTTTGCAGTGTCAATAGAGGGTAAGGGACAGTTTCTCTTTCTTATTAAAATTAATCAGTTCAATGTTCTCTGCTGTTAGTAGCTGTATGAAATGTATCATACTTTATGAGAAAGTGTTTTGTTGTTTTAATAAAATTTAATAAACAAAGTTTTAAAAAGAATGTCCGATTAGTTCATTATATAAAGTCAAAAGGACAATGGGACATTGTAGGGCCGCTGAGCACAGGAACATCTGAGGGTATGACAGCTGAAGATATCACTGTTGCATAGATACTGAACAAGTACTTTTCTTTGACATTAGACAGGAGGGGAGAGACATGCCTCAAAGGAGGATGTATACACAGATGTAGCAAAGGACAGCTCCTACAATGTCAGGGTTTCTGTCAGAATGCTGGCGCAGCAATTTGGGGGAAATTCTGACATGAACAAGTTTCAGGAAGTGGTACGTGTTATGTATAATGATATCTAAGGAATTGCAGCAGAGTAGGACAGGGCAACCTGGATTCTAGAAACGTCTAGGTGGCACCCACAAATATGCCCCTCCCCATCTTGAGAAGCCTGTACATATTTTCAAATTGAATTTTTCTGATCACTGCAAGGCAAAAGAAAATGAAAACACAGACCCGTACACCAGAATGAAGTGGCATGCTGAGACATGTGCCAACCCATGACCCCAGTTCCCATTTTACAGCTGTCAAGGTAGACCTCCTGCACCACAGTCCATCTCAGTTGCAAGACCAGATAGCATATTCCAGGAAGAAATTTCCAGAAATTACTAAACACAAGGAAGGTGGCAAGAGACAGGATGAGGGCCACGGTCATCCCTTTGTTCCCTGTCCAGTCACCAACCCTATAATTTAGGGTCTGAGTGGCCTACATTCACAGCCAGTGCCAATACTGCCCTGTGCTTGGCTGTCAGGGGAGAGTGAATACTGAATGGCCTATGTACTTGCTCCCTGGGAACTGAGCGCCACCTCAGCGCGACTCCACTTGGCCCGTTAGTCATCCCCAGTCTTCAAGGAGGCATGTGACATACTGTACAGTACAGAACAATTTTTCACCACTAGGCCTGCCTGCTAGTACCTTCATTTAATGAAGAATGGATGTTTTATTTATTCTTTGGTAACTGGTAAGCCTGCTAGGCACAAGTGCCTGTTTTCAGGTGCAACCTGGGACTACTGAGGAGGTTAAATGGCTTGCTCAGAGTCACACAGTATGCCGTTGAGGTTGTGGGAACATGCCCAGGTCTGTTGGGTGTACCAAGCCTATTCAGAGCTCATTACTTTAACCTCTACGCTATACTGCTGGTGCCGATAAGCTGGGAAACTACAGGCCAGTGATGCTGACCTTGATCCAAGGTTGCATATTTGATGGTTACTGTTCTAGATAATCTCTTATGTTGGGATTTACAGTAAATGAAGTAGCAGGCATTTTTACTGTACTTACCAGGGCTTATGATGAAAGTAAAGTGACCTGTGAAAGCTAAGGACTGAGATTCAGTTTTCTCCAACCAGTGTAATACTATCTCAGACAATCTACGGAAACACCTCAGACACTCAGCTAACTCCGTGATCCACAGCATCACATGCAGATGACTGATGACAGAGAACCAGAACAGATAGTTCTCCTCTATCCTTCATCAGGAGATCATTCATGACCTAGATCAAGGCAGTCTCCGTGTGGACGAGAACAGAAACCAGATTGGAGACGCTTTGTAGAAGTTGAATTTCTCCAGGTGTTCCATCAGGTGAATTGCCACCACTTTCTCTATAACCTTCCTATAAAAGAAAGGTTAGAGATAGGTCTTATGGTTGTGAGATCATCTGGATCTAAATTTGACTTCTTGAGAAAGGGCTTCACAATGGCCTTAAGGAGGTCAGGGAAGACATTCTGTTTCAAGGAAGAGTTCACTATCTCAACAAACACATGCATTAGCATTTGTGAGTCCACCTTAACCAAATGGGAGGGGCAGGGTCTAATATACAAGTAGTTTGGTGCATCACTGACAGCACCTGGTAGATTTCTACATAATTAGCTGGCTGAAAGTCACCCACAGCACCCGGAATTCAGTTACCTGAGCCCTCTAAGATGAATGCCACTTTGTGGTCTTACTGTTTCAGTTAAAATCTATTTTCTATTTTTAGTAGCTGGTTGCCTTTGATTGTCCTTGAAACAAAGGTGCTATGTTGGAAACATTTGTTTTCATTCTTCCATCTAATTTTTGTTATGCATTGGTTTTCACACTGACTGCATATACTCAACTGGTACTATTTCTTTAACCTTGGGGTCTACCTAATCAATCTTCAGAGATGATTATATTAAAACTTATTTACATTAAATAAATTCACACTGTAGTGGCTTAGTTAGGAGTCCAAAAAGCTCATGTTATATTATTAACTACATACTTCCTGAAAACAAGTCAAAGCAAATACAGTATCTGCTGAAATTTTGCAATGTATTAACTGAATGAAGTCTGAATAAAAAAATATTTTAGTTGTGCTTGACCTGACATATTTTATATACAGTACTTTCTTGTATATCCTAATTATTCTTGTAGTGGTTTGTGCACATATAAAATCTATTTGATTATTGAGGGTTCAGGCATCACCTCACTGAACAGATTTTATTTATTTTATAACTTATTTATCCAGGTTAGCGAGGTGAGATGCAGCGTCTTGTCTTCAGTGGGGTCCTGTTTCTACTCATATTCTGTAGCTGGGTGGATTAGTGCGTAGAAGTTTAGTGTTTTGTTCAAGATCATGCAGTAAATGTTTGTCTCTGGCTGGGTTAAACCTGTTATCTTTGGTTCTCAATGATTCCAAATGCTCTAACCACTAAACCACACAACCCCCAGTCAGCTGCATTTACTGCAGCTCTTTACACAGAAGTAGGCATCTTCACTTCAAAACTGACATGGAGGAAATATTATCAGAATAGTGGCTAACTGAGTAATTAGCATATTCTTACCTTTATTGAAACAGTTTTAGTACAAATCAATGGTTTCAAGTCCATCATTCATGTACTGAACTCATATCCTGCATTGACACTGCAAGGCAGAACCAGAGGGTCATGCTCAGTAGCAGGCGCCATCCTTCAGATGAAAAGTCTCACCTTTAGGTCAGTAGTTTAAATCTGGCCCAGAGTCAGGTTAGTGGTGGCCAAGAGCCATTAGCATCTGATCATTGTCTGGTGGCCATTGTCAAATGAGTTGTGGTGGTATCAGTTCAATTCTTAGTGGACAAGTGTCCACTGTCCATGTTGTAAAACCACCATCTCAACATCCACTGATTGGCACCCTTGTTAGGAGTCTCACATAAGAAGGCATGGAGTCTGAGCTATTCTGTCACCAGTGGAGATGGTCTCTGCATGACAACAATGAGGCACTTTATCGGGCAGTGTAGGAAGGCTTGCACTGCAGTCCCCTGTGCCGTGGTCTGTTGTGAGGATAAATAGAGGACATTGATTACCAGTGTTGTCAATCTAAAATTGGACACTGCTCATGTACATGGATTCTTAGCCGTGGTTACATGGCAGCAGTGCTCTGGCATCTGCCCTGTTCCTTCCGCTGCGCTTGCTGGTTTGCTGTTTACACAGCTCGACTCGCAGTGCTGCAGGTTGCTTTGAGGAGGGGCTGTAAATTCACAGAGGAATTGAGGGAGACAGCCTTTATCAGAGCGAGCACAGCAAAGTGTCTATACCACCATTAAATGAGCTCACTCCGATACTGATCTCTCACTGGGTTGGATCAAAAACTGATCCAAATGGCACTTAAGGTGCTCTGGAGAGTGTCTACATGGCAGTATTTGCAGTGCATCAACCTCTGAGCATGGGTTGATGTACTGCAAATAGGGTAGTGTAAATGGGGCTTTAAATGCAATGCAAAATAAGACTGTTCGAAAAGAGTAGGGGTAAGGAATTAGCCCCGTGTCCTGTCCAGCACTCACTATCTGGATATAAATAGTTTATAATATGAAGGAAGTGTACATCAGTGTTTAAGGTGCCAAACAGTGAAATAGAAACTCCCAACTCTGATTCCACTATAGACACTATATGCTGTGTGACCTTGAGCAGGTCAAATGGCATCCCTGTGCTTTGTTCCTCACAACTAAGAATGATATTTTGCACATAGCAGTTGGGCTATTGAGTGTGTGATGGTTTTGTTTACCTGCACAGACACAGCTATGACAGTACTGTATCTCACTGCTCCTTGATAAAGTGCCTTGAGATATACGTGGATAAAAGTAATACAGAAAGACAAATGACATCATCTATGATTTTTAGATTCAGACATGGCAAATTTCAGTTTCTTCTTTATCAAAATGTGAATGCATGTTGTGTTTCTCTCAAACTAATTTGGTACCGTATTCTCACCCTTTCTGCCTCTCCTTTGCACTGTGCACCAGGTTCCATAGTTATTCTGTATGTAGTAACTACGTACTGTTGAGGTGTTACACAAACAAACTGCCAAACATGAAAAGAGAACAAGACTCTAAGTGAGCCTAGAAGAACATGTAAAAGTGGTGTGAAAAACAGTATAGGTTGGAGTTACATAGAAACAGAAAATGATGACAGAAAAAGGCCCAGTGGCCCATCCAGTCTGCCCATTCTACCTAACTGCCTTAGGTAGGCCCCAGTGGTCATCCTTTTCTTGACCTCTGCCCTCTAGAATCTTACTACATGGCCATACGCCTGCTAATTCAGAATGACATAGATAGTATTACAGCCTGGATATCACAATGGGAAATGCATTGCACTCTAAATAAGTGCAAAGTGATGCACCTCAGGAAAAAGAACAATAAGCACACCTACATTCCCTGTGGCCTCCCCCCCATCACCAACCACCAATGAACGTGATCTTGGAATAATAATCCCTGATAACTTTGAGCAAACCCAACAAACAACAGAAGCTATTACTGAAGCAAACAGAGTGTTACGGTCAATTAAAAGAAATATTAAATTTAGTAATAAAACAGTCTTTTCCTACTGCATAGAGTTTGCATTAACCCACACCTGGATTTTGCTACTCCAGTATGGTGCCCCTACAAAAGAGAGGTATAAACCAAATAGAAAATATGCAACAGAGAGCAAGCAAGGCCATTGACACCCTAAAAGACAAATCATACCCAATAAGACTAAACAAGTTGAACTTAATGTCATTAGAGCAAAGACGCTTTTAACAATATATAATTTGATAAATGATCCATACCTAATACCAGAACTAAATCTTGAATTCAGATAATTGGATAAGGAAACTAGAAAGCACCCTTACAATTAACAGGATGAAATTTCAGACAAGTAGAAGGAAATATTACTTACAGAGTCTGCCTCCATTTGCCTACAGAGGAGAAAAAAAGTGTGTTTTTTTTTTTTTATGACAACATAGGTGAGGCAAGTTGTGTGAAAGTTGTTTGAAGTGATGTATTCATTATGGATTGAAGGTAATCTGAGATCAGCCACAGTAGCCAGGAGCCATATTATATGAACTGTGTCTGTAGTTTGGAGGAGGGTGATAATTTAATTGTCTGGCCTGGGACCTCAGCTAGTTGATAACTGAAGGTGGGACTGAGCCAGATTTCTGATAGCAGGTTGGTTGTGGCTTGTTATATGAGACTATTTCTCCTGCAGGTGCTGTCTTATGTAGAGTCTGCCTGCATTTGCCACTTGTGTAATATAACTGCTTCAGCCTAGCAGTTCTCCACTGTGGTCCTTGAACTAAAGGGCCACAGCTCAAGGGCGACACACTTGGGATGACAACATGGGGCAGCAGTTGGCAGGAGATGCTACACACCTGGTGTGCCACTCTGACCACACTATATTTTAGCTTTGGGCATATTGAAATTATAAAGGTAATAGGTAAAGTGTAGGCCAAAACATGGACTACGAGCAACAACCTATCTAGGTAGGTGTTCAAACTGCATTATGCCTACCTATCTAGGGATTAAAACAACTTTTCTATGTATGGTGTTCAAGAAGAATACCAAACATTAGTAAGAAAAATTAGAAACACCCTATCAGGTGTAAAGGTGTGTAGGAGGTGGAAGTAAAGGGTAGGCAAAAATAGGAATAGGAGCAACACTCTATCTAGGGTACGTGTACAAGGGCATAAAAACAACAAAAGAGGAAAAACTGGTAACACTCTATCAGGTTTAGGGTACATCAGCATTTCCAAATAGCACAGGGAAGTGTAGGAATTGAAACTGCTGGGAGTGGTGCAGTGCCATGACTGTGGGGCAGCAGTTTTCAGAGGACTTTCTGAAGACTGCTGTGCTGCCCCATCTGCATGCACCCTCTGGGTTGAGGGAGGAAGTTGCTAGACTCCAGGCTAAGTTGACTATTATGTGGGCAACATCTTCCTTACACAGGGCCAACAAGCTGGATAGCTTTACCTCAGAGAGTGCCTAGGAGGAGGAGCAGCTGGACTATGGTGGGCTCTGGAATGGTGGGAGTGGTGGGTCAGAGGTGCATTTCTCTACTGGTGCCACTACCTAATTCCTATGCCTTCTTGTGGGTGGAACTGCCAGGGGGCACCCATGGTAAGGAACAGAGGAGGATGTGGGGGTCCTCTGTAGCAGAGACCCCAAGGAGGGTGGTAGAGAACCCCAGAGGAGGAGAAAGCAGCTTCTGTTAGGGGACTCAGTTGTGAGGAGGGTAGACCTGGGAAATGGAAATGGAGGAGAGAGGGAAGTTATGTGCCTATGTGGCACTGTGGACTGAAGGGATTTGAAGTGGAGCCAGAGGATCACTAATATAGCAGGAAGGAGGCAGAGCTTGATGTCATTGTCCACCTGGGAACTATTGACCTTGCTAGGGACAGAGCTGGGATAGTGCAGGAGAGTTTATATAACTGGGGAGAGGTCTTAGGTATCACATTCAGTGGCTTTAGAGCTGCTGCCTGCCTATGATGGGGGAGGAGAAGAATCACAGACAAGGTTCTTCAACTCATGGTTGAAGAAATGGTGCAGAGAGGAGGGGTTCAGCTACATTGGGGACTTGGGTTCAGCCTGGAGGAAAAGGGCTTTACAGGGGTGATAGCCTGCATCCATCTGGGGGAATCACAGTCATCAGTGGGTGGTTCAAATATTACCTTGATGAACATTTAAACTAGCTGAGGGTGGTGGTGGTGAAGAAAATGGAAACGGTAAATGCTTCCATAGGCTAAACTAAGAAGCAGAGAGAACCTGAGGAGAGAGAGAAGCATGTCAGGGTACAAATTAATAAAGGAAGCAGGGTAGTACATAAGAAGGGGAATGAAAATGGGAACAATAAAACAATAGAGAAGAAGGAAGGAAGGCAAAAGGAAGAAAGAGGAAAATAATCAAAGTGGTAACAAGATCTGGAAGGCCATATGTGCAAGTGCTAGATGTCTAGGAAGTAAGATTCCAGACCTAGTGGCCATAATGGCAGAGGCCGACCTGGATATTGTGACCATTATCGACTCATGGTGCACTGAAAATCATGACTGAGGCATGGCCATACCAGACTATACTCTGTTCAGGAAGGACAGGTGGGAAGAAAAGGAGGGTTGTGGTGCTTTATGTGAAGCAAAGCTTGAAGCTTACAGAGATACAGGGAGGAGAGGTACTGTGGGTTATCCTGGAGAAGGGTAATGGAGCCACTATTCACACTGGTGTGATCTACAGACCTCCAGCATAGAGAGAGGAGTTAGATAAGGTGCTAGTGGAAGTCACTGGCAAGACGGCAAAAAATGGGGAGGTGCTGCTAATGGAGGAGCAATCTACTGCAAGTATATTGGAGCCATCCAGCTGCAGGCTTATCTAGAATAAGGGACATCCTGGACTCCTGCAGGATGTTCCTCAGACTACTAGCCAGTGAACCCACTTGTTATGGGGTAAAACTGGACCTGGTAATCTCTAACAGGAACAGTGTTGCAGATGTCAAGGTGGTAGGCCATCTAGGAATCAGTGATCACCATACAGTGTGGTTGAATATAAGGAAGACTGTGGAATCGAACCACACAAGGCGAAGGTCCTGGACTTCAGGAGGCAGATTTTATAAAGGTGGATGAATGCCTGAGGGAAAATTTGGCATGGGGGTTGACCTGGGCGGGTGGAGAAACAGGGCAAAGCTTAAAGGGGCATAGTGAACAAACCTCTGCATCAAACAAGTGAGTTAAACTAAGAGGAAAAAGAGACCACTATGGTTCTCAAGGGGTGACTGAAAAGGTAAAGGCTGAAAGGGTGGCATCTCAAGAGATATAAGGAGATGCAGAGGGAAGAGGATAGGGAGACATATCAGGAGAAACAGAGGGAACAAGGAAAGTGTTGAGGAGTGCGAGCCACACTCTGAAGACAGAATAGCCAGGAAGTAATGAAAAGGACAAGGCATTTTTAGATACAGTATGTAAGTGCAAAGAAGAAAACCAGGGAGGGATGATAAGGTTGAAAAGGGAATGAGGGGGTAATGCAGAGGGGACAAGGAAAGGCAGACATCTGAACAAATTCTTTTGTTCAGTTTTCACAGTGGAAGGAGGACAGGGCCACAAAAAGTAACAGGAGCTCTGAAGGAGGAGTTGGACACTATTTCTTTTTCAGACGAGAGAGTCCTAAAGAGACTCACTAATCTGAAAGTGGACAAAGCAATGGGACCAGAGGAGGTACATCCTAGGGTATTAAGGGAGGTACTGGCTCCACCTCTGACTGTCCTGTGTAACAGTTCACTGGAACAGAAGTGATTCCAGAGGACTGGAGGAGGGCAATGTAGTCCCTTTCACCAAGTGATAGCAGGGAGGAAATTGACAAATATAGACCAGTCAGCCTGACATCGGTGAACTTCAAAAATGGTAGCACTCTGAAGAATGAACAACAAGCAGTCTCTGGTATAATTCAAAATATTTATTGGACTAGTAGCAAATGTCAGCTAGCCAGTCACCTCAAGTGAATAAGTCCTCACCCAGCATTTCATCTCCAAGACAGAGACTTCGCAGGGTCTGACATTGGTGGTATGGAACTTATTGGAATTACTGTTGCAGGGCAGGATAGCAGAATATCTTGAATCTAATGGGTTACAAGACCTCAGACTGCATGGATTCACAGGTGGAGGTCATGTCAAACAAATCTGATAGATTTCTTTCATTGTGTGACCAAAGAATTAGATTAGGTGGAGCAGTGGATGTGGCCTACCTAGATTTCAGTAAAGCATTCAACACCATTACACATAGGAGACTATTACAAGCGGGTAGCTTAGGAGTGGGTCTAAAGGTGGTAAACTGGGTAAAACATTGGTTATGATATAGAGGACAGAGGGTGGTGGTAAACGGAGTGCACTCTGAGGAGGAGAGGCTGACCAGAGGGTGCCTCAGGGATCAGTGGTGGGACCAGTCCTCTTTAATGTCTTTATAAGTGACATTGTAAAGGAGCTGAAAGGGAAGGTCTGCTTCTTTGCAGATGTCACCAAAATCTGCAATAGGGTGGACACTCCAGGAAGTGGAAAGGATAAGCAGAGACCTGAGAAAACTAGAGGAGTAGTCAAGGGTATGCAGCTGGGGTTCAATGTAAAAATGCACCTGGGCCACAGAAACCCAGGGGCAGAGTACAAAATAGGGGAGTTTATTGACCACCACCAAACAGAGAGAGACTTGGGTAATAATCTCGATGACCTAAAGGTGACCAGGCAGCATAGCAAAGTTGTTGGGAGGGCTAGTGGGATGCTGGGGCACATAGGAAGAGGTATCACCAGCAGAAAGATGGAGGTGGTGTTGCCTCTGTATAGATCTTTGGTAAGACCACCTAGACTACTATGTACAGTTATGGAGGCTACATCTCCGGAAGGACATAGATAAAGTGGAAGCAGTCCAGAGGAGGGCAGCTTAAATGGTGTGGGGTCTGCATCAAAAGCCCTATAAGAAGGGATTAAAGGAACTCAATATGTACACTATGGAAGGCAGGAGGAGGTGGGATATGATAGAGACCTTTAAATACCTAAAAGATTAGATAAAGTACAGGAGGAAAGTATTTAAAAAAGAGTACATGAACAAGAGGTCATAGTATGAAGTTGGAGGGTGGTAGATTCAGGAGAGATGTGGAAGTACTTTAACAGAAAGAGGTAGATTCCTGAAAAGCCTACCAGCTGATGTGTGGGGCGAAACAGTGGAGGGGTTCAAGAATGCATGGGATAGGCCTAAGGGACACTTAGTGGAAAGGAATTGGGGAGAGAGAGAGAGAAAGAATTGTAGATCAGGTAGGGTCAATGTACTTACTGTAAGTTGAGAAAATGGGCAGACTAGTTGGGATAAGCGGTCGTTATCTGCTGGTAAATTCTGTGATCTTATTCAGGGGTATCTCAGTCATCTGATCACACCTTAGGAACTTCGCCAGTGAAACAGGATCCACAAAGAAGATTTTTCAGCAGTACAGCTGGGGCCACCAATGCCGATGTCATCAACACTATTAAGGCGTGAGCGTCCCCACTCCCTCCTCAGTTCTTTCCCACCATTGACTTGTTCGCAAGGGTTTCTGTGGAAGCTCCAAAGCAGTTTTGCACCAATTTTGCCTATGACTTTTTCAACCTAATACTTTAGAATCTCTTTTTCAACAGAGATTCCTTTTTGTTTATGTCAAGAGTTAATCCTTCGACCTCTTTCTTCCATCACTGCCGCTGCAGAAAGAAGATTGCCTCCACAGACAAACACTTTCTTTGTGACTGCTGTCTTGGGCCTGACCACGGTCTCCGACTGTGAGCTCTGCCAGAAGTTTAATCAAAGAACCCCAGGTGATGCAAGAAGGCTCTTAAAATTTCCTTATGGATCAACAGGTAGCCAATTCTGGGCAGGTGTCCTCGGGTCCCAGCCTCCCAGTCACTGGCAGGGTCATCAAGCTCCTAGGTTACTAAGCCCCGAGACAAGTCTCTGGGGAAAAGTCACAAAAGTCCGAGATTGGGACCGCTTCCCCGGTGGCGTCCGCCCCATGACCTCGCCTTCCTCAACCAGGAGTTCTGTGTCGGCTTAGACTGCACCAATACATAAATCTACTGTCCAGATCTTTTGTGCCTACAAGACCCATACTGACAGTGCCTCTGTCCGATATTCAGGGCGGCTGGTCTTCACCTCCAGGTTGTCAGCCTTTTCATCGACATCCCTTCCATCAAGGCCTGATCCTTGCCCGCCCTCGGCTACAGGTTCTTTGGGTTCTCAGGGCCCATCTGGCAGGTTGTCACCCCTGCACCATCAACACCTCCCCTGTCAACACAGTCCTTGACTGTCATCGACCTCAATGAAATTTTGACTAAATTCATCTCGGTGATTGTCCACCGTTAGACGATACAGGCCTTCATCACCTGCACTGTTGATGGCAGCATCATCATTGATCCCTCCTTGTCAGCCTCTGATCTCCCCGCCCGAGGTCCAGTACCATCCTGACCTTATTCTTCCTGATGAGGAAGGGAGGATGAAGAACCCCTAACTCCAGACAGATCCACAGCTTCTTCAGTCGGTTAGAACTCTGTCAAGCAGACTCCTAGGTCTCCTCCAGAGGACCCTACCTTCTTCAATATTATGAAGCAGGTATCCTCAGCCATGGGTTTCATACTGAGGAGGATTATGCTACCAGGAAAGATCTGAGGATTTTCTGGAGATCCTAGAGTCTCCTCCTAAGATCATTCCTCCCATTTTGCCTGCTCCAAGCAATGCTACTACTGCAGCTTGGCACAGGCCTGACATGGTGCCAGCTATGCCCTGCAGGGAAGATAAACTCTACCATGCCACTCAGGGTTTCCACATTATGCTGCCTAGTCTGAAACAGATTCAGTGGTCATAAAGGCAGCTCATGACAGGTCTAAGGTGCCCAAGCACCTTAGTTCCATCCCCAGACAAAGAGTCACACAGAATTGATCTTTGGGGCTAGAGGGTATATGCCTCTTCCACCCTGGGGTTGTGGATTGCCAGTTACCTGTCTCATATGGTAAAGTACAAGAATACCAACTGGAAGAAGGGAAGGCTGCTGCCCAGGCCCTTCCTGAAGGTACCCAGAAACAGGAGGTTCTAAATGCTTGCAGATCACTGAGGATGTTACAAAGCACCCCTACAGGCCCTCAATGATATCTCAGATACTATTACCAGGGCTGCCACTGGTATCTGCCTCCATAGGCACTCCTTGCTGAGGGTCTCTGGCTTCACTGTGGATGTCTAGCAGAAGGTGCTTAATGCCCCCTTCAATGGCTCCAAGCTCTTTAAGCCAGATGTCCAGGATATCATTAATGATTTGCAGGCATCTGGCAGGTCTGTCCACCGCTTTGTCACACTCAACCTGGAGAGCAGACAGCACTCTCCTTTGTAAGGTGTCCAATAGGCCAGGAGCAGCCTCTCAGCCCTAAGGCTAACGCAGAGCCTTTGAAGCCTTGCCCACCCCTTCCAATGCTGGAACTGCAGCCAAGCATCCCAGAGCTGATGGACCAGCCCAGCGGCTGATCCACCTCCACTTGACTCCATGCCAGACTCCCTTTTCAGTCCCTGACCAAGAGGTGGTGGTTGGAATTCGTTCCTCCTCCATCTCAATCAATGGAGAACCATAACATTGGATGCCTGGATTCTTCAAATCATAGAAAAGGTCACACTCTGGAGCTCACAGAGCAACCCACAGAGACTCCTCTCTGCCCTTCCAGCTACCCCCAGACCATCTGTCTGTTCTCCGGGAGGAGGTACAGTCCCTTCTGCACAAACAGGCCATCAAGCTAGTACCTAGGTACCAGAGAAACAGGTTTTTTATTTCAGGTTCTTCCTGGTCCCCAAAAGACCGGAGATCTGAGGCCCATCTTAGACCTAAATGACCTCAATCTGTATGTCCAGTACAAAAGTTCTGAATAGTAACTTGCCAGGTCTGATGTCCTTCTCAAGAATGGTGACTGGCTGTTCTCTGGACATGCAGGGTGCTTACCTGCACATCTCGGTGTTTCCTCCTCACAGGAGATTCTCTGGTTTCTTTTCCAGGGTGAGTATTACCAGTTCAAAGTGCTGCCTCTGGCTTTTCTTCTGGACTGCATGGTCTTTACTAGTGCTTAGCAGCAGTGGCTGCAGCCCTCAGAAGGGAGGGAATGTATGTTTTCCCTTATCTGGACAATTGGCTCCTAAAGTCCCCATCCAGAGAACAGCTCCAGGGGACTCTAGAGAGAACTCTTCAGTTGTTCCTTTCCTGGGCATTACCGTCCAACCTGCCCAAGTTGGTCCTGGTTTCATCCCAAAGGCTGCAATACATTGGGGCAGTTCAAGACTTGGCTCAGGGAAGGCTTTCCTGCCTCAGTAGGTGGCCCAGAGCCATTATATTCCTGCCAGGGTGTACCTGAGGCTGTTGGGTCTCATAGCGGCTGCCATTCCCACTGTTCCACTGACCAGGCTCCACATGTGTATCCTCCAGTGCACTCTCCGAGTACAATGGGACCAGCACACAGACAAATTAGATCAGTTAGTGCTGGTCTTCTTCTGAGTCTGCAAAGTGTCCAGTGGTGAATGGACCCTTGAACCTGGTACAAGGAGTTCCATTCCAGATCTCTCCAAAGTAAATCCTCACAATGGATGCCTTCAGTTTGGGCTAGCTCATTTGGGTCCTTTTCAAACACAGTGTGCTCTTGGTCCCAGATCAAAACCTTCCTGCATATCAGTGTCCTGGAGATGTGGGCAGTTATGTATGCCATTCAGGCATTTCAGAACTATCTTCTTCTGGATCAGTTGCTGAATCAGTCAGATAATCTCAGTGTAGTGTACTACAACAACAAGCAGGAATGCATTTGTACCCCTATGCAGGGAGGCCATGAGAGTGTGGTCTTGGGCATTAGACCACAGCCTGACCCCTCAGCGATCATGTCCCCGAGTGCTATGCACCTGGTGGACAGCCTCAGTCAGACTCGGTCCAGCATGCATGAGTGAGCTTCATCTGTTGCAGAAGATCCATTTAACAGATGGGGTCACCCAGAGTTGGACCTTTGCATCCCACTTAATGCAAAACTGCCCACTTTTTGCTCGCCCATCCAGGGCCTGGAGTTTTCTGCAAGAAGCATTGTCCCTCTCCTTAAGTAGGAAGTTTCTTTATGCCTTCCTCTGTTTCCTCTCATTCAGAAGGTGCTCATCAAACTGCAGATGGAGGGGCCAGCATGATCCTGCTATCCCCTTCTGGACTCACCAGATATGGTTTCTTCTACTAGAGCAGCTGGCAGAGGAACCTCCAGTCCCCCTTCCCTCTGCCGAACCTGCTGACCCAGGCTCAGGGAGCCTGATCCATCCCAACCTCAGGTCCCTCCATCTGCATGTTTGGCTCTTGAGGATGTAGCCATCACTAGATTTGGGGTTTCCATAGAGTAGCGGATGTCCTAGTGGCTACCAGGAAGCCTTCCACTTGAACCACTTATGCCACGAAGTGGAAGCAGTTTGCCATATGGGCTACAAGCAAAATCTGGATTCTTTCACCTGTTCGGTGAGCCAGATCCTGGACTTCCTCATCTCTCTGTCTGACTGGGTCTCCAGTACTCCTCCCTCAAGGTGTACTGTTTGGCTGTCTTGGCTTTTCATGAGTCTGTGGGTGACCATACCATAGCTCAGCTGGATGTTTCCATACCTTTTAGGGGCATCCTGCCTTTAAAACCCCAATTTGTTCTCCTGTCCCAGCTTGGGTCTGAATTTTGTTTTGAGAAGTTGACCTTGTCTCCTTTGAGCCAGCCGATCTTGTGAGCTATGCTTTCTTTCCTGGAAAGCATTATTTTAATTGCTATTGCTTCTGCTCAAGAATTTCAGAGCTTCAGTCCCTCTGATGTGAGGAGCTTTATTTGATTTTTCACAAAGACAGGGTGTTTTTGCTCATGAATCTCAAGTTTCATCCTAAGGTGGAGTCTGAGTTTACACTGAACCAATCTATCCACCTTCCTGTTTGTTTTCCAGAGCATGCCAATCCAGGGAAACGCTGCTCCATACGTTAGATGTGCAAAGAACTTTGAAATATTATCTGCTTTGGACCAAGGAGTTCAGAAAGTCGAAGCAGTTGTTTGTTTCTTTTGCCCAGGTAGAGAGGGTGTTCAGATTTCTAAACAATGTTTATCTAAATGGTTGGCTAATTGCATTGTGTCCTGCTACAAGTATGGAGAAGAGTTGCCTGAAATGGCAAAGCTCATTCCACAAGAGGCATGGCTACCTCTGTGGCTTGCTTTTTGTGGGGTCTCAGCCACTGGCATTTGTGCGGTTGCCACCTGGAGTACCAACCATACTTTTACCAAGCACTATGGTCTGACATTGCCTGTAGACCCTTGCAGGATTTGGCAGGGCTGTGCTGCAGGGTTTCCTGTCTTAAGCTTAAGGTTGGCCTTCCTCCCAGACTGTCTGTTTGCACCTGTAACTGCTTGGGACTCATTCCCACAGTGTGACCTGATGACTGAGATACCCCAAAGAAAACAGAACAGTTATGTAAGAACTTACCGTAATAGTGGACCTTCAAGGGATCTCAGTCATCAGGTCTGTCCTTCCTCCCACCATCCCCATTTGGGGCTCTTTACTGGAACTGGCTGTTTGGTATATCCAGTCTCTCTCTCTCTCTCTCTCTGCCCCTGGCTAGAGCTATGCTCCTTTGTCTCCGGGAAAGTACTGAGGAGGAAAGGGACCACTCACGCCTTTATAGGGTTGATGACATCAGCGGATGACGCTGATGCAACCCAGTTGTACTACTGAAAATCTTCGTGAAGTTTCTACAGTGTGACCTGATGACTGAGATCCCTTGAAGATCTACTGTTACAGTAAGTTCTTACATAACTGTTATTTCATATTTCTATGTTTCTCACGGTACATTATAAATCCATGGAACTCCTTACCACCAGACATAATAATAAGCAATGATAAAACAGAATTTAAAAATAAATTGGACAGATTCCTAACACATGATGAAACACATACATACTGTAACTAATAAGTGGAGCATTATGGGCAAACAGCCTATCCGCTACTAACGGATCCTAGTATGGCTCCTAATATGCCTGTCCCACCCTCCCTTGAAACTTTCCATTGTTTTGTCCATCAGCACTTCCTTAGCAAGTGTGTTCCATTGATCAACCTTGTCGCTCACTGAAAAGCTTATGGACATATGTCTTGAATATCTCCCCCACACTAGTTTCAATGAATTCTTCCACATTCCAGTTTTCGTATTTAAGATGAATATGTCTTTGCAAGTAGTCCTGTTTACCTCCACGCAGGTATTTGTGTGTTTCTATCATGATGCCTCCTTCCTTCTAGTCTCCAGGATGTACATGTTGAGGTATTGCAATCTGTCCTTATATGTCTTTTCTTCCATATCCTGGACCATTTTGGTCTTTCATCATGGTATCATCCAGCCTCTCTAGTCCTTATACAAGTGTGGACTCCAGACTCTGGCATAGTACCTGGTGCAGGTGCACCAGTGATCTGTATAATGGAAGGATCACTTCCAGCTTCTACTGCATAGTCGCCTCTATGCACCCTAGCATCCTGTTAGTCTTCCCACCCTCTTGCTGCACTGAACTGTGGTTTCAGATGCTCTGATATTATTACCCCAGATCTTTTTCTCTGCTGTGCTCTCTAATACAACCCTCTCCCATCTTGTATTGCACTCTTGGGTTGTTCTTCCTTTCATGTCTTCTCATTAAAGCTCAGCTGCCAGATCTTAGACCATTTTTCCAACCTGCCTAGGCCCTCCCTTAGTGCCCTAATGCCCTCCCCAGTGTCTACCTCAGACAGATGTTGGGTGTTATCCAGAAGAAGCAGAGCTTGCCCTGTATGCTCACCCCTTTGTCACATGTGAATATTTTAACTCTTTGGAGACTAGCATTTTCTCATTGAAAATGCATAGTAAACTGAGCACGCTTACCCCCTCTAAAAGTATCTGCTCTGAGCAACAACTGTATTCAATAAACACATACCACTTTGGTAATAAGCACATAAAGTGCATATAATTTTAAAGATAGCAAATCATAGATCACATGGGATTATAGAATATTCCAACCACTTGTCACTGTCAGCCATAACGAGCCTAAAATGGCATTGTGTAAATACATTGCAGTTGAAAACTATGGCTAGCAGACACATTTTGCCACACATAAGTGTGACATGTATATTACCTAACACACAGTGAAAATCATCTGTGATTTACTGACATGTTAGCTACAAAAGCATGTATGGAACACCCATCTCCCATCAGTGCCTGTGTTCAAAATGGGCCAGCTCCCACTATGATGCATTCTGAAGACATACGCAAAGGGACACGGGAAACATTGTGGGTTCTGTGGCACTATCCCAGTGGAATAGACCACATGAACCATACATGTGTTTGAAGCATGTTACATGCCCTATGCACCCAAAAAGTAACTGGTCACAGCACGCCCACAGCCTGATGTAGCGTGGACCTCAGTATGTTGCGCCATTGCGCAGCATTGAAAAACTATGGAACCAGACTTCCCATCACCTCATTAAAAGTACGTAAAAGCATATTACCTCATGCTGAATGACCCTGATCTGTGACCAACTGAGATGTGAGCTACAAAAGCATGTATTGAACTCCCAAATCCCATTAGCACCCTGCATTCAAAACAGGCCAATTCCCCACCATAGCACATTCTGAAGGCATATGCAGAGGGACATGGAAACATTGTGAGCTCTGTGTGGCACTATCCCAGTGGAACAGACTACATCAACCATACATGTTTTTGAAGCATGTTACATGCCCTATGCACCTAAAAAGTAAACTAGTAACAGCATGTCCATGGCCCGATGTAGGTGGACTCCAGTTTGTTGTGCCATTGCACAGCATTGAAAAACTATGGAACCAGATTTCCCATCACCCTATCAAAAGCACATCAAAGCATATTACCTCATGCTGAATGAACCTCATCTGTGAGCAACTGAGATTTGAGTTACAAAAGCACGTGTTGAACTCCCAAATCCCATCAGTGTCCTGCATTCAAAATAGGCCAATCCCCACTATGGCACATTCTGAAGGCATATGCAGAGGGACATGGGGAAACATTGTGGAATCTGTGTGGCACTATCCCAATGGAATACAGCACATGAACCATACATGTTTCTGAAGCATGTTTACATGCTATATGCACCCAAAGAAGTAAAATGGTCACAGCATGTCCACGGCCCAATGTAATGTGGACCACAGTGTGTTGCACCATTGCGCAGCATCAAAAACTATGGAACTAGCTCTTCCATCGCCTATCAAAAGTACATCAAAGCATATTACCTCATGCTGAATTAAACTCATCTGTGATCAACTGACATGTGAGCTACAAAGGCATTTATTGAGCTCTCAAATCCTATGAATGCCCTGCATTCAGAATAGGCCAATCCTCCACCATGGCACATTCTGAAGGCATATGCAGAGGGACACAGGGAAACATTTGGGACCTGTGTGGCACTATCCCAGGAATACAACACATGAACCATACATGTTTTGAAGCGTGTTACATGCCATATTCACTGTAAAAGTTAAACTGGCCTACAGCACGTCCACAGCCCGATGTAGTATGGACCCCAGTGTGTTGCACCACTGTGCAGCATCAAAAACCATGGAACTAGATTTCCATCACCCTATCAAAGGTAATGACAAAGCATATTACATCATGTACAATGAACCTTACTTGTGGTATACTGACCTGAGAGCTACAAAAGCATGTATGGAACATTGGACTCCAATCAGCACCACACTAGTCCAGGACACCGGGAGAGACTGATTGGTCCACCTAACATGCTAGAATTGAATGGGAGACATGGAGGGAAGACCACAGAATATTCCCCAGAGATACCAGTAGTTGACCAAACAGGACGATAGGGAGTACCTGTTGAGATGGATAGATGTGGTGACACAAGGGTGTATAAACTGAAAACAACACAAATAAAAAAAAGACAAATGCAGGCCCTTCTAACAAAGGACAAATAAGAAAGTACCAATCATTTTAGAGGTGTAATCCTCTAATGCATAGGGTGTCCTAAATAGGATTACTATACACTGTTACTGGTAGTTTAACTTTTCCCTCCATCAATGAATACTTTCAGATAATGTAAATTCCACATTATCTCACCAAACCCTCATTTCATACCCCTCATCAGTAGGGAAGGGAAGGGGTTGTTTAACCAGGAGAGGCACGCTAAGCTGAAGCTTGATTCCAGGTGCGATCTGGAAGCACAAGGAAGTTAAGTGACTTGCTCGGGGTCACAAGTATGCAAGTGGGGCTGTGGTATTCAAACCCAGGTCTCCAGATTTGCAGCTCAGAGCCTTAAACCACTGCACCATACTACCTCCAAAATAAATATCTGCTAAGCCACCTTACCAGCTTATTCTTTATTTGCTGTACATACTTACTTCAAGACACTCTACGCCTGTACTGCAGTCCTGCAGAAATAAAGAAATAATGTAGCCTTAGGCTGATTATTCTAACCTGGATATGTAAACACAAATCCATGCCCCAGTATTGCCAGTGCAGTGTCGTGAAACAGATTGTCAGGACTTGCTACCTTGCTGTACTACTATATATCACACACATTTCTACACATAATAATTCTACTAACACCTGGTTCCCAAATATGTGGCATCACCACTAGATGAAGACACCTCCTTTTCACTTGATTTTTTTGGGAGGGTGGGGTTGGAGTACCAAGTTTGTTGTAAAGATGACATTTCTACTGTTTAACTGTCAAGGTTTGCACAGGAACCACAACTATGTTATGGTGCAAAGGAGCCCTTGAATATTGGACTCTGCACGAAACCCAGTTTGCACAAGCAAACACAGGTTAGTGACTGTGCATACTTCTGATTGCAAGGTTATAGTGCAGAAATGTAGCGCCTGACAAGAACTGCTGTAGTAGTAGCAGCACCTTTTGTACAGTAATTTGAATCGTAATTTGTATTCTGTTTGCTCTCTTTTAGGGTATTTTCTCCGCTTTACATGTGTACTGTGCCTCTGCACTTATATCGCTTCAGCAGTGTGGTTATTAACTAAATTCAGCCACCCTATACAGAAATCATGTATTTATAGAAAATATGTATTTGTTAAGAGCAGTATTTCTTTTCTTTTCCTTGGTCGTAACTTCGCTGTGTATGATTTATACAGTTCCATAATATGGCTATACTTAGTTGTCATGAATCATAGAAAAACAAAATTGTTTATACAAATAAAGTTATTAACATAATGTACATGAACCATCACACGATAATAACTGTTGAATAGGATCAGCAAACTGTAAACTCTTCTGAATTATTTAAAACTATTTATAACTATATCAAACTATGTACTGCATTGTAATGGTTGAAGTCACCACAATAAACTTGTATATTGTGTATAAACATGTCTCAGAGGGCAAACAGCAGATGCAGAGCACTAAAATTAAATTATTTGTCCTTGAAACTTTAAATGAGCATTTTAGTTTCAGTCCAACTTGTTCAAAGTATGGTGTTGTCAGTGGCTAGAATCAAACTGTTAACATGCAACAAAGATACATTTTTCAAATAAAGATTGTAGTTCACTTAGTTGTTTTCTGAATACTTAAAAGTCCTTTTTATGCTGTCTGTAACCCTAGTCAAAAATTACAGAAATCGTAGTTACTATCAGTAATATCACTGATAACTGTGACGGTAACACAGAACTCAAATTATCATAATTTTATATTCCTCATTTACCATGGGTGTTCAACGCTTCCGGGTCGTGAGTCACATTTGCATTTCTGAGTAAGATGTGAGCCCCAACAATGTTTTATTTATTTATTGAGATCTTGGATTAACACCTTTGAGCAGAAAGCTCTTTTATAGGTTCCACATCAAGTATGACACAAACAAGAATACAGATATGTTCCATAGATACAGATACAGCAAGAAACAATTGAAAACTGTCCCCAGGCATAAATTCTAACAATAGTTATGCAATCTAAGCATGTACAGGGTGCAGAGTCAAAACAAAGGCTAACATTTCACTAGGTAACGGTAACATAACATGAGAACGCTTGTTTAAAAGAACTGTACAACTAACAACATAGGCAGATAATTGGATTGTGCCTGAGTCAAAGAAAGAAGGAAGGTCTTGTACCAGTAGAGAGGGATGGGGTGGGGGAGGAGGAAAGTGCCAGGAGAGAGAAGGAAGGCAGAGGTGCGGGGTAGAATGGGGATAGATAGAGAGAAAGGGAAGAGTAGCTATGTAGTCGAAGTGGAATAAAGGGGAGTAGGGTGGGGAAAGGAGAGGTGGAGGAGAGTAGAGAGGAAAAGGTGGGTAAGTAGTGAGGTGATGATGAAGATGTATTAAGGCGGGTAGGGAGGAAAGAGGAATGGAATGATGAAGGGGCAAAAAGGGAAGAGGAGGTGGAGGGAGGTAGGAGGGAAAATAATTTAGGCAGTGGTAGAAAGCCCATGAAAGTGTTAAATTGACCAGGGACCAAGAAATGGACATGAAACGTAACATTTTACTAATCAAAATGAGTGCCCACACCATACACAATGTTGTAACCTTTCCATACCCTTGGGAAGTAAGGTCTGCTTTGGCACCCAACAGGCTGCTTATGCATCTGTCATTGTTATACAGAGGCACATGCACCATGCCGGTGCTGAAGCAATTCCTTCATGTCCCTGTTGTCTCCACTTCTCACCCTGTGACCCTTTTAACCAACTATCACTGACCCATACTTGGCAGTGGATTCCCCACCACCACCAATGCTGGCCATTCTAGTATTGCATTGGGTGGTGGTTGAGCCTGACCCACAAGGCATTTGCTGCAGCTGTGTCAATGGTTGTGCGCTGTTGTACACTTGCAGCAATCCCAGGACCTTGGTGCTGGGACCCTGTTTTGCAGAATCTGGCAGGTTTATTACACAGCTATGGATTTCACATCCCTGGAGCAGTCGTGACTTGCGGTGCTCCAATGAATCTTTTGGATTCAGAAAACATGATGCTACAACTGGAAAAAATCTTATTTAAACCAAATGGATCAGAAGTGAGCAAGAAATGGAAAGATGAGAACTGGTAGGGACTTATTTTAATTTGAAAGTAAGCAATTTCAGTACAATAGATGGGTAGCCTGTGACACTGGCTCTTAAATTAGGCGCCATCGAAATGGCGATGTGATGTGGTAAAGCCGAATGGAGAGGGGGAGGGCGACTGGATGTGGTGGGTATGACTGTAGGCGACAGGATATCGCGATACACACACACAGCGTGTGCGGGGGGTGAGCAATAGCAAGCGTGGCCTGGGAGGGGCAGAGGGATGGGGTGGTGCTATGGTTGGCTACTGCTGCGCCATGGTATTAGGGTTACCCCCACTTACAGTGCGTGGGGTTCCCGGTCTGGGTCCAGGCGCTACCGTAGTTTTGTTGTGCCTGGCCTGAAATTTTTTTTTTTGCTTTCGCCCTCGACATGCACCCCCTGGAGTTGAGAATCCTTAAGTAGGGGTGCGGAGGGTGGGGCCCTCGTGTGAGGAGTGTGGGGGAGTAGCACCCACAAAAGCAAAGGACCATGTCACTGTACCGTTCCTCCGTGCCGAGGTTGTCAGTGGGTGAAATTGTTTTCATCGCCTGACGCTAGCGATAACGGTGGTCGCTGCTCGGCACTCGCTATCACATAGAACCCAATAGATGTGTTAGCCAGCCTACTTTCTGTAGTGTAGTAATAACAATGGTCAATGTTACAATAAAATTTTGAAATTGGGCTTTACCAAGTATGTGTTTAGGGATCCAAGATTTAAATATAAATAGAAAAGCTTGAGGTAAGAAAAGCAACTGCGTCAGCATGGCTTTTATTGTTATAATATGAAGAGTAATTTAAGTTGTTGTGGATCCAGGTGCACTCAGGCCCCATGGAGAGGAATTCTGGGAAAGGGAAAAGTTCATACTCTAGGGCCTCTGTGCAGCTTGTGCATATTAGCATGCTGAGCAGTCAGAGCTCCTCTTTAGAGTTGTGCCCTGGGTATTATCCCGCACCCCCACCCTCTCAAGGGCCACGCGCATGCCATTGGTTTCTTTATTACCATTTTAAAGTCTGATTTCTAATGCTTAAGATGGTGAATTCAAACAAATTACGGTCACCACTCAATTAGTAATTCCATTGTTATTGGAGCTGCTGCACTTGTTGGAATTCACCACTAAAACGTTAAAAATTCTGGATTGTATTCTGGAGGGATACATTTTAGGTGGATGCCAGATGAGGCTGATGGGCACCTTTGCCATTGGGTGATGCTAGGATTTACAATGGGTAAATGTGACAGTTGTAAAATCAGATTGCTGCATTTTTGAAACCATTGTATAATCTGGATTAGAAAATGGGTTTGAAAATCTAAGCATTCTGATTGGATGCCAATAATGCAGGGAGGGTACATTAATTAACAGGTAGAGCCCTGTAAAAAAAAAGTACCATGTGTGCAAACCCCATCACTGGTATCATGATGCCAGAATTTTCAAACTCAAGGTGCTACCATTTTTTCCCTCGCTAGCAGACGAGATACCAGTCATTGGGTTGGCTCACCTGGCATTTCTTTTTCTTACAGGCCTGTAACTGACTCTTTAACCTCCATAGATTAACTTAAATTAGAAACATATTTAAAAGGCAAAGGAAGCCATTAGTGATCTTCTGTAACCGCCCATCGGCATTGTGGTGTTTAAAGGCAGTCGCCAGCCTCCACACGTAAAAACCTCTACAAATGAAAACACTGTGGGAGTTGAGTGCCATGCACATGCTGCACAGTGCACCTTGCTCGCACATCGGAGCCACTGGTGCTTTACTCCACCCCCCGCAGTCATTTATAAAGTAACCCTATAATCCCAGCTGTTCCAACAGTTCTTTTTCAGTACCTTAGATGGTAATTGCTGAAGCCACTAAATGATTCAGCTTTGGTCTTATTCGCTTCTGATGGCTAGCCAACATGTCCATGACCTGCGTCATCACGAACAGCATGCCATTTCTAGTCACTGACCACACCAGCTCCTCAGTATGGTCCTGGCTTCCGACTGCTAACTGCAACACTCTCTTCTGATGCTGTCAGTCTCACCCACTACAACAACCCCTCTAAGATAAAAAAAGAGAACCAGGCAGAAAAACCAAAGGGGAACACAAGGAAAAGACATGTGAAGCACATAAACATACACAAACAAGTCTATTCAAACAAAAGCTCCCTACTGGCAGCTGAGGGACTACTTTACAACAAACTAATTTCTATCAATCTATACTCTTTTTAAATAAATTTGTGACATTTTTAAATTATTTATATAAAGAAAATGACGCAAATAGCCCATTACTAAGATGTATAATATACCCTCCAGGGTGGGCCTATGGGCAATACTGGACCTTCCAGGGCTATAGGAAGCCCTCTGCCTGTGTGTCAGGCCTCTATTACACCCCTTATGCTGTCCAGTATTTCCCAATACTGCCCACCATGTTGGGTATTATTGTTTCTTATAACATGGCCCCATATAAGCCAAAGGTGAATGACTCAGGATATACAGTAACTTACATTATGTTATGCTTGGCGCTAGGAGCCACACATGTATTTAAGTGGGTGAACCTGAAATTTACCAGGCACTTTGAATTTTGGGATATGAACTCCCCTTTTATTTTTTATGAAAGTCAAGGACCCCAAACGAAAATCCTACAGAGAGCTCAGGTGCTCATCTCATCTCCCTCCCCTACCCAACAGCAGTGTCTACACCTGCATAATAATTTTCAGATGGCTTAGATTGGACTGAAAAGAGACTGCATCAGTGGAGTTTTAAGCAAGTGGTGTTTTGTATCACCCTTGTTTCACAAAAAGGTCTTGTTCCAGCCAAAAACTGTGTCACATCCCTCTTGCACCTTCTTAGTGTCAAATATCTCAATGCTGCAGGGTGCAAGTGAGTCAGCACATTGTGATGGCTGCCATATCCACTTTCACCAATGTGATGAGATGGTAAATGGGACTGTATGGACGTACCAGGATCACAAAGTGTCATGATAGGGGAATAGACAGAGTGTGGCAACCCACCAGCAGCTTGCAGCATTATGGCACCAGCGTGATAGACATACCACATAGTAACCCCTCACATGCCCAGACAGTGCAGCACTGTATCCATTATTTTCTTCTTGGCCCCCACCAACCGCTTTGGGTTCCTGGCTAATCTGAGCTGTAGTACCCTCCCAAAATGGAAATAACCCCATTCCTCGACCCTGATTTGCCTGACATAACCTGGTCATAGTTCATTTCTTCACACCCCTCCCCAATCTCATGTACTCACACAGAACTTACAACTACCTTACATGTTCAGGAATTGTATCATGAAATGTTTCATGGGGCTGAAGTTGTTGGGCTAACAGTAATAGACTTATTGTCAGATGTGGGTCTGCCAACAATGGGTATACACATGTAAACAAAATAACTTGCTGAATAAATAAATACAAAATTTACTTATATTTCATCATAAAACAATTCACTCCAAGTCTTGGTCATCCTGTTGTCTTCCGTAATCTTTCTGGGTATGGTATTCATAGAAGCAGGGGTGTAACATATAACCCTTGCTACAGTCTGGGCACCAGGAAGTGCTTTTAGGCAAAGTCCAAGCTGTCAGTAGACAAATACATCTTCAGGCAGGATTCTTTTTTGTGATGTAGCTGGTTCCTAGCATGGGAAATAATGATCAGACAATCTTAAAACTGTATCCTCAGGTGTTCTTCTTCTCTTACACACTGAGAGGTCTGCTTGTTTGATTAGTCCAACAAAGATCTCGTATCTAAAGTCATGGTGGCTCATCTTCTTGGCAGTGCCTTGCACTCTGCAATAGTACATGTAAGAGGTTGTGCATGAGCAGTTAAGTAGTTAAAAATATTTTTTTCCACCTCTTTAAACTTTGGTGTTCAAAACCATAATATTGTGAATACTGATCCATTACATCCACACCGAGTGTCTTCCTGTTGTACTCAAACACAGCTTCTGGTTTCTGTTGTTTGAGTTGCTGGTATGTGACCGCTTCCCTATCCTTTCGTGATGTCAGCATGCAGTGTTGTTAATATGTAGACATCACGCTTGTCAAGCCACCTAATTGTAAGACATGATCCATCGTGACATGGATTTGTGTTCCCTCGATTTCAGCCATCCTTCTTTCAGGTATGTGGAAGCCCTCTGTTCAACATGACTGTACTGCAGGTGTAGATTTTTGTTCTAACAAATCATGGAACAGTTGCACAGATGAGTAGTATCAGTCCAACCAAAGTGTGTGACCCTGCCCAATAAATCTCTCAACAAGAGACAATACCATGTTCAATGTAGGTCCTATACTGTTGTACACAGTTTTCCCAGAGTAAATTGAGAAGTCCAATAGAACACCGGATGGCATTTCCATAGGCAGAATACTTTTATTCCCAATCAGATTGGCTTCATAGGGTTGTACACTTTGAAACCAATTCTTCCATATATAAAATCATGGCCTCGTCCAGGTACAAGTCTTTAAGGGGAACATACAACTTGTTGATATTAGCTTGGAAACAAATCCAAAAACATTCTCACTTTGAATAGATGATCACCTTCTGTTGCCTGCTCATTGTTACTCAGGTGCAGGAAGGACAATATATTCAGGAACACCACCATGCAATTCAATGAATGGTTGAAAACTGGTGCAGTGCACAGGGCTTTGGCTTCATTAGAGATCAGTGGCTTCACCTGGAGAGATGCATGCCTATACCGGCAAGATGGTCTGCATCTGTCCAGGAGGGGAAGCAGGCTCTAGGTGATAGGTTTAAATGCTTCATTGGCAAGCTTTTATACTAGCCAAAGGGGAGGCACTGGTGAGAAGCAGGAATTCCCAGCCTCCACCCCCACAAACAGGGTCATCAGTGAGATAAACACCAAGGTAGAGAGGTCAATAGGAGCAGGACAGGGTAACTGGAGAAACGGCCAAAGACCAAAAGGCCAAAGGGCAGGGCTGGGACTAAAAGAGCTAAGACCATAAATAAATTGAGGGTGATGAGTACTGATGCCCAGAGTCTGGGTAACAAGCTTCCTGATTTAGCAGCTTTGATGGAAGAGGGACACCTGGACATTGTGGCAGTCACAGAAACATGGTACACAGAGAACCATGACTGGGATGTAAACATACCAGAGCATGCAATCTGCAGGAAAGACAGGGAGGGTAAAGAGAGGAGGAATAGCTCTCAATGTAAGAGAAGGATCAGCAACAGAACTGAAGAGTAAGCGGGAAGAGAGAAGGCGCTGTGGGTCACCTTGGAGACCGTAATGGCACCATAATCCGCATGGGGTTGTATACAGACCCCCATCTTAGGAGGAGGAAATGGACAAAGAAATGTTATAAGGCATCCTTAGAATGGCAGAAAAGGGGAGATTTTGTTGATGGGGGACCTGAATGTGCCAGATGTTAACTGGAGCACATGTGCAGCAATCCAAGAGCAGGGGCATTCTCGATGCCCTGCAGGGGCATACCTCAGACAGCTAGTACTGGAACCCACTCAGGAGGGAGCACTCTTAGACCTGGTACTCTCAAATGGAGATGGTGAGAGGATCGCAGACTTGGAAGTGAGTAGCCATCTGGGAACTAGCGACCACCAAACAATGTGGTTCATGATAAACACAACTGTAGAGTCAAGCCATACAAAGACAAAAGTACTGGACTTTAGAGGGCTGATTTTGGCAAATGTGAGTGCCTAAGGAATGCTCTAGCAAATGGGCAGGAAGGAGGGTAAGAACAATGGGAAAAATCAAAACTGCCATCACAGAGGCAACAAGTCTTTGTGTGAAGCAAATAAACAAAACAAAGTAAAAACCACTATGTTTCTCAAAAGAGGTGGCGGAAAGGTTAGGGAGAAAAGATAGCACTCAGGATGTATAAAGAATCACAAGTAACCTGCAAGATCTTCTTCATCCCTACTGTCCCCCGCCTCCGATCCACCGATGAGGGATTGCTGGAGATTCCTGGGTCCATTTGAAGACATCAGGGGCCAGGGTCATTCAGTTTTATGGCCCTGACCCTGTGGAATTCTCTACCTTATCAGGTTCGAGATTGCCTGACCGTCCAATGTTTTAAAACTGCCTTATTTATTTAGCATAGCCTACCCGTATTTTTAAATGCCGTTATTGTTGATTTGTTTTAATTCATTGTTTTATTTGTGGTGTTTTCATTATTTATTGTTGTACAAGCACCTTGGTTCTGCAAAGGCACTTTTTATAAATAAAGATTGACTTGACTTGAAGACAGAGAACTGTATAAGTTAAAGCAGAAGGAAGCAGGAAGGCAGTCAGACTAGCTAAGGCCCAAACCAGGAAAAAGATAGCCAACTCTTTAAGAATGGGGATAAACCTTTATAGGTACATCAGGAGCGAAGGAAGACCAAGGAAGGGATAGTGAGACTTAATAAAAGGGAAGGGAGATGGGCAGAGGATGACATTGGAAAAGCAGAGCTTACTGACCGAGTACTTTTTGCTTAGTATTCACAAAAGAAGAAGAGGGGAGGTACCTAAACCAAGCAGTAGAAGCACTCTGGACAGGGGGTTGATAATAGTCCATTCACAGGAGAAAGGGTCCTGAAAGAACTCCTAAAACTCAGGGTGACAAAGCAATGGGGCCTGATGGGATTCACCTCAGAATTCTAAGAGAACTAAGGAGAGACCTAGTAATGTCACTGACTACCCTTTTAACAAATTGTGAAGGACTGTGTGGTACCTAAGGATTGGAGGAGGGCAGATGTGATCCCTCTTCACAAAAGTGGGAGCAAGGCAGAGGCAGGGAACTACAGACCTGTTAGTTTAACCTCAGTGGTAAGGAAAATGATGGAATCACTTCTGAAAGAGAGAACTGTTGAGTACCTTGAGGCCAGTGGGGCATAGGACCCAAGGCAACATGGATTCACAGTGGAAAATCATGTCAGACAAATCTAATAGATTTCTTGACTGGGTGACCAAAGTAGTAGACCAGGAGGGGCTGTACAGTAGATGTGGCTTACCTAGACTTTAGCAAGGCATTTGATACAGTCCCACACACACATTAATTAACAAGTTAGCCATCCTGGGAATGGGTCCCAGGGTGATAGCCTGGTAAAAATTGGCTGACCAACAGGATGCAGAGGTAATAGTAAATGGGTACACTCTGAAGAAAGGGAGTTATTAGTGGGTACCACAGGGTTCAGTACTGGGACCGGTCCTTTTAATGTCTTTATAGGAGACATTGCAGAGGAGCTGAAGGAAAAGTATGCCTCTTGCAGATGATACAAAATCTGCAACAGGGTTGATACACAAGGGGGTAGAAAGGATGAGAAGCGACTTGGCAAGATTGGAGGAATTGTCAAAATATGGCAGCTTAGATTCAGTGCAAAAAGTGCAATGTAATGCACCTGGGAAGCAAAACCCAGGGAAGAGTACACAATGAGAGGCATTTAACAACAACAAAATGGAAAGGAACCTCAGAGTAGTCATATCAGATGACCATAAGGTAGGCAAAATTGTGAGAAGGCAATAGGAGGGCTGGAGGATACTTGGATGCATAAGGAGAGTCATCACCAGTAGAAAACAAGAAGTTATCCTCTGTAAAGACAGTTGGTGAGACCCCATTTAGAGTACTGGTGAAGTTCTGGAGACCCCATCTCCGTAAGGACATAGACAGGATGGAGACAGTCCAGAGGAGGGCAACTAAAATGGTGCAGGGTCTGCAACAGAGCCATATAAGGAGAGACTGAAAGAGCTTAATATGTATACCCTCGAGGAAAGGAGGGAGAGGGGGACATGATAGAAACATTAAGTACCTCAAGGAATCAACAAAGTCCAAGATGGGAGCATCTTTGAGAGAAAGAGATGTGCAAGAACAAAGGGGGACAGTTTGAAGATAGAGGGGGACAGCTCAGGGGCAACATCAGAAAGTATTTTTTCACAGAGAGGGTGGTGGACACATGGAACCATCTTTCTGAGGAGGTTGTGGGGTCAAAAACTGTTGTGGAATTCAAGAATGCATGGGACAGACATAAGGCAATTATAGCGAATGATAGGAGGACGAGGCTGTTGGTTAACTAGAATCTGCAGCTTATCCAATACATAGGGAATGGACAGACTAGGTGGGCCAAGCGGTCCTTATCTGCCATCAAAGTCTATATTTTATGTTAACATGTCCTGTGACATACACTGACCAAATACAGGAGTCAGCAGTAAATTAGTTGACTAGTAGTCAGCTATTCTACTTTCATAACAAGTCCCATTGCAATGCTTAATGCCAAGAATGTTACGATATGGTGCCTTGTTACCTTTTTAAAATTCGCTAATCGAGAGTGTGGCGGTGTTGTTCACGTAAGCTTTCTAATAAAATACTGAGCACAATAACAATTAGTTTCGTCTCAACCAAATTTATAATTTCTGAATCAATAATCTGATTGAAAATAATCCACAGGCTCGGCATTTTCAGGCAGACCACCCTTGAATCCTCAGAGTAAGTAAGGAGAGTTCATCAGGGCATGCAACAGATTTTGACTTAGTCCAGTCAGTGAATCTCTTATCTGCCTCTTTTCTAACTGGCTCTTCAACCTCACTTTTAACAGATCAGATCATTCAAATCTTCCACTATGTTGTTCACCAATTATCTCATCATCATGACATTCACCAGCTCCTTTATCATCCTTTAACTCTGAGGTACAAGACACATTTACTGACAGCAGATGTCTCACAGTCATTTGTTGAAGTACTTGCTACCTCTTCATCCTCTGATGAATCTTCATCAAGGTCACTATTGTTAGCAAAAACAGCCTCAAGAATCTCCTCAGCTGTTTTATTTCTTCTTGCCATTTTCAAAAATTACCTTAGTGCTCAAGCTGTCAAACTGAACAACTATGAGTGCTTCAATTTTCCTCCACTAGCTCATGGCAGTCATTTGTTACAAGGTTACGAATGGTTCCATTATGCTGTTGCTATGCTTATCCCATGACAGGCCACTAGAGGGACCTCAGCCAATACAGTCTCTGTAATGTAATCATTCAATATTGAGAATGCCTGAGTAGCATTCATATTTGATTTATTCATTGGAAATTCAATTTAACCTTCACATCAAGAGACAGACTTACAAAACTCAAAATCAAATCAAGACAAACATAACAAGCAATCAATAAATATGTGTTATTTGGAGCCCCATCAGAAACACGTACACTTGCATCACATTTCACCATTTCTCTGTGAAACGTACTAAGCAGACTGGGCAGTCCTTATTTAATTTTTTTTATTACGAAACTGTAATATGACCAATAGATAATTTACAGTAAAACATCACATCATAGTAAAACAGCACAACCAGACAAAGCAACAAAATTAAAAATAAATACATGAGTACAGAGGGCAATTAAGCAATAAGGCATGACGGGATGCATTATGGTGGTTTAACGGCTCACCTTGGATGGGTTGAAGCATGAGGCATAGCTCTTTTCACCCATTTCAATAAGTACCTACATGTTTGAATCCTACCACAGCCACTGACACTGTATACATGCAATGCAACATCTAAAACTTTCACAAACCTGATAATTTACCAGTTTCAACCACAATGATCCACTGTGGGAGTGGTCAGTACAAAAAAAAAAAAGATTAAAAAATCTACCTATGTTCAGGTTTGAATCCCACCACAGCCACTGTAACTGAATTAGTGCAATGCTTCAACTGAAACCTTCACAAACCTGAAAATTTTCAGATTTCAACTGTCATGATCAATCATAGGAGCAGCCAGTGTACATCAAAACCAAAAAATAAGTACATACATTTCTGAGTCCCACCACAACCACTGACACTGTATACATGCAATGCAATAGCTAAAACATTCACAGACATGATAATTTACCAGTTTTAACCATAATGATAAATTGTGGGAGCAGCTGATACCAAAAATAAAAAAAAATAAAACTACCAATGTTCGGGTTCAAATCCCACCACATATTTCTTGAAATTGGGTCACCAGAACTGCACACAGTGTTCCAGGTTCAGTCTGATTAGTGACCTGCACAGTGGCAGGATAACCTTCCTCTGTGAGGTGATGCCACTTGCAATACGTTCTAACAACTTATTTGCCTTAGCTGCTGCCTTCCTGCACTGTGCTGTATGGTTTATCTGCACTGTGATTATCACCCTGAGATCTTTCTGCTCTTCTGAAATGGACAACTGTACCCCAGTCTGTAGTAAAACTTGCAAATCACTTTCTCAGGTACCAGCTCTCGTAATCCTGTGTACCTCCAGTGATTGCTGCAGTGCTGCTTCCATTGTGATACTGCTAGGTCCCCATCCAATGAAAACACCACATGCACCAGCAGTTAAATACATTTTAAAATAAATAAGTAATAAAACTGAGCTCCAAAATATTGCAGCTCACTAGCTATCTTCATACACAGTATTCTCCCACTCTCCATCCGCCATATTACTGTCTCAGCTGCGGAGGGGAGGGCGTATAAGCAACTCCTAAAGATTTAACTCTAGCAATAGGGAATTATTTTTCCTGGTGGAGCAATGAATGCAATAAAAATAATTAAAAATATAACAAATCAACTGTTTTTCTTTTTCCTTTATCAAAAAGGGTGACATTGTATAATCTAATATAACATTCAGGGTGTGGATAATGCCAGGATTTACCTACTTGGTGTGATTTACTCATTTGGCCTATGGCCTCCTGACCAAACCACACCAGACATGGGTAAATCTAGTATTACCCCACACACCCTGTTGTGGTATAATTCTTAACTAAACATCCCTTTAATTTTATTTTTTTCTGACCCTACCATGGATATGATGTTTTATCTATCCAACATTTTAGCATTAAACTCAGTTGGGCACTAGTGGAATTATTTATATGATTAGTTACATATGTCACCTTCTCTTACAGGCATTCCACTAGGATTTACACCACTATACCTGGGATAGTGATAAGAATCATCATAGAATCATAGAAGTCTGCCAGCAGAAAAGGACATACTGGCCCATTGAATCTGCCTTCTCCTTCCCTTACTCATAACCCCTGTCACTGCCCCTCCCCACCTCCCAACCCCATATGTCTGTCCCATGACCTCTTAAATCCCTCCACTGTTTCAGCCGCCACCACCTCTTTAGCAGTTTGTTCCAGGCCTCTGCCACCCTTTCTGTGAAGAATTTCCTCTCATTTCATTTGTATCTTCTCCCTCTAATCTTAGGCTATGCCCTCTTGTTTAAGCCCCTCCTTCCTTTTAAGTAAGCTCCTTCTTTACCTTATTGATCCCTTTTAGGTATTTAAAAGTCTCAATCAGCTAGTCTGGTTGAGAGGCCTCTCTTTAAGGATTCAGGGCTGGCCTTAAGGTCTACTTGCTGGAACTTAGCCTATGTGGCTACCTTACTAGTCCCCCTTTCTCGCACTAGACCAAATGTTTCTATCATGCCCTGTTGTCAAATGGCTGAACTATGATCTCTACTATCTCTGTATTGTTACAATTGTTCTACTGGATTTGCCTACCTGTAATTACTGTCTCTCCAGTTGATGCTGTCTCACTTCTACTCCCTGTACTACTGTCTGATGTATGTAATATTGTGTATGTAACTTAACCTCGGTCGCCTCTTGAAAAGGGACCAGTGGTCTCAGTGGGTTTACCTGGTCATCAAAATCTAAATAAATAAAATAAATAAATGTCCCCCCTGTTCTCCAGTGTGTACAGGTCCAGCTCCCTATACCCTTTATTCGTACATCTTCCTCTGCATACCCCCACACAATTTTGGTGGCCCTTCTCTGAACCTTCTCTGATAACATACACAAAGGGCAAAAGTTGCATCCTTTTCAAAACTGACCCTCTTTACTTTGCCAGTGAGTCCAAATTGATGCACCTACTCTGTAACAATATCTAAAGGAAGGGAAAGTGAACTGTTCAAACTCTGCCACTGAATATATCTTGATCCAGTATGTTGGTCTTTAGACCCACATTTTGTACATTATTAGGTCCACATTGACCCATATTTTAAAACCTACAGTGATGTCACTGCATGACTATACTCTGTCGCAGTGGCTCTTCATTTCTTCTGTCCTTCCTCAGCCATACACTGCACTCCCTTCCTGATTAATCCTGTTTGCCAGTTGCAATGCATATCATAAAGCACACTTTTTGCTGTTTTTTTGTCTTTGCATTGTGTCTTCTATTTCACTTATATACCCAGCATGTTATTGTTTCTTATGTGTTTCAATAAAGTTTATTCAATTTGAAAAAAAAATCCTGTTTGCCAGGGGTCACCTGAGGTGGGAAAGGCTTCTGTTGTCTATTGTACTATAGTGTATGGTGGAATGCGGTTGTGTATAGAAAGCCATACACTGCAAAAAGCTTGTTCTGCAGCAGTAATGTCCTCACTAATGCAGAATGACTTTTCATTGTGTGTTACTGAGGACATCATAATACAAGGGACTCCAGCAGACATGATTTGTCCCTTGCTATGTGACAGTCGGCGTTGGCGTGGGCTGGCCAGTGGCAGTTAATCAAGGGTGCGGCAGAGCTGTTCTAAAACAGGGAAGAGTGAGTGTTTTTTATTTTACAGTCATCACATACTATAGAACAGTGTACTTAGGTAACCATACACTACTCGGCTATTCTTTCACCTTGTGGATACAATGCAGGCTTATGGACCTCTCGAGCTTCACTCTCGTCATCAGTCGGCATTGTATCCACTCAGTGGAAGAATAGTTCTGCAGTGTATGGTTACCCATACACTATCCTATATGTCACCAGTTTTCTGCCCTCGATCTGATTTCCCATTGCTCAACTCTCAGCCTTACATCCTATTCCTTATCATTTGGTTCTTTATTCACCCTTGCCCTTACGATTCTCTACCCTGGGAATTTATTTGCCCAAGGCTTCTCCTCCATGCTGCCCCATTTTGTGGTGGATGGCATACACTACCTATCATTTGCTAGTTTGTAACACCCATTCCACCTACAAACTCTCTAGTAACAAAATTCTAAGGACTATCACACACACACAGACACCCACAGACTTGCACACAGACAAGCACAGACACAAGCACTTATGCATGCAGACATGCACACAGACATGAATAGACACACAGACATGCACACAGACATGAATAGACACACAGACATGCACAGACATGAACAGACACACAGACACGCACACAGATATGCACACACTCTGTAACAGGAGATGCTGAGTCATTACAGTAAAACTCCAAAAAATGCAGTTAATATGTAGAGAGTCTCTTACCTGGGAACTAAAAAAAAAAAAGAAATGTGGTAGCCGTTGTTAGTCCAGTCAACAATGTAGAGAAAAATGCAACAAATATGTTGCAGGTGATACCTTTTATTGGGCTAACAAAATAATTTTTAAGACTAGCTTTAGAGATAAAACTCTCTTCCTTAGGTCAAAGTGAAAACAGCTGAGCAGTATGACAGATAAAAAGGTTGGATGTGGATTCAAAACCTAGACTAGCAGTTTACAAATCAAAGCATTGCAGTCAATTTGCACCTCTTACAAACAAGAAAACTAATTTTCACTAGGTGTGTCTGCTGGAGAGATCAACTTGTCAGATCAAAGAGCTGCCTAATTTTACTCTGACTCTGGACCATTAATTAACATTTTGAAAAGAAAGACGGAACAAAAATACATACCATTGTCTTAAGAAGGTACCTGTTAAAACAGCCAGAGGGTGCTGATGTGAGGGTTTAAAAGAAAATCTGAAGCACTGCTTTAAGCCCTAATCCTAATACCTGGGAACTAGGGATCCAGAAGTAGGATTGATTGGATGATTGATTGGATGACATCTGTCTGATCTGTAAAATGAAATAGAAAGGGGTCACAAAGGATCCATAGTTTTTAGACGGTATATAGGAAGGATAAATCAGGTTAGACAGAGTGATACTTATCTGATGGGAAAGGAGTAAAGCGTCCCGTGGGACCTGTAAAAGTAAAGACAAAATTGTGAATATGGAAAAATACAGTATCGAGGTCTGAGACAGACAACCGCTATATACAAAACGGTAACTCGACGCTTTGTATACATGTCTGCCTGATGCCATTTTTCATTCTCATGCACTGCAGTGTCTTGATTACAATAGAATAGTTATCAGGTAACTACGACGGTGTCCAGATGTCTGTATTTGGTAAGTCTACAGTATATACACAGATATTTCCAGACAGTACATAGATCCAGGAGCAAATGATTTGATACATTTTAATGGACAACATAGATGTAACAACAAGAACAAAGTGCTGTAACTTCGGACCAACCGGTCCTTCTTCAGAGCTTCAAGGACTGGTTGGTCCGAAAGTTAGAGCACTTTTTCTTGTTGTTACATCTATGTTGGTCCATTAAAAGGTATCAAATCATTTGCTTCTGGATCTGTTCTTGCAAGGACCAATACAGCAAATACTAAATCTAGATTTCAGACAATGCTATGCATTTGGCCTTTGGTTAGGAGGTGTGAAAAATGGCAATGTTGAAAATCTGGAATAAAATATTAAAATTCTTGAAGTTACAAGTGTGCGTGGAAACTGCATAGCATGCGCTAGTAGCACCATCATTTATGGATTTTTTTTCACCACATTTGCAACATAGGCTTTTGGGAGACCACCTCATGAACAGTGACACTGTTGTTTCATAATTGGTCCCGAAGGTGATTCCGCAGTGACCGTGGAAATCACCTTTGGGACCGAATAATGAGATGACAGTGACTGAATTCATGAGGTGGGGTCCCAGGAACCCATATTGAAAATGTGATGTCAAATTCACAAAAATGGCAGAGATATGCACCAAAGTTGAAAAAAACACTTATGCCATTATACAGCTTACCGGCATTTCTTCAGTTCAGGTTGGCTTTGAAGAGTGCAGACGTGTTCCCGGTCCACCGAAGATCATCGTACCAGCCCCAGAGGTAAGTATGGGGTGAGGGGTGTGGGAGGTGGGGTACGTAGAGGGTGGGCATGGGTTGGGAGGGGCACCAGACACATCAAGGGATCATTTCTCATTTTTCAGGTAAAAACAAAACAAAGAAACCCATAAAGAAAATGTGGGTTATTTTTCTTATTTTGCAGGTGTGTTTTGGCACACTGGGGTGGGCTTCCAATGTGCCACCTGTATTTGGGGAGGGGACTGAAGTCGAATGGGATTTGGACCCCATTGGCACAGAAATGTGTCTGGGGGTGTATGTATGCCGAGGAGGTTGGGCACCTCGGCACACAAATGAAATGATAGTAGGCTATTATGCAGATGGGGATTGGGCTCCCCATCAGCAAACTGAACAAGGGGCACCCTGATGTTGGCTTGATTTGGACTGTGAGGCTGACAGCGACAGCCACCATCTTTTATTGAAATATTACACCAGGCAAGGCATGCCCTGCAATGAGGGGAACTAAATTGTTTCAAGTTGGTGGCATGCTTTTGCACTGCTGTCATAGACAGCATGCAATCTAATTCATGCCACGGAACCCAGCCCAAAAAGCAGTGGCCGCCACTGGCCACAACACGACCACGCCTCCAAAACCTGCTATTCAAGTTACCCCAATATATTTGCTTCATGCGCAAGACAACATATAAAAGGAAGTTTGATGACTCATTGAATAAACCACCCATTATCCAGCCTTACTTCTAGTTTGTTGGGATGAGCACAAACCAGGTTGACTTGACAGTGACCAAATGCAGGTTACAGAGTGATGGCTATTTGATGATCTATGTGAAATGAGTGTTGGCGGTCTCAGACATGTTCCCAAAACTTCATGACAAAGGTACAGCCCGGGCATAGCGCCTGCTCTGAACAATTTCTTCACCTACTTATGTCGGTTCTCTGCTGTAGGTTTGAGGTGCCTGGTAGAGCAGTATTGGAATCTTTTAGTGAGGCAGCCAATACTGCACTCTTTTAGAAAAAAAATTAATCACCAGTGATGTCAATCTGGCACCATTCAAGAACTCTAAAACTCACCAGTAATGTATTTAATGTCTCTTGCTCTTTCAGTTACAAATTTAGCCTCCTCCATAGGAACCAATATATACTGCTGCCTCAGAGTAAAACAATGGACAGTAGTAAAGGTGTTAATTTTATTTATTTATTTAAAGTTTCACCAGGAAGACATACTGAGCAATAGCTCATTTCCAGATGCATCCTGGGGAAGGGAAAAGGATTACAGAAGTATAAAGGTTACACAAAGACAGAAATTGCCAGCACAGGTTACATGGAATTAACAATCAACATCTAAACACCTAGCTACATCATCATCTAAATACAGTTGTTTAAGGAGCAGGAAGTTAACCTGCTGACAACAAGGAGCGAGTGGAGAGTGCAAAGACTACAGATACATTTACTTGATGAGCTAATAATGCACATAGAAGAGCAGTAAGTGCATGCCCTGTGTAACAAGGTGTATTGTCCTGTTATTGGATAAACAGTATAACCAGCCAACATGTGAACCTCCCCATTGTTATGTTGTCTTGCATGTGCAGCGCAAGCAACATGTTGTGGTAGCTTGTGTGGAGTAGCAGGTTTTGGAGTCGCGGCCAAGTTGTGGCCAATGGCACCACTGCTTTTTTCGGCTGGTCTCAGACACTAATGAAATCGCGACGCCGTCTATGACAGCAATGCAGAAGCATGCCTCCAGCTTGAAACTATTTCGCTGCTGCTATGTCATTGCAAGGCATGCCTTGCCTGGTGTAATATTTCATAAACATGGTGGCAGCTGTTGCTGTCTGCCTGTCACAATCCCCAGCAAGCCGACTTCAGGGATGCCCAATCCCTCAGCATTATGCCCCCAGACACAGACATGTTTTCTTTTGCCAACGGGTGCCCAATCTCCATCGGCTCCAGTACCCCCAAAACACCCAGGTGACACACTGGGAGCCCACCCAGTGTGCCCAAAGCAAACTTGGAAAAAGAAAACTTTCCCACGAGTTGTTTTTTTATCACCTGTAAACAAGAAAACAGTACCTTACTGTCTGTTGTAGCCCTACTCCTACCTGCACCCACCCTCTGTGCACCCCACCTCCAAGCACTCCCCTGACCCTGCATTTCCTCTGGAGCCCGCGCGATGATCTTCAGTGGGCGGAAACACATCTGCACTCTTCAAAGCTGACCGCTGAACTGAAGAAATGCCGTAAGCTGTATAATGGCATCAGTGGGGGGGTTCAACTAAGGTGGATATCTCTACCATTTTGTGACTTTTGGCTCCAAATTTTCAACATGGGGTTCTTGGGACCCCACCTCATGAATTCAGTCACTGGCATGTCGCTATTCGGTCCCGAAAGTGATTTCAGGGTGAGTGCGTGGAATCACTTTTCAGGACTGATTAATGAAATGACAGTATCACTGTTCATGAGGTGGGCCCAAAAAGCCTGTGTTGCAAATTTGTGAAAAAATTCAAAATGACTGTGTTATGAGCATGCATTGTGCAGTTTCCACGCCGCATAGTTCGAGAATTTTAATATTTTCAGTCCAGATTTTCAGCATTGCCATTTTTGCACATCTCCTTATAAACAGTACAGCTGTCATTTTTCACATCCTGCCCAAAATGTGTTTCGCACATCTGGTGCACAATGGCATGGTTGCTGTGGGAAATCAACGTTTGGGACAGATTAAGAAAATCACAGTGACACTGTTCATGAGCGGAGGTCACAAAATGCCTATATTGAAAACTTGGTAACAGAATTCCACAAAATGACTGTGTCATACGTAGTGCTGCACAGTTTCTATGCACACTCGTGACTTCGAGAATTTTAATATTTCTCCACCAGATTTTCAACATAGCCACTTTTGCACACCTCCTTATGAACACTACAGCTGCCATTTTCACATCCTGCCCGAATGTGTTTTCACACATCTGGCGCACAATGGCGCGGTCACTGGGAAATCAATATTTGGGACAGAGTAAGAAAATCATAGTGACAGTGTTCATAAGCAGAGGTCCCAAAATGTCTATGTTGAAAATTTGTTGAAAGAATTCCAAATAAATGACTATGTTACGTTGTATGTGCAAGCAGTTTCCACGCACACCGTAACTCAGAATTTTAATATTTTCACTCCAGATTTTCAACATTGCCATTTCTTCACACCTCTTTATGAATGGTGCAGCTGTCATTTTCACATCCTGCCAGAAATGTGTTTTGCACATGTGGCGACAATGGCGCCGGGTCACTGTGGGAAATCAATGTTCGGACAGATTAACAAAATCACAGTGCCACTGTTCATGAGCAGAGGTCCCAAATGCTTTCATGAGATGGGGTCACAAAAGCCCATGTTGAAAATTTGGAGTGCAAATACCAACAAATGCCCAGAGGCGTTAGGGTTTCTAACCATAATGTCCCACCCTGTAGAGACTGACAGGTGTCAGGGTGTGCCTTTGGAGTGTTGGCTATAATGCTATGCCATCCGCCCACCCCCCCCTGCAGCCAGTGACAGGTATCAAGATGTGCTTTGGACCCTTCGCCCCAAAGTTCACCCATTCTCCTATACTGCGCATCTCCATGTATTTCCTTATGGAATGGGGTGAGTGTAAGGCCCAATGACCCTAAGGCACTTGTCTGAGTCTGCAGGACAGGGTGAGGAAATGACATGAGTGTTATGGCTGATGACCCAAAGGCACACCTCAGTGTCTGTCAGTCTCTGCAGGGTGGGGGTTGATGTCAGCCTTCATACTTCACTGCCTTTCCTATTATGCATCTCTAACTCCTGCACTACCAATGCTAATGCCAGCAAGACAACATTTGGTATTGACAAATGCTTGTTTTAAACAATATTTATTTTACACTTTCCTTCTGTATTTCTGCTTCTCTGTTGTTATTTTGCTGTCAGGGTGGCCAACCTGACAGTATTCTTATGCATTGTCTCATTTGTTTTCCTCTCAAAATCATTCTCGCTGTTGCTGGCATGAGCCACGCCATTAATGTTAAACTCCCAAGTGGGAGAGATGAATGTTAAGCGCAAGCCGCTTGAGAAATAAATATAAATAAATGACGTGCCTGAAAGTGCCCCTGAAGTCCAATAGCTTGTACCAAATCAAGAAGCTCTGAGAGCACACTAATAGGAGCAGACTGCTCCTGCAGTGTAGGAACTGGTTTTGCAGTATGCTACAAGATACGGCTTATACTTAAAAGGGTTCGAGCAGAGGAGGTTGCGAACATTGTCACTTGCTGCAAGATGCGGTTAAGAAAATAATTCAGCAAGAGTTTTTTTTCTGTTTTGAGCAGAGCAAGCTCCAAGACACAGTGATCAGCCACCCTGCGGTTTGGGGATAACAGTTAATATCGAGCAGTATAGCGCCCATGAATATGTTCAGAGCATAATGGTGCTCTGAAGTATTATGCATGCTGCAAGATGTGGTTTAGGATAAAATTTATGCCGGCAAAGAAGGATGGTGTTCCATTCACACAGCCCACCCAGGCAGCAAAATTTATAGGAAGTGTAGCAGACACTACGGGTAGAAGTTCTAAAGCTCCATAGTGTCTGCAAATGAAGAAACAGCCCAGTGGAAAAGAGGCTATTCCGGGATATAAAACAAAGGCTAATACAAAACAAGCATTTGTCAATGATGAATGTTGATTTCGTTGGTCTGTTGAGCTTGCTCACTGCCCTCTGTCACTCACTCTGTCTGTTTCTCCTGGTGCTGCAGGCTGCTGTTTTGTACTGGGTTCCTGCCTGCATTTGCACTTTTTCTGCCCACTGAGAAATCTGCAGTTGTCCTGACAGAGCTCCGTTGAAGTGGCTCACCCCTCTCTCACTCACTCATTCTGTTTCTCCTGGCGCTGCAGGCTGCCCTTTGTACTAGGCTCCTCGCCTCTGTTGGTGGCTTTTTCTGCCCACAAAGAAATCTGCAGCAGTCCTGACAGAAGTCTGTTGAGCCTGCTCACTTCCCTCTCTCACTCACTCATTCCATTTCTGCCGCGCTGCAGGCTGGCTTTTGTACTGGGCCCTGCCTGTGTTGGCACCTTTTCTGCCCACAAAGAAATATGCAGCAGTCATGACAGAGCTCTGTTGAGCTTGTTCACTCCCTCTCTCACCTGCTCATTCTGTTTCTGCCGGCACTGCAGGCTGCCCTTTGTACTGGGCCCCTGCGCATTGCTGCCTTTTTGCCCACAAACAAATCTGCAGCAGTCCCAACAGAGAGGTCCGATGGAGCTCACTCACCCTCCCTCACTTGCTCATTCTGTGTCTCTCCCACCACTGCAGGCTGCCCTTTTGTACTGGGCTGCCTGCGTTGGTCTTTACTGGCCACAAAGAAATCTGAAGCAGTCCTGACACAGCTCCATTGAGCTCGCTCACCCTCTCTCACTCACTCATTCTGTTTCTGCAGGCCACAAGCTGGCCTTTGTACTGGGTTCCTGCCTGCATTGCCACCTTTTTCTGCCCGCAAAGAAATCCGCAGCAGTCATGATAGAGCTCTGTTGAGCTTGCCTCACTACCGCCTGTCACTTGCTCATTCTGTTTCTCTTGGTGCTGCAGGCTGCACTTTGTAGGGCTCCTGGCTGCATTGGCATCTTTGTCTGTTCACAAAGAAATCTGCAGCTGTCCCAACAGAGCCCTGCTGAGGTCACTCAGTCTCCCTCTCTCACGCTCATTCTGTTTGTCCTGGCACTGCAAGCTGCCCTTTGTACGGGCTCCTCGCCTGTATTGGCACCTTTTTCTGCTCTACAGAGAATCCACAGCAGTCCTGATAGAGCCCGCTGAGCTCACTCAGTCCTTCTGTGTCACTTGCTCATACTGTTTCTCCCACTGCTGCAGGCTGGCCTTTGTACTGGCCATCTGCCTGCATTGACACCCTTTTCTGCCCACAAAGAAATCCGCAGCAGTCCTGACAGCACTGCTAAATTCCGCTCACCCCTCCTCCGGCCACTTGCTCTCTCGCTCTGTTTCTCCCAGTGCTGCAGGCTGCCCTTTGTACTGGGCCTACATTGGGGCCTTTTTCTGCCTACAAACAAATCTACAGCAGTCCCAACAGAGCTCAGTTGAGCTCAGTCACTACCCTCCCCACTCGCTTGATCTTAATCTGTCCCAAACACTGATTTCCCACAGTGACCGGCTATTCTCCGCAGGAGTGCAAAACATATTTTAGCCAGGATGTGAAAATGACAGTTGTACTGTTCATAAGGAGGTATGAAAAATGCCACTGTTGAAAATATGGCATGAAAATATTACAATTTAGAAGTTGCAAGAGTGCGTGGAAACAGTTCAACGACGCTATAACACATCAGTTATGGAGTTTCGTCACCAAATTTTCAACATAGGGATTTTGGATCTCTGCTCATGAACAGTGCCACTGTCATTTTCTTAATCTGTCCTGAACACTGATCTCCCACAGCGACCACGTCATCCTGCGCCAGAACTGTGAAAACACATTTCAGTCAGGATGTGAAAATGACAGCTGTACTGCTCATAAGGAGGTGTGAAAAATGCCACTATTGAAAAATCTTACAAATCTGTGAAGTTACAAGGGTGCATGGAAAGTGCACAATGCACACTTGTAACACAGTCATTTGATGGGCTATCATCACCAAATTTTCAACATAGGCATTTTAGGACCTCTGCTCAGAACAATATCACTGTAATTTTCTTAATCTGTCCCAAACAGTGATTTCCCAGCGACTGCTTTATTCTGCGCTTGAATTACAAACACATTTCAGCCAGGATGGGAAAAATGACAGCTGTGCTGTTCATAAATAGGTGTTGGAAAATGGCAATGTTGAAAATCTGGAGTGAAAATATTATAAATCGCGGTTACGAAAGTGTGCGTGCAAACTCCACAACGTACGCCGTATCACAGTCATTTTATGAAATATCATCACCAAATTTTCAATATAGGCATTTTAGGACATCTACTCATGAACAGTGTCACTGTCATTTTCTTAATCTGTCCTGAACACTGATTTCCCACAGCAACTGTGCTATTCTGCGCTGGAAATGCGAAACACATTTCAGCCAGGATGTGAACAATGACAGCTGTACTGTTCACAAGGAGGTGTGAAAAATGGCAATGTTGAAAATCTGGCATGAAAATATTGCAAATTTGTGAAGTTACCAGAGTGCGTAGCAACTGCACAATGCGATTGTAAAGCAGTCATTTTAGATTTTTCCACAATTTGCAACATAGGCTTTTGAGAGCCCCACCATGAATGAACTGGCACTGTCATTTACTGGGCCCCGAAGGTGATTCCACGCAGTGAATGCAAAATCACCTTCGAGGCCGATTAACGCCAAGACAGTGCCAGAATTCATGAGGAGGGGTCCAAAAACCCATGTTGAAAATTTGGTGCCAAGATTCAAAAATTACTGAGATATGCATTAAAGTTGTAAAAAGCCCATTTATTCCATTATACAGCTTACCAGCATTTCCTCAGTTCGCAGTCGGTTTGAAGAGTGCAGACATGTTCCCCAGTCCACCGGCGATCGTCGCTGAGCTCCGGAGGTAAGTATGGGATGAGGGGTTGTGGGGAGGCAGGTGTGCAGTGGTGGGCGCGGGTTGTGGGAGGAGGGCAGGAGACTGCCAAGGACAGCTTTTTTATAGGTAAAAAAAAAGACATTGTGGGACCATTTCTGATTTTATAGGATGTGGCATGCTGGGGTGGGCTCCCAGCATGCCATTGAGTCTTTCTTTGGGGGCAGCTGTAGCTGATGGGGATTGGGCACTCCTGTCGGCACACAACAAAAGGGGATGACATTATGCTGACGGGATTGGGCACCTCACAGCACACAACAAAAGTGGGGTGACATTATGACAGTGGGGATTGGGCATCCCGTTACAGACACAAAAAGCTTGGGTGGTTACACGGCAAGCTGCCACCATGTTCATAAACAATATCACTGTTTCAAGATCCCACCCTGCAATGATGCTCCTCATTGCAGCGAATGGCTGACGCTGCAATGACGAGGGCGGTTCCTGATTGCAGTGGCTACATTTTACAAGTTGGTAGCACACTGGGTGAACTAGTGTCAGTAGCTAGCATGCCACAGCATTGGGGAAGTGGGCCAAACCTTAAGGCTGTTGGGCCTTTGGCACAATAGTGCCGCGACTTCACAAACTGCTTCTGGAGAAAGTTGTAATATGCCTTGCGCATGCCGCAATCAACATAATAAGGCCCAAATGACATTGAACCCGACGGTTGCTAGTTCAGCTGTCAGAAACACAACAAACAGGTTAATGAATTAAATAGCCCCATAATAAACAGGAGCCAAGAAATAAAGGCCATGTAATTGATACTTTATGGAGTAAAAGAAAATAAAGCTTCTTATATGATTTTGTGACCATGAATACATTGGAATAAAAATCCTTACAAACTTACTTTGGACTTCTGAATTGGAGGAGAAGGAGAAGAGGAGCGCCCTTATTCTCCCATTCCCTTTCCAAACTCTGCATTCCTTACTATAATACATCCAGTTTATGAAATAAAAATAGTTTTACCTGAAATTCATGGATACCGCTATAAAGGGCTGGCAGCCCCAAACTGACTGTTTATATAGAGATTGTGCCTCATGGTATACCCTCTGTATGGCACACTATTACAGAACATGTTGATGCTGACAGCATTGATAGTTTGCTGTAATAGTTTCCGAGACACCGCACTCTGTCCCCGTCCTGCACCCCCTCCCGAATCAACTGCTACTGAGTTAATAATCCATAAGTTCAGGAGATGCTGGGTAGAGCCCCTCATGGGGGTTCTTCCCGATATAAAAGGAACCAGGTCTCCTTTGAATTTATGTCAACCTCAACTTGTGGTGAACATGAATCTGTTGCTGTGATGTCGATCGGCAAAATAATTGTTGAACCAGCATCCTCGATCCATGGCTCTTGATATCATCAGGGTAGGAGGGCCTCACCCTTAATGAGCACCCTTATGATAAAAGAAGATATATAGCAACCAGTCTACTACCTATAATGTGGAATGTTGTATTGGAAGCTCAGGCCATTACTTCTTTACCACAAATGCTATTTGATATGTAAGATGTTTAGAGAAAGAAATATATAATGATGAAGCTTAATTATCCAATCACATGACTTCTGATATCATTAGTAGGCGGGTATATAACCCATCACCAGGGGAGCATGTGAGAAGATGAGAGGTACGATGGGAGTGCACCAAACCAGAACTTGCCAATGAAGTTGGTACAGTGAGCCAATTGGTGATCAGAGATGGAGAGGAGTGCTAGGGATTGGTATAGGAGCAGCGGTGAGTGCTGGGTGGGAGGTCAAGGGTGAAGTGACAGAAGGAGTGAAGAGCATGTCCAGTCTGGCCAGGGTAGTTTTGGGGAGGCACTGTAGACTAATTTACCATAGTCAAATGTTGGAAGGATCATTTTCAATAGAGTTTCTCTGCGGCTGGTAAGGAATATGTTCTTGATTCCGTTATAGTGCCCAGTTTGAGGAGCAGTTTCTTGTGAATAGCATCCACATTGCCAGAGAAGTCGAGGTGTTTGTCAAGCCAGGCCCTGAGGTACCTAAAAGATGCAGTGTCTTCCAATGTGGTACTCTCAAGAGTGTGGAAGGAGGGTGGAGAGGAACCTAGAGTCTCTGCCTTTTATCAAAGGTCATGGAGAATGTCCCCAGTCACCTCAACTCAGCATTAACTTTAAAGTATTCATGTTAGAGATCCTGCATATTTCATTCTTCAGTGCTAGTTTTAATTGTGATAATTTATAAAGAATTGCTTGATCTACCCAAACCAGCTGGTCACTGGTGAACTTGAAGCTGTTCCTACTGTTGATGTTAAACAAATATCAGCAAACTACACATTAGCAACACAACACAGATAGGTTGCTTTCTTAAAATTGTGCACATTGTGCATTATTTTGATTGTAGTGTCATTGGCTCAGTAGTAGATTGCACATGCACCTCTATGGCCATAAGATCAGAAGGTCATAGGTTCTGGTCCCACACCAGAATTCGGCAAATACCTAATGCTAACCTAGTGGTGCAGCACTACGAGGGTGCTACAGTGTTGAGGTGCCATCTTTCAGATCAAACATTAAACAGAGGACCCTTCTCCCATTTCTGGTAACTTTCTGCAGAAGTTAATGACCCCTTGACATATTTAAAGAGTAGGGGAATTTGTCCAATGTCGTGGACAGTATTCCCCATCAATAAAACAGGTCCAGGTAACCTACCCCCAGACCATATCTGGAAATGAGATGTCACAACTCAGTTTGCCTTTCCTTGTCAGGATCACAAACAAATTTTTTTTTCAGAAGAATCTACTGTTTTGTTGTCTGACAAATAAACCTATTGTCTACATGTAAAAATATACAGATTGCCTCCTGCTCCTCTGCAGTTGTGTCTTGCTGTTAACACTTTCCATCTACCTTCCTCATAATACCAATTCCATCTGTCTTCCCTCATAATACCAATTTATTAAAACATGTGCAATCCAACAAAACAAAATTACAGTACTGTATGCAGTCTAGCAGCCTTTAGTTAACTCTTGTCTGTTTCGTTCATCTTTCATTTTGGTACTACCACTGGTATCCTTTCTTTCCTACCCTGTAGATCTGTAACCAACCTCTCAAGTAATCCCAGACCAAGATTTTGTCCCCTTTAACACATGCCATTGATGCCAACACAACCTCAGTCATGGTACCAATCTCAGATAAAACCTACATCGTGCCGTGAGGTTAGTAATGTTGTAATGTTAGCTCTTAATGGCAAATTTTCAATTGTCAGAAACAAATGTGAAATTGTATAAAATACACTAAAATGTCTCATGTTTGTTCCATTTTCATTTTAACATCACACCCAGTTTTGATAAACTTCCCTACAAATATGAAAAACATACAGATGAAGTATTTAATAAATTAAAACAATTGAAACAGAGCAATCCATTAAACTGTTGTTTCTGCTTTAGTTTTACTGTACATGCAGCTGTCAGGGGCTTTAATTAAGGCACAAGAGGTTGAGTCCCAGATTATACTAATTATACTGTACTATACCAGCCCTTTCATTCGCTCGTGGATGTATGTCTCAGGCACCTGTCTGACATCTCCAGCTGGGCTATACAGAACAAAGTTAAAGTAAATATGGATAAAATAAAAAGTGAACATTTTGGGTGTGAGACATCCAGTTCCATTACATAGCAGGGTGGAGGTAGGGGCTACACTGAATGATCATGGTAGCCCGTGTATTCTGCAACTGCGATTAGGCGCTTCCAAAAAATGACTAAGTCACAGTGCTTTTACACAGGGCTACTGAGCAGGAGGGCAACAGGATAGGGGTTTGGCAATTGTAGTGGTAGGATGTCGCCTATATGTACACACGCTGGGGAGGACCAGGTCATGAGGGTTTCTGGGGTGTAGTGCAGCAATGGACTGCCGAGCTGTCCATGTGGCATGGTGGGTTAGTGGCAGGCTATGGTTGCGAGGTGGCAGAGTTCGGTTCGATTATGTGCTCCTTTTTGGCCAGTCTAAACATTTTTTTTCTGTGTTTTCACTCCTCCGAGCATGCACCCCTGAAGCGAGACCTCCTTTAGTAGGGAGGTGCGGGGGCAAAGACTCCCATTGGGGCACAACCCCTGCATAAAAGAGAAATCCAAGTGTCTGGTGCCCTTTTGTTGTGTGCTGTGAATCTACATCATCAAAATTCATTTTTGGCAATGAAATTCACCCAAATGGTGATTACTATTACGGGTTACCGTTATCACATGGAACTAATGATCATAATTTTCTAGAAAGTTTGGCATTTCATTTCATTTGAAACTTTAATTTAACCCACATGTTGCATTTATTATAACACAGAGATATAAAATAACATATATGCCACTATCGTAGAGCATCATGGGAAGTATATGCAAATTACTATGGATGAACTAAGGCTGGCTCAATTTTAAGCAGGACTGAATTGTGCCAAGTGGCTAACAATCAATCTGCTCAGGCTTAAAATAGCAGACACAGACATTGTTTACTTTTAGTTAGGACCCATCAGTGTGTCACCTCCAGATATATATCAGCACACAGGAAGTGTAACCAACATTTTGATCTTGATGGTTTGGGTCACCGTGAACCCAAAATTGTAAAGAAATTTAATAGACAAGAACCTCACTGCACAGGTTGGTAGCAGTCGAAAACCTTTATCACCTGAAAGCTGTTCAATGGCCTGTGTGAAATGAGTTGTGGTGGTCTCAGGCCAGTTCCTAATGGGCAGGTGTCCACATCGTAAAACCACCAACACAACTGGCTGTAATTGGTACCCTTGGCACCCTTGTTGGCAGTCTCACATGAGAGTGAAGGACTGAATGGGCATAGAGTCTGAACTAGCCTCTCACCCGCGTGGTGGTTCCTCCGTGGGATATTTGTGGCACATTTGTGGGCAGTGTCAGGAAGCTTGCATTGTGACTGCCTGTGCTGTTCCTGTCATATGGATAAGCAGATGACTTCAAGTGCAGCAAAAAAAAAAGAAAAAGACATAGGTAACAGTTTTAGGGCACAGGTTCAAATCCTGAATCTGATATGTGACATTTCTGTCGTGTACATCTAAATAAATAAAAAGATATATATCACAGGGCCCCTTTAAGAAAACAATATCTGTGATTCTGATGCTGCACTGTATGTGGGAACTGATCTGTTGTGCATAGATCATTTGATATATATATATTCATTTAGATGTATCAAGACAGAAGAATTCACCAATACAGTTCAGGGATTGAACCTGTGGCTTAGAAACTCTCACCTATTTCTTGTTTTGCTGCACTCTCATTTTCCTATTTTGGGACAGTGAGATATTTAGTCATTTAAACTCCTCTACAATATTTAAAATTATTTATTGGATATTTACTGATGGTATTTATGAGCATAATTGCTTGCTTCCATATTCATCAGTGTAGGATATTTACTATTTATAATTTAGGAAATGCAAGCATGATGGTGCTTGTATATGTGTGTAAACAATACTTTAAATTTGTATATACCTTTTCTGAGATTGTTTCTCAAACTGCACCAATATTGATTTTAAATGTACTCAGTAGCTACCAATGTGCCTCACCTGAAACTAACAAGGCTGATTTTGATGTCATCAGTATGCAACCATATTTAAATGCAAAGACACATTGTTGTGACGACTTTGAAAATGGATTGTAAAATCTGAAATGCGTCTAGGCGATTGTCCAGTGGAGTCTTTTTATTTTTGCACTTAATAAAATGTCATAATGGTTTTCAGAACTAATGAGTGGAGTGGAGTTTTATTACTTGAGGTGGTGAGTGCCTGATTTAGTGTTTGTAATATATTTGAACACGTTACAGAGTTCATCTGTTCAGTATTTCCATTAAATGTAAATGTTTGCACCTAGTAACAAGCAAGCTGCTCCTCATGTTGAAGTTAGACACACTTTGTTCAGTCTGTTTATTTGCACTGGCAAGTTGCCATTGCAGATTTAAAACATTCCTGATTTTCAGTTTCATGAAAGCAATATCTTAGAAAAACATACAAACTGGAAAATTGTGAGGCAGGTAAAGCAGAAATGTTTCACACTTCTAACTATTGCAGATTTGTCCTTGAGGCTCTCCCTATTGTGCCTGTTAAGGGGCTATGATCTATCCAGACTTTTGCTGCAAAATTGAACATCTAAGAGCCATGATGTTACACACCCTGTTGAAGGACTTCCATAGGTAGTGCTCCTTACTTGCAGGAGCTACCCATAAGTTCTAGCTCCTATTCCAGTTTATTTACATTAGTAGAAGAGCACTTTATTTTGAATGCTTAGTATGTGCTTTTCCATGAAAAAGAGAAAAGCAGACAAAAGTATAGTACCTCAAGAGTGCTTATCAATAATTAATTTATTTCAAACTTACACAAAGTGCCCTGTGTGTCATATGCATAAAGATAAAAGGTCCAGTACAAAATGCTACTCAGATGCTGAAGGCAACTACTACATCATGTGCATTTGGTGTTTCAAATGCCATCCTTAGGGGGTGGAGCTCCTGGGCTCGATTTTAAACAGCTGTTAGAGAGGCATAAGTGAGTCACTCTAGGGCTGTGGTAAACTCTGGGTACATCAGGGGCCCTATGCCTAATTTTATAAAGGGGAGGCCCTACACCAAAAGAGAGGAGTTGTTGCAGCCACAGGCTAGCACCAAACATATGGTACCCCTATGGGAATTGCCACATGGATCAGGCCCCTGCCCAGTGCAGCACTAGATGGGCCAGGATGGTTGGGGTGGTGGTGAATCTGTTGGACAGGAGGGGCTGGGGAAGAAGGGCATGGAGGTGCCATAGCGGGAGTCGAGGAGACAGCTAGGTGTGAATGGGAGTGATGTGGCACCTGGCGGGGATTTTGCTTGCATATTCATACAACCAATGGGATGGGATGGGAGAGCTTGGGGGGTCCGGGACAAAAAGTGACATGGCATCAGGTGGTCAAAGCCCTGGCAGCTGCCCACATAGGTGGTCACAACATAAGTAGGACTACCCCAGTTCTCAAGGTGTTACATTTCAGGTATACGCCATTAAATAGGAATTTCCCAAAGGTCAAATCTGTACTTGAGCATGTATATTAGTGGTAATTCTCAATTGTTCAGCCATGTATTATTATTATTATTTATTTATTATTATTTAGCTTTGTTGACCGGTAAGTGCATAGACAAATCCTGCCTATTTTCAGGCACGACCGGGGAGGGGATACAGATGAATGCCAACTGACCTTGAACCAGATTAAGCTGTTGGTGGTATTTTTAGTGAATGAGGAAATTTGGCCAGGACACTGGGGAAATTCCCTACTCTTTTCGAAAAGTGCCATGGGATCTTTATCATCCACCTGAACTACCACCAATCTAGGCAGATGGGACCTCGGTTTAACGTCTCATCCGAAAACGGCCATTGCAAAGCACACATTTACATCATATTCATCCAGAAATAACTTCATTACATTAGTGTGTGACACACATGAACAGATGGATTAAAATTTCAAACAGTCGAAAACACAACTGTTAAAACCTGTTAAATAGGTCATTTACATACAATAGATCTTAAATGTTAAAGGAGAACTGTGCTGAACCTTGGCCATTTTCCCCCAGTAGCATCTGTTTTTAAGTACTGGTTCCAATTCTGTTATTGTTCCATCTGTACAGGCCTTTTAGTAAACACAGTTGGTGTTTGGATTTACCTCTGATGTAAAGTACCATTTGGAACTGTGATGTACTTTATGTCCTGCTCAGATCGTGAGTTCAATAACAGAACATGGATGCATTGTGCCAACAATAATAGAGTAGAACAGGGACATAAACTACATCACACAGTTCTAAATGGTACTCATGTTGTGCCCGCGTCAGAAACACCCACTAGGGATAACTAAAACACTGCTAGCTGAACAGTACCAGAATTGAAATTAGTATTTAAAATAATCTTTTACAGAGGGAATGACATACTGGTTCAGCATAGTTCTCCTTTAACAGGTGTTTCTAAAATTATCCATATGTCAGCATTAATTCCAAATTAAGTGATAAAAGAATATGAACAAATGATGTTAAAGAGACTTGAACATGCACTCTGATAAGCACACCATTTCAAGTCTTACAGTATAACAGATACTATATACAGTATATTGTTTTAGCTTTCTTTCTGAGGGTTTATAACACATTACAGTAGTTTATCCACAAAGTCTGTATAACAAAATGCTTGTTCCAAACTTACCTCATAAGTGCTTTGTTTATGACATCATAGTGCTCACTCTGACAAAAGATTGTGATGTCACAAACAGTAATACTGTAGTAAGGTCAGTTGGGGACAGTCAGATGCTTTATGTGTAAGACAATGGGCCAGATTTTCTAAGCCCTAGGATCACTGCAAGCCCCAGGTTCATCAACAAGACGATGCACCAGGCTTGCCATTATTGAACAGGATTTTACTTCCCATGCAGCAGTTGCCACAAATTAGACCATCTTTTGTGATCTAGCTTAGCAGTCTTGGGGATCTTTTCGTGAGATTGCACCATATATTTGGAGCAAGCTGCTGTAAATCAGGTAAACTGTTGCAACTGCATCTCACCTATTAAAATCGGACACAGTTGCAGCAAACTTGTTTGTGCACTGCCAGAAAAAAATGTTGTGGTACAGGGTTTGATGCAAGCCCTACACCACCCATTGAAAGTGGGTACTGGAGCAGTAATCCTCCACGTGATGTACAGGAAAGAAAAATGAAATGCACATTTGTGTTAAAAAACTTCGACCTCAATCTTTCAGTGACCTGACACATGGGTCTCACACTATGCATTTATTTTATTTATTTATTTGTTAATTAATGTTTTACCATGAAGGGCCTAAGGGATGAGGGACAATAAGAGGCACAAATAGCAGCAGAAGTAAATTCACAGTAGAAGACAATCATGTGTATAAAATCATTGAGTAGTGCTAGAGTCTGGACAGTACAATATAAATACATACCACTATACACAGTTTACTGATCACAGTACCAAACAAATTGTCAGTTGCACATAGTGCAAAAATGCAGTGACAACAGAAAACAAATGGGCTGGAAATGAAACACTGCACAAATCAATTAGATTGGGGTGACCAGAAAGTCATGAAACCCAGATACGGGAGATAGCAGAACTACAGCTGTGAGCTCATTGGAGCATGAGGGACACTGGGAGGAAACTAGGTACAGGAGTAAAAGTATGCACAAGGCATATTTTCATGTATTCAACTAAAAGCCTTATGCCGTGTTAGTGGTACAGTATTCATATCTGAATACGGACATACAAATATTCAAAGAACCTTAGCTGCAAGCACTGAGGCAAGGGTTACCCCAGAGGGCATTGGCCAGGAAGCCAAGTTTCAAAGAAATACAAAATCACACATACCCTCATAATCCAAAGCATCATGGGCTGTATATGTAAATCACCACAAAGTATTATGCTGGTTCAACTTTAAGCAGATATGCATGGTGCGAAAGGCCTCACACAAAGTCTGCAAAGGGTGCCAACAGAAGACGAGACATGTATTTCGTCCTACTAGGACTTATCAATGTGCCTCATCTGTATGACACCCCAGTGGAATGTACCATCTACTCTAAGTTGATCTATCTGAGTTGGGTTGTGGTGAGCTCAATAAAACAAAACAAAAAAAAAACTAAAAGACAAAGAACCTTAGCACGCAAGCACTGAGACAAGGTTACCCCAGAGGGCACATTGGCGGAGCCAAGTTTCACAGAAATAATGCCCTGAATTTTAAAGCATGATATAAACTCTATAGGAGAGCCACTGAAATAAGAACCCTTGACACAGACCCTTCAATGAAGGGTGTGTTTTCCAGATGGTTGTAAATTTATACTGAAAATTATTGAGCGTGTCATCTGCATGGGTGAATGTAGTAATGCATGAACAGTCAGTAATGTGGCAGTCAGCCAACAAGCAGACATGTCAAGGGCTGGAAAGATCTGAACTAGATAACCTTTAGGAACACTTATGATGATGATTATAAAATGTTTTATCCAGGATCCTATAGATTAGGAACTAGCCCTATTGTCAACCATCATCCTGAACTAAGCATTAGGGTGGTGAATTATATACACACTGTAGACCATCCAGTGATCAATAGTACATTCTGAGTGGTGCCTACATTCACAATTCAGTGGGTGGGAGGAAAGTATCCAGTTTCTATGGGAGTGATGTAAAGGCATTGTTCTGGGTAGGTGTGAAGCAAAGTGCCAAATATTTTACACTAATTTGTTTTTATGGAGAAAGGAAGATACTTCTGATGTTAAAATCATGTAGCACCAGGAGTTCACCAGATTATACTGGGGCAAGCCTTAAATTTATGACCTAGAGCCAAGCCAGAGCTGAGTTAATGGTCTGGTTTGACTCTTGAAACAACCGAGCTGAAAGAAATTTCAGAGGAGATCTTAGCAAAGGGTCAAATTACAGAAGACTGGTACTTTGCTGGCTAAATATACTATGTAAAGCTCAGTGGCTTCCCACAAAACAAAGTTTCACCTTCGCCATACCCTTGTAGCACCCCATATCCATCCTCACATCCCCATTTTCCAAGTAATTGCTTTCCCCAATTTACGTGGCACTACAACTCACATCCTTCTCCCCAAGATTCTGGTAATAAAACTTACCTTCTTCCCCAACCCAAACAGTACCCCAACTCCCTCCATCTCCTCCCATTGTCCCAGTAATAAAAAATACACCATCCTCCCAGAGTCCCACATAGCTAACCTCTTACCTGCTGTATTAGGAACTGTTTCCTCTATGTTGCTAACTAATACCATAATCAAAACTTGACTGGAATAACATGGCTCATTCCCATATATCAATTAATTATTTATATTATTTATTCACAACTTTCAGACACAGCAATAATCCAATGTTTTGAGGTTGAAATACACCTTCCTCAGGAATCTGGAATGTTTTCAAGTTACAGTTACTGTTCTGTTCAAACTTCCTATACATCTGAGATATCTTACTTCTAATCCATGATTCTTTCATGATTTGAAGTAAAAATCAGTTGTTTTTAATAAGTATTGTAGCTCCTGGCAGCAGCAATATTTGGAGCCACAGGACTTATTAAAAATTAATTTTAGTAAGTAGGTGCATCTAAGAGGTGTGGGTGAGAGTCCGAATGCTATGTTTATTTGCAGTGTTGTATTCAAAGTTAGCATGGTTGATCTTGGTAGGTACCCACAGCCTGTAAAGAATATTGGAGGGGATCAGTAAAAGACAGGTTCACTTTTGTGAAAGATGAATAAATGTCTAAAATTAGTAGGAGTGAAGGGCAGAATTACAAATAGGGAAGAAGTGCAGGTCAGAAGTACATAGTTTGGAAAAATCACAAGGGCAGGGTATAATTTCTGGGAGGATGAGAACTCAGTGCAGAGCAGATGCACACATTTCAATAGTGTGGTGAATCCTAGCCAAATGAGCAAATTAGAATAATGTACAGAAGCATGAAGCTGCAGGAGGCTGCATTTGGAGTTACTATGGAAAATGAAAACAAACTGTAGATGAACCAATGTATTTGGGCACCACTTCTCTTGTTTAATGCTGTCCCCAAAGTTTTACTGATTAACCTGTGGAACTTATTTTACATTTTCTATTGTGTTGTACTGATAAAATTCACTGTGCAAAGGTACTCAGTTGGAAATGAAACCTAATTTTACCATTTACAATCTAATGTAGAGTTTGTTTACTGAGCAGACAGGACCTTGAAGAAAATTATGCCATTCTTGCTTAACTGAGACTGAGATTCCACTACCTGGTCTGAAAAAATGTCTAAAGGATTTTCTGAAACCATCAAACAACAGGGGCAATAAAATTACATTTGTATATGAAAAATGACCTGACTCAAAATATTTAATTTAACTTCATGAGTAAGGGGCGGATTATAACTCATGAGTGGCAGAGCCATGGGTGAGTAATGCAAGTCCTGTCCCATCACAAATGGAGGCAAATTGTTAAGTTTAAATCAAACCATTGTATTTTATTTATATAATATCAGTTTATGCATTGCACATTTTAAATTACGTGTTTGTGTAAAGACTGAACTGTTTCTCTTTGAATTCAGCTGGCATCAGTACATGACAATGTTTTGTGATATAGCATTGGGAAAGTTGCATTTTGATTTGCTGTTAGGTTGAGGATAGCAATTGTGGCATGTCTAACTTCCAGATATATTTATCTGAGGTTAGATGGTGTAATAAACAAATGTTTACAGCATATAAGCAGTAGCGATAAAATGGCAAGCAAACAAGTGATACTTTTCTATGCAAGTTCAATATATTATGCTAGCTTGAAGGTTAGGTAGGTCACAATTGATATCTTGAAAGTTAGGTGCATCACAGTAGATAGCTAAACCAGAGAGCAGCTTTCACAGTGCTGATGACATCACACTACCTTACAACAGCACTGAAGCCAGCTGTTGAAACCAATGAAAGACAGTTAAATCTCTACACAAATAGCATATTTAAAAGTTGTAACGAGTATGTTGATGTTGTATGATGAATCAAATGTGCAATAGCCTGACTCACAATTCAGCAGTTCCTCTGCACTTGTGGGGGCATCACTGATAAATCACCTCTGACTCAAATATCTTGAGTTATGGGCCTGCCTTCGCACATGAAGATAAATTGAATATTTTGAGTCTGGCCTTTGCATTATCTCCTGTTATAAGTGGATATTTTCATTGTTTCTTGTATATAAATGGTGACTCCTACATTTTATTTGTAATAAATGAGGCCTGTCTGTCCTTATAATATGGAAAACAAGTATTTTTAAATATACTTGCACTGGATCTTTAAATAGTGCACTGAAGAGGGAGGAGCATGGGAGTTGGGGTGCTATGTGAGTTGGAGAAAGGTTTTTAATTATTATTACTGGTATCCTTGGGGTAAAAGGGTGGTAGTTGGTGTGCTACATGGGTTGGGAAAGAGGATTTGTTTAATTACATGAATCATGTGTGGAGGAAGGTGGCAGATATGGTGGTACAAGAGAGGATCTATTTTATTACTGGGTCAGTAGGGAGATGAAGTGGTAGATGGCATGCTACGAGGGTGAAGGAGAGTTAGCATCTTCTATTTTTAATAGGTATATACCCCAATCCCTGTCTCGGCTCTGTTGTTTCATAAACAAGTCAGCTGATGAGTCAAGCCAAGACAGGCACTTTCCTCAAGCCTCCAGTGGCTCATCCTCCCACACCAGAGGTGGCAACAAAAGTGACAAAGGAAGGAAGAGACAGAGAGGAAGAGACAGAGAGAAAGGTCAAGAAAGTTTCCTTCTTGAGTTAAGGTAGCTGTAAGAACCAGCAATAGTTAAAGTACCAGTGGCACTGAATGGTGTCAAGCTTGCCCAAGCAGAAACAACACCCCACAGGAAATGTGATGCAGCATCTCAGTCATGCCATCTTATGTGAATAAACTGCTTGTAAATCACTTTGTGGTAATATATATATCTATACCTATATCTATCTCTCTTTATATATATATATATATATATATACACACTATACAGATGTATACATATATTATATATATAGGTAAATGGTATGCCCTCTGTATGGTGAAACAATTACAGCGAACGTGTCGATGCCGACATTGACAGTTCACAAAAATAGTCCACTTGGTACCCTGGCACTCTTTCTCCCAGTCCTGCACCCCTCCCTGAATCAACCTCGACTTGAAGTTGATAATCCATAAATTCACTGGGTGCTGGGGCAGACCTCCTCCGCATGGGTGGTTTGGGGCCAAGCCCCAACAAAACAGGACCTGGTTCTCCTGCTGGATTTATGTCAACTTACAGTCTACGGTCAACATAAATCCATTGCTGTGATGTCAGTTGACAAAAGCTTGTTGAACCAGCATCTCAGAGCCTAGATAGATATGTATCTGTAATATAAAATATCTAGTATACATATATAAAATATCTGATAGCAAAGTCATATACATATTATATATTTAAAATGAACTGCAAAAATAAAAAGCTTTGTGAATGCACCATTTATGATTAAAGTGATAAAGAAGGGACATGTGGTGTTAAGGTTCCCAACCATAACACCCCACCCCACCCAGCAAGTGGCAACAGGAAAATCCATCATGGTTTGACCTCTCCTGCATCTTTGCAAATCATGTGTGGGGTGCACCTTAAGGTTGTCAACCTAACACTCACCCCATTCCATCAGTAAATAAGCTGAGATGTGTACAGTATATGAGAATGCGGTGAGCACTGCTGCTGCAGGAGAGGTCAAACTGTAATGGTTTTCCAGTTGCATTTAGAAAGCAAAACGACTTTTGCAGCAGCCAAACAGTACTTTCAGCTGGCACATCTAATTTGTCCCATAGGAAATAATGGGAAAATTTAAACTTTAATAATTTTTGAATGAATTAATATTTTTCACCAAACCTTCAAAAGGCACATCTGTGACCCAAACGCCATATACCCGAACAATTTCAGACCAAATCCTCAAGCTGTTTCTGAGAAATGGTAACAAAGAATTTACACAATGTTTGACATTTCTATCACTGTACTCACACATCTGACTGGAATGAAACTTGCCAAATCCAGAGATCTTTGGTTCCTAATGGTGCATTCAAAATGTCATGCTGATCAGTGAAATGGTTACAAAGGTATTAACGTGCTAAATTTGGGGTTTAACATAGAACTGGCCATTGAATCCTAATATAGGGGCACTACCATACCCCTGTAATAGATAGATGGATAGATAGATAGATAGACAGACAGATAGATAACATAGAAACATAGACTTTGACGGCAGATAAGGACCACTTGGCCCACCCAGTCTGCCCATTTCCCTACCTACTGGATAAGCTGCAGATTCTAGTTAACCAACAGCCTATTTCCTGCAACCCCCACTATAATTGCCTTATGTCTGTCCCATGCATGTTTGAATTCCTCCACTGTTTTAGACCCCACAACCTCTCAGGAAGGCGGTTCCATCGTCCACCACTCTCTCCGTGAAAAATAATTTCCTCACATTACCCTGAGCCGTCTCCCTCTAACTTTAAATTGTGCCCCTTGTTCTTACACATCTCTTTTTCTGAAAGATGCTACCCTCCTGGACTTTGTTGATTCCCTTGAGGTACTTAAAAGTTTCTATCATGTCTCCCTGTCCCTCCTTTCATCAAGGGTATGCATATTAAGCTCTCTCAGTCTCTCTTCATATGGTTTCTGATGTAGACCCTGCACCATTTTAATTGCCCTCTCTGGACTGCTTCCATCCTGTCTATGTCCTTGCGTAGATGAGGTCTCCAAAACTACGCTCTAGTACTCCAGATGGGGTCTCACCAACTGTCTGTTAGATAGATAGACATAGACAGACAGACAAACAGACAGACAGACAGACAGACAGACAGATAGATAGATAGATAGATAAAGATATACAGGAGATAGAGTGTTCCTTAACTCCAGATATTGATGGAGTTATGGCTTGTTAAAGTTGCAATGTTATCCTACAGGAAAATTCATTTGTTAATTTTTATATTTTTATATGTCTATTTTTAGTTGGCATTATGTGGGACTTATAGTACTCATTGGGACCTTTCTTTTGATATAAGTTTACTTGACTAAACTATATTAAAATAATCAGATTTATCACATTTAACAACTATAAAATTAGATCAGCATATAAATATAAATAAATAACTGGTAGAAAAATACAGGCAAAGTTGCTTTAAAAGATACATAAAATTCATGACAACATGGTATTGCAATCAGTGATAGCTCATAACTTTAACAGGCTTTTCATAATCACTTCCCCAAACTGTCCCACTCCATATATAATGATGTCTGCTATGGAGAGTTAACAGATACTCAGTTTTCTTATTTTCAGACAGAAAGTCCCATTTATATAACAGTGGAGTAATCAGTTTTACCCATTTCTCTTTTAAATGCATGCAATGAAGAGATGTGTTGTACTGTAATAAAATTTTCATTATTGGAAGCACATTTGGAAATACAATTGTTGCCAAAGCAGCTTACAATACCTGGATAGTATCCAAGAAGTATGCCATACAAAATATTAGCCAAAATGTTACTATATGAGCTGTTTTATAGAATAAGAAGTAGTTCTGTAATCCAATAATTTCCCTTATATTAGGGTATCACCTTATAGGGCCAGTTTTCAAAAGCCCTGCATCTGCAGCAAGCCCCTGGTATACGGGACTTACAGCGCAAGAGGCTTGCAGCATTCACTTGGCTCCAGTCGGAGTTAGCATCATCTCATAGCCAAATGCACAAGTTAGACCAGCTCCTCCCTGGTCTAACTTGCTCATTTTGAGGACCTGCTTTACATGGCTTGGCACTTAATGTTTGGCTTAAGCTGCCATAAAGTGTGAGATAACTGTCGCAACTGTGCCCAATGTACTAAAATTGGGTGTAGTTGCAGCAAAGAAGTTTGACGGTTGCGCTAACATCAGGGTTGACATAGGGCTTGATGCAAGCCATGTGTCAACCTTTGAAAATTGGGCCCGCACTATCTATCCTATGAATTTTTTCAATATCCTTCTGCAAAGTCACATTTCTTATTCTTTGCTTCACTTCATTAACATATTTCTGTGGCTGATTTACTGCCATACCTGATCATAGACTGCATTTCATTATGTATTATGATTTTCTTTAAATTATTAAGCTAGTTATTACTCGTCTTATGCATGGCATCTAACCAACATAGTTTAGGCAACCTCTCATTATCCATAATTATAAAAAGGATCTGAGAAACAGAGCTTTCTGATTGGCTGCAAACATTCTATGCCCTATGTTAATCTTTGATTAACATACATGTACAGCCTGATCATATGCTGAACAAGGTTTAACACTAAAAAAAACATTTTTGTTATAATAGCAATAAGAGCACTCCCAGGAGGTTATGTTAATGGTCAGTTAATCACCCTCTAGGATGTAGCACTTGAGCTAGTGCCTTGTGCCACATTACACCCCTACAGTGTGATTAATAGACCATTAATATAACCCCTGGTCATGCCTTATTGCTTAACTATTATTCTAGTCCATATTCGATTCCACCTTTGGTAATCCTAATTTCTATTGGAGCTAGTTCTGCTCCTAATCTTAAAATGCAGAGGTGTGTCCCTAGGTAAACCTAAGACAATTCTAATAAAAAAATTCTATATAGTAGTTTCTAATTCTTGAAACTTTTTACCATTCCCTTAGACTTCACATCCATATAACATCTGGGTAATCACGCTTGCTCCAAAAGCTGTTTTTAAAGTAAAATATGAGCTCTCTGCAATGTTGGCGATGCATCAATTTAACCCCAAGATAGTTTTATTTGCTTTCACTTTTACTTTTTGACTTGCATTTTCTATGTCATATGCTTGTCAAAGGTGACACCTAAATATTTGAACTGTGATACTTCTTTGAAAGTTTCTCTATTAATGTTCCAGTTATACAGTACTTCCATTTACTTGTGTCTCCAAATGCTATTATCTTAGTTTTGAACATGTTCTATTCTAACTCCAAGAATTTAAAATGATTCATTATTGTTATAAGTCTTCTTTAAGCCACAGTGGTATCTGAGGTAGTTAAACTGCATCATCTGTGTACATCTTCAGTATCTATGACTGATAGAGAGGTTATCAAGCTGTTGATAGACAAGGTACCAAAAGACAGCCCTGTTTTCTCCCTCCAAGATATGAACTGGGTCTGTGAGAGCACCATCTCTATTATATCTTATACGGGACTGATTATCAGTACATAATAGTTTAAGAATGGCAAGTAATCTGCCTTCAATTTTATACTTATTAAGTTTATCCCAAAGAATATTTCTATTTAAAGTATCAAAGGCTGCTTTAATATCTATGAAGCAGGCACATTTTTTCCTGGACCATGTATGTTTCAAAGATGTAACTCACAGTAAATCCCAAATCCAAAGTAGAATGTTTTTTCAAGAAACCGCATTGAAAGTTAGATATGAGGTTGTTACCATTGGCCCATGTTTCCAAATCATCCAAAATTATCCTTGAATAGACTGTATTTTAAGGCCAATTGTTAATAACGTTATTATGATGGATCTTCATGCACACCTTTTTAGGCAGAGGTATGGTTATTTCTGTATTCCAGTCTTTAGGTAGAATCAAAAGGTTAAAATAATAGTAAATAAAATGATTAAAATCAAAGCCCAAAACTCAGTGTTATGCAACTATATCTCTGTTGGGACAGCATCAGTACCTGCTGCCTTATTTTTGGGCTGGGCAAGTATAGCAATAACAACCTCATTTGTATGAAATAGAGGTCACAATTTACATTAACATACTGTAGCTTTATAAAGGGTGTAGTCTCAACATCACTCTGGAACACAATTTTGCCACTAGTATTATATACCTTGAAAAATGATTCAACCAATCTTAAGCAGTTATGTAGTATCTGTATTATATTTTCTGTGTGAATCTGAAGATCCATAGATCAGTTTCTTTTTATATGTAGATTGCCCCTTAACTCTAAAGATTGACAGAATTAAAGCTTGTTAAAGTTGTAATGTTATGCTATGGGAATTTTCATCTTTCAATGTTGCTTCTAAGACTAAGTCTTAGGAATTAGTCTTGCAGTACTCATTGTAGTACTTATTGAGACCCTTCTTTGATATATAGCTTGTCCTGTAACTGGGAATATTATTTTTAACTTCTATGTTTCCTGTATGGCCCCTGAAATTTTTTTGGGGAGGGGTATTATGTGTTAGCCTTGTATGGTACTCATTGAGACCTTTTTATATATAATTGTCCCTTTACTCCAAATACTAATGGAGTTATGAATTGTTAATGTTGAAATGTGCAAAAAAAAACTACATCCAAATTCTTCCTTCATAGAAACTGATCCTCTTTTGTTAAATTTTTGTGAGCTCACAAACAGGATTGATTCATATGAAAGAAGAATGTGAAAAAGCTAAGTCCAAATTCTTTTATGTATGAACTCATCTTCCTTCTTGAGATTTTGTGAGCTCACAAAAAAGATGCCTTCATAAGAAAGAAGATTCAGAAAAATGAAGTCCAAAATCTTCTTTCATATGACCCTGTTCTTGTTTCGTGAGCCATAGAAAAGAAAAATAAATCTCTCATGAAAGAGGATTTTTAAATGTTTTAAAAGCATATTTAGAGGTCATTTTTCAAAAATGTAATTCCAGAATCCAGTTAAATGTGTCCCATTTAGCAACATACATGTGTTGGCGTCTCTGAAGGAAATAGTTTTATGGGTTTTCAAAAGTAAAAAAAATGAAAACAAGAAAAAATCCTCTTTGTGATGGCCAGATTCTTTTTCATTTCAAACAGCTATCAAAAGACCTTACTGAGCATGCATGAGAACTGAAATTTCAAATCCTTAGAACTTTGGAATGGATTAATATTTTTTCAACAATACAATGAAAAGCACCATTCTGGAGCAAGCCCTTTCTACCCTGAACATTTCAGACCAAAATTCCAAACTGTGTGGGCACGCAGCAATGACAAACAGACAGCAACTCCCCAATTTTCCTAAAATGCACTACCGATCTTGGAATCCACATCCAACTAGAACAAAACTTAAATCAAGAGACCTTGCCTCCCCCAGCCTGTGTATGCAATCTTTTGTGCAAGTCTGTTAAATAGGAAAGCTATTAAAGTGCAGAGTTAGGGGTTAGCATTAAACAGCCTACTCAATCCTAACTATGGTGGTGCTACGGTGCCACTATAATATATATTATAGTGGCGTGTAGCCCACCATAGTAAGGGTTGAGCAGGAGTTTCTATGGCAAATCCCAAATTTTGTACTTTAATAGCTTTATAGCCATTCTGCTGATTTGCACAAACATTTGCAAGCTTAATCTCAGAGGCAAGATCCCTTGATGTGCTAAATTTTGTTCTGCTCAGATGTGCAGATTCTGAGATCCGGATAGTTAAAAAGTAAAAAATCAGGATTTGTTGCTGTTTTTGTCATCATCTAGTGCCTAGACAGTTTGGAATTTTTTGAAATGTTCAGAGTACAAAGGGCTTGGGCCACGTAAGTTGTCCTTTTCACTGGTTTGCTAAAAGGTATTAATCCATTCTAATGTTACAAGAATTTTAAATTTCAGTTCTGAGCATGCTCAATATGGTGTTTTGGATAGTTGTTTGGAATAAAAAAAATAATTTGTCCGTATGAAAAAGATCTTTTCATATGGAGTTAATCCTTTCATGAGAAAATATTCCTTTTCATGACTCAGTTTTCTTTTTTTCATATAGCCATTCAGAAAGGAACTGGGCCATATGAAAAGGATGCCTTCGTATGAAAAAAGAATTGAGCTTAGTTTTTCAGATTCTTTTTCATATAAAGCCATCCTTTTTCATAGGAATGAAACAACCTCATGAAAAGGATCCTTCATATGAAAACAATTCAAAAAAAAACAGTACAAATTATTTTTTTTTATAGGATCCTTTTGTGAGTTTTTTTTTTCATTCATATGAAAATAATACCTTCCTACAAAAAAAAGAACTTGGACTTTGTTTTCAGGTTCTTTTTCAAATGAAGCAATCCTTTTTTGAGGTTTTAATCATTCATACAAAAGGATGCCTTCATACAAAAAAAAAATTTGAATTGAGCTTTTTCAGATTTTTTGTATCATGGAAACCTTTTTCATGAGTTTTGTTTTCATTCATATGGAAAAAGGATGCCTTCACACAAAAAAGAATTTGGACTTAGTTTTTTTTCAGATACTTTTTTCATATGAAAGGATCCTTCTTCATGAGGTTGTCTCATTCATATGAAAAAGGATCCATTCATATGAAAAAGATTTAGGACTTATTTTTTTTCCCACATTTGAACTTCAACAAACCACTTTGGGACTTATTTTTTTCCACATTTCAACTTTAACAAACCATAACTCCCACAATATTTGCAGTTAAGGGACAATCCTCATATTAAAGGTATTCATGAGTACTACAAGAATTACACAGAATACCACCCCCAAAAAAAAACAGGGGTCATATAAAAACATAACAATTAAAAAATCAAAATTCCCATAGTAAGCAATGCAACCAAGCAAATATATTGCTTTTTGGGAGCAGTTAAGTGATTCCACACCAAATGGATATATGCATCTATGGAAGGATGGAAGCAAAGGGCCCTTCCATAGGCAAATGGATATGTTCATGCAGGTTCCAAAGGATAATCAGGATACAATTATACTGTCCCAAAAAGTAAGGAAATTCTTTGCAAAAAACTTCACTAATGCACCTGTTAGGGTTCAGATTAAAGTGACAAAAGTAGGAAAGGTGGTATTATGGTTCCCAACCTAACTCCCCACCCCACCTGCAGGTAGCAAAGGAGAACCTAATGCTCTCCCAATTCTCATATAGTCTGCACATCTCAACTTCTTTACTAATGAAATTTGGTGAGCATTAAAGTTGACAACCCAAGAAACACCCCAAGGCTGATTTGTGAAGAGTCAGGAGAGGTGAAACCATAATGGTTGTTCCTTTTGCTGTCTGCAGAGTGAGGGTGGGGTGTTAGGGTTGGAAATTTTAATCTCATAGGCAGAAAATAGTTTAATCTCATAGGTAGATTGAAATATGTTTTTCTAAGTGTTAACAAAGGATAACACACATTTTCTGTTTTAAAATCTCTCAGATATAAGAACATCATTGAAAGCAGTTACATCAAACAGCATAGTTGTGAATAAACCTTAAAAAGGTACAGTGACTTAAAAATACTATGTATTACAATTACAAATTATAATAATGGGCTTAGTGCTTGAATATATTGACATAATATGATAAACAGTATAAGCAAACTCTTGCATTCAGACAAGGAGCAGGGCAAGTTCACAAGCAGCTACTGTATCTATTAGATGTATAAAGTCAGTCTAAAACATATCACACTGCATTGAATGTTGGAATATATGTTTAGATTGTTATACGAGAAGCTGTGTTGAATAGCATCAGTTAGGCTGATTTCAAGTGTTAGTTCTATTCCCAATGTTGCATCTTTTCATTTTGCGTATTATTAAGCAGAAATAATGGAAGCAGAATATTTCTATATTAAGTAACAGTGTCAATGTCTTTATATAGAGTGAGATGTGAAGTATGATAGGCACAGTAAATCATGGTCCTAAAATACCATTGTTGTAAATAGCCTTAAGAGAATTTTCATTTATTTTTGCTGTATACTAATTAACTGACATAAATATGTTAATTTCAACACAGGCCACGTCCTGATGAAGCCCAGGGTGAAATGTTGGGCCAGGACCTGGGAGCTCGTGGAATATCACTGTTAATAAATTGAAAACTTAAGAATTACATTTTCATTTTCATTTCATTTTTATTTCATTTTTATTTAAACTGGTAAGCAGATTAGCAAAATGCCATTTTCACAGTGACCAGTACATAAAATACATAAAATTCAATTAAACATTACAAGAAGCAGACATTTAGAATCCAAAACAAATGATTGTACAAACCTGATTTAAATGAAGACAAAAATACAACATTAGTAAGGTACATAGGCAAATTATTATAAAGAATGATTGCTTTATATTTAAAGATCTCTGACCAAAAGCTGACTTAAAACAAGGGACAGAAAACACATATTTATTTTGAGAGCTAGTGGAAAAACATGAGAGCATAAGGAAAATTAACACTAATAGTATTCGATATAAGTTGAAGAACAATTTTATGCATAAAAATCTATGCTCTGAATTCCACATGTTCCTTAAATGGAAGACATCCCATGGTGTCATAAAGCAAACAATGATGTGTCAAAGCCCTTAAACCAGTAGCAAACCTACATGTAGCATTATAAAGTATTTTGTTGAGAGTACCTAGTTTTCTTTTGGGCATGTGCTGATGAGTGGGGTATACTAGCTCCACATTAAAGAGCTAGTGGATCCAAAACATGTGGACAGGATAATAATACACATTTTAAGAAGTAGTCAGGTGTAACTTTTTATTTCTGAAGTATTTTCTTTTCCTTTTGTTCATTAGAAAGTCTTCTATGTGATAACATTTTGCTGCTTGTGTGGAACAGCTCTTTGCCTTGCAGCTGACATATCTATCTCTAGCACCCCCATGTCATGAGCACTGTGATCTCTCTGACAGTGACATCACAGGCACTGACCTGGCAGTCACCTGTAGTGGCTGTTCCTAAGCAGCAGGTTACAGTCAGTGAGGTCACAATGCTGATGATGTAGTGTGGGGAAACAGAGCTACAGTAGATATGGGGAAACAGAGCTAGATATGTAAGCAGCCAGCTGACATGAAGAGAGCTGTTACACACATCACACCTACTAATATCAAGTAAACAATCTTCTAATTAACCAGATGGAAAAGGAAAAGGAAAAGTACCTCAGATAAAAAGGTAATGGTTGACAGCTTTACTAACATCAGGTAAACAATCTTTAACTAACCAGATGGAAAAGAAAAGTACCTCAGATATACAAGGTAATGGCTGACAGCTTCTAAAACTAATAGTTGTTTTAGGCAGTACACTAGTTCTTTAATTTGCAAACAGCCTATTTAGCAAGGAGTACCCATCTGGACATTCAAACTTTGCAAAAAGGTTAACCAAAATTGGTCTTCTGGTATTTGAAAGAACATTTGTTGACTAAAGGTCAAAGGTTATGATTGCTAAACAAGTCTTCATCCTAGCACTTGAATATGGATCCCACTTTCTGTAATTGCACCCAAAACGTACTATCAAAATGTGAAACTGTCAATAATAATACTGTCTATGCAGATTTTCTGAGGACTACCATACAGAACTTACAAGTATCTCGTTTATTAAGAATGCATTTGCTGTCCCCAGGCAAGAGTGCAATAAATAAGTTAGTCTATTACATAGACCACTTAATACCCAGCAACCTATTGACCTTGTGTAAACTGCAAGACTCTCACTAAATACATCCTCTATTGGAATCGAGTATAAATGGTATCAAGTAAAACTCTGTAAGACAAAGGTTGGGAATGCTAGGGCTATGGCCCGAGAATCTAAATAATTTTACAAGTGCTCTGCCTTTGTCAAAGTCCAAACAACAATTTAGAGTGAGCTTCTTAAATATGTGGGTGACATATTTAACTGTAAATGTGCTGTATAATTTATCTATTTAATGATGTTCTGCTGCTTTGTATACTGTGGCAATAATATGTATATGTAATGAAGCACTGCTGCTTCCTACACTGTGATTATACCCATTTTCCTGTATACCAACAGGCATGGCTGAAAACAGGATGAGTTTCCCAGCACACTTGCTGGTAAAGAAAAAATAAAAAAAATTAACTAGTGTTGGGAGTGATAGAATCTCTGGGCAGGATTGCATTTGCTTTGGGAATGGTCAGGCAGAAGACCTGCAGTTAGGTGATTAGGCCTGGTTTTGGATTACAAATAGTGATCACTTTCATTCTGAATTCAGTAACTGTGCATGCAGTACCTCTCATGTACTCAAGTGTTGGGCTTGCAATGAGTCAACAACTGTTGTACCCTAAGCCAGTATCCCCAGCTCCCTAGGATATAGGTGGTAGTACATCTGCTCCACCAGTAAGTTTGAAAGGTGTAGTGGACAGATGGAGGTGAAAAAGTGGATTGTGGTATCATCAATGATTTGCTTGCTTAGTTGGTTTAATCTTTTCTTTCCTTTTCCAAAGCCTTGTTGTTGCCTACCCTTATAAACCAGATCCTTTGTTTGCATTTTACACCAGTGTACTATTGTTTACTGCTTGGTTATTTGTTATGCAAAGTGGGATCTGACTGTATGGTACTTCTCAATATTCTAATTCAAGGGAGGTAACATCCTAAGGACCAGCAGGTATTTCAAGGAGCTTCTACAGGTGGTGGCACCATGCCACTATTTAATTTTCCAGCTAATAACACCGAATGCAGGTACCTACTCTCAAAGGTTAGAAGGCCCAAGCCTCATCCCAGTCATTGAAGGATGGAGCCACATGTCCTGTGAGGCTGGAGCAAGGATGGCTTATAGACATACCAAAGATGGGGAGCTGTTTAAAGGTGGGAAGAGGAAGGGTGCAAGGATGTAGAAATAATACCTGAGTTGGTAATGGGACAACTAAAGAAAATTAAGGTGAACTAGGGCATAGTGCCAGATAATCTTTACCCGAGGAGACAGAGGGAGCTGACAACTAAACTACAGTAGCAGAACCACTAGCAAGTATACTTCTAGGCTCTAAAGACAGGGAGGCACTGGAAGTTTAAACTGAGGCAAATATCCCTCTCATTAAGAAATGGGTGATGGGGAACTAGATGGCTACTTGGATTGGTAGCAGGTTAAGGAGCCTTCTACCTTGTGTCACTGGTTTAGGTCCAGCCCAGGTCAGTAGTTATCGAAAGCCATTATCACCTGAGGATGTTCAGTGGCCTATGTGGAAATGAGCTGTGTTGATCTCTGTCCAGTTGCATTGGACAGGTGTCAACATCACAGAATCATCAACACTAGTGCCACTAATTTGCCACCTTGGTTGGCAGTCTACATAAGAGGCCAAGGATTGAATGGGCATGGAGCCTGAACTACCTTTTCATCTATGTGGTGTCCCTCTATGGCAGGAATGAGGAACACTGGTGGGGCAGTGTGGGAAGCTTACACTGTGGTCGCTATACTATACCTGTCATATGGATAAGCAGAGGACTTCAGGTTCCAATGGTGTCAATCCAGCACCTTTCTTGGGAACTAAATTCATCCAAAGTATGGGGTGTGCTGTATTTTTAAGAAAAAGAAATGGGTGATAGAAGATTCAGGGGTTATGGATCAGTTAGCCTCATATTTATTTATTAAACAGTATCACCTGAAAAGCATGCTAAACTGCAAGTAGTTAATCTCTAGATCCATCTTGGTAGAAGGAGACAGAGGAATGGAAATATGGTACAGAAAGTGCACAAGATTATACAACTGGTGCAATTAAATACAGAATTAGTGCAATAGTAGTGAATAATACAATTGGAAATACAACTGCAAGAAGGTAACAAAATGGGTTCAGTGAAAATGTCAGATATTACACAGTTGCACAGGACAGTATGTAAAGAGGCAAATAGTGATAAAGCTGTACAAATTATACAAAACAAAATACAAAAATAAATATTAAAAAGTAAAAGTTTGCAGTAAACAATAATGTAGAACACAGTAGTCAAATACAAAGTATCTTGAGCACTGGAAGATGTAGAAACAGATGTAGAATAACAATCCAAACAATAATGAATGGAGGAGCAAGGAATTAGACCAGTAGGGAGGGGTGCTAAAGGTGGAGACGGTGATGCATAGAGGAGAAAGAAACATTGACAGTAAGGATAGAACACTGTAAGTCCATCCAGTCTGCCCTGAGGCCCTACTGTATTCTAATTCCCAGCACTACTTCTCCTGTCCCTTTCCATTGTCTTTCCAGCAATGATTCCATCCCCATCTCTGATGATACCCTTGAAGTTGCTCAAATTGTCCCACTTTGATTTGAAACCATTTATGATCCTTGTATTAACTACACTGTTGAGCATGCTGTTCCATTTGTCTACCACCTCTCCATGAAAATATGCTTACTGATGTCTTTTCTAACCTTCTCCTCTGCCAGCCTGAGATTTTGACCCCCAGTAGTTGAACCATGATTCAGCTTGACCGGTTCTGTATGGTCCATCCTATTGCACCCCCACATAGAGGATAATGTATAGTCTACAATCAATAACAAGCGTATGTACTCGCAGAGAGGTTGCCATGGTGACAGTTTGAACACAGTGAAGCTCAAGAGGTTTGTCTCCATGGCAACCTTGAGATGTTTACATATTACTAGCATTGATTGCAGACCATACATTGTCTTTATAGTGTATGGTCTACAATCAGGAGTTAAAAGAATAACATTTGTGGCCTTACTTTAATGTTTTTTTAAGTCAGAGGCTCTGTCCTCAGCTATTTCTCTCACCGCTGTGGTTGCTTCCTGTTTGGCGATGGTACTGGGAGGTGCATGCACGACACTATATAGCTGGTACATCATAACAGTACAATAGCCTACTGCAGTATAACAACTCTGTGCAAGTGATGGATTTTCATATATAACAATGTTCTACCATACACTATAATGTATTTATATGTCTCTGTCATACTCCCTTCCCGTTAGCTTTCAGTGAGAACATGTTGAGGTCTTCCAGTTTTATCTCATACAGCAGGTCTTGCCCTGTTGGCTATGGATTACTTTTGTCACCCTTCTTTGCATGTCTCCAGTTTGTTCTTATTCTTCCTCAAGCAGGAGCTCCAGAACTGCACACAGTACTCAAGTGTGGTCTAACCAGTGACCTGGACTATGGCAGAATCATCTCCTTCCTGTGACTAGTGAAACTCCACCAGATGAAACCCAGCATTCTTTTTACCTTCCTCACACTTTGCTAAACTTGGAGGAAGATTTAACACTGTTACTTATTATCACCCAAGTCCCTTTCCTCCATGGCATGTTCTTCATTAACCCCAGTACCCTATGGATTTTGCACCTATCATGCATCATTTGCATAATTTGACATTGAGCATTAAAATGCCAGACAATTTTCAAGTTTCTTCACATTCTTTTTCATACAGATGATCCCTTCCTCACTGTCCACCCTCCGTGAAGCTTGATGTCTATAAATAAACTCACGTTTCCCCGTAGCATGACTGTAATGTTCTAATGTATACAGTGCTTTGAAGAGGACTGATCCTAATGTGAACTCCTGTGGTACACAGCTGGTCACCTCCTTTACTATGAGAATTTGCCATTGAGGACCATCCTCTGGTTCCTTCTTGACAACCAGTTCACAATCCTTCTACTGCATCCTTCCCTAAACCCAAGTCGCCTACCTTCTTAACCAGTCTCCCATGGGACATTTAGTCCCAGGGTTTACTGAAAATCCAGATATAGGATATAAACTACATAAACCCTGTTAAAAATTGTGTCACCTAGTTGAAAACGTCCAGCAGGTTTGTCCGACATAAGCTGTCCCTCATAAACCCACACTGGTTATTGTCTGTAAGTCCCATTTCTAAAAATTAAACAATTTGTTGTTTAATTATGATCTCAGAATCTTACCTACAATAGTCATCAGACTCACTGCTTTGTAATTACCACAGTCCTCTTTGTCCCCACTTTTGTGAAGGGATACAATGTCTGCCACCTTCATGTTCTCCAGCACCTACCTATTGGCAGCCATTCATTGATGAGGGGCTGCTAGATAAACTGCCACTGTGTTACCTATCTCCTGAACACAATGAGGGGCTTCATATCAGCTCTGGATATTTTTTACCTTTTAAATCAGATAGCCCACTGAGTGCCCTGTCTTCAGAAATCCAGTTTTACCCCAGGTCCCTTAAATTTAATTTTATTGTCTGGTATAGGGCCTAAAACCTCTACTGTCAATATCAAACTAAATTACTTATTTAGGACATTTGCCCTCCCACATCATCTTCAGTTCTTACCCCATTCTTTGTCATACTTTCTGTGTTGCCTTCTTATTGTCTCTTATGCCTGATACACCTAAAGAAGATCTTATCATTTTCCTTGACCCCTTCACTGTCCTTAGTTCAGAATCGACTCTTGCCCTCCTAATCTGTTTGCCTCTCTCCACTTGTTTCCTGATCCAGTTCCCTACTGACCTCTGATTGTTCCCTCTTGTAGCTCTTAAAGCTCTCTTTTTACCCTGATTGCCTCCCTCTTTTGATCATTAACCCAAAGTGTCTTGTGTTTGTTATACTTCCAAACATACTGAATGCATTCCTGAACTCACCAAGTACCACCCGTTCATGACCCCACCCATTTGTTATCTGCAGCCTTTATATCATCTATGCCCTTCAGTCTATCAGTAATTATTTATCCCATTCTAACAAAGTCTGTTTTTCTAAAGTCAGGGACCAACCACGGGCCTCAAGCATAATGCTGAATTTAACAGAATATGGTCACTCTGTTTTAAAGGATTTTCCACCTTGATGTTGCTGTATCAGTTCAGTGGCTTATTAGGTAGCATGCTTTCCAGGGGCCAGAAGATCTGAAGGTCATGGGTTTTAGTCCCACAGCAGGTAGTTGGGGTAGTATCCATAAGTGACACACTAGTACAGTATGAAGGGTGCTGCACTGTTGAGGTGCTATCCTCCGGATGAGGCATTAAACTGAGGTCCCTTCTACTCATCTCTGGTCACTCTCCAGGTGGAAGTAAAAGATCCCATGGCAATTATTGAAGAAGAATAGGAGGAGTGTGTCCTGGTGTCATGGCCAACATTCCTAGTCACTAAAACAGGTCCATGTAACCCACCCCTAGGACACTCCTGGAAATAAGCTATCACAGCTTAGTGTGCCTTTCCTGGTCAAAATGACAAATTAATCAAATTAATTAATTAATGTATAAATATAACTGGCTGATGGGAAGAAGCCAGAGGTAGTGTAATGTCACTGTTCTGCCATCCGAGAGGTTGTAGCTGAGAGCCTACTCCTCTAGATACAGAAACCGTGTGAGCTATACAGATGGCATAAGTACATTGTGTCTTTCAAGCGTAGCAGAGGGGTACAAAAGGATATCATAACTTAGGTAATGGTCTTTTTTTTTGTCATCTGTTATTTAAAACCATTTGTTTACTTTTTTCTGTAACACGTTCTTCTCTTGTGTTAGAGTGTTAGACATATATATATATATATATATATATATATATATATACATATATATATATATATATATATCTCCTGTAATGCAACTTTTGCCCTTCTTTTCAGTAAATGTTATTTATTTACACAACACTCATGGCTATGATTTAAATTACTAAGGTATTTCATGATTTACACTAGCTGAGGCAAAACTCGTTAACATCCACCATCTGAGAGACACACTACCAGACTTTGATCTGTGCAATTGCATGTTTGACCTCCAGCTCTGTGCAAGGGGAAGGTGAGTTTGCTGGTGAACCCAGCTGCTGGTAGTGAATAAATGGAGACAGACAGCTTTCTGAAAACAGCCCAGAGAGAGAGGTGTTTGTCACAGATTGGGCCAGGGAGTGTGGGGATCTCTGGGTGAGGGGAGGCAAGTAGGGAGGTGGGTGAGGCAGACTCTATGGGCCAATAGGGTCCTTTTCTGCCATCACATTTCTATGATTCTAAATAAATAATGGGATGAATGAATGAATGAATGAATGAATGAATGAATGAATGAATGAATGTCCTACCTGGACATCATGTCATCCAAAGTGTTCTCACCTCACGTTGCCTCTCTTACTGATTGTTTGAAAATACGGTCCTGTGGAGCCTCCATTAATTAGCTCATAAGAATTTTAGCCTCCAGAATTTCCCAGTCTTTTTCTGGGGCAGTAAAATCTCCCATATATAAAGCTTTTCCAGGCCTGCTGCCTTCTTTATTTTCCTTTGCAGTGCCGTGTTCATTTCTACGGACTGGCTAGGTTGCCTTTCAGTCACTCCCATCATAATTGTTCTTCCTCCATCTCTGTTGTGAAAGCCTCAGTGACTTTATTACTTCTCCTTCAGAAACAGACTTCCCCTATAACTCCATGGTATGCCACCACCACAGCAAAAACTTTACAGCGATGTTGTCGACAGCAACAACAAGAACAGATCACTGCAATCTGCTCGACCTCAGCACAGTTTCCCCAGGTGTTGCGCCTTCCTGAGTCAGCTCCAACCTGGAACTGACAATTATAAAGTGTGGGGTATAGGGAGGCAGCCCCTACAAAAACATATTACTTTTTCTGACAGCACAATGCCGACTGCAATTGTGGTTGACATAGTTCCTTTGCTGAAACGGCACTTGACAAATTTTCTGTCAAACCAGTGTCATAGAACCTAACTCCACTATAGACCTGTAGACTCAGTTACATATGCTGCAACCCTACCACTTGAAATCCACTCTGTCTTTCCTCAACAGAACATATCCAGTGACCTGTAAATTGCAGCTGTTATTTTGGTTCACCCATGTTTCGTTAACTGCCAGAAATGGAATGAATGTGCAGTGTCCATCGCAAGATAGAATCACTGTCCATCTGGATAAATAAAAGCTAATAGGAGAATCAGCATTTATTTTGTACTAAGAGATCTTATCAAACCAACCTTCAGATTTCTTTAAGGAAGTGATTAGATGAGTGGATAACTGGGAAGTGGTAGGCATTATAAGTACATAGCGACAGCACACTCTAGAGTGTGTTGTTATGCTTTTAAATAAAGTGGTCCTTATTTTTGGAGGAAGATGTCATTACTTAATATTTTTATGCCCCGATCACAAGAAAGTGCCAGTGGCCACTAAATATACTTAAAGTGTATAATATGGAGGCCAAGAGTTGCTGACTAGAAAACAAAAGTGTAAGTTCTCAGTGCATGATGTCTGACACCCTCCCATGCCTCCATGCATTTTATTGTCCTTTCAATAATTAACAAAGTACAAAAATTATTTTTATAGCTACCCCATTCACCCAGCTGCCCAAACCCTTTGAATTCCTCCTTTACCTTTCTATGTGGTAATACAGAGCACCCAGCTCAGAGGTGTTTTACTCCAGGTTGGCAGCTCCTCCCAGTTATAAAAAATGCTTACATGATTCTGCATTGTCACATAATGAGGTACAGAAAGGACGTGGATGAGTTTGATACTGGGTCACTGGGGAAGGATAAAGTAATAAATCCTGGAATTCATTGGTGGTTACTGAAATAAAGAGAGTGTTGGCAAGGAAGGCAGTAAATCATACAATAAGCAACACTTCCTCCATCCATCCATCCATCCATCCATCTGTCTGTGTGTTTAGCTACTCTGTCTATCTATCTGTCTGCCTGTCTGTCTATCTACTTATCTATCTTTATTTATCTGCCGGTCTGTCTGTCTGTCTATCTATCTATCTATCGTGCTATCATTTAAGGAATTTATCATTCAGTAAATAGAGTGTAGTAAAATACATTGCCAAGCAGTGAAGTAGTTGATGATGCTAACTTGGGCAAAAAAAAAAAAAGCAGGCAGACAAAACCCTATAAGAAATTGTGTGTGTGGGGTGGCGGGCAAGAGGTAAGTTTGACATGGTGGTAAAGGGAAGGAAGGGCTAGTTGCTAGAACAGGAGTGAGAAGAAATTCATTGGGGAACTCCAGGGTTCAGTGCTGGGACCATTGTTATTTACTATGTTTGTAAACAATCTCGATGAAGAGGTGATTCATTAGACTCAAATTACAGCTGATAAAAATAATTCCAGCCAGGATGTTTGATTATAAAGAATCTTGTAAGCAATAATTCACAACAAGGTGTGCTGTAAGAAACATCTTACCACACACCTCAAGTGAGTGTGAAGCATGAGATGCAACCATGGGCTTTCAACACGCCTGGGAAGTGCAGTAAGGTCTGTCTTACTGCATACCCTGGAGTGGGTTACTGTGCTTATGAAATGGCTCATTAAGACAGAAGAATGTCTGAAAGATACACTGTAAATTTGACTGAAAGCCAGCTCTGCAGTAGAACAAATCTTATTGCATAGTTACATGGATCAAGCAAATCATATCCTTCCTTTTCTCACTGCCATTTTAAAAGAGGGATAAGGAGACTGAGTAGATGAGTGGTAGATGCTATTTAACATGAATGAAAAAATGTACAATTGGGTGCCAATAACAAGTCTAGAACATACACAATAAAGGGATTAAATTTACGGTACCAGCACAGAAATAAGAGATATTGGGATTATTATATGCAGGACTTGGAAACAGACAAAACAGTGTACTGTAGCAGTTAGGAAAACCTAAGGATGTTTGTATGTATCAAGAAGGCAATATAAACAAATCAAAGGATATGATATCGCAGTGCCAGATTAACAACTGGGCATCTTGGGGTGGTTGCACTGAGTTTGAAGGTCCTGCTGTAGAATGATCAGCCATTAATGAATGGTGCTTTGGAGGAAACTTCCTGCTGTGCGTGTGTGTGTGTGTGTGTGTGGGGGGACTGATTCATGGAGACCAGTCCCAATTCCGTTGTGTTCATCACTTCTCATCATTTCAGTAGTCACTGATCAGTTTGACATCATTTGGCAAAGGGGTAGGGGTCTGTCCACTCCACACTTCTACATGGCAACATTCCACCATCATACTGTGGCAAGGAGATAGCCGTCATACTGGCACCACACATGTGTCCCCAAGAGATCATAGAGCAAGTCTCAGATGCTTTTGAAAACTAGAAACATGTAAGTGGAGTGTTTATTGACCTGTCAAACACAATTGATTTAGTGGAGCATTACTTACTGTTGACTAGATTATTAAATATTAATTTATCAGACTGTTTTTATGGTTTGCATCTTATTTAAAGAATCACTGCCAGAATGTTCTGGTTGAAGGTCAGCTTTGATCTGTAGTCAGAGGTGTTCTCAGGATCAGTCCTGGGTCCTCTTTAATTATGATGCTTCTGAACTAACTCTCTTCTGGAATGACAAATTGAATACTAGTTTATCTGCAGATAATATATTGTTGGCCATTTATCACAATAAACAGAATATAGAAAGAAAACAGCAAGAGGAATTTTAGAGGATGTAAACAATAGTTTTGGATTCTAAGTTAGCTATTAATTCTAAAAGTATTTGGGCAATGACCTCATACAACTCTAAAATTTGAGCTGCTGTAAATGTAAAACCAAAGATCTAAGTTTGAAACAATGAGACTGTCCAAATTCAGAGAGAGAGAAAATACAAACATTGCAAATTAAATCAGTTTGGGCCAGATATTCAAAACATTGCGCCTGGCGAAACCGCTTGAACCAGGATTGTGCTGTATTTGTGCTGGACTGCCATTTTCAAAAGGCCAAATAGCACCTGTGCAATGTGTTAGCACTGTCGATAAAAGATAATGTATGCATGGGGTAAAGTGAGGGATGGGAACATGCATACAGGTGCAACGGTATATTCAAAGCCATAGTGTTGCATAACGTGTGTAGCAACGACATGTAGCATGGCGCAAATTATCACCTATAAAAGGTAGTGTTAACACTGGGCAAAGCTAGAATGGGGGCTTGACACAGCAGCAACAGACTACAAGTCCGCCACCCTGAGTCACACCATATGCTGTGGAAGAGACATGCTGCACACAGAAGGCACCCCATTGCATCAATCATCTGGCACCAGTCCGGACTCTGCCAGGCAGTTGTGGGTGCCCCAGCACCCAGTGGACACCTTGCCAGTGTGTCCAGGCAGCATACACCCCAGTCCTCCATAGGGGTACACCACCACAATCCAGCAGACACATGCAGCACTAGGGGAATGGACGGTACTGAGTGGAGGGTGCAGGTGGTCAGGCTGCACCACATAGTAGGTGCTAGCACACAGGGTGTAGCCAGGAATTTTAAACTTGTACTCAAAACTGATGCACTGTTGCCCCCACACCCCTGTTATGTAAATATAAACCAAAATATGTGCTGCCACGCCACATCATTGCCCCCTGCTTGCTATGTCTGGGTTCAAGTACGGTAATCAGTCTTCCTGTAATCCTCCCTTCCTTGTTTTTCTGCCTGCCTGGTAAGTTGTTCTTGTTTGTGTATTTGGCTGGAGGCATCAGTGCCCCATACAAACAAACAACAACAAGAGCAAAGGGCTCAGCATGACAGACACAATGTGACTCACAATGTCCATGCTTTCCTCTTTTGTTGCCCTGCCTGACTTGCTGCCCCTGCCAGATTTTTTTTACTGTACTCTGCTGCGCACAGTGCGTATGCCTGTCGACACCCCTGCTGCCACACATGGCTGGGTCTGTCCACAGTGCTTATGTGCCAGTGATAGGAATGCCACTGACAGCAGTGTGCCTGTATGATATTGTTGTGTCTGCCTCCCTGCAGAGCACATACTGCACACCTGTCCCAAGTTTCCATCACACATGGCCAGCCATGTGTATGTTAGTGTGGGACTCATTCCACTGGCATAGTGTTGGCCACAGGGCAGTATGACTGTGGTGACCACTGCAGAACACACCTGCCAGCTGTGCATGTCACTGTGTGGATAGCAGCAGTCATTGTTGCCTGGCACGCCATAGGCATTGCTGTGTCCTCACAATACCAGCTACTATGGTACTGTACTACACACTGTACAGGAACAAAAATATGTCTATGGCATGCAGCACAACCACCTGTTCCAGTGGTGCTAGTGCCCTGGGCCACAATAATCTGTGCTGCTCTGTCCAAACCCAGACTGCAGCTACCATCCTGTTGTTTCAGGCTGACATACAGGTGGTGCTGTGTGTAAACCCAGCCTGCAGCCTCTGACCTGTAGTTCCAGTTTGACATACAGGTGGAGCTGTGTGCCACATAAAATACCACCGGTAGTCTACATGGTAATGCATGCAAAGCAGGCCGAATGAGATGCTAATGTGGCTGTTTGCCCTCGTATTGCCTAAGTAGGCTCATTTGCATAGGAGCTTTGAATATAGCAAACATTTTGCACTGGGCAAATGTTTCTGTTGAGCACATGTTAGTGCCAGGCAAATGAGTTTGCCCCAGGCAAACCTATCAGGACCATAACATGGTTCTGCAGTTTTTGGCCTGCAATGTTGTTGCAGTTTTGTGACCACTTCTTTTGCTAGCACCCACATTGGCCACATAGTCCAACCTTGTCTTGCTCCACCACCTCAGCGCACTGCCATTGTGGCAGTTTGCACTGCCCAGTTGCTGAACTCAGAGCTGTCTTTTTTGCTGGGCAGTTTTGCACTGCGCTGTCTGCCTTGTTTGCAGGCTTTGTTTGCCTACTATATTCAAAAGGTTTTGCACCTGGGCTATTCCTTTGAATGTACTGTAGTGTGCAGTTGGATGCAGGTTAATTTAACACACCGGACAGTGCTAATTTTGCCCGGGCTAAGTTTTGAATATTTGGCCCTTGGTGTCTACAAAAAATATGAATACCTTGGTGCAAACTCTCTTCCTTTTATCACTATAAAACAGAACATGGACATCAAAACATGGACAAATATGGGACACTGACCCTCATAATGGGTGCTGCAGACATGGAGATACAAGCTCAAACACTTTGGAATGTATTCCTTCTGTTTTTTCAAAGTTCAGTTGTGATTTAGCAATATAGACTATTAACAATGTCTGCTTAAAAGTTAATCTTTAAAGCACCCTCCTGAGTAGCAGCACCTTTTATGTAGGACAAACAGAGAACAGAACATGAGGGGTTAATGAGGGATGCCACTCATAATGTGGGATAGTTGAGAGGTATGCTTCTGTGAATTAACTGATTATTAATTAAGCTTCAAGTCTTGTTTTGCAGCTACCTGTAAGAGGGTTATTAATTAACAGGTACATGGATAGAATTTCTAATTGTTTTTTTTAAAACAAATAAAATTGACACTCAACCGATAACTGCCAATATTGGATTATGGTAGTATCATGTTTAGAGTTTTACCAAAATGTCACCTTGCAAAATTGGATGTGCTGTTCAGCAACTGATTGATTTGCACTGTGATATGCCCATAGAGACACATCACTGCAATATGATCTATATTTAGAATTGAATTAAGCAACTTTAGAGTTAAGAGGGGAGAAAATATGGAATATTTTATTGTTGGTTTGTTGAGTCTGAGATGCTGCTTAACCTCTTTAATCCTCTTACTCAGACAAAATGAAATATTCCTTAAGAGGTCAGGTACAGGGACCTGACAATTCTAATTTATGTTCAACGTTAATGCCCTCCACTTTCCATGTTTCCCAGAGCTGCTTAACATAAAATCAATCAACACATTGTCCCAAGAACTTGGAATGTTTTACAATTTAACTAACACTGTTTTAGATTGTGTATATTTGTTGGAAATAGTACTTTTAATGTACTGTACATAGTGTAATTTCAGTGCTACTATAAGTCATTGACTCAGGATGATTTGGAAATTAGGACCGTGTTGTAATAATCATCATACAGACCTTGATTACAAATAGTCTTACCTACCTAATGGAATGCCTTCTTATGTTTCTTAGGTCTATTAACATGACTGTTTAATTTTAATATGCTGTGGAGAAAATAAGCTCAGATTAGGATACCCAAATGATAGTTATGCTCACAGGAGTTAATCAGTGTCATCAGTTCTGTCATGCACATGGATAATAGGTGCAAGTACAAGACTTGTCCTTCATAATATGGAGCAGTAAAAAGTATGCAAACTTCTAAGTGGCAAATGAGGGATGTCCTTCCAAATGTGGGACATTTAAAGGGCAACTGACATGAAAAGTTAGGAAAAACATGTTGTGCAGTGTTTTGTAGGTATAGCCCTGATGTGTCCTTCCCTATTTATTTGCTGTAAGGAGTTTTCTTTTTTTTTTAATTTGCTGCTCAATTTTATGGTCCATGGAGATCTCCAGGTTAGTATTTCCTATAGCTCTTATTTCTCTGACAATTCCTCCTGCCCCATATAACAGTGATGTGTGCAGAACCATTGATTAGAGAATAATAAATGCTGCAGCAGCAGCATCTCTTGTTAGAATCTGATATTCTGATTTCAACTAAATAATTATTTCAAATTCAGACTTTTCTGTTTTCTAGGTATGTGCCTGGGTCTAACCAGCAGGGCGAATGTTTTATTTTTTCAAGATTTTCATATTAATAAATTACACATAGCCATAACAAAGCATGCAAATCACCTCAGGTCATGAGTGCTATAATTAGTGATGACTGTAGCTTTTTCCTTATAGAAAACCCACTCAATTTTCCCTCAGGTGTTTGTCATCGTGACAGACTGGTTGCTTCAGACTCAGCCTGTATCACTGTTACCTGGTTTCTCAATATGCAGTAGCTGCCACCACTCCGCTTAGACACTCTGTTGGGTAATCTCTAGGTTCATGTCTCTGCAGAGCCACTACCCACACTGCACAGTGCTCCTTGCTCAAGGTCACACAACCCCCATCACAGCCAAGAACACATTACTTTAGAAATAGGATATGGTAACTGTAGCTTCTCCTCTGTACAGAAATACAGTTATTGCTGTTATGTATGTATGTATGTATGTAGTTCAAAAGTTTCAACAGGAGAGACATATTGAGCTGCTAACAGCTCATTTACAGATGAGTCCTAGGGGAAAGGGATGTGGAAAATCATATGCAATCATATAAAAAGAAACATAACAGTATAAAAGATATGCACATAAGGTACAAATTGAGACCTGTTGGCGGTACTATGCTTAAAGTACAGAACAGTGTAATGGAACATGGCAAATGATTGGGGGTTGAGTACAATCTATAATTTCGAGAAAGGGTCATGGACAGTTGCAGGAGGGAGAAAAAGCATTGAAGAAGAGACTTTAAGGAGAAAGCAGAAGAAGCAGAGCGAACTGACAGGGGAAGAGATCACCAGAGATTAGAAACTGATAAGAGAAAGCAGATTGACCAGCAATACTTTTCTAGAAGTATTAACAAGGGAATGAAAAGTACAACTGTGGAGAGGGCAGCAGGAATCAGGGGAGAGGATAAGACAGATATAAGGTAGGAGGGAACAGAACCAAACCAGAATTTAGAAATAAAGGAAGAACAATGATAAAGGCACCTGGCATCAAGAGAGGAGGGAGAAAGGGCAGAGTAGAGTAGAGTGAGCAATGGTGGGTAAAGGGTAACAGTCTAAAGCAAAATGACAGAGAGAGGAAAGAGGGGTCCAGTCTGGCAAGGAGAATTTGGTGCACCACTTCAGACTATGTAACCATAATCAAAGATAGGGAGAATCATCTTTAAAACAATCTCACAGCAGACAGGAAGTGGGTACTTGCTTTGTTTCTGTGCATTGCACCAAACTTGAGGTGAAGCTTTGGCGAATGCCATCAGTATGAACCTGTTGGTCAAACCAGACTCTGAGGTTCTTAAAGAGGTTGTAACATGGCAAAGATCATTAAGAAGAAATGAACAGTACTAATTGGACAAAAAGCATCACATGGTAAAGTTTGGAGAAAGCATTAATTTAGCAATAATGCTGTCCTCAAACTGAACTACTAATGTAGGCCACAGAGTCCAGAATCAGCATTAATCAAGGATTAGAAGAGAAGTGGCTGATAGGATGTCCTTGTCTGTCCCACCCACCGAATGCCGGAGAGTATCGCACGTGAAGATGCCAGTGGCACGAGTAGAAAAATGTGTCCAGCTGACACAGGAGTGAGGAAATCAGTGAGATCGGCAAAGTTGTATATTGTTTAGTGTTAAGGTAATGACCATCCAACTCAGAGGCACAATGCAGCATGGAATGGAGACAGGATGCAATTTTATGGAAATAAGTAGTGGAGGAGTGAGAAATGCTGTTCAGAACTTTTGCATGAAATTGATTATTCAGGATAGAGACTAAGCAGGTCAGCAAATATGTAAATCAGTTGGTAGATTTTCAGCACTTGAGATTGCAGCATGAACAGAATCAACAAAGTCACACCTCCTAAGCACTGTAGTGAAATAACTGCCCTGTGAAATCGTGAAAGAATAAAAAAAGTCAATTCATATCTGATTGTAGCAGATCAGTGGATTGTTGCTGAGAACATCAGTTGTTGAATAGATGTATATAACTAGATCCGAGGAGGGAGAAAAGTGCACTCAACATATTTGCAAATAATAACTTGAATCTTTTCCTGATGTAGTGAGCAATAGACACAACATTCTTGAAACACTGTATAAAAATTACCATGTTACCACAAGTGTGTTAAGCCCTCTGAAGGTGGCATCTATCGGCTGGTCAATGAATGGTTAGGTCGTTGTAGGCACTTAGCCTTTGGCCTTGTGCCACAACCATCCCAACCATGCATTAATTTCCATTAGGTGCCACCTTCATGTGTCTTAATGCTTACATACATCTACAATCATAGCACCATCCAGGGTGTAGAATACAGGGAGAGGTGTGAGCCTGAGAGTTCTGATGGGCACCAAAAGTCACAGAAACTATTTTTTGGGGCATTGACGGTTAATAGGTTACACTGGAACCAGCGCTGAATATTGTCAAAATCCATCTGCAACTGTGAGGTAAGATCACAGGAAGAGGAGCAGATGTAAAAAGTACTGTATCATTCTTAGGTGGTACTGTGGTAAAATGAGCGGATTTGCACCAGAGGCTCTAGTCCATCCCACCCCTCCCCTTCTATACAGTGATTATCCACTTGCCTTCCCATGTGTCCATCAGGGCATCTAGCTGCTTTTAAAGCTGTGTATGTTTAGTGAATTAACAATATGTTGGGGCAGACAGTGGCTGACTTCTCTGTGTGTGTGTAAAAGTTACTCTTATGTTAGTCTAGTAAGGTCTTCACTGTAACTGTTTGTTGTGGATTCTAGTATTATACGCCTATCCCTGAAGACAAAACCCAAATCTGGCTGTAGTTCTTCATTTTTTATTAGATTATACAATAGAATAAGATATTCCCTAAGCATCTTCTCTCAAGGCTATGCACACCCAGTCATCTCAGTCTGGATTGTAATCTAAGGTGTCATATCCATGAATAATTTTTGAAAATCTTCTATATTTTCTCCACATTTTGTTTGTCCCCCAGTATGGTGATGAGAACTGGGAACAGTAGTCCAGCTGTGGTCTAGCCAGGGATCTATACAGGGGCACTATGACTCACTCCGTCTGCTAACAAAATTCCTTTGATGCATCCTAGAATTCTTTGTGCTTCTGCCACTGCCTTGAAACTATTTCATCTAAATGAAAAGTTTGATTGGATTATGGCACCCAGGTCTCTTTCCTCAGTGACGGATTCTAACTCTACACCCCCAGCTTGTAGGTGGCACACATTCTTGATACCCATATGAATCACTACGTGTTTATCGGACTTAAACTGCATATCCCATGTTGTGGCCCAGTTCTCAAGGGTATCTAAATCAGCTTGTATCTTTGCAGTGTCATCTCGCTTGCTAGCTCTGCTCCCAATTTTGGTGTTGTCAACGAATGTATTTACTATGCAATTTAATTCATAGTGCAAGTCACTGATGTATATGTTGAAAAACTGAAGCCCCAATACTGAGCCCTGCAGTACACCGCTTGTCACATCGACATAATCAGACACAGCACCCTGACCCTCACTCTTTGTCTACTTCCTGTTAACCAGTGACAGACCCATCGTACATCACAGTTGTCAACATTTAGATTATTAAACTTGAAAATCATCTTATTATGAGGTACTCTGTCAAAAGCCTTACTCAGATCCATATATACCATTTCACAAGGAACATTCTGGCCAAGGAGATCACTGATTGGTTCATAGAAAGATAAGAAGTTTGTCATGCAAGGTGACCTCTAGTAGAGCCATGTTGTGTCCTCTCTAATGACCCTTTACTATTTATGCTTTCCAAAATGTGATTATGTAGTATTTATTCCACAGTTGTACCCAAGATGGAACTCAAGTTAAGTGGTCTATAGCTACTAATTAATTGCCTGTTGTCCTTCTTAAATGGGGTAACTATGGCTTCTTTCAACCATTTGGCACAAGGCCACCGGACAGTGAAGCAGTGAATATTGCACTCACAGGCTCAACAACAACATGCACTAAATGTTTGATAATTGCAGGATGACTATTATCCACCTTTTTGCTTCATAGGGGTCTAACTTGTGCAACTCTTTCTTTATTCTGTCTGGTGAAAACAAGGCTGTCCAAATCCATGTTGTTGTTGTTTACATTTAGAATGGCTTTAGCTCCCTGGATGTCTGAGCAATTTGAAGAGGCTGCAAAAAATTATTAATCTGCACTGCTAGATCACCTGGTTTATCAATTAACATACCATTTATTTCTAAATGTCCATGACTGTCTCCCCTGCCTCTAAGGAGTTTATGTAACTGTAAAATGCCTAGGATTTGCTTTGTTGCAGGCTAATGATAAATTGAACTCGCTTCACATTTTTTTAATGGCTGACCTACACCTTTTGAGATTTTTCTTGTATTTCTCATAACTAATTTTATTTGGGCCAGCCTTATACTGTACATTCTATTGGATATGTTTTGCTTATCAGTTTTTCTCTTAATATCACTTGTCAACCATTTTGGTCTACGCTGCTGCGCTGGGCTTTTTTTTTAGTTACCATTTATCTTGTACCTTAATTAGTTTGTCTTTAAAGACTGACTATGTTTCATCTGCTGATTTTTATCAAAGTCTATTTTCCAGTTCCAGTTTGTGATATCCCTAGCCATAGCTGCAAAGTTAGCCTTTCTAAACTCATAGGAGACAATATCACCTGCTGTATCAAGTGACCTATGGAGTATGGTTGCTTGCAGCATGCAATGGTCACTATTACCTAATGGTTCAATAACATTACAGTGTATCACACGATTCTTAATGTTAGTTAAGACCAGATCCATTAGATTCCTTCCCTAGTTGGTTCAGACACCAGTTGTTCTAATTCACATTAATTTACTGTTTCAGCAAATTAGTTCCTAAATGACTACGTGAGGTTTTAGTGACCCAGTTTATTGGTGTTTTATTAAAATCACCAAGGACAATAATGTTCTTGTTAGTTAGACACCTGTCATGAATCATTTGTAGGAGCTTTGAGTAATAATCGTGATTAGACTCTGGTGGCTTATAGCATGTTCCAGTAATTGGTAGGTGTGGCTTCACCCTCAGTCTCAACCCAGATACATTCTATAGTAGCATCCTCCCCCATCTTATGTAGTGAGGAGTCTGCTTTCCACTGTGTTACTTACATAGACCGCAGCACCTCCACCTCTCTTCCCTTTTGGATGTAGGTTATACAGTGTAAACCCCTCTAATTGATGCCCCAATCATTTAAATCCTGCCACCATGTCTCAGTGACAGCGATCATGTTATACTGATGCTCCAGTTTTGTGCTGCAAGTTGGTCCATTTTATTGTTACAACTCCTGGCATTTGATGAAAGGATGTGTAAGTTTGACTTATGAGAAAGCCAGCCTGCCAGTGCAGTGGTAGCACTATGATTTGTGGTGCCGACAACCCAAAGTTGGGAGCACCCTCAGAAGTCAGAGGGTGGACTGGGGAGGAGGATAAAGCATCCCAAGGACTGCTCTCCTCCTCCTCCAAGGAGGGATGGGATTAGTGTTAGCCTGACCCCTAGGGGTGGATGGGGTTGGCACACCAACACTGTACAATGGGGGTGGAGCCGAGGCAGACACCTGACATGCAGCACATGGAAGCATGTGCAGCACCGCCATTTTCTTCATTGCATGCCACTTCTTCCATGCTGGGGAGAAAAATGGGAAAAACTGCTGACCGCAGCAGGATGACATCCTCCCACGGGCCCCTGACCTGGCTATCTGGGCTGGACAAGGTAAGTCTCAGAGAATGCCAGGGTAGGGGACTGGATGGACTAGTATATAGGGGCTGGTCATCATGGGGAGCATAAGGAGAAACATTACAAAAGTTTGACTTATGAGCCCGAAAAGTTTTTACCCCTCATAATGTCAGAAATGCACTGCCCTATTGATTTTGTTCGATTTGGAAGAGCCAGGAAAATACATACCCTTCTCTGCATCTTCTAGTTTAAATTGTGTTTTTTATTCTCAGTTTATGCCTCTACGATGCCCCAGCTGTGCCACTCCCTCTGGGCCCTGCAAGGTACTCATGGCTAAGACTACTACTGGATCATCCCTGATGCCCTGCCTCCATGTGTCCCTTGGTTTAGCCCCTGGATGGAGAAGGAAGAGCAGCCCTCTTCCACTCCCTCCTACCTGCTTGTAGTCTTCATCAGGTAGAAGCCAAGATGTTCAGGTCCGGTCCTTGGAGCACAGTGCTGGTGGCCATCATTGGGCCAGCTGCAGGGCTTTTCTCCATGTTTCTCCCAGCCCTGAGGACATCACCATGCAAGGAGATTCAAGGAGCGTGTGCATGCAAGGCATGCTGCTGTTGTGGGTCTTGGCCAACATCCATCCTCTCACAGCACTCCCAAAGCTGCTCTGCCATCTGTAGTCTCCCCAGGTGGCAGTATTGCAGTGGGATGGTAACCCACCCTTCCTGGAGGAGGAGAGGTGCCCTGGGATGCTCCCCAGCCAGCCCTCACAATCCGAGTCTGTTCCAAAACCAGGTCACTAGTGCTATGTAGTGGTAGCACTACCGCTATACCGATGGGACAGCCCTAATTTAAATTATGTTTGATCAATGTTAGAAGTCTGTTACCCAAGACTGCTGCTCCTTTTCTATTGAAGTTTAGAAAATGGGCTATAAATCTCTTGGCTCTTATTGGCTGATAGCTCTGCCAAGGTGGGCATCTATCAGACAACAGAGCCTAGGTATTAAAAGTGCCAGTACCAACTGACCTGCTAACCATTATCAATGTGCCAATGGAATGTTGAATTTTAAATATCCACCATTTTTTCTCTCGCTTAGCGAGACTGACACCCAGCCCTAGCCCTCCAACCATCTCCTCTCACGCTTAGCGCATCAGCCACAACCCAACATCATTTTTTCCTTTCCCCATTCCAGAAAACAGACTGTCTCCTCCAGTAGCACTTGTAACATTCCTCTACTCACTTCCCACCAACCAATCGGCACTGTTAATTTTGAACAGGCAGAACAACTATTTTTCTTCTCCCACTAATGGAGATTCCACAGCAAGTGATACAGAACAGTCTCTGTTTCTCTGTCTCCCCCAATCTCACATAACCATCAATAATCCACTGAAACAGGTGCTGTATTTTTAAACATTGAAATTTGAAAGTGTGCTAGCACATTGCGTGCTATGTGCTACCAAAACAACTTTCCCTGGCTCACACAGGCTCCACTCCCACTGTGCTCCCTATCCCTGCTCACCGCTGGAATTTTTACTGAAATGGTTATTTATGGGGAAACACAGAAAGTTATACCAGCACACTTTGCACTCTTTGCTGGCATTGTTCAAGCTCTCCCACGCCACTCCTGATGTTTTGCTGGTGCCCACAATCCAAGCTGCCAACCGACCTTACAAACCCCACTCCAGATCTACTGCACTTCCCTTCCATGCTGTCTGTTATCATCTTAAAAAACATGCTGTGGGTTGAGGGGTTTATGAAGGAGATGGTGAATGGAAAAGAAAAGGATCAGAAATAAAATCAGATAATCAGTAGTAAAACCAATCGAGTGAAGGACTTGTGGTCAGTAAAACTATGATATCTCATGATCCCTGTCTTTTTTAAGAGGTCAGCTTGGTGTCACCGAGGAAGGGGAAATGGGGCAGATTTTACACTTGTGAGATGTAACTGCAGAAACAGGTCTAAAAGGGCTGTAACAAAAAGAAAGAAGAAGCATGTTCTTGTCATGCAGTCGGAGAGAGAGAGAGAGAGAGAGATAGAGAGAGAGAGACAAGCACAAGGTTTCCCACACTATGCACTGCAATGTCAAAATATTTCAATCAGCTTACATTTTAAAATAAAACCCAAGTAATTCTGACAAAAAAATTCTCACCAAACTGATAACTTCCCATTTGACTTTTCTCTCCTGCCATTACCTATGGTCAGCTACGAGCCTCCCTAAACAAACTACAACTCACATGAAACCATTGGGCAACTAAAAAACACAGTAGGTAGAGGTACTATTGTATTAGAAAATAAATGAGTCTGCTAAGAGTTTTATCATTTAAACTTAAAAATATTTTTAAACAAAATAATACAGTGCCCATTTTCTAAGCACAATAATACCTCCAGGGTGGGTGGTATGGTTATACCAGACCTCCAGGCTATAAGGCCCTCTGCCTGTGGTGTCTGGCCTCATTATGCTCCTGTGAGGTCTGGGATAGCTCAATACTGCCCACCCGCTGGGGTGTTATCGCTGTACAATCCATCCCTTCTGTAGACATCTCTATGCCTATTAAAGATTTGCCAGTGTCTTACAAATTTAAATCCTTCTGAGCTGCGAAGTCCTGTAGCCATTTATTGTGTCTGGCACTTCATTTTATCCAAATGCCCTCTCTGAGATGGCAGGATTTCAGAGAAAATAACCTTGCATCCTAAATCCCTCAGGATTTTATCCATAGCCGTGATTTCTTGGACTAGCTCATGTTCGGTGTTTTGCCTAAATTATTAATGCCAGCCATGTATGACATATATAGGTGGTGGTTCCTGGTCACCTATTAGTCTTTTTAGATTATGTCTTATATTCCTTAGGCTTGCTCCTGGTAAGCATGTGATTTGAGCGTGCTCCCTGTCCTCCTTGCAAATTATAGAATTAGTAAATCTCAGAAGTGAATCCCCTACTACTATTATCTGTTGTTTCTTACAGTGACTAGAAGTCTCAGTCTCAGTCAGTTTTGGGATTGACACTTGTTCTTGTGTTAGAGTTTGACTGGTTGTGTTTGCTTTAGTATTCTCGTGTATCTTATCAGCTTCTTGTATGACCTCTGTATCAATTAAGATGTCATTTTGTTGTTTATCTTGTTCACGTGAGCCTGTGAGTTCATTGTCTTTTAGCACTGAATAATGTTCTCCAACTTCAAATTTCCAGTGGGCTCTAGTATAGTTCTCCCCTTTTTTCCTTTAACTGTTGAAACTGTGCACCAATCGTTATCTTCTAGTTCCTCATTACCTTTGCACTTTCTTTTACCACCCAGTTCATTTGGGTCACTTATGCTAGCTCTTAACTAATTAGATCCGTGTCATTTATATTCTTAATTTTATTAGCTATTTCCTCTTGACGTTGTTCCAACTTGTCCAGTCTTTTATAGAACTTGTTAAGCTCAACTTGCAATTCATTTTGAATGTGGCATTTCACAGACAAATTCCCCTTAATAATTTGATTATCAATCAGCATATTCATTGAGTAGCTGATACATTTACACCCCTGTTCCTCATGAAGTGTAATTATAGTATTAGCCATAGCTTGTGAATGCTGGTGTACTATAACAGAGTCCTAGTAAACAGGAGTTAAAACACTGCCCTGCTACACCAATGACTGCAAAAATTAGCTTCCTGACCCCATAGTATCATCAGCATACATATGAATGAACACAGAAAACAGATAGAGGGAGGTCATTCAAGTATATGGAAAAAGAATAGGACCCAGGACAGACCCTTGAGGGACACCCAAGCAAATAGGGAGTGGAGATGAAATTGAACTACATATCGGACAGCTTGAGACCTACGCCAAGGTAAGAATTAAACCAGTTGACTGCAGAGTCAGAAAGTCCCACTGCTTTAAGCTTGTCCAGAAGAAAAGGACATGATCAGACCCTGATCCATACCTGAAAGTATGAAGTCAGTGGGCCAAAGGAGAGAAGTAGAAGTGGAGAGATTTAATAAAACCAGATCTGAAGGGGGTGAAGAAGGAGGAGGAGTCAGGACAGGAAGAGAGCTGTGATAGAACAAGGTGTTTATATAACTTAGCTAGGGCAGGAGGAAGAGAGATAGGATGAAAGTTACCAGCAGACAAGAGATCACCACCTTTAGGAGAGGAATGACAGTAGCCTGTTTCCAGGCAGCAGAGTCAGTAGCAGAAGAAAAGGAAAGAGTTGAGGAGGATGGTAATAGGCAGAGTGATAGCAGTGGCTGAGAGAAGAAGATGCTTGGGAGCAAGACCATCAGGGCTACCATCTTTATGAGGATTATGGGCAAGCAATGACTTAAGGGTAGCAGAGGTGGCGATAAAAGAGAAGGAGAAAGATTTAAAGGGAAAGGAGGCAGAGAAAGGGAAGAGGGGAGGAAGAAATGAGAGAGAGGGCGAGGTAGTAAAGTAGGAATTAAAGGAAGAGGCAATAGTAGAAGGATCAGCCATGAGGAGTCAGCAACATTAACAACAGAGGAGGAGACAGGTCAGAGGGGAGAAAGAGTAGATAACCTTCCGAACTTGGAGGGATGATTAATGTTGTTCTGGAATATGGATGCAAATACCTGACTTAACAAGTCTAATGGCTATGGTGCAGGCATTACAAAGGAGATGGTAGTTTGCCAAAGCAGCTAGGGAGCAAGTGATCTTGAAAGAATGCCAGGCAATGTTTCCAGAATTGAGGCAAGTCATCAACTCACCTGTTACCCAAGGCAGATGAAAGCCCTTATTATAGTAATACCTCATTATAGTAATGAGAGTTATAAAATGGTTAGCTGTACCTCAAAGGACTGAGTCACAGAAATGTGAAATATAAAATAATATTTGTAATATTTTAAGATAATTACATAGATTCTACAGGATATTGCAACAAAATTTTAGGGACAGTAATTCTACAGAAATGAAAAGAAACTAGCTGGCCTGTGGGCGCAGGGGTTGGATTTCCACTTGCAATGCCGGCATCCTGGGTTCAGGAACAGACCTGGGTCATCAGAGGGCGGTGGGGGAGGTGGATTGAGCATCCCACAGACTGCTCTCTTCTCTGGGGAGGTGTGGTGTGGTGTGGTGTGTTGTTTGTGCATGGGGACCCCTGGCGGAGGCTGGGGTGCCACAGCAGATGGCACCAATGAGGACCAGAGGGGCAGGATGGAAGCTGACATCATTGCACATTCCCACCCCCACCCACAAAAACAGGAAAGAAGCCTGCCCACCCCCGGCTGCGATCGGCTTCTCAGGTGACTTCGGCTCTATCCCGACGCTTGTGGCATCTTAGTCCAGGTGTACCACCCTGCCCTGGGGGAAATCCAGGGTCCTGGAGGGCGGCCAATATGGGGTAGCTGCAGCCGAGGGAATCTATGATCAAGCAGATGTCCTGGCAGTAGGGCGGGCACCAAAAAGTATAAATAAAAAAATTAAAAAAGAAATAAAAAGAAACTTGTTTTCATACAGAAGGCTTCACACAGAATATATCTTTCTCTCTGTCTTTCTACAGGCCAGGATATATTTGCTACTACCTGGCAGTTTGAATTAGGGCAGACATGAACTTTTAGCTAGCAGTTTGTCTGTAGTTTCAAGCCTAACTGACTCTGTGAGGCCATGTTGGACCTAAAACTTTCTAAATGCCCCCCATGACACATCATCCAGTATGTAACTCTGACATCACAGATTCAAAATCTTTTTTCTGGAGTGGCCATTGGGAATAACCACATTGTACAGGTGTGTGAATTAATTACTATGAGCCCTTGTACAGGAATGTTTGCATTAGCTGGCAGCCTTCGGACATCAAAGCCACTTCTAGTGCTCTGCCATATTTCAAAGAGAGGTCTGAACTGGACATCCTTGAAGTCACAGATTTACAACCAGGCCCCGGATAGTCTGAGACACTGATAAGGTCCAGCCCCATTCCAGCAAGCAGGATTACATATATAAAAACAACAACAACAAAGAAACATTAAAGAAAAGGAAATACTGTACAGGTAATTAGTAAATTGTTATATTACAATAAATTCCATTACATCCCCCACAAAGAAAGAAAAACAAATTCCAGTCTACCCATTCAGCCCTATATAACCCATGACCTAGTGTCAATACAAGGTTCTAACCCTCCACAGCAGTTTTTCATTCTTTTCCCCAGTTTCATCTCTACAAGTGAGCACTATTCTTTTCGCCTGTCCCAAGCCCATGTAAAGCACCCCACAGTTTTAGTACCCACCACCTCAGCTGGTAGACTGTTCCATGGTTCCACCACTCTGTCAGTAAATTAATACTTTCTTACGTCCCTTCTGAACCTTCCCCTGTCAGTTTCAGTTGTACCTCCATGTTGTTGAACTGGTGTTCCTGCTAAATAATTCTCACAGTTTATTTTGTTTATTCCTTTTGGAATTTGAAGTTTTCTGTCATATCCTCTATTCCTTCTAGTTTCCAGCGAGTACATGTTCAGTGCCTTGAAGCATTCCTTGTTGGACTTCCCTTCTGGCCCTGTATCATCCTTCATCACCCCATGCTATGCCACCCCTAGGCTAACCTTGTCCTTTCTAAGGTGAGGGCTCCAGAATGGGGCATGCTGCTCTAGGTGTGGCTTCATCAAGGATCTATACGGGAGTATCACTTCCTTCTTTCTGCTATCAGTACCCCTCCCAATACACATGGCATCTTGTTTGCTTTACTCAAGCTGTATTGCATTGGCTAGCCTGTTTAAGGTTGTCGTTGATGATGACTCCTAGGTCCCTTTTCAGTGGTGGTACTAAGTTTAACCCTCCCATCCAGTAGTCTGTCCTTGGTTCTTATTTCCAAGGTGCATCACCTTGCATTCTTTGGCATTGAATTTCAGCTGCCAAACACTGGACCACTTCTTTGGCCTTTGCAGGTCACCCTGCAATTCTCATTCCTCTGCGCTTATCCACCCTTCTGCAGAGTTTAGTGTTGTTCAAGAGGCTTATCCTACCCCGATCCCATCTACAATGTCACTGATGAGCATGTTAAAAGGACCGGCCCAGGACCAACCCTGTGGTACCCTACTTGTGACCCTCTTTCCTTCAACTTAACTCCATTTACAACAACCCACTGCTGCCTCCCTTGAGTCAGTTTCCTATCTGTCTAACTACTATATATCTCTAGCCTCCCCAGCTCCTCCAACTTCCTCAGCAGGCATCTGTGAGGCACAGAGTTGACAGCTTTGCTGAAGGTAAAGTAGATCCACGCATGGCAGCTATCGAAGTTATTTTGTCACCCAGTCAAAGAAGACTGTTTGGTTAGTTTGTCAGGACCTGCTAGATATAAAGCTGTGCTGTCTATTATCTTGAGACCATTACCCGCCTGATTGTCTGTTAGGTCTGTTTGAGCAGTGACTCCATCAGCTTCCCTGTGATAGAGGTAAGACTGATAGGTCGGTAGTTTCCTGTTTGACCCTCCCCCATGGAGTGGTACCATGTCTGCCACCCTCCAATCCCTTGGAACCACCCCTGTCTGAAGTGAGCTATTGAATAGGCATGCCAGAGGTTCAGCCAATTTGTCCACCATCCCTGAGCACCCTCGGTATATCCCATCTAGACCTGGTGCCTTGTCTGTTCTGATGGCTGCTAGCCCTTTCCGGACCCTATCCTTAGTAAATACTGGATTCTCCATTCCTGAATCCCTTTTGTGGCCTCTTTGATGCCACTCTCAGGGACAGGGCCTCTATCCTCCACGTGAAGACTGGAGCAAAAGTAGTCATTCAGAATTGCAGCCTTTCGCTCATCCCAAGAGTACCGCCCCACAATTGTCAATCTCAGCTAGTACTCTCCTCTCTTAAAGGGTCTGTTACCTGCTTACCCACTTTTGCTACCTTTCCTTTCTGCCAGGAAAGTAACACTCAACTTGGTAAACCTACAACCCTATCCTGTCACCCTGGCTCTACCTCACCTCTTCCTCCCACATTGTAGAATGTTGACATTAACGCTCTGTTTAACCTCCTATTCATTACTCCCATGCTGCCACCCCTCACCCTCTATCCAATAACAGCAATGGGCAAGATCATACACTTGACTTACCCTTCTCCAAAGTAATGTGGAATGCAATCTAACTTCCGCCCCAACTACAAGGTTCTCTGAGACCACCTCTGGCAATCCCACTATGCCACCCTCTGCCACCCCACAAGAGCAGGGAATGCAGTTGAACATACAGCCACTATCCTGCCAGCTCAGCTGAATATGCTGATAGTCATCACAAAAGTGAAGAATAAAATAGCCAACTCCATACAGCAAGTCCTATCTAATGAAACATTTAAAGCTACAAGCTCATAGAATTGCCTGGCTACTCCTTCTACTCCGGGAACATTCACCCAAAACCCTGGACCTAGTACTAGTGCCTCAATACCACCAACAGATCGCAAGGCTAGTGCAATAACTATTGCATCTCTTAACATACCTGTATGCAGCCTGCTAGCAAAATTTGATGCTCCCCAGGTATGGATGGCCCAACATAAACCAGATGTCATGTCAGTCGTGGAGACCTGGCTCACTTAAATAATAATAAAAACCTGGCTCACTCCAAGAACTTCTGACTCTGCTATCCAGCTTGAGGGCTACACAACTTTCAGGGTGGACAGGTGAGGAAATAAGGGGAGGATGTGTCATTTATGCTAATGACTCAGTTCAGTGCAGGGCACTCCCTATCCCACCCCTGGGTGGAAGATCACAAATTCTCCCCATCCAGGTTGAACTTGGTTCCCAGGAAAGTGTTTAACTATAATCTCTGTGTACATACCCCTAAAGATCAAGAGGCTGGTTTCAAACTAGCACTTGATTATTTATCTAATAATCGCCATCATTCTGAAATCATAATGTTGGGACTTTAATGTAAATTGGTTATCCCCAGATGCTGCACCTTATCAGGATGCAATAACGCCATAGATATAGTCCAACTTGTCCAATTCCTCACTCTGTAAACTATCGCACCAGTTCAAGTACTCTCATAGACTGGGTACCAACCAACTGGCCACAAAGAATAATTAGAACCACTCACCAGTCTTATGCTCCTGGACAAACAATACCCTGAACCCCTTCCCAAAAACAATAACCTCCAGAATTATAAAAGCTGGACATCTTGCCTCACTAAAATCCTACCTCCGCCAGCTAGACTGGGAGTGGGTCTTGCTGCCGCTGACGTGAATGCTGCTCTTAAGTGCTTTATCGATAAGTTTAACATGGCCTGCAACAACTTTGCCTCTCTAGAAATGAGGAAAATCAAAGGAACCAGCAAATCATGGATCACACCACAGCTCCTTGAGCTCATGGGGGTCAGGGATAACCTGTGGCACAGGGCTAAGAGCACTGGGTCCCCCTCTGACATACAGAAATACAAAACAGCACATAATAAGTGTACTCAAGCCATCTGCTTTGCAAAAAAGATCTCACTTTAAAAGTGAACTGGACAACTCTTGGTGCGACAGCCATGATTCTGGGACAATATCAAAACCCTAACAGGCAGAGCAAGTAAATCACCACCATCGAAATAAACTTTGAGGGTGTGATTACCCAGGATCCCAAAACTATCACAGATGGCTTCAACAAGGCCTTCACAGACCTTAGTGGGGTCCTTCCTCCAGACTATCTCTGACCTGTGCCTAGCTCCGCCATTAGTTTTACTGACATCCCTCCAACACGCACAGCACCTTCCTTCTACCTGAAGGTAATCTCTACAACTGAGGCTAAAAAATACTTGGAAAATGTTTGCAGGAAAACTAAATCCAGTGGGACTAACTTGACCTAAAGATTGTGGCTCTTACCCTGGATGTGTTACTCTCCCTCTAACCTGGATCCTAAATCTCTCACTAACCACTGGCATTTTCTCTCAATGCTGGAAAGCTGCAGCGGTCACCCTGGTCTTTAAAAACGTGGACAGAACCTGCCTGGCCAACTACAGGCCAATCTCAATTCTGCCCCCCAAGGCACTAGAGAGGATAGTATATGATCAGTTAGTACGTACTTTGATAAGTACAACCTTCAATGCCAGGAACAGCTTGGCTTTCAGAAGGCACGTAGTACTTCAATGGCATTGGTTGAGTTACCGGTCATATCCATGAAGCACTCACTGAGGGCTCTTGGTGGGGCCACTTTCATCGACCACCAAGGCCTTTGACACAGTCAACCACAACTTGCTTCCTCACACAGCTCTCTTACATTGGTATATCTTCTGTCTCTAGGCTGGTTCTAGAGTTACCTCTCTAATAGGACCCAGAAGGTCAAAATTCTAGACGTTCTATCCGACCATCGGCATGTCAACACAGGGTGCCCCAAGGTTCCATTTGGGCCCCTGCTGTTCAGTCTGTTTCTAAATGAGCTCCCCAAAGTCTGCCAGAATAAGATCCTTCTATACACAGATTATGCTGTTCTCTACGTGTCACTCTACTCCGGAAGAGCTGGAAAAAGGCATGCAAGACAACTTTGCTGTGGAAAAATGGTTCCTTCAGTCTAAGCTCTTGCTCAACTACACTAAGACTAAAACAATGTTGTTTGCCTCCCATCAAACCATCATAATTCCCATCACCTCAATATCTACAATAACAAGTTTGCTACACTCAAAATGGTCACCACATTTAAGTACCTTGGTGTCTACCTTAACAGCTCTCTCTCCTACAGCCAGCACATAGACCATGTTGCCATTAACACTTCTGTTTAACCTCCTATTCATCACTCCCATGCTGCCACCCCAGCTAGTGCCAGACTAGATCAGCTCTTCCGGCATTGGCAGTGCCTCTCCAAAAGTGCCATCAAGCTTGCAGTTAACAGCTCTGTGCTCTCTATCATAGATTATGGTCTGGTAGTCTCTGGAGCCGGTACCGATACAACATTTAGCGAATCAAGATTGTCTTAAACAGAGCCTGCAGACCAGTCCTGGTGCAGACCATTTAACTCACACTTGTGAACTATACTCAAGCACTGGTTGGTTAAACTTGAATAGCAGAATACAGTACCAAGTCTGTCTATTAGCTAAAAAATCCGCCTAGGTCTTGTTCCCCTGGAGTGAGGCAACTGCTAAGAAACTTCACTTCCTCCAGACTAACTAGGGGGTCGAGTAAAGCTGCCTTCATTATTCCATTCTGTCGGACTCACTAGGGCAATGGTCCTTTGAATACAGGGCCCCTTGCTGGCTAAATTCCTTAACTCTGAGCTGATAATAAATTCCTTAACTCTGAGCTGATTGAGGAAACGAAACTACACCCATTTAAAGCCAAGCTGCTGCAGTACCTGGCCACTCTTACTAACTGTGACTATGTCACCTGTGCCTAATCATACTGTTACTGATAGCTTATCTGTCCCCATAGCACCCTTCCTCCCTGCCTGGTGTGACCCTACAAGCACTTACCCCATGCCCCTCTTTATCCCCCTGCCTTCCTGCTTCTCTTCACAAATATTATCCCCATATTCATCTCCTCCCCACCTGGTTTCCCCTTGCCTCACCTTCTCGCATTAAAAACCCTTTCCATATCCCTCTCTCCCCACATAACCCAACCCTGCCCTATCACCTACTTACATAACCCTGGATAGATTCCTATCCAGTCCCACCCTCTGACCACTCTACCCCTTATCTGTTACCCCCTTTGTTTTTTGCACACTCTCCCCTGCTCTCATCTATTCTGTCCTCCCCTTCTTTGGTCACCACCACTTCTGATCCTCCTTAACTCTACCTGCATGCTCTAAAGCTCAGCTACCACTATAAATTGCTTGTGCACCTTAGGTATGCTCTAAGTACTGTTGCAATAAAGTTGACCTCTCCTACCTGATGTATTTTAACTGTACTTGCTGAATCTGTATCTGCATGTACCATAATGTACTTGCCTGCTGTATATACCCTCATCTATTTTGTAATGTCACGTCATCTTGTCTATTGCCTTATGACATGTAACCTTTGTAAACTAGCTTTTAGCTCAAAGGTGTTAATCTGAGATTCAATAATAAATAAATAACTCTCTACCACCCTGCCCTACAGCGAAACAGTTTTTTTCTCCGCGCCTGACTCACTCAGCTGTTCTCAGCTCTGTCTGCTTTTGCCTCTCTAATTACCTTCTTTGCTTCCCTAGTCCTCTGAGCTTATTCCTTCCATTCTGTGTTCCTTATATTTCTTTAAATCTACAGAAGGCTTTCCTTTTGGCCTTAACTGTTTCCTGACCATCTCTGAGAACTACAGTTGTCTCCTGAGTTTATTTCTTTTAGTTATTTTATGCAAGCATAGCTGCAATGCTTTATGGATGGCCCTTTAATTACCCCCATCGCTCTTCCATGCCTTCTATACTGCTACCCATCTAACTTGTCCCAAACCACCCCTCTGAGTTTGCTGAAATCTGTCCTTCTGAAGTCCAAGACTTCCATCCTTGTATGTATTTTTCAGTTCCAAGGCTAATTAGAACAAAATTGAGTTGTGGCCACTGTTAGCGAGTGGCTCTCCAACTCATGCTGCATTTACTGCTTCAGAGCTGCTGAGCAACCACATCCAAGGTGGATCCCTGTCTGGTGGGCTCACTTATCAGCTGCACCAGTAGACAGTCCTAAAGGTATCCATCATTGCCTGGTTCCTAGCGCTCCTAGCCACTGAACATCCCAATCTATGTCAGGTAAGTTAAAGTCCCCTACCACCTCAATGTCTCCCTTAGATGCTCCCCACCTTATTTCCTCACTGAGCTCTCTGTCCTCTGCTTCCCTCACCCTGGCAGTCTATAGAACACCACTAAGTGTGGTTTTCTACCTGCTACCATGGTAAGCTGAACCCAGAGACTGGTCCCTTTCATGCCATCCTTGATATTCCCATCTTCCGTGACCTCACTGCCCTCCCTGACATAAGAGTGCTACTCTTCCTCCTCTACCAATTATTCTGTGCTTTCCTATCAGTAAGTACCCTGGCCCAGTGAGGTCACAATCATTTTATCCATGACTCATGTTTTAGTCATGGCTACAAGATCCATCTCAGTGTCTGCCATCATTGTCTGGAGCTCACTGATTTTGTTGCCCAAACTTTTGGTGTTATGGAAGACTCCTTTCCAACCACCCCTGAACACTTGCTTTTTGTCCACATTGTATTTGTTTTCTTCCTCTGGCCTTTTTGGTTTCTTGTTGTTCACATCAGCCTTTTGTGCATACCTACCATTAGTCTAGCCCTACCTCATTATGGACCTGAACCATTTTTGGCCCATAGTGTTGCTACAATCCCCAACCATGGGGAGAACTAGCTAGAATCCCTTTCTTTTGCTTATCTGTCTGGATCACCTAATCCCAGTCTCTCCCTTGGTCAGTTTAAACATCTGACATAGACATCTAATTTTGACCCACTGCATTGGTCCTTCTTTCATCAGGCAGAGTCCATCCCACCAAAAAGTCTCCTATCCCATAAGTCCCCATCACCTATAAAGTGGTGCCCTTCTCCTGACACCATTCCTTAAGCCACCCATTAAACGTGTCAGTCTCCTGTTCCCTTATTCTATCATTCCCTCCTTGCCTTACACTGGGAGGGTCTAAGAAGGCCAGGAAGGCTGAGTGTGATGCTAATCTGTCCCCAGTGCCTGGAAATTTTGCTTCACTGTGTCCACTGACTAGTTTGCCAGATCGTTGAAACCCAGGTGTACTGGCAAACCCAGGTCTGCCGCTCCTCTCCACCATTCTCCTTATCTATCTAGATCCAAAATTTCTGAGGCATCTGGAAGGCACCTAATCATCCCTTCACTAGTGATTCCTTGTCCATCACCCTTTCCACTTCCCTGATCATAGAGTCCCCTACCACTAAGACTTTCCTAACCTTCTTCCTTTTGGAGCCACTGTATTGTCCTGACTTGATCCTGTTGAAGAAAACAAAGTAAAAACAGGGTCCTTAGCTAATGTCTGACAACCTGTCTGCATTGCCATGCTGTGACCCGCTGTGGTGCTGAATAACCATATTATAGGCCTACAGTACCATGCTCCATCTTAGCAATTTTGCATTCTGGCCACAGGTACTATGCAAGCATGTAATGAAGTTGTGCTCAATAACCAGGGTGAACTCCTTCCATACAGATATGGTTCCAACTTCTGCAAAGCCCAGACAATCCCAGATACTCTCTCTCTATTGTGGCATAGGCTTACTGTCTGGGCAGAAGCTTCCTTCTTGGGTACACTACTGGGTGCTCCTCCCAAGTACATAACCTGACTCAGAATCACACCAATCTCGGTGAACAGATGCATCTACATGCTCAATGAACCTAAGAGTGTAGTCTGGACTAATGAGCACAGCTACCCAACACAGTGCCTCCTTCAGCTGGCGGAAAGCAGTGTTTCTGTGCACTGAAATTCTTCCAGCATTTTCTTTCTGATGAGATCTGACAGCAGTTTGGCCACAGTGCTAAAATTTGGCATAAATGTATGGTAGTACCCTGCCATTCCCAGGAAGGCCTGTACATTCCTGTTGGTCGTGGTGGGCCCATCCCTGGATGGCCTCAATGTTGACTGGCTCAGGCCAGATGTACCCATTCCTTACTCTGTGCCAAAGGTATGACACTTCTTCCATTCCTGTCTAGCACTTCTATGCCTTGACTGTCAGCCCAGCAGTCTGCAGTCAGTGGAATAGCTCGGTCTCATGTCTGATCTGATCCTCCCAGGTCTGGCTATAGATGGCAATTTATTTTTTATTTTTTATTCAGTTTTTGTTGACCGGTAAAGGCACTAGACAAATCTTGTTGGGCAATGGACAATTGGACAGTGTTGTCCATCTACGACAGAGTAAAGCCTCCTGCACCCTACAGAATGTGGTCCATGAGCCACTGAAAGGTGGCTGGTGCATTCTTCATCCCGAATGGCATCACCCTGAACTCAAACAGTCCAAATGCCTGATATGATCCTCCCAGGTCTGGCTATAGATGGCAGTGTCATCCATGTATACCAGAGTAAAGTCTCCTGCCCCAGCAGAATGTGGCCAATGACCCACTGAAAGTTGGCTGGTGCATTCTTCATCTCAAATAGCATCACTCTGAGCTCAAATAGTCCAAGTGTAGGAGAATGAGGAGATTTACTACTACTTTTAAAATTGTAAATAGCCAGGAACAAATGATTCACTGTATGTAAGTTATTATAATAACTGGGGATCCTTTTTCCTAAGGAAACCAGGTTATATTTTGTCCGTTATAACCTGTGGGTTATAGCAGTGAAAATGCCCTGGTTTCCCTTTAGCACATGCCCCAGCAGCAGGTCTTCCTTTGCTCGGTGCCAGTCCTAGATGTTGAACACTGCCTCATCATCAGTCAGTTTATTTACACAGAAAAACAAAAAGTAATGGGGCACTTCAGCCTACCAAAAAGTAGCAAAGTTTAAGAAAATAAATAAAAAAGGAAGGGAAATCTTTCCTTCAGCAGCTGCTTTCGACCTCAGGAATGAGCAAAACCCAACTGGACCGCACAGGAAGGACTTCTTTTTTATTTTATATAGTTCAATTATGCTTACGCAATTGGATGAGATGTATGCTTGTGTGACTCTGATACATTGTGGCTCTTGCCTCTCTGTCCATGGGATATACCACCCTGCAGGGTATGACACAAGGAACCCTAGAGAAGGGTTCCCCATAGGTGTCGCGGAATGGTTCCCTGCCAAAGGTAGCTTAGGAAGAGGCCCAAAAGAATACCTGAAAAGGGTGTCGAGCATCTAAGAGGTGAGAAATCAGAAGATATCTAGACTGGAAATAAATGTAACAGACATAGACAGGAAAGATGGGAAAAGAACGAGAAAAGGAGAGGACAATGAAGGAAAGAAAATTGACAAGATGCAGAAGGGTGACTTCCTAAGGAGAGAGGGAACAGCCAGGGCCACCATCTGACTCCATCCAACAGCGGAACCTAACTAAGGAACCCAGAAAAGCACTAACCCTGACTAATATTATGGCCATTGGCACAGAGGAGAGGAAAACACCCTTTGAGGAGGAAACCTCTGGGGATCCAAGGCATAGGTCACCTACTCTTCAGACTGAAGAACATTTTGATTATGGACGGCACTGCTACAGCAAGGCAGAGCAGAGATCGAGGAAGGAGGAAAGTCAGATTGTAAAGGAATCTCTCTCTGTGTCTTTCTGAATTTACGCCAGTCAAAGGATGCAAGCGATGTCTGCAACTAGATGCTCAAAAGCAAGAGAGGAAGTGAGATGATGGAAGGAAGCCTTGAAGGCCTGAAAAGTGGTAGGTGAGACATGAAATGAATGATGCACAATGGTGGAGATGAAGCCTGTCAGCTCCAGCAAAGGGGCAATGGCTTGAAGACATGTCTATGAGTGGAAAGTAGATTAAGTCAAAGTAGCATGGACCTGAGAGGGTTATGCTTGAGTATTTGATGTGAAGAAGTAGACCCGATAGAGGTCAGATGAGCGAGGATGTCCAGATGAGGTCATGAGAAGACTGAGGATGATAAACAGCAGGAGTGCTGTTGATGAAGTAGCATAAGACCCAATGAGAGGTATGCTCGATTAAGTGATATGAATGATTAGACCCTGAGGTTGGATTGAGCAAAGAGAACCAGACTCAGGCACTGGGACACCAGATGGCCTAGGGAAAAGGAGGATATGAATAGGAAGGTGATGCAGGATAGGGAAACCCCAAAAGAAAGCACGGATGGGGAAGGAGGGTGACCACCCACCGGAGGGAGGAATGAGGGAGGGCACAGTCAGGAGGAAATATAGAAAGGGCAGCATGGGGCAACCAGGAGCAAGGAGAAGTGAAAAGCAAAGACCTCCAGGGAAGGACCCGTAGGGTCCTGGAAATGGGAGGAGCAAAACTGTGTAAGACATTTGCTAATAAAGCAGTGGGGAATGCAAAACCTCCAGGTGAGAGAATGTGATTCCGGGGGACCAGTGGGAAGGTACAAAGAATAGTACACCTGAAGTGAGTGGAATGGCAGGTATGGTGGTGGAAACAAGGTATGAGTGGAAGGAAGGAGGAAATGGAAAGAAACAACTGATGCAGAAATCAGGCAGGACCATACTCACAACTGATATGAAGGTCACATAGCACTATGATTGTCACACATGAATCTACCCTTGCTCTGCATGGGCCCACTGCAGTGACACAATGGATCAGGAAGAGTAGCATGGCAAATCCCAATATGGGCAGAGCTCAAAGGAAAGGAGGAGGAACGGAGCCCAAAATGAAATACAGGAGTGGCGGAGGTGATCTTTGGACCAGAGCCCATGTCCTAGTGCAGGGACAATGAGGAAAGCAGATAGCAGAGCAAGTGAGGAGCCAGAAAGAGCAGCACTGCCAAAAGGAAACAATGATATGCCACAATAGGGGCCACAGCCTGAAGGACAGGGCAGTGAACAACGGGTATGTGTCTGGTCAATGATCGAGTTGAGAAATGAATTCACCCCATCCATACCAGAATGGAGCAAAGAGAAGCAAACAACAAAGAGGGAATGAGGAGGTAAACATGACTGATGGTAATCAAGAGAAAACACAGTTCAAATTTGCATAGCACCGGATCCAATGGGGCAAGTGAGGCATCTAGAGAAGGACCTGGAGACAGGTGGTGCACAGGAGGCTGCGCCCATGGAGAGATGCTGGAGCAGAAACTATCCGGCAGTACCTGTCAGCAAGCCACAGCAGCATCGGGATGCAAGATGCAGCCACAAGGCAGTAGAGCATACAGGAGTGTGAGCAATGGAGGACAGTCCATGAGGCATGACAGAAAGTGGACAGAAAGGGGAGAATGAAGAAGCGTGAGTGAATCCAGGGGCCAGGAAGTGAACGAGGAAAGAAGGATAAAACCAGGTAAGGAAAAACACAGCAGGAACAGTAATGAAGGAATTGACAAGTAAAGGCAAGAGAGGAGAAAGCTAGATGCCAGGGAAAGTGTGTGTGTGTGGGGGAATATCACACCAGGATCACAACCAGGTCAAGAACAGGAGAAAACAAGGACAATGAAAGGATGGGCGAGGGATGGGCTGCAGAAGGGCTGAGGGAAGAAAATGCAGCGAGCAAGCGACCCGAACCAGAGTGAACGAGCAGAAGTTGAGGAGCCCCGCCCCACTGAGAGCAGCCAGATGGCAGGAAAGAAGACCAGGGTGATAAGCAGCAAAGAGCAAGAAACAGAGAAGTCCCATGGCCGGAGGTGACTGCAGAGACACAGGGAGACAGTTTGGGATGGGGGAGTGAGGAAGAGCGCGCCTCCAGCCACAACAAAGAGACGAATCCTGAATAGTCCAGGAGGAGTGACCTTTAAAGGCCTGATGGGTGAGTGATGTAGTTGCTCCACCCATTGAACCTCAAGCTTAAAGCCTTCCCATTGCTATAGCAAAAAGGATCCCCAGCAATTATATAAAATAAAACATGGGGTGGTTTGTTTAACAAGATTTTACACACACCCGAGGTGTTGGATGCTACATAAACTACAACAGACAACTTAATATACACAGGGTTAACACTAATAAAAGACAATATTATTTCAGTATCAGGGCAGCAAGTATATGGAATCAACTTCCTATACTGGATCACTGGAAACAGGGAGGTACCCAAAGACTGGAGGACAGCAGATGTAGTCCCCTTATACAAAAGTGGGAACAAAGAGGAATCCGGGAACTACAGACCAGTCAGCCTCACCTCGGTAGTGGGGAAGATCATGGAAGCACTACTGAAGGAGAGATTGGTGGAACATCTGGTTGTCAATGGACTACAGGACCCAAGGCAGCATGGTTTCACCAGGGAGGTCATGTCAGACCAACCTCGTTGAATTTTGACTGGGTGACTAGGAGGTGGATCAGGGAGGGCAGTGGACATGGCCTATCTGGACTTCAGCAAGGCCTTTGACACTGTGCCACATAGAAGACTATTACACAAACTGGGGAATATGGGTGTGGGCAGGACAGTAGTGTGGTGGGTAAAATGGCTGGGTGGCAGGACACAGAGGGTGGTGGTAAATGGCTGTCACTCCACAGAGGGAAGAGTGACCAGTGGGGTACCACAGGGATCAGTGCTGGGACCGGTCCTATTCAACATCTTCATCAGTGACATTGCGCAGGACCTAGAAGGCAGAATTTCACTGTTCGCTGATGACACAAAGCTCTGTAACAGAGTAGACACACCAGAGGGTGTAGACAGAATGAGAAGCGACCTGCAGAAACTTGAAGAATGGTCAGGGGTTTGGCAGTTGAAATTCAATGCAAAGAAGTGCAAGATAATGCATATGGGGCACAAAAACCCTGGCACAATATATCAATTGGGGGTGAGGATATAGCATGCACCAAGCAGGAAAGGGATCTTGGGGTTGTCATCTCTGATGACCTCAAGGTAGGGAAACAGTGTGACAAGGCAGCAGGTAAAGCAAATAGGATGCTGGGATATATAGGCAGGGGCATCACCAGCAGGAAAAGGAGGTCATAATTCCGCTATACAAGACACTAGTGAGGCCCCACCTGGAGTACAGTGTACAGTTCTGGAGACCATACCTACGTAAGGACATAGACAGGGTAGAGAAGGTTCAGAGGAGGGCAACAAAGATGGTGCATGGATTGCATCACAAGTCCTATGAAGACAGGTTGAAGGAACTGAACATGTACTGCCTGGAGGAGAGGAGAGGGAGAGAGATATGATAGAGACATACAATTATCTCACAGGAGGAACAGGGTGCAGGAAAACACTATTTTAAGCGAAAAAGATGTTCCAGGACTAGAGGGCATGGGATGAAGTTGGAGGGAGGACGATTCAGAGGAAACATGAGAAAGAATTTCTTCACAGAACAGGTGGTGGACAAGTGGAACACCCTGCCAGAGGAAGTGGTGGGGGCTGAAACAATCATGGGATTTAAGAATGCATGGGATAGACATAAAGGAATTCTGGAGGTCAGGGTAAGGGCAACAGACTTCTAGGAAAACAAACTGAACTTACAAGCTCAAATGGGCAGACTGGGTGGGCCATAGGCCCTTATCTGCCGACACTGTCTATGTATCTGTGTATCTATGAGGTAGCTAGTCAAACAATTTTCTTGTGCTTTAAAAACAAATTGGATGAGTACACAATAGTTAAGCACTGTCAATATTAATACACCCACTGAGAGTGGAGACAATCTCAATGGGCACTAGGCCTTCTCTTGTCTTTAACACCTAGTAATACTGAGTAAATGGGTGATGAAAGAAGACCTTTCCCTGGCTTTAGGGTCAGGGTACCTGCCAATAGCCCTTGTCAGGTGTGCAGTGGACACACAATGGCTGCCCCTAACCTCTCTGAGACCTCATCCGTCCTGGGCATTGGATATGCATCAGACTCTGTGCAGCTGTTGAATTTGCAGTAGTCAATGCAAAATCTTGTGTTCCCATCCTTTGAAATCAGTGCCATTGGGAGGCCCAGGGACTACTGGTCTCCTGGATCACCCGGAGGGCCAGCTTCTCTCTCGATCTCCTCCTCCTCTATGGAAGGTCTTACACCTTCTGGGACTCTGTAGGGTAGCTTTCTCAGTGGGGCTTGGGCCCTGTATCCAGGTGCTGCTCTGCCAGTGTGGTATACCCCAGCTTCCTCATTAACATTTCAGCAAATGTACTCAGCACCCTACTCATTTTACTGATGTTAGCTGCTCCAAGAGGGTGACAGCATACACTGAGGATTCTCTATTCACCTCTCCCAGGAGATCTGCCAGTGATTCTGCTTCTACCACCTCCTCCAGAGAGCTGCACACAGTAAGGACCATCTTGTCCCAGTTATGGTGGGGTTTTGTCATGTTTACGTAGTAAACCCACTGTTGCGCCCTCCTGTTGGGTAGCTCCACCATGTAATTAACATCATTTACCCTCCTGACCACCAAGTAAGGCCCCTAAGCCATCTCCTATTGCCTAACTTTGTACTGCCAGGCTCTGGCTCTTCGGTCAATACATATTTTCTGCCTATGTTGTGTAGTGGCTAGGTGCCCTGGGTAAATCCCATGAGCTCCTCAAGCTATGACCTAAAATTGAGGGACAAACCCACAAGAGATTCCTTTGTAGAGCAAGCTCACCTTCCCATTCATCCCTTACCAAACCAGTGGGTCTCTACCCTATGTTCAAACAGGAGTTCAAAGGGTGAGAACCCTGTGGACTCCTGGGGATTTCCCAATATGAATAGGAGATGGGTAGGTAATTGTTCCACTTTCTCAAATGCTGGGCTGTGAATGCTCTTAACATTGTCTTAAGGGATCCACTGAATCACTCAACCAGACCATTAGTCTGGGAGTGGCATGGTGAGACCCTGAGCTGCCATACCCACACTTCTTCTGGAGACTAACCATATGATGAAACATAAAGTTGGTGCCCTGATCCAACAGAATCTCCTGGAAAACCCACCTGGCTAAATATCCCCAGCAGTTCATCAGCTACCTTCTCAGCCTTGATGGAGGACAAGGGCATTGCTTCTGGGTAACTTGTGGTGTAATCTACTACCACCAAGATGTGCCACTTTACAGTGTGACTTGGGGTGCTAAGGGCCGCAGGTTGGACCATGGTAGGCTCAGGGAGGGTGAGGGTGGTGGATCAGAGGCACATCCCTCCAGTTGTACCTCTCACAATTCACATGTCATTCTGGCAGAGCATGGTTTCTTCATGGAGACACCCTCAGTGGAGAACAAGGAGGATGCTGGGAACCTCCACAAAGGAGACCTAGAGGAGTGTGGCATGAGACCTCACAGGAAGGAAACAACTCCTGGTTGGGACTCAATCATTAGGAGGGTAAAACTTGGGAAGGGAGGGGAAGGGAGGTCTGGTGCTGTGGCTGGGAGGGACAGGAAGCGAATCCTTAGGATCATGGGAGCAGCTGCATTGGAGAGGAGCTGGACATCATTGTCCACCTCGGGACAAATGACCTGCCTGGGAATGGAATCAGAGCAGTGCAGGAGAGGTTTATGGAGTTGGAGGGCCTTGAACAAGTAGCACACACAGTAACCTTTTGGAGGTGCTGCCTGTCTATGGCATAGGTGAGGCTGGAGTACTTCACACCACGGGATGCAATGGATGGTTGGAAAACTGGTGTGGAGCTCTGGATTTTGGTTTCATTGGGACCGAGGTCCACCTGGAGGGATGCAGGCCTATACTGGTGCGATGGTCTGCATCTGTCTGGGCAGGGAACCAGGATCCTAGGTGATAGGTTTAAATACTTTATTGGCAAGCACTTAAATTAGCCAAGGGGAGGCACTGAAAAGGAGCAGAAATACCAGTCCCCCCCTGCACAAAACAGGGTAGTTATTGAGGTAAACACCAAGGTAGAGAAGTCGATAGGGAGCAGAACATGGGACATGGAGAAAAAGCAGTAAGGACATGGAGAGGCTAAAGGGTAAGGCCATCAAAAAATGGATGGCGATTGAGTCCCAATGCCTATAATCTGGGTATCAACCTCCCTGAACTAGTGGCCTTGATGGAAAAGGGACACCTGGATATCATGGCAGTCACAGAAACATGGTACATTGAAAACCATGACTGGGATGTCAACATACCAGGGTACACAATCTACAAGAGGGACAAGGAGGGTAACATAGGAGGAGGAGCTCTCTACATAAGGGAAGGGAACAAAGCAATGGAACTAAAGGATAAACAGGGAGGAGAGGAGGCACTGTGGGTCACCCTGGAGACAGGAAATGGCACCACAATCTGCATGGGGTTGTATACAGATCGCCATCTCAGGGGAGGAAATGGACAAGAAAATGATAGAAGGCATCCTTAAAATGACAGAAAAGGGAGATATTGTTGATGGGGACCTGAATATGCCAGATCTTAACTGAGCACTTTTGCTGCAGTCACATCCAAGAGCAGAGTCATTCTTGATGTCTCACAGGGTCATGCCTCAGACAGCTAGTGTTAGAACCCACTTGGGAGAGGAGCAATCTTAGACCTGGTACTCTCAAATGTGGACAGAGAGAGGATCTCAGATTTAGAAGTGAGTAGCCATTTGGGGAACAAGGGACCGGCCAAACAGTATGGTTCATGATAAACACAGCCATAGAGTCAAGCCATACAAAAGTAAGGGTACTAGATTTTAGGAGGGCTGACTTTGGCAAAATGGGAGAGTGCCTCTGAAAAGCACTAGCAAACAGGCAAGAAGGAGGGTGGAGGAACAATGGTAAAAATCAAAACTGCCATCACAGAGGCAAAAAGACTTTGTGTGAAGCAAATAAGCAAAGCAAAATGAAGAAAAAACCACTATGGATCTCAAAAGAGGTGGCAGGGAAGCTTAGGGAGAAAAGAATATTCAGGAAGTATAAGGAAACACAGAAGGAGCAGGATAGAGAACTGTACCAGTTAAAGCAGAAGGAAGCAGGGAAGGTAGTCAGAATAGCAAAGGCCCAAACCAAGGAAAAATAACCAACTCAGTTAAGAAGAGGATAAACCTTTTATAAGTATGTTAGGAGTGAAGAAAGACCAATGGAGGGATAGTGAAGCTTAATAAAGGGTGGGGTGGGTAGAGTGTGACAGTGAAAAGCAGGGATACTGAATGAATACTTCTGCTCAGTATTCACAAAAGAAAAGGAGGGGAGGTACCTAAACCTATCAATAGAAGCACTCTGGATAGGGGGGTCGATATCAGCCCATTCACAGAAGAAAGGGTCCTGAAAGAACTCCTAAAACTCAAAGTGAAACATAGAAACATAGAATTTGATCGGCAGATAAGGACCGCTACCCACCCTAGTCTGCCCATTTTCCTACCTAATAGATAAGCTGCAGATCCTAATTAACCAACAGCTTACTTCTTCTACCCCACTAGGACTGCCTTATGTCTGTCCCATGCATTCTTGAATTCCCCACTGTTCTTGGCTCCGCACTCTCAGGGAGGCTGTTCCATGCATCCACAACCCTCTCTGTGAAAAATACTTCCTCACATTACCTCTGAGCCTCTCCCTCTATCTTCAAATTGTGCCCCTTGTTCTTGCACATCTCTTTTCTGAAAGATGCCACCTCTTGGACTTTGTTGATTCCCTTGAGGTACTTGAAAGTTTCTATCATGTCCCTCTCTCCCTCCTTTCCTCAAGGGTATACATATTAAGCTCCTTTAGTCTTTCTTATGTCTTCTGGTGCAGACCCTGCACCATTTGTTGCTCCTCCTGGACAGCCTCCACTCTGTCTATGTCTTTGGGAGATGGGGGTCTCCAGAACTGCACACAGTACTCCAGATGGGGTCTCACCAACTGTCTGTACAGAGGGATAACAACTTCTTGTTTTCTGCTATTGATGCCTCTCCCTATGCATCCTAATATCCCCCAGCCTTCCTTACTGCCTTCTCACATTGCTTGCCAACCTTTAGGTCATCTGATATAATTACCCCAGGTCCTTTTCCATGGACAAAGTGGACAAAGCAATGGGGCCTGAGGGATTCACCCAGAATTCTGAAAGAACTAAGGGAAAACTAATGACATCACTGACTACCCTTTTAACAAATCATGGGAGGATGGTGTGGTACCTAATAATAATAATAATAACATTTATTTGTTATAGCGCTTCGACATATCAAAGTGCTGTACAATGGAAATAAAACAGCATACAATAAATACAGTAAAATCAAGAAAATACAGAATAAGCTTTCCCCACAGAAAAGTCTTGAGAGCCTGTTTGAAACACCCCACCGTCCTGCACTCCGAAGCTGGACGTGGCAGAGAATTCCAGAGGGTAGGTGCCACAAACCCAAAAGCACGTGCACCGGATGACTTTAAACTTACCCTCGGAATCTCTAACAACCCCATGTCAGCAGAGCGAGCTGTTGCAGAGGGTGTAGGGAACCAGGAGCTCTTTCAAGTAGTCAGAACCCAGCCTGTATAGGGCTTTGTAAGTCAGTAGACCAATCTTAAAGGTGATCCACCACTGGATAGGCAGCCAGCACAGGCCGTGCAGCACAGGGGTAATATGGGTTCTTCTAGATACCCCAGTCAACAAATGTGCTGCCGCATTCTGCACTAGCTGCAAGCAGTGGATATCAACCCCAGGAAGCCCTAAGTAAAGGGAGTTGCAGTAATCAAGGCCGACGTCACAAAGGCGTGACCAAAACAGGAAGGTCACTAGGCGAAACAAGGTGCCTAATCCTGGCAATGTTCCTAAGATGGTAAAAGGCCAGCTTGATGACTGCTGACACCTGATGACAAAGGGTCAGACCATCGTCAAGCAACACTTCCAGGTTACACACCCGTTCAGAGGTGAGAATCTGGGCCCACCCCAAGACTAAACTGGAGGGGCCCAGTCCTCAACCCTCTGTCCTGCAACCTGGGTCCACAACCAAAACCTCAGTCTTTCCTGGGTTCAACTTTAAACGCTGTTACTCATCCAATCTTGGATTTCTGGAGACAGCTGTGTTCAATACTGAGCTAGCACTATCCTGGTCAGGGGAAAAGATAGGTAGAGCTAGGTATCATCAGCATAGCAGTGAAACCTCAGCCCATACTGTCTTACAATGTCTCAAGGGCAGCATATATACTGCGAATTACATGGGAGACAGCACCGAACCCTGGGGTACCCTGCAAGGCAGAGAGAAAGCCCCAGAAGAAAAAAAACACCAACAACTCTGCATTCTACCAGTGAGGAAAGATCAAACCATCTGAGAACTGTCACAGATGGCCCTCAGACGCTCGAGCAGAACCCCAAGATCCACAGTATCAAAAGCTGATGACAAATCAAGGAAAACCAAGATGGAACGGTGTCTCCGATCTCTCACCATCAGGAGATCATTGAGTACCTGAACCAGAGCAGTCTCAGTACTATGCCTCTTACGAAAACCTGATTGGAGAGGTTTGTGTAAATTATGGATTGTTAAATGGTTATCAATTGAGCTGCCACAACTTTCTCAATAACCTTCCCACAAAGGGAGGTTAGAGATAGGCCTGTAGTTTGCTAGGTTATCTGGATCTAAAGAAGCTTTCAGGAGGGGTATCACCACCCCACCTTCGGGAGCTAGAAACTCACCCGAGTCCAGAAAGCACCGGACAATCCGAGCTAAGACTGGGCCAATGATGTCAATACAACCTAAAATCAGGGAAGTAGGGCCCAGGTCTAAACTACAGCAGGTGGGATGCATCACCTGGACAATCCTCATAATATCCATGAACTCCGGCAGATCAAAGGTACTCCAGGAAACTCCAGGCACTGTGACATGGCACTGATCAATAGCATCCCCATAGAGTGAGGTTGGAGGCATTCTTGCCTGATGTCAGCCACCTTATTCACAAAGAAGCGGCGATCTCATCACAATCACTTTGTGAAAAAACCAACGAACTGCTGACAGACTGGGTTGCACAGTCTGTCAACAGTTCTCAACAGTTGAGCCGGTCGGTTCGCAAGTAAAACTATTTCTCTGGGCAGGAATTCTGCCTTCTTATAGAAATTTCTGTTTGACAGAGTTTGTAATGCTCTAACAAAATAAGGTGGTCGGCATCTAAGGCTGACCTCCGCCAACCATGCATGCTCCAACCCACGCCTGTTTCCGCAACCCCTTAGAGTCCCATCAAACCAAGGGCCACAGGGTGGCACAGAAGGGGCAAACACAAACAGAAGCAATTAGATCAAGAGCTGTAGAAATGGCCCTATTATAGGCTGTGACTAACTGCTCAGGATCTGTGCTGGTCTCATCCAACAGCAAGAGGTCAATTACTGCCATCAGGTCATCAGGGACCACTTCCGCAAAGGGCATAACTGACCATTTCTACAGGAGCTGACCTACCCAGGGGGCTGAAAAATTGAACCCAACAGAGTAATGGTCGGATCAACTGACTGGTTCCACCACCAAGTCGGAGGCCTAGATCCCCAGGAGGAAGACCAGATCAAGAGAGTGACCACCCTTGTGAGTAGCTGAGAAACAACCTGTGTGAATCCCAGAGATGTCATCAACTGGAGGAAGTGTTGACCAAAAAGCAGGATTTGTCGCTTGACCCAGGCATTGAAGTCGCCCAGAACCATCAATCTGGGTGACTCCAATGCCATGTCGGGTGGCGGAAGTCTGCTACTTCCTGCAGGAACAGTTTCTCATCACATGGTGGACAGTAGGTGAGACCTATCCTGCACCCCACCAGCTACCATGATACAATCGAATGACCTGGCCTCCTCTACTGGTACATTAGTTAGGCCCAATTCGGTCTTGAAACAGACCAGTGACCCCATGGTCCAATCTTGAGGCGATGTAAAACTGAGTACCCGTCGGGAACAGCTGCCTCTAAAATAGGGCAGCATACTCATCTAGCCAGGTGTCCGTAATGCAAACCAGATCTGCCCTTCCAACAAAGTCTGCAATAAGACCAGTCTTGTTGCAGACAGATCTAACATTATGCAACAGCGCCGAGTTGGATGAGGTTGGCGAGCTGTCCCAACTACTTACCCTCCCAAAATGGAGGTGCTCTTGGGTATGGAAACCAGAACAGAATTACCACATTCCAGGTACCATTTCACCCCAAAAGTTGAGAGCACCACTCATTTGGACCCAGCTGTCGAAACCCCGACCCACCCCGACTCCCACCCCTGCGAGCTATCCCCAGTGACCACATGCTGATAAAACAAAAGCAGGCAGGGGGAGAAGAAATGGGCATAGAGTGCAGAGAGAGGCTGAATAGCGCAGGACAGGGGAGCAAGCAGGCACATACCACTAATAATTATAGCAGAATAGTAGGGAAAGTGCATACAACACCAGGTTCCCAAATCCAATGGAAACAGCGAACAATTTAAAAGCCCCAAAACAATAAGAACTTATACAATAATTCTAACCCTGACAAAATAAATTAAACTACCCTCATCCCACTATAGGATGACTTTAACCCTAAAATAAAACAAATAATAATAAAAATAAAACAATAATACAGTCCACTCTCATAGGATAACAAACTCCCTCTCACAGGATTAGGAAACAAACACAAATATAAATGCTTCCCTTCCACAGCCCTCTCACAGCCAAGGAAGAAAGAAAATTAAATAAACAGCAACAAAATAAACATAAACAAAGACATCAAAATAATATAATAAATAAAATATAGGCACCCTGGACCTCTCACCACTAGGAGACCATAAAACAATAAAACTGGAAGAAAATTCATCGAGCAGTGGGGGAGCAGAGAGAAAATCAAAAATAAATCCAAATCCAATCGAAATTTCAAATAGTCCAACATAGGCAAAATTCAATAGACAGATAAAAGCTGAGCAAATAGTTCCATCAGTGTCAGAATAAGACTTTCCAAATATAGCGATGCCTAGACTCAGAATAAATCCAGGAAAACCAAAAATCTCGAAAAGAGTCAGAAAATAATCAGGCCAGGTCACTGAAAGTGGGGCTCCCCTCCTCCACCCCCCAAAGCTGCCTAATCAGGTATAATTACACCACAAGGACCTGCAGCTACACAGATATCTCAGGGCCAGAGCAATCGGACCGACCCCGAGATAACTTAGGAGCCCCCACTAATCCCTAACCCTAGGGGAAATGAGATAGCTCCTGCTCGGTCCCAGGTGGCACCCAAAATTACCCAGGCATGGGGAGAACCTCTCACCTTCAAAACCACTGCTATGGCCCTGCAACTGAAGCTCAACTCAGAAAACAGTTTAAAAATAAAGTTACAAAGAAAAGGCTCTGGTCAATTAATCGGACCCCTCACTCACGGTACTCCAGGAAGGCCCACAGCAGTCCCTCCAGCCAATATCCAGAGCTTTTACACTACTGAAAATCCTGGTCCCTCTTCTTCCATGTCCAGCACTGCAAAAGCACATTGAAAGACCTAAGTTTAAAAGGCTGAAGCTGGAGCACCAGGAACAAATCCGGAGAAAATTCCCAAGTTCAGGTTGCCAATTAGAGAGGGCAGCTCCCAGAAAAATAATCCATTCTCCATCTCACCAACTCCTGATCCCGATTCTGAGCTGGCTGCTGACTCCAACGTCAAAATGCTCTCCATGAGCGCTGGTACTAAAGATACCAACCGATGCAGCAACAGCTGAACACGGCAGCGAAAATAGCGACCACTGACGGAAAAAGCAAGAGAGCACTTTGCCAAGGAACGTCTTTAAAATAAAATGAGACGAAAAATAAAAATAAAATCACATGGAGCAACAAAATGAGTAGTATGGGCTAGTCCAGCATGACCGCCTTCTTGAGATCTGAGATCCACACTTGCACTTTGGTTTCCTAAGGACTGGAGGATGTGATTTCCTTCACAAAAGTGGGAGCAAGGCAGAGGCAGGAAACTACAGACCTGTTAGTTTGACCTCACTAAGATGGAACAACTTGAAAGACAGAATTGTTGAGTACTCAGAGGTCAATGGGGCACAGGACCCAAGGTAGCATGGATTCACAGTATGAAGATCATGTCAGATGAATGTCATAGAGTTCTTTGACTGGGTGACCAAATTAGTAGACCAGGAGAAGCTGTGGATATGGCCTACCTAGACTTTAGCAAGGCATTTGATGCAGTCCCATGCAAAGATTAATAAACAAGTTAGCCAGCCTGGAGTGGGTCCCAGGGTGGTAGCCTCATAAAAAAATTGGCTGGACAACAGGATACAGAGGATAATCATAAACAGAGTCCACTACGAAGAAAGGGGCTTCCTAGTGGGTGCTGCAGGGTTCAGTACAGGGACCCATTCTCTTTAATGTCTTTATAAGTGACATTGTGGAGGGACTGGAAGGAAAAGTACACCTCTTTGCAGATGACACAAAGATCTGCAACAGGGTTGATACACTGGGGGAAGGATGAGAAGGGACTTGGCAAGGTTGGAGGAATTGTCAAAAGTATGGCAGCTTAGATTCAATGCAAAGAAGTGCAAAGTAATGCACCTGGGAAACAAAAACACAGGGAAGAGTACACAATGGGGGTGGGGCACTAACAACAACAAAAATGGGAAGGGACAGGGGTAGTCATATCAAATGGCCTAAGGCAAGCAATGTAAGAAGGCAGTAAGGAGGGTTGGGAGGATACTGAGATGCATAGGGAGAGGCATCACCAGTAGAAAACAGGAGGCTGTATGTTTTCACAGAGAGGGTGATGGTTGCATGAAACTGCCTTCCTGAGGTTGTGGGGTCAAAAGAATTGGGGAACTCAAAAATGCATGGGACACACATAAGGCAATTCTGGTTGGGGTAGGAGGAATTAGATTGTTGGTTAACTAGGACCAGCAGCGTATCCAATAGGTAGTGAAATGGGTAGACTGGGTGGGCCAAGCAGTCATTATCTGCCATCAAAGTCTTGTTTCCATGTTTCTATAATGTCCACAGCAACTCACCAAAAATGATGTTTCAATGCAATGTAAGGAAATCAAAGCCACTTTAGCCTTGTCCCCAACCTTTCCCATCCTCTGGCACTGTGGATAGGTTTGGCAGTAGTTTACCATGTCTTTAAAATACTGGGCCAGTAAAATGATTAGTCAGCCACCTTTTTGTGCAGTTTAACCCCAGGTGTCTTGAAAATTGTATGGCATAGGCTAAGGCCAGAAGCTGCTTCCTATACTCCCTAGGAACTACTGTCTGCCAGAGTACCCTTCCTCCAGTCCTCCTTTAGGATCCCACTCACAATACATTTCTCTTTTCCAACACTTGGAGAGTCCCTTCCCCACTGTCAACTTACTCCCTTATCTTTTTGCAAGGATGGGTCAGCTTGCTGAGCTCTTCCTAGCTCTGCATGCTTGACCTTTCCCAGAACACACTCTACTGTGGGAGAGATGCCCCAGCTGGGCATTCCTTGATCTGTGGCTGTGGCTCAGAACTACTATGTTCTGCTTCTTCTGCAGCTACAACTTCTCCTGCTACTGAGGCAGGGGTTGCTTCCTCATGCACTGCCTCCTCTGTGCCCTCAAGAGTTGGTTCCTCATCTTGCTCAGTAGTGACAATCACAATAATGGCCCTACTATCAAAGTCATGACCCATGATTACATCCACTGGTAGGTCTAGTACAGCACCCACCTCTGGTATGCTCTGGCTATCTTCACAGCTTAGAGAGATCCGGGCCAGTGGCACTGAGACTGCCTGACCCATCACTCCTCTAATTCTAGAGAACTGGCAAGGCAGGATCTGTTCCTCTTAAATCAAATCCTGCTTCACCAACAAAACTGAGGCCACAGTATCCTCAATCCCTGGGTCACCATCCCATTAACACATACAAAGGTGCATGTGTGCAGTGGAGTTAGAAAGCACTGCACTCTGTGTACAGGCTAACTGCTGGGAGCTTTCTGAGCTACCCTCCAGTTGCCTGCACCTTTTTTCACATTTGCCACACAATCATAAGACAAATGCTCCAGTTTCTTGCAGATAGCACTTGTGTTCACCTGTCCCCATGCTTTTGAGACTGGGGTGCATCCCTTTGTTCACATATAGGCTGGCACCCTTTAGGCTGCCCTGGGTTCCCAAAAACACCTGATTGTCCTCCCCTTCTCTTTTTAGCGAGGAGGATGGTCAGCTGGATATGAACTGATTAGCCCTTTCAGCTGCCTCCCTCGTGGATCTGAGTTCTTCCAGCACCCATACTCTCATATCCTCAGGCACCATTTTTCAAAACTATTCCAGCAGAAATAAATATTTTCTTTCCTCTGCAGAGTGAGCTTTTGCACCATCTACCAACCATTCTAACAAGTTACTTAGCTGTGCACACATTTCAGCATTACTGTCCCCTGGGGCCTTTCTTAGCCCCTAAATGTTTACCTATTGGCCTTGGGGGTTAACCCAACATGCTTTAGTAAGACCTTTTTTCAGTTTATCATTGTGCATACAATCATTATTCATTCAGGCAAAGCCTTGTAATGCCTTGTATGTAAGCAGTGGCAATAAGTGAGTCAACTGAGAAGCACTGCACATTCCAATTGCCCACAATTTCTTTCAAAGGATCTTAAGAACAAATCAAGATCACCCCCTCTTCGTATATAGGAAACATTTTAGAATTAATTTTGGCTTCCTAGGTCAAACCCCTCATGCCATTACTCACAGGTTCTGATGCTGTCCTATGGAGCTGAATCTCCATCTGATTTTCATGCTCAAGGTTATTCATCTCGATCTCATGCTGGGTCTGCTTTCTTGTCATGTGAAATGACTACCACTACACATTCATTGTTGATGTGCTAAATGCCTGCCACTATGAGAGACAATGTGTATGGAAAGTGCTATATAAATGCTGCTTCTTCTTCTGCGTCTTCTCTCATTCCTGTCACTCATCTCACTCTTGCTGGAGCTGGTAGTGGTGCTCTTTCTCTTGCTCCTTTGCTTTTTGCCTCTCCTCCTTTGCTTGCAGCCTCATCTTCTGCAGCTCTGTCTCTGACTGTTGCTTAAGCATGGTAGCTGCAGCTGCAACATCTGTACCAGGTCTACTTGCACCACTGCCCCAGTCAATCAGCCCTACACACCTACATTGTCCAGTACCTCCATCATGACCCCTTTCACACAGTTGTCCTGGTCACTTTTGGAGTAAGTTGTGTCCATGTTTGACCCTTGTCATAGTTGTCTATTTTGCACAGCTCCTGTAGTTGTAGCAGTGAGCGACTGTTACATGACCCTGACATAATGTCATCTATCTTTCTAGTCTTGCTAAACAAAACAAAACTGTTGTAATACACAATTCTCCTTGGTATATCCTATTTTGTGACTGGACAGGTAACCTTAATACTGACAAGCTGTTGCAGATCTCACACACTGCTACTAGTTTGGAGACCTGTTAGCCTTACATCTGTGGTGGGGAAATTGATGGAAACACTACTAAAGGAAAGAATCGTGGAACACCTGGAATCCAACAGACTACAGGACCCAAGGCAGTATGGCTTTACAGAGGGAGGTCATGCTTAACAAATCTGATAGATTCTTTGACTAGGTAACCAAAGTGTTTGATCAGGGAGGGTGGTGGACATGGTCTACCTATACTTCAGAAGGCCTTTGACAGCATTCCACATAGGAAGCTGGTAAAAAGTTGGTTAGCATGGGTGGGCACAAGGTGTTAACTAGGGTAAGAAACTCTTAGGAGATAGGAGGCAGAGAGTGGTGGTAAATGGAGTTCACTCTGAGGAGGGGAGGTGACCAGCTGGGTACTGCAGGGGTCAGTTCTTGCGCCAGTCCTCTTCAATGCCTTCATCATCAATATAGCAGAGGAACTGGAAGGGAAGGTTGGCTTCTTTGTGGATGACATCAAAATCTGCAGCAGTGTGGACACTTTGGGGGTGCAAATGGTGGAGAGAGATTTAAAATGACTGGAGGAGTGGTCAAAAGTTTGGCAGCTAAGATTTAATGCAAAAGTGCAAAATAAACCTGGGGTAAGTTAAAATGGGGAGAGAGACACTAGCAATACCAAGCAGGAAAGGGACCTGGGGTAATATTAGTGGATGACCTGAAGGTGGCCAGATAATGTGACAAAATGATCAGGAGAGCTAGTGGAATGCTGGGGTGTATAGGTAGGGGTATTACCAACAGGAAGAGGGAAGTGGTGTTGCCTATATAGGTATTTGGTAAGATCTGATCTGGAGTAGGGTGTCCAGTTTTGGAGACCACATCTTAGGAAAGACATAGACAGGGTGGAGGCCATCCAAAGGAGGGCTACAAAGATGGTACAGATGGCACAGGGTCTACATCAAAAGTCCCACAAGAAGAGGCTAAAGGAGTTTCACGTGTCCACCCTGGAGGAGAGGAGGAGAGGGGGATATAATCAAGACCTTTAAATACCTTACAGGGTGAATAAGGTATGAGTGGAGATATTTTTTCAAAGGAAAGGGTGCTCTGAAAGGTGCAGGTTCAGGAGAAATGTGAGGAAGTACTTCTCTACGAAAGGGTAGTAGATGCCTGGAACAGTATTCCAGAGAAGGTAGTGGGGGTAGAAACAGTGGTGGAATTAAGCAAGAGAATCATGAGATAGGTCAGGGAGAGAAGAATAAGTACCGTAGTCCTGGAAGTGTCTACAGCATAAGGGCATACTGGATGGGCAAGTGGCCCTTACCTGCCATCATTTTCTGTGTATCTATGTATCTATGTTTGTGGCAGACCAGTCCTTCCCAAACTCAGTCTGTGTCACTGTTACCAGCATTCTCAATACGCAATAGCTGCACCACTCATAGTAAGCACTCTATTGAGGAGTCTTCAGGTTCATGTGCCTATAGAACCACTGTTCACACAGTACAGCGCCATGCTCAAGATCACACAACGCCTCTGCACAGCTGAGAACAGCTTAGTTTAGAAATAGTGTAATGGTAGCCTCTCCTCAGTGGCAGAAATACAGTTATTGTCAGTTATAAATTAGTTAGCTGTTCCTCAAAAGATTCAGTCACAGAAACATGTAATATAAAACAATAGTTTTAATATTTCAGGATAATTACATAGATTCTACAGGATATTGCAACAAAACTGTCAATAGGGACAGTAATTCTACAAACATATGTATTTATTTAATTAATTAATTTAATTAACTAAAAGTTTCACCAGGAAAGACATACTGAACTAACAGAGCTCATTTCCAAATGCATCCTGGTGAAAGGGAGTACTCTTGAAAATACATGGAGTCAAAACTTATTTTTATACAGAAGATTTCACACAGAATAATCTCTCTCTCTCTCTCTCTCTCTCTCTCTCTCTCTCTCTCCTCTTCCAAGATATATTAGTTTACCACCCAGCACTTTGAATCAGGGTAGAAATAAACTTTTTGCCAGCAATTTTTCCATAGTCCCAAGCATAACTAACTCTGTAAGGCCCTGCTGAATCTACAACCCTCTTAATGCCCCCATGAAACATCATCAAGTATGTTACTCTGACATCACAGATTCAAAATCATTTGTCTGGAGTGACCATTGGGAAGGATCACTTTATACCAGTGCATGAATTAATTATTATGAGCCCCTGTTACAGGAAAGTTTGCATCATCTAGCAACATTCAGACATCAAAGCCACGCCTAGTGTGCAGACATATTTCAGAGGTCCAACTGGACATCGTTGAAATCAAAGATTTACAACCAGGCCCTAGGCAGACTGAGACACTGACAAGAGCTCTGTCTCTTTCCAGAATGCATAATTACATATGTAATAAAAAAGAAATAAATAACTACCTAAATAAAACATAAAAAGGAAATACTGTACAGATACCTAGCAAAATTGTTACATTGCAATATATCTATTTCATACCATTTTATTTCAGGCATATTTAAATGTAGCCTTCATTACAGCTCCCTGGACAGGAGAGTTACTTAAAATCACAGTTCTACTGTTGTAAACTTGACAAAAAAAAAACTGCTGTTGTTGAAAGGTACAGAGGGTAGAGGGCTAGGTCCCAGGATCCATAGAAGGCCTCGTAACCCTTCATCAGACTAGATGGACCTATGGTCCCTTCTGCTGTCATCTTCTATGTTTCTGTGTAATGGTCCTAGACACATCACTATCACATGGGACAGGAGGCATGGTAGGAGAAAGAAGAGCTATTAAAAATGCTAACTTGAGATCCCTAGGGCTATTAAACTAGCAGAAAATGAAAAAGAAAAAGAAAACGAACAGCAAAGAAAGGGAGAACATAATTAAACCAACAGTACAAATCAAAACAATCTGCACAACATATATTTTTGTAAATTGTGACTTTAGTTCCTTTTAAAACACATGTATGCAAAGAAGGTCTTAGCAGTGAGACAAGGGAAATACCTCCTACTGTAGGCTGGAATAATGTAGTTGAGAGGTACAGAGTGTGCAGTGGGGCTTTGAGAGGTGAAATAACTGACTTCTCTGGAGGGAAGCTTTGAGGAGCTACTTCCATGGTGAGACTGTAGCAAGTGGTCACCAATACCAGAGAACAAATTAGATGGATGTCATATGCACCAAACCTGTCAAATAAATGTAAGAGAAGAGAGAGAGGTGTTTCAAAGAGCTTGATATAATTGGGAACACTTCTAGAACTGTAACAGACACAATTCAGTTTATAGTTCATATATTTTCTGTAGTTTGCACCCCCCTATTACTGAGGATAGTTGCATAAAAGTATAGAGAATACTGATGGGCAACTATGCACAACCAGTGTGTTCTGTTATAGAGGGGTTCTGATCCCTCTGACCTCGAGAGCAAAGCTCGAGAGGTCCATGGAATCAGAACCCGAGGTGATAGAACATGCAGGTTGTGCATAAAGTTGCTCATCCTGTATTTTTATAGTGTATAGTAATACTATGTGAAATGTGTGCTTTGTGTTTTTTCTCTTTTCATAATGAAACTGACTTGAAAAGTCTATAGAGGTTCTAGAATACTGTCACCACAGAATTAAATAGAGGAAAACAACAATGTGCCAGGATTCCAAGTGGTTCTGCTGCAGTAGTGACATCACTACTGCAGCAGAACAACATAATGACATCACTACTGCAGCAGAACAAGCATATTCCAGGCATGGAATTTCATGCATAACAGCATTCCACTATACACTATAATACTGTTCCTTTAGACTCTATCAGATCTGGTTGTTTATTTACACCAGACATCATAAATCCCATTTAAGACATTCCAATTGTTTCCACAGCCGCAGACTGAGACGTCACAAACAGGATTGTGTTTTCAGGTGTGGACAAACAACAAGAGCAGAAAGAGCAAAGATCCTGTTTTCTTGTAAATGTTCCTAGTAATAAAAGAAATAAGGGATAGAATTACACAAAGATATGAAACATAGGCTGAATTGTACTTATATATTTACATTTTTTTAAAGTTGGACAAATGGTGTGAGGATCTCATTAACTGGTCCGATAAGAATCCCTGGATCTTCATTTCAGATGCAACTACATGATGTTTTAAATATATAACTATGTGCCTTACATGCACTGAAGTCTTCCATTTACTGCACCACGGTGATTTAAGTGGTACTGTAGTAGTATAAAGTCATAACTGTATAATAATGTTTGCCGATGTGCCACCTCCAGTCCAAGGTCAACAAATCTTTGTACTGTGTATGCTGTGGCAGGGTGGTTTTAATTTGATTGTCATTGTGTTTATTTACTTCAATTAGTTTTAGACGATTTATGAAAAGTCCAGTTAAATGTTCTTTTATAGCTTTATTTTCTATGGATAATGTTATCCACACCACAAAATTCTCCAGGACAAACCCTAAGGTTTCTTTTTTGTAAGAGAGTGTTGGCCAATCCTCTTTATGTACCAAGCAATAAAACATTCGAAAGCATTCTATTTACAGCACTTCAGATAGCTGGGGATCACCCTTGATAGCTACCTTACTTACGCCCAGCACATTGACACCATCGCCAGGGCAGTAAACATCAAGATCGGCCTACTATACAGGCACAAACATCGCCTGACACCGAATGCCCTTAGACTTGCTATTCACAGCTCTGTCTTATCCATTGTAGACTACGGTCTGGTAATCCGTGGCGCTGCATCCTCATCATCCCTCTGGAGAATATCCTTAGCTCTGAATAAGGCATGCAGGCTACTCACTGGTGCTGCATGTCTCACCCACACATGTGAACTCTATTCCCAGACAAGCTGGCTTCAGCTTAGTGCAAGGATTCAATATCATAGCTGTCTTTTAGCCAGAAAAGCACTTTTCAGCATCATGCCTCCTGGTATGGAAAACCTGCTCAGTCACCACCGCACTTCTCAGTATATACTGAAGCTCTGGTAGCCAGCTTCCTTTTTTAGTTGTTTAACCAGGAGTAGCACACTAAGCTGAATGCTTTTACAGGAGCAACCTGGGAGCACAGAGAGTTAAGTGACTTGCATAGGGTCACACAGTATGCAAGTGGAAGCTGGGATCAAATGTGCCAAGATGCCGGTCATCTCAGGGGCAACGGTCATTTGTCTACAGTTTGGTTAAATGCACTTGGCAATGATATATCATCACTTCCTTACCTGGGCACATTCAAACTCATGCTCTGCCAGCATCTCACCTCTAATAGCACCTGTGACTGTTATGCCTAATTCCCTACTTACAAGCAATTGTCCTACATAATACCTATTGGGCTCTTGTTTGGCCTCACCTCATAGCTACATCATTCTCCTCTTTGGACAAGGCCTCTGGCTGCCTCTTCCACCCTCCCAACCTCTTCCTGCCCCCCACCACCCTCTCCAAGCCCCTAACCTCTACTTTTAGCTTGACAGGGCCTCTGGCTGCCTCCTCCAACTTTCCAGTTTCCATTGTGTACCCTCCTCTCTGCATCACCTTTCACCCTTTAGTCATGACTCTTTAACAGTTATAGCTGTTTGCTTACTCTGTTTCACTGTATTAATTTTCTGTATTTTGGAACAGTGATTTTTTGTCGCCCCTGTTTGTTTGTATCCACCCTTTGACGTGAAGCCTTTGTAAAAGCTGTTTGTGCTCAAAGGTATTGTAATCCAAGACTATAAATAAAATAAAAAAAATAAAAATGGTGTTACCATTAGTTCTTAGTAAGTATTCAAGTCTGTTAAAAATGATCTTGACATTTCATCATGCCAGTGCTATTCTTGAAGTGATGTATTATTTCACTTGTCTGTTTGTTACTCTTGATTATTGTGCTGATATTTATGGTTTATATATGTCATTAATGTTCCTCTTGAAAATAGGCATTTGATGCCCTTGGGCTTCCCGTTAATTTTTTTTATAAATAAATAAAAATTAAATTAAAAATACACATTTAATCTAGAAGCATAAATGTGGTTAGATTTCAAATGTGTGTACACTTGCAACATAACTGTTTATTGCCCCTTCCTCAGGCTGTGGGCGTCTTAGCCACAATGGCAGCTCACACCTACCAGGAACCAATTATAATGGGGTGGTGCCATAATCTGCATAGTCACAAATACTGATAGTGGGGCTACTAAATCTGGGACAGGCCAGTAACCCACATGTATTGTTATGTAACTGAACTGCCTTTCAAGAAAAACACTCTTTAATAGGCGTGAAGAAGAAAGTATAGCAAAGGAGGAAATATCTTGGCTTGTGGACCTTTTGATCTACGTAATAAAAATTACACTTTAGATTTTGTGTTTTTATAGTATGCTGCTGAATTCCCATACTCCAGTTAACTTCTACAAGTAGATCAAAGGCTTGGAGATATATTTTGTAAGCTGATGACTCCCTCTCCTGAAACTAAACATTTAAGTCTGTGCCCTAAGACATGATTTTCACTTTTAAATACGTCCAGACTATGAACCCACATTCTTATACACCACAGTTCAATCAACCTTGTATAAATACTGGAACAAGTTATTGAGGACTCTTTCCTGTCAGCTGAGTAAGTTCTTTCAATTTGTCCAAGTTGTTTTCAGAGTATTCAGGGTAGGTGTGCACACAGTTTTAAGTACACATGTCTGAGTGTGTATGGGGGAGCTGAATTTTATGTCTCCTTAACGTTTGTACAGCAATGTCAGCAGTAATAAGGTCTCAAAATTTGGGGAAAAGCAGTGATAGAAGAAATTCAATAAGGAGAGTTACATGTTTTTGTATCTTAGAAGGATCTCAAAGATAAAGAATTATATTGATCTGCAGTGGTTAAAAATGTTGATGTCTGCTTTCATTGTTTCTAGGACTGATTACTGTGTTACTTGTCTTTTGGGCCTTTCAAATGTGTAAACAAATTGCAGCGTGTATTTTAGATAGGACAACCAGGTTGGTTTTAACCTTTTCTGTTCAGAATCATATTACTCCAGTTAATAGATACCTTCATTTGTTGCCAGTCCATTTCCAATTGATTTTAAGGTGCTTTTGTTGATGCATAAATATCTTCATGAGCAAGGTCCCAAATACCTTTCTGACTTTCAGTACTGTCCAGCAAGACCACTTAAGTCTACTAATGTGAAGATCTTAGTAATTTTCAAATTTCATCTACAAATTGTATGTTGTAGTGCATTTGCTGTTAAGACTCCATTACTTTGGAATGTCCTTAGGTAATGTGGTTCATTACAGGGTTTTAAATCTGCTTTGAAAGTGTTGATGTTTGCACAAGCCTTGGAAACTTCATGCATGCAGTGTACTCAAATGGTTTCAAACTGTTTATTCTTAATGATGCTTAAATTAATAAGCTGGGTAGGCTGGTGGGTCAGAAGTTGGTCAACTGAGTGGCAAACTGGTTGACGGGAGAAACAGAGAGTGGTGGTAAATGGTATACAGTCAGATAAGATGCAAATCACAAGTGGGTACCTCAGGGATTGTCTGAAGGCCAGTCCTCTTCAATATTTTCATCAGTGAAATTGCAGATGGACTGGAGGGTAAGGTTTGTCTGTTTGCAGATGACACCAAGATCTGCAACAGAGTAAATGATCCAGATGGGGTGGGCAGAATGAAAAGAGATCTGGATAAACTGGTAAAATGGTCAGAAGAGTGGCAAATGGGGTTTAATGCAAAGAAGTGCAAGATCATGCACATAGGGAAGAGAAACCCTGAAGCCACCTATAGGTTGGGAGGAGTTGCTGGCAGTCACAAGGGAAGAAAGAGATTTGGGCATCATCATCACAGATAACCTGAAATCATACAAGCAGACCACTAAAGCAGCAGGTAAGGCTAGAGGGATGTTGGGGTGTATTACTGGGGTATCGCAAGTCATAAGAGGGAGGTAATAATCCCTCTTTATAAGACATTGGTTAGGCCTCATCTGGAGTACTGCATGCAGTACTGGATGCTGCACCTGCACAAGGACATTAACACAATGGAGGCAGTCCAGAGAAGGGCACCAAATGGTGCAATGACTGCATCAGGAAACATATTAGACAGATTAATGAAGCTCAATATGTATACCCTAGAGCAAAGGAGGGAGAGAGGTGATATGATCGAAACATTCAAACATCTTAAGGGCATTAACAAGGTGAAAGAGTCTAACATATTCAATATAAGAAAAATAGCAGGACAAGAGGACACAGCATGAGATTAGAGGGAGGCCAATTAAGGGGTAATGTGAGGAAGTTATTTTCACAGAAAGGTTAGTGGGTGCATGGAATGGCCTACCTCAGGAAGTGGTGGATATGAATACAGTGCAGGGCTTCAGACAAGCATGGATAGGCAAAGGAGCAATACAGATGAGTATGAATAGATAGGCCATTGACAGAGTACAGGCCTATGGCACATTCATAAGGTAGAAAAATGGGCAGACTGGATGGGCCTTGTGGTCCTTATCTGCCATCAACTTTATGTTTCTATGTTAAACATTTCTATGTTTAAATATTATATGCATTTCATATATATATATATATATATATATATATATATATTGGGAAAGACTCGTGAATTTGAACCTTTATTCACTATACTACCGTAGATTGAGAGGTGATCTATGTTTTTATATAAAAACATTGTGGATGTTGAACTACTAATGGATATGGGAATTGTGTTCAATTCAGGAAGAATTAGCAAAAGGAAGCACACCAAACAACTTTATCAACAAACCTGGATACATAACTTTAGGAAACATTGGTTTAGTCTGAGAGTGGTCGGAGCATGGAATAATTTACCTAAACAGATAATAAATAGTTCTAGTATGAACACATTCAAAAAGGGAATGGACAACCATTATGGAAATGACAAATTTTTGTAAATTTTAAAATTTTGAAGGCAAGCCTATTTGGTTAGCAATTGCTATCCCTGGCTTGAAACTACCTTATGAACCTATGAACCTATATATATATATATATATATATATATATATATATATATATATATATATATAGATAGATAGATATGTATTTGTTATCAAGTGACTGTGTAATTAATAGTATGTGTGATTTTATGCTGTACAGTGCTTAGAGCTCTTTGATGAGCATTGTATGTTGGATTGGATTAAAATGGAAAGATCTAAATGACAGATTAACACCTGTTGGTCCAGGTGGTATCTAAGGGTAAGATAGGAAAATATATTGATACATATGTTAATAATTTGCTTTCAGGGTCCATAGGTGCTATCAGATTTGCAAACAAAAGCACATATTTTCACTGTATGTAAATGCTGTTTTCAGTACTGCCATTGGTACTAGGGGCAAATAGGGACTGCACAGCCATTTGAACAAAATTTGATCCATAAAGGTGCATAGACATCTGGTTTTAGACAAATTATTTTTTGCATCCGCTTGGTTTTAACAAGTCTGTAAACTACTCAACACCTATAGGGAGCACTTGATTTCTCTTTATTTGCATTTTGTAAATACTGCTATTGTATTTGTATTGGTAGGTTATTCTGTATTGAGATAGTATGAAGTTGCTAAGAGCCTGTGAAATGTGTAAGGAGAACACAGTGTGCAACACTACATATATTCTTTGTGCAAGGTCTTTCTTTTCTTTTTGTTCAGTAATAAGAAAAAGAGTCGATATTCTTCTGCTGCTTGTACAGACAGTGCTCAGTGGTACCCTGGTATTTTGATTTCCCATTAGCTTTGCACTGGGCTGAGTCTAATTTTGCATAGGTAGTCACCTCCTTGAGATGAATGTCAGTATTACTTAGAGATGCACAACAACAGGAAACTTGTCCATCTTTATATCATACCTCTCAAGTGTTCTTTATTATGAGGGCATCCCCATTTTGCCCTTAAAATTGCTCTGTCCCTCATCCATCCCTCATGGAAAAGGTGCTGCCCACACAGAGAATGTGCTGTAAATTCAGATTTTAAAGCAGAAACTCTAAATATCCTAAAATACTAAAGTCAAAATAAACCTTGTACAAGTAAACACTATGGTTTTCACAGTGTTCTGAACGTGTATCTCTGTGTTTGAGGATGTGTCCTCATTCTGAGTGTCTGTGTCCCCTCATTGTCCCTCATTTTGAGTGTCCGAAATGTCCATGTCCCTCATTTCAGTGACACAAGGTTGAGAGGTATGCCTTATATATGATGTCACAATTCAGGCTAAAGCCTAGTCCATGTCTTGTTTGTTTTATTTGTATTGTTACATTCGTGTCTTTCATTAGTGGTTTAAATGAATCGCTTACAGAATGTGGTGCTGATAGAAATGTACAGTATAGAACTTATTCCAGCAGATGGGGAGCGATTCCAGTCTAACCTTTGGCTTATTCATTTGTATCAGTTGCCGAAACTTTTAAACTTCTACTACTTCAGTAGTTTATTGTATGTATCCCGAGGCACATACTGCATTGGTATACATATTTAAAGCAAAGGCAATGAGCAGCAAAGGGTTGAATTAACCAAACGATTATTTTTCGCTCGAACTTCACTCAACTGAAATGTCACCTTAGTGTATATATTTCCAATCATGATTGTTTAATTACCGCAGTAAATCCAGATGTTGCAATGCTTCTGTTGTTATTTTATCATTTAGAGTGTGTAAGGAATGGTAGATATCTCGATCACCACGACTTGATCTTATTTGCAGTTTATTTAGTGTGATCAGGTTTCTAAATTTGCCCTTAAATCCTTGCTATTAAAAAACTGAACGTTTTAATGCAACACAATGCCTCTTTTGAGAATTGCTCGATTGTCATCCATCAATTACTTAGTTTCCTTGCAAGAGCAATATTCTCTTATTCAGTGAAACTGATGTGACTGTATCAACATATTGTCTACATTTAGTAACTGACTGCTGAATGGCATTATACGGCAAGAATATATGAAGTGACTAAAGGAGTACTTGCACCTGTAATAAAAAGGAATACAAAGGATGAAAAAGTTGAATACTGACACTAGTACTACTTGTTTTGCCCTATCCCTTTATAGATAACCGGTTAATGTTAAATTAAAATATAATCTTAGCAGTTGTTGCTGTAACATTTGTTAGCTTGTTTCATTTGAATGCACTCTTGTCATTTTGCTTGCCATTTTAACCTTAGGCTGTTTGTTTATGGAGTTTCGCTATGGAGGTTGAATAATCACAAATAAAAAAAAAAAAACACGCCAGAGAAGCACCTAGTAACCTTTTTATTATTATTTATTTCAGGTTGGATATGAAACTCTGGCACCTACACCAACTCAAAACCAGACTGTAAGCGAACGGGGCGCCAGTGATCCGACCCGGCACGTGTTCTTTCTCTTGGTTAAATTCACTTACAGAATGAAGAGATGGGGAATGTAGCCACAGAAATATCGAATATGTGACCGAAAGCAGATGCGGGGAAATAGGAAGGAGGATGCCCATGCCAACCAATCTGATGAACTATCTTTTTTATTTAGACTTTTAATCTGCAACATACAAGAGCAACTGCGTTGAATGAGTTAAAATGATTTACAGTCAATATGAAATACGATTATGATGATCAGATGAGGAAACCGGTTGAAATTGACTTTGAATGCGCTTTCCCAAAAGTTGTTTTCTCTCTCTCACTATGTGTGGCAAGTGTTACACAAACATTAATCAGTACTACACCTTCTAGACATATAGCCCATCGTCTGTTTAATGTCCCTAAACGGGTCAACATTACAATATCAATGGAGATACTATAGATGATAGAGTAGGATGTTAGGTACCCACAGTACGTGAAAGTTCCAGATTATATGAAAAATGCACAAGGATTGCCCAAAATACCAGGTAATTATATACACAAGAAAATATGAAGCAAGCATCACTTTGAGCTTTTATTAAAATATAAATATTAAACATTCTTTAAACAACAAAATTGATCTGCGCTGAAAATACATTTATTATGGTAATGTTAAGATAAAGTTGATGCAAAGTAGCATACAGTGGTGATTTTGTTTCAAGAGAAAGCATCCCTCTTAGTGTCATATGTAGTCCTAAATAAAATACTGTCATTTGGGGAGAACTGTATTCCATGTCCTTGAATCTTTTCTTTAATATACAAGCGTTCTAATTACGTACTCGTGTCCACTTAATTCAGAAAACTGACGAAAGCAAGAGACGTGTACTGACTTACTTTCAAAAGCATGAGGCGGTACAAGTTACTGGATTGTTGCACTGAATGCGCTGTGGAGGGATGCTCGTCTCTTTTATATGTATACAACCTCTATATGTATTAAGCTATATAAAAATAAAAACATGATATCAGAGCAGCACTATGATACATCATACTTCGTGTTTTTGTGCTAGATGCAAATATCTTTGGCTGTGGACTATTTTCCAATAATATCCATTAACTTTCTGTTGCTGTGGGCTTGCTGTGCTAACTGTTCTGCTCTTGCCATTTCTAAGACTTCTTAAGAAGGTGGAATGTCAGGTCCAAGGAAATGGGTGGCTCTTCTGCGCGTTTTCCTCTTTCTACGACCCCTCGCCTTGATCTCCATAGATGCTTTCAGCTTGGTTCAAGGAGCCAACTTTTTCTTGCAGAAGGCGTCGTGGCGCTTGAAATGCCTGAGATCTGGGAAAGGCAGCTGATGGGGCTTTGGGGAAATTGCCAGAAACAAAGGAAGGTGAATTCTATCGAGATTGCCTAGTCCAAAGAAGTACTCTCCCATTCGGACTAAAAACGATAGCTGTTGTTGAAGTTCTGACTGCATATCAGCGCTGGCTTGAGCTGCTAAGGGACTTTTGATGGACTTGCATTCAGGACAGGGTAGGAAAGTGATCAGCAGGATACCGGTAGAAACCAGCAACTGAACCTCATTTTCTTCTCAAACCTGTAAATCAGAAGAAAAGAAAAATAAGTTGTTTGCAGATACGTTATTTATGGTCAGCAGTCATGAAGGGCGCCATGGGGTCAGCTTCCGACATAAAGGGATTTCGGTAATAGAACCCCTCGACATTCTCCTTTAGTAGCTGTCCCTGGTGCTGAAATTTAATCGAAGACACAAGAACATGCCCTTGTGCGAATTGGGGTGGAGATGAACTTCTGAGCTAAAGTATTTTTGGTTTCCCTAAATACTGCTGGTGCATGTGTTTTGATGGCATCAAATGAGGCAATAGAAATGGAAATGGATAGATGACAGAACACAGCTGTTATGTGGGAAAGGGACTAGTCATACACAGTATAGAACTGGCAACTTTACACATCTTAGTGTTGTAGTCTGATCTGCTGACGTTACCCATCAGTCAAGTGTATGTCATCACTAGTTCTTTTATCTGTATTAGTAAAGAAAAATACTTCGTGCAAGAATCAAGGAGGCACAACTTCAACTAAAAGTAAGAAAACATGTTCTATTCCAGTTTGGAACCAGAGTCCATTATTAACTGACTCATACTTAATAATTCAGACTAATAGCAAAACTAGGTGATTCTAACAAATGCACAAATAACATACCATCCAAAATAGGTGTTAAAAATCCAAACCATATGCGAGCCTTCTTCTAGAGTACTTCTACTAAGACTGTAGGCAAGATACTTTGATATTCCATACCTGGCCAGCAGATGGTCAGTTGAAATTGGTCAATAGAAAGACGGACGGTACCGGCGCTTCTGCTTCCACCCGCAGTTGTCTTTCTTGATGCGTTCTGTTGAAAGAGTTGGGTACCGATTTCTTGTAGGAAAGACTGGATGCCGGATTTTTATAGCTCCAAATGGTTTCGGAAGTCACGCACTGCTGCCTAATGAGCTGACGCTGGTGCGCGCTGGCTCTTGCGTGCCTGCATTGCTGAATAAATCATGAACCAGGAGCAGTGGGCCGTGCCTTGCCAACTGCACAAACACACACAAAAATCGCGCGGCCAATTATTTGAAACAGATATTTATCACCTCACTAATGACGCGAGGTCCTGCGTAATGCGGAACAAGCTATTCTTGTCGGTCCCATTGACCAAAAATTGAATGAAATTCCAAGTCCGCCAAGCAGCGGCAAGTGACCTCCTACTATGAAAGATTAAGCAGTGAAAACTTTTAAGTAGTCACATGAGGCCCAGGGCAGCGAAAGTGAATATAAATGGAAATTGGCAGAGTGGGCAAGCTTTGGCAGATCAGTTGTTACACTGAGCCCGGCGGTGAGCGCACATTTTCTGTTCTGTAAGCCTAGCGCTCAGTGTTGGGATGCAGGAAGGGTGCGCAGATTCCGAGACCCTCCGTTGTATTCCTGCTATTCAGCCTGTTACTGCCAAGGGGCTGACAGGTAAAAGACTACTAACCAAAGCACTCAGACACGCACTTTCAGGTTTAGGGCACCCAAAATGAAAGGAAATATCTGTTGCCACTGGATTTCACCATATGTGGCAAGCAAACTGTTTTTTAGTTACATTAAACTTTATTTTTTTATTTCTCCAAAACAAACATATTATGTTCGGTGTATGCGTGGGTAGTTTAGGGCGTGGCTCAAGACACGAGTTACGAGATATTGTATAGCTAATACTGTAGATTGTGCAATAACCATGCTGATTATGTTCTACTCTGGATTGGAAGAACGTATGTAACTACTGAAGAGCTGTTTTGATCTTTCTCAACGGAGCCGTGGAATAACCAGCCACCTCAAGCAGAGCAAGATGGATTAACCCCAAACTTGACGGGGCATAAGCCAGATGGCATTAGATGCAATATGTTTTGTTTGAATGAACTGCAGCGCTCATCTCACATTCACCATTGTTGGTAAAATAGCATTTTGGATTTTATTTATTTAGTGATTCGGACATAGTGGATAAACTACTTAAAGTTGATAGAGATTAATGGTGACTAATGTGTCCCCAATTGTATCTAAAATCATGTGTAAATGCCAGGAGTCGAGCCCTGGTGGCTGTCTGAGCCTCCACTGCGGTGCAAAATAGCTTCTTTGGCTTTTTATATAGCATGCACAATATTCATACATTTCCCACTGATAAGTATGGGGGCGGCTGTGCTTGAATTAGACATTGCCGGAAAATCACTGGGAGAGCCACCTCCTTGATGTAGGATGGACCATAACTTGCATGGGTTTGGGTATTACTTCATTAACAGTTGCGTTTTTGCACTTTATTTTGTAAGTTTTATCTGCTACATTGTACACAGTATGTACTGTACTCCTTCACCATTTTGCTCCTGGAACTGAGTCAGACTCCTAATTTTACTCCTGTGAACTGACCCCCCATTTCCCATGTCCACCACACAGACAATTGTTTGTCTACATCTCTTAAATGAAATTGGATCATGCAGTATTCAAATTCTCTTTCGGCCATGCTTACTTATCTCTGGATGTTTTGTATTATTTTATATACCTATATTTTTGGGGTGACGAGAGCTGCAGCAAAAAAAGTTGGCACTACACTGTGCAAAGGCAATCATCTGTGTGACTGGGGCAGCTGGATCTGAGCGCCCAGGGAGAACACACCTTTCCTTTATTCCTTTCGAACTTGTCCTTGCAAAACAGGGGCCGCACTTAAAAAGCAGGGCAAAGCACCAATGTTAAGCATAATTTGATGATTTTCATCCCTACTCTTCGGTGACAAGAATGATTCATTTAGGATGTACTGTGGAAATGTTTGAGGCCAAATCAAGACGTCCCTAAAAGTCAAGGACATTTAAGAGGTATGGGATATGCGTTGCTGTTATTGGATGCTACCAGATGACTCTTGCCGAGGAGCAGTCAACAGGGCGCGAGAAGCATGAAGGCAGAATAGAAACGGGGGGGTGAAGAAGGAACAACAGAACAGAAAAGTCGTGTTGACGATAGAAGCAGAGTGAATATGATGTTAAAATGACAGCACTAGTTGGAGCGCATTTAACTCTCACATTTAACTCCAGGAGCTGAAAGGCGTTGCTAGTGCCATGGAAACTATTGCCTCTGGCTGTATCCGAGTTAAGTAATATAGTGGCTTGTCGTCCTGCTGCTATAAACAACTCCCATTTGGCGTTAGTTCCTACAACAAGGAGGTAGAAGTGCTCCACTGTCACACCTGCAGCTCCTAAAGGTAACCCTGGCTTCATACCTACCCAGAACATTTCGTCCTAGTCAGTCCTACTTAGATATCATGCAACTTGACCTCTCAATTTCAATGTCCCTGACCTGTCTCCGTTTTTTTTCTTTTTAAGCAAATATTGAAGGGTTGCGTGTAAAGGGTAACAACCTTTATGAATAGACCAGAATTCAAACCAGAACCAACTGCTTCTGTGTGTTCTAGATATACATTTTACTTGGGATCTGGTCACCAAAGGAAGTGAGGGGCTAACACATGCTTCTTAGGAAGTCAAAGATAGGACTTTATTTCATTTTACATTTATTGTTTTTTCATGAGTTTTATTTAGTTATTGTGTTTAAATAGTTTGGGAAGTCTATCAGCAGTGTATTTTGTGAATTGGGATTTTAGTTTATTTTCGTGGGTGGGATTGTGGGGTCTGTATTGTTATTTATTGGGAGGTGATTGTGGGTTGTATTTGCTATTGCTGGTGTGATTGTGTGAAGCTATGTGCTCTCCTGTTAGGTGCTACTCCTGCCGAGCCGGGGTCTCCACCCTTTAGTTGCCCCCCCCCTGCCTGCAGAACTGTATGGATTTTTCATGTACTGGGGATAGTGGGAGGAGGTGTGGAGGTGGGGACCCTGGACCAGGTGGGAGAGGGAGTTGAGTGGACGGATTGGGGTGGTGGGTACTAGAAGACGCCCTGGGGTGAAATGGGTACTGGAGAAAGGTTCTCTATGTCTAGTGCTCATACCCAAGGAGCTCCACCTTGGTAAGGCAGGTAGCAGCCTCAGTGTCCCATCCTACTCAGGCAGTGTTATGCAATGCCAGGTCTATTAAAACAAGACCGCAGTGATCGTGAGATCTTGTTGAGGGATCAGACCTGGCTTGCATCACCGAGACCTGGCTGGATGAAAATTCTGCCCCTGTTTTGGAGGCAGCTACTCTGGTGGGATTCTCAGTGATACACTACCCGAGGGAGGATCATAGGGGCAGGGTGTAGCTATATGTTTTAGATTGGAATTGGGCCTGGTAGAGGTACCAGTGGGGAGACCAGTTCCTTTGAGTATATCATTGGCACAGGTGTGGGGTGTAGGATTCTTCTCATCAACTGTCCACCCAGGGGTGAGAAGCAATGCCTACAGGAAGTCATGGACTTCGTTGTCCACATGGTGTTGGAGTCCCCAGATGGATGGTTCTGGAGGACTTCAATACCTGGGTCAATGATGAACTATCGATTTTGGTCATGATGTGTCAGAATGAGGATTTAAAACAGGCAATCCTTAGGTATTCTATTTCACTCTGTCCTTTCTCCTCTTTTTCTAACTATCCTTTCTTTTCCCTATCAGGGTGGCCAACCTGATATCTATTTTCTTTCTTTTCTATCCCCATTTGTTAAAATGCCTGTGTTCCCATTTAAAAGCAGCTCCTGAAAATAACTGGTGCCTTTAAAGAAAGAGCAGTGGTTCCCTGCTGATTATAGCAGTATGTTGAATTTGGTCCCAGCTGATGTTTGTTTTGAAATGATTGTTTAACTACGAGGAGTGGTTTCTTATAAAGAGGACATAGCTCTGAAGTGGAAAAATTGATACAGAGTTCCAAAGAACGTACAAAATTTGCCCCTGTTGTTTTGCATGCTCCTGTGTCTTGCAGCAAGTGTGAGACTGAGCTAACTCAGTTGGGGAACACAGAAAAACACTCCTTAGAAAAATTAAGGGAGTTTAAGCATATAAAACCCCATGATGCCCATATATAAAGAAATGCTGCAGGTATCTGGGTACAGCAAAGAAGCTAGCTTTGTTGTCAAACAAAACAGAGCTGAAAATGAAATGGGAGCCGACTGCTGAAAGTTTTCAGCCAACAGCTGTTTTGCAAAGCTAAGTATGGTACAGAAAAGTTGTTTCTCAAATAAAAAGAAAGTATTTGTATAAATTACAAGCAGTTATTGTTTCTAGCTATAAAGAAATGTATGCCCTGGAAATTGTCTTCTGTTTTGTATGTTTTCTTTAAAAAGGTTTATTTCTTAAAAAAGCAGTAGGTTCCAGTGTTTGCAAGAGTAAACAGATAAGGAGCGCACTTTTCTGCTTAAATTTTTCAAGCCTAGTGATACCTACTGAATATTTTTCTTCTGGTTTAAAATATTACAATGAGCCAGAAATAAAAGAAAAAGGGTAATTACCTGATGATGTTTCCAGAGGTCCTGCTATAGGCTGGCAGCCCCTGAACTGACTGTATTTATGGGAGAGGCAGTCAGTGACATCACAGCACGGGAGGAGTCAGCTCCCAAGTGTGATGTCATGCCCTGTAAATAAGGTTTTATTTAGCCTTTTTCAGAATAGAGACTCCTTAAGAGCCTGTATGGTGGATATAGAGAATAGCATTAAGCTAGCATGCTAGGACATTGTTTTATGAAATGTAGAGGTTTAAAATAAAGTGACCTGCTAATTGATGTTGTCACCTGACCTCTGATGTCATGTCAGGTTGCAATAAAAGGATGTCCACCAGAGGGCTAGAGAGATAGATAGAGAGAGAGTATGGAAGATGGTCAGTTGCTTTCTTATCAGAGACTGAGCAAGAGCTTAGAAGAGCAGAGTGTGGAGGTTTACACACTGTCAAGAAGGAAGATCTCGGGATTCTTTTAATTTTGATGCTTAATGAAAGAAGAATGATGTCCTGATGATTTACATTGGTGTGAAGGATTAACACCCTCTTATTTTCCTTTTGTAAATATCCTTTATTTTGCTTTTTGACAATAAATTGACAAACGAGAATATGCTTTTATGCACTATATTACAGTTGTCTGTCTAAATCTGTTATAAAGAATCCTCGCTACCACACATGACTTCCTCCAACTTATGAATTTGTTGGGCTTCACACAGATGATTACCTCTGCACCCATAAACATGGTCACTCATTGGACCTGGTCTTCCTACTGGGTATGGAGACATCTGGTCTGGTGGTGGAGCTGGTCAGATGGTCTGAGCATCACACTATCAGGTTCAATTTCCAGGCTCCCACCTATAGCCTGCCCCTATGGAGATGGTCTGATACTACCCTTTAAGGGGTTTGACCTCAGTCTGATGGCAGCATTGAACCTATTGGGTCTTCTGAGTGCAAGCTTGGATCCAGATAATCTGTTATTGGCCTATAATAAGGCTGTGACTGAGGTTCTGGATTCCATAGCTCCTGTCCATGTTCATCTCTCACCCTTTGCCCTCAATCCCTTTGGTTTGATAGGAGTTTGAGGAGTTGAGGAGAGCTGGATGAAGGACGGAATGGTGTTGGTGGATATTGGGCCTAGATGCCGACAGGCTTAGATTGATGGCCTATTAAGGTCTATCAATCAGCCATCTCCCATAAGAAGGCAGAGTTCCTGTACTGGGAGATCGCTGCCTTACAGAATCGACCAGCTCAGCTCCTCAGGACAGGGGACAGATTGTACAATCCAGCCTCACAGAATCGACCAGCTCAGCTCCTCAGGACAGCAGGCAGACTGTGCAATCCAGCCTGTCTGCAGTCTCAGAGAGCATTTTCACAAGAGAAGTGTGACAAGTTTGCTCGATTCTTTGTGGACAAGGTGTTGACATCAGGTCTGAGATCCATGCAACCCATTCCAATGGGGTGGCAGTGATCGGTGGAAGATTACAGAACCTCTGTTTGCCTGGTCCAACTTTGACTGGCTGGAGATCAGGGATATTGTGAGGGTCATTCAGAGTATGCAGCCAACCTGCTGTAGTTTGGACCCAGGCCCAACGTGCCTCCTTGTGAGGTGCGTTGAGGTCATCAGCCTGGTCCTAGCTGAGATTATCTGGAGTTCCTTAGAGACAGATGTATTTCGACACCCTGAAGGAGGCAGTTGTTAAACCCTCCTTAAGAAATCCTTCTTATCCAGTCTGTCTCACTAACTACAGGCCTATGTCTAACCTTCCCTTTGTGGGTAAGGTAATTAAGAAGGTGGCGATAGCAGCTGGATGATCATCTTACCATCCATGATATCTATGATCCTCTTCAGACCAGATTTTGGGTACTTCTCGATCTCCCTGCAGCATTTGACACCGTGGACCATGGTGTGTTGTTAGAGTGCCTGTGGCTGATCTGTGGACTGTCTGGTACAGTCCTCAGATGGTTTCAGTCTTTCCTCATGGGTAGGTTTCAGAGAGTGATGTTGAGGATTTATTCCTCTGGCTCCTTCTCCTACCTTGTGGAGTACCGCAGGGCTCCATTCCATTACCCATGTTCTTTGTGGTGTACATACTGCCATTGGGAGACATTGTACAGCAGCATGGGCTGAGTTTTCACTGCTATGCAGATGATACTCAGCTATACATGTCCTTTGCACCGAACATGAGGATGCCATCTCTGTATTTAACAACTGTCTCTTGGAGAACCAGGACTGGATGAGTTTCAACTGGTTGAGGTTCAATCTGGACAAGACTGAAGTTTTGGTGGTGGACCCAGGTCATCAGATAGAGGACTTTTGGCAGGGCAGCCATCCAAGCTTAGGCTTGAAGCAGTCAGCTGATGTCCTCTGAACATGTGTGAAATCTGGGCATTATTTTCGATGATGGATTGACACTCAAATCTTAGGTGTCATCCGTCGTCAAGACATCAGTTTATCAACTGAGGATTATCACCTGGATTAAGCACCTGGTTCCACTCTGACGATCTTCCAATGTTGGTCCACATCTTTGTGACCACTGCTTGACTATTGCAACTCCCTGTACCTAGGGATACTGGGGTTGATATTCACCACTTCCAGTTGATGCAGAATGTGGCAGCCAGGCTGTTGACTGGTTTTCATGATCTAGCCAAGTCACACCTGTGCTGCATGGCCTGCACTGGCTGCCTATTCAGTGGTGGATCACCTTCTAGGTCAGCTTGCTGGCATATAAAGCCCTACATGGACAGGGACCGTGCTACCTGCAAGAACTTCTTCACCCCTACTGCTCCCTCTGCCCACTCCACTCCACGATGAGGGATTGCTGGAGGTTCCCAGGTTCATTTGAAGACCAATGAGGCCCATTCATTTGCATTTGTGGCCCCAACCCTTTGGAACTCTGTACTTCATTGGATAAGGGAGTCCCTGACCATGGAGAGCTTTAAGTCTGCATTAAAACACATCTTTTTAATCCTGTGTTCTGGTATCTGTATGAGGTTATGTGTTGATACTGTATTGTATTTATTTAGGAATTTTTATCTGATTTTAATTTATTTGTTAAAATGCTTTGAAACTTTGTGAATTGCGCTGTAGAAATAAAAATGTTATTGGTTGATTGAAAGATTTGGCACAACACAACATATGTGGAAACTATGGGTCTCCCAGGTGCAGAGAGGGATTGATGTATTTTACAGGAAATGAAGCAGTCCTCGGAAACAGTATCAAAATGTGGATTGCTCATGTAGGAGAACATATCTTTATTTACAATTTATTTGCCAATAATAGCCCAATTGACATGCAGCATTTGCTTTCCAGTGGGATGGCGTCATGCTTCTTCCCATTTCCACAGCTTGGTGGATTGGAGCACTGAGAGGCTAAGGGACTTGCACAAGGTCATACAGTGAGTATTGACTCTAGTGTGGTTTGAACTGCTATATCCTAGTTCCCAAGCCGGTTTTCTAATAACTACAGTAGGCCCCACTGTCTTTCTGTAGAAGAAATATAAATTATGATATGCAGCCACCCCGCACATCTAGGGGCAATAAACAATCAGAATGGTTCCAGGAGGGGCCACAACATAGATACTCTCCTTTCAGCTTCTGATAAATAAATAGATAGATCTTACCGAGGCAGAAGCAGGCCCTTTGCCCCCAACTGTGGTGGTCTTTCTCAGCAATTCATCAGATGGCACTCACAGGATCCACTGGAATCCCAGACTTCAGATGGATAAGCTGGAACTTCTTTAAAAACACCTTAAGGGTTTCTGTTCTCTTTTCATTGGTTTTCCATAATATACGCTAAGTGGATGGTTGCATCTATGTATCATACCTGTTATGAATACTACTATGTTTATAATTTAAAACCAATAAAGAAGTTGAATTGAAAAAAAACACCTTAAGGGATAATGCTCATGGACCATGACAGGAGACAGGGGTGATGAATGGATCCCACAGGGGTCGGTTTTGGGGCCCATTCTTTTAACATCTATGTCAGTGAAATAGCAGAGGGCTTTAAGGGAAGGTCTGTCATTTCACAGATGACACAAAACTCAGCAACATAGCTGACATGGGGGTGAAGGCAATGCAGAATGTTCTAAGATTACTGGAAGAGTGGTGGAAACATGGCAGCTAAAATTCAATGCCAGGAAATGCATAGTGATACACTTTTTGTTTAACCAGGAGAGACACACTAAGCTGAAAGCTTGTTTACAGGTGTGACCTGTGAGCATAAGGAAGTTAAGTGACTTACACAGGGTCACACAGTGTGCACCTAGGTGGCTGTGGGATTCAAACCCAAGTCTCCAGATCTGCAGCTCAAAGCCTTAACCCACTCACGCTATACTACTTCCTTAGCGGAGGAGGAATCCACGCACTACGACACACTGTGGGGGCATGGGGAGATAATAGCTGCAACCAGGCAGGAGAAGGATCTAGGAGTTACACTCATTGATGACCTTAGGGTGGGGACCCAGTGCAGCAAGGCAGTGGGCAAAGCTAACAGGATGCTGGCATGCATAGGGAGGGGGATAACCAGCGGAAGAAGGAGGTGCCGATGCCACTGTACAGTTCCATGGTTAGGCTACACCTGGAGTATGGGGTATAGTTCTGGAGGCCCCATCTACGAAAACACATAGATGGCATGGAAAGGGTGCAGAGAAGGGCCACTAAAATGGTGCATGGGCTAGTGGGAAGACATATGAGGAGAGGTTGAACAAGCTGGATTTGTATCCTCTGGAGACAAGAAGGGAGATAGGGGACATGATCAAAACATTCAAGTATGTGAAGGGGATCAAAAAGTGGGGAGAGCTTATTTTCATGGAAGGTAGATACAAGAACTAGGAGGCATGGATTGAAAGTGGAGGGGAAGGTTCAGGGAAACATTAGGAAGTATTACTTCATGGAGAGTGGTTGAGCCCAGGAACAGACTGCCGAGAGGTGATGAGAGCCAGTACAGTGGAGGGTTTCAAGAAGGCCAGGGACAAACACAAGGGGTTGTCATGGGAGTACAGGGATCTTGGAGGGGGAAGTGGGGAATGGAGGACTTGATGGGCCAGGAAGGTCCTTTTCTGCTGACACATGTCTATGAATCTATGACTAAATCTAAAATTGAGGAATAAATAAATTAAGGACCAGAATTTGAATCAATGACTGAGGCTACCATTTTTAAAACTAACCAAATTTATTCTCCTGGGCCCCAAAGATTCAGAGGAGCCTAGGGGTCCCATCAGCTTAACTTCAGAAACTCTTACAGCTCCATGGGGCTAACTTTCTACATGCGTAATAAGAGGGAGATACCTTGTGAGCAGAAACACAAGACAGGCAGACTATTTTCAGCTTAAAATACAGCGATCAGCTGTTACTCAGACCAATGATTTTCCTCCAGAATCATGAAGCTCCTACACCCACTGACACTAATAAGTAGCTTTATACTGAACTTCACTTCCTTTCCTTGAGGCCTCCAACCCTGTTCCTTACTGGAGTGCTCACACAGAATAAACCAAGCTACTTCCTTTCCATCAAGAAGTGAGCAGCTTCTCTCCACACCGTACCTTGACCCTTTCTTCCCACAGGGACACAGAGGGTGCAGCCTGAAAATATCTCAGCTGCCACCCCTGCACCAAATGCTCTCCTAAGCTCCATTATGGCCTTCTTTCCCGCCTTGATACCAGGACTCCAAGTTCACAAATTGCAGCCCATCTCCTTACTGCTGTCCAGAACCTTCCTGCTGCTGATCTCCCTTCTAGGTGGGTACCTTCATGCCCACACCACAGCAGTCCCATTACTATTTCTCCCTGTGCTTGATTGGCACCTTACAGGCACGGAAGGAATGCTCTAAGGTATTTGGTGGCTCACATGGCACATCCAGTGGTTCCAGTGCCTGTCCCTCCAAACAGGGTAGAGCTTCCCCAGCTCCATCTCTGGCCTGCCTGAGCTGCCCCCACCCGGAAAGAGGAAGACTGCTCACACCACACCCCTCCCTTCAGGAGCTGTGCCATAACTCCACAGCCCTGACAGCCCAGGGTCCTCACCTACCTCCATGAGCCTGCAGTCATGCCCCAGGTCCTTCCCTCACCTATGCCCCAGGGACCCAGAGCCCAAATGACTGCATTGTGGCTACCTACACCACCCATGAAAAGCCCTGCCCTGGACCTGGTGTTCGATGCTGCATTAGCCAGCCTGCCTACTGAAAGGGGACCCCTTCACAACTGCCCTTCAGCTGTTGCTCAGGCGGTCTCTCTCCTCCAAAGACCCAGTAACATCCTTCCTATCTGCTTATATACTGCCCTAAAACTTCTCTCTGCTGCCACCAAGTGGTGACTAGCAGAAATTGCACTCTCCAGAAGACCTTACCACAACCTGAAACTCTGGAGGAATGAGAGGGGCCCCCTAAGGTGAGCCATAAGCCCCTCTCTACACTCTTCCCCACCCAGAAAAAGAGGGCCAGCCAAACAGCCCCAACTAACACTCCTGGTATGTGCACTCCAAGGACTGCCAGCTAATCTGCCTGAGGAAAATGGACCCAAGGAACCCTCTCTAACACTATCTTAAACTAAAAAGCTAGCACTAACCCTATCTTACCTGTGCTAGGAGGTCCTAATAAAAAAAAAGTAAAGTACCAATTGCAAGGCAAACAATATAACAGTTTTAACACATTTCTAAACAGTGAAATCAGCACTTATATACACCGATTGAGGTAGATATTTGTCAGAATACCCTTTATCCCCAAAAGTGTTCCTCCACCAAATTGCCAATTGTTAGTAGAATAAGATGCTACACAGTCACCCACACACACTCACATATGCATACACCTCTAGAATATACCCAGTCAAATGCAAGACATTTGGATTAAACTTTAAAAATGTGTAATCAGGTTATTGCTGTTATTTAGACATTAAACTATAAGCAACCAAAATAATGTTATGTCATCAGTTACTCAAACCTGCTCTGAGGTGCAGATTCCTGGCACAGTTCCAGAGTCCTTAAAGGAGTCTATAAGTAGCAGGTTCACCACCAGGTGGAAATAAAAGTCTGGATCTGGCTTGGTGGTAACATCTCCAAAGGAATCCTTGGCCATGTTGTAATACTTGTTATGTGTTCCAGCCAGGTCCTGCACCAGGGCAAAGTTCTTCAATAAAGTCAGTCTGGACGATGGTGGTGTGGCACATTGCCTGTGCCTTTTGGAACATTTGTTGAGAGGGACTACCCGGCCTCCAGGGCAGTGTTTTCAGTCTTCTGGTTGCTCTTTGAACACCCAATCCTCTCTCATCTCCTCAATGGTATCCCACACTCTCAGACACATGGAGATAGTCTGGGATGGGTACTCAATGCACATCCTCCTTCTCTCCCATCTCTCTCTCCGCTATTCCATTCAGGCAAATTTCATACACTTGTTCTTGGGCCTGACCTGGTTGCCGCCAGACCCCATTCTGTAAATGATATTCAATGGGTCACTGTGGTTTAATCCATCCATCCGAGTCCAAGGAGCCCTTGCACGGACAGGCTGATGTGAGAGCGGTCTGTCAGAGTGACCACAGGGTGGTGGAAGGGCCAAGGGATAGCTTGAAATATCTGGTAGTCTGCAAATTGAAACCACTGACCCAAATGTCTCCTCATCAAGGTCCTCCTCACCTGCTGGAATCTTTCTCTCTCTATGGTCACATTCGGATCTGACCCACAGACCTCCAGCTTGATCACAACTCTGGTCTTTACTGGTGCTGGGGCCCTTGATGCCACTGACAGGGGCTGGTGAGCAGCCTCTGGACAGGGGCCTCAATGGGGACTCCTGGGCCCTGGGGATCACCCAACAGACTTCTTAGACCCCTCCCCTCCCTCTGCCATGGGGATAGTTAGCAGCAATGGCAAGGAGTGGGGCAGATGGCTATGCTCCTCATCACCCCTGACTTCACCTCCGCAGTGGCACCCTTCTCCTCCTCTGCCTCCACTATTACATCAGGAGAAAGATCCCTGGACTTTTCTACTCCTTTCAAGGCATTTTCTCTGAGGAAAGCTTCTCAAACTCCAGTGTCCACACTGCCGTGTGACCACAATTAAGGAGCTCCTCTGAAACGCTTGGGGTTATCCCCACTGAGAAACTGCAGGGCACAGTTGAAGACACCCTCAGGGCTGAACTGGAACAGATCCCACAGACAGGCAGTCGCACAATGTCTTCCCACCCATACCCACATTGTATGCACCAATCTCTCTGCTTGTCCTTTCCTCTTGCATTTCAAAATCAGGTCAGCAGTGATGCATGAACCATAGCCAATGGCTCCTCAAGTGGGAAGCTTTCTCTTCCACTTTCCATCCCCTGCCTGCTATTGACTTGTAATATTCCATTCAACTGCCCCCAGATTTCCTTTTTGCTTCTAGACAGTTCTGTAAGCTAGCTTTCAGAGGGAAAACAATCTTACGTTTTAGCTTTTTGCTAGGCTTTGATCAATCTCCAGTTAGCTCTCAGCACCTCCACTCCTTCCCAATGCTGTTGCAAAATGGCGCGAGCTCCAAGCTGTTTTCCTCACCCCACAGCCTCCAACCAATCAGGGAAGTCAAAACGTCATCACGTGACCCACCAATCACACGCAGTCACCACACCAGATGCACTTATGGCTTAGCAGGGTGCCAGACCTAAACTCACACAATCATGATTTTTAATGTGTCACACAGCCTAGCAGGTGGAGCTCCACCAACCTCTGGTCCTGGATTTCATTTATTTAGGGTACTGGGGCCAAAGAAAACATCCCAGATGAGCTCCACATGTATCCAACCCTCCCTACATGTTTAGGGACAATAAACAATCATGAGTAGTCCCAGAGAGGAGCCCACAACATAGATATTCTCCTTTCAGCTTCTAATAAATAAATGGATAGATCTTACCCGGGAGATGCAGGCCCTTCGCCCACCCAACTCTGGCCGTCCTCAGCAGTTCATCAGGTGGCACTCACAGGATCCACCAGAACCCCAGACTTCAGCGGGATAAGCTGGAACTTCCTTAAAACACCTTAAGAGACAAGGCTCATGGACTAAGTCTAAAACTGAGGAATAAATTCATTAAGGACCAGAATTTGAATCAGTGACTGAGGCTACCATTTTTAATGTGAACCAAATTTATTCTCCTGGGCCCCCAAAGAATCAGAGGAGCCCAGGGTCCCATCAGTTTAAATCTGGCAACCATACAGCTTCATGGGGCTAACTTTCACATGCATAATGAGAGGGGGATACTTTGTAAGCAGAAACACAATAGACTAGCAGAGCATTTTTCAGCTTAAAATACAGCAATAAGCTGCTACTCAGACCAATGATTTTCCTCCAGAAGTGTGAAGCGCCTATACCCACTGGCACTGGTAAGTACATTTCTACAGAATTTTACTTTCTTTCTTTGAGGCCTCCAACCCTGTTCCTCACCGAGTGCTCACACCAAGTAAACCAAGCCACTCCCTTTCCATCAAGAAGTGATCAGTTTCTTTCCACACCATGCTCTGACCCTTTCTTCCCACAGGGACATGGAGGTGCATCCTGCAAATACCTCAGTTGTCACTCCTGCACTAAACGCCTCCTAAACCTCCAATACTGCCTGCTTTCCCACCGCGATACCAGGGCTCCCAGTTCACAAATTGCAGCCTGCCTTACTGTTGTCTGGAACCTTCCTGCTGCTGGATCACCCTACCAGTGGTTACCTCCTCTGCCCACACACAAGAGTCCCATTACCATTTCTTCCTGTGCTCGGCTTGAGCTACAAGCATGGGAGGGAATGCTCTAAGCCACTCGGCAGCCCGCCTGGCACATCCAGTGGCCCCAGGGCCTGTTCCTCCAAACAGGCCCTATGCAGGTGGATCTTCCCTGGCCCCACCTCTGGCCTGCCTGAGCTGCTCTGCAACCCAGGAAGAGGAAGACTGCTCATGCCAGTCCTCCTGCAGGAGCATTGCTACAGCTCCTACAGACCTAACAGCACAGACTCCTCACCTACCTCCATAAGCCCTTAGCTGCCCCCAGGGCCTTCCTTCACCTACCCCCAGGGGACCTGAGCCCAAATGACCTCACTGTGGCTGCCTTCACCCACCCACAGAAGCTCCCCACACTGAACTCCGGCATCTAGATACTGCATTAACCAGCTTGCCTACTGGAAGGGGAGGACCCTTCATAACTGCCCTTCAGCTGTTGCTTGACAGTTTCTCTCCCTACAAAGACCCAGAAACTTTCTGCTCACCTGCTTATATACCACCCTAAAACTGCTCTCTGCTGCCTCCAAGTGGCGACTAGCAGAAATTGCACTGCTCCAGAACATCTTACCACAACCGAAAACCCTTGAGAAGTGAGAGGGGGTCCCTAAGGTCAGCCTGCACGTCCTCTCGAATGAGAGTGGGCTTACAGATATAAATAATATTATATAATGTACAGTTTAATAATCCCCCCACCAGAGTTACAATGAAAATGTTCAAACTGGTCTGGGAAGCCACAGATTTAAACCACTGACTGTACTAAAACTCAAGAACACAATCTGCAGATATGTTTACTGTAACAACTTGGAATAGGCAGAAAAATGAAGGGCTCCTTTGCATTCAATGAAGTGAGAATATTGTGAAAGGGTGGTGGTAAGGATACTCTAGAGTGCAGACATGAGGCGCTTTTAGAAACAGATCAGGAAGATCATTTTAAGTGTTATTCCTCAATGGGGATTAGTCTGAAATAACAACAAAAACATCTTCTAGGTCTACTCCTTCCCACATATCTTACTAGCTTTTCTCGGCTATAACCTCTCAAAATGGAATATTACATTTCAAAGGTTTTGAGCATGATATTTTGGAAAAAAATAAACAAAAACTTTCCATCCCACATTGAGCACTTTCTCAAAGGTTTTTGCCTTTGGCACAATAGGAGAGCTTGATCCAATAACAGGTGCCATATAAATGAACTTCTGAATACTTTGTCTTAGTTCTGTTTAGAGGAAAGACATTTGTGCAATTTATACACAGTAAAATAATAATTTAAGGTAGGAAAGGACTCTCGGTCCATCATGTATGCCTCATGCCACCTCCAAGCAGAGATGAAATCTATATATAGGTATCTTAAGCAAACACAGTTTCATTTATAAAAATGCCTACCTACACAAATACTTTTGGGTACCAGGGATTCAACTGATAAACAGAATAGTTTCCAGGCCTAACTTAAAGGCCTATACTGTGTTTATGTCCATGGTCCCTTCCATAGGTTCACTACTCACTGTGATAAAAGATGCTTCCCAATGTTACACTTCCTAGACTCCTTTCCTGCTTCGCATCTCCACTGGTACAAGCCATTTTCCACCACCATCAGACAGTGGCCCATTAGCCTGCCAGCTTCCTCTCCCGTCGCACTCCTGCAATACTAACTGCCTATGGTGCCCTCTATCTCTTGTTGTTACGCAGCCAGCTGCCTACTCAAGCTGCTCATTATATGTATATTATCTCAAAGTATGTTATAACTATCTTTATTTTTCTTTTAGTTGTTTTGGTTGTTTATTGTGCATTCTTTTACTACCTCTGTATGTATGTTGACCCTCATCCTTTGACGTGAACCTTTGTAAACGAGCAGTTTCTGCTCAAAGGTATTTGTAATCCAAGAATTTAATAAATAAAATAAATAAAATAAATACATTTTCCACTCCTGAGCTTAAGGCATGTCCCACTTCCTGCTGCAGGACACCCATCTAACATCTCTGACTGCCGCATCTTCTAATCGATGAAATCGTTATATTGCACATCTCTGGTAGGCTGATGCGCTTGCCTCTCAGTGTCCTGGATGCTAGCCTCCATTCCACCCACCATCTCAGCTGCCAGTCCTCCTTTCATGTCTCCACTGCACTGTTTCCATTCCAGGCTGGCAGTGTGCCACCCAGAGCAGTGGCCAGCTGACTGTCTCACTGCTGCTGCAGATGTAACCCCTTCTGCAGGCAGGATGGTATATATCTTACAGCCCAGGCAGCTTCCCAAGTGCACGCTCACCCTGCCTGGTAACCCACACTATCAGAAACAGTTGCTGGGTTCCCAGGCAGCTTCCCAAGTGCACTTTCACCCTGCCTGGTACCCACACTATCAGAAACAGTTGTTAGTTCCCAGGCAGCTTCCCAAGTGCACTTTCACCCTACCAGGTAACTCACACTGTCAGAACAGTTGTTGGTTCCCTAGACAGCTTCCCAAGTGCACTTTCACCTGCCTGGTAACCTACACTGTCAGAAACAGTTGTTGGTTCCCCAGGCAGCTTCCCAAGTGCACTTTCACCCTGCCTGGTAACCTACACTGTCAGAAACAGTTGTTAGTTCCCCAGGCAACTACCCAAGTGCACTTTCACCCTGCCTGGTAACCTACACTGTCAAGAAACAGTTGTTAGTTCCAGGCAGCTTCCCAAGTGCGTTCACCCTGCCTGGTAACCTACACTGTCAGAAACAGTAGTTGGTTCCCTAGGCAGCTTCCCAAGGTGCACTATCACCCTGCCTGGTAACTTACACTGTCAGAAACAGTTGTTGGTTCCCCAGGCAGCTTCCCAAGTGCACGTTCACCCTGCCCTTTTAACCCACACTGTCAGAAACAGTTGTTGGTTCCCCAGGCAGCTACCCAGTGCACTGCCCTACTGCTTGGTAACCCCACACTGTCAGAAACAGTTGTTGGTTCCCCAGGCAGCTTCCCAGTGCACTTTCACCCTGCCTGGTAACCCACACTGTCAGAAACAGTTGTTAGTTCCCCAGGCAGCTTCCTCAAGTGCACATTCACCCTGCCTGGTAACCCACACTGTCAGAAACAGTTGTTAGTTCCCCAGGCAGCTTCCCAAGTGCACTTTCACCCTGCCTGGTATCCCACACTATCAGAAACAGTTGTTGGTTCCCCAGGCTGCTTTCCTTCAGTCCAGCTCCCACTTCAGCCAGCTCCATTGGCCTTGTGACCATTTGCCCCATTGCTGCTTGTTGCTGGCTCAGATGGTGTTGGACATATAAGTCAGCATGTTCCACCTCTCAGTTAATACCTTATTGAAACTGGTTCCCCAGCCCAATAGCCCTGGCTTCAAGCAACTAGTTTTAGCTGGAAATTGATCCCTGGCTAGTCTGTGCACACTTAACCTGAATGCCCCTAAAGTTCTGGGACTGTAAATTTAATTATAATCACTGACCCTTTATAGCACATTTCAGCTATCCCTGATTTTCAGGGGCATCCTTGCTTTTGCCTCAAACATGCTCTCATTCCATCTTAATGCAGCAGTACTAGTTAGTTAGCAAAATGTCACCTACCTTATTTTTAGCAGTAATGTATTCCTGCTAATTTTAAATTCCTCATTGGAGTAATCTAAATGCATTCAACTATTTTTTAACTCAGCTTTATTATTACCTACATGCATTACAGCAATATTCAATGCAATACGTTCATCTTGAAGTATATAATAATGCATCATGTTGTACAATATAAGGTTGTTTCCGATCTGCTTACTGGGTTTAACATGTTTCTAGTAATGACAATCTACATCTGTTGCATATTTCAGTTTACTATGCAGTGTTGTAGAGATGCCGAAGGTAACAGAATGGCAACTGCATTTAACAAGCCAGAACATATTTACTAAAATAAGAAGAAAAACATTAACTCTCTGACTGCTTGTCTATTATTCATTGTTCAATTTTGTCCATTAGAGTATTGAGAGGTGGTCTCCCTCCCAAAGCAAGTATAGCCAGGAGACCCGCCACAGCTCCCTTCTTAATAAGTACACACTATTCCACCTATATGGCTGGTAACCTCCTTTAGATATCTTCCCCATCTGAGTCATAGCTCCATTACTGCTATGGGTTTGCCTCCTCCCTTTCCTCCCCACCCACCTCTACAGCCAAAGGCTTGTTCTGGTCCTATAAGCCTCCCACCTGTGCCATATCACTAAATGTTTCTCTAGGGTAAGTCTCAAGGTTGCCGTAATTCACTCCAGTCTTTGCAGCTCATTAACCCTGGATGTCCATGTGCTCAAGGTGGTTGGTCTGTCTGTCTGAGAGCCAACGAGGGTGATGCCTTTCATGGTGACAGTGAATAGGGCCTTAAACACATTTGCTGTGGCCTCCCGCCAGTACCTGAGATCTGCCACCCCAGAAACAATTCTGTGAAGTTTTAGGATTTGGGTTCCCATATTGTCTCTAGAGCTCTGTGGACCTGAGTCCAGTAGTACTGGATTCCAGGACAGTCCTAGCATTTATGGAAATGTGTCCCTACTTGGCCACATTTTCTCACACATAGATCAGAGCCTCTGTCCCTGGAAAAGTGTTTTGTAATTGTTGGAGTGTGGAAGACGTGGAGCAGGCACTTCTGCTTAACTTCTATCCACAGTGAAAAGCAGCTAACTGGCAACTAGTGTGCAAAATAAGGTCAAAGAGACTGTATTTTGTCTCAAAGTTAAATAGCTTTTATTTAATAAAATGGTCACACAACTCACCCCACCAGCATCATTGTGCTTCTGGCTGGACTCTCTTAACTGCTGCTCTTTGTTTTCTTGTCTCTAAATTCCATCCAGCCTGAGGAGGCAGCGGTGTGCCAGCCATACTCTTACATCTCGTTCCACTCTTCTCTTTCAACGACCAGTTGGGCCTCCATCTTCCAGGCCACCTTCCCAGAAACTCTGAGTCATCAGTCCTCTGTGTGCATTGCATGCCCTGCTTATGTTCCCCTTCTACCGGCCAGCATGGCTGCCCAGTACAGGAAATGTTCAAGTTCAGTATGGTCCCTGGCCACCTAGGGCAGTCTGTTGTAAGCTGAAAGTTAATATCTGAATACAGAAAGGAGAAGGAATCCTGCCTGGGAGGAAACATTTCTGCTGGAGTTCAGCAGACATGGTTGCATGCCCTTCCCTGACAAGCTGTGCATACCTAGTGAGTGAGGGGCAGTTCCAGCACAGGTAACAGGTACCCTCCATTGCTATGGGAGTAGGGTGGGAAGGATGCCTCAATTCCGATGATAACTGACAGTGGCTCCAGCTCATTAGGGGTGTTGTTCAAGCCTTGGCCCTGAGCTACATACAGATGGCATGTTTCGGACATGGGTTCATAATGCTGGTCAGCAAGTCAGGGAAATGCTAAATGTAGCAATACAAACAATGGGATTGGGAGACTGGGGTCTTGGCCCAGGTCTAGTCAGCCAAGTCTTCTCTTTGTTTCATCCAAATAATAATTGGGATTAGTTGTGAGGCTACGTAATATAGTCACCTATGCCCTGGAAGAGTTAAAGAGCTGCTGAAGCCTCAAAGAAAACTTTGAAAAACATGTTCTATATTCCTTAGAGTTCATCTGCCATTTTAGCTTACTCCCTATTTCATGTCATAGACCTCTGTTGTGACATCACAGTCTTTGCCATGGAGTAATTGTGATGTCATAAGTAGAAAATTATGACCTCAGGTAGAGAGAAAGCAACAGGAATAAATGAACTCTTCAGGAGCAAAGATCCTGCTTTCATGCAGATGGCCTCAGTAATAAATAATTGGGAGGAGAAATGCAGAACTAATGTGAAATACAAGCTGAATTGTGTCTAAATATTATGTTTTGTTAAAGTTGCCCAAATGGCGTCAGCTGCTCTTTGAGACACTTCTTTATCCTGTACCTATGGGATGCCTGAATGACAGGGTCATCTTTTGTGCAGGTTTCTAGAACTGCTCTGGAATGCGACTGGTAGGGATTGAAAGAATAACAAAAATCTTGACAGGATGTTCCTCTTCAAGGCTGTCACCTTTCCTTCTGTGCTGAGGGGCAGGTGGTCCCAACACACCATGTCTGCTTTCAATTCCTAGGAGCTTCTCATAGTTAAGCTTGAAATAGGGATCACAGCCTTGAGATACTTGCACCCATAGGTAACAAATGGGTGTGGGGCCCACTGAAAGGGGAAGCTTTGTCTGAGCACTAGAGGGCATATTCCACTCAATCTGAGGGCTTCCAGTTTTCCTCCTTGAGATGGTCCTGTACTTCAGTAGTTCTGCCAGTAAGGCCAGCACTGATGTCCCAGGGTTGGTAAGATAGAAGAGAGTGTCATCTGTATATAGCGAGATTTTGTGGACTGTGTCTCCTCCCTGAATCCCCTGATTTCTGGATAGCAGTGTACAGCTGCCAGAGGTGCTATACAAAGAGCAAATAGCAGGGGCAAGAGGGGTATCCCTGCATTGTGCCCTTTGAGAAAAAGTGCTCCTAATGGCACCATTTACCCTCACTGTGGCATGAGGAGAGACATGAAGTTCTCTAATGCTAGTGAGGAATGATTCTCATATCCCGTTTTGTTCTAAGGTTCTGTAGAGGAAGACCCAGTTCACATGGCCAAATGCCTTCTCAGCATCCATGGAAAAGCAAAGGAAAAATACCCTCCATGCTGTGCTTGGTAAATTATGTTGAGAAGGCATCTAATATTGAGTATTAGAAAGATCGACAGATAGATACGTATGCGCGTGCCTACATACATACATACTGTACATACACACACACACACACACACACACACACACACATATATATATTATAGTGGCATGGTATTGCACGATAGGGTTAAGTACCCCATTTAAGGTTAAAGTGTGAAATTTTGCAGCTTAATAATTTGCCAATTGCAGTGACAAATGTGCCTGAAATTTGGCAGGCATGGAGCCATACCTAGAACTCAGGATCTGCCAAGTTTCGTACTGGTTGGGTGTACAGTTGTGGAGTTATAAAGTTACATTCCATAGCGCATTTACGCTTTTTTATGCATACTTTGCTCATGCCTACAGGTTGCATGGTTTGTGCAACTGGTCCAAAGCCTTCAGAGAACATGCAGCCATGGTCTCCAATGTGCATTTCAAAGATTTCATGAAAAATATTAAACGGTTCAAAAGTTATTCAAAAACAGGTTTCCCATTATAGTCAATAGGAAAAGTTAACAAAACATTCAACAGTGTCGCAAATGCAGTTTTTAGTGTTGCAAATGACGACTGTAGTGTCATGAGTCAGCTATTTTCTTTTCAGTTAGTGGTCACAGAAATGCTTGGCATTTAACTTTGGGACCCTCTACTGACAGAATTATTTTGTGTTCACCTAGTCGAGCCCTGACGATGCTAGCTATGTTCTTTTTGGGGTTAAACACTCCAGAAATATGCTTTTAAATTTTTGTAATCTGTAGTGTCGCAAAGTAGTGTCGATCTTGTGACACTTTTGTGATTTTTTACAAAGTCTCCAAAATCACGACACTACTTTTCTGACACTATGGCTAAAATAGCAGGAATTCTTTACACCCTGCTGCAAAAGAACGGTTTGGTCTTTTGGGTTGAAATTTGGAGACAAGAGAGCCAGCATCCCACAGATGTGCCTTTTGATGGTTTGGTGAGAAAATGTTGGAGGTATGGAAAGTTATGGTACTCTGAAGTTGATTATTTTCCATAGACTAACATTGATGCATCCGCTGCGCCTTTCAAGGGGCTTGTATCTCGGAAATGCTTGAGATACAGACTTTCATCAGAAAATGCTTAGCCCCCAGTAGAGGGCTAAGTGTAAAACTAGCCAGGAAAGTCATAATTTATATGAAATTTAAATTTTATTTCTACTTCATACTGTTCTTGAGATATAAGCAATTTAGTATTCCAAGTGCTCATTTTCTGCTCCAAGGCCCATTATTATGCATACATTCTTTGTACTCACTGTGTTTCTCTATGCAGCTGTTGGGCAAAACAGGGTGTGCACTTCGTTACTGTTACAGTTAGTGTTCCCCTTGCTTTTCCCGTACCCATTTGCATTAGCATTCCCGTGCTATGCTACCATATGCGTTCACTTTGCATTTCCATTTGCGGTTGTCATTACTGTTACCATTTGTGTTTCCACTACTGTTTCTGTTTGTGTTTAATTTTGCGTCACCATGTGCATTACCATTTATGCTGCATTATGCTGGCTTCTGTTTGTCTTTCCTTTGGAGCCATCTTTGCTGTTACCATTACCATTTGCATTTCAATTGCGTTACTGTGACCATGCATGTTACAGTTTGTGTTTTTATATGTCTTGCATTTGCATTTCTGTTCCCATTCCATTTGTGCTTGTGTTTCTATTGCGTTTGCATTATCGTTTACACTTGCGTCACTGTGTGCATTACCATTTCTGCGTTTACGTACACTCTTCCATTTGCATTTGCATTTTCCTTCGGCGTCATCGTTGGTGTTACTGTCAGTGTTTGCGTTTCCAATTCGTTACCGTGACCATGCACGTTATGATTTATGTTTGTGTATGTGCTTGCTTTGCATTTTCAGTAATGTTTGTGCTTGTGTTTCTATTACTGTTTGTGTTACTGTTAATGTTTGCGTCACCATGTGTATTTACCATTTGCACTTATGTTTGCATTACCGTTACTTCACTATTTATAGTGCACATTCTCAAAAGAAGGAAATTCATGGCAAAAACTCCATTTAATGCATCAGTTAGGGTTGTTCCACAGTGACAAAGTGAGGCAATTCGATGTTAGGGTTCCACTCCTTGCACCCCACCTCACCCCGCCTCCCCACCAACAGACATCGGGTTCTGCGTTGGATTGTTGGTCCTAATTTCACCCCATTCTCCTATACTACACCACCTCAGCTTGTTTACATGGGATGGGGTGAGAGCTAGAGACAGCGCCTACGCACACCCTGATGCCTGTTGGTAGGGTGTGGTGGGGGTAAGGGGTGGGGAACCCTATATTGAATTTCCTTACTTTGTCACTGTGGAACAACCCTAATGGAGTTTTTTCCAGTAATATATATATATATATATATACACACATACACATACATACATATAGACATAAATAAAAACGTTAATTTTATACAGGTTTCATGCCATTAGAATATGTATCCCTGTTTACAAGACAGTACTGTGTGTAAACATATCAGTTACTATAAAAAACAAATGTCTTAGTCTGCCATGGGGATTTCAATCTGCTGGGTATAGACTGGAGTATCCCAGCTCCAGCTTCAGATAGAAGCAGGAGATCTTAGATCCTGCAGGGGAAGACCTCAAGCAACTAGTTAGTGAACCAACTTCTGATGGGGCAGTACTGGACTTGGTACTCACCAATAAGGACAGTGTTGCAGACTTCAAGGTGGGGCCACCTGGGGACTAGCGATCACTGTACAGTGTGGTTCAATATGACGATGGCTGCAGAATCAAACCACACAAAGGTGAGGGTCCTGGAAATCAGGAGGGCAGATTTTAAAAAGATAGGTGAAGGCCTCAGGGATTACCTAGCAAGGCAGGATGAACTGGGTGGATGGAGGAACAGTGGGGAAACTAAAGAGGGCCATAGTGAAGGCATCAAACTTCCGCATTATGCAAGGGAGCAAGGACAGAGGAAAAAGAGACTACTATGGTTCTCAAAAGAGGTGGCTGAAAGGTAACAGCTAAGAGAATATCTCAGTAGGTACAAGGAGATGCAGCAGGAGGAGTATAGGGAATGTATCAGGCGAAACAGAGGGAAGCAGACATAGCAGTAAGGAGTGCAAAGGCACAAACTGAAGAGAGAGAATAGCCAAGGCAGTAACAGACTGGGACAAGATATTTTTAGGTATGTAAGAGAAAATGAAGATTAGGGATAGGACAGTAAGGTCAAGAAGTGAAGGGGGACTGTGCAGAGGGAGAACAGGAAGAGCAGACATCCTGAACAAATACTTTTGTTCAGTGTTTAAAGAGGAAAGAGACAGGAGGGGCCATAAAATATAACAGTAGCTTTGAAGGGTGGAGGTGGACACTAGTCCATTTTCAGAGGAGAGAGTCCTAAAGAGACTTGCAAATCTGAAAGTGGACTAAGCAATGGGGCTTGACTGGGCACACAACGGTACTGAGTGAGCTCAGGGAGGTAATGGCTGTACCACTGATGACCCTGTTTAACAGCTCATTGAAACAGGGTGGTCCTGGAGGACTGGAGGAGGCAGATGTAGACCCACTTCACAAAAGTGGCAGCAGGAAGAGGCTGGCAATTATAGGCTAGTCAGCCTGACTTCGATAGTGGAAAGTTAAACTGCTAAATGAAAGGATTGTAGAATATCTTGAACTCAGTTGGTTACAAGACCAGAGGCAGCATGGATTCATGAGTAGAGATCATGTCAGATAAATCTGATAGAGTTGACTGGGTGAACAAGGAACTAGATTAGTGTGGAGCAGTGGATGTAGCCTACCTATATATCAATAAGGTATTCAACACTGTTCCACAAAGGAGACTAGTAAGCACAGCGGTAAACAGAGTACACTCTGAGGAGGGAAGCTGATCAGCAGGTTGCCTCAGAGATCATTGCTGGTACTGGTCCTCTTTAATGTCTTTATAAGTGACATTGTAGAAGAGCTTGGAGGGAAGGTCTGCCTCTGCGAATGTCACTGAAATCTGCAATAGGTGGACACTCTTGGAAGGGTAAAGGATAAGAAGAAACCTAAGAAAACTAGAGGAGTGGTCAAGGTTATGGCAACTGGGGTTCAATATGAAAAAGTACAAAATAATGCACCTGGGCCACAGAAACCCAGGGGAAGAGTACACAATGGGGAGGTTATTGATGACCACCAAGCACAAGAGCGACCTGGGGTACAACTCTGATGACCTAAAGGTGATCAGGCAGTGTAACAAAGCAGCTGGGAGGGCTAATGGGATGCTGGGGTGTATAGGGAGAGGTATCACAAGCAGAAGGATTGAGATGCTGTTGCCTCTGTATAGATCTCTGGTAAGACCTCAACTAGAATACTGTGCACAGTTCTGGAGGCTACATTTCCAGAAGGACATAGACAGAGTGACGAGCATTTGACACTGTTCCACATAGGAAGCTGATAAACAAGTTGGGTAGCTTAAGAGTGGGTCCAAAGTTGGTAAACTGAGTAAGAAATTGGTTAAGGGTAGGCAACAGAGGGTGATGGTAAACAGGGTTGACTCTGAGGAAGGAGGGTGACCAGTAGAAGCCTCAGAGACCAGTGCTGGGACCAGTTCTTTTAATGTCTTTATACTGTAAGTAACATTGCTGGGAAGCTGGAAGAAAGTCTGCCTCTTTGTGGATGACACCAAATTCTGCAATAGAGGTTGACACTTGAGAGGTGGAAATGAAGTGCAGTGAACTACGAAAACTCAAGGGTGGTCAAGGGTATAGCTGGGTTGCAGTGTGAACAAGTGCAAAATAATGCACTTGGGCACAAAAAGCAAAGTATAAATTGGTGGGGGTGGTACTAACTACCATTAAGCAGGAAAGAGACCTGGGGTGATCAATCAGATAACCTAACCTTAAAGGTGGTCAGGCAGTGCAACAAGGCAGTTGGAAGAGTAAGCTGTGGTGCATAAGGAGGGTATAAAATGCAGAAAGAAGGAGGTGGACTTGCCTCTGTATAGATTGCTGGTAGTGACCCAACCAAGAGTACTGTGCCAAATCTGGAGACCATGTCTTAGGGCATAGAGTGAAGTGGTCCAGAGGAGTAACTAAAGTGGTGCAGGGTCTGCATCAGAAGCCCTAGGAGGAGAGATTAAATGACCTAAATATGTATGACCTGAAAGAGAGACGAGGGAGGAGGTATAGGATAGAGACCTATAAATACCTAATGGGGTAAACAAGATACAAGAAATGTTTTTCAGAAAAAGGTGTTCAGGACAAGGGCATTACAAGAAGCTGTAGGAGCATAGATTCAGGGCGTTGGGAAAGTACTTTTTCACAGAAAGAGTGGTGGACCCTGGAACAGTCTTGCAGTGGAGTTGAAAACGGTGGTGGAGTTCAAGAATGTATGGGATAATCATAAGGAATCTTAGGGAAAAGAAAGGTGGGTGAATGGGCTGGAGATAAAGTAGGATTTTATGGTGATACTATAGCCAGGAAAAATGGACAGACTTAGTGAGCCAAGCAGTCCTTATCTGCCATCAAATTCTATGTTTCTATGTTGATAAAGCCTGCTTCTTCTGGGTTTGCTAGTACTCCCACACAAGACTGTAGCTGGCTGGTTAGAATAGATGTGAAAACGTTCATGTGTATTTTAACAAGATGGAAGCCACAGAAGACGGGTCCTTTCCCAGCTTGTGCAGTACTTTGATTTGGATATATTGCCAAGATACTGGTACCCTCTCCCTGGACACTTCTGCATGTGTACATAAAGAATGGACACAGGAGTCAACAAACATCTTATAGAATTCTATACTTATCTCATCAAGACCAGGAGATTTTCAGACTTGAGGTGAGAGACAGAGGTCCAAATTTCTTCTAGGAGCACTGGCTCATTTAGTTTCGCTTGGATGCATCCAAGAGAATATTGAGGCTTCCCATTCTGGGAATAGGCCTCCAGCTTGGCCTCAATGTCTGACACCACAGACTTCCAGTGACATCACCTACCTGAATGGTGGCTTAATCTCAGAATTCTCCCAGTGACATTGCAATCATCAGCCATTCAGCTCATATTAGAGCAATCCTACTTCCAAAAGGAAAATGACTACACCATGTCCCTAGACAGCAGACTAATGATAACTCAACAGGCTTGGCACTGAAACCAGCAAAACATAAAGCAGACAGTGCTTTGCAGGTCACTTCTCACTCCCTGAGCTCTACTCTGGCAAATACCCCACCAGGTACCGATACAGAGAAACAGACTATACAATCACCTCAAAAGGAATTGTGCCTGACTAAAACAAAATAACACAACTCTTCAGACTTGAGGCAAAAGTCACCAAAGATTTGCAGAGATATTAGCATATTAGAGAAATGTACAGGTGCTGTTGAGATGGGCCTCATGGATTATACTGCCACTACTGATCTCCACAATATGGTATTGTTGGATTTGCACAGTAAGAAACAACTCCCTTGAACAGCACCAACAGGAGTCAAGAAAGCTGTAATTGACAAAATAATATAAGAATTCATGATGTGCCTGAAGGCACCGAACAAACAAATATAGTACAGTTCATAGGCGGCTTTTGACAGAACCATTAGGGCTCCTGGTGGACAAAGCTCTTAATATCATTCGGACACACAGGGCTCATCCTAAGACCATGAGACCCTAAGGCTTCGCCCCTGATCCATTATCTTAGCCTTCTTAGATTTTTAGGTGAAAGAAGAAATAATGCATACCATGTGGGCAAAGACGGAAGTGATTTTGGAGATACACATTTATTCTTAGGCCATGACTGTACCAAGCAAACAGTGCAACATCAGAAGCAAGTCTTGGACATAATTAAGCAGCTTAAACAATGGGGACATCAAGCTTAGAGTGAGTATCCTGCTCTTTAAAATAATGACTGAATTTGGACCCAGGTGTTTCCTTGAATTGTCGGATGCCCTATCATTTCTAAAGACATTAGGGATTGCTCTCACAGGAGATCCCTCAAGGAGAAAAAAGGCAGTCCAATCCTGTGCCTGGCAGATCCAGAGATCAATGCACTCTCCTGGGAGACCAGAGGCAGCACACCCTCATCTGTGGCAGAAGGTGGCTGGTAAAACATTGCCCTCCATTTCAGATCAACCCAACACAGCAGCAGGATCTATCCCATCAATGTTTAAGGTGAATCTCCAGCCTTTGACCTCACCAGCTGCAACCTGAAGCTGTGCAACATGCACATTAATTCACCTTTTCTTGAAGTCAAACGCTTTCATTGTTTGAATAAAGAGTTCATGCATATATACGTACATTAAATGTAACCTTTGGGTACTGATAAAGTTGATAGACATAAATACAATTGCCATACAGTTCCTCAAGTGTGGAAAAAATGGCAAGAACTACATTTCGTACAGTATTACATCCTAAACAAGCATTTGTCAATGCTGAATGTTGTCAGCATGGCATTGGCATTGGCAGTGCCAGAGCTAGAGACACATAATAAGAATGGCAGTGAAGTACTGAAGTGCGTAACTCCACCCACACCCTGTAGAAAGCGAGAGGCATTGGGGTGTGCAGGGGTCATCAGCTAGCAGCTCATGCCATTATACCTCACCCTACCCATAGACACTGACAAGTGTTGTGGTGTGCTTTGGGGTCCTTGGGTGTTATACTTACCCCATTCCATAAGGAAACATGCTGACATGGGTGCAGTATAGGAGCATGGGGTGAACTTTGTGGCCGAACAGTGCAAGGCACACCATGATGCCTGTCAGTGGCTGCGGGTGGGGGGTGGGGGTAGAATGGCATTAGCATTACATCCGATGATCCCAAGTCACACCTCTGACGCCTGTCAGTCTGTACCTGGTGGGGTGATATAGTTGAAAACCCTAACACGTAGGTGTGTGGTTGATTTCACTCCACATTTTAAACATGAGCTTCTTATCAGGCAACCTCATAAAAAGCAGCACAATCACTTTGTTAGCTGAAAGGTGGTTTGCACAATGGCTGTGGCATTTGGTGACAGAGGGACAAAAACACATTTTGGGCAGGATGTGGAGAATCCAGTGTTGAAAATCTGGCATTGAAATATTGCAGATTTCGAGAGTTACAAGGGTGCATGGAAACTGCGCTAATGCACGCTTGCAACACAGTCATTTTATGGATTGACAGCACCAAATTTTCAACATAGGCATTTTAGGACCTCTGCTCATGAACAGTGTCACTGTCACTTCCTCAAATTGTCCCAAAACATGATTTCACACAGCGACCGTGCTATTCTGTGCGGACATGCGAAAAACACATTTGGACAGGATATGTGTGGAAAAATGACAATTTGAAAATCTGGAATGAAAATATTACAAATTTGTGACATTACACTCATGTGTAAAACAGCCATTTTGGAGTTTTCACCAAATTTGCAACATGGGCTTTTTGAAGCCCCTCATGAACAGTGACACTGGTGTGTCATTACTCCAGTCCCAAAGGTGATTTCCGCAGTGACCGTGAAATCACCTTTTGGGACCAAATAATCGCATGACAGTGCCAGAAATCATGAGGAGGGGTCCCAAAACCCATTTTGAAAAATTTTGTGCCAGAATTCAAAACAATGCCTGAGATATGCATCAAAGTTGGAAAAACCCTATTTATTCCATTATACAGCTTACTGGCATTTCCTCAGTTCTTGGTCAGTTTGAAGAGTGCAGAGCGTGTTCCGGTCCACGAAGATCATCGTGCTGGACTCCAGAGAGGTAATATGGGTGTGTGTGGGGCGGCAGGGTGTGCAGTGGGTGGGCGTAGATTGTGGGAGGGGCAGGGAGACCACCGAGGGACCATTCCTTTTTACAGGGAACAAAAAAAAAATCACAGGACCATTTTTGTTTTCACAGGGGCACACTGGGGTGGGCTCCCAGCATGCCAACAGAGTCTTTGGGGGGTAGCTGTAGCTGATGGAGATTGGGCACCCCTGTCAGCACACAACAAAGGTGGGGTAACTTTATGCCGACAGGGATTGGGCACCTCCATGCAGCACACAAGGAAAGCTGTGGGGGCAAGAGCCGAGGGGATTGGGCACCCCCTCGGCATATAACAAATGGGGGGTTCTTTATGCTAACGGGGAGTGGGCTCCCCATCCACTTTATACACTGGGGTAGGAGTAAGCCGACAGGGGATTGGGCAGCCCGAAGTTGGCAGTTTGGCGGGCAGTGCGCAGCCATGTTTCTGTTGCCAGGGAAGCACATCGGGAGGTCCTCTGCGTGTGATGAGCTTTGCTCGCATTGCAGCAGACCTTTCCTTAGATGTGCTTGCCACATTATGTGTATTCCTGGTGTGGCCGGCATGCAGGCTCATTGGGGAATGAGGGATGCACCTACTGATGCGTGCCCTGCATTCTCCCAACAGTGACCGCACCTCCAAGTCTGCACTACAGAAGATGTTGGCTGTGCAAGCACGCAACATAATAAAATGGAAGGAGGAAGCCAGCATGCTATTTTGTTAGTTATCTTGCTTTACTTTACATTACATTTCATCAGATTTCATTAGGTAGTTAGTATGATTCTTACTGTTGTAGATCACTGAGGACATAGAGGAAACTGCCTATAGGCATGTGGTGTACTATTTATTATGACTTATAACCCTTGAGATCTTTTTGTGTATTTGTGTGGTAATATTATTGTGGCTTTTCTTTTCTTTTTAAAAATCATAATATAATCATAATATAATAAATGAGTCCTGACACTGAGCCCTGAGTCTTGACTAATGTTTAACAAACATCTCCTGTAAAGATTAGGATACTACGTGTTCTCTCATTCCTGTGATAGTAGGGTAAGGGTATTGGCTATTCGCGTATCTGGTAACTTGTGCCTTATACTCCACTTTACCCTAAATTTGAGTGAACTTAAATGACGTATATCTTAGGTCTTGTAGGTATTCATAATATGTGCCTTAAGTGGTGTCTGTCAATCATAAAACATACTAACTACTAAACTAAACTACTAGTGAGGCCCCACCTGGAGTACAGTGTACAGTTCTGGAGACCTTACCTACGTAAGGACATAGACAGGGTACAGAAGGTTCAGAGGAGGGCAACAAAGATGGTACATGGATTGCATCACAAGTCCTATGAGGACAGGTTGAAGGAATTGAATATGTACTCCTTGGAGGAGAGAGGGAGAGATGGGACATGATAGCAGGGTGTAGCCAGAAAATTTAAACTTGTACTCTGAACTGATGCACTGTTGCCCCCCGTTATGTAAACATAAACCAAAATATGCACTGCCACACCACACCATTGCCCCCCAGTTTGCCACCTCTGAGTTCAAGTAATCAGTTTCCTCCTGTAATCCTCCTTCCTTGTTTTTGCCTGCCTGGTAAGTTGTTCTTGTTTGTGTATTTGGCTGGTGTCATCAATGCCCCATAGCCAAACAACAACAAAGGCAAAAGGAGCTCAGTGCACCACCGGACACAATGTGACTCACAATGTCCTTCTTTCCTCTTTTTTTGCCCTGCCTGATTTGTTGCCCCTCTTGATTTTTTCACTGTACTCTGCTGCGTACAGTGCGATGCTGCCGACACTGCATGATAGAGACATAAAGCATCTTACAGGGAAGAAGGAACAGGGTGCAGGAATACACTAGTTTTAAGTGAAAAGATGTTCCAGGACTAGAGGGCATGGGATAAAGTTGGAGGGAGGGCGATTAAGAGGAAATGTGAGGAAGAATTTCTTCACAGAACGGTGGTAGACAAGTGGAACACCCTGCCAGAGGAAGTGGTGGGGGCTGAAACAATCACGAGTTTAAGAATGCATGGGATAGGCATAAAGGAATTCTGGAGGTCAGGGGTAAGGGGCAACAGAGTTCTAGGAAAACATAAATTGAAGTTGCAAACTCAAATGGCAGACTAGGTGGGCCATAGGCCTCATCTACCAACACTGTCTATGTATCTATGTTAAGCAGTATAAACTATGTACAGTGGATGCAAATGGTTTTGAGGAACTGAGCCCCTCATTCGGTGACTATTATGCACTCTGTTGTGAAGCCTGTGGAGGAAATGATCTACAGCTTTGGTAAAGATATACGGATATACAGAGCAGATATACGGGGGTTGCCAATGGGTAGTCTTTTACCCTATCCTCTATACTCAGCAGGTCACATGCTGTATCTTAAGTCTCATATGCTTCTTGTGCTCAACCTATGCCTGTACTTGGGTGCTTAGCCACTAAATCTCTGAGTGCATTGGTTGCTGAGGAGTTGGTTTGTATATACTGGAGATTTGGTGCCTAAGTCTTGTCGTACTTTGTAAGGGTGTTGGAGGAGATATGGGACAGCCTTTCATACTAGCTAACACGTTAATGTTGTCTAATATTTCTTTAAGAGTTGGAATTGTTGTGGATCTGCATTTACAAACTAAGAGTCGTTTGACTTGTACACTAAAGAGGATCAGGAGCTCACACTGTTTTTTGATAGGTTCTTGTTTTTATCGAGGCCTTAGAGTCCATTATGCATAGATCTGCTGCTAGCAGTAGATTAATATATAAGATTTGCTGGGATAGATTGTGGGCTAGTTTCCAGATATCCCTGATCTTGGGGCATGACCATAATCTATGGAAAAGATCTCCTGTGTATTACTACATCTCCAACACTCATCTGAATTTACTAGGTTAGCTGTGAGCAGAGCTGCTGGTGTTTTATACCACCAGTGGAGTATTTATTTTGGATAAGTCTGCTGTGGGTATCTCGAATAGGTTTATGAGTCGCTTCCCAGCAGGAGTCCCATTCAGTTTAAAGTATTTCTCTACTTAATGCTTGTTCCATTTTCTTTTGCTTTTGGGTTTGGTCAGGAGTATTATCTTGTATCATTGAGTATATATGACTAGTTTTGCCTTTTGTTTTGCTAATGAGTGAAGGGATGTTGTTGGTTAGGTGATGTATGTAGCTGTTTAACCTTCCTAATCAGGGGCAGTAGCATCTCTGATCTGTAGAAACCACCAAATGCCTTCCTTATGTAACCCCTGTTACAGGGGTTACTAGAATCCCAGTAAGACCTAGTGGTAGGCAGGAAGGCAGCTTGCGAAACTCCAGTTAAATGGATTTCACACTGTCTCACTCTGTTCTCAGTCTCAGCTGAGGCTGAGGATGACATCACCATAGAACTATTGCAGCTGCATGAGCCACATTGGAATCTGCAGAAGGAGTTAGGTTAGAATGTTGGGAGTTTTTGAACAGTGAGAGAGAGCTGTGTGAGCAGTGAAGAAGAGAGACACAGCAGTCTGTGCACTGGCTCTTGGAGCCTAAGCTCTGATATAGAGCTACTTCTAGGGAAAGGTGCGTGTTTCTGCCTAAAGAGGAACACAGTAAGCTGTTCTAGAAGTGGTGGAGACCACTGTTACTGGTCTCTGTGCCCCATCCCTGAGGGGATGGGGTGGAAGTTTGCCTGCTATTCCAGGGCAACCCCTGGCTACTGCCAGAGAAGAAGCTGCCTTATTATTTTCCAAATGTGTTGTGGCACAAGAAGCTGTCAAGATTCGCCTGTGGGCACCTGCAACCAAAGGGTGAGTTCTGCTCTTGTCAAGGGACTATGTTTCCTTGAACTGTGTTAAAGTGGGGATTGGACTACTGAGTTAGTGGGAGGCCTAGAGGAATAGGCTTCGCCCAAAGTAAAAAGTATGTTCAAGTCCAGAACAAGGGAAAGTCAAGACATGTAGAGGAGATGTGCTATACATCTACCCTTTAATCTACATTGCCAAGCTTTCAAAAGAGTTGTTTAATGTCCAGAGAAATGGTCGGGTATGGATTGTGGGAGCTGGAGGTGGGAGACCCCCACCTTTAGTAACCAGGTCCACCTCTGGATTTGCTCTGTGGTTCTACTTTGCCTCATGCACTTGGCCAGTGATGAGAAAGTACCCAGACGTGGGATTGGAAGGAAATTTCCTTAAGAGTCAAGGCTCTAAGGTGGTTTGGGAGCCACCAACAGAAAATTTGGTTCTGCTGCAATATGGACCAGGATCGAGAGGCCAGCAAGGGAGCCTGGCTGGAAAAACCCAACTAGTGTACAAGTCGGGCCGTGTACCCAAAGCTGCGTGCAAGTCCGGGCTGTGTGCCTGGTGGGTTCAGAGCCTGAGGGCTGAAATAGTGAGGAAGTGTTCTGTATTTCTTATCTGCATTACCAGGAATGTAGCCCGTGAGAGTCCGTCTATGCTTTGTTTGTTCAGTTTGGATGTGAATAAAAGCCACACTTTAGAATCCCATTCCTGGTATTGGACATTACAGTTATTGCTTCCTGTGTTCGGATTTACTTGGGTGCCCCTGTACAGAGTAGCCAAACCTAGGCCCCTTGTGTCAAGTAACCTAGTCTTCCCAACCCAGTCCCCACCAGGTACTGCTGTCAGCTTCAACACATACCACCTGTCATTTTGCAAAAAGCGGGGTCGGGGCCTTACAAAATGGAGGCACTGCTTTGGATTTTAATTTTGGGAGGAAAGGTGCTTGGACAGGGGCTAGCATTTTGGTTATCTGGCAGTGGGTAGCCCAAAAAGCTGAAGCAAGTCAACTAGTGTGTCACTGTGTGTTGTGGTTCATATGCTGCTGTTAAAATGCCAACTGTTAACCAAGGAGCAGTAAAGCTGAAAGAGTATGCCCTTGTCCTGCATCAAATGTTTACAGCATTTTGCCTGCTTTCTAAAGAACTGTGTGTGATAAAGAAAAGTGTGGAAGACTAGGTAGCAACAGGAGAATTGTGCCCTGGACATTGGAAATGCTTTTAAAGAACTGTTGTGATAAAGAAAAGTGTGGAAGACTAGGGTAGCAACAGGAAATTGTGCCCTGGACGTTGGAAATGCCTTTGAGTAAACTGAGAGACTTGCTGTGTGAATGGCCATGCTAAATGGCTGAAATGGCTCCCACCGTGGAGTCAGTTGAAGAAAAAAAAGTGGTTTCTGCAGTTTAAATCTGCCTGCTCGACGATCACCGTGAACAGAAGAGCACTCATGAGGGAAAGAGGCTCATTTGCATGGCGTCATGTGATTGGTGAGGCTGCAATCAGTCCCACCCCTATCCAGCTCTACAGTGACTGCCCAGCATTCGAGGGGAGTGTGAGGGAGTGTGTGTACTGGCTTGGTGGAGGAGCATTGCGGTAATTAAAAGCACTGTAAAACTTTTAAAATAGACTTTTCTGTTTAAAATGGGCTCAACCCACATCTCGATCGACTGGATTGTGAGTGTGGTGATCGGAGAGACGATTGGCCTGACTGCCAACCCGCTTCCTTTCTGAGGCCTCCAAGACTGGCTGCAGGCTGTTTTCCATCGCAGCAAACAGCTACTGATAACAGTGAGTACCAACAGTGATAATTGCACAAAACAGTGATTTTCTGCCAAAAGCCAGCTGAATATGTGTGCAGCAGTGTAGTCGCTTTTCAAATAAAGACTGTGTCAAGTTTTACCAGCTAGAGCAAGTCTGCTAAGCTATTGACTGTGAGCATAGTTAAGGATTCAGCATCAGTTTAAAGTTTCAAAGCCAGAGAGAGACTGTGAGTTGTAGCAAAATGTGCAGCACTAGTTACAGGCAATCCTGTGCTTGAAATCCTGAGGCTTCAAGGGACTGTGAGCTAAAGAAATGTTTTCAGCAAGTGAAAAGTCCGTGGCAAATCATGTAAATGTGTTAGAAAAAGAACAGTGCAAGTTTGTGCAGTTTTGAGCAGAGTTATCAGTAGTGTGTGTGAATCGGATGTGCGTGGCTTGACCCAATTTCTGAATGTTGATGCGCAGTAGTACTGCCGCCGCCATTACAGAGTTGGGTAGTAAAGTAAACACAGCAGCAGAGGAGCCATTTAAAAGTAAAGAGAGTGTTCAGTGAAGTGGGACTTTCGGTAACAGTGAGCATTTGTTTGTTTTCCTGCAGTTATGGCCACAGGACCAGCTTGCTACCCGGATCATGCCCGGCTGCAGTAACAGCAGAAGTAAATAGGTTAAGGGACATTGAGAGGTGTTATTATGGAGGACAACTGCCTTCTCATGTGGCGATTCCTGGATATCCAGTGCAAGTGTGTCAAATATGCTTAAATGCTGGAAGGGTCGTCTTCATGGTACCTCACTGTTCTGGGTGCCTAGAGGAATATGGCGTATAAAGTGCCCCAGATTCTGTTTGGCTCCCACATGGACAAAGGTCCAGGAATCTGTAGTTGGCAGCACACAGCACCAGGTGGAGCCTGTTGAAGAAGGCCCTCAGGGAGTGTGGCACAAAGCTAGAGGGTGCAGATTTAGAGACAGAACAGTATGCTGATGTTTCAGATGCTGGATCACAAAAGGATAATTCAGACAGAGCATCAGTAGACCCCTGGGGGCTAGCCCAAGTCTCATAGGAGAAGATGAAATGAGGGAGGCCTTTGAATGGGAGGTGTCGACCTCTGCACCTAGTGATGAGTGGATAGTCTCAGGAGTGAGGGACGACTGCTCACTCCTAGGTACAGATTCTCAGTGAGGAAGAAGATGAGGGCAACCTATGTGGCCTTGTGAAAAGGAATGGGTACACAGTCTCAAGCTCTTGCCTCGGAAGAATGCATGGAAGAGAGTGGTGATGCCACTGCCCTGGCTGTGCAAGAAGAAGAAGTCAGGGATCCATTTTTATCTTGTTGAGAATGCATAGCTGGCAGAACCTGGACTGACCGCCCCAAGCCAGGCCAGCGGTCTCAGGTTGACCAAAGCTAGTAAAGAGGAGACTGGTTCATAGGAAGGCGAATGAAATCTTTGGGATGTCCTTACCTACCTTTCCTCGGAGAGTCTGGGAGGAGATTGAGAACAGCAGGAAATCCTGGATCTGGGCGAAAGAAATGAAAGGTGTGCATACTGGTGCAAACAAGCATGTCAAGAACAGACTGTTTCATGAGAAATATACCCAGTGGAAGAGGGCAGGACACTGTTTATGGACACTGTTCGAATAGTGGATGGAGAGGGACTTGAAACCTTCTACAGTGTGAATTATAGAGCCCAGGCGGGTTAATAATCCAAGCTCCTGACCCCGGTACTATTGGCCTCAATGCAAGGACCTCCTGCAAATGTGCCCGTGCCTACCAGATGGAAAGCAGAGTAGTGGTAGTCAATACTGCCACACCAGCCATTGCAGTGCCTTTGTTGATCCGCCAGTATGGACATCCAGGACTCAGGTGCCCCACATTAATCGGTTCTACAGTGTACTGGCCTCTCCAGAATCCATCAACTGGCCCACCAGATGACTTCAGATCACTTCAGATCCAGAGAGACACCAGCCCAGCTGTATCCTGCTTCATCACCTGGTAATCGGATGACGCCAGACCAGCTGTTTTCCTTTTGCTCCTGTTCTAAGGTTCCATCTCCAGAGATGACATCTTCCCAGCAGTTCCCAGATGTGCCCTCCTGTAGTTCCCGGAAGATGTCTGCCCAGCTGTATCCGAAGAATGCTGCCTGGGAGAGTCTTGGCTGAGGTGCAGGTCGGTGCTGATTTTTCGTTCTACAAGGGGCTGGTAAGTCCAAACTTTTCTGTCCTTATGACATTGCAGTACACACCCCTACACTAGTAGACTCCAGAATGTGAACTGTCCACAAAGACTCTTCCTTCAGGACTTTGGCCTACTAGAACTGTGCTCGCTGGCTCCGCCCAGGAGAGACTCTTTAATGGACTAGCCTTCAGGCACTGTAGTCACTAGATGGGACTTTAGGGCACTCCATCCCCCAAATGTGTACTGCAAATAATGTCATTGTTTCTACTGTTTTCTAGTGTGTATTCTGTTTTCTACCTTTTCTAAAAAATTATTTTGGGATTCTCCAGTGTTTTGATGGTAGGGTTTAGATAGACTGAGTATGCAGATTAGAGTGTGTGTTGTCTTTCTTTTCTTGCAGGTGTTCCTGAAGAAGATAGAAGAGAAGACAAGAAGAGGAGGAGGGCTCATCTGAGTTCCTCATTAGTACTTTAGTGTGTAGTAATTTAAAGTACTGTGGTTGTTATTGTTGTTGTTACTGTAGTAACCCTTTCCTTCTACAGGCGTGGTTGCGGGGGTAGGAGGCAGTAATGTAATGTAGTAGATGGTATTAGTTCTTAGTGTGTGGTTGCAAGGTGCCCAAGGTCAGGAGGTCCCTGGTTTGTTTTGTTTGGGGTGTTAAGTTAGAGGCAGATAGGTTTTCCCTAGAGGGCTGGGGGATAGACAGGCTGTGGCCTGATCTGCAGTAGGGGTTGCTGTGGTGATCTATTGGGCTATGCTCTGGACACTTCTACCAGAGCCACTAGGCACCCATAGTTAGTGGGTAGAGTAGAGATATGTCAGCCAAAGTCCTCTTGGCCCATAGTGTTGCCTGCCTCGTGCCGCACATGGTAGGAGGGGCCTGATCACCTCCGCAGGTAGCACATAGGGTGGGATGGTCAAGCCGGGAACAATGACTGCGGACAGTAATTTTCCTGGTCCAGGACGAGTTTAACCCCCTGTTACCTGGGGTTACTAGAATCCCAGTAAGACCTAGTGGTAGGCAGGGAAGGCAGCTTGTGAAACTCCAGTTAAATGGATTTCACATTGTCTCACTCTGTTCTCAGTCTCAGCTGAGACTGAGGGATGACATCACACAGAACTATTGCAGCTGCATGAGACACATTGGAATCTGCAGAAGGGAGTTAGGTTAGAATGTTGGGAGTTTTGAACAGTGAGAGAGAGTTGTGTGAGCAGTGAAGAAGAGAGGAACATAAGAGTCTGTGCACTGGCTCTTGGAGCCTAAGCTCTGATATAGAGCTACTTCTAGGGAAAGGTGTGTGTTTCTGCTAAAGAGGAACACAGTAAGCTGTTCTTGAAGTGGTGGAGACCACTGTTACTGGTCTCTGTGCCCCATCCCTGAGGGGATGGGGGTGGAAGGTCTGCCTGCTATTCCAGGGGCAACCCCTGGCTACTGCCAGAGAAGAAGCTGCCTTATTTTTTCCAAATGTGTTGTGGCACAAGAAGCTGTCAAGATCAGCCTCATGGGCACCCTGCAACCAAAGGGTGAGTTCTGCTCTTGTCAAAGGACTATGTTTCACTTGAACTGTGTTAAAGTGGGGATTGGACTGCTGAATTAGTGGAGGCCTAGAGGAATAAGCGCAAAAGTAAAAGTATTTGTTTATTTATTTGTTTATTTGGAAACAATCAGAATTACAACCTTTGAGTCACAGACTCTTTGCAAAGGCTCCACGTCGGTTACAAGGGTGGAGGGTAGACAAATACAGTTGAGAACATACATGTAACAGGCAGAATATACATAAAAAATCAAAGGAGCAGTCCAGTCAAACTTAGTGACTGTTAAGGAAGTTAGGCAGCAATCTTGGGATACTGGTGGGGATTATTGGTGAGATCGTGGGGCCTTGTGGCCCTGAGTTGGCGTGGGGGAGGCAGATTAACCGGTGAGCAGAGTTAGCCACAGCCACATATGGCTCTCTTAAGGAGGTGAGCTTTGAGGCCTGTTTAAGTTGAAAGATGCTGTGGGTCTGTGAGAGGAGTGTGGTAACGCATTGAGCCAGAGAGGGCCTGGTATCTGAAGGATCTTTGCCCAAGGAAGTTCTACATTGGGGTACAAGGAAGGGGAGCTTGCGGCAAGTCTTGTATTCCGTGTGGGGTGCAGAACTGATTAGTGGGAAAAGTCCGTGAGGGCTAGGCGAAGGTGTATTTTTTAAGGATGCAGGTGTGGAACTGTAATCGTTGTTGGAAGTTTAACCAACCAGATAGCATAGAGATCACAGGTGTGGGTTAGCGATCACAACCAGTGACTAGGCGGCAGGCTTTGTTCAGGAGAATGTTTATCCTGTTCAGGGAGGTGGGTTCAACAGAGCCGTATATAGTGATCCATTAGTCCACCAGAGGAGAGGATGGAGGAGGTGACTGCTAGCCGCATTGCCCGCGGGGTAAGCAGTGCTTAAGCCGATACGGATGCCTACCCTTGATGCTGATAGAGGTGGAGAGAATTTGGGTGTGCCTCTGAGGACGAGAGGGAGGTGTCTAGGGTGACACCTGAGGTATTTGAAATTGGATACTTGTTCGAGAGGGCACCTTGAGCGTTCTTGATGAGGAGAGCAGACTGACATGAGGATTTTGGCGGTGGGCAAAAATCATGGATTTAGTTTTATTATAGTTGATGATTAGGCGGTGTTCAGAGAACCAGGTCTCAAGTTCCCGGAGGTGCCTTTGAAGGGCCTGCTGGAGGCGGTAGGGTGGGGGTGTTTCCAGAACAGAACCGCATCATCAGCATAGAGGAGCAGCTGACCACTGCAAGCCTTGGGGAGGAGTTTAGGAAGAGGGTGAACAGCAGTGGGCCTAGGATTGACCCTGAGGGACCCCTGAGGCAACTGTTTTAGGGGTGGAGAGGGTGGAGCATATCCTGACTTGTTGCGGCGGCCTGTGAGGTAATCCTGGAACCAGAACAAGGTCTCGGGACCACATTTAGTTTAGGGAGGCTTGAAGCAGAAGCTCGTGACTGACCGTGTCGAAGGCCTTGGTTAGGTCCCACATATGGCCCAGCAATTGAGCCATGGTCGAGGCTTCATGTAGGAATGAGGTGAGCTCTGTCAGAGCGTGATGGTACTATGACCTGAGCGGAAACCATGCTGCTCCTGGCTAAGGAGCTTATGCTTGGATAGCACAAGTCCAGCACAAGGGAAAGTCAAGACATGTAGAGGAGATGTGCTATACATCTACCTTTAATCTACATTGCCAAGCTTTCAAAAAGAGTTGTTTAATGTCCAGAGAAATGGTCAGTATGTTCAAGTCCAGCACAAGGGAAAGTCAAGACATGTAGAGGAGATGTGCTATACATCTACCCTTTAATCTACATTGCCAAGCTTTCAAAAGAGTTGTTTAATGTCCAGAGAAATGGTCGGGTATGGATTGTGGGAGCTGGAGGTGGGAGACCCCCACCTTTAGTAACCAGGTCCACCTCTAGGATTTGCTCTGTGGATTTCTACTTTGCCTCATGCACTTGGCCAGTGATGAGGAAAGTACCCAGACGTGGGATTGGAAGGAAATTTCCCTTAAGGAGTTGAAGGCTCTAAGGTGGTTTGGGGAGCCACCAACAGAAAATTTGGTTCACTGCCATATGGACCAGGATCGAGAGCCGGCAGGGAGCCTGGCCGGAAACCCCAAATAGTGTACAAGTCGAGCTGTATACCCAAAGCTGCGTGCAAGTCCGGGCTGTGTGCTCAGGGTTCAGAGCCTGAGGGCTGAAATAGTGAATCAGTGTTCTGTATTTCTTATCTGCATTACCAGGAATGTAGCCCGTGGGGTCCGTCTATGCTTTGTTTGTTCAGTTTGGATGTGAATAAAAGCCACACTTTAGAATCCCATTCCTGGTATTGGACATTACAGTTATTGCTTCCTGTGTTCGGATTTACTTGGGTGCCCCTGTACAGAGTAGCCAAACCTAGGCCCTTGTCAGAGTAACCTAGTCCTCCCTGAACCCAGTCCCACCAGGTACTGCTGTCAGCTTCAACAGCATACCACCTGTCGTTTGCAAAAGGCAGGGGTCCGAGGCCTTACACTTAGGTAAGTCGTATCTGCTTCGTGTAATTTTTGAAAGGATTCCATATCTGGCTTGACCTGGTATTATTAGGGTTCTGTATTGTATTAATACCTTTTTTCTCCCAGGTTTTCCAAGGTATTGGTTTCCCTGTATCTTAATATTGTTGATGCCCCATAGTGGATTATATTTTGGGTGAGCTAGGTCAGTTTTGATTAGCTGCTCTAGTTTTCTCAGGTGGATATGGAAGATGTTATTGTCAGTAGCGGGGTGGGTGGTTTGTTAGGGTTTCCATATATGTATATGGTGGGCAAAGGTCCTTTATCAGGGATGATTCTATTTCGGACCACAGAGGTTGAAACCTCAGATGTCTCAAACAATCTTAATGTTTGAGTAACTCTATGGGCCAGGTAGTAGCCTTTATCCTTGGAAGTCCCCATCCTCCCTTGGTCCAGTGTGGTCTCAGTTTATTCCTGCTGAATCTTGATTGTTTCCCTTCCCAAATTTAGTTTCCTATGATTTTGTCTATTTTAGTGAACCAGGGTTTGGGATGTTTATGGGTATATACGAAATCAGATATAAGATATTTGGAGCGATAATCATCTATATTGCCTTTATTTTCCTACTATTATATAAATTAAGGGCATCCATCTTTCTAGGTCAGTCTTTATTTTGGTAATAAGTGGTTCCAGGTTAATGTTTATAATGTTTGATATTTTGGCTGTGATTTTAATTCCTATGTGTATAAAGTGGTTCCTTGCCCACCTAAGATTTAGATCCATAAATTTTGTTTATAGACAGAGTTTGTTCAGTGGTAAAGCTTGGTTTTATTCTGATTTACCATTAATCCAGATATGGTGGTAAAGGAATTTAGCAGTTCAAGCAGTGGTCGTACTGAGTTGTGTCGTCACTCAGAAATACCAAAGAGGTCATCAGTGCACAATAGTGCTTTGATTTCTATATCCCTGACCTTACCCCAGTATGCCCTGATGCTTCTAATGGCTTCTGCCAGGGTTCTATTGCTAGGATAAAAAGGAGTGGTGAGAGTGGAAAGCCCTGACAGATCCCTTTCTCCAGGGTGAAAAGTGATGATAGAGTGTTATTCGTTAAGATTCGTGCCTTCGGGCTGTCATAAATAGCTCTGATCATATTTACGAAAGCTGCGCTGAAGCCATTTTTTGTATCATGGAGTACAGTACTGCAATTCGACTGAGTCAAGGCTTTTTGAAATCAATAGTCAGTGCCACAGTTGGGGTGGAGAAGAAAGTGATAACTGCATTGTATCCAGTAGCATTCTCATATGATCAGAGCTATATCTTCCTTTGATGAAACTCACCTGGGAGGGTGTATTAGGGAAGAAATGAGTTTTCCAATCTTGTGCCCAATATCTTAGCATATAGTTTGCTGTCCAGTGTTATTAATGAGATTGGCCTATAGCTAACAGGCATTTCTTTGTCTTTCCCTGGTTTGGGAGGATTCACCTTTTCTATCAGGACTGTGTGCATCTCGCCTGTCATTCCCTTCACTATCTAGTGGCTCGGACGTTTATTTTCTATTGAAGTCACCGCTACTGTTCACTTTTCATTAAGCTGGTTTGTTGCTCTTGATACATTATATTACCGTCTTTTGCCAAAGAGGTGAAGTGGTCGTGAAGGGAAGAGATTGAGTACGCTCCTGTGAGTCGTGGTGGCATTTGTCATGGAGGGTTTCTGAATCTCTGGCATTTGGGCGTCAGCTGCAAAAGTCAAGGACAATTTAGAGTAGTTATTTGCACTGCTCTGGTGACTTTCATAAGGTACCCTTTTTTATGTCCTGGTGACAGGCCTTGATCTGTGCAGGTGCCAGACTGTTGGTAGAGCCTTTATAGATACTCAGGAATGGGGCTTCCTTGTTAGTATGTCCTGTGAGAGCCCTCCAGTTTGTTTACATTTAAAGGACCCAGGTGCACTATTTATTTTTTCACTACTTACTCACAGCCTGCTGGTTTGACTTTCCCACAACCCCACCTCGCAGGGATGACCTAGATAACTGACTATGGTGGCTTGCAGTGGCTGGGGCTCAGTGCAAGGCTCCCAGATGGGAAGAGGAGGGAGGCATAAGCTTTGCTTTCTACTACAAGGCCAGTTCTATTTGGCCCTCAGCTGACTACACAGGTTAATTCTTTATACTTTTGGATTGTTGGTGAGTCATGATCAGCACTGGGTTGTCTTGGGACTTGCTCACTGCAACCTTTCCATGACCATACATGCGCTGGTTGCCCAGCCCCCATTTCCTGATGGCTGTTGGGCATAGGGTCACCAGTTCTGGTTCTCTTTGATTATATTTTATGATGGAAGAGCATCACTACTTTAGTTTCTTAGAATAAGGCTACGCTGGCATTCCTTGCTAAAGAAAGACTGGGATTCCCTCTGGATGCTGAGATGCTGCTGTATTCTCCTCTCCCTCCCACTTGGGGGAATGGATAGGCTGGCTCCCAGGTCCTTATGCCTCCCATACAGTTTATCTGTGCCTTACTCAGGCATTATGCCTGACACGTGCTAGGGAGCACATGACTCTTTGGTTGTATTACTCTCTGACACATTCAGGAGGTTGACTCTTTAGCGGTTTGTCCTCTACACCTGAGCCATTACCCATCTGGTAACCACCCCCGCGAGTGTTTGGAGGGAAGTGCCAGACTGAGGAATAATTTCTCATGCCTCCTTTCCACACCCAAAGATCAACCTATGCATGGGTGTGGGTCAACAAATATGCTGCCTTCAAGTACTTTTTCTTTTTTATCTGTTATAATGTTTACCTGTTGGTACTTATTTTCTTCTGCCTGTTGTAGATATATGGTGTTGGTTTTATCTTGCTTGCATGCCCTGCTCCTCCTAGTTTGGATATGGAGGTCTTGCTGTATAGATCCCAATGGCTGAATTCAAGATATTGTCATATAATGTTCAGGACCACTGTGGCCTTCCTGCTGGAGATTCACTTGACCCAGCAGGAACACTTGAAACAAGCGTAGCTGGGTTGGAGAAGATTTATGCTTCTCATTATGAGGCTCACCCCATCATCAGGAGTTGGCTATTTTGATCTACCATCACACTCCATTACAGTGCTTAAGGTGGACATGGACCTTTAGGTCATCTGATATGACTACCCTCAGGTCTCTTTCCATTTGTGTTGTTGTTAATACCCCCTCCCCAATTGTATACTCTTCCCTGGGTTTTGTTTCCCAGGTGCATTACTTTGCATTTCTTTGCATTGAATCTAAGCTGCCATACATTTGACCATCCCTACAACCTTGCCAAGTCCCTTCTCATCCTTTCCACCCCTTGTGTATCAACCCTGTTGTGGATCCTTTTGTCATCTGCAAAGAGTCATACTTTTCCTTCCAGTCTCTCTGCAGTGTCACTTATAAAGACATCAAAAGGACTAGACCCAGTACTGAACCCTACGGAACCCCACTAGCAGCCCCCCTTTCTTCAAGTGGACTCCGTTTACTATTACCTCTGTGTCCTGTTGTCCAACCAATTGTTTACTCAGGCTACCACCCTGGGACCAATTCCAGGCTGGCTAATTTTTTTAATTAATCTTTGTGTGGGACTGTGTCAGATGCCTTGCTAAAGTCTAGGTAGACCATGTCCACAGCCCCTCCCTGGTCTACTATTTTGGTCACCCAGTCAAAGATATCTATTAGATTGATCTGATATGACCTTCTCTCTGTGAATCCATGGCTTGTTTTTCCCTCAGTTGGTTTTAGGTTATTCCTACTGGGAGAGTAGAGGACTTACTACTTTTGCGCAGTGTGTTGACAGCAATAACTCTCTTCCATTTACCCAATTGGTGACTGCCTACTCACTCTGTAGGATGGACCACTTCTGCTATTTATAGCTCTCCCACTTTGTTATGTCCCTGGGGTCCTTTCTCAACTCCACAGGGACCGTCAAAAAGTGAACACTTTTTTCTATGTTGTTATTACCGTAAAAGCTAAATTCTGTTATGTGTTGGAACTTTATAAACTCCTGACATTTTCAGATACCCTCTGTTAAACACCATCAGGTTAAGCTGGGAGCAAGACAATGGAATCTCAATAGATCTGATCCAGTGGTTCTGGCGCATCCGCTGGGGTGGCAGGTTACGGCCTCTCTGGCTTGGAGAGAATATAACTGGAAAGTCCTAGTAAGATTCTTTAGAACCCTTACAATCACCAAACACTTTAATTCTAGGTATTCTGATCAGTGCTGGAGACAATGTGGAAGGCTTGTGGCACCCACTGTCATATTTTTGGGGCATGTCCTAAAATGATTCCTTTTGGAGGTCCATACATCATGAAATGCAGTGAGTTAGTGGAAGCGTTTCCCATTTTCCTTTAATGAGTTAGTGTTGGGTATCCCACCTTATTATCTAGTAATATCACTATAAGGAAGCTGGGGCTGATCATGCGGTGACAGCAGTAAAATGTATCACCTTTAACTGGCTTCCCTCAACCTCCTTCAGTGGAACAGTGGCATACCAGAGTGGCCAAAATAGAGAGGATAGAATGAATTACTATTGTACTTAGGCTGAAATGGATACATTTGTGAAATTGTGGCATCCTTGGCATGGTTACTAATACCTGGAGGGGTGGCTACCCCACAGTAGCAGGCCTGTAGACCTCTCTGGACTTGGAAACTCCTCAGAGTCTGATGCATAAACCCGCATCACTCTAGATGTTGTATTCCCAGAACAAGCTGAGGCCACATAACAGAGTGGACTGGCCCTTGGAGGTTGACATTTGGGGGTGTGGGGGCATGCCAGGCAAGAGGTTTGTTAATGATGGCAATTTTACTGTGCTTTGTTTCTCTAGTTCTGACAATTTTCAGAATGTTATGTTTTACGTTTCAAAATAATTGCTACAATTCCTAGGAGGACTCTGATGAGCTTTTCTGTTGGAGGCTATTTAGAATTTGGGGGTACACAATATGGTTAGCTCCTGGCCTTTAATCTGGGTCTTGTGGTGTCTGACAATATCTGACTCTGTTGCAATGGACAAACCAACTATACAGTTGGTACATTACCTCATTGCTGAAGATCATATCTGTTGTCTTGATCATTTCTCTTATTGGACCTCCTTGTATGGAGTTGGACATTTTCTAACCTTACTGATTATTGCAACCACAATGTGTACTCATTTTCATTTGGTTGTTCACTTAATTTTATTGATGAAAGCTATGTTATATGGTTTCATTTGCTGAATAAACTTAATTTGAGTTTAAAAAGTCTGACACCACCTCTTTCTTGTAAGGAGTTTTGTAGGTCTCAAAATGCTTCAGGATCTTGACCTGGTCTGTGTCTAGTGTCTGGGATCCCTCTCTCCTGACCTGAGCACTATTCTACTTGCTGCCTCCTTCCTCAGCTGCCATGTCAGCAGCCTGTCTAGTCTATCTGCTGCCTTGAAGTAATGCTGCCTCGAGTAACTCAGGGTTCACTCTTCTTTGTCTTCTAGTAGCCTGTTAAACTTAGACTGACACCCTTACAGGCAGGCTTTAACTTGTTCATTCAAGGTAATTGTTTGCTCTGCTTTCAAATCATGGAGCTATTCCTTCAGGAGGCATTGACATGATTGATCCTTGTATATAAGGCAATCAGGGATAGAAACTTATCTACAGGCTTATGCATTCACAAGAAGGAATGTGATACAACCTTAAGAGGACACAAATACCAGCTGAAGGTGGAGTTACACAGGACAGGAAAGAGAGGGCACTGGTTCACCCAAAGGGTAGTTGAAGCCAGAATAGATTACTGTGAGAGGTGGTAGATAGTAACTCTCTACACAGCTTTAAAAATAAATTAGATGTATGTATGGAGAACAACAGTGACCCCCATCTGCTGAGCTGTTGGCGGACAAACTTGAGAGGCTTTGGCCTATATTTTGCCCGTAAGTACTATGATACTATGAGTTGTTCTCTTTGTCTCTCCCTCTTTCACTTTGAGGTATAGCTAATGATTTTCCCTATAAGCGTGGTCTTTAGGCCATCTCCCCAGGTTGCCTCGAAGGCCTCCCCTGGGGATTCATGGCAACATAATTCTAAATCCTTGCCTCCACCAAGCCTTAAAAGAAGTCAGTGTGGTTAAGTAAGGAGGCGTTGAGCTTCAAGCTGCTTGACCTCAGTGAGAGGAGATGGTCAAATCTAAGGCCACTGGGGCACAATCTGAGATTGTGATTGAAACCAATTGAGTAACCGTCTGTGGTGTAGAGCCATTCAGTTGAGAGGATGAAGTATTCAGTTATGGAGTATTTTTGATCTGGATATGATCAGAATGTATAATCCTGACCTTTAGGGTAGAAGAATCTCCACACTTCTGCCAAACCCAACTCCTGTGCCAAGTTCTTCATGCATTGGCCTATTGCACATTCCTTTCTGGTCCCAAATGGCTGGACTTGTCTAGCACTGGTTTAATGGTGCCATTTAAAGTCTCCTCCACCAGGTGTAGTACCTCTGGATATGGAGCATAATCCAGCTGTGTGTTTTCAAGAAAACCACATTTTTGTGCTCTAGGTTTGGGGCTCAGAATACTAGAACTGTGCAAGAAGTGGCCTTACAGCTCCTTCTGATGCACACATACCTACACACTTAGGATCTTGGGCAGCCGCTGAAACTTCTAGGTGGCAATTCTTATGAATTAATATTGCCACCCCTCCTAGATGTGTCTTTACTTATGAAGCTGTATGCATTGACACTACCCAGGCCTTCCTGAGTTTGGAGTATTCCATATCAGAAAGGTGGGCTTCCTGCAAACATGCTACCATAGAGCCCTTCTTTTGAGCTCCTGCAGGACTCTAGCATGTTAAATTGGATTATTAAGCCCTTTAACATTTTATGTGACAATTCCCTTCCACCACCATGGATCATCAATGAAGCAGGACTCCCCCCCCCGGGACCACCTTACCAAGAACAAGCAGTCATAACATCCAACTGGAACCTGTAACTTCAGAACTATGTACAAAAACAGAATGATTAACATGGGGCTTCCATTCAGTCTCCAGACTCAAAAGGTATGAACAGTTTCTCTATAGCCATTCTGATGGTATAGCAACTGTAGACTGGCACTCTCAGTGATGGTAAGCAGAGGACATAAAACACACAGCTTGAGCCACTTCACCCTATAAGCATCCTGGTGACTTTCTTGATTGCCTGTGTCCTCTGCGGTTGGTTTAGTATCAACCAAGTAAGTTAAACAATCCCCAGTGCTTATGTATCTTCAAAATTTAGTTTAGATGAGGGTACCCCTCTCAATGGCTTGTTCTGGCTTCAGTTGATAGGACAATTTTTGGGAAGAATGAGGCCCCCAACACTTGCAAGATCTGAAGTGATGGCCACTCGCCCTGCCAGGCACCCTTCTTGCCTTGCAGTGGAGTCTCTCTGTAAAGTCAGGCCCTGCTAGTAGTATCTCCATGTGGAGTGCTGGCCAACAGCCGAGCCAGCAGAGCCTGTTGTTTGCTCGTGCTCTGTCATCCATACTTCATCCATATCAATTTGCCTGTCACCTTGCTTGCCATGCATTCCTCAGGTTAATCACTCCATCATGGTCGACAGCAGGATGTGACTGTTAAGGAGCTCCAGGCATTGGTGTCCCATGGAAGACTGTGGTCTTGGACTGTTCCCCCTGTCCCCATGGTTCTGCTATCTGGCCCAGAGGTGTTCTGGCTTAATGTTCTGTCCACCTAGTAATTGGCAGGAACTTGCTGACACTCTCTGGTGGTCCGACCTGTGTGAGGCCAGGAAACCACAGCCAACATTCAGCCACCCTCTTCACACTCTATGATCATGTGGAACTGGTTATGGCAGTTGTGAGCATAAGGTGCCTGTGAGAAGCATGCCCCAGTCATAATAAACACAGGATGTGGTCCTCACCAACTGCGGTGGAGCCAGGCTCTATTACAATTACTTTCTAGAGCTTCCATTTCCCTGCTAGGTTGGGTTCATCAGGCCCAGTTCTATTTACTTCCATCCCATATGCACAGGGTACAGGGCCATTCTCCTCCCCCACATCATAGTCCGGATTGCTCACCTCGATTAGTCACAGCAGTTTGATTCTGGCAAATGTCCCTGTCTGACCAAATAGCATGGTCATGTCTGCTGGAAAACACTTGTTCTAGGGTACAGGTGACCCACAGTCCCTTCCCCAATGAGTCAGCAGTGGCCCAGAGCAGCTCAACTGCTGCAAACATTTCCTGCCCAGTTATTGCAGGTCTGAAGCAGTTCACTACAAGGGCAGCAATGTGCCCTGTGACAGTCAATGCTCTCCAAAGGATGGTCTGAGCTGCTTTCCCCATAAGACAATTCCCCTCTGGAGAGGATGTTAGGTTTTCCATGAGAATATAGCAGACTCTCCTCCTCTAACCTTGCGTTCTCTCAAGGCCACTACAGAGGGCATATGGGCAGCACCACAGGATCCTCTGTGTCACCTGATAACCACCACCCTGGGAGCTAGTGTGATGAACTTTAACTGGGGAAGTTGGGTTTTGTTAGTGAGAGGAGAAAAAAAACAATTGTGGGAAGAAGGTCCTCCCCTGCTCCTATGTAAAGCGATTATACAGAGCGAATAAGCTGGTAAACCATAAGTAGATACAACATGGTACAGGAAATTATTACCCAAAGGGTCCCTTTGCCCATTAAATAACTATACAATGTAACAGGCAGTTCAATTTGTTATCATTTGAAAAGAATATATAAGTATGCTGCAGCCACAGCTCATCCAGCTGAGGGCTTCTTTTCAGTAGGACTGATGCGGTCCTACTTCAGCAGCTAGCACAGTTTAAGTTCAAACAGTTTGCAGTGTCACTTATACTGTAACTCACGGATGTTGCTTCAGTCATTCCTTTAGAACTGGCCTTTTCTTTTGGGTCTGGGTGTGCAGAGCCATGTTTTAGATTACTGCTTGTTGCCTGCCTCACTTCTTTGCCGATGAGACTGTTTTCCAGGGCAAGGAGTCAGGAGTGCCTTGAGCACTGGGTCTGAGGTAGAGAACAGTTTTGTGTGCACTCCCAGTTGCTTAAGAAGAGTTTTACCTCAGCCAAAATTCTAAAGAAAGTGGCCTCTTTCTCAGTGTATATTTTAAACTGTGTTGGGACTATGATCTGCATCTTGACATTCTTGTTAAGCAGATCTCTTCAGATGTCAAGAGGGCTACACTTGAGCAGAGTGAGGGGGTAAAATCCTAGTCAAAATACAGTTTACTTTTCCTCAAAGACCATCTCATTCTTCCCCAGGCTGTGAACAAAATTTTAATCTTGGTACAGTAATCTAAAAATGATTCACCACAGAGCATGGTTGTGCCTTTGGGATCTGAGGGTCAGGGACAAACGCTCTGTGGGCATTTTGATGTGGACTGCCTCTTCCTTGGGCCATGACAGAGTTTCTTGGAGAAATGACTCCATGAAAGTTCCTACATCTCCACTTTCAGTACCCTCTGGTAGGCCATGTATACGGATATTATTCTGCTGGGAGCGGAACTCTAAGTCATCTAGTTTTTCTGTAAGCTCCAGCTCCCAGAAATGCAGGTACCATAAGGCTGTGGCATGCTGATCAACTGTGGTTGTGTCTCTGTCAGGCCTCCCTCCAGGTCTGCATTCATTGCTGTAACTCCGCAGTCCTTTGGCTGTATCTTTAAAGTAGTCTCCACCCTGTCCATAGAGAAAGTAAATGTTTTGAATTTGAAGAAGAGCCTCTTTGGAGTTATTGTAAAGTTCTCCTCCATCTTGTTGCCACTCAGCCTGCTGACAAAGTCGTATCATTCAGACTGAGGTCTACTGTGGCTGCAGTCTGTCATTGGTGTGTCTGGCTTTGGGGCCTCTCCTGCACTTCTTTCCCTGAGATTTTGACACCATCTTGAGGACTATCAGGAAAGAGTATTGCCTGTGGTATTCCAATGCTGAATTGGGGAGCTGGCACCACAGATTCGGATGATCATTTGCACCGGAGAGAGAGCCAAGTCTACCTATGACCACATCAGGTAGCAGCAGAACCAGAAGTCCTCCATTCAACTATTATTAAGACAGTATTTAATTACAACTTTTTTGTTGTATGCTTTTGCTCCTCCATTGCTGCCTACAACTTACTATGCTTTACCATTAGGCCCAGCCTGGCAGCTCCCAACCTTGTCAGATGCTCCCCCACCATCACACCTCTGGGAATGCACATGGAGCAGGGTCCAAGAGCACCGGGGCGTCACACATGGCAATGAAGAGACATAGAGTTTTTCTGTGTTTTCTCTCCCCCATTTGGAGCTGTGGCAGTGCAGTGGGTGCATTCATTTGGATGCGTGCATGCCCTCCCAGAACAACAGTTTCCCTCCACCCTCCTGGTGTAACATCAGTTCCTGAGGCCTCTTCTCTGACACCCAGCTTCCACTGTGTCAGCTGAGAGCAAGAAACTCACCTCCCAATCCGAGAGTTGAGAGCAGCCCAGTAGTCACTTCGATAATCCCCAGCCCTCTCCCCTGCCAACTCCCAGTGATCTGAGCTTTTCGAACCGGGTCTCCTGCATGGCGGTTGTGGCGTCAGTGCCTCAACCCTCAGCGCCACTGGACTAGCTACAATTTTGTAATTTGTGTGAATCTACAATAAAGATGGCAGTCCTCAGCAGCTTTAAAATCTCCTCTCTGGAGGTCAGACTTTAACTGCAGCCACTGAATTCATAGTGCAGGTATGTAAGGGTGTTTCCAGCAAATGTTTCTGATGGTCAGCAGCACACCACAGCACCACCCTGATCTACTTACATCCATAATGGAGGATCTGGCAAAGGAACAGGAACTTTTAAGAATTTTGAAATCCTCTATGGTGTCTCAGGAATGAAATAGCAAGCAAAGAAAAGTAGATACTGTATATTGGTGTTTCTGTTTAACTGACAACTTTATTATTTCAATTTTGTTAACTAGTACTGCTGCTTTAAATTTGACAGTTCCCTCACTTAAAAGTAGTAGTGTTGTAAAATGTATTTTATGCAGACAAGAGACAATCAGGTAAAATGCATATTTACAGTGTCATCTTATAGAGGTACCCGTTACAAAATATTGAAAAATTGAATAGATTGAAATACACTAGTTACATATTCACAAATGGTACTCGTTAAAATCTGTACAGCAAAATTACTATTGCTACTTAAAGCAATTGCATTCAACAACAAAGCACTGCTTTTGTGTTGCCTGAAACAGATTAAAAGATTCAACAGTTCTAACCTTGCTAGTATTTATTTTTTATTTAGCTTTTGTTTACCGGGTAAGTACACTAGACAAGTATTATGCCTGTTTTCAGAAATGACCCGGAGAATACAACATGAGGAACAACAGTCAAGGAGACATGGCAAAGAGAGTACAGTTTTTGTCACAGTAAACAAACATGTGGGAAATACATCATTTGGCGCTAGGAAACATATAATAGTAAGCACATTTCAGATTATACACTCTAGACTAGTTAGTTCAACTGACAGATATATACAGGTCATCATGCATAGGAGTGGAGCATAGCTCAAGGACTGGATTGGTCATAATATAACTTATAACATTGTCGTATACACCCCTAGGCTAGTTGGATCGCGGACAGGTATATACAGCTCATCACATTTTCTAAATATGCATATTAGACAGAAACACTTGGTAGTACAGTTTCTACCAAGTGACCAAGGTCAATATATCATGGTTAGCCTATGACCGTGGAGCAATAATGGTGTAAAATGCCCAAGACTTTTAGGCAGGAGTAGTCAGAAGTCATTGATACAGTGGAAAATATCTCCAGGAATTCAATGGAGACACCCTGGGAGGTTCAGACAAAACAATTCGACACTTTACTCTAGGGAGGTTTGGGGCAGTCACACTCTGATGCTAGTTTTAGAAACCCCACAGGAATTTCGAAAACTCAGATAGGAGGGGCAGCTCGGATATCCACAGGCAGCGAATTCCAGAGTCTGGGCGCACTTATGGCAAAGTCCGATCCCCATGAGGTCCAGGTAGGAGGGACTTTGAGCATCCTGATGTGAGAGACCTAAGTTGGTAGGGGTGGGATTCAGTTTAGGCAGAAGCCGGGCCAGCCCTGGGGTGCTAGTTCTGATCACTTTCCCAGAGGCATGCCAAACCAAAATCAAGGTATCTAGCTGGTGAGAGCCAGCAGAGTTTCTCATATAGCTCACAATGGTGGGTGAGTCGGGGGCAGCCAAGGCAAAGCGACAAATGTTATTGTAAGCAGTGTACCACCGGGTGAGATGTGTCTTTGGAGAGTGAGCAAATAGGTGCAGCCCATAGCTGAGGGAGGGAAGGAGCACACCCTTCGCTAGGGCAAGCCTGGCTGCCAGTGTAAGTTATACTTGGCCCTATAGGCCAGACCCAGTTGCAGTTTGCCATCCTGCAGATGTTAAGGATATGATTACCCATGTCAAGTTGGGGGTCAAGTGTTACCCCCAGATATTTGATGGAGCTCACTATGGGTAGTGAGGATCCATCTGCGCTGGTGATATGTAAGCAGGCCGATGAGGCTTTGATTTTAGCCATTGAGCCAAAGAGCGTAGCCTGTGTCTTTTCAGGTTCAGGACCAGCTTGTGACTAGTAACCCATGACAATACCATGTTAAAGTCATCAGTCAGGTTCTGGTTTAGGGTAGTGACATTCTGGGAGTGAACCAGGATTACGGATCATCTGCATACATGGTGGCGCTACAGCTGGTAGTAACCATGGGTAGTTGATTGATGAAGAGGGAGAAGAGGAGGAGACCCAGTACCGAGCCTTGAGGCACTCGGAGGTCACAGGAGGCTAGGAGAGGACTTTATTGAAGCAGGTATGCTGCTTTCTGCCATGTAGATAACCCATTAGCCATTTCATGGCATGGGGAGAGGCCAAGTGACCACAACTGTGCAACAAGCAGTTTGTGGTCAACGAGGTCAAAGGCTTTGGACAGGTCAATAAATATTGCACCAGAGAGTTTGCCCTGGTCCATGGCTGTCCAGATACTTAATGTAACCGAGATTAAGGCTGTGGTGGTGCTCGTCCCTTAGAAAGCCGTGCTGGGCTGGGGACAGAAGTTCATGAGGTGGATATATTCGAAAGCTGCTCAGCCACTACCTTTTCAAGGAGCTTGCTAAGGGTTGGGAGACTGGCAATCGGTTGATAATTGTCAGGCGTTTGGGATTTGCTTCAGTACAGGGACAATCCTCCCTCTTTCCAGATGTCTGGGATGGTCCCCAGACCAAGGGATAGGTTGAAGATAAAGGCTACTGGTGAGGCAATGTGTGCAGCACCAAGCTTAAGGAGTTTAGGCTCCAGGTTGTCTAGGCCAGGACTGGAGTACTGGGAGAGGCCAGCCTAGGCGTTTCTGCAAGTCCTGAACTGATACAGCCCTGAGGTGGAGCATTTGACAAGGAGGGTGACCCTCCAGCAGAGTGGAGGGAAGGGGTGGGACAGAGCCTCATCAGGTGAGAAGAGGGTTGTGAAGGCAGAGAGGTCAGAGAAGTGATTATTTAGGGAGTTGGCAATAGTATGGGGATTATTGCAGGAGACTCCATTTAGTATGACAATTCCATGACTTTGCTGCTTCAAATACAGTAAATAATGAGTTAGGCATAACAAGTTTTGATATGTGAAACAGTAAAGCTGAGATTAAACATGGACCTCAGGTAATATACTTATGAGTCTGAGGGTGAGATTCAAAAACTCTTCTTAAATGAAAAAGAGTGCTTAATTTCATCAGTTTAAAAACAAAAGAAAGCCAGATGTTTTCATGCCATGTGCATAAGTCAAGCCAGTATAGTGTAACTAATATTTTGCAAGAATGTGTGTCCAAAGGGCAATCGGAACAAAATGTGCAATTTTGTTTAAAAGTCTGTCTAACTTTAATAGACTTCATTTAAAGACAGTTATTTTGAATCCACGACCAGGGTACATACTCCTGCTGATGCCTTTGATTTATAGAAACATAGAAACATAGAATTTGACAGCAGATAAGGACCGCTTAGCCCACCCAGTCTGCCCATTTCCCTACCTAATGGATAAGCTGCAGATCCTAGTTAACCAGCAGCCTACTTCTTCCTACCCCACCCCTAGAATTGCCTTATGACTGTCCCATGCATGCTTGAATTCCACCACTGTTTTGACTCCACAACCTCCTCGGAAGGCCGTTCCATGCATACACAACCCTCTCTGTGAAAAATTCTTCCTTAAATTACCTCTGAGCCGCCCCCCTATCTTCAAATTGCTCCCCTTGTTCTTGCACACCTTTTTTGAAAGATGCTACCCTCTTGGACTTTGTTGATTCCGTTGAGGTACTTGAAAGTTTCTATCATGTCCCCCTCTCCCTCCTTTCCTCGAGGCTATACATATTAAGCTCCTTAAGTCTCTCTTCATATGTCTTCCAGTGCAGACCCTGCACCATTTTAGTTGCCCTCCTCTGGACAGCTTCCATTCTGTCTATGTCTTTGCGGAGATTGGGTCTCCAGAACTGCACGCAGTACTCCAGATGAGGTCTCACCAGCTGTCTGTACAGAAGGATAATAACTTCCTGTTTTCTACTGGTGATACCTCTCCTATGCATCCCAGTATCCCCCAAGCCTCTCTTGCTGCCCTCCACATTGCTTGCCCACCTTTAGGTCATCTGATATGACTACCCCCGGTCCCTTTCCATTTTGTTGTTGTTATAGACATTAGATCATTCAAAACTGGAGGCTATTTTTCTATGATTCTATCAAAAGGTGGAGAGATTCAAGAGGGCATGGGACAGACACATGGGGTTGACCAGTGGGTGGGAGATCTTGAACAAGGGAGTGCAAGTAGATAGGGAGGGCAGACTCGATGGGCCAAATGTCCAACTGGGAAATGTCTAGATTCATGTCCCTCTACAGTCATATTGGGCATTTGTCCTTGATATGGATAGAAGGTTGCACCATAGCGTAACATAACGGATCTCAGATGGATATCCACCCAAATCCAGGCTCAGCTATTGTTGGGCTGAAACACCTATAAAAATCCTTGCAGACCAAAGGTTGCAAACACACTAATAAATTAGACAGATTCTTAAAAAAACCCTCAAAAATGTTCTAAATAGCTTAAATGCAGTATAACAGCAGGTTTTATTAACTTCATACAATATATTGCATATAAAGATGTCAGTTCATTGCACTTCAGGCTAAAGGTACAAATGTGTTATATCCTATAAAAACTACCAGCTATGCTGCAATGAGCCACATGGCTAATGGCTCAGTGATACAGTGTGATTCAACTGCTATCATCACTCTATGCAAATTTCAGTGGTAGATACCATTATACAACATCATGTGCAAAAAAAAAAAAGTCAGAGGCAAAACCCACCCCAAAAAAACTGAGCCCCAACATATTATAGCAAAAAAAAAAAAGACAGATTACCCTGGTCCTTTGCCCAGCAAAAGCTTCCTCAGGGTTGGATGGGGCATATGGTTACCAGGTAATGCATTCCTACTTAAATACTTGTGCCTATTACACCATGTGATTTCTTTAGCCAATCATAAAATACAGCAATATTAATAATAATATCCCCCAAAACAATTAAAACATAACATGTTAAAGTGCACTCAGAGTACTTCACAGCCCCTATTCCTTATATAGCAGTTATTGATTATATGAATATATATGTCTATACTGCAGTGAGCATAATGCAGACCCTTACTGCATAAATGCTGCATTTAGTGGACCTAAATGCTCACCATTAATTGTGGGAAACCCTCACAAATTCTTTAACATGAACAAGTAGGTTTTAAATCATTAAAATCAAGCAAGAAAAGTCCATAGCACCATTTAAATAGATCAGGCAAATTTCCAATTCCAACAGTGTTGACTTTAATATCCTCATAACATCACACTCTGTCTTGTGGATAGACCCTGTGTTCAGCTGGACGTCCAGAATCAGGCAATGCATGCACTGCTCACTGCTGTAATGTTCATATCCCACCAGACCACTTGTGATACTCAAAAATAAGGAGACAAAAAGTGGCATTAAAGTTCATGAAAGAAAATACAAATCCATAAATTGTGTATATTTCATCAGAGGGTGCATTTTATCAATGTTAAAACCACATTACAAGAAAATCTATAAAGTATATTATACAAGTTTTCACAGGTGCATGGCTATATATGGGAACAAATGTGGATTTTCTTCCACAATACCACAATATGTTGGGGTCAGGTATTTTCTTTTGTCTCTGATTCTTGCTATGTTTTTGCGTGATGTTGTACAATGGCATAGACAGCTGAAATGTGCACAGAGTGATGATAGCAGTTGAATTACAGTGCATCATTGGGCACCCAACCATGTGGCTTCCAGCATAGCTGGTAGTCTTTAAAGGACATAGTCCTTTGTGCACTGAAGTGCAATGAACATCTTTATGTGCAATATACAGTATTGCATGAAGCAATGGTGGTGCAACCACACCAAGGAGTAGCAGTGCCATGATCTAAAAATTGTAAGCAAGTTGTGGTCCGTGCAGTCTCGGTGGGAACGGCACCTGCAAAAAGCTACTAAGCTACTATGCCATATAATAGTGGAGGTTTGAAGGACTCACCAAATGCTGCTTTTCTGAAGTAGAACAATACTCTATTCATCTAAAAGCGATTAAAAATTCCAAGTGCAAAAGCAGTGCAGCATAACAATGCAAGTTCATTTCTTACTTCCTTCTTCCTCCACCTCCCTATGTACAACGTGGTCATCTGATGCATTTTGCGAATCAGGGCTTTCTCAAAGGTGAATGTAATGCCTTCTTCTATAAGAATGAGTACTTTCTGCAAAAGAAAGGGACAGCCATGGGAACAAGTTCTCCCACAATTACGCAAACTTGTTTATGGCAAAGTGAAAGTATGACTATGTGAGAAGTGAACAAAACCCATTTCTAAACCACTTAAGTCTGTGGAGACAATATTTAGATGATATTCTTTTCATATGGAAGGGTAACATAGACATGTTAGCAAATTTTGTAAGTTACTTGGAGGAAAGCAATCGGAACTTAACATTTTCAGTAACAAGTAAGACACATAAGATACATTTTCTGGATTTGGTCATATTAAAGGATGGGGTGGGGGCTTACTACTGAGCTATTTTGGAAACCAGCTAACAGGAATACATGATTACAGGCCAGTAGTAACTACCCGTAACACACCATCAAAGCAATTCCTAAAGATCAGCATACAAGAATAAAAAGAAACTGTGGTAGTGAAGAACTGTATGATGAAAGGCCCATGAATTGACTGATAGATTATGGCAAAGAGGTTATTCAGAAAATGTCATTAGAAATGCTAAAGAATTGGTAGATGCCACAACTAGGAAACATTGTTAGCAGAAAAACAGTAAATACTGGACAGAAACAAGATGCCCAACAGTGTTTTGTTAGTACTTACACTCCACAAGTATCAGAAATAATAAAGACACTGGCATATTGCATTACAAGACCCTGGCCTGAAAGAATTGGAAAAAGAAGGCCCTAGATTTGTATATAGGAAAGGAAAAAGCATTAAGGACATTGTAGCTCATTCTGTTCCGCCATTTGATGATAGACCCAGGATGTGGCTCCTACGTAGAGATAACCTTAGCACAAAATGTGGCAATTGTAAATGTTGCCCACAGGTTAAACATACTAGAACTTTCAAAACCCAGTGACAGGAGGAGAACATGATGTTAGTGGTTTTATGACCTGCAGTACCTGCAGCTTGATTTACTTAGAATGTAAATGTGGTGTCTATTATATAGGCAAGACAAAAGAGCTTTTTGAAGCACTTGTCTTGTTTTAAAACTATTTTATTAACATTTTGGTAGAACATCTTATAAACAGTTATACAACTCTGTATTAATCACAGAAGGGCATAGAACATGTGCTATAATATCATTCATAATTACAGCTAACATTTCTTTCTAGAAGGTATGAATATAATGGGCAGGGCCTATGGCCTTAGGTGACTGAGGGTAGTCCGTGTATGGGCTGTCCAGTCCAGTCTGTTGTCCCCAGGGGTAGCTTCATGGGAGGGTGAGGCTTTGGGAGTCCATGGTACTACAGCTGTTCTGTGACTCATGATGTAGAGGAGACAAGTGATCCATCTGATGTGCAAGACCTGAAGTTTGTTTTGCAGTTGTGCTGTCATTTTTCTAACTTCTGTATTCCTATCATTATATCTTCCCACTGGGAGGTTTGCGGCAGAGTGGATAGAAACTATAATCTGGTTATGCTTTCTTAGCTGCTGTTAGCAGGTTCCCATTGATGCATGTGTAATGTTTATGCTTGAGGTTTGAGGGATAATATAGAAGTGCCATTGCTGGGGTGAGAGGAGCTAGTCCTGGTATCAGTTCCTGTATTACTGATTCCACAGACTTCCAACACATGGCTTATTTGGGGCATGACCAGAAAATGTGGGTGTGGTTGGCTATCTCAAGACCACATTTATGCCAGCATGAGGCATAGTGGGTGGAGCTATATTTAGCCGTAGTCTGTGGAGTACTGAAATGCCTACTGACTAGTTTCCATCCTTATTCCTCCATTGATATGAGTTTGTGGAGTTTATGTTGCCTTTGCCAAGTCCTAGCCCAGGCCTTTAGTGAGATCTTGATACTGAGATAAGCCTCCCAGGTAATCCTAGTATTTTCTGTGGTAGTAGTGGAGTCAGCTGTGAGAGCTTGGTGGCATCTGGAGATGAAGTTTGCAGAGTTTGTTTCTGTAGCTGCTTGTGGTATGAAGGCGAAGACTGGAGATATAGTCTATGGATCAACCAGGGTTCCTATTTGTTTTCCAGATGGGCCTGATCTGTAGAAATCTGTAGTGGTCTGTTCTATTAAGGTGGAGTTCATTCTGTAATTGCTCTGAGGACTTGAAGGAGTCATTTGAGTAAAATCGATAAGTATATGTTAAGCCCAGTCTCATCCACGTCTTGAATTGTGCTCACACTGAGCTAGAAGAAAGTCAGATCCAGTGGTGGGGCACTGATCCATCTGGCACCTATGTGACTCTCCTTGGAGTGAGAAATGTCATGGAGTGCATTTCTGTTGTCTTGTGATTGAAAAGGGATATGTTATTTAGCAGAAGCAGTGAGATATCTTTCTCTAAAGTTCGTACTGTGGTGTGCGGAGGGTTGGAGGGCGAAGACAGTGGAGGTCATAATTTATTTGGGCTGCTGTGGCATGTTCTAGTAGGTTGAGGAGAGCAAGTCTCCTTGTGACTTGGGAAGGTGTAGCTTGTTACAAGCTATTAGGGTCTCTCTTCACATCATAAGAAGCTATTAGTGGTCTCTCTTTGCACCATAATAATCTGGAAATGAACTTATTATCTGGGGAGGATGTTCATCTGGGTAGCCTCAATTCTGTTTAGCAGTGTCAAAGGTAGGGGTTCCCATCTCTTTATATCTTCCTGCATACTTGCTATGAGTGCGGGTAATAACTTGTGTAGAGGTAGTAAGGTCCATTGGTATACGAATCCCATGATATTTAATTGTGTGTCTATGCCTTGAAGCACCAGTCTAATTTATGAGTGTGTTTACAACAATTGGTCTGCAGTTTTGTACTAATAGGGCCTTTCAGCCCAGTTTACACATCACCTTACTTTAAACCCATTTGCGCTGGTTTGTAATCCATGGAAATGGTGTACTTTGTTCCCTGGAAGGCCTCAGGTACTGAGATCAGGGTCAACAAATTTTCTGGTTAGGAACTGCAGTGAGTCACCATTCCTTTGATTACTGATATGTTGCTCCCAGACTATAGAGCACCGTACTGGCCTATCTGAGGCGAGACAAAATTTCTTTGGTCCTTTAAACATTTATACAAATAGAACCTTCTTGACCTTTGTAAATTGAACTGTTTTACTGATCTGAAATGTAATTGTTCACTCACTTATCTCTATCTGTACCTCTGTTTTGTCCATATAATGTCAGGGTCACCCCTATAAATGGGCTTTGTTCGAGTGTGTTCCAACCAATTGCCAGAATTGTAATAAATAAATAATTTCAGCATGTGTTTATACTGTAAATAGTGGACCAAAAGTCCAAAACTGCAAGGCTGTTGGCTAACTAGGATCTGTGGCCTATCCTGTGGTAGGAAATGGGCAGACTAGATGGGCCAAGTGGTCTTATCTGCCGTCAAAGTCTATGTTTCTATGTTTCTAATAGCTATTGAGCAATATGAACTTTTGGTTTTGCACTAAGCAGCTAGCAATATGTCTTAGGGCACTGAGATGAAATTTAGACATTTACACAGATTATGTGTCTCTTTAAAGGTCAAGATGGTGTCATCCAGATATTTATATGAGTCAGTTCCACACACCCTTGGCCATCCATGTTTAAGCTTTATTAAAGCACAAAGCCAAGTATAAAAGACTATGGTTATTATATAATTAAAAAAAGAAAAATACTTACTATTTAAAATCACAGCACATTTTCATAATTACACTATCATATTATTTTCCATTTATGTGCAAAGTTTGTAGATATGGCAAATTTTGCTCTTTTATATAAAACATTTGCAGAGTTACTATTCAACAAGAATCTTAACTTCTCCTGAGTATTACTTAAAATGGGTATGCCATATATTCCTTAACTTTTCCAAGGCTTTGGTAGCGAAAAGAAAATGTTCAGTGGTTTTCATGCAGCCTTCTTCTCATAAGCATTTAGCACCTTTTTATGTTGTCTTATGTGCGTAAGCAACATTTTGTGTTTGTAGGAGAAATGCAGAGGTGTGTCAGTATTGGCGAATGCAGGGCACACTTTAGTAGGTATGTCCTCATTCTCCAATAAGCCAACATGCTAGCGGTGACACAAGTATTATGCAAAGTGCCACCAACTTGAAACAAATGTGCCGATGCAATCGGAGACAAGCTAATCATGCAGCGGCACAGATGACATGCCTCTCCTATGTGCCTTGCCTGGTGAAACATTTCAATAAACATGGTGGTGGCTCCGACCGTCCACCTGTTAATCCGAAAGCTGACTTTGGGGTGCCCAATTCCCCTGTTGGCATGGCCCTCCTCTGTTCAATTTGTTTGCCAATGGGTGCCCAATCCCCATCAGCATAATGTCCCGCAGTGTAATTTGTTTGTAACTAGGGTGCCCAATCCAATAGAGAACTTCAGTCCCCGCCCAAAAAACCCAGGTGGCACACTGGGAGCCCACCCAGTGTGCCCAAATATATTTCTGTAAAACCTGGAGAAAAAAAACTTCCCTGATGTTTTTTTTTCATTATCCTGTAAACAAGAAAATAGTCCCTCATCATCAGGATGCGCTCCTCCCCAACCCTCATCCACCCTCTGTACCCCACCTCCCTGCACCCTCCTCACCCCATACTGACCTCCAGAGTTCTGGCGTGGCTGAAATCAATGTTCAGGACAGATTAGCAAAATACAGTGATACTGTTCATGAGCAGAGGTCCCAAAATGCCTATGTTGAAAATTTGGTGAAAAAATTCCAAAACATTACTGTGTTATGAGCATGCATTGTGCAGTTTCTACAAATACCGTGACTTCACCAACGTTTCATGTTTTCACTCCAGGTTTAAATTGCCATTTTGTTACACCTTCTTATGAACAGTATAGCTGTTATTTTCACATCCTGCCAAAATGTGTTTTCGCACATGTGGCGCACAATGGTGTGGTCACTGTGGGAAATCAATGTTTAGGACAGATTAACAAAATCACAGTGACACTGTTCATGAGTGGAGGTCCCAAAATGCCTGTGTTGAAAATCTGGTTAAAAATCCCCAAATAATTGCATTTCAGGTGTGTTTCGCACCTGTGGTGTAAATGGTGCAGTCACTGTGCAAAATCACCTTTCAGTTAATGAGGTGATACTGCCACTGTTCATGAGGTGGGGTCACAAAAAGCCCATGTTGAAAGTCTGGGTGAAAATACCAACTCACTTCCGGGGTGTTAGGGTTTCCAACCATAACGCCCCACCCTGTAAGACGACAGGCATCAGGGTGTGACTTGGGATTGTCGTCTGTAATGCTCATGCCAATCCACCCCACCCTGCAGCCACTGACAGGCATCGAGGTGTGCCTTGGACTTTTCAACCACACAGCTCACCCCATTCTCTATACTGCACCCATCTCAGCATATTTCCTTATGGAATGGGATGAGTGTAAGACACAAAGACCCCAAGGCACACTGGTACACTTGTCTGTGCCTGCAGGGTAGGAGTGAGGTGAAATGGTGTGAGCGTTATGGCCGATGACCTAAAGGCACACCCCAATGCCTGTCAGTCTCTGCAGGGTGGGGTTGGGGTTGGCGATCAGTTCACTACTTCACTGCCATTCCTATTATGCATCTGTCTAACTCCTGCATTACCAATGCCAATGCCAGCAAGACAACATTTGGCATTGAAACATGCTTGTTATATGCATGCCATGAAACCAAATTTGACTCCTTTCTCCATAAATCCCAGACACATCTAGGCTCTAGCCTTAACATGTGGACCTGATTCATAGATTTTAAGTATGGTTCTGCTTTCTGCCAAAAAGTTAACGTGCAATAAAAATTTGAAAGATATTGAAGAGGTTATGCTAGCTATGTCTACCAGACAGAAATATGTATCATCCATAGGACTCCATGTTTTTTCAGAAAGCTTGTACTTTTCTCAGTGGAATGAATCAAAAGTTAGAGGTAAACCATTTATCCGTAAAGTTGTGCCCAGATGTCTGAACCATGTATTAATGAAGCAGTATAGCGCAGAGTTTAAAGCTCTGAGCTGCAAATCTGGACACCTGGGTTTGAATCACAGCCCCACTTGCATACTGTGTGATCCTGGGCAAGTCACTTAACTTCCTGTGGTCTCAGGTCGCACCTGTAAACAAGCTTTCAGCCTAGTGTGCTACTCCTGGTTAAACAATTGGAAAAAAATAAACTAATAACATATTTAAGAGGTTCCCAGTACTAGCTTTAACAATGTCCCCCTCCATAATTTACTGATCTTATTACTGCTTTTATTATCACTTTCTGCCCTTAAAATTTCTCCAGGGGCAAAGTGTGGCAGCCCAAAATACAATTATAGAATTAGTTTAGAACTGATTCCAGTAAGGCAAGACAGTTTATTTGTTAAGCACCCATCTCCGAGGCTCTCGGGCTGTACAGAGTAAAAACAAATGAGTAACATAACACAAAATACAAAACACTGAGCCAAGCTGGTCAGGTAACAAATAATAAAAGTTTTAAAATGTTTATATTATAATCAGGGCTCCGTGTTTACCGTGGCAAAGTGGACCTACATTCTGCGGCAGGACCTCATACTTTTTGTGTCAGAACTGCTGCTGATTCTGTAGCCATTCTGCTGCAGATAAATTGCAGTTAAGGCATACCTCCAAAGGGATTAAGTCTTAGTTAACCCTTTGACTGCCTTCGTCAACCACTCTGCTACACACTGAAAGTGGAACAGCAGGCCATTTAACAGCATGTAGTCTTCTTATCACAAATATTAAACTACAATAACCCACACCCAGCATAGCCATGGGCATCAGTGTTCTCTTTTAAAGAATTTCCCTCCCACCCCAAATTTGATGGCTCATCTGTTGTTCTTCTGGAAATTGGTGGCCTTTGCTGTTCTCCTAGGTTATAATCAGAGGAGGACCCACACTGTTAGCTAAAACTACACAGAAGGCAAAACCTGCTTGGATTTCTTCTGGTTTATATTTAGTTAGCAGATATAAAGACTCCATCTTGAAAGTAATTTCTTTTCTGATTTTGATCGATCTTTTACATTATTATTTTCTTAAACTAGGAATACCCCAAGTGCCTTGCAACAAACATGTTGAGTGCAGTGTGCAAATCTGTGTGTTGGGGGATGGGTGTCTTCCTATACTAGTGAAGGAGGTGTAACTTGCAGTGTTTGTAGGATTTGTTGACTCCTGATTTTTCCTTTGGGACACACTAAAAAATGCAAGCAAGTCATTCTTATTTAGCTGGGGTAACCTTGGTTGCATGTTCTATTCTCCTTGCAACTCAGGGGTGGTGGTGTTCTTCAGGCAGTGACCCTCATTTCACTTATGTATAGCAGCAATCAAACTCTCCGTTCCAATTTTTTTCCATACCTGCTTGCTCCAGTTCTAGTATACCCTGGTCTCCAAAACTGCTGCAGCTAGGCAATTTGCCCACCTTAAAATTGAGCTTGAAGCCACCATTTAGGCTGCAGGTTCAAATCTGCCAAAGTACTCTCACACTTGCAGGTACAGAATTGCGGCCCACAGATCAAAACTGTGATCGATATCCACCAGTGGAGACTGAGTCCTCTGCTCAGTCTTCAGCCAACACTATGTTTCTGCAATCAGCTCCTCCTCGATACCTGTCCCCACACAAAATCGATTCCATCTCCTCTCTTCACACTTCTTGACTACAGCTCACCTTCCAGTTCTTCCTTCCAAATTCATCTTCCAGGGATTCAGCGTGCACCGTGAGCAGCCTCACAATGAAAAATTAACATGGCTGAGCTACCCACACCTACGACAGCAAATCATAACTGCCGTGGACCTAATCAAGCTGTGCTACTCTTGCATCAGTCCCCACCCCCACAATACTGGCTGGATGGAGTTATGTAACAAGAACAAGCATGAGTCAAAATGCCATGCAGCCACTAGCTTTTCGGCTTTGTAGTAGGTGGCATCAGTTTGCTGCCCTTCTAATGAGCATGTATGCCATATGCCCTTGCCTTGTGTGATTGCATAACGTAGCTAGCATTTCTGCGGCTGTGTGGCTGGTTTTCCTGATTTCTGTGGCAAGCACTGATTTCTGTGGTCAGCCTCTTTCTGGGGCCACTGCTGCAACTGCAGAATTGCAGAAAACACGGGGCCCTGATTATAATACATTATTTTAAAATATTAAGCATAATGAAATGCTGCATTAAAAAGATGTCATGAGCCTTGTTGTTGTTGTTGTTGTTGTTGTTAATGCTTTTTATTAGTTTTCCAACAAGAGAAAACAGGAAAACAGAAAATACATTACAAGTTCCTGTACAGACTGTATTACTTGGGGGGTGAAAGAAAGAAGAAAGAAAGAAAGATAAAGCTATACACAGTTCTGTAAGACTATCAACATTTACAGTATACAGTGCTGAAAATATACACTGGTACAAATACATCTGTGTTACAGGGCTGCAAAGTTCCTGGTATCTTTAAGTTGTCTGTGTTACTGTACCTGTTTAGGCCTGTCTGGTGAGGAGGTATTAGCTCAGTTATACATCCCTATGTGGCCTTGTGGCCCTACTGTTGGGTTGAGAGCAGCAATGACAGTGGAAGGTAATGTACTTACTCATTAGTTGCCCTGAGGTCCTGAAAGGAATGCTGTACATACCAGGACTACTTACTTTATATGGCTACCAGAGATCATTTATCAATCTTGGCTTGTGACATGGCAACAAAGGAGCCTCATGTGACCTGTAACACATAAAGTATGCAGTGTACTTACAACATATATACACATACATATACAGGCAATTCAACTGTTGCACAATACCGGTGTAGTATTTAGTAAACTGTCACACTACTGGCTGAAAATCCTCATTACTGTATTACTTTGGAGACTTTAATGGAGGCTCATGTAAGCCAGGCATCTCTAATTACTCCAGAGAGTATGAGTCTTTGGCCCGTCTGTGGCTGCTGGGTGTGGGTGACATTATGCGGTTCACCCAACTCCTGTGGGAGGGTTAACATAGGCCATGAAGGATCACCAACAAGCAAAGTAGTATTCCAGCCTGTTTAGTATGGTGTGTGAAAGCCTGTCAAGCTGGGCGAGGCCAGTCAGGAAGAGCAAAATTTCTGTTATCCAGGAACATTGGGACTGTGCCAGTTGCAGAAAAGTGCCTTCTTTGCTTGGAGCATCAACATAACCAGTAACCTGAAAGTGGGTTGTTTGAGGGTCTTGGAATCTGGCTTGATGCCCAGTAGCAAAAGCGGGTGAGTGTGGGATGGTGACATGTAGGACTGATTTGCCGGGTTGGCACACCTGAGACCAGAATGTTTTTAGCATGGGGCATGACCATAAAATGATTGGTCACCCCAGTCCCTGGCATCTCCAGCACCTATCATTATCAAGAACCCCTGCAGCGTGGAGGACAGAGGGGTCCTGTATCATGAGTGCAGCACTTTATTTTGGATTAGCCTGCTTCTTGCATCCCTTAATAGTATGTGATACGCCATGCCATGCCTGTGACCATTGAGCATCTAATATTTCTACACCCAGGCATTTCTCCCATTTCCTTTGGATTCTACAGACTGGCTAGGCCTAGTGTCTCTAAGCTTGGCATATATTTTGCCAGCCAGGCCTTTAAGAGTGTGGAGCCATTTTGATAACCCCTCTTTCCCTGGTCCTGAGATAGTTCAGGGAGATGCCTGACTGCTTCCCTTAGCTGGAGAAACCTCCAATGATCCTTGTGAGGAAGTCTCCAGGTCTGGTGAAGCAACTGTGTCATGGTCAGTGATGTCTTTGAGGAATAAGATACCTTTGGTGGACCACTGCAGCCAACTCAGTGACTTCCTGTCTATTCAGATTTTGGGGTTATTCCATAGGGGGTGAATCTGACTGGGATTGGGTTAACATGGATTTTGAGGTGCTGGCGAGCCAGTTTAGAGTAGCTGGGGTTGTTGTCAGATACTGTGGGTTGGGTTTACATCTGGGTATGTACAATAGGGAGGTGGATGAGTTCACCTCCTTGGTGCTCAACTCCATGTGTACCCACTGTGAGGACTGGTCAGTGCAAGGGTGAACCATTGTTTTGTCTGTGAGGCATGGAAGGCAAGTTTGTATCCTCCATTCAGGGTAGATTCCACCCTCCTGTGTCCAGTGCACCCAGAGTTTATTATGGCTAAATCTTAGCTTCTTGCCCTCCACAGGAAGTCCCCGACGGTTTGTCAGTTTTTGGTAGCAAGTTTGAGGGAGATGGAGGGGATATGGGTTAGTAAATAAAAATCTTGGGCACTGTCACCATTTATAGCTGTGATTTTTCGGTCAGGGTGAGGTTCAGCAGCCTCCACCTATCAATTCTGTCTTACAGGAGCAGAGGAGGGGCTGTAGGTTTAAATCCCATGTCTTACCAATCTGCGATGTTATGTTAATACCTAAGTAGGTCAGGCCTTCCTTAGCCCATAACAATCCAGAGTTGGCAGATAAACTTGGTTGGCATAACTGGTTCAGGCCAGAGCAGCTCTGTTTTTGTCTGCTTAAGTTTTAGGCCACAGATTTCTGTGAAGGTGTTTAGGAGTGCCAGGAGAGGGGAAGGGCTGCTTGTGCATCCAAGGGGTTATGGCGTCTGCATACATAAGTGTGTTGTTCTGCCTTCCATCAATATCTATACCTGTTATTTGAGGTGTTGTCATATGGCTGCTGAAGCGGTTCCATGGCCAGCATGAAAAGCAATGGGGACAGGGGGCAACCCTGGTGCATGCCCTCTCTATCCGGAAGGCTGCAGAAGTTATACGGTTCTTAGATACCTTGGCAGAGGTGCTTGATAAATGGCTCTCACCCAGGTCCTGAATCTGTCCCCAAAGCCCAGGTGGAATAGCACCATTTGCAGATAATCCCATTAAGGGAGTTGAACACTTTCTCAAAGTCTACAGTAAGTGCGTCCAAAGGCGTTTGAAGTCTGCTTGCTGTGTGGAGAAGGTTAAATAGTAACCTAATATGATCTGCACTGTTTCTGCCGGGATGAAACCCACCTGAGTAGGGTGTATCAGAATAGGAAACAGGGGACTTATTCTTCTAACCTGGGTCTTGGTATACACCTTACTGTCGGCATTGGTCAGTGAAACTGGATGGTAGCTGGAGGCTAGGGTGGGGTCCTTTCCTTTTTGGAATGACTGAAATTATGGCTTCCCTGAGGGAGGGTGCAGTGAACTGGAGATTTCTGCCTCTGCATATAACTGTGAATGAGGGGAGCAATCTGTGTCTCACAGCTTGCAGAATTCAACCAAGCCATCACTCCTGGGGCCTTTACCACCCTGTAGAGCAGAGTGCTTCCATAACCTCCTCTGTGGAGAGTGGGAGTCAAGGAGACTGACCTAAGTAGGTATCAACTTGGGTAGAGTGAGTGAATCTAGGAAAGGTTGATCTAACTCGGAGGATTTATAATGCATGGATTTGTAAATTTAGTGTAAAGCTGTCATGACATCATTTACGTCTTGAGGGCTGAAGAGTACCTTTCCTGTGGAGTCTTTTAGCCCAGCAATGTGCCTGTCCACCTTTGCTTCCTAAGCTGATACGCCAGCACCTTCCCCCTTGTCCTCCCTTCCCAAAATCTGTGTCAGATCTATAGGATTGTTATCTCTGCTTTCCTGCTAATGAGCTGGTAACCTCAAAACATAAGCTGAGCACTTTATGCCGCAGTATAGAGTGGGGAGGTGCTGGTTGGAGTTTATATTGTCTCAGCTTTCGTAATTCACCCTCGAGCTCCGCTGAATTGGTGCTCCACTTCACAACCTTCTGGTGGCATACCATAATACTACCCTCACGGTGGCCTTATAGGCCTCCCATGTTACCCCTGCCAACGTGTTGCTGATGGGATTCTTTTGTAGAAATAAGGAGCTTTGTTTTAAAAGCTTTTACAGGGCCAGTCAAGATTGGTTGCAACATAACACAGGAGCAGAGACTGAGGGAGATCTAATTTAAGTCCATCTGGCAGCATCTTGGTCATCTGGAGTCATCCGTGCCAACCAACAGACTCATCTTTTTGGGGTATAATCTGACCTAATGATATTGAAAATCTGCCCAGTACAGCTTGTGGGCCTTGATCTAATTACAGAGACTGGTACTCCTTAAGTGTCACCTCGTGGCAGAGCGAATCCCGATCCAGTAGTGCCCTCTAGAGCCAGAAAATACAGCCTGTGAATGGACTGCAGCTGGGCGCCTGGCACCTGCTCAGATTATGGCTCTCCAAAATAATACACAGTCACCTACTGATACAGAGCGAATCACCAGCATGCTTTCTCAACTACTGGAAGACACAGCTGAACTAAAAGAAAAAACTACCAGAACAAACACAGATTTAAAATGCTGGCCAAGCAAGTATCGGGTACAGAAACAGTAGTTCAGCACCACAAGGCCATGTTACACCAGCATCAAGGACAACTTTGTGAGCATCACCACCAGATACAGTGCTTACTTTCTAAGTTAGACGATATGGAGAACCATGCGGTCAGAAAAATATTAGACTAGTGGACATGCCTAAAAGGGACGAAGGTCGGGATATGATGCTATTTCTTCAGACTGCACTGCCAAAGATCCTCCAGCCAAACAATGTCCCACCACTGAAGCTTGAGGAGCCCACCGTTCTCTAGCTCCCAAGCTGAGACAAGGAGAATGCCCCGACCCATGTTGTGTAGATTTCTGCTATCAGATAAAAGAAATATACCTTAGGACAGTGAGGGAGGATGGGACTTTATCCTGGGAAGGCCACCCTGGTCAGTTCTATCAGGATTACTCCTGGAGCTGTCAAAAGAGAAGGGGTATGCTGATGTCAAGTGCCAGCTTTACAAGCTCAATATCCAGCTTCACTGCAGGACCCTGCCTTCCGAAGGCTCTTACAATGGGGAATATTTACTGACAATACTCCAATGGAAGTTAGTTGAGCAATTTCTGAGTGATATTCCTGAGGAGATACAAGAACCACACCAGCCACCACATCTGCCACGTGGTAATAACTCCCAAGACATGGATCTTTGCACCCTCAGAGTATGCCCATGAAGCACAAGGTAATATCGAGACAGCGGTTGTGAAGAGTCCTGGCAATGTGTGTCTTGGGGCAGAACCAAATGCAGAAATAAGAATTTCCTGGAACAAAGACCATCCCCTCTGAAAGTGAGATCCAGGAGCCACCAACACCAGCGCAGCTCTCCAATACCAACAGTAACTCTCCTGGGGACACCCCACCAAAGTCTCCAACAGCTTCAGTGCCCTTTAAGAGCTGGCACCTATCGATTGTACCTTTCCACCTCTGTGGAATATGCAGCTCAAACATTGGGTTGGTTGCTGATTCCCTACTCGGTCAGAACAGTGCTACAATTATAGCATTGCTCAGAAGAGCGCGGTCTACACAGTGCTTCCATGGACAGCGCTGGGGGAATAACAGTGCTATGTAGTAAGCACTCCCCAGGTCACTGTCCATGGTGCTGTAGGAGGGCACAGGAAAACATGAAATCAGGAGGCTAGCTGAGCTCCTCTTGTGGAGCGGAGTGCTAAACCATGAGCAGCTTAGCCAGAATGCTGGTGGAGACCAGGGTTCTAATCCTTGTCTCTGAAATGTTATTTTCTGAAATCAACTCAACTTGAGTTGATTATTTTAAGTACGGGGGGTTGGGGTTGGGGTGTGGGGCCCCCCCCCAAAAATACTGTTTTGCTGGTAGCGATCGCAAAACCAGACCTTGCGAGCTACCAGTGGCACTGTTTGTTTATGGCATTTCTTCCTGCCGCTTTGTAATCAGTGCCATTTGGATGGTACTGTTACTGACAGCGCTGTCCATACAGTCAGTGTTCTGACCTAGTGCCATGGACTCCACTATGTACTGGACGCCCTTGTGTCGAGAATGGGCAAAGTGTAGTTCAGAAAACAACGAGGAGGATGCAAGGCCTGCTCTTCCTCCCACTCGCAGCAGCAGCAGCAATAAAGAAAGTTTTTCTCTGCTTGTCTGTCCTGTTATAGATGGCCTCTCATTCAGTGTTTAAGGCATCGGTATGGGACATCTTAAACAGCTAAAACATGTGCAGAGAGTCTGGCTCTGAAGCATATGCAGTACTGAACCGAGTGGGTTCATTTCACTTCATTCAGTATAAATGGGGACCTGAATTTGGACTTGTCTGTTTTCCCTAGGCACTTTCCAACATCTCTGCCAGGTAATTATGGTTCTGCTCAGTTTGAACTAAATTATTCCTTCACCCTGCCTACTTGGAGTAAGCTGGCTGCTTTCTTATGAGGTAGCCCCACATTAAGGAGTAATTTAAACGGAGGACCAGATTAAAGTGGATGGTATGGGGTTGAGGGCATTTCATAACAAAGCAAACCAGCTACCCTCTCCTCCTCCTCCTGTCCCCCTGACAAGAACTACTCTGGGAAACCTGCCCCGAAATGCCCTGGTGCAATACAAATAACTTGCTTCTCTTTCGGGCAACCCTGGGAAGCCAGTTCATTTCTGACCCCTGGAGGGTCAAGGAGAGGCAGCTGAGTTGACTTTGTAAATATGTGGCAGTGAATGGTGCACCTCTCTGAGACATGGCATAAGGAGTCAAGTTTGAGGTATTGCCTAATGCAATTAATTTATGCCAGAAGGGACAGGATATATGGTGACAAGTTCTATGGTCCCAACACTTCTACCAGCATGTTACTGGTGTTATTATCAGTTCTCTATTCTTGAACATGTTAACTAAGATCCCTCAAAACACAGGGCATTTGTTTTGATATGGGCCTCCTTCAACGAGGGGTTAAACTCTCATGGAAGGTACCCTCATAGGTTCCCATTAATCTGTTGTATGCAGTTCCTCTGTGGGACATAGGCAACATGACTTTGCCAAGGTGGGCAACTGACAAGGATGGGAATGCTACCCCATGGGAGCTAACTCTTCTTAATTACAGATTTTGGTCCATGTGCTGTTCAACCCCCGAATGAGTGCCACCAGCTGGTGCCTCATTTTACATGTTGAAGCTCCCTCCTGTTTGCAGGCACGGGCATTGGAATAGGATCCTTACCTAATAAATCTTCACACTCCCCCTTCCATTTGGGAAATATTGGTGTCATCAAGTACCCCGTTATCTTGAGACCCGGGCCTCAGATGACTGATATTGCTCTCTGTTCCCCACCCCAGTCCTGGTTGTTTATTAATTTACTCTTCTTGTTTTGTCTTGTTTTAGTCCTGATGCATAGTACTGTTCACAGGAAACTGAATGATAGATCATAACTCCCTCAGGGGACTTCCCAGCTGCTGGCAACAGAGAGAGTGGGATGCCTGTTTTATAGAAACTCCCTCCATGACCAGTGGGATATGGAAGTGTACATTCATGGAGTTACACTCAGTTAATGGTTCCTTTTCTTGTTTGAAATGCTGGTATTGATCAGTAGGTCATGGGAACCCAGCTGTACAACCTGGTGTATAGAATGTTTGAGGTTATCGTTAACGGTCACCTATGGCTAACCTTGTCCTCTTAGTTAATGCAGAATAATCAGACTATAACAGTACATTACAAGGAGCATACGGAAGCACAATCTTGCATGTGGATACAATTGGAAGAGGAGCAATCCTGGGCATGAGTAATGGGTGCAGACATATAGCTAACTGGCACAGCCCTTTGAAGGTGGGAGTCAGCGGAGAACACCATTCTTTTGAGGAAGTTCATGATCCCATTCTTTGATTATGGATAACTGAACAGAGTAATTGCCACCTCTTGGAAGGTGAGGGCATGAACTCACCAATCATAAGGAAGAAAGTTCCATCAGGCTGAAACAATTTAAGGCACTGGTAGACTTTTACAAGAGACTAGATTAACCAAACCAGAAGCTCAGAAGCTAGTTAGGGAATTGGTGAGTTGGGAAATCCATAGCATGTCTGGTATAACCAAGTGCGGGGTCTCCATTTTATGCCACAAAAATTTAAAGTGGAAACCAACTGAGCATAAATCAGATGCGGAGGGAGATGGGAACTGCAAAGATGTCTACGCTTCATGGGCCCAGTCATCTTGGCTAACGTATATGCCCGAATCATGATGCCCTAGATTCTTTAACTCTGTTTCATAGGCGCTAATGGACATGGCCTTTGATGACCTGGACATTATTTTGGGAATGACTTTCATCTAGCAGTAGATCATTTCATGTACAGGTCCTCTGGAAGGAAGAATGCTGAATGGTCCATGGGGAGGAGCTAGTGTCTCTCTACACGTGCCTGCGTTTGTGGAGTAAATGCAGGTTGCAGGGCTGCACAGCATGTTTTATTTCTTTAACAGGTATGCCACCTACTGCTTAAGCATGCAGCCTTTCCAGTAAATCTATGTTTGCACTCTCTGGTGTGTTCAATTTTCCTCTAGCCTTCTTTGTTTCCCCAGGTGGGCAGTGCTTGGTGGCGGGCAGCTGAACAGAATGTTTTACTCCTGGAAACCAAGGGCCAGTTGGGTGGCTTTGAGTGAGAGTGGGAGAGGAGTTTTTCTCCCATGTCTTTTGGATCTGACTGGCTCACTGAAAACAGAATCACCCTCCAGACTCCCCTCCCCCATGAATCCATAAGGGTTGTGTATTCTTAATTGCTTTTGTATTTCTCTATTTTTTATCTCTTCAGCAGGTTGTAAATAAGTCAAATAAATTTTTAGTTGAAAATTCAATAGGTGCCTTTTACCTGTTCACCCATTGTGTGCTGCTGAGACTGCTGTTTTGTTTGACAGCTGCCCTCAGGACACAATCTGCAGAACGGCTTAGGAACACTAGTCTATTATTTTAAACTTTTAATTCCCTGATTTTTCTTTTTATATTTCTAGTGAAGTTCCTGGAGTTCCTTCCACATGACCTTCATCATGTGGTCAGTTGGTACTTAACTCAGCATGATTGCATCTGGCATCCTGAGCTTCCCGATCACCATCTTGCTGCATGCCTAACCTTATTTCACCCATAGTAATTGCAAGAGCAGTCTGCTAGGAGGCACTAAAAGTAGCCATTTAAAGCATAGCAGGGTTACTTTTATTGCACTGTGGCGTTCGTTACATACCTCTTTACTTCTATAAACATTTTAACTTGCCAGCAGCCACTGGTGAAAAGCATGGTAATCCTGTGGCAGCTCAATCCTTCAGAGCCCTGCAGAGCACAATTACTCTTTGAATCTGTGCTGAACAGTAATCCTGAGTTGTACAGCTCTAACACTCAAGAGTAAGTAAGTAACTAGTTCTAATTCCATAGTCGATTAGAAAACTGGTATATTGGCACATTGTTTTTATGTAATTTAATTGCCCTGAGGTGACATGACTTTAATACAGTGGACTGGCAGTAGTGTAATTTTGCACTTGTCTTATATTTAGTACCTTATGGTTAAGTTTTCTTTTGGACTCTGCTTTTCAGACATTTTTGATTTTAGTGTATGCCTGGAAGCAAGGAATCCATCCCAAGGAAAACTGTTGCACCTTTTAACCTAGCGCACCTTTGGAGAACTTTTGTTGTTTTACTAAAGCCCTTCTTCAGTCCTCAGACAGCAAGACCTACAAAGAAATAACCTCAGTTTGCTGCACAGACTAACTGAAAAAGCAGGCAATACAACACCTTTGTAAGCACCGTAAGAGTTCCCAAAAGATAAGACTGGATTGGAGGACCTATGTAAAGTTTCTTCTCCTTTTAATCTTCAGCAAATCCAGTGGGACTCACCTCTTTTTTAATTCTAGAATTATTTTCATTGTGACTGCCATATGAAATGACCTTGAACTGAATTGAACTTAGTCAAACTTAACCAAACTTACTTCTTGTTTCTGTTTCATTTGAAATTATTATGAATAATTTATAGTTAATGCTTTTATAGCTTCCTTAAATATTATTTGGCTGAAAGTTTTGTAATTTGCTTATTGATTAGTGTTGATTGGTTAAGTATTTGATCTGATCTGACTGAACCACTGATAGTCTCCTTTTAGCCATGTTGACCAGAGGTGGTAGGAACTTAACAAAGGAAAATGCTGTAGTACTGATGAAGGTAACAAGGCAAATAAGAATGCCAGGACTAACAGGAAAATTAAGAAACAAAAGAATGGATCTGTGTTTTCTCAGGAGCTTGATATTACTTCCTGTACCCTTAATCCCCAGAAAAATGTGTTAAACTAGCACAATATATACAAGAAGAAGTCTCAACTGATAAAGGAGGCTCCCATTTAAGTAATAACATTACCATTCCTTCCTTTGACATGATCTTTACTCCCTGCTGTTAATGAGGACTTAGTGAACCCAATTCAACACTCCCACAAGGGTCACGAGGGAGCAGAGGATGAGGAACATGTACAGGCAGTGTCCAAACAATCACTGGCTCCACCAGCACCAGTAGCAATACTGCCAGTCAAAGCCGTTCAGGTTAATTAAACTGGAATAACTGATTAATTTTCATATAAAAAATCAGTCCCTAGGTACCCTGAGGATATCACTCTTGCTCTGTAGTGTAGCTGTGGAAAATGTGACTACCTTAAGTAGGCCCCTGAGCCCCTCTACTAGGCAATCCAGAGAGCTTGGTTCTCAGACAGCCAGAATCTCATTTTACCCTCAAGAATGGACCTTTTAGCCCTCTGGACCTAACCAAAGATATGGATGCTACACTTTCCCACTTAGAGGACTCTGACATTTTGGCTGGGACCCCCATTGAGGTATTTGAAAAACCTGCCTTTGCACATGCCTGGATACCATCTCTAGGTATACTGTTAAAGCCCTAGCACACCCTATTATTTATTTATTGAACATTTCGGATTTACAAACCTTTGAGTCAGAGGCTCATTACCAAAGGCTCCATGTCATAAGACAATTATACAACAAGTAAGGACAACATAACATTTTAAGTATGCAGTTGAGTTACAGGAGATAAAACATAAAGATTCCAAATGCCAGAACTTAACCAAATCTTAAGGCCTGGCAGTGTCAAAGTACTACTAGGTAAAGGGAAGAGATATTACAATCTAAAATTATAATAGTACTGGTGCTAGGGGTGGGGAAGCAAGAGGAGAATCCTTGTCGAGATATAAATATGGGTCTATGGGCAGTCATAGCCATTGTTGATCTGAATGTGATCCTTGAGAAGGGTTTTAAAATGGGCAAGCTTAGGTTCAGAGGTTATGGGGCAGGAGTGGCATTCATCCAGGAGAGGCTTTGTAGAGCAAGTTTCACTGACATAAGGAGGTTCTGAACTGGGGACAAGGAACTGGGATTTAGAGGGGGCTGTGGGTGGTTTTGTTAGGGGAGCCAGTTGCAGGAGGAGAGAGCCCGTGGAGAAAACAACAGAGATCTTTTTAGCCAAGAGGCAGGTGTGGTATTTGAGTCTGTTGTCAAGGTTAAGCCAGCCGGACTGCTGGTAGAGAAACAAGTGTGAGTGGTGCGGTCACACCCTAGTACAAGGTGGCAGGCCTTGTTGAGGGTTACTCTGACTCTCTGGAGGGATGTGGTGTTGGCTGCACCATAAACTAAGATCCCATAGTCAATGAGGGCAAGGATGGAGGAGGAGACAGCAAGACAGAGGGCATCGGGGTGAGGTAATGTTTGACATGGTGGAGTAAGCCAATCCTGGTGTTGATAGTAGTGTGGAGGTGATGAATGTGACTGTAGAAATTGAGGCGGGGTCAATGTAAATACGAGGTACTTGAAGGAGGTAAACTGGTTAAGAGGGTGCGATTGAGAGTTGGGGATACAGAGGGTGTGGTCCTTATGCCTGCTCTGGGGGTTGGCGAATAGCATTACTTTAGTTTTTAATTTAGGACTTGGCTGTGTTCTGCAAACCAAGCCTCAGCTTCTGAGAAGGTTTTCTTCAGAGTAAGTTGGAGTTATTGGGGATCTGGTGGGAGTGAACAGAACCGCATCATCAGTGTAAAGTATCAGTTGCCCAGAGCATGTCATAGGGAGGGTGTTCAGGAATAGGCGAAGGAGGGCCCGGATGGAACCCAGTGGGACCCCAGACCTGACTGTGAGGAGGAGAGAGCAGCACCTATCCTGACTTGCTGCATTCTTCGGAGAGAGGTAGTCAGCGAGCCAGTTAGTGGCTTCAGGGGAGAAACCTGAGTTGGTTAGGGCAAAGAGAAGGAGGGAATGGTTAACTGTGTTGAATGCTTTCGACAAGTCCACAAAGACAGCCCCAGTGAGGTAGCCTTTGTCGAGTGCGGAGGGCAGGGAGGATGTGAACTCCAGCAAAGCAGAGGTGGTGCTGTGGCCCTGGCAGAAACCATGCTGTTGCTGGCATAGCAGATTGTACTAGTGAGATGCTCAGTAAGTTGGTCAGATACAATTCCTTCCAGGGCTTTGGATTGGGGGAATAGAGATGGATGGTAATTCCCAGCATCGGAGTGCGCCACCCTTATGGATAGGAGTGATGACTGCAACTTTCCATATGGAAGGAAAGTCCCAAGACAGAGGAGCAGTTGATGATGAAGATGAGGGGAGAGGACATTGTCAAGAGTAAGGCATAGGAGCTTGAGGTCAAGTAAGTCTGCACTGGAACAGGCATGCCCTAAGGCCTTTAGAAGGTAGGGCTTGGCTTCCACTGGGGATACCATCCTGAAACTATTATGTCAAATATTGTCCTCTTAGAGGCTTATAATGAAATTTAACATTGCATAGAAGATTCAACGCTCTCTATTTTTAGAGAAAATTTCTGAGTTAGAACTGAGAATGGATAATTTGGTTAAAGACATACTGTCTCCCAACCCACTAGAGTGAATCCTAGAATGGGCTCTAACACTCCTGGATGTGGTCCTCACAAACCCGCCCTAACCATCTGCAATATCCAAATGCTCCCGAACTGCCTTAGCGACCACTCCCAGTTCTCTTCTATTGGTCAACCTCCTGCCCAAACCCACAGCACAAACTACCCTTGGTGATATCTTAGACCTGGTGGGCTGAAAGGCCTTAAAAGCAACTCCTAACCCTCATAGACTGGTCCCCTATACTAAGCGCCCGGATAGTGACACGCCCTTACCTTCTTTACTCACACCTTCAACTCTGCCTGCGACATTTTGCACCCCATTACTGCACGGTCCAAAGTAAGGCATGCCCATGGATTACCCCACCCTGTGCCAACTATAGCACAGGGACAATCTTTGGGCATATTGCCACAGAAACGGGCTGCCCAGCTGACAGGCTGGCCTATGCTGCTGCCCGAACAAATGTACATGGGCCACTCGCAGCCAAGGCTGAACACTATCAAGCCTCCCTCACTTCCTCATGGGGAATGCTAGGACTTTCTGGGACAACATTAAGCAGCTGAATGGTGGCACGCGTTTCCCCCACCTTCGCTTATCAACATTAATGGTTCGGTCTCCTCAGACCCTGTCCTTATTGCCAACCACCTCAACAATTCTTTCACAGACCTTAGCCTGGTGCTCCCTGATAATTTCTTCACTCCCCTCCTCCAGGTCTGTCCCTATTCTCCCACACCCTTGTTCTACTTGCCTGAGTCACTGCCCAGGAAGTCAGACCTTACTTACTCAAAGCCTTAAAGAGTAACACAATTGGCAATGACTCCCTTGATCCTAGTCTTCTCCATCAGGTTCTGGATCTGGTTCTCTCACCAATCACCAGCCTCTTTAACAAATCCCTCTGCCTAGGGCAATTCCTCTGCCTGGAAGATAGCTACTGTCACCCCAATACACAAGGGTGCAATTATTGACCTATCTCAATCCTCTCTCCTCTCTCTAAGGCCTTAGAAAATTTGTGGCACCAAATCTCTGAATACCTCAATAAATATAGCATCCTCTGCCCAGAACAACATGGTTTCAGAGCAGGCCACAGCACCAATACTGCCATCCTGGAGTTCTCTAACTTTCTTCACATCTCACTGGACTCTGGCTCCTAGCAGGTGCAGTGTTCATTGACTTATCAAAAGCCTTTGATACTGTCTCCCACCCCTCCTCTAACTACCCTTAGTCACTTAGACTTTGACACTGGGCCTGTTTCCTGGTGCTCCAGCTACTTGTTGGCCCACTCACAGTGTGTGAAAATCAGCGGGAAGCTTTCCAGCACCTGCCCTATCCGCTCCGGAGTCCCTCAGGGCTCTATTCTTGGGCCCTTGCTCTTTTCCCTTTTTCTCAACTCCCTGCCCAGTGTATGCACTGGAAAAATCTTCTTTACACAGATGATGCTGTACTCTTTGCCTCCGACCGTAATCCCATCTTACTTTAGGATTCTCTGCAGGAATCCTACAATGGCGCAGAAGCCTGGTTTACTGAGCACAGGGTTGTAATTAATCTAAAAGAAACCAAAACCATGCTCTTTGCCCACCCCAAAATAAATCCAGTAACTATCCTCTACTTGATCCACTCCACCTCTAAACTCTCTATTGAGCTAGTTCACTCTTATAAATACCAGAGTATAACCTTTGACCCTGCCTTCTCTTTTCATGCCCACATCTCTGCCCTTGCCTCAGCCTCTAACTCTCAGCTGGGTATTTATTTATTTATTTAGCTTTTGTTGACCGGGTAAGTGCACTAGGCAAATCCTGCCTATTTTCAGGCACGACCTGGGGGAGAGATACAGATGAATGCCAACTGACCTTGAACCAGATTAAGCTGTTGTTGGTATTTTTTAGTGAATGAGAAATTTGGCCAGGACACGGTATCTCTATCATCACAAAAACTGCCTCCCCACGGATGCCCTCCGACTTGCAGTCACATCCTCTGTTCTATCTCTGGTAGAACTATGGCTAACTGTGTATGGTGCAGCAGACCAGACTGCCCTGAACAAGATCCGCCTCACCTTAAACAAGGCCTGCAGGCTCATAACTACCGGGCTCCTAGGCTAACCCACACTTGCCATCTTTTACACCATGGCTAATCTACTCAACCTAGATGAGCGCCTCAAATACCAAACCTGCCTCCTAACAAAAAAATCTCTCCTTAGGCTATCCCACCGGTCTGTCAGCCACTATCCACCGTGCTAACCCCTACAGTGCATACCCGCATATCCCACAAAACTGCACTGGTTATACCGGCGAGAACCTCGCATAGGTCAAAGGGCTTACCCTACAGGAGCCCCCTGTTGGTGTAATGCCCTCCTGCAGGTCACTGATGCCGCCTCGTGATCGTACTTCAAAACTAGTCTTAGAATTACCTGCTCTCAACACGCAGCTGTACCTGCCTCTAAGCCTACTCCCTATCCTACCAGACAAGGCTCACTGGGCAGCTCTCTGACCTTCTGTCCAGCTCTACCTTTACTTGCTACTATCTTCCCACACTCCTCTTCGATACCTCCCACCCAGCCTTACCTTTATTCTTCCCACTGAATCAATCTCCATGTAACTACTGTATATTGTCTACTCTGTAAAATGCACATGTAAGCGGTTTGTATACTGTGTTTGACAAATGCCTGCATTTTCTGGCTGCTTCTAATTGTTCTCAGATGTTTTGTCTGCTTGGTTGTTTGTTTTCCTGCACTGTTTTGTCCTCACTGTGATGAGGTACCTTTGTAAATGAGCCTCTGGCTCCAAGGTTGTTAAACTGATGTTCCAATAAATAAATAAATAAATAAAACATAAGAAACATAAACCTGAGAATCATTCTTTCCCTTCCATAATAATCCCAATTCTCCCCCACCCAAAGGGAGGAAAAAGCCATCCCTCAAGAACAAACCAAGACTAAACTCAAGAGAAAATGAACAAGAGAATTTAAGTCTACTAATTAAAAACTCTGCCTTTCCTTTGGTAGAGACCATAAAGACATCTTCTACTCTATCCTCTATTAAGCTTTCTGATATGCCCCTCCCCAATATTGTGAATGACTGAGATAAAGAAATGAACATTATTATATTGAAAATACTGATGTATTGGATGGTAATGTCTTAGTTAAGGCACAGCAAGACTAATATGACAGCCAGAAATCACTAACAACCCCGACTCGCACCTAGACCCCCAGTTCCAACTGAATTTTCAAAGGTGCTGGAAGCTGACAATTTGCAGATGAACTCCTCTGGCCTACATTCTTATCAACTAACACCTACTAGCAAAGAAGTAGCTTTTAAAATAGAGAACATGTTCACTAAACCTTAAGGGACTAATGAGACTCTCACGAATTAATAACTCATCTCTGTAGAGCAGAACTTGAGCTCCCCTTGGTAGCAAACTCCATTATTGTTGTCCATAGAAAGGTTAAACTCACATCACCCTGTATACATATTGATTTCCAGTATGGATATAACCAAATCCATATGGGCCAAGCAACAACTTTTAAACTCTTTGGGGCTCATTATCTTATCCTAATATTTTCGGTGGAGTTAAAATCTACAATCACTCTCCTTTGACACTTTTCTTCTACCCTTGCACTCCTTAACTGGAAGTTTGAAGCCAGCAGCAATGCAATATATTGTTTATCTTTGGGAATGATTGTCTTGAAGGTGAACATAATACTAACCTGGCATCATATGTACAGTAGGGCAATTTTAGCCTCTATCACTAAATTAGATATTCCCCTCTGATCTGGGAGTTGTAGAAAGAGGTTCACTCAGGGACCCATGGTTTCCAAATAGACTGCTCCATTCATTCATTAAAACTGTTTATCTTCTCCTTGATAACAGCCATAAACTCGATGCTGTAGACATACATCTGGTCTCATTTTCAGAATTGGAGCACTTGGTAAGTTTACCATGGGGCCTGAAAAATCTATGCTGACTAACATGTTTGTCAAATTTATCAGTCAGTATGGCCTCTGCCTTCACGTCTCCCTCTACACAGAGGGATGGCGTCAACGTGTTATTTATTTATATTTGTTGTTGGAATTCCTTCTTGCTGTCATAAGATGGGGCCCCTTAGTTGTTATAATTGCAAATGTTTACATTCCTCCCAAATTTTACACAAATCCAAAATACCACATCTGGTCTAAAATGTTGGTAGAAGCAGATACCTTGTCATTAAAGTTTCATGTCGATACTGTTATGCTAGCAGGGGACTTTAACCTAGTATTGCATAGTCTGATAATCTGCCTATTTTACAAGATCAATTTATATAAAGGAATTTAGGGATTAGAATTCCACTGACAAAATACTGAATGATGTGGAAGCATTTTCAGGAGTTTATCACAAGCAACAACTTATTGGTAATAAATGGTAGGGGAATAGTGACCAAGAAGGAGCATGTACCTTTTCTCACCTCAAGGACAAAGTGTTATTGACATTGTCTTGTGTTTGCCTCATAGTCATCATGACCAATTTAAAAACAGAACAGTTTCTACATGACCGGAGAGTGATCACGCTGCAGTATTACTTTCTGTTACTGTAACAGGCAAGCTACTGCCCCTGGTTAACCCAACTAAAACCTTAGCTTCTCTTGCTTTAAGTGGCAAATATTACAATCTTTAACACCAAATATAGGGAGGGGTCACAGGCTTATCTACTCTCCCTCTTTTTCAGCACTTTTCTTGTTACCTCGGAGAATTCTAACACTCACCACATCAGTAACCACTTAGAGGCGTGCTACCATCAAATTAGTCAAAAATATATCTCCAAATAATAGTAGCAGCTCAGCTTAATACATGGTTTGATCTGAATACTTAACAGAAAAGTGCAACAGGGAACTTAATCAGGAACACTAGAAAAATCCATCTAAAGTCAAATTCACTTACTTAAATAAAGCACACAAAATGATAGAAAATTCTGGCTAAAAAGCAAACTTGAGTTTACCTCAAGGCAGTGGGTCGTATGTATCAGACTATAAATTCTAATGATACCAAGTCCTTTTGGATGCTGGTCGCTAAGAGTGTAAAACTATAGTCTCTGTGTTTACTCACATATATCCTAAAGAAACATGGGTCTTACACTATAAAACCCTTCTCAACAGACAGTCTTCAGCCACGGCAAACAATATACAGTACCTCCTTTTTGTATAGCAGCCCTAGTTCTCCCCATTGGTTATTACCCTGTACAACATAGAGCAGGCCATAATTCAACTTGCCAACAATAAAGTGCCTGGTCCAGATACCATACCTGGTGAAATTTACAAGCCTCATATGAATTGCTGGGTTCCCTTTCTTACTGACTTTTTCATTATATATCTCAAGGAAAATGTTGTCCCTCCATCCTGGACTAAAAACATAACTGTACCAATACACAAACAAGGTTCCTATCAGCTTCCCTCTAACTGTTGACCAATTAGCCTGATAGATATTAGTGGTAAAATATTCTGTAGGATAATACTGGGTACATTGCAAAGCAGGATAGAAACTGTTTCTCTGCTATCAATATTCCAAGCAGGTTTTCATCAGGGTTTTCTGACCATCGATAACACATTTATTTTAGCTCACCTCATGGAAAAGTATCAATCAATCAATACTTTATTTGTATAGCACCTTTCAAAATCAAGGTGCTTTACATAATAAAATCACAATGAACAAATAATGTTAAAACAATCAGGTAATTAAACAATTAAACAGGAAGTCCAAAGAAAATAAATATGTTTTAGCATGGATTTAAAACTACTAATGGTCTGGCATTCTCTTAAGTACAGATCTTATGGAAAAATTCTTTACACCCTTTCTGTAGACTTTTCTGTGACAATTTAGAGTTAAAATTAATCTCAAAAGACCAAAATTATGATCTTAGGGTCACAAAATTCACACACACCATTACCCAAGCTCTATTTAGATAAGAACCTCATTGAGGTTGTACCTTCCTACACATATTTAGGAGTTAAATTTACTTCAAATGGCCTATGGACCCCCCACTGGAATGAACAGATATCAAGGATAGACTTGCTGCAAAGCCTTATTGCATTTAAATTTTTAATATGGAGGCACACAGTAGTACCTGCACTTATAGCTGGAGAAGCTAAGATTAATCCCATTTTACTGTATGGGGCTGAAGTCTGGGGAACTAAACAAGTCCTTCCTAGATCTTCCTTTATCCCTTTGTATCAGTCCCTGCTGCAGGCACCCCAATCTACAGCTAACCCTGTAGTCAGGGCTGAGTTAGGCAGACTCCCCGGCTACTCTAGTTGATTTTGTTTGGCCACTTACTGGCTTAATATCATCAACAATTCATTTAACTCAACCCCAAACTGTGTCTTCAGGAAAAATTAGTTGGTTAAAAGAGTTTTCATCCCTTTGGTTAAGGTATCCCATGAGGTGGGCACCTGGGAAGGTGCCATCCATAATGGCGAGTCATTCTCCATAAAATCCCTCACGGCGATGGGAGGTAGGGTGACGGATGGGGGTGGGTGGAATGGGTGACAGGATGTCGCTATATACGATTACAGGCGGGGAGTGAACACGCGAGCATGGGCTTGGAGGGTGGAGGAGCTGTAGGGGGTGGCACTGCAGTGGGTTGCTGAGCTGCATCATGGTGTCAGGGTTGGTCCGTGGTTGGGGTGGGTGAGGTACCAGGTTCAGGTCTGGGCGCTGGTGCAATTTTATGCCTGGCCAGACCTTTAATTTTATAAGTTTTCACCCCCAACATGCACCGCCCTGGAGCTGAGAATCCTTTAGCAGGGAGGTGCTGGGGGCCCTCCACAGAAAGCATTAATTTATGTCCGGCTGGATGTCCTGTGCGCCCGGGGTGTCAGAGTGCGAAAATGTTTTCGGCACTCTGACTCTGTGATAACAGCAATCGCCTTTAGGCTTTAGCCATTATCATATTGAACCTTGGTTAAAAGCCTTCAGATCTGTACTTTCAAGGATCACCTAACCCATTTCTGGGTTGATTCCCAGAAGAGGATTATGATTTCTCCCTATTTAAAAGTATACTTAAACAAAAACTGTTTGCAGATGCACAGTCTAAACAACTGGAGCAAGCAAAGGCTCAGAAACAAGCCCTTTGATACAATATAAATACAACTGATTCTACTTTGGAATACTACCTAAGTCTCCCTCTTGCCCCAGTACCAGGAAAGCCATCACTTGGACTAGATTAGGCATATCATCTAACAAATATGCCTACTTCAGCAAACCATATTCTGAAGGGCTATATCAGGACTACTGGAGGTGTGGCAGGGCTTCAGTAAACTCTTTATCACATTATAATTTATGAGTTCCCTTTTCCCATAGGAAACTGTGGCATAATTTGCTGTAATGAAGGAGTGTTTATTCGGCAAACCGCACATGGTTTCCCTCATTGTATGCATGCGCATCGCAGTTCCTCTTTTCCCGACTCACATGCCTGGCTCACTCTTCTGCATAGAAATGAAACTGCCAGTAGAACTTGGCAGTAAGTTTATTGTAAAAATACCTACTTTTTAACTTGGGGAGAAACATTAGAGAACATATTAAAATGCCGACTAGACAAATGTGTAAAGTGTCATTAAAGCGAACTGAGGCGCAGCTGCACGGAGCAGCTAGTATTTTATATAATTGCTGTGGTAAAAAACGGAAACCCAGCAATTATATAAAATAATGTGAAGTGGTGTGTGTAAACTGGAATTTTACACACCCTCAATGTTAGATGCTTTAATAAACCCCTCAAGCTTCACTCTCGGGGTTAATGTAGCATCTAACACCTCAGAAGGTGTAAACTTCTTGTTACACACACCACCCCATACTTTATTCTGTATCTAATACAGTGTCCCTATATAATCAGTCATGTGATCAAACTACAAAAACACTTTCTCATAAAATATGCTAACCTGGATTAAGACCCTTTATTTTTTTATGCATCCTATGACCAACGATTATAATGAGTTAATTTCCAAATTTCATGCCTCCGTGATAAATTATAAAAAAAAAAAGCTCTCTTGCACTTTAAAGGGACACTGTCAACCTTTGTTGCATCATATTATCTTAAGTTAAGAACACACATTTTATGATTGCTTACCTTATCTAAAATTCATTAATGTTGCTGGGTGTTTTATCTGCCTCCTTGCTTATGAGAACCAAAATGCATGGTAGTGTATAGCCATGCCCAGCTTTGTTTTGATTCAAATTATTGAGCTACTCTTGGTGCATACTTCCTGGACATTAGAAACACCCTAACAGTGCAGTCACTCATGACACAATAGTCTCTTCTACTCCTCTGCATACTGTGCAATTTCAGGGAGCATCTCAGTTAGCAGAACTGTATTGTTTTTGTTTGGGTAATCCAGAGACTCAAAGATGCTTACCCATATTTTTTGCTCTGATACTGTCTATACAAATGTCCTGAGTTTAGAAGACTGAATATCATCCCCACTCGACCAAGAACCTGCCTAATTACTATTTAAATCAGTAAGGGTTCTCCGTCCTAATCTGCTTAATCTCTCAACAGAGCTGCGTGTCCACAACTTGTGATTTTAACCCAGCCCTGTAATCAAAAACTGTATCTTGGGGCTCTCTGTTAGTTTAAATTCCCCTGTGCAAAGCCTTATTTTTCAAAAGAAAAAAACTGTATACAGGATCTCTTCTAATTTTGCAAAGCCTTATTTTTTAAAAGAAATAGTTGTGTCACAGGGATCTCTCTTGATTTTAATTCTCCTGCACCAAGATTTATTTTGGCAGTAATCCAAAAATTCAGATGTATAACAGGAGATTCCATCCATGCTGATTTCTTTCTAGTTTTGGGTGCCAAAACTAAATGGCCACCTTACCCATCTAAATAGAAAATATAAAGGTCTCAGCTCAAACTGCATTTTTGGCACCAAGAGAAATGGTCACCATTGTTCAGACTGAGTGCTCCCCATCCCCTGTCTGCATCCTGAGTAACCACCATGCACTAATCCTTTTTCCATGCCCAGCGATTTAGTACACAGACTAGCCTTTTATTTCCCAGACTATAATAATAATTTCCTTCTCTGTCTTTCCTCCCCAGGTGAAGCCCCTTCCTGGGTCTGCCCTGCTGCCTCTGACCAGCAGGAAGAAGCCCGGTCAGCCCACACTCAGGTGCTGCATCCTCAGAGGACTTCTTTGCCAGGTATGGCACCTTGAACCTGGCTCCAAAGCCGGTACAATGATTGGTCTGCCACTCGCTGCAGGAGGACTCCCATTGGCTGCCTGTGCAGCAAACAAGCATGGATTGGCCACAGAGCTTGCTGGCTCTCCAGGGCTGACTCCATATGGCCTTTAGCCAAAGACAGGTCCCTGGCAGCCAGCAGTAGCTGCTTCAGCCCCTGCTCTCTAGAGGTTTCTCAGCCCCCGCCTCCCTAGGCCACCTTAAATACATGTTGGCTCTGCCTCGCATATTGGGAGACCTCTCCATTGGGCAAGTATTCCCAAGAAGTCTGAGTGACACTCCTGACAGGGCTCTAACTGTTGAACCTCTGCCAGCTCCTGTCCTGGGAGTATCTTACAGACCTGCCAAGCGGCAGCTTAGTCATAACCTCTGGACTACCACTGACAGTGGGTTTATACCTACAAAAACCTAAACTTTAGCACCCTCCCTCAAAGTTTGATTAAGTACTAAAGTTAGATTATTCCCAAGCTCTCCATGCCCCTTGGCTCCTGACCCCTGCAGTCCGTGTTCCTACTCACTGCACAAGCAACTTCAACAGAGTAGTCATTGTTCATATCAAGGCAAACATTCTGAGTCTCTAGGAGGCCTGTACCAGCCCTCCTGTTATAAAATTTCCTGTTCAAATTAAATCCTAACACCCGATCAATAAGCATGCTCCTCCCCATGTCAACTAGTCTGCTGTGGATACACTCTATCCTAATCTGTCCCTGGCCAGACATCTCATTAAGATACACCTCCTCTCACCTTCCTGTCACAATGCTCATAACACGTCAAGCACATTTCCCATTTACCTCAGATATCCTACCCTCACCCTGCATGCCAAAACAACCATGTGTGGCTCCGGCCAAGAAACTGGCATAAATTGCTGTTCATGTGACCACCCATTCTTCTCTCCCAACTCTGTCTACTCCTACTCTCTGGGACAATGAATTAAACCCTGGACCCTGTACGAAAGGTCAGGCTCACCCCAATCTTCCTGTCCAACATGGTCTGGGACAAAAGACTTCAGGATAGCCCACATGAACATACAAAGTATCAGGTGAAAAATCCGTGAACTTGAAGGTTGGATCCATTAACACAGATCAGATGTCCTTTGCTTAACTGAATGCTGGCTAAAGCCCTCTATACAATCCATGATGTTGCCCTCCTGGGTGCTCCTCCTACTATCAGGACTGACCCAGAAAGAAGGGTGGGGGTATTAACATATACCAGGAATGGGCTGGAGGTTGATGAACTGTCAAGTAAACCTAGACCTAACATCGTCTACCTATTCATATCTATCACCCTTGGCAAAATCAAACAACTGATAATAGGATGTATATACCTATCCCTCAAACTTGCACCTATCTCCTACTTAGAGCTTTTCACCAGCCTAGACACCCTCCATCAAAGTGACATAATAGTCTGTGGTGACCTCAGTCTTGACTGGCTCGACCCAAAACTTGCACTATATCTTTCAGCAATATCAGATGCTAGGTTTGAACAACTTATCGAGCAACCAGCAAGGCTCAGCGTGAAATCGGGAATCACACACTTCTAGACTGGATGCTAACCACCAACAGGTCCCATATCAGAGCTGCAGGCATCCTCCCAATGTACTAAGTGACCACTCCCTTACCTTCTGTATCTGGAATAATGACTTTCCACCCCCAAAAAAATCGTCAAAGCCAGAGACCTAGTGCACTTTCCACCTCTGAATTTATTCATAGTCTTCCCTGCTCGGATTGGGCACCCATCTCCTCCTTGCCTGATATCAGTCAGGCTCTTGAGTTCCTAATTAACACTTTCACCTCTGTTCTTGACCTTCATGCTCCTTCAAGATGAGAAGAGCTAAAGGATTCACTCCCCTGGATCTCTCATGAGCTCCGGTCCCTAATGCGCTCAAGAGATAAGGCTTGGTGTTCTTTCAAAACTCTGGACTTCTTACTGATTGGAACATATATAGTAACCAAATCCAAGAGACACTATCTACAGTCCCTACAAACAAGCAACCTAAGTAACCCAAAATGCTTCTGGAAGCAAATTAACAACCTACTCAAGGGACATGAGCGGAATACCCCCAGGTTGTACTACGGAGCGACTCCGAGCTATCCTCACCCTCCAGAAATTGCTGCGGGTATAAACTTATTCTTCCCTGGCCTTGATATCTACAAATCAGGTCTCCCAGAAAACAGCCTGTGCCCCAAACCCCTTTTACTGAACCTCACTCCCCATGTTTCACCTAAAACTTACTTTGTGGGGAAGTCCTTAAGCTCTTAATGGGCCTCAATCCAGATAGCTCCCAGGCTTCAACATCCTTCCTCCCAGATTCCTCAGGATTGATGCCCCTGCTCTGGCATGCCTAATTGCCCAGTTGATAAACAGATCCTTCTTCATGCACTCTGTGCCAGATAAATGGAAAACCGCTACCATTGTCCCTGTGCACAAATTGGGCCCGACTAACCTCGTTGAAATTATGAGACCCATATCAATACTGTGCTCAATAGCAAAAATACAAGAAAGAATCCTTTACAATCAGCTGTACTCCTTTCTTGAACAGCCCAACACCCTTACAATACATCAAACGGCTTCAGAAAATCTCATGGCACTGAATCTGTGCTCTTGAAGTCACCTCTGACATCTTTCATGCAGTGGACCATGGTAGTGCCATGGGGCTGTCTTCATCGACCTCACCAAGGCCTTTGACCTTGTTAACCATTCACTTCTCATCTCCAAACTACAATTATTCTACGACTCGATGCAGCTCCCTTTCCTGGGTAAAAAACTAGCTACCCGACTGATTCCAGTGTGTGTCGAATGGGAAGGTGCCTCTCCTCCTATCTCCTGTCATGGATGGGGTCCCCAAGGATCTATCTTTGGGCCCCTATTTTCTCTATCTTTTATTAATGACCTGCCCCTTAATTGTGTGTGTGGGGGCTCTATCCAACTATATTCTGATGATGCATCCTATACAGGCATGGTACTGACATCACAGCTACTATATCAGTTCTCACCTTGAAACTGACTTCCTTCAATTGGAAATCTGCTTTAAAGAAAACCTTCTGGTACTGAATACAAAGAAAACAAAATAAATGCTGTTTCACCACACTTCCTTTGATCTAACCTCTCAATCTCCTTTGATCATAAATACATCTTCAGGCAAACCTCTCAAAGGGGTTGAATCCTTCAAATACCTGGGTATCATTCTCGATGAACACCTATCCTTCGATACTCATGTCAATGGCATTGTTAAAACCACAAATCAAAACTCAGCCTCCTACACCGTACTTCCCCTACCTTACTCCATGTGCTAGAAAAATCATTGCCTCTGCCACTCTCCTCCCCACCTTATTCTATGGTGCTCCCATAATTCACTCTGTCAAGACCACCACCCTAAACAAACTCAAACAGGCTACCACAGAATTGCCTGCTTTGCAGATGCAGCTCAGCTCCAGGCCCACCACTGTGCAGTTCTCAGATCTCTCGGATGGCCCTCTTTTGAGCCTATAATGAACTTCCCTGTCCTTTGCACTGTGTTCAAACTTACGCACCTTCCTCCACCACCCATACTTTCAGGGTCCTCACATGAAAATCCTTCCCAGGACCCTTCGACACTCACACCTCCCACTGTTGAACCTTCTGAAAGCTTGTCTAGCCATAGGTAGGTGATCATTTACCTTCTCAGCTCCTCAAATATGGAATGCCCTCCCCCATAGCGTACTGTCATGTTCAACTCTTCCACAGTTTAAGAAAATCCTCAGGAGTATTTCTTTGCCTCCCCCCACCAACTGGCTGCAGTGACTGCTCCTAATACCCTCTGATAAACCCTCTGTTCCTCACTCCTTATCTTGAATCTCTCCAAATCTCCCACCTATCCCCTCATATCGATTTCCAATGCCTTACTAGCTCACCTGCTTCTTCAATAATCTCTTCCCCCGCACCTCCCCTGCTCTCCTCTCTCTTATATACTGTAAATAGCTTGTGCATATTGTAAATATATATGATACATAATAGTTGTATTCATTTACCTCATAATGCTGGCACCACTACTTTACTGCTGCGTGTTGCTATGTCCATTCTGTGACAGACCTACCAGAACTCCATGATCTGAAAATTACTCCTGCTGCTGACCCCATCCCTTCCAATGTCGTATCCTCATTGGATGCTGAGGACCTCCATGAACCTTTGGCCAAAGCTATCGGACAGACTGCATATTCCTGAATGAACTTTGACTAACTGTTTTTACAATGTAAACTGCTTTCCTGCTTTTCCAATGTAAACTGCTTTCCTGCTGCACACTGATCTAGCTGCTATCTATTTATATCACGTCATGTACCCAACTGTACTTGTATCTATTGCTGAAATTGTATGCACCCTCTGTATTTGTCATGTCAGATCACTACAAACCCTGATAGATCTGCTATCCCTCCACCAACTCTGTATTTGTAGTCTACTCTTGGAATTGTCTCTGTTCCTAGTCGCCCTGAAAAGGACTTGACTGTCTCAGTGGGCCCACCCAGTTATCAAAATTCAAATAAAATAAAATAAATAAAAATAATGAATGGCTAGATTGTGTTAGGGGTATTCCTGAGTCCAGAAAAGATGCAGTGGGAGTGGGTCAAGTGTAAACAAACATGTTTTGGTGTGGTAACATCAGTATAGTGTGTGGTCAGTTTTCACTTTTAAAAGAAAAAATGATCTGAATCAAACTATCAACTACATGAGCAGTCTCTATAGAATGTGAACAACTATAAAATGTGTTTTTTTAAACTAGGGACACTTGGAGGCCTAAGGGGTTGACAGTATCCCTTTAATTCTAATGTGTCACCTCACTATTTTGCATCAAAATGGTTGACAGTATTCTGACACATGCTTCTGAAATTTTGTCTTGTTTATGGAAACTGCATGCAATGGTCTTATATTTTATGTCTTTATCTTTTAACTTTATTTATATCATTGTAATGTCCAACATTTTAAATATTATGGAAGAACAATAAATCATTACTACTACTATAGAAGTCTAACTCCAAACCTGAGCCTCATGTCAGATCACTTCAAACCCTGATAGATCTGCTATCCCTCCACCAACTATCCCTCCACCAACTTGTTGATGTATGGAAGCTCTTCCACCAGTTGATAGAGATTGTACATATTTCTTGGCTGCTCAGTCAACGTCAGAAGGTTAGACTACTGGTTTACTTCTCAAAAACTTACCCCAGAGTGGAAGAGGTCATAATTACATCTCTCTATATATCAGATCACGCTCCCTCAGTCATGTCCTTATTGGTAGGTCCCTCCCTCCCAAATCAGTGATGTGTTGCTTATTTCCCTCCTGCTGTAGGATGAGGAGTTTAAGAGATAGCTCTCTCTGGAGGCTAAAAACTTCTTCCTAGAAAACCTGCAGGGCTCTGCGACCTCAGCTATGATCTGGGAAGCCTTTGTGGCTGATCCAGGGCAAAATAATAAGCTGTGCATTCCATCTCCATAAACAAGGGAGAAGGAGACATCTGGGTTGGAGGAGCAGTTATGTTTGAAGGAGATCTATAAAAAGCCCCGTAACCTTAGTGACAAAAACTTAATTTATGAGATAGTGTCCCTAAGGATCCAAGTCAACTACCTAGCCACCAGGAAAGCTGGGTTGCAGATTCAGAGAACACAGAAGAAATATTGGGCTCATGGAGAAAAATTGAGCAAATTGCTGGCATATAGACTGAGAAGCAACAAGTTGAAAGGCATATCACCCAGCTGAAAGATCTTGCAGGTAGATTGAATATCTCTTCTGCAGCCATAAACCAAACTGTGGTAGCCTTTTATAAAAACCTGTATAGCTCCCATGTACAGTGGGATAAACATAAATTGCCATTTTCCTGGCTCACTTGCAGCTCCCTGGCTAACTGACCCTCAGAGACAGACCCTAGAGGAACCGTTCACTGAGGAAGAACTGTGCTCAGCACTACAGAATATGGCTCCACACAATCGCCAGGGGTGGCGGCTTCCAGTGAACTTCTATCAACTGATTCAAGAAGTGGTGATACCTTCACTGCTCAGCATGTTGCAAGGGGTGCAGGGAAAGAAACCTTACTGGAATCCCTGAGAGAGGCAATTATCACCGTGCTGTCCAAGGAGGAAAGGACCCTTCCCTGCCTGCAAGCTACAGGTCAAGCTCCCTCATCAATGCTGATGCCAAAATACTAGTGAAAGCATTAACCACCTGGCTAGAGAAAGTCTTGCTGCATTTAATACATCCTTCTCAAGTTGGCTTGTTAAGGAAGGGCTAGCACTGATCATCTGAGGGCACTTATTACCTTGATGCAGACTACAGCAACTCTCCCCACACCAGTAGCCACTCTCACAGTGTACTTTGAAAAAGCATTTGATTCAGTAGAGTGGGAATACTTGCATGTGGTCTTCGGCACTGTAATTTTAGTAACAACTTTAGAACATGGAGAGAACCCTTTACAATGGCCCTACAGTGAGGCTTCTCACTAACAGTTCCCTCCCTCACCATTTACACTATACGGAGCATGAGGTAGGGCTGCCCACTCGCCCTCTTTGTTGTTTGTCTTAGCAATAGAACTGCTGGCTGAAGCACTAAGGTCTCACCCAGGCATACCGGGCTAAAAGTGGGAGAAAAGCATTATCACACTAAGCTATATGCAGATGGCGGCCTTATCTTAACAAGTGATGTGTCACAAGCATTTCCACATCCTTGCAATACTTGAGTCCTTCTGCGAACATCTCAGTGTTCTGCATTAATGTAATAAATCCGAAGTACTTCCCCTCAGCATCCTAACTACCCTGACCTACTTAACCATTCAGGCTTGGCCTGGCAGCAGGTGAAATAAATTATCTGGGAATCAAAATTGGCTAGTATGTACACTATCTGGTAGCCAGGAACTTTGCCACCCCAATTGCCAACCTGCAAAAGATGTAGATACAGTAGGTGAAACCACCTAAACCAAACAATGGCAGGAAAATAGCAGCAATTAAACCAATGTTTGCACCTTGGGATTTCTACCTATTGTTCCATCTTCCAGTTGTGATGTCTGAAAAATGGTTCCACAAATTGAATGCTCTCATGGGTAACTTCCTTTGGAAACACTATTCCAAGATATAGCAGAGCCAAATTGAGGCCCCATGGAATGAGGTGGATGGTGTCTTCCACACTTCCAATGCTATGCATATGCCTTCTTAACAGCTGGGACATGTAGAATGTTCCACGACCATAACCCCAGTCCACCAGCCTGCGTGGATTTGGAGAGCCAGCATGCTACGAGTTGCACACCCCATGGCATACCTAGGTCTCCACTTCCAAATAAATATCATGGCTGGCTTACAGTGAAGGCCTTGCACTTGACATGGTGTAAAAGCTGGTCAAATCACTACATCGTGCATTTAATCCAGGTACATATACAGTACCTGTTTCTAGAATAATTCCCATTGGTGCATAGGACACCAACCCTTTTACTAGAAAGAATGGCAGGTAAATCATATACAGTTAATTAAGGATGTGCTAACGCCTGATAGAAAAGCTGTGGAATCCTTTTTAGCTCTGCAAAGCAAAGTGTAACCTGCGAAAAATTACTTCTGGAAGTACCTTTAGCTTAGAAATCGCTTTCATGTATGGTCAAAATGTACTGTCCTTGTCTCATATGTAAATCAGAGGGTGGGACACATTGCAAAACTGCCAATATCCTCTTGGTAAAATCTCTCAAAGGCCTAGCAGGCCGAATATATAGGTTTTTAAGGGCAGAGGCACCAGGCCCTCCTCCCTCCCTCCCTGCTGAACAGAAATGGCAAAAATGCTCAATGCACACATTTTGGATGAAGAATGGCATACTGTGGCTGCTGGATGTGCGCCCGCAGAGCGTGTGGTGATCCCCACAGCTTCCTCATTCAAGCAAGCAATAATACCCGACAGGGTGGGTGGTATAGGCAATACGGACTGCCTAGGGACATAATGAGGCCTGATGCCGCACAGGCAGAGGGCCTTATAGCCTGGAAGGTCTGGTATTGCCCATACCCTCACCCTGGAAAATGTGAAAAAATGGGGACAGTATTTTCTTTATGTTTAAAACACTATTCTTTGTGTTCATGTGTGAAAAGTCTTGATGTTTTATGTTTTTGTTCATGAAATAGTTCCTCTGCCTTCATTTGCATGTTGCTTTTTTTTTAACCTAAAGATTTGTGTCCTAATGTAGTCTCTGTAGTTCTGAGTTTGTTGTCTTGGTTTTATGTTTCTGTCCCCCATTATAGAATTCATTTGTTTTGTTAAATGCTTGCAATATTTATTACTCGTGAGTTTGTAGAGATGTGGTCCTGGCAGTCGTCTGGAGAGTCTGTTGGAGTGAGGAGAGATTCTGGCGGTCTAGTGAGTTGTGGAGTGGGTTCTGCTCATTAAACATCAGAGTGGGTGGTGCCTCTTTGGTACATGACCCTCTTCCCCATCATTTTGGTCTCTAATTGTGAATCTGAGCTGTGGATACTTACAGGAATAAAAAGTAAACTGAGCGGGTTGTGGAGTGGGAGCCACTCGTTAGCGGCAGCACCTGTCGGCAGCATCTGAAGAGGGCACCAGACAAGAGTGAGGAGAGAGACAAATTTTAAAGTAAGTGCAGTTTGGGAAATTGCTGTTTTGTTCCCACACTTTTATAAATTGCAAAAGTGTTGCTCTGTGAGATGCTATGTTTTTATGGTGGTGGTGGTGGGGGAGCAGCATAAGTCACTTGCTTTTTCAGTCTTTGATAATGGGATTAGGCCCATTAGGCACAAGTGCCTGTTTTCAGAAGCGACCAGGGTACTGAGGCGGTTAGTGACTTGCTCAGAGTCACACAGTATGCAAGTGGAGGTTGTGAGAATCAAACTCAGGTCTGGTCTGCTGGATGTACCATGCTCGTTCACATCTCATTCCTCTAACCTCTAGGCTATACTGCCAGCCAGGTTAAAAGCTGAGCCTCAGGAACTGGTGAGCCACTGTAATTCCAACTTTTAGTGAGTGGCTAATGGCCATGGAAAATTTGCCACCTTTACCAGAATGTCCACTTTACTGTGCCACCAGCCAGAAATCCCTGGACAGGTGATTGCCTTACCTACAATATACAAAGAGATCTGGATCCCAAACAGTACCACACAGCAAGGACTTATTCAAACCTCCCTGAAGGGTTGTCCTGTGTTTGATTGGTATCTCAGACTAAAGAGGTTGTGTTAAGTGATGCTTATGAACTGCTTCTTCCTATGATGGCTCCCACAAGAGTACCTGATATATGGTTGTTCTTATTAACCCCTTCTCTATTTCTCCCTCCATTTGCATCATCCTCCATCCACAGTCCCTGACTCGTCCTCCTTCAGCACACCTCTCCTCCATCTCCTTGTCTTCCTCTCACCTCTTTCTGCTGTGTCCTGACCCCCTGCAGGGTTCTCAACATCCTGAGGGGCATAGCTTCCAACTTGTCTCCTCAATCCCCCTTCTAGCCCCTCCTGCTTCCTCTACCCCATCTAGTTTTACACTCTATGGCTCTACCTTTTCTCCACTCGTTCCCTCCCTCTCTAAATCCTTCTCTCCTCATGTTAGATTACCTTAGCCAGTAGCCCTTTTCCATACCTCCCTCCTGTTCACCCCCTTCTTTTTACTCCTTCCTCCCCCACCTCTATTTCTGCTGGTCCTGTCCTCCTGCAGAGTACTTAGCATCCTGAGGGTATAGCTCCCCAGCTGCCCACCCCTTTCCCAGTCTGTCTCATTCTCTCCCTTCCTCCTCCCATTCTCAGGTCTCCCCCATCCCCACTTGTGTTTTTAACTGCCTTCCCTAGGTCTTCCTTAGCACTTATCAACCCTGTGCTCAGCCTCCAACTTCTAGCACTTAAAGGTGTTCTCCATCTCCTGCCCATCTACCGGTTTACCTGTTTCTTGGCTACAACAATGTTTGAGCATTCATATGGTTGTCACCTCGTCCTAATGTTCTGGATTGTATTGCTCTGTATTTGTACAACACTGTGTGTTCTAGCTTTTTGTATTTGCTCTTATTCGGTTATGTTTTTACTTGCTGTTCCTACTCTTGTAGCCCCTCCCCAGGACACTTCTGAAACGAGCTGGCTACAGTTCAAGTTGTCTTTCCTGGTGAAATATTTTCAAATAAAAAAATAAATTAGATTGCCTAAAGGTTTTCCTCTCCAATGCATATGTAAACAGAAATGCAAACATGCTACTGTTATATATATGTAAAGCTCCACATAATCTACAAGTGTAGCATTGTATTGTATGTAATTGCTCCTTCTCTGGCCAAATGTCAGCCTGGACAGTCAAAGCTAAAGGTTTTATTATATGAAATCAATAAATTTGTGTAAAATGTACCACTTCACAGCTCAATAAGAAAATTAACTATAAAAAAAGCTTTCCACAGATGGGGGTCTGTGAATGTCCAGAGGCAGTGAGTTCCACTGTACATGCACAGCTATGATAAATTCCCTGTCCTCCATAGATTTGATATACTTATGTGGAAGGACGAGGGCCCCATCTCAGAAGAACAAAGGTGGCAGACAGAGTGTACTCAGTCAGAAGGTTTTTCAGATAGCCAGGGCCCAAATCACACAGCACCTTGTACAGTATATCAACAAGCCTATCTTAAAGTTGATGCACCACCACACTGGCAGCCATGCAGTGAATGGCATGCTTGCATTGACCAAGAGTCCCTACAATGAGCTGAGCTGCTGGGATTTGCACAAACTTCAAGTGACGCATCAGCCCCCACTGATAGCCACAGTTAGGGGGGTTGCAGTGGTCAGTCATAGTCCAGTCATGAGGTGACAGATGCATACACCACTGTTACAGAGTGAGTGTGCTCTAGATAGGGCTTGATTTAAGTGATATTACACAGATGGCAAATGCTAATACGGACCACCAGTGACACCTGCTGTCCAAGGGTCAGTCTGCAGTCCACCTTGACACCCAGATTTTGTCACCCTATGCAGATTGTAGTGAAGTCCCATTTAACACTGGCAACGCTCCAGGTAACTGTAATGTAAAAGCAGCTTAAGTGATCTAGGATAAAAATACTGTCAACAGTTAATCTCCATGCTTTAAACCTAACTTGTTTCTCGCTTAGTCTATTACTTTCTTCCATCACAGTTCAAGTTTTCCTAAGAAATGTTTGCTATAAAATTTATAGACTACACATAACATAGTAATTGTATGATGATTTGCTTAATCATTATAATCACCTCTTACATAGCAACATAGATAATATTGCAGTAAAAGATCACAGGTCCATCTAGTCTGCCCAGATTTCCCTATCTGCCCTGGGACCTATTGTTGATGCAGGTTTTATCCCAATTGATCCACTCCCTGCTCACCTCCTACTGCTACCAACCAGAGCACCACCAGACCCTTCACTCTGTCCCAGTCATGCATGAAACCATTTATGGTCTTGGCACCCACAAACACCCATTCCATAAAACAGAACTTCCTCATATCCCTCTTAAACCTTCCCCTGCCAGTGCCGCTTGGCCATGACCTCAAGTTCTTGTCTCTATACTCAGACTAAATAGTTCCCCACAGTTCACCTTGTTTATTTCCTTCAAGAACTTGAAGCTCTTTGTCGTATTCCCCATATGTTGCCTAGTCTCTAGTAAGAATGTGATCAGTGCCTTGAAATGATCTGCTTAAAATCTGCTCCATTGGCCCTGAATCATCTTGGACACCCTGCATTGCACCATCTCCAGCCTGTTCCTGTTCTTCCTTAGATGAGGGCTCCAGAACTGAAGCGTATTCAGGTGCGGCCTCACCAGTGATCTATATAGAGGTAGTAACACCTCTTTTTTTCCTGCTGTCGATTCCCTTTCGATATAACCCCAGCATTCAATTAATTTTACTATAGACCTTGTTACACTGGCTTGACTGTTTCAGCAGTTCAATAATAATGACTCCCAGCCCCTTTCCTCTGCTGTAATGCTCAGTTTACCCTCCTGGCCACTACTGTGTCCTGTTTGTTTTCCTACCTTGTATTTATTGGCGTTGAATTTCAACTACAAAACCTTAGACCACCTCTCTATCCTTTGTGAATCTCTCTGCATCTCCCTGATCCCTCCTTCACTATCTGTCCTACCACAGAGCTTTGTGTCATCTGTGAAGAGACACAACATGCCTCAGATGCCATCTCCAATGTCACTGATGAATGCATTGAAGAGGACAGGACCCAGGACAGATCCCTGTGTCATCCTACTCATGACATCCCTCTCTTCTCTCTCTCTTCCCTTTCTTCTGATTTGACCCTGTTTACCACCACCTTCTGCTGTCTCTCCTTCATCCAGTTTTCTAGCCATCTAACTATGACACTAGCCACACCCAGGTCCTCCAGCTTCTTCAGCAGTCTTCTGTATGGCACCAAGTCAAAAGCCTTACTGAAATCAGGTAAATCCACGGCATGGCCCTTATCTACTTTGTTACCTAGTCAAAAACTATCAGGCAGGTCTGACAAAGCCTCCTGCATTAAACCCATGCTGTTTGCTGTACTGTGTACAGCTGCTCTCTAGGTAGTCCACAAGGTTCTTTTTGATCAATGACTCCATCAGCTTACCCACTACAGAGGTAAGGCTGGCAGGTCAGTAATTCTCAGGTTGCTCCTTGTCCCTTCATTGTATAGGAGGACTATGTTCACTACCCTGCAGTATTTCAGAACTACACTTGTCTGAATTTAGCTACTGAATAGCATTACTATTGGTTCTGCCTGTTCTGTGCAAGTTATTGAGCATCCTTGGGTGCATCCCATCTTGCCATGGGGCTTTATCTACCTTTCAGGCCTTCAAGCCCCTTGTGGACCCTTTCTTTGGTAAATACTCATTACCTCATTTGGGAATGCTCCTGTCAGCCACTTGATGCCACTTTCAAGCAGTTGCCGCTGTCGTCCCTTGTGAAGACAGAGCAGAAGTAATCCCTAAGAACGGCTGCTTTTTGTTCTTCTTAATCTAGTACCCTCCATTGTAGCCTAAAATACCCCTCCTTCTTCCTTTTATTCCTTACTATATCTGAAGAATTGCTTTCCCCACCCTTGACCCCCTCTGTAATACATGGCTTAATGTCTTCCTTTGCCTCCCTGACCATCATCCTTTGCTTCCCTAATTTTTATTAGGTACTCTCTCTCTATCCCTCCCCAGAGCTTTTCCTTGTCACTGGTACAAGCCTTTTCTTGGCTCACACTGCCTCTCTGACCCTTTCTGAGAATCATATTGGTCTTTTGTACCTGTTTCATTTGTAACAATTCTCGTGTATGACTTTGTTGCCTCAGAATAGTTCCTTGATTGCCCCATCTTTCCTCTACACCTCTGAAGTGTCCACCTTGGCCAGTTTGCTCTGGACCAGCTCCTCATCTGGTTGCAGTCTGTTCTTCTGAAATTTAGGACTTCAGTTTTATGTATTACTCTTTTATATTATGACTATTTCACCTATTTTCCATTCTTCTGGTATGATGAGGTTGTACATACTAATGTGAAAAGACCTGACAAAATTTAAACCCACCATTTGGTGTTAAATAAAACAATTTCTGTAGGTAATCTGTCTATTCTCGAGGCTTTATTTATTTTAACCTGTTAAGTACTGGGTTATTTCAAGGGGTCTCACAAATATAAATTTTGAAAACTGACATTTGAATTCAATTTCTTATGTTATGTAGAGCAAAACACTGATGCATTATAATCAGTCAATCTTCCTGCTGGAATAGCAGCCCAGATATTACTTTTATTGTTATTTTTAATCCCTGTTGCAATGAGATTGTAAAAGGATTTGGCATTTTGTTGTTTATTACTATGTGAAGCTTGCTCTAGAGGTGAATTTTGTGAGACATCTTTTTCTTTTTAGAAGCTGATTATATTCATTTAAACAAACAAATAAATAAGTAATTGCAGTATGTCTCTTGATTTTGCCCTTCCCATTTTTTTGTTGTTGTTTTCATTTTACACTCTTTATCAAACAATTATTCTGTTTTCTCTTGTACAGGCTTTTTAATAGTAGTCAGATTATGCTTAAAGTTCTGCTAATAGCATTAAAAGCTCCCAGTATTTGTTCAGAGTTTTCTTTTCTTCCATAATTACATGTGCCTGCTCCACCGTTTCCTTGAAAACTAATTTAGTCTTTCTGTTAAATAATTATTGCATTTTATTTTCTTTCTAGTTATTATATTGCTACTGTCTTTTCTGCTTCCAAAATACTGTATTTTTCCTAACTTCTCAGATTTAATGCCATAGCACAGTGGAAAGTGCACAGTGAAACTCTTCCACAACGTTAAAATTCACTACACTACAGTATTATATAAAAATAGATCTACATAGATATAATCAATTATTGAGCCCCTGTTTACTGAGGAAAGTCTTATGTCCATTCTGCTCTCTAACACATTGGCCATTTAGTATTCTTAAGTTGCTGTTTGCTAAGCACGGAGAATTTTAGTCCTTATTATTTACAGTTGTATCTCTAAATTTGTACCTTGGATATATAGTTCCTGTCCATGTTCCAAGTCCCTTTTATAGTTTCAGTTAGATTCCCAGTCCTTAACTTCAATTGTCCTGCAATAATAAAGTGTGTTTTCAAATTGCTGGTTATTATGGTCACAAATAATTGACTAAGTTGTGACATTCTTTTATCAAATTCTTCAGTACTGGAGAAAGTAAATACTGTAGTTATAATATAAAAAACTGACCATTTACAGTTTTCACAATTGCTGTATTAACCTTGCTGTTCCTCAGATTTATTTCTATGTCCTTAACTTTACATGTTCTTAACCTACTGGCAGCCTAAGGGTTAATAAACTATCTCCATATCCGTGTTAATCACTTCAGTTAGAAAATTCAGTTTATCAGAGGCAAACTCAATAAGCCATAATTTGCTCTTCCTGCTGTCTTGATATTTTTCCCTAATACCTCATCAGTAACAGAACCCGGTATTATAAAGTCCATTGTTTGCTCCAGGCCCATTTCATGAACATTTAGAATATTACATTTTCTACTATATTGGAATCAACTTCTATCAGTAACTTTATAGTATTATTCATTCCCAAAATATTACAGTTTAAAGATTTTACAACTTTGTCAAAGTGTAACCTTTGATTCCAGCTTTACAGCAATTATTTATACTACTACTCAAACAAGCACATTTTACGGCTGTGGGAGGATCCTACAGCCATTTTGAGATCAATTGTAGCTTACAAAATGGCCAATCATGGAACCTTCCATTGGACTTTTGAAGTATCCTTCCGAAAGTCCAACAGAGCTTGAAACACTCAGCCATGATTGGCGCTATGGAATAACAGCTGCACTGTTTTGGCTGTTACTTCTGCATTCCAGGGCAAGAATTATGCATGCGGACACTGCGTTACCATATTGTGAATGGCAAATGCCATTCACCGCAACTCATGCATGAGTGCCATGCATGTGCAGTCCGTCACCAGCGCCAGCAATGGCAGGAAAGAAACCCTCCACTGCTGCTCTCCTCCCTACTCCCCATCCCATGCCCATTGGGGCCCCAATCCCTGTGTCGGTATATGTAGTCCCCAAGTCATGTGGCACACTGGGAACCCACCCCAGTGTGTCCAAGTGTATTGTTATTTGCCCTCGCCAACATTGGGGTGCCCAATCCCTGTGTCAGCATCATGTGCCCCCAACTCATATGGCACACTGGGAGCCCACCTCAATGTGCCCAAATGTTTGTTTTCTTTGTCCCCATGCCAACATCAGGGTGCCCAATACCCATGTTGGCATCATCTTCCACCCAATTCATGAGGCACACTGGGGCCCACCCCAGTGTGCCCAAATATATATTTTTTTCCTGTAAATAAAAGAAAATCTTCCCTGATGTGTTTTGTTTTACCTGTAAAAAGAAACAGTCTCTCATCATCGCCCCAGTCCCCCTCCTCATCCCCACCCTCCCACTGAGCACCCATCTCCCACACCCCTTTACCTCATACTTACCTCCAGAGGTTGGCACTGTCATCTTCTCTGGACGGGACATGTCTGCACTCTTCAAAGCCGAACCGCAAAACTGAAGAATCAAAGGTAAGAGTGCTATCATGGCATTCAATGGGGTTTTCAACTATGTTGATGAATCAGCCATTTTTGGAATTTTGGCCCAAATTTTCAACATAAGGTTCTTGGGACCCCACCTCATGACCAGGTTTGGAATTTTGGCCCCAAATTTTCAACATAAGGTTCTTGGGACCCACCTCATGACCAGTGTCACTGTCATTTTGTTACTTGGTCCTGAAAGGTGATTTTGCAGTCACTACGCTGAATCATCTTTGGGACCGATAACAAATGCAGTGCCACTGTTCATGAGGTGGGTCCCAAACCCATGTTGCAAATTTGGTGAAAAGTTCCAAAAATGACTGCAGTAAGACTGCATTGCGCAGTGTCTAACGCCCTAACTTCGCCAATTTTTAATATTTCTCCAGATTTTCAACATTGCCATTTTGCATACCTCCTTTTAACAGTATAGCTGTCATTTTCACATCCTGCCTAAAACATGTTTTTCACACCTGTGGCACAAATGGCATGGTCATCTGTGAAATCACTTTTGGGACAAGTGAACAAAATGACTCTGGCACTCTTCATGAGGAGGGGTCCCAAAAGGCCACGTTGAAAATTTGGTGCAACGCCATAAAAAAATGGTCAAGTTACACCCAGGCATTCAATAATTTTTATGCACACATGTAACTTCTGTCATTTGGCAGCTCGTCACAGCCATAACAGCTCTGGTTAGAGTTTGTTTTCAGTAGCTACAGGGTGATCATTGACAATTAAGGACCCTGATGATTGTGAGCTGGATTCTCAAAACATTTTGAAGATGCAAAAAAGTGCAAGTCCTCAAAAATTGTGCAGATGTGGAAAAATGTTAATGCACTTTGTCATATTCACAAAACATCTACAGCTGTGGAAAAATACATTGCAGATTGTAGAAAAAAATGCAGCTACGGAAGTTCTTATGCAAAAAAAAAAGCCATTGAAAAGTATGGCATATCTCCTTAAAGGCTATTCTCAGACACTATTTTCCACAGTTGTGGAAAAAATGTTCTTGCTAAACTGCACCAAAGAGAATGAGGCATAGCTCACCTTGAGCTAAAGGCAGTGCACTATCAGTTGAGAAACAGTTGTAGTGGGTTCAGGAACCAAGTAACAGCAAACCTGTGGATCTTATACAGTAGTAGTGTTAGACAACAAATAGCACACAGTTCAAATGAAATGCTGCAGGCCACAACCACATGACCCAGTGCCTGCCATAAAAAGGCCCACAGGCACTATTCATTTATTTATTTTTCATTTAAGTCTTTGTTTACCAGGTAAGTGCACTGATCCAGGGACTGTTTTCAGGCACGACCCAGACCACAACAATGGCACAGACAGCAGTTCAAACACTTGACAATGCAATAGGAGAAGCAGCATACAAGCTGTAGCAACAAGTTTCAACATATATAATAACACTAAGAATAAACTACTGGGCAGGATAATAAGGTACATAAGTACAGTATCACACATGTAGAAGAATGCATATACAAGCTAATTCCAAGTTAAGTAACAGAGTAAAGGAAACAATGAGCACTGTAGGCTAGATAGGAATAATACTAAGCCAAAAAAAACTTAAAAATACCTAGGGCTGGGAAGATAGTTGAGGAGATGGAGAAGTGCTGGAAGTGGGTAGGAACACATACCATGGTAGCTAGGTAGCAGTAGTTTATGCAGTAGACATGCAGGGCAGAGCTCCAGGGCAGGATATAGGGAAGAGAGCTTAGGAAGGGAAGTTGTGAGAAGAAATAGGCATGCATTAGAGGCAGAGGTGGCAAACTGCCAGAAGTATGTGCTTCAGAAGCAGGCAAAATAAAAAAAAACATAGAGACACAACCAATGGTTAAAAATGCCACTGGGTGCATGAGCCTACTATATGTGGAATGCATGGCCCAGACACCACAAAAGGAGCACCACAGCTGCCACATGTTTACTGCTCTTAGCTGGCTGTAGTTGCCCAACATTGCATATTGCTGCATCTGTTGCTTTTATGCAGAGACAGGCAGGTCATGCTGCTGCTGCTGGTGTGGTGTGTGTACTAGTACAGGTGGTGCTGTTCTGGTCCCAGTTGCGGGACTGGCTGCCTAGCCTCACTGGGAGTGCTGGTTCTGCTGCATCTTTGCAAGACTGTCAAAGTCTGCTGCTCCAGTTACTATGAGTCATCTGCTGTTCTGTCTGCTGGGCCTTTCATATTATTTCTGCAGCTGCAGGTTTGCATGTGTGATATATTCTGCAGCTGCGGAATTTCATAACTTATTGTTTTATGATTTTCTGCACCTGTGGAATTTTTGACTGTGGATATAACATACTTGTGTTTTTGCAGTTTTGCAAGCCTTTTTCTGCAAGTGTGGAATTTTCTGCTTTCTTAGTGAATTTATCCTTGTGTTTCCATTTCTGAGTCACACACACATCTGGTATTCAATTTTCTACCCCTCTTTTTCTTCCTCTGATACAGTATAGTCTTCCAGCAGATCTGTATATAGGATTGCCACCTGTCAGATGTTTACCTGGTAATCTAGGGCCTGATTCCAAAAAGCCGCCATCTGTCGCAAGCACATGCATCCAACAGGATGGGCATGAAGTAGCACCTTGCGACAAGGATGTGACCAATCCCTATTCTGAAGGCAGCCTGCGACACGCTAGCTGCCTGCATCCAAATGGACTTCGTACACTTGTTTGCCCAGTGGCATGTCGGAAGGGGGTTATGGCAGCATATGCACCCTATTCTGAAAGAGGCGGCTGCCATAACTCCAAATCGCTATTCAAAGGTCCTGGGAAGGACAACTGGCAAAGTACAGTTAGACCAGATTTGAGCTGGCTTACTCATACTCTGCCAGCTGCTGTGCTGAGAACTTGATGCCCTACCCAGCCCTGTCCACGCACAAGGCAGTAGAACACTCCCCATATTGTAGTATAGGACCCCACCCAACCCGATCCCCAGCAATCCTGGAAAGTGCCCTGGCCCAATCCCTGCTAATGTGGTGAAGTGCCAACCCCATTGCTAGAGTAATGCTGCCAACCACCACACCTGTGCATGGCCATCCAGGATTACAGGCTTGTGGTCAGGACTTGGGGCTGTGGGCAGTGACTCGCGCCCTGTCGGGTGGGCATATCTGTAACAGCACCCTGTTCAGCTGTGCCCTTTCTTTTGATGCACTGCTTGGGGTGCTGCAACTTGCAGGATGTAGTAGCAGGAACCCTGTCCCTACTGGAATTGGGCGCAGGGTTCATGTCGACAGCATATGTCTAAGTTGGCTTTTGTATGATTTCACGGCATGCCTTCTGAAATCAGGCCCTTGTTTTCAGGGTCCCTATGTCTTAATCCAGTTTTCCTTGCCAATACATGCTTCTCAGGTCCACAGTAGAAAATACTCGTGCTCCAGTGAGTGTCGAGACACATCCCTCTTATTCTTCATGGGGTAGGCATCACCAACAGTAACAGCATTTACGGTTTAATAATTTACAGAATCTAATGGTTCCATCTTTCTCTTTCTTGGGCACCAGCACCACTGTCAATGACCATGCAGACAGTGGCAGTTGGATGATTTCTTCCCTTAGCATTTCTTGAATCTGTTCTCTTACGTTTGCTCTCTTTTCTGGTGAATAGGCATATAGTCTGCTCCTTATCAGCTGAGCACTTCCAGTGTCAATAGCATGCTGTATCAAAGTAGTTTGGCCAACCTTCTCTGTGACCACTTCAGGAAACTTGATTAAGATATGTTCTGGTTGCACTTCTCTATTCTCTGTTTGCTCAATAAGTCCCTCCAGGCATGGACTAACAAATAGTCTGACATCTTGCAATATGTCTTCTGTTCCATAGCTATGATAGTTGATATCTGATGCTCATCAGATACAGTCTCCTCTATCACTTCTGATTCTCAATTAACTTTTACTTCCGCCACCACAACTGATGTCTCACTCTCAGCCTTCTCTGAGCTCTCAACTCTCCTGTTAGCTATGTCAATGATCAGCTTCAGGTCTCTCAGGATATCAGTTCCAATAATGACATCAGGTATAACTTTATCAAATATGACTGCTCTTCCTTTCCAAGGCATGCCTTGAATGCTGAGGCTGACTTCTCAGTGTCCCCAATGGCTATATGATTCTTCTGAAGCTAAGATGAGCTCCATCTTTGGCTTCCTGTCAAACAACAACCAAGACTCAATATTTTGCATTAACATAGGTCTCATAATACTAGTAGTTGTAGCTCCAGTGTCCACCAAACATTGTATCTCTGTATCTCCCAACCTCAAAGGCAAATTCAGTAAGTTTGAACTTGAGACTGTGGTCATCACCTCAGTAGCCTGTTTCTTTCCACTACCTCCACAGGTTTTGTCTGCTCCTTGTCCCTCATCAAGGTAATCGCTGCTCTGTTTGTAGGTCACTTAGTCTTATTTTTAGGACAATCTAGCTTCTTGTGTCCCAGTTCATTACATCCATAACATCTAAATTTGGTTTATCCTCTCTTCTAGGCTGGTAAGATTTCTGTTGTGCATTAGCTGAATGATTGTGTACCATGTGCCTCTGTGGTTCAGGTCATCTGTCCTGAAATTATTCATTTCTTTCGTAATGACTACTGTTAGGCTTCACTTGATATAAGTTCTCATGTAATGATCTTCCTTTCTGCATAAGCTCTTCGATAATCCTTGGCATTGCACATCAATAAATTTTGTAATTCTGGTTGCAACATTCCAACAATGAAGTCCACAATCTCTCTTTCTTGAGCTCCTGGATATAGTCACTTGTAAATATCCCATTTATCTAGGACCAGTATTTCAAGTTGATTTACAGCCTTCTGGCGATGATCCAACTCTCTCTCCGTAAATATTGTCTACTATGACCCTTGTCAACATATTCAGAATTGGACTCTGCACTGTCTCCGATCTTGTATCTGCTCTTTCTTGTAGCTCCAACACTTGTTCGCTACATCTCTCATAGCTCCTTCAAAATGTTGCATCCACATGTCTTCTGGTACTTGTGCTTGTCTCAGTGTTCTTTGAATGCTGTCAGAAATTCAAGGCATCTTCTTCTCTCATCCAAATACTGGGAATTGCTTCAACCCATGGTGCAACAATGGGAACAATTCAGCATTGTTGCGCTTTCATAACCTTGCGATACATTTTCTCGGTGTCTCCTGACTTCCATATCTCATTTCTTGTATTTCTAGCATTTTGTTTCTTCTGGATAGTCCTGCAGTTGGTGTACTCTCACTCCTTCCTGGACTTAAACTCAAGTTCTGAATGCTATTCATGACTCTGTCCATGAATGTTTCCAGTTTCTGATCTATGCATGATTCCAACATCCGCTCCATGCATGCTTCCAGTTTCTGACCCATCCTCTTCTTGATCTCCTCCACATCAAATGGCATCTTCTCTGTGGGCATTCCTCTTGCAATACCTCTACCAAGTCTCACAGGGATCCTCATGACTCCTATCATTGGCGACTCAGTACTCCTTGGCCTAAATTCAGTCACATCCAATGAAGAAAAATTTGTTCTGATCTCCACAACTGGATCTAGACTGTGTCCTTCCTCTAAATCATAATGTCCCTCACTCTTACCAAACATTGCTGAGCGCCTCTGAGCCATACCTATTTTCATTTTTCCAAGTGACAGATCAAACGTCTCAGTTGTTAGAGCTGAACAAAGTGAGAGCCGACTTCACCACAACCCTTTTCTCATACTCACTAGTGGTTTTGCATGAAATTCACCCTTTACTGTCAGACATAACACTGAAATTCCTGTGCAAACATATTGCAAAATCTCTAACCAAATTTAAAACAAATAATGTTTTAGAATATTCCACGATTAGGCATGACCTGGAATTGGTCAGTCTTGCTAATGTGTTAACCTTTACACAAAAAGCAATGAACATATTCACAGTACAGCATCACAGTTGGGCACCAAATTATAAAAGTCATGGGGTTATTACACCATCAGTACCTATATAACACCAAGTAGGTGCAACACCTACACCAAGAATAATCATGATTGCACCATCAGTAAGTTCTTTGCTTCTCTTCCCATCCACTACCATCGAGTTGGGCACACATAGGAACCTTTAAAATTACCTCCCCAATCGACAGCTGCAGGATCTGTGAGGAGAGAGGGGCTGCACTAGACTGACCCAGGAGACCACAGGAATGTGAGATTGGACAACTTCAAGGCAAAATCTGACTCAGTTTCAAAGTTAAAATTAAGGTAAGTTTACTGAACTGATCTGCCAATTTACAAGCACAGTTAGCATAAAAGAAAGCAATAACTTTTAACAACAGCAACACATTCTCTTTGCATAAACATTGCATTTAGAAAATAACTTTAGTAATAATACTTTATATTCCCACAGGTCTGAACCCCAAAATCATGGAGATTGCAGGTTAATACACCACCCATCAGCCCTCCAGTTACTCAAAAACTTAACCAGTACCAAGCCACTCCACAGACCTCAGTCACTGCACATACAGATTATTTTGCCTTAAGGATGTACAATTGCTACTGAGCCCTTTACACACCTCAGTCAGCCCACTCACCCCTCAGTACCAGATACTCTTCCCTGGTATCAGCACTTGAACCTTAACCTAAATTACTTAACACTGCAGTCACTTATACTCTACACATTCACATTAATGGTTACTTTGCTTTGTAGCTTTTAATCAGTAGCTTTTTACAATATTCTTTTCCCCACAGTCTCTAAGTTTCAATCCTTCAGTAGTGGGACAGTAGTCACAGAAGTAAGATGGATTCTGGAATTTTAAATGCAAACAAGTGTCCTCTATCTTTTTCTGTCTCTGATCCAAATGGCCCTTGTTCAGGAGGATGCCCAGTCACGCCTCCCCAATGTCCACTGGGACTTCCACCATCCATCTTCCCCGGGCTTACTCCCCTCCATGGGGTCAGTGGGGGTCACAAACCCCTGCCCAGAACTGGATCCAGTTCAGCTGGCGAAGCCTAGCTATTTGGGGAGTGGGACCGGTGGCATTGACCATCATCCAGCTGCCAGTATTTTCCCATGTTCTGGTCCCTAGGAAGTGTGGCATGCAATGAGGGGCATGCCATGTGCTCCCACACAGTGTGTGACTACGTCTGCCCCATCTTCCAATCTTCTGGCTGACCCAAGCTGTCTTCCCCAGCTTCTGCCAGGAGACAGGCAAGCAGTGGGCTTTACAACCCTTCCCCGGAGGAGGAGAGCAGTCCACCAGATGCTCGATCCTCTCTCTCTCTCTCTCTTGCCAACCCCAATGCCCCAAGGTCACTCCTGACCCTGGGTCACCGGTGTGGTGGCAGGTGAGGCTAGTGCCTCAGCCTCTGTGCCACTTGGCTGGAAGGTGCCACTCTTGAACTATTCCAAATATGAAAATAAAAGTTACTGCACCACTTCCTTTATGCCTGAAGAAAATGGTGTCTTGGACTTTCCAGAGTTGGCAGCAGATCTGGTATTGATGATCCTTGAAGATCACCTGGTCACTTGCAGCAGTGGCACTCTGGTGAAGAAGCTTAAGACACTTGCGGAAAAACAGGTACTTGAAGCAGCAGGCTAATCTACACTGACCCTGCTCACATTACTGCCTAATATCCCTAGCACAGGGATGCAGATGATCTCCTAGTCTGTTCACTTAACTGAGGCTAGTCCCCAGGCCCTATCAAGTGGAGATCCTCAGTAGGCTGAACACCTTCTGGCTAGGTCTGGTCCTTTCAGGTCACTCTCCTGCCCGAACTCCCCAAAATGAGCTATGCAGCTCCTTTATACATTTTCAGCATTCTGTTTTAAAACTTCCTGATCAATGAGTGGGCAAAACCCTGTTTCAACTGTCAGCACCAATCAGATTGAATTCAGGTGGGAGTTCTGCAGCAGCATGAGCCACAAAGGAATCTTAGTTTTTGAATTTCAACTGCCTCCTGAAAATTCTGAGGCTGCTCTGCTCTGTCTGCCTGGAATTCAATGTAATTAATACATATGATTTAGCATAAATAAATCAATGTAAATTAAAGCTAAAACACTCTCACATTTTCTCAAATGAAAGCTTCCTTTCCTAGCTTTCTCAGTGCATTTTTCTAAGAAATAGGATTATGAGAACCTAGAGTCATGAAGGCCAAAAGTTCCCCGCTTTGTGAATAAAATACATCTTGCTGTGTGACTTTCCACACTAAGTTACCACAAAAATAAGCTATTTCCCTTTTAATGATTTATTTGCACAAGGCTGGAGCCCAGATTATATAAATATTCATTTTTGTTTGAATTCCTCCCTGGAGCCAGCCCGTGTGTCTGTAACACCTCCTGCCTGAGGCACACACCCTCTCCTGGCTTGTTCTCCACCCTGCCTCCCTGCAGCATGGACTCTGAACTACAGTCACCCCACCTTTCCAGGTTAGCGACCCCATTGCACTCCATTTCTATTTGCATAAGACTATTTTCCCTGATATAGTTTGCTCTTGTCTGCAACACTGCCAGGTTTGGTGAAAACCAGACTTTAGTTTGGCAGTGCCATTTAGAAAAAAGTGCACATTTTGATGTATTTTTAAACTAAGTTATTACATTTCCCAGCACTACTGTGATTTTAACTTCTGCACACAGGGTGTGATGCTTCCCCTGCCCCCACCCTCCTTTAGGTGGGCTGTCCTTTATACATGTTGTTAAACCAATCAGCTATTTTTACACCCTACATCAGTTTTGCAATGATAGTTCCTATTGTTGATCCTCACACACCGGTAACTCTTGATGGTAGATCCCACAGTATCTTAATTACCTTAGTTTTACTGCCTGGCCAAGGCCCATGGAGGTGGGGGGGTGGCTTAGTAACCTCAGCAACTCTGCTCATCTCATGCTTCCATCTAAGTGGTTAGTCCTGTCCCCAGCTAGGATCCTCTTCCTGGTAACTGTCTTCACATTCCTATTGCCTCAAACACCCTGAAATTGGGGCATATTGGGCAGATAAGACACAATGACCTCAACTTATACAGCTATACACAATTATGGATGGCTAGGTTGGTACCTCCCATTTACATTCATGGACCTACACCTCCCCTGCCACACTCCACCACCCCTCACCTGCCCCCATCTGAACAACCTTGCCTCCCTCATGGCCACTACTGGACAGAGATACATAATCAGTACTAAAATTTGGCAGCAAACCTCGATTGCAATGCTACTTCCCAAAAATAGTAAAGCAACTATCGCTGATGCTCCTCCTTTTATCAGGCAATGTAAACCCAACCTTGGCCCCTCACCCAGTGCACCTTTGATAAACCACCCCGTTACAATAAAAGTCACCTCCTTAACATTGGTAGCTTACTACCCAAAATAGTTCAATTTGAGGCCTGGGTGAAGCAACTTCAGCTAGATATAATGTTCATAACAGAGTCCTGGCTGTCACCAGAAACTCCTGATGACTACATCACACTGCATCAATATAATCACTTTAGGCAAGACTGCCTAGGTAAACGAGAGGGAGACTGCATAGTCTACATCGTAACATGCTACAAGGGTATAAAATTGCACTAGTACCAGCAGTGACTGTGAATGTTTTGTAGTTCACCCTCTGCTAGGGAATGGGAGGAAAACCTGATACTCATGACAGTATATATCCCTCCAGGAAAGCAAAATCCTGGAATAGAAACATTACCAAGCATTGCAAACAAGCCAGCCAGGACTGGTAGACTTAGAGATCAGATAAACAACCTATACTTGACCCAAGTCATCAAGGATAGTACTAGGACAAACTGTAGAACTGGCAAATATACACTTATTTGATTGGGTCCTCATAATCCACCTAGAAAGACTCACCAAAGTCACTGTGTTGCCAGATGTCCTAAGTGATCACTTCCGGTGCTGTGTACGTGGTCTGCCAAACTAACTAAGTCACCCCTAAAGTTACCTTTAATAGGGTAATTAAAAGGGATCTATAAGTGAATTCAAGAAGCATCTGGCCCAAATTGAATGGAGACTTCTGGATTACACGCATAGCATAGACCAAGCCCTGGACTACTTTGTCTCTGCATTCAATGCAGTTGCTGACAGATTTGCCCCCTTCAGAAAGTGAGTTTTAGAAGGGTCATCAGTCGAGTGGGTAACCTCTTCCCTTCTTGCAGCTATGAGGACCAGGGACAACTTATGGCACAGGGCCAAGGTGTCTGCTTGCTTGACATGCACAAGAATATCGGCGACCAGAAAATGGTGTACCAGGATGATCAGACAGGCTAGAGCCTCATATTTCTTTTTCAATTTAATATACTTTATTGATTTTCATTTACAACAACAGCAAAACAAATTAAGAAACATAAAAAAGGAAAAAACAGGAACAAGCATATAAAATGGCGATAATTCCTGGCATACAGAATTGTAATAATGGAGGCAACTAAGGCAGGTACATTGAAGAAGATTATCCAACTAGAAACTGGTGGACCTATAACAGGTTCATAAAAGGTTGTACAAAGCCACACGTTAGGCCCAGATAGCAATAAATGAAACTTATTCATACAGTAAAGTTAAACCAATCCCCACCCCAGTTGAAATCTCCCCAGAGCATGTACTGGGAAGGAAAAATATATGAACTGGTGAAGAGGAAATTGGTGAGCTTGGAGAAGCCGGGAAAGAATCTCTGCATGGTGCCATTCAGGATGAATGTTTATGACCTCTCACTAAGAGGGTCAGAGCTCCCGGGTCTCGAGGACAGTCTGACCAGTGTTAATAAGAGGACTAAGGGCAAGTAATGGTCCCCAGTGGGCATTATAGGCCTCGCTCTGTCATTCCTTTGGGCTATATGTTTTCAACTCCAGTGCCTGAAGCAGTTCTGCACGCCATTCTTGGAGTGGCAAGGCGTGTTGGTCTACCCAATGATGGGCGATTACCAGTTTTGCTGTGGCAGCAATGAGTCATATGTGCTTGGTGAGTTCCTATCATGTCCCTTGGATAGAGCCCAAGGAGGCAAATTTGTAGAGTAAAATAGGGCTCTAGTCCCAGGACGTACAAGGAAGTTTTAATTTTCTGCCAGAAGGAGAAGGCCTGATCGCAGTCCCAGAATGAATGTTTAATGGTTCCATCTTTTTTGCCATAAGCCTGGCAAAGAGGTGACTCAGTATCCCCATATGGTGTAGTCAGGCAGGAGAAAGTACATATTATGCAAGATTTTAAATGCAGTACCTCAATCAGTATTGCTTGACATATTTAGACAGTCTCTGCTAGACTATTTTCCAATCTGTGACGACCACTGGGAGGTTAAGTTCTTGTTGCCAGTAGAAGCAAATGCTAGTCGGAAGATGGGGGCCATGAGTTTGTAGCAGTTTGTAGAACAGAGAATTTGCATGTGGTTGTGTGGCGGCACCCAACAGGGGTTGCTCGGCTGGGTGGGACAAGGGCCAAGGTGATGGACCCATAAAAGTGGTGAGCACTCTTTTCAGCTGGAGCACTCAAAGGGGTTCAGACCTTTCAAATGAAGCTCAGCTCCTGAGGCTAGCCTACCGTCCACCAGAAGAGCTGCAATAGGTGCCCCCAAAGATTGGGACAAAATGCAGGCGGAATGGTGTGACCTGTGATTTTGAAATTATGATTACCCAGCACTAGCTGGTCCACATCTTTGCAGAAGGAGATGGAGAGAAAGGAGCAGATTTGGCATAAGGCTTTGACAGACCACCAGAGGGAGGTATCTTCAATGAGGGAGGAAGCTGAGGTGGCTTAGTATGGAGGAGAGAATGCAGGTCCAAGCCATGGGACCTATAAAGATGTTGCTGTAAAGTTAGCCAGAGGGAACATACCCCTGCGTGTGTGTAATGGTGGTACTGAGGTTCCATCTGAACATTTTTCTACAATGAAGAATACAGTAATATAAGAAAAATTCAGGAGGCGTAGACCATCTCTCTCTTTTGGGTGGGTATGTTTTGAAAATGCCCAGCGAGCTGCTTTCCTTGCCATAAAAAGTCCGAAGGAGACACTGCAGCTGGAAAAACTATTGTTTGGTAAGATAGGGACCAAGCATGCCCAGAAGGTATAGCAGTCACGGCAAGATATTCATTTTAATTATGCTTACCCGACCCCATAAGGAGAGAGAGAGAGAGATGCTTCCAGCATGCTAGATCCACTTTGATGGTAGACAGGAGAGGTGAAAGCTTGAGCTTGATAATATGTGAAAGGACGGGGTAACTTAACCCAAAGATTAAGTAAGTGCCGTGGGCTCCCAGGTCAGACCAAGGTCTGTGACCCAGTGTTTCTGAACAAGGTGATTGAGAGGCATAACACATGACTTTCCCAGGTTGAGTTTATATCCTGAAATCTGTGAGAAATGGTGGATAATGTTAAGAGCAGCTGGGATGGAGGACTGTGGATGTTTGAGATGTAGAAGAAGGTCATCAGTGTAAGCTGATAGAGAGAATGAGATCTGCCCGACATGAATGCCTTGGACCTCCTGGCATGATTGTAGGGAATGGATAAGGGTTCTAAATAAAGGTTAAAAGAAAAAGGGAAGGGCAGCAGCTTCGAGTGTCACAGGCTAAGGAAGCGGGTCAGAGGACACCATTACAATGGACTCTAGCCATTGGAGAGAATATAGCACACACAGCCAGTCACAGAAAGCAGAGGGGAAGCCAAATTTAGTCAGTACGGCGAATAGGAAGGACCATGAAACATGGTCAAATGCTTTTCAGCATCGAGGGAGACCAATACCAAGGGATGGAACTGCGTTCCATCGAGGCCATGGTGTAGCACTTTATGGGTATGGTCAGATGAAACCCTTCCTGCAATAAAGCCCGTCTGTGAGTGGCTCAGTAAACCTTGCCAGATTTGATGCACGATCACTAATACTTTCACCATAATCTTGATATCTGAGTTTAATAAAGAGATGGGGCAATAGTTACTGGGTAAAAGTGAAATTTGCCAGGCTTGGGAAGAACTGAAATCCAGGTTTGAGTGAAAGAGCAATCAGATAGACCAGACAAATGCAGGCTGTTGAAAAGTTGGGAAAGAAAAGGGCCAAAACATTCTGGAAAGCTGCATAAAATGAGGTACTGAAACCATCCAGGCCCGGGCCTTATCTTTAGGAAGTTGTGCTATCACCTGTTTAATCTCTGAGACAGAAATTGGGACCTCTAAGAGCCTGTTGTTCAGGGGTGAGAGAAGGCAAGGAGACTGAATCCAGAAAATGATCTATGGCGAGGGCTTCATGGGTATACCTGTCCTTCGGTGAGTGAGGACTCATAATATTGCTTGAAAATTGCAGCTACATCATGAGACTTGGTAACCAATGGCCCTGGTGACACGGGCTGTAGGCCTTGGATTATGCTTCTGGTCTCCAGCAGACGAAGCTGCAAGGCCAACAGTTTCCAGCCTTCTCCCGATTCCACGTGGTGAAATTTAACCTGTTGTAGAGACAGGTCTGCCTTTCTAGCTAACAGCCCAAAATATTGAGCCCACAGGGTGTTCAGCTGGATCCAGCGGTCAGAACTGGATGAGGAGAGAGGTCCTGTTCTAACACCCTGATTTGCTGGAGTAATTGTGTGGTGGATTTCTCTCTCACTGTCTTTGCTCTGGTAGCTAACCTGATACACTCATCCCAGATGGCCTTGCCACCCCCCATAACATATCAGAGAAGTAGCCGAGCCAAGGTTGTCTGAAAAAAATTCTGTATAAAAAGTTCTAAGATTGGACCAAGTGGGTGTCCTGTAGGAGACCAGTGCTGAGTCTTCAGGATCTATCCAAAGCCTCCATCCCTCCCAAAGAATGTTCCATATAGACTGGGGCATGGTCAGAGAACCATGGGAAGAATATCACAGACCATGAGCTGAGGAAGAATCAACAGGGATGTCAAGAAGTAGTCAATACAAGAATGGGATTTGTGGGGAATAGAGTAAAGATATATTGCTTAGCAGCAGGGTGTAAAGTTTGCTAGGGATTCCCCAACCCAAGGTGTCCGTCCAGCTCCCTCAGGTCCCTCTGAGCCGTGGAGAGACCATGGCATTGCCCTTCCGATCTGTCAAAGTCATTATGAAAATTTAATTCCAGTCTCCTCCCAGAATTAGGGGAGGCTGAAAGAATGAGAGATGAGACATAGGTTTGGCAAAAGCTAAGGAATCCGAATTTGGGCCATAGACGCACCCCAGTACCACTTCAGTGAATCCAAGGCACCCATGTAAGAAGAGAAACATCCCTCAGGGTCCTGAATCTTGTCTGTCAGCTGGAATGGGGTGCCCTATTAACTAAAATATCTACACCTCCCCGCTTGTTACTGGTGCCTGCTCCAAAGGCTTGGCTGACCCACTCCCTATGAAAAAGCAGGATGTGTTCTTGTTTCAGTGTGTTTTTGAGAAACACCACATCAGGATGGTATTTGTTAAGATGGTGGAGTAACATGTAATGCTTGCATTTAACATTCGCCTCCTTTGTATTCCAGAAGGTATTTAAATGCTATCCCCATAGCAATCTGTTAGACAAGCAAAAGACCAGTGCCCCGATGCTGAAAAAGGGTCTTTGACATGCCCAGCTCCTCTAATGTCCCTACCTCCCCACTCCCCAGTACTGATCCATAGAAACAACAATGTACTAGACAAACAAGAAAGTACCAACATATCCACCGAACATGCCCCAATCCCACCTCCCACCCCTTCCACCACTGTACCCCCAACATCTAACATCCCCCAAAATCTCAGAACTATGTACAAAATAATGACCCCTGGCCCTAAAGGCTGGGGATTCTGCAGTGACCATCAGGTCACTTTTGGTGCTTTCAATTTCAAGCGTTGCAAGATACCACCTCGGCAGGCCGTACTCATAATTTCAAGAGACATCAACCTGAAGGTTTGCTTAACGAACTGCTGAATTTGGACTGGTTCTACTTGGATTCAATACCTGAACCAGGCTGTGCATGATTTTTTTTTGTCAACTACTTTTGACTATTCAAAATAAATTGTTTCCCTTACGGGTAACATGTACTAAGTGTTTTACATCAGTGGTTCTCTAATGATTTAAAGCAGTTCATAAAACAAAAAACTAGTTGGTTAACCTATAAAAATCTCATTCTCTAATGAATTTACAGGAATATAGGGTGGTTAGGAATTTACTGTGTAGAAAGGTAAAGCAGGCCAAGGTTGATTTCTTTAGGTCCAAGTTAGTGGATGTGTCTTGAGGATTCTAGGAAATTTTGGGATACTGTAAATCATTTAATTTTCCTAAATCCAAAACTCTCTTTCTTCTCTTAAACATTCTTGGCAAACTGTTACTGATCCATTTGAGATAGCAAATGTATTGAATCAATGTTTTCCTGATGTTTCTAGTTTAATTTCTGGCTTTTCTGATATGGATGATTGTACAGTTCAATCCGATTGTCTCCTGATATTTCTGATGATCGGGGATAATTGTACTGTATCTAAGTTTTTGTTTTGGTGGGTAACACTTTCTGAAGTGCTGAAATTATTATGTTCTTTACCTGATACATTTGATGATTGTGGGTGGGGGTTCGATGCAAGATTTGTTAAAATGATTGCTTCTCATGTTGCTGAACCTCTTTGTAAGATATTTAACCTGTGTATTTCTATTAATGTATTTCTCTCTTCTTGAAACAGGCTCAGGTTGTGCCTGTTCCTAAAAACTAGCGCTGTTGGCCTGGAGAATTACCGCCCTGTTTCAATTTTAAATCCTTTAAGTAAGATCTTAGAAAAGCTATTGGCAAATCAGCGTAATGATTTTTGGAGGTGGGCAGTGTCCTCTGTGCTGAGCAGCATGGATTCGATGTGGCCGTGGGACCAGCACGGCCCTGGTCAAGGTTCATGAGCACCATTCTTCAGGGTTGTAATGATGGTTTGTTGACAGGAGGCGGTGTTCATGGACCTGTCCAGAGCTTTTGACCTGATTAATCATTCTCTACTTATCCAGAAGTTGTCTGGGTTGGGGTTGTCTGATTCTGCAGTAACTATAATTTGGGATTTTTTGCTGGGTCGTTCCCAATATGTTTCGATTGGTCTGTTTCTTCTGATGTGTGTTCTACTCTTTGTGGAGTTCTGCAGGGGTCCATCCATGGCCTCTTATTATTTTCATTATTCATTAATCAGGTGCCATCTATATTTCAGGAGTGTAAATGTTTATTATACGCTGATGATTTTATTTTGCATTATCAGATTCAGTTTGTAGATCTTATAAATTCAGTTTTGGATACTGAATTTAAGAGATTATGTCAGTGGATTTTTCTAACAAGATGGTCTTGAATGCTTGAAAGACCAAAGTGATGATGTTTGGTAGTGCTGTTTGATTAAGGGACATCCCAGGACTATTAATTTATGATAACCAAGGTATTTTGCTTGATCAGGTTTCTAATTTACGTACCTGGGTGTACTTGATTCTTCATTAACTTTGCTTCTCAAAAAGGTGATAAAGGTAAAGTTCATTTGGAATTAGGTCAGCTTTATAAATTTAAATCCTATTTGTCATTAGATTCCCATAAGAAATTAGCCAATGGTGTTCTTGTGCCTTATTTAGACTATGTTTCTCCTTGTATGAAATTGGGTGTTAGGGAGAGGCAGATTCTAAGTGTCATTTACAACAACATCTGTCATTTTGTTTTAGATGTGCCACTCATGACCCATCATTGTTTGTTGTATTCATCTTTGGGTTGGCTTTCTCCATCAGTACAGATATATATATATATATATATGCTCTAAGTAATTTGGTACACCAGGCAAGTCATTCTGAGGGTATCTCCTCTTTCTGATTTGGTTAACATACGTGAAATGAGAGCATCCTTAAAGTCAGCTGAGGGTATTGTGTTGGAGGGTTATTCTGCAAAGAATAATTATGGTTCGCGTTCTTTGCATGTCAAGCTCCTAGAATCTGGAATGACTTACCCTTTCTCTAAGAGTGGTGAAATCGTATTCAGTTTTAAAATTAAATATAAAAAGTATTTGTTGTCTTTGATAAATTGTACTTTTATTTTGATATTTGTTCATTAATGTATATTGTTAATTTGCACATGTGACTTTATTTGTTTTTGTATTGTGATTTGTTATTTATGTTATTTGTCATGGTCGGACCTGAAAAAGGGCTTTGGCCCAGTTGCCCTAAGCGGTTAACAAATAAAATGAAATGAAAATGAAAGGCCGTATGCCTAATATTTCTGCATACATGATGTATTACTCCCTCAAAGCAGGCCCCCAGCTCCCCACTTCCTAGGGAAGCAAGTGAAAAGAAAGAAAAAGGTTAATCTCTAATACCCCAACAAGGAAAAATGTCAGTGAAACCATTGACAATACATTTTGTGAAAACAAGGTACCCCCAATAGTCCGTCTTTGCCCCATTGTTTGTGTATGATGGCCAAGGAGCTGAAACCATGTCCACTATATTAAGTATGAGGCCTGCCATGGGACTGCATCCATAGACCAGGTAACCTGAGCCGGGTGCACATGCTGGAAGCCACCTTGTCATCAGGCGCCCGGAGACCAGGTCAAGCGACAAGCCAGAGGACCTCACAAGCTGACCACTGAGGATCAAAAGCCTCTGAAGCAGGTCATTCCCCCATCACTGGACACACCACTGCAACACCTTCTAAGGTAATGGTAGTAAAGAGCCCCAGCCTCCTTAGTTGCCACAATCCAGTGCCCCCAGTTGCCCCCAAAGGCAGCCAGCAATCTAGAAAATAAATAAAAACAAAATGTAAGATTTAGGGCTGCTGCCACAGTAAGCAAGTGACCTTGCAGCATTACCAGTGGCAAATAACCCCTTGGGCTTTAGCCCAATATATATGACTGTAGCGTCCAAAGGGTCCCAAGGTGAGGGGAGACCCCTCAACCCTAAGGACCTGTCATACTAGTATTTGCTGCCTGAGGCGAGGTTCTGGCCGAAGTCAAGGCTATGCAGACAGAAAGAGATGGCTCAGAGGTCCTCACCATGCTTCCAAGCCTACTGACCTGATGTAGTTAACTAAGGGGGACTGGGAGGGGCTTTCTCCACCAAGACCACTCCCCAGCTCTCAAAGGAAGGCAAGGAGAATGAAGACCTATGCCTTGGTGTGCCCCAGCAAGGGGTGGGGAACCAAACCACCCCGGCCCCTGCCCACAACAGTACCCTAAGCAAGGATCCCACCTCATCCATGCCCAAGAAGGTCTCCAGGCGTCCCAGCACCACGAGGCCCCAGCCATGTCACTCCAGAGCAGAGGTAGTCACCAAATGTGGCAACGACAGTGCAGGCCTAATCAGTGATTGCAGCAAAACTGGACAGGATGCTCCAGGCAGTCTAAGTCCATGGACTGTGGTTGAAAGTATAATTTCTGTATAGGCCTCGAGGCAAATAATGTCCTACAGTTCGAGGGTAATATGGTAAAGAAGCTTGTAACAAACCAATTGCTGCATCCAACTATATCAAAGTCAGCAGTAGTAACACCCAGATGTAGTGGAAAGTACCATATAAGAGTCATTTCAAGTCCTGGAACAAGTCCTGGAACAAGGTTGGGAGTTCCAGTCTTGCCTGTTCAGCGGAGTCAAAGGCCTTTGAAGTACCCTGATACATGATTTGAAGCATCTTAAAGTGAATGCCAGCTGCTATGAGTTTAGTGAAGGATTGAAATCAGCTCTCTTCTGCCTTACAGTGCGAGGAAGGTCCTGGGAGATTCTCAATTTATGCCCTTCCCAAATGAGCTCCTTAGGATCTCTGATCTTGGCAAGGATATGAACCTTGCCCAAATAATTAAGGAGTTTAAAGATTAGTGGTCGAGGTGGAGCATTGGGGAGGCTTTGGTCTTAATGCCCTGTGTGCCCATTCCACAATGTAGCTTGGGCCGTTGGGGAGGGCCCATAACTTTGCTGCAGAATTTCTGGATGAAAAGTACAGGATTCTGACCTTCCTCTCCTTCCGGTAGCCCCAGTAATAGGAGGTTGTTCCTCCTGCTGAGCCCTCAAGATCTTCTACCTTTTCCTCCAGTTTGGCAATCTTTCGGCGGGTGGCTGTGGCATCACTCTCCTGCCTGCCTTTCCAGTGCTCAATTGAGCTAATCCTGGCCTCTGCATCACCCATCCTTCATGAGAGGGTCTCTGAAATAGCCTGTAGCCCAGTGAGGTGAGCTGTGATCCCCAGCAATGCTTCTTTAAGTGGGGACAGCTTGAGTAAAATGTTTCTTCAGAAAGCAGTGTGGGGTAGCAGGCGACTTTGAGTTAACAGCCATCTGGGTTTTGGGTTTCTTTTGCCACTTTCCCATTCTCAGGCATGTTCAGTGGGTATATGCAGGCCCTGCAGGCCACATCTCTGACTCCATGCTCCGGGAGATGAGGGGAGAAAAATAACGGAGATACTGATGCCAAGGATGGAAATCGGTGGTAGCGCGGGTATTAGGCAACCGGAGATTGCACAAGCTGGCACGCTTGAATGGCAGGTAAGGCTAAACGGGAAAAAATAAGAGGAGCAGAGGAGTGGAGCTGAGGAAGCAATGTCTCACCCACTCCAACGCATCCCGTGACTCCTGTCTAAAGCCTCATATTTTAAAGATCAACAATCAAGTAGTTGGTGTTGGGGTAAAGACTTCTGGGACTCTCAATAGAACCTCATGGGGAAAGGAGACAGAACCTCACCTGCGATGCCCAATGCAAATGGTAGGCTCACACTTGACCCCATTGAGATTGTAAGTGCCTTCAACAATGCATTCACTGACCCCAGTGCCATACTCCCTCACAGTAGTGAACCCACCCTCCAGATGCCTACCACTCCTACAGACTCACCTGACATCGCTGAATGTAATTACCTCCCTAAGCTCTACTTCCATACTATCACTATCAAGGACACCATCAAGTGGGTCCATGTGATAATGGTGATTAAATAATAGTGAATGTCAAAAGGCAAAACCGTAAAAGTGACTGCAATAACGGCACACTAAAAAACAGCAAACTGCATTTTATAGTGAATTTTGAGTAAACATTGCACAGAGAAACAGGGTTCAAATCTTACACCTGCAGGTGAACATTTTACGCCAGTCCTCCCTAGGTATTCTCGCACCAATCCCTGGTATACCTCCCGCACTACGACACTTCTACAGCAACATGTGTCGGTGCTGACAATATCAACATGTCACTGTAGAACTCTGCCTGGGATACGGCAACACTTTCCTCCGTCCTGCACCCTCTCCCCAAACCAACTCCTACATGGAGATGGAATCTAGTAGCACAGAGGGTGCGGGGGTTTGAGAGCAAAGCCCCCAAAGAAGAAAAAACTGTGTTAGCGTGCATAGCTCCCTGCCAACTGCAAATCACGATTGACATGAAGTCTGTTGCTGTGATGCTGGTCGACAACATAGTTGTTGAACGGTGTCATAGATCCCTGATCCCTGATGGCATACTCCTGCACTACTGCCACAAGATGTTCATTGATGTTCCGATATTGCGGCATCCTGAGCACATGTAGCACGGAGACCAGCTGCTAGAAACCTCACCTCAGTCAGCGGCCTTTTCTGTGATTCTAACTCAGAGTTCTCTTTGACACTGGGGTAGGTTAGCACCTTGGAGTCACCATTTCAACCCTGTCTCCATAATTTAGTGGTCACCATTAATGTTTTCACCCTTCTTACTTTGCTGTTATGTACTCGGCCATTTGTCTTTACCTTATTGACGTGCTACCCATCAGGCACGTTAAGCAACTGCTGTCTAAAACCAGAAGGGGGACACCATAGACATGAAACTAGTTGCCCTAGCTCTGGAAAAGCTAGCCTCCTGATTATAAGGCTGTTTAACATCTCCTTAGATACTCCCAATTCCATTAACTATGGAAATCTGCCCTCATAACCCTTTGCACAAAAGTGGAGACAGTACATTAGTCAGAAATTGCAGGCCGATATCAATCCTCTCGCCTCTGTCAAAAGCTCTATAGAGACTGATTTCTGACCAACTGGTATCTTATTTCAGTGAATACAATGTCCTTTGTACCAGAAACATGGGTTTTGCAAGCTACACAGCACAACCACGGATCTTGCAGAATATACCAACTTTCTACATGAGACTCTGGAAGAGGCCACATGGTTGGGTTTATCTTTATAGACCTAACCAAAGCCTTTGACTTGGTAAACCACACACTCCTACTCTCTAAACTCCACACTTCAGGCCTCTCAGTGGACACCATCTATTGGTTTAGCAGCTACCTTTCTGACAGATCAAAGCAAGTCAAGATCAATGGAGTTTGCTCCTATTCCAGATAAATCACATTAGGGCTACCTCAAGGATCTATATTGGGACCTCAGCTCTTCAGTCTCTTCTTCAACACTGTCCTCCAAGCCTGTCCTAATGCAAGGGTGCTACTCTATGCAGATGATGTGGTCATCAGCACAAGTGGCCCCAATCATGAGGCTCTCACCCATGACCTGCAGCTCAGCTTTGCCTCCCTTGAAGAGTGGTTCCTGCAAAATAAACTTGTTCTAAATTACAAAAAGACAAAGATTATGCTCTTCTCCAGCCTGCAGAGGAAAAACAAGACTTCCCACTCACCATTCTCAACTCAAATGGTGTTGCCTTAGATCAGGTCGAAACCTTTAAATACCCAGAGTAGGTGTCACAATAGACCAGTCACTAACATAGAATGTGTCAGCAGATAAAGACTACTAGGCCCATCCAATCTGCCCAGAAGCCCTATACTTGTTTGTGGCCTCTGACCCTAAGTGGTCAGTGGCTTTTCATCACTCCCCACTCCCCCTCAAGGTTCCCCTGTGCTTGTCCCAGGTATGTTCCCCATGTTGATCAATTGGTTTGCAACATCAACCAAAAACTGGGGGCTCTCTACAGGCTGAGGCATAACCTCACCACCATGGCCAGAAGAGTGATAATCACCTGTTCCATCCTCCCCATGATTGACTATGGCATCCCGATTTATGGGTCTGCCACAGAAACAGTACTAAAGGGTCAGGCTGGTACTGAATAAAGCCTGTCATCTTTTCACTGGGGCATAAGAACCACCCATTCTTGCACTCTTTGTGCCTTCACAAATTAGCTCCCTCTACACAATAAAATAAAATATTGGACCTGCTTGCTCAGGAGCAAAAGCACTAGTTGAGCCTTACTAGGTGAGCGGCAGTCACCACTGATTTGGTCGACTTAATGTACCCGCTCTACACACACGCCGTCATACATCATTTGAAAGCTTATTATATGTACTTTAAGGAGGTATGATGTGAGCTGTCAAGTGGTGCCATCACTATAGAAATGAGGCTAAACAATGACACCCTCAACACGTTAGAATGACCACTTTGAATTATTTGCAATAGTTTGTTAGTTTAATGATGCTATGTATTATTTCAAGACATAAAACAGGATTTCTTCATGACCTCAAAGCACCACAACAACAATCTAAAAGGTAAAACAAAATGTAATAAAACATTTGTACAGGTATCTTTGAAATGTAATAGTGCTGGTGACATTTCTAGTCAGCATCATTATCAATTACATTGTTCATCATCATGATCTCTGTTGAGAGTGTGGGGTTACCACAGGCTTCATTGCCTTGGCATGTACACAGTTCTGTGAGGCAAGATTGTTCTGACTACAGACACAGTTGATTATGCAGTGAACCCTACTGGTACAGGTACAAATAAGGTCTTGTAGAAGCTCAGATGCCATTGGGCCCTTGAAAAATACAGGAAGTTGTTCAGCATCCATATTTTTCCATCCATGTAGCAATGGTGATCCATTATCTGGTTTAACTATGTGTGAAGACATTCAAATATTTGTTTGCCAAGATGCTTTTTGACATGCTTTTCAAAACTGTCTTTACATGGAGGAGTTTGGTCAGTGACTTGTCCTTTTTGATGGCTATATTGAGGTGCAAGTAATTCAGTTCTCTGTGGTCTCTTTTTCTTTCTCGCTCTGGTCATACAGCACTACTTACTAACTTTCTTGCTGCAGAAAATGTGTCTTTTTCATCATTCTCTCCCAATTTGGCAAGATCTGTGAAGCAGTAAGCTCCCTTTGTTTTGACAACATAAAACACAGATTTTTTACAATACCAAATTGTGATGACACAGAGTCACATCCTGTTAATCGTGTACAGCAAGAAGTATGTTGCAGAAGTCAGGAGGAGTGCATCACAAACTGCATGCACAGGTATGAAGTGACGCTTGTCAGTTGTGCTGGTAATGGTGCTTGTTTCTAACCACATGTTATCTATGTGTTCCATTTTTGGAAAGTAGTGAACAGCAAGTACCAAAACATCTGTATCAGGTGACCTAATTAATATCATTCCTTTGACACCAAGAGATACAGAGGCCATATTGGCACATACAGCATGCAGAAGTATCCTTGTGTCTGGTTCCTCTTGAGTACTTAACAAGTCTTGGGCCTCTTCAACACCTCTACAGGTGATGGACTTTGCTACTTCTCCATTGGAAAAGCCTCCAGTAAGAAGGAGTGTTTGTGCTGAGTGTGCTGTTAAACTCTCAGGTGCATTTTGAGCCATATATTCACAGAGAAATTTCACAAGTGATTGCTTGTTGGATGCTATGTTCAGAAACTTTTTCCATGGCATCCACCAATCACCTGGTATTGCTTGCATCCAACCTTAGATCCTGTCCAGTGTTGTCTTTCTGCAGTTTTCACAGAGTTACTGCTGTCATATCTGTCAAAGACTTTGATTACAGAATTAGCTTTTAAAATCCTTTTAGGACCTGCTTCAAGTACTCAGTAGCCAATTCATTGGATGTGTGGATTTTGTCTCCAGCCATCATTTGAATGACAGCCATGGCATCTTTGATGTACAGTGTGGTTTCTTTGCTGCATCCTCATAGCTCATGGATGCTTTCAGCTTTAGCTTCCAGCTGATGCCCTAATTCAGCTGTGCCTGTTTTTCTCCATTGTTCCATCAGCAAGGAAGAGGGACAAAGGCAACAGGTCCTATTGGGTGACTAAGAACAGTTGCCATTGAGACATAATCTCTGCATCTTGCTAAGGACAGGGATCTGAGGAAAACAATTTCTGGACTGATAGGTGCTGTGATTGTCCCTCCCTTGCCAGACTTAAATTTGGTCTTCCTGACCATGTCTGCAAATGTTTTGATGCCAGATTTCTTGATGGGGCTGAAGAAGCTATGTGTCCCATGAGAATCAAGTGCACCTCTCACAGATCTTTCCATTTGTTCTTCACCAACATCTGTTATTTTCAGTAGAGACTCTTGTACATCTGATGCATTCCAGTAGATATGCTGATAAGCACCTCTGGTGTGATTCAGGATCAAATGTGTTTGTCATATTGTTGATGATACGGGTTGGTAAGGGCTGTAACATGCTCTTCATCCCTCTTCAGCGCAGAGGCAAGAACTTGTTTGTGGACTTTGTCTTAACTATTTCGTGATAGGCCACTTCTTTCTCTCATAGTTTTTGCATATTCACACAGGACATGTATTGTTAGGTCCATCTGACAAGGGCTGGCTTTTTCTTGTCAATTCTACAATCCCACTGCTGCCCTTTTGAGTCTTTGATGACTGTTTTCTCTGTTCATATGTCACTCTAGATTCCATTGAAAGAACCAGGAGTCTGATACACAGCAAATTCTCCAGATTGAAAGGCACTGAGTGTTTCTTCAGGGAGATTCAGCATATCAAGATTATAGATTGGAACCCACCTGGCATAGTTGGGCCTGTTTGCAGCAAAGAAGTATGGAAACATGGCATGCTGTGTGTGTAGGTGAAGTTTCCAATCACCCTCTCACTCTGCACAGACATTTAGAAGTAGCATCTGCATAACCTAGAGAAAATGATCCCAGAACTTGAATGTAGGAGATTGGGCATACCCACATGTCTGAAATTCCTCCAGTAGAGGTAGCATATGCTGAGTCAGGGCATCATCAAGCTCTTTAATGGCATGTTGTAAGGATTCAATGTTTTCAGACTCAAACACCTTTTGAGTGTCAGCCAACATTTACCAGACAAATGCTGGAACTCCATGAGTACCTCTTCCTTGCTCACACCATTTAACAAATATAGAAAGTTCCAGAGCACTAAGGGCCTCAACTGCTAGAGTCAAGCCATGTACAGCATGGTTGAATTGCTTACCAGCAAGCATTTCATCTGCAGTACAAGCTGCATAAACATAAGAATCAACAAGTAGGTCTAGCACCTACAGCTCCCCAAAATTTCCCAATACATGCAATAAAACAAAACAGGGTGTGAAAACCACCCTGGTGAATCACATTGGTACCAACATCATTTGGGAAAGTGCATTTTACTTTCTGAGCAACAGCATACAGCTGTGGATCCATGGTCTGAGTGGTATGCAGCTGGCCAAGAGCTGCTGACATTTCCTTTACATTTTAGCATCGCAGTATAGACTGTGGCCATGTCAGCTGGTTTGGCATCCACAATAAGTGCATATGCAATTATGTGTAGGTGCTCTTCTTTGTGGCCGGCTTGTGGTTGAATCCAGTCCAAATGGAATGGCCTGAGTGTGAACAATATCAACACCATTTGGTATTGGTAGGACATCACAAGGTAGTAGTCTTAAAAGACACCAGGAGAGATCTACAGCAGCTTCCATTGTAGATGACAGGAGTTTATTTTCTCAAGTACTTTTCATGACAAGTCAGTTCTGGATGTGTTCTAGGTTTTTCAAATGCTGCACAATGCTTAAGAGACTCTGATTGCCCGAGCAGAGTAAGTGACTTTTCTTTCCCACACATCAGTGATATTTCTTTTGATGCTGGACTTCCAGCAGACTGTTCTTGAAATGCTACTCTACCATTGAATGGAAGGTATTCTTTCCATCAGTGGTCTCTATGTTGATGTCTATATTATCATCTCCTTCATGGATGAGATTCCCAGCAGCATGAAGTGGTACAATTCTGTTTGGAATGAACACCTCTCCTTGAGACTTTCTACTTCAGTTTTGCAGCACTAGTTGTGAACCACCTCAGCTCATTATAATTGATGCAGAATCCATGAAAGTGTAATGAAATCAACTGAATTACGAGACCCAAACTCATGGTGTGAGTGTGCAGCAAGACTTGCAGTGTTGTGATAATTTTGGAACTGTTAACTACTATGCAGTTCGCAATTGAGAGACACCTTCTTTGAATGTCTTTTGCAGGATGATTCTCATTGCTAGCTGAATTATATGATTCTTTATCTATCATCCAAAAGACAAACTTCTGCACCAATTGATGTACAAAAGTAACTGACCTCTGTAAACTATGATCCCTGGCTTTGGATAATATTCTGAGGGTTTCATTTTGCTATTTCAGACTGAAGGATTGAAGCAGCATTATACAAAACCACTTGTTCATTTGAAAGCTGTTCATCAGGCTCACTCACCAGATAAATATCCACAAAACATTTGGATGACTTAAGTTTCTGCTTCAGATTACTAGCAGCTTGGATAGCACCAACTAATGTTACACTGCAAAGAACAATGGTAGACTTGCTTTGCCCATGCTGTGCATGGAATGAAATTGCAGAACCATAGTGTTTTTTCTAATTTTGCCTGTAATTTGCTACTGGAATAACTTTCAGTTTCTACATCGGAGGGAATAGGGCTTTAAATCTTTGTAACAGCTTGGACAGGAGAAGAGCCTTCTTGTTATACATAAGATCATTGTCTATCTCTTCAATCAGCTGATAAAATGCAATGTCATAAGGTGACTATATTGTTGCAGTGGAACTAGATGGTATTGCTTTCAGATGTTTTACTCAAGTAGGAAGGAAGGCATGTTGAGTGATAAACTGCATCCTTAGCAATCAAGTCTTCCTCAGATATTTTGAGCAACATGTCATAATCTTCTTTTGAAGTGCTGCCTCCATTAGATTGCTTGCTTTCTCAAATGTTTCAATTTTATGAAGTTTCTTGTCTTTTCTGTGTTTTTCTTAAGCAAACAATGCAACGGAGCAATTGCTGGAGGATGTACTTACTCTGGTGGCTATAGAAGCAGGTGAATATGATGCTGTCTGATCAGATTCAGTCTGTTTTCTTCCTGGGTTGAATACAACTCTGACAAGTGCCAAATTTGATTTGCCTGTATATTTCTGAAAGCAATCCCTGTGACAGAATATAGGTGGCACATCATGTAAACTAAAAACTCATCCAGTAGCCACTGATACAATTCATCTCGCATGGCTTCTGCTGACAGCATTGCATAATTCTGTCCAGCACTGGTGGCTTTGACAGTTTTGCATTCTGTTGATTTTCTTGACAAATACCACATTTTTCAAAGTTTGTGGAGAGTCTTTTTCTTTTGATGTAAGCTTTAAGGGGCTTGTATCCTCCATGTCTTCATATACTGTAACTTCCCTATGGAGGTAAATTTAAAAGTATATTGTTAGGATTACCACCACCACTACCACCATTTTTCATTTTGTACAAGTATACAGACTTGTGCTAAATTACATCTACATGTTAGTACCAAAACTGCCATTGTTGTTTAGTGAGCACTTTGACTGAAGCCCAATATGAAGCTGTCTTTTGTCATCTTTAATGCTTGTACTGACCTATGCATAAGTGTCACTGAATTAAAAGCAAGTTTCTACATTATTTCAAAGGCTAGTACTGCATGCATAGGCAATTACAAATTAAAACGTTACAAGGCAGACTAGATGCTACATTGTATGTACAAAAGCTTACAAATAGAGTAGCATTATATTAGAATTCACATACTGTACATGTATATCTACCCACTATGCAGTACAAACTACTGTATGGGCACACAATCTATTGCTACTGGTGCACAACCTTCAGTGTGAGATTGATCTGGGTAGCAAATTTAATTGAAAATATAGAAAACTATTATAATCACTTGTGAAAAATTTTGACAGTTAAGAATATGCAATGTGAAAACATTTCATTTTAGTATACTGCAAAATGTTGATATTCACCATTTGTGCCACATGCTAATCAGCTTCATCATTTCTGAAAAGAAAAATACTAGCCAATGCAAAACCAATAAACATCTGTTAATACATTGTCATTTGGTAGCTTTGACCAATAAACACCACATTAAGGTGTTGAAATGAACTTAGCAAAAACTGGAGTCATAGTCATGTTACAGTGTTTCTGTAACTGTTGCAAAAATGACACGTTCTCATTTTGAGTACCATTGTTTAATCTAAGCCTACAGACTTACGGCTCCACTTGACAGCTCCATCATGCCTCATCTAAACGTACATAAAATAAGCTTTCAAATGATGTACGATGTTGGTGTGTGTAGGGTGATACATTAAACTGCAAAAATATGGCCTTTGGAGAATTTCCTTTCATTTATATTTTTATACTTGTTAGCTGGTGAGCAATTTTGCCCGTTCACAGTTTACAAGTTTTTTTTTCTAAAAAGCCATATAACAAGAATATAATACAATACAGTACAGACCCCAAAACACAGTATAAAAATTATGTCAATACTAATGAAACAAACAATAAACATTAAGTGCATGTGCATTCATTCCTTAAAACAACCAGTGTTTAAGTTTAGTATTGAATGTTCTAACATTTGTGCAAATGGCAATTTCATTGGGTATAGAATTATAAAATCTAGTTGCCCTATATAATACTGACTTTTGCCCAATCACTTTTAATAAAGGAATTTTATACACATATTTGCTCTGGGATCTAGTCCTTGCAAATTCATAGCTCTGGGAAACAATGATAGGACTGTCTGAGGTAACTGACCTAATGTTCCTTTATGTAACATGGTACCCATCTCTAAAGGGACACTGTCAACCTGTTTTTCATCATATATTTCTAGTTAAAACCTACATTTTATGATTGCTTACCTTCACTAAAATTCATTGATGTTGCTGTTTGTTTTGTCTGTCTCCTTGTTTAGTAGAACTGAAATGCATGCTAATGTATATTTATAAACAACCTTGTTTTGTTTACAGTCCTGGATCTTGTTTTAGTGCATAGCTCCTGAGTATTAGAAACAGCCCCAAACAGTGCAGTCACCATGAGACAGTAGCCTAGTAACTTTCCATTGCATCATGAGGGGCTAGACTGTGTTGGGTGTTCAAAGTCCAGGAAAGATGCAGCTTAGGCTGATCAAGGAATGTAAACAAACCTGTGTTTGTGAATAAACACCAGTATGGTGGGCAGTCTGTTTTTCAGTTTTTAAAGAAAAAAGAATCAGAATCAATCTACCAGCTACATCAGCAATCTGTACAGAATGTTGGCAGTCATAAAATTGTTTTTAAACTAGGGACACTTTGAGACATAAGGGGTTGACAGTGGCCCTTTAAATTGGCTTTATTTTTAAGTGATAAACAACCAGCAGCCTTTAGCCAATTACAACGCTGTGTCCAACTTGGTAAATTAGTCATACATCTTAGAGCACTGTAATATGCAACTTTTAACTTATCAAACATTGTGTTGCTAGTGGCTGAATAACAGTCAACCCATAATCAAAAACACTAAATAAAAAACTGTGTGCTAATAGTCTACGAGACTCAGGGACAAGATGGGTTCATACTCAAACAAAAGCCCTAATCTCTGATCAACCAATTTGATAATAGTTTTGACATGAAGTTCAAAAGATAGGTTATTGTTCGAAACAATCCCCAAATATTTAAAACATTCAACTACTTCAATAGGTTCTCCTTTTAAATCTACTATCAAGGGATTCAGTTCTTTTTACGTGGACCAGAAAAGACCACGGCCATTGTTTTTTTTTTGCTGTTCAAACACTCCTGGCCCCTGCACATAGTCCTTATGCCACCAGGAGCATGACCCACAGCTACCTGTCAGTTCTCTAATACAGAACAAGTCTGGCCAAGTGCTCATTTGTGGCCAGAACCCCACAATGCCTAAACAATTGGCTGTGTCACTCTTGGAGCCCTCCAAGATTGGACACTTCAAAGGGAACTTCTGGTGGATCTCTCACCTGGTACAGTACGTCCTGTAACTGCCCCAGGGAATCTCACCCCTCCATATCACCTGACAGGTGTACCACTTTCACCTCACACAAACCTACCTACTTAAACTAATTCACTAAAGCAGACTGGATGGTCTCCAGCTCCAACCATGCTACTGACCCCTCACTGGTACTATGCTCCTACTGCCTATGATTCCCTAATGTCTGACAATGCCATAAAAGGCTGCTAAATCTGTACTAGTGCATTGTCCTACTCCTGTGTTTTATCCTGGGTGCTCTGTTAATGCTTACACTGGTTACCACCTCTGGAATGACTGTTACCTATTGTAATCTTCTGTATTTATGCACTAAAGACTTTTGTAGTGATTTAGATTGTGATGGGGAACCTTTGCAAATGAGCAGTATGCTCAAAAGTATGCATCTGATTTGCTTAAATAACAGAAAACAAACTGCTCTGTTTTACAAACTGCAAAGTCTGATACCATAAATCACACATGCCTATATGGTCTGGACTGATAGCTAGCCCTCTGTGGCATTTGTTTATTGAATTAATCAGTATTTGTGTGTATTTCCTCAAAAATGGTACACTATGCTTTTCTCTAGCTGAACAGCTATTCTGCTGCTCTGAAATTGTGCCTGGCTTATGTCATAATGTGTGGAGCCCATCTCTGGTTTCTTAAGTGTGCCCCCTTTTAGTTTATAGATTATTTCAATGGTAGCCAGTCCTTAGAATAATTCCTGGTGCTTGCCACCTGTCAACTATTTAATTCACTTAAAAGAAAATATTTTGTCTCCGCCAGCTATAGGTGTGCATTTGCATCTCCCTCTTGAACACTACAGCTTTGGCAGGCCTCAGCCTGCTCCATGACCCTAAGTCACAGTTTGCACAACCTCCTCAGCTGATGCAGGGGATTCCCTACTAGCACACTAGCATTAAGCTCTGGAGCTGTGACTTGGCTCTCTAATTCACTACCTCACTTGCTCTTGGTGCCTTAGTGCTGTGCAGCTGCCGCTCTGCATTTTAAAACTAACTGTAGTCTGGCAACAATGACTTTAAATAGGATATAGCTTATTTTAAATAAATAAATAACATTTTGCTGATATTGACCTAGGCTCCAAATGCCACTGGACCACCAGGGCTACTCTGACTAGCCAGGTCAACCTATTTACCACCCTTGGCTACCACTGCTACATCCATAATTTCCATTAACAAAGCGTGACAGGCAATCTACATATATTGTCAATACATATGTGTGTACACTTATTTTTTCTATCTGCCACCCATTAACAATCATCTCTTTCAGTTCTTTTAGAACAAACCTGATGGCTGAGGGCTGGCCAGAGTTCAATCATGGATCAACAAACCACTCCTCCAACCAGGCCTCAAAGGCCCTCCTCCAGGCCTGTCCTCATTCGTTTTCTTCATTGCGGCCGGGCTCACTCTTCCTCGCTCCTGCCTTTCACCTCATTTGGGCCTCCCTGTGTTTCATCAGCCACCTCCGGCTGCTAGATCATTCTCCTATGTACCTCATCCTGGTTTACTTTCTCCCACCTTGGCCCCCATGGTGCTCATCACGTTAAGCGGTCTTCACCCTCATGATCTGTGTCTCCTCACTGGGCTCCATCACGACCTATGGCTTGGCATTTCCCCATGCAGCTGCTCTTCCCTTTCTCTTGTCCTGCATCAACTTTCCTGGCTTTGCTGTCCAGCATTCTGTTTTTGTTTTTGCCCTCTTCCACCTCTATTTTCTATCCCCCTTTCCCTGTACCTTGTTTTGTGGTGCAGTTGCCTCGCTTTCCCCTGTGGGTCTCCCAGCTGCCCGGTCTTCCTCCTGTCATCCCGCTGCTTCAGGTGTGCTGTCCCTCCATCCCTGGCTTCCTCCTTGCTGCACTCTCTCCTGCTTGGCTTCATTTCTCACCTCATTTTGGTGCTCCACACCACTGTTCTTCTTTTTGTTCCCCTACTGGTGCTGTTCCTGCTTCTCTTTGTTTCTCACTCATCTTTTGGCCATTTTTTCCTCTCTCTCTCTTCCTGTATGTGACCCTGTCCACCATGCTTAACCCACTTCACCTGTCTCTTGGTGCAGCTCGATCTCATCCTGCCTTTGGCCTTACTGTGCCACTGACCCATAGTCTTGTTGTGGCTTTCTTGGCATTCCCTGTCCCTGATCTAGGAGAATGCCTTCCCACATTCTTTGGGTCTCTCTGTCCTCGACCTGGTTCTAACCTTACCTCGACCTCAGTGGGACTCTCACACTGGCTAGACATCACAACTGGCTGGCCTGCTCCATCTACCCAACTTACACTTCTTTTGGGGTTCTCCTGCCCTGCCGCTTCCTTTCCTATTTGCATATTATTGCCATCATAGTCCCACATTTTGGACCCCTCAACACCTTGCCAGTCTAGCTACACAGCAGGCATTACTGCACTTTAATCCTACCGCCTCCTTCTGGTTTGTGCTTTGTTTCCTCTTTGGGAGTTTTCTGCTCCCCTATTGCTTTCTCTACCTTCATTTGTCTGCTTCCTAGTCACCTCACCATCAGCTACTAGCCCAGGCCGCTCTCACTCCTACCTTGATACAATTCTATCCATTCCTAATTTGACTTTCAGTGGACCTGGTTGGCATGCTCTACTATGGTTCCTAACCATATCCAGCCTCCTCCCAACCCCCATCAGGGTTTCCTTTGCTCAGTCTGACCTCTGTAGGTCTACTCGTCCACATCAATTACTCAAGCATACCCTGAAATGGGTCTCATGCTACCTCGACTTGACCTGCTCTCCACTCAGAGATGTGTCTTTTTGTCCATTGCTTCATGGCTTGGAGCTAGCCTGTAGCCGATGGTCTTGCTCTGCACCCACGAAGTCCACATCTAGAGCATGCAAAGCTTGGGCGGAGTCCTTCTCCTTGGCCCATAGTGAGAATGTCTTTGCTCTGGGTGGACCTTCAGTTGTCCATTATCTTGGCGACACCTCTGGATGTAGAATTTACAACTTCCAGCTATGAGGGGTGGGGCTGTCATCACAGAGCCCTTTGGCTGCATGAGTGGGTTCAGAGGCATCCTTTATGCTATTCTTCATCAAGACTGCCTCTAGTTCACCTGGTCTGTTTCATAGGCTTGCATAGGTCAGTTGAGCACCTCAGCAGTCATCTCTCTCCTCTCTCCTCTCTCGCTTTTGAGTGTCTAGTTGCAGAGACATCACTCCACAATCCTCAACAGCTTTCCATTTAGAAGGACAAGTGAGAGCTTCCTCTAAATTGGAATATTTCCTCCTCCCTCGATCTTGACTCTAAATTGCAGTAGCTGAGCCGTCACTACTAATCAAAACATCCTTCAGCCTGGATAGAAGGTGATCTAGACCTTGGATTCCCAGAGGTTTCCTCCTCAAAGGATTGTTTTCCTCTCTTCCATGCCAATGGTTATAATATTAGATAGGGGTGGTGTTTTCTTAGGTTCTGTGCTTTAGTTCTGTTGTTGGATGGAGTCAGATGGTGACCCGGCTGTTCCCTCTCTCCTTAGGAGGTCTGCCCTTCTGCATCTTGTCTGCTTTCATTTCATTTCTTGTCCCTTATCATATCTCATTCTTCTTTTGTCCTTCCCATCTACTTCTATCACCTTCATTTCCTGTCTCGATATATTCTGATTTCTCACCTCTTGATGCTTGACACCTTTTTGGGTATTCTTTCTGGGCTTCTTTCTAAGCATACATCTCATGCAGTTGTGCAAGTCCATTGAAATTGATGGCTGAGGGCTGGCCAGAGTTCAATGGGTGGATCAACAAACCTGTCCCCAACCAGGCCTTAAAGGCCCTCCTCTGGGCCAGTCTTCAATTTCTTCGTTGCCTCAACATCCACCCCTCCTCCTCCAGTGGCTCGTCTCTCTTTCCTGTAGGCTTCTTCCTAAGCTACCTTTAGCTAAAGAGATTATTCCTGCAGCAAATATTGGGATGCTTGCTCCTCTAGGGTTCCTTTCATCATACCCCTACAGGGTGGTATATCCCACAGATAGAGAGGTGAACAGCCACAATGTATTGAAGTCACACAAGCATACATCTCATCCAGTTACACAAGCCCATTGAACTTCTTTTCTGTTTCTTTCTTGATCTGCTTTAACCTGTGCCCCACTAATGGCATTGTAGCAAATACCAGATGTACATACATCTAGATGTCCCAGGTCGTACCTGAAAACAGACAGTTTCTGTCTAGTGTACCTACTCGGTTAACAAAAACTAATTAAATAAGCTGAGATTCCAAAGAATCTTTTGGATTTATTGCTTGTGACAATGCATCTGATGTATATATCTGTTTGCCAGGGGTATTTGATGCACATAAATTATACTTCTCCAGTTTTATCATCATCCACTGAATTCATAAAGGACAGTCTCTAAGATTTGCAGAACAAGCGTATTAGAAATTTGCTATCATTTTCTACTGTGATACACTGACCATATATGAACACTGACTATATATGAACTGGTGAAAATGTGTACAAGAGATTGAGTTGCCAAGTAAGGTGAAGGATAATTACAAATCCTTCTATAATTATGTTAACTATAAAAGGGAAATGCACAAAAGCTAGGTCCACTTGTAGATTAGACAGGTAATATGATATCTGAAGATAAACAGATGGCACAAGTACTGTATTAAATAAATATTTCAGTGCAGTATTTAGACTCAAGGATAATAGTACAAAACAAATAAGGGATATGAGTGAATACATGGGAGTAATGATCTAAGAAGGTGCTCTTAAGGAAAGATTAAGAAGTATTAAACCGAATAAAGCCACGGGGCTTGATGACCTGCACCCAAGTCTGCTTAGAGAGTTGGCAGATGAATTGGCGCCACTTGTGACTAGAATTTTTCAGACCTCATTAGATTCGGGAGAACTCATATCAAGTTGGGGAAGGGTTACAGTTGTTCTAATATATAACAAACTCTGGTCAGAGCTGGTACAACTGCAACTGAGGTCACATCGAACACGGCACTGTCCGCTGTGGGCAAGATGATCACCAGAGCTCAGTGCACATGCACGAATCATTGCACCTGCGCATGATAACTTGCACATGCACACTAAACTCCAGCAACCATCTTGGACACTGGCACACTGTGCCTTGTTCCACTACCCAACAAAGTAGTGTAGTGGATGCGAGGTAATTGCTGTTTACCTCCAATTTTAAGAAGTCCATTCAGAATCCGTAAGTTTCCCTTTCTGTACTGTGATAGCAACACGTATGCAGGGCTACATCCATTGCAGCCATAAAAATGACTTATAGTGGTGTGGTTCCTTTCAGCGCCATTCACTTCTTGGCCAGCTGTCACCACTGTGGCCCACTTCATTAAGCATGCATGAAGACGTTCTATGTTGTCATACCACACTAGTGATGTACTCACTGCAACACAAAACATCATGATGCACCCAGTGCAGCACAACACTGTTCTAAGCATGGATTTCCATGCAGAACAGCATTCTATCATACACTAGTGTGCTTTATTGTATAGAATGATCGTATGACCTTGAATCTGCTATGTTATCTCCAACACCATTTGTTGCCAGCATTTTGTTTTAGTTTATTACTTACGAATGTTGCGCTTTTTTTGAACATTTGTTATACCTCATTCCTTACTGTTCCTCTGTTGTACTCTCCCAGGTCATGCCTGATAATAGGAAACTATTATTGTCTAGCGACTCACCTGTTAAATACAAACTAAATAAATAAACCCAATTTCTTATTCTCTGTGTGCTCAGACAATATGTTGGCCAGTACTTTTCTCCACTTGGAACAAAGGCTGTTTTGACTGGGGTACAGAACAAGCTGATTTCTTGTTCTGTTTTTCTTGGAAGCACTGACAGCTCATTAGTTGCTAGTGATTTAAAATGTGTAGATCATCTCCAAATGATGACTTACACAGGCTGAGTAGAAGTATACTTAGTAGCTGGAGATGGTGGACATATTACATCACAGCAAGAGACAGCATGAGTACTGTCATAGGGGTGGAGTTACCTCAGGCTACAGTATGTAGTTCAGTAGTGGGCACAGGTCTATATGCAGTGTTATTTTTCTTCCAGTTCACTTTGGGACTTCAAAGAAGACAAAAGCAAAGGAGGAGTTGCTCGGCAGTGCTGGTGAGAGGTAAAGGTGATGGACAGTGGCAGCAGGCTTCACCGATTCCAGGATTTTGACAGCTCAGTCAAAACCAAGAGTGGGAGATCCCAACAGCAAATACTAGTTAGATCCAGTGCTCAGCAGTAAGATTGACTAATCTCATTAAAGAGGGACCTATGAGAGGCGCTTATGAGCAGCTAGCTGAACGGATGCAAATCTCAGCGCTGCTCCTCTTTACAGCTTTAAAAGTAAAAATGAAAGTTAAAAAGTGCCTGAGATAACAGAAAACTTATACCCTGTGGTGTATGAACTTAGGATGGATGACTATCTGACTTTGGGAGCCTCAAAAAGCCAGAGGACTGCAGCAAAAAATGCAAAGAAAGGGGAAATGGTGGCAGCCTGGTATCACTGTCAGCGCGGAGGTTGCTGCTTTGGGGAGAGAAGTCATGGGGCAGGTCATCGCAGCATTGGAGCCCCGTTTAATAAAGCTAGAAAGAAAGTTGGACTTAAAACTCCAGGAAGTCCAGGAACAACAGGTGGTGCAAGTGGGCAGAATTTTGGAGATGGAGGAGAGAATCTCACATGTGGAAGATGAGCTGCTGGCGACCCCTGGGCAGGTTGTGGCCTCTCAAAAGGAGCTGAACGACTTAAAAGAAGCCTTTGATTACCAAGAAAATTATCATAGGTGATTAAATCTGAGGTTGAGAGGTTTGCCAGAGGGTATGGAGGGAGAGTGCGCTGGATTTTTGTGCTGCCTGGCTTGCTGGGCCTCCATCCCGCGAAAGGAAAGTTTAAGCTCGAGAGGACTCACAGGGCTGTGATGCCCAAGCCACCAAAAGAACAGCCACCGAGGCAAGTAATATTTAGGTTCCACCTTTTCAAGACAGAGAGCTAGTGCTGAAGGCTTTTCTAGAGAGGGAAGGTGGAGTATGAGGGCCACCATCTATATATGTTGCTGGATTATTCGTTGCATTGCTGAAGAGAAGGAATTCATTTAATAACTGCATGCAGCAACTACATGACCTGAAGATCGAGAATTTCCTGGTGTACCCGCCACTTTAAAAATAAAACACTAAGGGGCCATGTATTCCTTTTGGGAGGTGGAAAAGCAGAGGAATTTGTGAAGTATCTGAGGCAAAAGTTGCGCTTGAGAAATATCAGGAACTGAGCAAAGGAGTTGGGAACTCTGTCTAGATACTTAAGCAAAGGGAGGAGAGACTGTACTTGCAGTTACTGTTCGTTTGTGTTTTGATCTGCAGTTTTGATGTTCAAGTTCGTACTGGAGGGGAAAGAATGATTGCTGGCAAGGTTTATTTTACCACCACTGTCTGTGAAATGGACTGGGGCACTGTAAATTGAGAAGACTGGCGGACTGTCCTGATAATGGCAGAGAGAACTGAAGGGGCATGTGTAAAGGCTGTTTGAAGTGCCATTGTGGGACGGGAGCCAACACTATGTGAGCAGAAATAGCCGGATGTGAAGAGGAAGGCCAGAGACACTCAAGAAGAGAGAGGCTGACTGGAAAAGCATATGGGTACAGGTAGGAGGGCGGGCAGGAGAGGGGCTTGGCACATTGGTTTTAAGCACGGCTTAATCTCTCTGCTTGTCCTTTCTGGTAACCCCAACCATTTACTTTGGAGTACCCGTGTGGTGCAGGCAAAGGGGGGAACCAATGTAGGGTGAGGGATAAAGGAAGGGAAGGCTTCAAACTGAAAAGGAGGGGCTGCATGGAGGACAGCAGTGGGGGAATGGTGATGAGAGCAGGGAAAGGAAACACTGGAGGTAACTGCAAGGAAGAGGATAGTTACAAGGGTGAAGTTACAGGGCAAGGGAAACAAAGTTAAACTGGCTGTGGAGGGAGAGCGTGGATCATCTCTTTCAGTATCTGGGGATGAGGCAGACACTGAAGTCAGGGAGACAGACAGCGCCTAAGGGAACGGGAGATATACAAGGGGAGGAGGGGAGAGGGAAGGAAGGGTATGGATTGGATGGTGGTTATTCCAAAGAGAGGAAGGAGGGGCGGGAGTGCAGGAAGGGAAAGAGGGAACATGAGAGACAGGGGGAACTGTGTGAGGAGGAGGGAGGAGTGAATCAGACCAGGGATAGAGGGGAAGGAGCAAGTAGTGAAAAGGTCAAGGGAGGAGGTATGGTAGGGGCTGGGGGAGGTAGTGGATAAGGGAAGAAAGGAGGTAGGAGGAAACATGTACAAAGTTATATGTTTGAACTGTTGTTGAGACTGTTTGTTTTGATACTGATGTTTTTTGTATGAACAAAGTGCAACCAATAAAATCAAGTATACGAGGTTATCATGCTACTAGTGGTAAATGTGAAGTGAAAGAGAAAGAAATAACATATATCAATGTCTGTTAGCAAAAAGTATTAATGTGATTACTTGGAATGTCTGAGGTATTATAAATCCAGTAAAGAGGTCTATGCTGTTGACAGCCCTCAAAAGAGGGGAGCCCAAATAGCTCTCATTACAAGAAACACACCTAACAGAGGTAGAGCACTCCAAACTGGCCCGAGGGTGGGTGGGAAGTGTTATGCGGCATCTGCCTCGGTGCGTAAAAGAGGATTAGCCATATTGATACATAAAGGCCTGAACTTGGAGGTGCAGAGGGTAATTAGGGACACCAAGGAGGGGAGATTTACTTTTATTTTGAGAGCTCCTGGATGGGGAGCAGATCACCTTAGGATCGTGTATGCCCGGCAGACGTGATTATCAATTTTAAGCCTCTTTGCTGGATTTACTGGTTTGGGAGCAATTCCGGGGTTAATAATGGGGGGGAGGGGGTTTGAATTGGGCAATGGACTCGAAAAGGACCACTCTGAAGGGAAAGGAAGGATATCAGGGGGATGCAAAATGGCAGAGGGAATGAGACTAGATTTGGTAGATGTGTAGGCGAGCGGCAAACCCGTGGAATGAGGGAGTATACATTTTTCTTGAACCCCACAAAACATGGACACGGATAGATTACATCTACACCATGAGGGAATGGTATGCTCGGGTATGGGAGACACACACAGCCCTATACATATTTTGGACTATGGAATGGTGAATGAAAGTACAAGGGAGGAGAAACAGGGATCCCCCTCATGGAAATTTCCCACCCATATGGCTTCAGAATGAGGAATTTAGAAAGCACCTGGAGGACAGCTGGGATTTGTTTATGGCAAACAAACGATAAAGAGGGGGTCTTGAAAAATATACACTGGGAAACAGGTAAGGTGTTTATGAGGGGAGCAATTATTGAATATGTATCTCGGATAAAGAGGAAACGGCAGGCACAAAGAAGTGAGCTGGAAAATAAATTAAAGGAGTTAGAAATGAGGGTGGCCCATGGAGAAAAGAGGAGGCCGTCCAACGCTGGACATGGTGAGGGAGGCTTTGAATGCACATTTGAGATCAGAAGCAGGAGAGCAGGCTTATTTAACAAGAGATATATATGTGAATGTGGAAATAAACCAGGCCAATGGTGGTTAACCTTATGAAGGAGGTAAGAGGATGAGTAGAATTTTGGGGTGAGAGATGATCAGGGTACCCTGCAGAGCATGGATATGAGATTCAGAAGGCCTTTCGGCCTCTTTCAATGATTATATGAGGTAGGTGATATAGGAATGAAAGAAAAGATGTTAGAATTCCTAGGGAATATAAAAGTGCCGAAAGCCACACAGACACATAGGGAAAATGCGGAAACCAATAACGGAGAAGGAGGTGATGCAAGCTATCCAAAAATTGCAGAAGGGAAAGCTAGGGATGGGATGGGTATCCGGTGAGTATTACAAACTGATGGGGGCCTGAACTGCAGGGGTGCTGTGTAAAGTGTTCCAACAGAATGAAGAGACAGAAGAGGTTAGTTCCAGATACGTGTTATGATGCTGTCATGCCTCCTACCAAAGGAGGGAAGGGATCTGCAACTATGTGCCTCTATATCGGCTGATATCACTGTTAAAATTGTGATTTGTAGATAATGGCTAAAGTTCTGGCCTGCAGACTGGAGGGAGATACTCCCGGGATGGTTCACCTGGGCCAAACAGGGTTTATTAAAGGAAGACAGTCATATCATAATATGAGACAGCTGCTTAATATACTTTGGAGAGCGTAACAGGGGAAAGGGAAGATATAGGGATCCTTTCAATGGACGTGGAAAAGCGTTCCACAGGGTGGAAATGGAACTACCTGTTTGAAATATTGGGGAGGTTTGGTCTGGGTGAACCATTCCTGGGATGGGTAAAGGCGATGTATAGACGGCCCTGGGCGAGGTGGTAGTAAATGGCAGTAGGTCATAGAGGTTTAATTTGAGAGAGGCATGAGGCAGGGGCTGCCTGCTCTCCCCTATTGTTTGCACTTTAATGAGGAACCCTCTGGCTGTAGCAGTTAGAGATTGTGGGAGCTAATAGGGGTGGGGGGGAAGGTAGGTCACAACATAAGTTGGCACTATACGCGGATGATATGCTGTTGTTTATGAAGGACCCTAGGCGATCGGTTCCCCCACTTCTGTCGCTGGTAGAGGAGTTCGGGATATTCTCGGTTACAAAAATTAATTTGGGAAAGTCAGAAGTAATGTGGTTTAAGGGAGCTGGAGAAGAGAAGACAATGGGGACTCATGGTGGTGGGGGATGAGTCTGACATATTTAGGGGTCCAGGTAGGTAGATCTTTGGGGTCCCTATAATTTAAACTACACCAAATTGATGAAAACTATTGAGGCGGATCTAAGAAGGTGGATGCAGCTACCCATGTCATGGCTGGGCAGAATTAATATAATAAAATGAACGTGCTGCCTAGGATTTTGTACTTTCTACAAATGCTACATCTAGGACTGTCTAGGGAGGATCACATAGGTTGGAGAAGGCCTCTACTACCTTTATTTGAAAGGGAAGTGCCGAGGGTTAGTTTGGAGAGCTAAAGGCAGATAGAGAGAAAGAGGGCTTAAATTCCCAGATTTGGGAAACTATTTTTGGCTATACAGCAAAGATATGTGGCAGACTGGGTACATAAACCTAAGGTTGCCAGCTGGGTTGAATTGGAACAGGGAATGGCCCAGAGTAAAATAACGGCATATCTCCATAGTAAAGGGCTAAGGCCATATAGGATAGGAAAAGGTCAACCCCTAGTAGTGCAGGTACTACTAGCCTGGAAGGCGTTAAGGAGGAAAGGTTGGACACAAGCAAAGGAGACACTATTAATGCCTGTGGTGGGTAATCCTACTTCTTGCCAGGGCTGGAAGACATAGGCTTTGGCAAATGGGAGCGAAAAGAAATAAGGAGTCTGGGGCATCTATTAGTGGGAGGGCGGTTATGCTCATTACAGGAATTGCAGGAGGTGGTAGGAGGTGGTAGAGAGGTAGGTTCAGGTATTTGCAAACAAGGGCTATATGGGAAGTCTGGTAAAGGAGAATAAAGAGATATATGAGGTGGATCTGGTGGAGGTAATGATCTATGCAGCTCAGAATCAAGAGAAAGGGTTCATAGGCCAGGCGGTGAAGAGAGGAAAGGTCATACTTCCTGATAGGACACTAATAACAAAAAACTGTGGGAAAGGGACCCTCGCAAGGGCATAATGGATAAAATTGAAATTACTGCTCCTGATGCATTCTGGGATTGTGGTATGCAATAAATATAAGGAGGCATATTTTAAATTTATTCACAGGGTGTACCACCCACCAGTGATCGTGCATAAGGCAATCCCTGAAATATCACCTTATGTGGAAGGTGTGGTTTGGGACGGGGACATATATGCACTGTTTCTGGGAGTGCCGATACTGCAGAAATATTGGAAGGAGGTGGTGTCCAGAGTGGAAAGATTGCTGGAGGGAGTTGTCATTGGATCCTTTGGGATGTTTATTTGGGGTGGAAGATGGAGAAGAGGAGAATGGACGTTATTACCTAGGTGGATCAGGGTACTATATGTTCTGGCTGTCATGGGATCCAGAATACTTGTCTCACAAGTTGCACTGACAGTCCAAGGGTGGTGGAGGATGGTGCTGCAGATATTGGGCTAGAGAGGCTAACTTATGTGATGGGGGAAGGGAGGAAGGATTTACAAGGCATTGGGCTCCATTTTTGGTTTCTTTGTCGGAGGAAGAGAGTTGGATATTATGGGAAGGTACAACAAGCTGAGAAAGGGAAGGATGAAGAGAGATGGCATATGAAAGCAGAAAGAAGGAGTAAAAAGGGGACAGTGGAACGTTTAAAGGAAAACTCCATGTTAAAATCAGAGAAAGATATGTAGTAGTCTTTTTTATGTGTTCTAACCAGTTCCCAGCATTTTCTTTTCCTCTGGCTGTGAGAGATGTTTTTCTAACTTTCCTAACTGTTTTATTGCCCTTGGAGGTTGCCATTCTGGTTTCTTTTATGGCCTCTAGTCTTCCCAGAGTGCCCTTTGGTGTGATGTCTAATTGCCCTGCAGTAAGCCAGTGTCTTGTTACAGGGTCTGTCACAGCTCAGCCACAGAGAAAATACTTCTTCCAGAGAAGACAAACTGCTAGATTTTGGGTGTGTAATCATTATTATTTTTGATATCAGTACCTTGTCCTGCTATGCTCTGCTGTGTGTGTGTGTGTGTGTGTGTGTGTGTGTGAGGTGTGTGAATCATGTCACTGTTTACTCTATTCCTCTCAGTCACTTTCAGTTGTTGCACCAGTACTAAGTAGCAGAAATTGAACATCACCATATAGGTTGTAACATAGCAGGACAAGGTACTAATATCAAAAATAATAATGATTACACTCACCCAAAATGTAGCAATGTGACTCTTCTCTGAAAGAAGCATTATCTTTCTGGCTGAGCTGTGACAGACCCTACTAAATCTAGGGGCATAGCTACATCACTGTCACATGAACCAGGGTGCATCAGGGAGAAAGAAAGCCAATAAACCTATTTGTGATGGAGATCCCTAGGGTCGAAACTACCATACAGCTAGCAGGCTAATTTAGGAAAAACTCCTAATAGCAGACAGAGGGAAGGACACACTAGGACTTAACATATTGTACACATCAAAACACCTCTACATAACATATGTTTTGCACATTCTGGGTGGACTGCTCCTTTAAAGAAGAATAAAAGGGAAGATAAAAATGAATGAAGCAAAGGATGGAGGAAAATAAGAATAAGAAAAGGATTGGATGTAAAAACATGAGTATACTGGTTGCACTTTCACTCTAATTTAATTTAATGTAATTTAATTTAATTTAGCTCAACTTGAATGGAAATATAGTTGGTAATGAAGTGAAAAGGTTGATTACTATAATGTATGATATTGGCAGTAGAATGAATAAGTTGTGTATTTGATTGTCTGTTGAAGTTTGTTGAAAAGCAAATAAAATATTATACAAAAATAGAATGACTAATGCACATCACTGTGACTTTGAAGTCTTTTTTTCTTTTGTGCTATCAGAGACAGACCTGCAAGGAATCACATTTTTTTTTGTAATCAAGTGGAAACGTTAAATTTAGTGTATATGTGCAAGATTTACTGCATGGATGCTGCTAATGTAGACATTTTTTCAATGCTGGGTTATACTGAAGTTACTGCATTTATGTAACTGTATAACTGATGCCTAGAAGCTACAGGCTGCTTGCGGCAGTGGCTCGGTTCCCGACCAGCCAGCTGCACTCTCCCGCTGACTTTCAGGTGACACTCCCAGAAGCTACAGGCTGCCCGGCGGCAGCAGCTCGTTCCTGACTGGCCAGCTGCACTCTCCCTGCTGACTTTCAGGTATGCTGTCAGCCAGTAGCGTGCTCAGACCGATTGGCTCCTTCTCCCTGCTGCTAGCACACCATTGGCTGCTTAGGATTCCTGTCTCTCTCCTGGACTCCAGCTACATGGGGCTTCGTCTGGCTGGCTGAAATTTAGCTGTAATTCTTAATTTGCCTAGTATTTTACTGCTACAGCAACTAGCCTATGTCTTGTGACCTCAGTATTGCCAGTTATTTAATTGCTTGCCTAGTGTTACTGTAAAAGTGTTATTCTGTTAAATCCTGATCTTGTTGCTGAAACTGTTTGGTTCTGCACTAAACTGTGCTTTTTTTTATTTTATCTCTCCACTGCATTTTCTCTCTGTTCTGCCTGTCTTATTTGCTAATGCGCTTCTCCCACTACTTTCTACCCTAACCCTGTACTATTATTTTGGTGCCACAGCCCACACCTAGGGAGCACTTTTTTACTTCCATCCCCCAGCAGTCACCTGATCGGCCTGTATTGTGCTTCATTACTGAGCATTTAGACTCCTAAAATGCCCAGCCAGCCCCTTTGTCTTAACTTTTTCCACAGGTGCTCTCCTACATATATGTCCCTTGCATTCATCTCCTGTTCCCCCTGCATTCATCTCCTGTTCCCCACCCTGCCAAGCTACTGCCTTCCAAGTCAGCTTAGCCTTTGCCTTCTGCCACTCCCCGCAGCTTAAGCTAATTACTCAGCTCATCTCATAAGAATACCTAACCCTCTGCCTCTCCCTCTTCAGGTGATGCTCCCAGAAGCTACAGGCCACCCAGGCGGGGCTTGGTTTCTGACTGGCCAGCTGCACTCTCCTGCTGACTTTCAGGTACATCATCAGCCAGTAGTGGGCTCAGACCCGATTGGCTCTTCTCTTCCAGCCCACTGACTGGCTGTAAATGGGGAAAATGGGGAGATACTTGATAGAGGCATTAAGGGGAATGGGACAGGAATCAGGGGTTGAGGAACAGTGGGCAGTATTTAAAATGGGGATTACAAGAACAACAGAATTATGCATTAAGCAGGTTAGCAAGAGGAAAAGGAAGAGGAGACCATTATGGTTTTCCAAAGCGGTAGCAAAGAAAGGAAAGCCAAAAAGATTGCATTCAGGCAATACAAAAGACACAGGCAGAAGGGATAGGGAGAATTACCAGGAGAAGCAAAGGGAGGCAGGGAGGTCAGTAAGGGAAGCCAAAGCTCAGACAGAAGAACACATTGCAAAATCAGTGGGTAGAGGGACAAAACCTTTTACAGGTACATAAGTGAAAAAAAAAGACAAAGGGAGGGATAGTGAGACTGAAGGGGAGGATGGGGCTGTGTGGAGGATGACAACAGTAAAGCTGACATATTGAACAGGTATTTCTGCTCAGTCTTTACTGAGGAAGAGGAGGGTAATGGGTCTGAAGGGAGTACAAGGGTGAGAATGGTGCAGAAATGGACACAAGTCTCTTTACACGAGAAAGGGTTCTGAAGGAACTGGAGGTAATAAGAGTTGATAAAGCAATGGGTCCAGATAGGGTGCACCCCAGGGTCATTAGAGAACTAAGAGAGGTGGTGGCTGAACCTCTGGCTATCCTGTTTAGCCGATCACTGAAACAGGGAGGTACCCAAAGACTGGAGGACAAGTAGATGTAGTCCCCTTATACAAAAACGGGAACAAAGAGGAAGCAGGGAACTACAGACCAGTCAGCCTCACCTCGGTAGTGGGAAGATCATGGAAGCATTACTGAAGGAGAGATTGGTGGAACATCTGGTTGTCAATGGACTACAGGACCCAAGGCAACATGGTTTCACCAGGGGAGGTCATGTCAGACCAACCTCATTGAATTTTTGACTGGGTGACTAGGGAGGTGGATCAGGGGAGGGCAGCGGACATGGCCTATCTGGACTTCAGCAAGGCCTTGACACTGTGCCACATAGAAGACTACTACACAAACTGGGGAATATGGTGTGGGCAGGACAGTAGTGTGGTGGGTAGGTAACTGGCTGGGTGGCAGGACACAGAGGGTGGTGGTAAATGGCTGTCACTCCACAGAGGGAAGAGTGACCAGTGGGGTACCACAGGGATCAGTGCTGGGACCGGTCCTATTCAACATCTTCATCAGTGACATTGCGCAGGACCTAGAAGGCAGAATTTCACTGTTCGCTGATGACACAAAGCTCTGTAACAGAGTAAACACACCAGAGGGTGTAGACAGAATGAGAAGGGACCTGCAGAAACTTGAAGAATGGTCAGGGTTTGGCAGTTGAAATTCAATGCAAGAAGTGCAAGATAACGCATATGGGGCACAAAACCCTGGCACAATATATCAGTTGGGGGTGGGAGGGATATAGTATGCACCAAACAGGAAAGGGATCTTGGGGTTATCATCTCTGATGACCTCAAGGTAGGGAAACAGTGTGACAAGGCAGCAGGTAAAGCAAATAGGATGCTGGGATGCATAGGCAGGGGCATCACCAGCAGGAAAAGGGAGGTCATAATTCCACTATACAAGACACTAGTGAGGCCCCACCTGGAGTACAGTGTACAGTTCTGGAGACCATATCTATGTTAGGACATAGACAGGCTAGAGAAGGTTCAGAGGAGGGCAACAAAGATGGTGCATGGATTGCATCACAAGTCCTATGAAGACAGGTTGAAGGAACTGAACATGTACTCCCTGGAGGAGAGGAGGGAGAGGGGATATGATAGAGACATACAAGTATCTCACAGGGAGGAACAGGGTGCAGGAATACACTATTTTTAAGCGAAAAAGATGTACCAGGACTAGAGGCATGGGATGAAGTTGGAGGGAGGACGATTCAGAGGAAACATGAGGAAGAATTTCTTCACAGAATGGGTGGTGGACAAGTGGACACCCTGCCAGAGGAAGTGGTGGGGCTGAAACAATCACGGATTTAAGAATGCATGGGATAGACATAAAGGAATTCTGAGGTCAGGGGTGAGGGCAACAGACTTCTAGGAAAACATAAACTGAACTTACAAGCTCAAATGGGCAGACTGGGTGGGCTATAGGCCTTGTCTGCCGACACTGTCTATATATCTATGTAACTCCCTGCTGCCAGTTCACCATTGGCTGCTTAGGATTCCTGTTTCTCTCTTGGACTCCAGCTACTGGGGCTTCGGTCTTGAGGAAAGTTGCCTCGGCTGGCTGAAATTCAGCTGCAATTTTAATTTGCCTAATATTTTTATCTGCCTAGTATTTGTACCACCTGCCTACCCTGTTTCAGACCTCTATTAAATACACTTTTGCTCCGCCTTCATACTGACCTTCTCTCCTATTGGTCCTTTGGCAGAGTAGACAAGCCTGTTAGATATCCTATCTATTTTCGCCAACCAACTGTACCACAGTTGCCAGTGGCTTCATTTCTTGCTTCTCAACTGCAACAAGGCCCTCTCCACTTCTCCAACCTGTTTTACTGCCTCCAGCAATTGTGTAATCATGAATCCTAAAGGTCTAGCACAATCTTAAATCTTCTTCAGTCACCTTCCTGCTGTCTAGCACCGTGTTAACAGTACCAGACCTCCTCTCTCCTGATCTTTATTATACTGGCATCATGCCTTGACATTTCCTATGTGTGTTCACCAAGATCCCTGCCAACCCACAATTAAAACACCAATAGTACAGCTATAGCACTGTCACCAGCAGTGCCACCCTGCACAGAGTCACTTTTTCCGATGATTGGCCTCTTCCTGGTCCATACCATTCATTTTGCCTCACTTCTTCTCCCAGCTGTCTGCACAGTACAGTCTAAATCCCATAAACACCCCTCTGAAAGATGGAATGATTGCTTTTGTCAAGCACCTCATACAAACACTAAATGGCTGCCCCTTCCTCCTGCTCATCTCAAGAAATATCCATCCTAATCCTGGTCCACCCCAGAACAGTCCCAATGGCAATCACAGATCAGGGACCCTAACCCTTGCTTGCCTCAACATCTGCAGTCTACTCGAAAAATTTGATGCACTCCCAGTCTGGGTCTCCCAACATAACCCTGTCTTCCTTTCAGTGCTCAAAACATGGCTATCCCATGATCCCAGATTATGCCATAACTATTCTGGGTTACACAGTTTTCTGACAAGACAGACTTACAAAAAAGGTGGAGACTGTGCCATCTATTTGAAAGAGAACCTCAAAGGGCATGCGCTGACAATGCCCATTCCAGGGCCTGAGATCCAGTTCCTTGCCATCAAACTACTACTCGGTGCACACACAACAAGGCTCTGACTGTAGCGTCAGTTTATATCCTCCTAAGCTATTGGCATTGGGCCTAAACTCTATCCTCAGCAACATCCACAATTTGAAACATAATTTGTAGGTCATAATGTTGGGTGAGTTTAATCTAAATTGGCTCACACCCCAAGCAAGCAACTACAAGGATGCACTGGCAGCAGCTAATTTCACTCAACTGGTTCAATCACCCACAAGGACCAACTATCAAACTGGGACCAGCACGCTATTGGACTGGTTGCTCACCAACTGCCCAGACCATATCACACTCAAAGAAGTCCTCCTGACAAGATACGTGACAAGAACTCCCCCATCTTGTGTCACTGGACCAACAAACACATTAAACTCACAACACGATTCATAAATAGCAGGGTACTTACCCGGGGCACCTAGCGCTTTAAAACATTTCTACTATAACAAAACTGGTCAAAATTGACACTGCTGCCAACGTGGATGCAGACCTTGACTTCTTTATCAAAACTTTTAATGCAGCTTGTGACGCCCATGCCCCATTTAAAAGTGGAAAATCAGGGGAACTGTCAACCCATGGATTACATTCGACCTCCTACAAAGGATAAAATCTTGTGACCAACTATGGTATAGAGCTAGGGCAACAGGCAAGAGAACAGACATCCAGGCATATAAGACTGCCAGAAATGCATGACCCAGGGCAATTTGACTGGAAAAGCTGCCTACTACAGAAACGTCAGAACCAACCACTGGAAGGATGGTAGGAAATTTTGGAGTAATCTTAAGGACCTAACTGAGAAGTGCTCTAGAGCCGCACCTTCTATGCTTAATATTGATGGCCTCATAATGCTAGATCCCAACACCTTTAATCTGGTATTTACTGACCTAAGCCAAGTCCTACTCTCAAATTTTCATGAACCTGCCTCCTATGATAGCGCTACTGACATGTTAGCTACAGTGCGTGTGCACCGCCATTTTATTTTAAAGCAGTGCATGAAAGTGAAGCAAAGAAGTATCTATTAAAGTGCTTGGGAAGACAAGACTAAGCGGGATTCTCTTGACCTGAAATTCGTGGCCCTAACACTAGATGTTGTCCTCTCCCCTTACTAAGATACTCAACAAGTCCCTCTTGCTCTTCCAATTTACCCACAAATGGAAGTTAGCTCAGGTGACACCTATCCACAAAAGTGGGGACTGGACACTCCATGGAAATTACAAGCCCATCTCCATACTTCCTCCTTTATCTAAAGCACTCAAAGAATTGTTGCTGATCAGTTGGTCGAGTACATGGAGAAATACAGCCTTCAATGCCCCCAGCAACATGGATTTTGAAAGGGCCACAGCGCCATCATGGCACTCCTTGAATATATGGGCTACATCCAGCAGGCACTGGACCAAGGCCATCTAGTTGGCACCATCTACATTGATCTGACTAAGGCATTTGATACAGTCAGTCATCCACTTTGCTCAAACAGTTAGTGGAACTTGGCCTTTCAATAGACACCCTACGTTGGTTTAACAGCTACCTCACTGACCGCTCTCAACAAGTCAAGATTGATGATGTACTCTACTCTTCAGTATATTTCTCAACAATTTCCTGCTGTTTACTCTGAATAAATCCTACTGTATGCCGATGATGCAGTTATTTTTACAAAGAATGCAGACCCATCCATCCTTGAGAACCAGCTACAGAAAAGCTTCACAGAAGTTGAGGATTGGTTTATCTCGCAGAATCTTACAAACAAATGAAAATAATGCTCTTCCATGACACTCACAATAAGCATGAATCCAAACAGCTGGCAGTCAGTAACCACTCAGGCATCCCACTGGAGCAAACATCGACTTGAAAATACCTTGGCTTGACCTTGGACAACACCCTGTCCTTTGCTAGATGCATAGACAATGTAGCCAAAGCTGTAAATACACACATTGGTCTCATACATTGGCACAAGCACTGTCTTACTGCTGAAGCCTCAGGCAAGCAATCTAAAGCTCGATTGTCTCCTTAATTGAATACGGGCTTGATTTATGGATCTGCCACCAGCACTGCACTCAAATGTATCTCTAGCGCACTGAATAAAGCCTGTAGGCTTCTTATCGGGCCCTCCACAGATACACAACTGTGACCTCTATGAGCAAGCAAACTGGCTACAGTTACATTGTAGATTACTCTATCACACCTGCCTTATTGTGAAGAAGACCTCACTTGGTTCTCTGCCCCAGGAGTACAGAAACTCCTCAGCCCATCCTGCAGCAACTGTCTCACCAGAAGTTCCAATTACTCCACCCTCCAAGTTCCATGCTGTTGGACTGTTCAAGGTCAGTGCTCATTTGCAGTCAGAGCACCAAAGTGGTTTAATTCCCTGCATAGTGAAATCACAAACTCTGCCATTCTGGGATTATTCAAATGCAAGCTCAGAGAGTCACTAGTGGCCAGTGCTTCCTGTGATCACCACACTTAGCTGCTGACACCCTCTGTCTCCTTCTACACAGCACCCACCACTCCCCATCCTCTCCTACCCTGCCACTCCTTTCCCTCCCTCCCGGCCCTTGACCTATCAATTAAGTGGTCTCCTGGCACCGCTTGAGCTAATTTTACACTCTTCCCATCTCCTCCACTTGAAATTCCTCCCACCACTTCCCAAACCCCACCCTACCATGCAGCTTTCATTGCCTGATATACCTCCTCTTCCCTCCCATTAGTCCTGTGTATGTGGAAACACCCTGTCCTACTTATCTGGCCTCTCAGCCACTCTTTTGTTTGACACATCTCATCTTCTCTCCCACTTAGCCATTTGTCTGTGGAACTCCCTATCCTACTTATCTCTCCTCTCAGCCACTCTTTTGTTTGACAAAGCCTAGTGGCTGCACTCCTGTCTGTAATAATATCTACTATAGTAAATGTTCATCTTCCTAATATTTATTTAGGTCTATGAACTTACTCTGATGTAATCTAGGTCTTACCCATATGTACAGTTGAAATTGTTCTGACAAGTATTCTACCCATGTAACTGTCATTTGATTTGTTTGTATGTAATAATCTATTGCCTGTTTTGCCAAAGCCTGTCTTTTCTGTATGTATACTTTGACGAGAAACTGTGTAAAAGAGCCAATGGCTCAAAGGTTGTAATCCGAAATTTAAATAAAGAAATAAATAAATAGTTTCTATGAAGATAAAAATGTTGTAAGAGTTGCATGGACTGTATGCAGTTTAATACTGCATACTGTTCATGTGCTCTGGCGATCTTGGACACAGAGGACTGTGCGTGTTCTACCAACGGACTAAAGAATGCAGTGAATGTACAGTGATTGCTATTCACCTCCACTATTTAAAAGACCGTTGAGATTCTCCGTAAGCTTCCATTTCTTTACTGTGCTCACTAGATGCCTGCAAGGTTACACCAACTGCAGCAGTAAAAGGGAGGCAAGGACAATGTAGCAATTACAGACTGGTGAGCCTTACATTGGTCTTGTGCAAGGAATTGGAAAAGATAGTAAAGGAGGAATTGGAAAAATGTATAAATGCTAATAGTTTGCAGGATGGTACCCAGCATGTGTTCACTGGGGAGGCCATGTTTGACAAATCTGTTGAGTTTTTATGAAAAGTCAGTAGGGCTCTGGATAAAGGGACATCTGTGGATGTGATATTCTTGGATTACAAAAGGCTTTTGATACTGTAGTTCACTTACAATTGTTAGAAAAACTACAGAGTATGGAAATAAATGGAAGGTTGGTTAAATGGATCGAGTCATGGCTAACTGATAGGAGCAAAGGGTCTCCTTGAGAGGGAACTGTCAGATTGGATAGGGTGACAAATGGGGTGCTGTAGGGATCGGTACTGGGACTGTGTCTTTTTAAGATGTATGTGTCTACCATGTATTGTGGGGGCACTGTTAGGTTAGCTACATTTGCCGATGATTCTAAATTAGGGCTACAGTAAGGAATGATGAATCTATCAAAAACTTAAGGAGAGAACTGCAGAGACTGGAGGAACTGGCAGATGAGAATAGATTGAATTAACACAGAAAAGTGCAAGGTCATGCACTTGAGGAGATTTAATTAAAAAGCAAAATATTCATTAAATAAGAGAGCTGGAAGTAATGCAGGAAGAATGGGATCTGGGCATTATTATTATATACAGTTTATTAATGAAAAAGCATTGGAACGACACAGCAAAAAAATGATGTAACATACTGGGTTGCATTAGGAGACACACGCAGAGTAGGGACAGGAGGGTCATGATGCCTCTGTATAAGGCATTGGTGAGGCCCCATTTGGAGTATTATAGTCAGTTTTGGGCACCATACACAAAGGAGGGGATTAGAAGCTTGGAGGGTACAAAGGAGAACAACTAAGATAATTGTGGATATGCAGGACTTGGGTTATGAAGAAAGATGGGAAAGACTTGGACTTTACTCATTGGAATATAGGAGAGTGAGGGGGACCTATGTCTGGTGTATGGTGCATTTGAGAATAATGATTTGTGGGACTGCATAGGGATGGAAATGAAAGAAGGAGAGTTTACAACCACATCTCATAGTCTTTAAGTTAAAAGGGAAATTAGCAGAACAAAAAATAGGGGAATGTGGTTCTCACAGAGGTTGGTGAGTGCTTGGAATAGTCCTCCACTGATGGCTGTGGGAAGTGGAAGTATGCAGGTTTTAAGGTAAAATTAGATAATCATTTACTAAATAAAAATAAGAAGGGTTACAATCAATAATGATGAATGAGCAGAAAAGGGCAAGTTGTCCATATATGCTTGAAACAACCTATAAAATCTATGTGAAAGTTAAACCCCAAAGTTTTTCTCTATTTGAGCATACCTTATTTCAGCATCTGTCATAGCTCACAATAGTACAGCTCCAAGCCATGTTGTGAAGCATCTGCTGAAACTTTCACTGGTTGTCTTGGGATAAAACCTGAGTACAGGTGCTTTTGTAAGTTGCATTTACAAATTTTGCCATGCATCCTCTTGTCCATGATTCCTTGTCCAGAGATATCTTTTGCCTAACAAGGATCTAAGCAGTACTCCAGCCGGTGACACTGAAGGTTGAGGTGCTGGACGCCACACCTCACACTACACTGGCAACCTGGATTTGGGAACGAGCTCAGGTCATTGGGGGTCAACAGAGGGAAGGAGGGAGGAGTAGGATTGAGGTGCTGGGCAGCTTCTCTCCTGGGTTGAGTTTGGCACTGTTTAGACTAGCAGGTGGTGTCTGGAGGAGAATACTGTTAGGCACTTGGCGGGAGCCCTGTTCCACAGGGATCCCTGCCTGGGCTTTGGTCCTTTGGCGCCTGGCATCTCGGGTTGGGGTTGAGGGACTTTTGTAATTATCAAGTAATCATGCAAAATCCTAACCCCATGGCTGTGCAGTGTGATTCCCCATTTGGGAGGGGATGGGCACTTGGATAGGCGGTACACTGTCACCGAGCCAGGCTGACCACTGGAGGAAAAAATATGCTATAAAAAGGATCTAAGCAGTGCTGATTTTCTCAGAAAGGTCTGGTACAAATTTATACAAATAATTCACCACCCCTAGGAATATTTTTGCACATCATCTTGTGACTGAGACGTGGCAAATTTAGTACCACCTAAATTTTCTTTGCATCAGGCCAGATTCCTTCATTGGTTTATACATCGCTAAACACATTTCTCTTTGTTCAGTTTCAAACCAGCTTTTCTGATAACCTCAAGAACTTTTCTCATCCTACAATCATGTTCTTCCTTAAATGCACCCCACACAATAATATTATCCACAGAAGTGTTCATGCCTTTGAGGTGCTCATATAACATATGAACAGCTGTGTGGTACACCTCTGGAGCTGTTGCTATTCCAACTGGAAATCTTAAAAATCTGTATCTGCCAAAAGGACAGTTTAATGTGCATAACTTTGAACTTGTGCCATCTAATTTCAGTTGCAAACATCCTGCTGATGAATCCAATTTGCTGAAATATTTGTCTCTGGAAAACTGGGACATTATTTCTTCCTTGTTGGTAACCTAAAGTGCTCCTTTTACGCTTGATTATGGTCTCTGTGATCTAAGCAAATATGTAGTTCACCATTTGTTTTGTCTAGAATTACTGATGAGCTGACCCATTCCATTGGTTCATCTGTCCTTTTATAACGTCCTGTTTATGCGATCTGACTCTGCTTTCAACATCTCACAGAGCGCAAATGGTACCTTTCTACATGGGTAAATGAGAGGCTATACCTTTTATCTATTCTGATTACATGCTCTCCTGGCGGGCATCCCAAACCTTCAAACAAGTCTTGATACTCAACCACCAGTGCATCATACTCCTTAATACCCTGTGTCTCTACTGCAAGAACTCTTCACTATTGTCAGCTTTTCACATGCTCACAGTCCTAAAATAGGTTGCACTGCTTTTGGTACTACTAAGAATGTGAGCTTGTAAGATGTAGTTTCATGCTTCAATGTGGCAATGCACTTTCCTTTCACTGGAATGTTAGTCCCTGGATATCCTGTCATTTTAAACCCAGTGCCAAGCAGATGAGGTCTGAACTCTAAATCGATGAAGTCTCTTGCATGTAAGATTCACTTGTCCCCAGTTTTCAAAGTAAATGGTATTTTACTATGATTAACTACTAAGAATAACACCCATTCACTTTGATTTGCTTCTGTTGCAGTCACCACATCCACATAAAGCTCACTTAGGAGTTCTCTTCTAATGCATGCACTCTGCTCAGGCTCACAGGAAACTAGCAGCACCTTGCAAAATGATTTCTTCTTCTACATTTTTACAATCCTTTCTATAAGTGGGACATTTCTTTGGGTTATGCTGTATACCACATCTACTACAATGTTTCACACTATCAAACCTTTTTTTTTTTTGCTTTTCTCTGCACAGTGGTGTGTCTGCTTTTGATAGGCAATTTGTCTATTCTCTTCCTTTATTACTACAAGCATTGCTTCACTTTCTTCCATGCCTAACTCTTTTACTCGTGTTGTAGTTTTTCTGCAGCCCTGCAAATCTGCATTACTTTATCTAGTACCAGATCCTGCTCTCTTAACAGTCTCTCTTGACCACTTTGTCAGAGATCCCACATCTGATTCTGTCTTTTATCATTGATTCAACTATATCTGCTATTTCACAGGTCTTATGGCTTGTTTTGTTACATATTGGTCTGTGGACTCTCCAGGCCTCTGTGTACAGTACATGTGAAACATTATACCATTCAAAGGTCACATTTCATTTTGGGATACAATGTGCTTCCACTTTCCCACTATCTGACTGAGATCTAAATTTGACAAACTTCAAATTGAAAATTGCTGTTGCTATCTAATGCTTCTTCTTCTACCACATAAAACAAACTCTGATCAGAGCTGGTGTGGCTGCGCAGAGCTTTAAGGTGCTGTTAGGGGCTCCTGCCATTAGGAGTGCCGCTGGAGTAGTGCTTTTAGGAGTGCCTGCAGTTTGGAGTGCCATTGGAATGCTTTTAGGAGCGCCTGCCGCTAGGAGTGCCACTGGAGTATGGCAGTAAAAGCGACTGAGTATGCTAGTCACAAGATGGTGGCTATTATAGAACTGTGCCCATCTTGTGAATGGCACACCATCAGTTCCACTGCTGGGGAAGAAAAGGAAGTGCCCTACAAAGTAGGTGTGTTTCTATGACCGTGGAGGGGAAGCGCTGCATAAACACAACCACCGAACTATATCAAGAGCACTGTGGAAGCACACTGGACAATGGTCCGGTCATGTGCTTCCACAGTGCTACTATGAGATACTGATTGATGGCACAAATATTCATGGAGCTTTGCCCACACAGTCATAAAAATAGAGGCTTTTACCTTGTTTGGGTTTTCACTGGCCCCAGCTGTTATATATACCTGTGCAACCCCTGCAAATGGGGGTTCCTAAAAGTCTTCTAGGAGCTTGCTTGGATGCTCCAAGCCTGGATGGTGTTCAGCGCCTAAGCCATTTATCTGTGAGTGCTTTAGAGCCTCTGGTACTGTCTCTTTAAGAGCTGTCTACCTGCAGACATAATTAATTTGATGGGGTCTGTGTGTTTCCCTGCTTGAGTCCCACTCGAGCTGCTGCCAAATCGCCCATTTCTGCTGTCACTAAGTGGGCAGAGTGAGCACTTTTCAAAGATGTAACTGTTTGCCAGATGTCATTTAGAGTAATAACGAAAAATACAATTTGTCTAACCTGCTTTTCTTTGTGGTCAGAACTGTGTTTGCCTAGTCCCCATTCTAGTTTTGAACTGCTGAACTGGACCAATCAGGTGGGGGACCTTGAAATGGAACCTGCTGCTGGCAAATCAGAACTTGGACTCTCACTGTGGAGCCAGTCACCTATGTGCTGTATGGCCAATGCTTCTGGGAATTGTAGTTTAGACTTCGCACCTTTTTCGACCAACAGGGGAGTTAACTGTGAGTGACAGCCAACCCAGCCAACTGAACTGGGAGGAACTCAAATGAAATGCCTCTGTCTACTGGAAAGATCAGATGAGTTGGGGCAGTGAAGAGACAAGGAGCTGTGTGCTTCTTCGGGTGTAGTTTTAGCGTGGGAATCGTGATGGCTCCTAAGTTTCAGTCTGCAGCTTGTGCAAGTGCCTGTTCAGACTGAATCCGACCTGTGAAGAGAATCAAGGAGATCTGAAGAATAGAAACCAGGCTCACCCTGTAGAAGACTGGAGAAATTGCTGAATCGCACTCGGTCTGTCAGGAACTGAATCTGCTGTGTGCTCTCCCGGTATTATGCAGTAATTACGATTGTGATAGAGAAGCTGCCTGCCTGGTATAGTACTTTCCTTTACATATAAATGTGTAGTGCTTGTTGGGAATCGCATTTCAAATCCCCTGTACTGTGAATTGAGTGCATGAAGCTGGAAGTAAACCCCAGCTTAATCCAGACTACATCCATTTGCTCTAAACTGCAGTGGGGTCCAGTCACAAGGACCTTGTCCACATCAGTGCCGAGGAAGGCATTTTGGTGCCCTGGGCAAGAGTCTAAGTTTGCTCCCCAAAGAAAAAGAGCCCAGGATCTGGGGGCTGCAAGGCCCCAGAAGTTCGAGGGTTTGCATGCTCTGTGGTGAGTTTTGGGGCCTTTTCAAAGAAAAACATACTTTTGTTACAGTTCCCTACCCTGATTTCAGGGAGGAATATTTTGCTCCCATGGAGTATGAGTTGTAGGAGACTCTGAGTGGGTGGTATAGAGTGTGCAGCCGTAATTGTTGTGGATGAGTGGCTGAACAAGAATGACATCAACCACCCACCACAAGTACTACTGCTGGTGCTGCTACCCTCCAGGCTGATGATAACAGTCAGATAACTGACATAGAAACATAGATTTGATGGCAGATAAGGACCACAAGGGCCCATCTATCTAGTCTGCCTGTTTTAATTACTGGAGTCAGGTGACACCACTCTACACTGAAGTGACTACTGGACTGGCTGGTTCTCTGTGACTGGGGCAGATAGCCCACTGCCTCTGGTGACAGCTGAGCTAGATACAACTACATACAGTATTATTCTTCTGTCCTGTCCTCAACTCCCAGAGTACAAAGCCTGCTGTACCTATTTCTTAAAGTTAAAAAAGTGGGCAAGAGGAGCAGCAGTGTCTGCCTGACATGATACACCAGCCCCACCACTTACAATATAATTACAATTTACATGATACTATTTTTCCCCATGACCCCAGTCAGCTGGGATGCAGTATAATTGCAGGGCATTTGTGGAGGATGTTGGACCCATGGTGCACTTTTGGAAACTCACACACTACAGTGGAGGCGTGATCATGCTGTGGGCATGCTCCTGCTGCAAAGTACAACTGCCTCAACAATTGCTGAAACCTAGCAATGAGGGGACTCATAATTATTGACAGGGGGTGTGGGAGAAGAAGCCCCCACCAAAATAGAAGAATTTTACATTTTTCACTCGACTGCTTGTTTAACCTCCCGCATAACGCAATGCAATAATTACAACTGACTGACAATTGGCTGGAGCAACAATGTGCCAGGCTGCCAAACAGGCAGCAGAGAATGAGGATCCACATAATCGAACTGCCTATTTAGTTGTGAGGTTGCTTTATGTTTTATAATATTCTGTGATATTCTTTCTGTGGGTGCGCCAGCTCCCCACCCCAGGTAAAAAATACAACTTCATTAGTGCACCCATGTTGTGTGTGGGGCGGAGTGCCCCACAGAAAGAATAATATCATGCAACATCACAAAACATAAGACCAGAAACCATAAAAACTAAAGGCATTGGCGATTGCTGTGAATGTACAGTATGTAACAGGGGCAACTGTGGTATTTGTGGAGGATGTTGTACCAGTTGTAGTTATTGCAGCGGGTTGTAATGGGAAGTTAAACAGGCAGTCCCTTATTGCAAATACAATTTTGTCATTGGGGACTCCACCCCAGTCATAGTGGTATCTTGGTAATTATGGGGAGGATACTTCCTTCCTTATGAAAGGACTAGTGTAGAAGAAGGCTAACTTAAACTTACTACTTAGCCTTCTAGTCCTGTCATAAGGAAGTTATTCGAGTTTAAATATCCCCATGTTGACCACTGTAATTTGTTGTTGAGGTAATAAAATACAGTTTCCCTTTAATACATTTAATGTATTTACATTTAAACAACTTGGACTCAAGACTAGTTGAGACTAAAGTAGTTGAATTTGAAATCATGTAGACTCACCTCAAAGGAAGGGCATTTGTATTACATTAGCAAGGAAATTACAGAGTGCACAGTGGGGTGTGTGTGTGTGTGTGTCAGTTTTGTGCTTGTGCAGTGCTTACATACAGTGCTTCTGTGCTTGTGCCAATTATTTTTAGACTAGTGCCCTCCTGCCTGGCTAGCCCTAATGCCTTGCATGCCAAAGCCAATTAAGTGTATTACTTTATTATTGCGTAAGCCTTTCCTGACTTGACTGCCTGTAGTTAATAGTGATCATTCCCTCTTAAAATGAGGGGCACTGGCACTGCACTTGCCTCACCCACCCTCACAGATGACTCGAACTCCCTCTAGTCCAGTCACAGCCTATCAGCCGTGGCTTGGAAGTTGGCCCATATTTCAAAAAGACCTAGATAGTTGAGAGACAGGGCATGGGTGGATGGGCCCCAGTCAGTCACTGCTCCTGCCTGGTGTGGGCTGCTGTACCACTGCAACCTGGATTAATTTGTGCAGGTCTGCAGGAGGGGACTCGGGGAGGTGGGATGCAGGCCTGGCTTTCCACTGACTACCCTTTTAATAAATCATGGGAGGATGGTGTGGTACCTGAGGACTGGAGGAGGGCAGATGTAATTCCCCTTCACAAAAGTGGGAGCAAGACAGAGGCAGGAAACTACAGACCTGTCAGTTTGACCTCTGTGGTAGGAAAATGATGGAATCACTGCTGAAGGAAAGAACTGTTGAGTACCTAGAGGCCAGTGGGGCACAGGACCCAAGGCAGCATGGATTCACAGCAGGAAGGTCATGGCAGACAAATCTAATTGATTTCTTTGACTGGGTGACCAAAGTAGTAGACCAGGGAGGGCTGTGGACATGGCCTACCAGACTTTAGCAAGGCATTTGACACAGTCCCACACAAAGATTAATAAATTAGCCAGCCTGGGAGTGGGTCCGAGGGTGGTAGCCTGGGTAAAACACTGGCTGGACAACAGGACACAGCGGGTAATAGTAAATGGAGTCCACAGTGAAGAAAGCAGTGTTACTAGTGGGGTACTGCAGGGTTCAGTACTAGGGGTCCTTTTAATGTCTTTATAAGTGACCTTACAGAAGAACTAGAAGGGAAAGTATGTCTCTTTGCAGATGACACTAACATCTGCAACAGGGTTGAAATGCAAGGTGGGGTGGAAAGGATGAAAAGGGACTTGGCAAGGTTGGAGGAATGTTCAAATGTATGGCAGCTTAGATTCAATGCAAAGAAGTGCAAAGTAATGTACATGGGAAACAAAACCCAGGGAACAGTACACAAGGGGTGAGATACTAACAACAACAAAATGGAAAGGGACTTGGGGTAGTCATATCAGATGACCTAAAGCTGGGCCAGCAATGTGAGAAGGCAGTAAGGAGGGCTGGGGGATACTGGGATGCATAGGTAGAGGCTCACTAGTAGAAAATGGAAGTTGTTGGCCCTCTGTACAGACAGTTGGTAAGACCACATCTGAGTACTGTGTACAGTTCTGGAGACCCATCTCCACAAAGACATAGACAGGGTGGAGGCTGTCCAGAGGAGGGCAACCAAAATGGTGCAGGGTCTGCACCAGAAGACATATGTAGAAAGGCGCTTAATATGTATAGCCTCGAGGAAAGGAGAGACATGATAAAAACTTTCAAATACCTCAAGGAATTAACAAAATCCAAGAGGGCAGCATCTTTCAGAAAAAGAGATGCAAGAACAAGGGGCACAATTTGAACATAGAGGGGGACGGCTCAGAGGTAATATGAGGAAGTATTTCTTCACAGAGAGGGTTGTAGATGCGGGAACAGCCTTCCTGAGGAGGTCGAGAGTCAAAAACAGTGGGGAATTCAAGAATGCATGGAACAGACATAAGGTAATTTTAGTGGGGGTAGGCGGAAGTAGGCTGTTGGTTAACTAGAATCTGCAGCTTATCCATTAAGTAGGGAATGGGCACACTAGGTGGGCCATGCAGTCTTTTCTGCCGTCAAATTCTACGTTTCCATGTTTGCATTAACTTAAACAATTTGCTAGCTACTGTATGTGCAGCAGCTGTACCTTAGAGAACTTTCATTAACCTGTCATTTTCATTGTGCATCATTGTACACTAACACTAGACTTACGTCTTTAATTTATAACAAATGCATTTATATAGTGCTTGCTTTTAAAGTGTCAAGGAATACAGTATTATTATAACAGACCTGACACTTTTGAAAAGCAAGCACTATATACACTAATACAGTGAAAGTTACAGTTATAAAAAGTAACAAGGAAATTCCTTGTTATTTTTAAGGAAATGATTAAAATAATATCTAAGAGAGAAGATTCAAGAACATTGTCGAGTCAAAATCAGGAGGAGGTACGTAGACAGTCTGGACTCGAGTCTAGAGTTGTAACTGACAGTGGCACTTCTGTCTGCACCGCCCATCGCGCCCTCATAGACATCTGAGAGTCTCCTGCAGTCTCAGCCTACCACCTGCTCCGGGTTGCCCCCCATAAACAAAGAGCTAGCTAGAAGACAGTCATGAGACTACGGGCGCGGGGCTGGCTTAGCCAGACCCAGTCAGTCACTACTTCTGCTGGGTGTCGGGGCTACTCCAAAACAACTAGGAATGAATGACTTGTGTGGACTGGCGGTCGGAGGAGCAAGCACGAAGGAACCATAACGGAGGGATCATGATCATCACTAATTCTAAAATAAAATAAAACCGTACCAGCAGAGCAGACAGCTGATAGTCACTACTACCACTCGACTCATCTACAGTCTAACACCCCTGAATAAGATCACGACCAGACTAGCTGACTGGTGACTGTGCTGGTGTAGTGACTGCTGCTTGAGTCAGTGCTTACAACTACAAGTCAAAGTCAGTGGGTCAAGTCACCGCCGCTCAAGCCTGAAGCCTCAATCAGTGCAATGTTCAGTCTTACTCAGAAGTCCGAACTCTCTTAGTCTTCTCAGACTTAGACCACACCGGGCACACTGACCGCTCCACTGCTCGGCGCCTCCCTCTCTCAATAACTCGCCTCCTGCTACTTCCTTTCATTTTATTTTAGTAAATTATTATCTCCTCCTCCTGACTGACCACGGAGTGTGGATACACTGTGGTTCGCTCTGAGTACGTCCGCTCACTACAACTGGGCAGTGAAGCGTCTCCCGCTGGTATGTATGCTTTTTATGCTGCCTCTGGACCCCATCACATGATTTTTTCCTTACCAGAGACAGCAGACCATGTGACCCTCTGACTTGCTGGTTCTTCCGCTGTGATGATGATGATGCCCCTACTGGCAGGCATTAATTATTGCATTAGCAAAAGAAAATGTTTTAAAAGTAACAACAGCAGATTTGAAAACTGTCTGCTGCCAATGCACCCTCAGAGCATGCACCGGGGCGGGTGCACCACCCGCCCTACTCTTCCTACGGTACTGGTCCACATGGTCTGCTCCTCCTGGCAATCCAGGACAATCTGCCTTCCATCCAGTTCCCAGCATTGAGTTTGTGAGTACAAAGCAGGGTAGCTCCTGCCGTTTGTTTATCAAATTGCAAGTGTGTTATCTAATGTTTTTTTTTTTTACTTTTAATTTCTTCACAAACTGAGCCAACCAGCTCCGGATTACAATTTGGGTATTGTGCCAGTGTTTTTTCCATCACAGGGTCCCAACCAGCTTTGCACTGATCCTGGCTAGCCCCCATCTTGGGTACCCAGTGAAAGTGACAATTTGGGACTCTGAATATGCGACAGTACTGTGATTATTAATGTGTTTAACCTAATTAACCTGATTTCCTTCCTTGTTACAGCTCCTTAAATAAATCAGATCTGTTTGTTTCAGCAAAGTTGCACTGACTGAGGTATTCGCTTATGTTAAAGTATTGTACTGTGGCTTTTGCATTGTATCATCTTGTTTTACAGGGGTCCTCAGTGTCCAGTCGACAGAGCCAGTCCTGGGGGTAAGTGTACATTGTGAAGATATTCCTGATGCATTGTGTGGGCCACTAGTGGGAAGAAAGGGGGGTTACAGTGTCCCAGAGGGCTGTGACCAAGTTAAATTAACTACTGCAAACCCTGACCTCTGGGTGGAGTCACTCACCATTGGACCTAGGCCCTCAACCTGTCAGTAGTCAGTAAGGCAGGGGTAGTAGCCCTTGAGATAGCACCACCCGGGGTTACACCTGGAATCTTTGAAGAAACTTCGTCCAGTTTTCTGCCAAAGTACCAGTTATTTGGAAGCTGGGAGGTGGTGGAAGTTTATCCATGTTGCAGATTCTCTGTACTTTATACATTCAGCTCCTTTTAGCTCCTCAGTTTCACTTTAAACTGTATCCACATTATTTTTTTTCTCCTCAATCTGTAGCTCTGAACTTTCAGTCCTGGTACTTCTAACATCACTGCTTTTGCCTCCTGTTACCAGAATCTCATTCTAACATTATTTTTATTTGTTGATTCTTAAAGAGCAAGCCACAACTAGTGGCTTAAACAAAATCTTTTATTACTGCATCATACTGAGCACTGCTATCCAGAAGCCATCTTGTCTTCAGCCTGCCCTCAAGGATGCCTCTTGCAACTACACATTTCTAATAAAACACATACTGTCTACAAACCCTTAACTTTGGTTAACTATTACACACACCAAACACAGTCCAAGGAACGGATTACACTCCAAACCAGTCCTGTATGGGTGCACTCTCATGCCAGGGGCAGTCTGTAGGCAGATCTGGTAATTTCCGGTCCAGTCACTACCATGGCAGTGTTGGCTCTGTGAGTGGCAGTGAATGCCTTGATATCTGAGCGCAAAGTGGTCTTAAAGGCATAGTAACTTACAGAGGTTACATTGTCCCTTGGCTAAGGAATTGCTATCCTCAATAATTGGATGCTAAGTCCAATGTACATGATTAAATGTCCAACATTTTACATATGCATTATAAATAACAACATTGATACAGATATATTGATATACAGTACAAGTCATATTAAACTGTTCCTCCAACTCACTGGTTTAACATTTCTCAGTGAGCTGCTTAATGTATGCACTGCTCACGGCACTGAATTAATAAAAGTTTCCTAATGGTTTGTCTCTAGCTGCTATCCAGTTTCAGCTTTACTTTGTAGCTCTCTGAAACCTTTATCAATGCACTCGCCACATTAAAGAGCAACTGACACGAACGAAAATAGCCTCTGATGCTCCTGACACTTCCCACCCTCCAACTAGCAAAATCACAGCACAGCTGATTCAAAATGTTATTTACATATGACAAAATGTAAAAATACAGCCCATCATGACCTTGCTTCTACCATAGTTGCTGTGTGCAGCATGAGGTGGACATGCGTAAGCCGATGTCAGGTTAGGAACAGCACCTTAACAGCCTACGCTCATAGTGCCTTTCCTGGTCAGCAATGACATATTCCTGGTGGCTAGGGCTCCCTCCCAAGATCACCAAAGTAAAAGTAAAGTGTATTCAAAAGTCCCTGGTATCTAGTGGCCCCCACTGATCGCCAAAGGAAAAGTAAAGTTAATTCAAAGATCCCTGGTGCCTAGTGCCCCCTGATTGCCAAAAAGTAAATGTCCTGCAATAGTCCCTGATGGCTTGTGGTCCCTCCCTCAACTGATCCCTGTACTGTATACTTTATACGATCTTCACTCCTAATGGCTAGTGGCCCCCACACTGATTCCCATACTGTATACTTCATAAGCTCTTCACTCCTTGGTAGTTAGTGGTCCCCCCCACCATTCGCTGACCCCTTGAGAATAACATAATTTCCTGGTGGTCTAGTGCACCCCTCCTCCAAGCTTGGCAGCTAGTGACCAACCACCCTGCTCCTTCCAAAATGAGTCAGCGATCAGCACAGCCCTCCTCTCACCTCCATGGCCAGCCAGCAACTGAGTTGTCAATGAGTGCACTTCTGTCAATCAAGCACAGTCATTGACAACTCAGTTGCTGGCTCGGCCATGGAGGAGAGGAAGACTGCTGGTTGGCACCAGCTGGGGAGCGGGGTGGTCGGTCCACTAGACCTCCAGGGAAATTATGTTATTCTCTAATGGGCTGGCAATCTGTGGGGGGCTACTAATGACCAGGTAGTGAAGAACTTATTAAAACATACAGTACAGGGATCAGGAGTGTGTGTGTGTGTGGGTCCCAGCCACCAGGGAGTGAGAGGAGCTTATAAAGTATATAGTACAGAGATCTGGCGGGGAGGGGCACTAGACACCAGGGACCTTTGAATTAACTTTACTTTTCCTTTGATGATCGGGCGGGGGCACTAGACACCAGGGAGTTTTGAATATACTTTACCTTTACGCCGGTGATATGGGGGTGGGGTGCTTTATAATAAACCACTACTGCAGACAGTGCTCCTCATTCATAAGCACTATTCCCAACATGATGTCAAATCACAGTGCGAAAGGGAGCACTGCAGGCACCGGACATGAATGCACGTTACTCACAAGCGAGTTTAAAACTTTTAAAATCATTATTTTGATAGCGATCTTCAGAAACCACATAAGAGGATAATGCAGGGGCCACCAGAGAGTTATCACAGCTAACCTGGTAAGTTTGCAACAGCTGCTCTTTAGCGACCTATAAAAATACTGAACCACTGAGCTGGAACCCAATTTCACTACTGCAGTGTGCAGTACAACTGCTTGATGTGTCATTCTACCCAATCCCACAAAGAAGTTCTCACCTACTTCCACTCAATAGTGATCCTGCATTCGGATTGAAAGCTCTGCCCTGCCACCATGTTCTTTTCCTGCTTATGAAGACTCCACTGCTGCTGTTATTATGTTGTCTTGCACATGGGCAAGCAACATTTTTTGGCAGTAGGAGATGGTAATAGAATAGCAGAGGTGTGTCAGTTTTGACAAATGCAGGGCACACTCTAGGTGTGTCCCTCATTCCCCGATTAGTGAGCATGCTAGCGTGACACAAGTTTTATGCAGTGCCACCAACTTGAAACAAACTTGCCACTGCAATCAGAGACAAGCTCGTCATGCAGCGGCACAGAAGACATGCCTCCACTATGTGCCTTTCTTTGTGAAACATTTCAGTTAACATGGCAGTGGTGGTGGTGGCAGGAGAGCAAACCTCGTAACCTCTCCACCTTGCCACCCCACCAGTCCCTGCCTGAGCGGTGGGAGGAGTCACTTTCCTCGCCTGCCTTCACCACATCCCGCTGTGTCTGGGCTGTAAAGTTCTTCCCAGCCATGCGGAGTAAGCCACAGCCTAAGCTCCGTATGGGTTGGGAGTATTACGTGCCCAAAGGCACTTGTACTGTAAGCAAGATCCCGATCGTACTGGTGGACCCCCGCCTGGTGACATTGGGGTGCTTAATGACCCCGAATATCCTTTAATGTGGCACACTGGGAGCCCACCCCAGTGTGCCAAACCCTCTGTTGTGTTTCTGACACTGGGATGCTGACCCGGGTGTCAGATGCATCCCCATGTATCTTCTGACCTTGGGGTGCCCAATCCTGGATCGGCATTGATCCCCAGTAGTGTGGCACACTGGGAGACCACTCCAGTGTGCCGACATCCAGGTTTCCTGTAAAAAGACAGACCCACAATGTCTTTTTTTATTTAACCTAAAAATAAAAAAGTCCCTCGTTGTTGCCGCCAGCCCTCCCCCAACCCGCACCCTCCATCTGCGCATCCCACTTCCCCGCACCCTCACCCTATATTACCCGAAGATGTCAGGAGCAACAATCTTCAGTGGACCGGGAACACGTCTGCACTCTTTAAATGCCGACTGCAAACTGAAGAAATGATGATAAGTCCTATAATGGCAATCAATGGAGGGTTTCAATTTAGGTGGATACCTCAGCCATTTTGGGAGTTTTGGTCCCACATTTTCAATATGGGGTTCTTGGGACCCCACCTCATGAACACAGTCACTGGCATTTCATTATTCCGTCCGAAAGGTCATTTCGTGGTCACCGCAGATGGAATCACCTTTCAGGACTGATTAACAAACAACAGTGCCACTGTTCATGAGGTGGCCTTAAAAAGTCTATTTTGCAAATTTAGGAGAAGAAATTCCAAAAATGACCCTATTATGAGTGCGTCATAACTTTGGCAATTTTAATATTTTCACTCCAGATTTTCAACATTGCCATTTTTCATATCTCCTTATGAACAGTACAGCTGTCATTTTACATCCTGCCTGAAATGTGTTTTTGCACATGTAGGCACAATAGCACTGTCGATTTTAGGAAATCAGTGTTGGGACAGAGTAACACAATCATAGTGAGACTGTTTGTGAGTGGAGGCCCCAAAATGCCAATGTTGAACGTCTGGTTAAAAATCCCCAAATACTTGCATTATGGGTGTGAGTTGCACAGTTTTATGCATGCTCGTGACTTCACCAGTTTTTCATATTTTCACCCAGATTTTCAACATTGCCATTTTTTACACTTCCTTATGAACAGTACAGCTGTCCTTTTCACATCCTGCCCAAAATGTGTTTTTGCACATGTGGTGCACAATGGCATGGTTGCTGTGGAAATCAATGTTCGGGACACATTAACAAAATCACAGTGACACTATTCATGACTGAGGTCCCAAAATTCCTGTGTTGAAAATGTATTTAAAAATCCCTCAGATAATTGCATTACGGACAGGTGATGCAGTTTCTACTCATGCTTGTGACTTCACCAATTTTTCATATTCCACTCAAGATTTTTAACATTGCCATATTTTACACCTTCTCATGAACAGTACAGTTGTCATTTTTCATATCCTGCCTGAAATGTGTTTTTGCACCTGAGGTGCCAAATGGCGCAGTCACTGTGCAAAATTACCTTTGGCTAATGAACTGATAGTGCCACTGTTCGCATGAGGTGGGGTCGCAAAAGTCTGTGTTAAAATCTGGAGTGCAAATACTAACAACTCCTAGGGCATTAGGGTTTCCAACCATAATGCCTTACCCTGTAGGACTGACAGGTGTCAGGGAGGCTTTGGATTGTCGGCTGTAATGCTCATGCCATTCCACCTCACCCCACCCTGCAGTCAGTGACAGGCTTCGAGGCGTGCCTTGGGCTCTTCGACCCCAGTGTTCACCCCATTCTCCTATACAGCACCTATTTCAACATATTTCCTTATGGAATGGGGCGAGCATAAGGCCAATGACCCCAAGGCACACCACGACACTTGTCGGTGTCTGCAGAGGTAGGCGAGTGAAATGGCGTGAGCGCAGGCTAATGACCCAAAAGGCACGCCTCAATGCCTGTCAGTCTCTGCAGAGTGGGGGTGGGGTTGGGCGTTAGTTCCATACTTCACTGCCATTCCTATTATGCATCTCTCTAACTCCCGTCTACCAATGCCAATGCCAGCAAGACAACATTCAGCATCGACAAATGCATGTTTTCTGTTGTGGTTGATCTGCCCTGCAGTTTCAGGCTTAATCTACAATGCTACTTTTTATCCTAGGCAACCCCATCATTTCAGTCAGCCCTGATCAATATGTCCACTTTGTCCAGTCCCTAAAATCCCCAGCTCACTTTCACCGCATTTTTCCTTTTCTTTCTGTGTCTTTTCTGTCTTTCTCTCTTGTTTTTTTTTTTTACTCTTTTATTACTCCCTACTGCCTGCTGACCTACCTCTTTATCCTCCATGAAGCTTTGTTTTTCCCGTTTCCCGAGTGGAGATGAGGTGGGGTACCTTCACCCTGTAATCCTTCATTGCGTCAGATCGAGGGTGGTCTGGTGAGTGGGGCACACTGGAGGCATGCTCTGGGAAGCCTGTCTTCCTTGAGCCAGCAGTTGTGTTTCCTCTTTCTTCCTTCCTTCCCCTATAGCATGTGACTCCTGATGTCAGGGCATGAGGTGCCAATGTCCACGTTGTACAGTGGCCACCCATCCCCTACAATTGAGGCTTGCAGTACTCTGAGCCCTCTGCTCGGAGTCAGGCAAGTGTGCATGCTTTGGCCTCAACCCCGGAGAAGGTGAGCTGTCATGGGACACTCAAGCTTATCTCCCCTGGCTGACCTACCACCGACTGGAGTCTGCTCCTGAACCCAGGTCGCCCGGCGTGGGCCAGGTGTGGCATCCAGTGCCTCAACACTCAGCACCACCGGGCGGCTCTTCTTCTTTTTTTTTTAAATGATGATTTGCAGTACTATTTTATCAGAATGATCAAATCTAGCTTAATATGTGTATCATTTACCAGTCACACATGTTAAGCAAGGCCCCTACTTTTTCATGTGCACAGTGGGACCAAGTTCTGCAGCAAGATTACCATTTGCCACAGAACTTCTGGGCGGTGGTTTGTAATTTCATGGAAGTTCTATGGCACTAACTACCACATCATAGTGTCAGCTTGTCATCCTGACTTCACTTTCATGGCAGTGGTTATAGCAATCAGGATGGTGGAAAGCACAGTAACACTAGTTCAAAAATAACAGACTTCTAGAAATAGTTTTATGCTTAAAAAGCAAAAAAATGTCTCTCCTAAAGGTCCTAGCCTATTGCATAAATGACATATGCAGAAGAGACCTTGTGTGATAAATAAGGTATTTCTATATGCATGCTATCTATCCCACTAATGAGGTCTCCACTGTCTATCACTTATATATTTGTATGTGCTTTCTACACCACTCATGAGGTTCCCACTGTGTATCACTTATATATTTATATGCAATCTGTAACTTATATAGAAATGGGTGTGGGTGTGTGTGTGTGTGTGTGTGTGTGTGTGTGTGTGTGTGTAGTAGGAGAGACAGAGATACTGTATGTGTGTGTGTATATATATATATATATGTATTTTTTTAATTTCCATGAAATTGCATTCCTCGTTCATACAGGTCCCATTGGAAATGGAATAAATGGAACAGAGGAGTTATTGCAAGACTCATTTTCATGTCAACCTGCTTCCCTGACCACTCGTAACACCATCAGGCCATGACATGCATGTGAACCGTTTGTGAGATCGAGCTCTCCAGCCCATCACAATGTGCCCACCATGTGACAGAGCACTGCACCATACCTTCCCAGGCTCCGAGCAGTGATGTGTTCCACCAATCTTGTGCTACCCAGCCAGCTCCCAGAGCTAATCTCTGAACCTGAGTTGCTGGCATGGAAACACAACATGCTACCCTCTGGCCCAACAGCTGTTCCTGCACACAACAGTTCTCCATAACTTTTAGATGATTCTGTCAACCAATGACAATATGTAACCAATAACCCTGGCAAAAATGTGTACAGTGCAATTTTTTATTTAACAGGTCTATTCTTTCAACAGGTTCACATTATTATATTCCATTTTTCTGGGCATAATTACTTTATTTTTCTTAAAATGACAGTTAAATTCATTTGACCAGTTATTCATTTCAGATGACATCTCTATACCTTAAAGGCACAAATAAGTTTGTACAAAGTGAGGTATGGCCTTAACAGGTCTGTGCTATTGACAGGGTTTTGTTTAAGCTGGCCCTAGTGCAATAATGTAAGAATGAAAATTGTATTAGGCTGTAGTGCAGGTTGAACAAATATCACCATGCCTGATGTGCTGTGCTACCGCTTCTGGCAGTGGGAGCTGTGGTAGATAAGGACTGTTCATTTCTGTTGCAGAATGCAGCCATTTCATTAGCTAATGTATGATGTTATAGCAATGATAACATCACATTCTGAGCATATAGGGGTTTTGGATATAAAAAGAGGAAGGAAACCAGATTCTATGGATAAACAGAAATATTAATAAAAATCACCAAGAAGAGTGAGATCTGCGGCACCACAGAAGTTCTGCAGTAGATTGCAAGTTCTGCACAAAAATTCTGTGCCGAATTCTAGGCCTGGACATGTTAAGCTATGCTTTTGATCATTTTAGTAGTGCAGAATGCCAACAAAGTAATCACAGTTGTACTGGCTCTGAGCCAAAAGGCAGTACTCTACAGGGCAGCATTGTATTAATTTACCTGGTGGTCAAGTAGTTTGTGGCATGCTCCTTTGTCTCACAGAAGTCATCAAGAATTTTCCAGTTGTATTTCTCATATGTATGTCCAGTGAAATTATGACAGCCACATCCACCTGCCAGCCACTGCCACTCCAAGAATGGTATGGAATGCCACGATCCCTGAAAAGACTGTTTTTAAACATAAAGCCTCTCCTTAGTCTGTGTTGGTAAGAAGTGCTCACTCTACCAAGAATGCTGCCTCCTTCCTGACCAGCACTGTTAAATTACATCATAAACTACTGTAGTGTCAGTGGGAAGAAAGGAGGCAGCATTTTGGTAGAGTGAGCACTTCCATACCTACACAGACTAAGGAGCCAGCTTATGTTTAAAAACAGTCTTTTCAGGGATCTCCATGGATGCTGACATTTCAGACCGGGCTTGGAGCAGTGGTGAGAGCGGCTGAAGGGTGGGGGATGTGGCTGTCATAATTTCAGTGGGCTTACATACAGTATAGTATGAGAAATAGAGAAAATACTTGATGACTTCAGTGGGACAAAGCAACATGCCACAAACCATTTGACCACCAGTTGAATTAATATATAAAGCAGTGCTGCCCCGTACAGTACAGTACTGCCGCTCAGCTCAGAGCGGTACAACTGTGACTACTTATTGGCATTCTACACTACTAACATGATTGAAAGCATAGCTTAACATGTGTACTGGTAGAAATGATGCACATGATAAGTCATGATTTTGATCATTTTGATAAAGTAGTACTGCAAATCAACATTTTAAAAAGACCGTACTGTAAATGTGGACAAGAAATACAATGATGGAGAGAAATGCAATGAATGGGAGGAAACTAACAGCTCCAAAGGATTACTGTGAAAAACAACCACTGCATTGAAATGCATTGCATTAACATTGCAAAGGAGCTGAGGGAAATTTAGAGAACAGCTGAAAGTGAGTTGCATTTGAGTTGAACGGTGGTTGGAAAACAGTTTACAGTTGCAGAAAAGAGTTGGCACTACATTGTCATCACAAAAAAAATGAAAGAACAGTGAGCAGGATGAACAGTTTAATGTGACTTGTTCTATATAAAACAAAGCCTGTCTAGACTTGGGATTCCTAATGTAGGCATTTAAGCCCCCATATTCAAAAAAGTCCCCTGCAAAATCGTGCAAGTGCCTGCACTGGCAAAAATAATGAGATATTCAGGAGATCCGCAGGAAATGCGATTTCACATGTCCAGCTAAATATCCCAAACATGCATGATTGTGCAGTGGCAGATGTACAGTGCAGCAGGTGACCTGAGCCCTATGTGGAGCATGGAGAAATGCACAATGCAAAACCACTTGAGCAGTGCGCAGAATTGCAGTATTCAGCCATGATATGCAAATGACCTCATTGCACATTCCAAGCCCATCTCCCTACATGCGCAGCTCATTACTGGAATGTATTCAGGCCAGTTGCATAGCCCGGCTTGCTCAGTTCCAGCTTTGCAGGGCTGCGCCATCACCCCACAATAGTGAACAGGAGGAACTGCAGTCTAGCGGGCAGGTGTGCAGGGGATATTAATGTGTGGGTGTGTGGACTGCATTGGCCTGGGTACATTGCTACCACATAGCCATGTACAGGGTTGGACAGAGGTACAGGGGCCCACCTGGACAGTGGCCACAGGGGCCACGTGGACATGCAACAGGGGCAGGCACAGGGTGACACAGCCTGCTCAGGCTACCACATGCATGTGATGCACAAGCTCCATATGCTGCATACAATCACCTGCAGTGCCCACACACCTCAGTATGGGAAATACCTGGTGGGCACTGCAAGGGATGGCAGTGTGCAGACAGTGACCAGGTACCTGGGTGGGTGAGTCCCACCTGTGTGCACCCATGGTGTAATGTCATGGGTGTGTGCCACCGCTCAGTTCCTGGACCATACCTTGTGGCCACTAGTACCTCCAGGCAACATGGGCACTATTGCCACAGATGCCACACTTGGTGCATGCCACCACCGGCTGGCACCCTGCAGGCCACATGGGTGCTGGCCATGGTCCCTGGTACATGTGCTGCAATGTGGCTGTCTGCCTCACTGGTTCACTCAGGGGCACACGACAGCACTGACATGTAGCTGCTGGGTGTCTACATCCAGGGTGTGGTGTGGGGTGTTGCTCCCTGGATGGTGCCAATGGTAACAGGGCACCTGTAGCTCAGGATTCCTCCATCCTGGCATGGCTGCTGTGCATGGGTGCCTGGGTTATGTTGTTGTGTACCTCCAAGGGCTGTCTCCAGATGGCCTTCCTGCAGTACTGCAGCCTGCTTGTGGGTGGCTGACTGATTTAGGTATATCTTTCCATGCCTAACTTTGGGCTGCACATTTCTAAGATGTGCGGCAGAATATAGGGATGTGTGGTATATTCATGGGAGTGCCCCTTTATTTGTGCCATATACATTATCTCTGCACGATGGCACATCTAGAGATGTGAATGCATCTCCCTTTTGAATATCACTCTTCTGCATTATTTGAGATGGGCTGCACATCTCTATGTTGTGCTGTGCATCCTTTAAAAATGTGGGCCTTAATGACATATATCCAACATTTATTGGCTGAGCAAATATTTCCTGTCTAACATATTTATCTGCCATTCCATGAGGTATTATGTAGCATCATGCTTTCTTAGCCAGCAGAACCTGTGAGCACTATTTGGGGTAGAGACCTGGGTGTGATATATATCCCCCACCATACAACATGCATGGAGAGGTCAGTGAAGCAGAAGGAGTGTCATAATGGAGTCTAAGTATGGGTTTTATGGGCCTTTCAGAGCATCTTAGTGGGGTAACCGCCACCTCCTTTGACTCTGGTGCCTCAACTCCCAGTCTCCACTGGTAAAGGCATTTCACTGCATCATTCATGTTCTGATGTGCCTTCTCATACTGTTTGATGCTCTTGTCCTCAGTAATTGACTACGTACATGGCACAAATGGTTCTGCGGGTCCTCAGGGTTCCAGTAGTTGGTGTCCTCATAAGGTATAGTTGACAATAGATACACACAGACTGCATAGCAGCATTAAAATGGGTCATCACAAAGTTTCCAACAAATATTTTTGAAGACAGTTTCTTGTAAAGTGCATCATTTAGAACATTTATTGAAATATTTAAAGGCATACTGTCACAGATTGGATTGCACAATGTAGTTTCAGACCTTATAGTACAACAGCTTTTGCAGGCAGTACCAGCCCTGAGGCCAGCACTTGCAAAACCTTTGGCTCATAATCTTTACAGCTCGGACACCTTGTAAAATGGAATCCCACAAAACAGATCCAGTGTGGCCATGCACTAATGTTTTGACATCACTGTTTACTTCTTCCTCAGAGTCTCTGTTTTGCAAGGTGTACAAGCTGTAAAAGTTAGAGGTAAGACTTTCACGAGTACTGGCTGCAGAACAGGTATGGTGATAAACTGTAAATGATATCTGACCTGCAAAGCCATTGTACTATGAGACTATGTGTGTAATACAATCTGGTGGCAGTATGCCTTTGATTATTTGAATAAATGCTGTAAATGATGCACTTTACAAAAAACTGGCTCTGAAAACATTTGTTGAAATGTAGTGTGCTGACCCATTTGGGTCTGCTGCTGTGCAGTCTGTGGGTATCTGGTACTCTGAGCCCTGGGTATGTGTATCTCATTTGTATGAGGTACTATACTGTCTGGTGTGTTTTTTGAATAGTTGGTGGTATGAAACTGGGTATGTCCACAGTGGAAGAATATTGGACAAGTGCAGTTTCTTCATCTAAGAACTTACTGTCCATGCTATCCAGGGTGAGTTTTAGTGCATTTACATGGGGTCTCCTGCATGCAGCAGCTTTGGTCTCCAGCTGCTTAGGTGCTTCAGGTTCATCCACTTCCAGAGCAGTATCTTTCTGTTTGATTGGCAACAGATGGTTCTGATGGATCTTACAACTTTTGTTTGGCTCTCCTTCTGTTTGCATAGTGGAGCCCTCCAGGATGAAGTGTGGTGTCACAGTTTCCTGCATGACAAAGTGGTTAACTCATATTGAAATTACCTTGATTTCTGCAGCAACTCTGGTATAGAATTCTGCAGAATTTGGTTTCATCATGATGAGCTTCACTGTATTTTGTAGCTTGGCAGATCTAAGACTTGTTCCAGTACATGACATTGGTGGGGGGAGGGTCGCCCCAAATTGATGAGTTTGTGTTTTCCAGGGAACGCTAAGCTCCTCATAAATTTAGATCACCATGAAAAGTCTCTGAGCTTTTACTTTCTGGCAGTATCTGATTTTGTTAGCTAGGTTCCTCTTCATGGCCATCTCTTAAGCCAGATGGCAGGCAGTGTCCAACTTGTCTTTCCACTGGTGCAGGTACTGGAGATATATCTCAGAGTGGGCTTCATCTGATGAGACCACAAAACACAAGTCAACATACAACTGAGCTTCTCTTCCAAAAATATGATAGTGTGGAGAAAACCTGTGGCATCAGTTTTGCACAATTATAGATGTCAAGAAGTGAAGTGACCTGTTGGCATCATTTTGATTTGACTTGGGGTCTAAGACACCCAGCATGTTGAACAGGATATAACTGAAACATTTGAGTTGCAGAACACTTGAGGGAAATATGGGGTTGTACAGGGCTTTCAAATTCTCAGATACACAGCAACACCTTAACTGTTTGACAGTCAAAATCCTATCCTTGATCCAAGTGGATCAGTTTGAGTACCGGTAGTGTATCATGAAGTTGTCTATTATTACACAGATTACTGTGGTTGTGTTTTGGACTTTGTTTGGGTATGCCTGTGCATATCCTGAAAATGGTCAGTAACCAGCAATATATTGGCAATGTTTTTTTAAATCAAGTTCTGGACAGAAAATTAAAACTCAAGGATTATGAGAGGTATAAGCAGATTCATAGAAGATGGTGCCTGAGTGAGCTATGTCTGCACTCACTCTGTGCACACATCCCCTGCTTTTTAACGTTTTACTAGTTTTAAATGTAACCCACCCTCAAATCAGGTGGGCTTACCTTGATTATCTCCCTGTACCTTTGCAATGTTCTTTGCAGAAGAGGGTTCCAGCTGGTGCTCTGCCTTTTTTGTCAATAAGTTTTGTTGAATTTAAAAAAACAATAGCAAAGAATGAACACTTATATATGTACAGATGTCAATAAATTCTTATCATATAATGCATTGTGTACACAAAGGAGAACAATAAGCAATAAATAAGAAAATAAGCATTTGACTTAATTATCAACTGATAGTTATTTTTTGAGACATATTATACATTTATTTTAATTGCCAATAGAATAAGTATAAAGATATATATATATATATATATATATATATATATGAGTTCTGGTCATATACCTTGAATTTAATTATATTATCACTACATAAGGGTTCAAGGGAGGGTAAGAGGTAGGTGGGCTGCTCATCTCTAGTTCACTTATATATCAAATAGAATTATGAATGTATTATTAATTCCCTTGGTCTTGAGAATTTCAGTGTGTCAGAGGTCAATGGAATCTTTTCACTATTTGTGTCAAGCCCTTTATAAATTATAGTAATTGTTATTTTCTAGTCAAGACTTGATATATGGTATCCCATTTTTGTCAAACTTTTGGTAAATCATTTAATGATAGAGCTAGATGTTCTATTTTGAGTATATCAATAATAGCATTCCTCCATTCTTGTATCCTATGTATTTTATCTTCTAGCCTGTATTTTAAAATAACCTTCCTAGTTGCCACCTCTATCAATATGAGTGTGTGTTTTTGTACACATGACCAAGTTGAATTTGGTTCAAAGTGACCTATGAATCATGCATTTATTGTTATATGATTAAAAATCCTAGGATATTTTTGAATATGTCCTTTATTTCATTCCAGAGAGCCTGAATTAGAGGGCAATCCCAAAACATGTGTTGTAATGTTCCTGTATCAGACTTGCACCTATGGCATGTTGATGTAATGGCCAAATCCATTTTATGTCTTTGATAAGACATGTAATAAAGATTATGAAGCATCTTAAAATGTAATAATTTTAGGTTGACAGTATTAAAAATTTGAAGGGAGACAACCAGATTTTTCCCAATCCCATTCCATTGAGTCTACCTGGAGTGCCTGTGACCACCAGCATGCTGTTTCACAGAGGAGCGCCTGATCACATCTTCATATAACCTGTATATGGAGGAGATAGACCCAGACATTCACAAGCACCCAAGCCAAGATCTAGAATTGTCATTAAAAGGAGTGACTATGTCTATTTTATTTTTAATAATATTCTGTAGTACCAAATAAGATTCTATCAGAGTATTAGAATATCATGGTGCTGCATTGCCTCATCAAATGTTAAAAACATCCTATTTCTCATTAAAGTTTTAAATGTTTGCACACCATGATCTTGCCACACTGGTTTGTTTAGAATAGTTCCATTCTGAGTAAAATTGGGATTTTTCCAAAGGGCTGGCTCAGGATTGATTCAAATTTAACTTCATTATATGACTAACCTGTTTTAGTTGCCTGACTGAGTCTGTTAGTATCTTATTATCCAGTACCTTAATAGGTTTAGAATATATCAGAATTTAAGATCAATGTCCTGTTTTTCCAATAATTCCATTTCAATACACACCCAATCTGAGTCTATTCTCTTTATCTATCCCCTTAAGCCACCCGGAGATTTGAGCAGTCCTAGCAGCTAGATAGTATAGGTAAAAATCAGGGATCTCAATCTTCCTTTATTTTTTGTGCTACATTTTGGAGTATGCCAACCTATTTCTTTTTCCTTCCCATATAAAGCTAGTGACCTCTGGATGTTATACCTTGTATCCATTTTTTGTTAAAGCTACAAGGAATCATCATGAATGTATAAAGACATTTAGGTAATAGTGTCATTTTGACAGCATCTAGTCTCCACCCATAGTCCCAGTGGTAATTTATTCCATTTACTTAAGTCTTCTATCACCTTGCTGTTTATTTCACTAGCATTTTTAATTGTGATTTTGCACAAAGTATTGTAAATTTTAATGCCTAAATATAAAATATATTCTTTTTCCCTACAAGGCCTAAGTTTGTTATCTCATCCATACTACACAACCTGTTTAGTGGTAGGAAATTTGTTTTACTCTTGTTAAGTTTATATCCTGAAATATAGCCAAAGTCCTGGATAATTGTTAAGATTTCCAGCAAGGATCTAGAGGATTTGAAATCATTAGCTTGATGTCATCTGCATAAGCTGAGACTATGTGCTTGCTTTGTGCCACCTTAATTCTCATGTTTTCCTTATTATGTTCCAATTTTCTGATGAGTGGGTCTATTGTAAGGTTGAATAACAGGGGGAAGTTGGCACCTTTGTCTGGTCCCTCTATTAATTGTAAAGAATGGGGATATAACTCCATTAGTTACCACTGCAGAACTAGTATGCTTATATAATAAGTCTATCTATTGAAGGAATGTATTGGGAAATCCATAAAGTCACAAGGTTGAGAAGATGTGGGACTAAGAAATCCAGTCAAATGCCTTCCCTGCATCAAGGAAATGAGTCCACAGGGTATTGTGGCTTTATTAGCAGCCTGAATGATATGCAATAATTTCCTAGTATTATCAGCAGACAGTCTGCACTTCATGAATCCAGTTTGTTGTTTAGAGATGAGATATGAAATAACCTTCTCTAAGCTGTTTGATAGTACTTTGCTAGTATTTTGGTATTTGAATTTATAAGAGAGATAGGTCAGTAGTTACTACATGATAGAGGATCCTTCCTTGTGTATGAATTAGGGTGATAAGACCTCTAGTCATCTTACTTGAGAGTGACCTCCTCTCTGGATTCATTAAAACTTCCACAAGTATTTGAGCAATTTCCTTGTGAAAGTTGTTGGAAAAATTAGATGAATAGCCATCTGGACCTGGGACCTTGTTTCTTTTAGTTTGTTTTATTGCCTCAAGAACCTCAATCATTTGAATATTAGCACCCAACATATTATGATATTGAGGCAATACTTTTGAATATTCAAACCATTACAAAATGTCTCTAAGGTATTTGACCCTTGTAATTTCCTTCTTTGTATAAATCTATGTAAAACTTCTTGAATTCACTATTAATTTGTTGGTGGCCCATTATGATATTTTCTGAGTTACTATCTCTAATGGCTGTAATATTTGTGATTCCCATGTTTTGGCTCAGATGAATTGCTAGTATTTTAGCTGCTCGGACCGGAGTCAACATAGTTGAGTTTGGCTTTTCTTATAGCAAAGATTGCTTCACTTCTAAGTGTCTCATTGTATTCTATTTTAAATTTTGACCATGTACTCCAAATTGTAGGAGAGTCTGAGATGAGAAGAAGCTTTTCATGTTCTTTAATATTAACCATTGGTTCTCTTTGTTTTTAGCATTTTGTTTTTAAGAGCTGCAGCTTCACTAATAATAATTCTTCTAAGATAGCACTTGAGACAGTCCCACATGTTACTTCAGGAAGTATCAGCAGGGTCATTTAATGTCAGAAAGTCTTTAATGCTGTTCCTAATTGTATCTGAGATATTGTCCTTTTCAAGGAGGAAGTTGTTAATCTTCCATCTGCAATCCCTATGTGAGTTAGCTGTCTATTAAAGACCAGAGATACAGGGCAGTGATTAGAAATTACCTATACTTCTATCTCTGCCTTAATAATCCTGCCTGCTTGTTCTTTAGGGAAATATATCTGGTCAATCCTAGATCCTGATTGATGGCACTGAGACCAGAATGTATAATCTTTTGTGTCAGGACATAATATGGCCTAGGTATCAATCAGATGTAAATTGTCTGTGAGGTCTGCCAGCTCTTTATCAGCTTTTATTCCTTCACAGTCAAAAGAAGACCTATCTAATGTGGGGTCCAAGATACAATTTGTATCTCCTGCTAAAATAATGGTACTATCTAGGAAGCCCCCAATCTTCCTAAAATCTGTTGAAATATTTAATGGGCAGGGTTGGTAGGGCCATATATGTTAACTAATGTGAAATATTCTTCATCAAGTTTCCACTGACAATCAAATAGTGGCCATCTGGGTCCCTAACACTGTACAGGGTGTGAAACTAATACCTCTTTAATGAGTATAAGCACACCTGCTTTTCAGAATTGTCTCCACCCCAAATACCTGTCCGACCCATTCTCTACATAAGCAGATAATGTTCCTTCTTGAGATGAGTTTCCTGGAGAAATACTATTGAAGAGTTTAATTTCTTAAGGTGTTGCAATACAAGCGTACCCTTTAATCTTATGATTTAGACCCCTGACATTCCAAGTAATTAAATTCATATTATGCATTTTTTCCATTTGAGGGTATTATGTGAACCAGAAAAACTTTCAGACAGTATCAATAGGCACATAATAAGAGGATCTACCAAATTAATAAGGTGTGGGAGTGAAGAAGGAAGGGTGAAAGACAATAAATACTGACAAATGTAAAATTTACTTCAATGTATATCTTAAAATGCTATAATTTACAAACATTTTCTGATTTTACCACATTTAAAAATAAATATTTCCAAAATGTCGGTTTGTACTTTATCTAGTTCTCTGTTTAAGATTATCTTTAAAAAAGGATAGTAAAGTACACTGAAACCCTCATTCACTGCATTCCTGGATGACAAACTAAAGAAGCGACAGCACCCTCTCTCATCTTTAAGATAGCTAAAGCTACAAAACTCACCAAATCTGATCTCTTATAGTGGAGATATAGCTTAATTAACAATTCTAATAATAATAACAATTTATATTCTCAATATGAGCTAACTTCCATAAATAAATGCAGTTATATATTTGGCACCCTTTACTGTTTGTCCTTCTTTCTCATAAAGCAGTTAAATCTTATAACAGTTTTCTCAAGTATTAATTTCCTTCTTATTTAACTTACCATATAAAGTGGCGTAATGTTACCTAATGATATTAAAATAACTGAACTCCCTTTCTGCTAATGAAGTTTATTTCTATAATACTTGTATATAATGACATAAGCATGTACTTAGCACCTTGAGTGTTATCAAAATGGCTGAAAATCAAAAAATTATGAATGCGTGAATATTTATTGATATGCTGTCCCAGATGGACAAATTACGCTTATAACAAAATATCTGGAGTGACTGGAAATATCTCCCCCAGCATGCAGAGAATAGGTTGTTTTATCTCTTTTGATTTCTTATTTCTATTCACATGTCTTGCAATGTAATTCACCCCTGCCAAGTCACAGTTACTAAGGAATGTAATTCCTGGACCTGAATATACTCGCTACATCCCTGCTATGTATAATTTGAAGCTGGCACCCATTTTTGTTACCTTATATATTATGGAGAATCAGGCAGAGTACAGCATAGGCCATAAATATGATGCACATAAGGGCAGCTACTAGCCTACTAAGTAATAATAATGATAATAATATTTTTCTTTATAAGGCACATTTCCAAAACCAAGGCACCTAACAATGTAAAACAGCTCATATAAAATCCAGTAAAACAATAAATACTATTAACTAAATTAAGTACTAATGTTATTTTTCCCTGACATTTTCTGCCAGATGTATTGTAACTGCCTGAACACAAATTAATCACAACAAATCCAGTGTCAAAGGTCTAATTGTGAATTTATAAGAAAAGGGAGATATCAAGAATATAGTGGCATGTCTGAGCCTGATAGTAGTAATAGACTACCACCAGAGGTGAACAAGACAGCAATAAATACAGAATGATGCTCAATAATTAGACCTTTCCCTCACAGTCTAGTCAGACAAGCAGAGGCACCCAGCCACCACTGTTTCTTTATGAACAATGCGGAGAGTAAATCCAGGGATTCCTCATCACATCAAACCCATCCAAGCACATCATAACTTTCCTGAGGTAAAAAAGGAAGGGAAAGGGGTTGTGTATTTAAAATCTGGAAGGGTGGTGATAGGGAGACCCTAGTGTGATCATGGTATTCCTATAACCCAAACAGCCAGTTCATTTATTTAGTATTCAGCTACCAAAACCAACCATCTAAGAATACTGTGATTTATTAATATTGAAAATCAAATGTTTGAAGAGACTAGAATTTCTTCTTTTTTTGACTTCATCTTTTATTCAAAAGATTTTTAAAGATACAAACAGTCTTCCTAATACAGACATATTGATATAATATACAAGCCACAGCAAGTATATTAATAACAGTGTATTATAGACAAATAAGGTTATATTCTTCCTTAACAAAATCTGGCTAAATAAAATCAATCAATTATATCTCTCTCAGCTCAATAATCATGACTTTCGATACAGCAAAACTGTGTCCTAATAAGAGGATTTATTAAGTATAAGTCTGCATATGATGCAAATGGATAATATGCATTGTCTACTTCTGACTGAGGCTTAAGGAAGTGCAACTTAAATTTCTACCAAAAGAATAACAGTTGTGTAAAAGACACAAGCAGTGCCTAAAATGAAAGAAAAGGTTTCTAAGTAAAGGGAGACAGCATCAATTCTAAAGGATAGTCGTAATAAAGAAATGTGTTGTAAGTATTAAAGGGTCTAGTATGGTTGCCCGGCATAAGTTTTCCATACTCTGTATTGCCGCATCTGTCTCACATAATACAATTTAATTTTCTGGCTTATGTTTTCCGAATATTGTTTTGCTCGACTGGCAGATTTTAATATGTACTGAATGAGCTCTTGTATCGCAGCTGCAAGATCACTTTTTCCATTAAAAAACAAACCTCATTTCCTGCGAGGTGGTGGTGACTGGTAAGCAAATATAGTGAGAAAATAAGAAACATTGAAAATGAACACGAGTATAGTCAATCACTGTATTTTTATTTTGTATTTTCATTTTGAGCAGTTTGCATCAGTCTAGGGTCTTTGATAATCAAGAGTGGTGAGACAAACTCTTTTGAACTTCACCTTTCTAGAACAAGCATAAACTGTGACTTCACAAGTCTTATGGTCACTGACTTGAAAGACACGCTTTGAACAGCCATTTTATTTCAGCCTCGTATTTGTTGAGTTTCACTTTACATGTTTGCCAGTTCACTTTTCTTAATTGCTGCACAGTAATGTCTGTTATTTCAGCCTAGTGTCAGGAAATGTCAAGCAGCATTTATTTAGCTGTGAAAGTCTATGGCCAGGAAACTGGTGTCGATTGTACTGCTTGTCGGGCAATGTCATGCCGGGCAACCATACTGGATCCCGTAATAAAAGGTGTTTCTTTAATTTTCCATTATGTATATGCATTGAGAAGGTAGTTAAGATAGTCCTGCCAACATTTACCATATTCATTAAGTCGGTTATGTGTGGCATAGGTGATACGTTCCAAAGAAGCACACTGAGAGACTTTTAAGGATATCAGAAAAAGTGGGGATATTTGTAGTTCTCAAGACATTAGTATGAGTCATTTAACTTGCAAAAAGAGTAAGTTAAGCCACTTATTTTGAGCCTGAGACAGAGAAACATTAGAGGAAGAGGAATTCCAAGTAGGAAAAATTTAGGGTCAAAAGTAACATTGTGACCAACCACTTTAGATGCAAACTGTTGAACCTTAAACCAATGCTTGAGAATGGGGTCACAGTACCATAATATATGGAGTAAATTCCCATTAGGTTTGTTGCAGCACCAACAATTGTTAGAGTTAAGCAAGCCTATATGGTGTAAAACAGAAGGTGTTCTGTACCAAAGATGAAGAATTTTGGTCTGAATTAGAGAACTACGAGTATCCTTGAGAGTTCTGTGAACAATGTGCCAACACTTACGCCATTGTGAGTCAGATGTATCATAGTTCAGAAGTAGGCTCCATTTTGTTTTGTCTTTTAAGGATTTGTCCGGTAAAGTATTTCTGATATCTTTGTAAATAATACTAGTCAAATTAGAGATAGAACTAATCCATAAGGTAATATATTGATCATATATATCATGTATATGTAAATGTTGAAAAAGGTGTTGCATGCAGTGCGTAAGTGGAGGTATTTCCAAAAGTCTTGTTTTGGAAGGCCCCGATTGAATACAAAGTTCATTGAAACGTTTTAGGATGAGAGTGTTTTTAACCAGAATATCCCTAGGAAGGATACATCATTGTTATGCCGTGAGCAACAAAAGATGGGATGCTTCTCGAGGAGATGTTTTGATTACCCCAAATAGGAGCATAAAGGAGAGAAGTTGGGTTAGATTTTAACTGTTTATGGATTTGTTTCCAGTAGTAGACAGAAGAGGAAATCGTGATGAAATCTTAGAATTGGAGGAGAGGAGTTATGGATAAAGGTTGTGGGACAATTACCTATGCTGAGTGAGGATTCCATTTATACCCATAGTGGAGCTTGGGGTGTAGGATCTAGACTCAGTGAGTCACACCAGACAGGAGTAGTTGCAAATTTATTGAAAGCGGTTGTATCCATTCAGCATATGCCTTAGTTTGCTGTGAAGAACTCCATAAGGGTATAATGTCTAAATTATGTAATGTGTATTGGCACCATGGGTCTAGAAAATGGCCTGTCCTAGGTAGCAGAACTACCATAATGGAGGAGCACAGACAAAAGGAGGGGGGCAAACAGGTAGAAAAGATTATAAGGGTAATAAGGTAGTAAGAGTGGCTAAGCAGAAAATAAGTTTTATGGAGAGAAAATCAAGCTTAGAGTGCATATGTAGAAGCAGATACGTTGTCGTAACTTGTGTCTGCATTTTTATAGAGCATAAAAATGGGTTTTAAAGAAAAAACACTTGAATGCATAAAAGTGCCTTTTGCAATTGTGAAAGATTTCCATAATAGAAAACTGGCCAAATAAGCAACAATTAACATTATCGGAGGGCGTTTAAAGCCACCCTTTTTAATTAACACCCTGTCTACATAATTATTGCTGTGTGAGTTAGAGAGTGCTAGATTTAAAGACTGAAGTTGAAGAAAGGAGTGGTCAATCAGAAATATGCCAACCACGATGTATGACTTTGGCAGTTAAGTACCTTGCTGTGAGTGAATGCAGATCTGCCATGAGAAGCTGCACCAATCTTTAGCCGGGTCTATTGCAATTAATGGATGTAGCCTGAAAAATGGGTAGGTCACAGAGCTGTGAGTTAAGATCAAGCATATCTCTAAAATGATAAGAGTCATGTCACACTCGCTTTGCGGGTGTCAGAAGACAGGAGATGAGATTTGTTTTGCTTTTGCCTTCCTTTTTTCTTCAGTGATTCACATGGTTTAAGAGTGGAACTGAGGTGATTTCTGCCCATGAGGAATTGGTGGAGATCTGGTCTGGTTTCTGGAATGTTAAGGATATGCTGCAAAGTCTCTGCATCCATCTGGGAAAGATCTTCTTGTGAAGACAAGGCATAATCCTGCAGTGGTTAGAACATGTTGGTCAGAGGGAGAGATGAGGACAGGTAGAAGCCTTTTTGGGGACTGCGATGGTTTTATGTGGGATCGAGTCATCACAGCAGGCAGTCCTAGCAGATTTGATACTGGAGCTTTGTTTTTCTTGGATACAAACAGATTGTCTGGGGAGTGAGTTATCAGTGCAGGGATTTCCGCATCTGTATGGATGGAGGGTAATTTCTAGTGTCCTGAGCATCAGCAGCAACCTCGCAAGTGGATAAAACAGCTGGAGGGTCCGAGTGAGTTGTAACGGAGTGCAAGGTATGCTTTTCTGAACTGGTAAAGTTTCGATGAAGGCAGACAGAGTTTGGGGTTTTAAAATCCCTAAATGAATTGCCCAGGTAGAGCCTCATCACAGCGGGATACCGAGAGCAAACCTTATTCCTTTTGAAGTAATGCTTGTTTGCTTGCAATAAAGGCATGCCTTTTAGCAGACAACTCTTTAGAGTAATCTTGAAAGATGTAGATTCTAAATTCTTGCCACATCAGAACTCCAGTCTCTCTTGCCTTTTGCAGTATAATCTCAGCATGGGCGTAGTTAAGGAACCGTGTGATTACTGGCCTTATTTTTTATCTGGATTTGGCCTGGGGCTAATGAGCGATAGAGAATGCTCTATAGTTATGTTTTAGATCAAGTGGTAGATGCAGCATAGCGGGCAAAACATGCAGGAGTAAGGCTGCTGTGTTCCAAGTTCTGAACCCTCAGAGATGCAAAAAATCTTAAATTGTTCCTGCGGCTTCTATTTTCAATATCCTCTATTTTGGTTTGGAGTGTTTTAATAGTTCTGTCCTGTTCCCTTATAGTAGCTCTGAGATACTGGACTGAGGATTTATTTTGTTTGGCTTTATTTTTGGTGCTTAATAAGGGATGTCCAAGGTTAGTAAAGTAGCTGTATATTGCTGAGAGGTTGTTTTTAGTCTTTCATTTCAGAAATTAATTTCTGGAACATAGCTTCACTCTTGAAAGTGAGGATAGGTGCATCTCTTGTTCAGCCATGTTGGTAGGCCCCGGCAGATAGACATAAGTAGAATGAAAAAAAAAGCATCCAAATCTTGAGCAAAAGTGAAAATGACCCACCAAAGCTGTAGTTACAAACCTGACTTGCTGAATCTGGCTGTTGGCTTGTATTATTGTCCTGATGGCTGTAGATGAAGACAGATAGCTGGATGCCCTTGGAGAGCTGAGAATTAAGCTGCCATCTTGAGCTAAGCCAGGCCACGCCCGAATTCCTTCTTAAGTCCACTCTTTGTGGCTGTATATCCATTGTATTCTTTAACTCCATCAGGGGCCCTTAACTTAAGAGTGCTGGGAAGAGCAAGCTGTATCTCAGATCAGCTTCTCGGAGTATTTTTACAATGGGAAAAATGCATCCCTGTTTTGTAAGGTCTCGGGAAAGATCATTAAAACCTGGTAACTACAGAGCATGCACATGGATGTGGTGCTAGGAAACCGACAAGACATTATTTCGAAAAGTTCCCTGCCCACACTAACCTGTAAGGAGGGACGCCAGACAAAATCTTCTTATTTTAAAAAGGCATTTTAATCAGACTTAACCAGGCTCTGGCCTGGCATGTTTCTTACTATGTCCTTTATCAAAGGCTGGATACAATGGTAACAACAACACTTACAGTATAAATGGTTAAAACAGATCATGTGATTTGATGACACCCTAGTGACATACACATCCACGATTGGATGAAAAAGTGAATACAATATACATCAACTTTATTCAAAAATCTTAAAGTGCCGCTCTGTGCATACTAAATAGATTTAAAAGCATATGTCTCCATACCATTCCACTCAGATGAATATAATAAAACAGGCCTTAAATAAAAACAGGAGTGGTTTGAATAATTGGATAAAGGGGAGGGTGGGAAGAAAAAGGGGAAAAGGGGTGAGGAAACACAGAGGGAAGAGAAAAGGACAAGGACTGGGAAGAAGGGAGCTTGGTGGGGAAAAAAGGAAAAGGTTAAGGGGAGGAGGCTCAACTAGTCAGTAGATTGCTCACTATATTTGCTATTTTCATATACTCTAAATTCAAAACAGAGCAGACATCGGGACCCAGGTTCCAACAAGGTTTATTTTTACCTTCAACTTGCAAGCTAAAAAGATCCTATGTCTCTGTTCAGCCAGGAACAGTGAAACCTATGGATTCCAAACATAAGCATCTAACAGTATCTCATAGTAAGTCCTGTCTATATTTCTTTTTGGCTAAAGGAAACACAGGTAAAGATATTTTGCCAGAATCCAAACACAGTATTGCTATATTATTTCCTTTTCTGCCTCAAATATGGGCACATCTAGTTGCAGGTTTAATCCTGGTTTCTTCATAGCATTGAGAGTAATTATCCAAAAATTCTCTCTGATGAGCATGAGATTTTCAAAATCCCACTTCTTGGGTTCCTACAAACTTTGTCAATGGCTATAAACTGGAACCTGTGTGTTGCTGGATGTAAGGATGTGCTGGCGTGTTGGGCAGTGACATAAGTAATGTCATTTTTCTGAATTGCTCTTATGCGTTTCGCACCCTCGATTTAAAATACCTCTTCGTTTTCCTACATAAAATGCATCACACAACTACATGTAGCAAGATAAATGATGCCTTCAGAGGCACAAGTGATGCATTGTCTAAAGTGAAAAGTTCTGGTGGTATTGCAGCTAGAAACGTTTTAGCCACACAGCTATGTGGACATGAGACACACCTTTGCATTTGAAACATCCCAGTGACTGTTGTAGCAAGTACTTGGTTGCTTATCAGTATAGTGGCTATGCACTAGGATGGCTTTCAAATGGGTGCTTTTTTATAGCATATCCTGATAGGTGTTTCAACTATCTCTCTAAGGCCTGGTTCTGCTGCTAGTACATGCCAGTACTTCTTCAGAATGTTCTCAAGTTCCTTGCCTGTGCTGAATAGCTAGTTACAAAATTAAATCTGTGATCTGTTGTCTCTTCTTCCACATTTGTTTCTAACAGCCTTTCCCTATCAGTTCTTGAAGCCTTTCTCTTGCTTGGTATGTCAGGCCAGAGCCTGGTTGAGTCTGATTAAAATGTCTTTTTAAAATAAGAAGATTTCATCTACGTCCCTCCTTACAGGTTAGTGTGCAGGGAACCTTTTGAAATAAAATCATTAAAACCTTCGCTTATATCTCTCAAATAAGATATTATTTTTGTCTCTGAGTGCTCATTGTACATAAATCTTTGTTGAAAATTAAAACCTGAGCACAAAGAATCTTGGTCTCTCAGAGGCAGCAGATTTAGGTTTGAGAGATCCATGTGCTCTTTCAATAACGTAATGTTTGGTGTCAGGTGGAGGACCAGCAATATGTTGAAGTAATTTGTTTGTAAAAGCAGTTGTGCCAGATCCTTCTATTCCTCTTTTAAGACAAAAATCCGTAAGTTATTTCTTCGATTTCTGTTTTCAATATCCTCCATTTTACTTTCCAATTTAGAAACCCTTCTGCTGTCATTTATCCTCTCTTTTGTTCTTTGCAGACAGTATCTTCCAGGCTACTTGTTCTGGCTTCTACATCTGCAATCTTTATTTATGTTCAGCGAGCATCTGTTGAACTTCTTTTATATCTGCTGACATGTCTGTAGAGTTAGCTTCATGCCTGCTATTTCAGACATGGTAATGTCAAAGTGGGGAAGCAGTGGAGAGTGGTCTCAGCAGCTGATTTTTAGCCAAGGCCCCTGTTATTTATCAGAGCTACCATCAGATGTAGGAAGCGGTTTCTTCATGCTGCTGATTTCTGATTTCATTTCTATTAGGTTTTCCCTGTACTCATTTTGACAGATGATATGACAGCTTCTAAGTTGTTAGAAAATGATATGCCTTCCTTCTTCTTTTGTCTACCGTTTTTGTTTGTGGTAAAGAGATGTCATCACGCTATTGTATGGCAAGTTGTTTACTCACATAAGGTTGAGCGAGGTAGTTCACCATTAAGAATGAGGACTGCCAGGGCACAACTCGGACGGGAATCCCATGGCTTCTATATGCTTTTCCAAACACACTTTGTTAAAATATATTAAATTCAAAAATACCCAAAAAGGTAATTGAAGCACTACAGTATTTACCACTACAATTCTGAAACTAAAATGGGACCTCTAGTCTTTGGTTTTACTGTGAGGTATGTGGTTAAATATCAGAGGAGGGAAGCCACGACGGAGCTCATGGTGGCACGCCTGCACTGACTGCTGCCATCTGACTGAATCCTGCTCTGCTTTTAAGAGCCTGGCCAAGACCAGTACTGTAAATATAGTCCACTGTAAAGAATTGCTGCAATTCTAGTTCCTGTGTGAGTGTGTGAGTTGATGCCACCATGCTGCTGCTTTAAGATACTCAGCCCTGCCATTGCAGTGAATAGCCTGTGCTGGATTCAGCAAGTCCAAAGCCCATGACTGGCCATGCAGGACCCTGATAAGTTTCATTGTACAGCTGTATGATGATACTTATGCAGCCCCTATTAAATGCTGCGAATGTTTATGTCTGAATCTAAACTGTTATGCTTAAATGAACTTTGATGTTGGGACGGTTTATACTTCAAGCAGCCAGTCACCATGTTTGACACTTTGACCCTGTTTTGGGCCAATCAAAACTTCAGGGGTCCTAAAGGATCCTTAAACTGTGACTGCTGGGAGAAATAGTGGACTTTATTACTGGCGTCCATTTTGCCCAATCTGAGCACCTGGATTGTGACTGACAGCCTGGGCAGCCAACTGGATTACAGTATTCAGTTTCCTCAGCCGAAATAAATGGCTGAACTGTCTGTCTGTCTCGAGCTTCTGCACTGTGAGGAGGCTCCTGTGTTTCAGCTTGGGGAACTTAGGGAGAGCCTGCTTTGCTTTTCCTTGGCTTAAGAGCTTGTGTGGATTGCTTGAACTGCCCAACTGCAGACTGATCTTAAGACTCTTCAGAAGGGGAAACAAAGTGTTCCTCAGAACCAAATGTCCACATCCAGAGGGGGTCAGAGGCCTGAAAGATCCTAAAGGTGTGTGTGTCTGAGAAAAACCTGGTATTACCAAAATATGTGGCCAAATGCTAATGTTTAGGCCACCAGACTTATCTCTGAATCTGCTACAAACAGAGGGAGACCTGAAAGCTTTGTGGCCAGCTTACATGTCCAGAACTGCAGTATGCAAGTGGGTAAGCTGGGTAGCCTATCTGAGACTGTACCAGAACTCTTACTGGTGATGTCAAACAGGTTGCTGAAAGACTGTTGCTGATCCTGAGAGACAAGCTGCTAGAGAACCAGTGTGAAGAGTCAGCTCCACTGAGGAGATCATCATGGGTTGCGCCATCCTTGGGAGCAACTCCATGATGTGGGGTGAGTCATGCAAGCCCTGGTCCCTGTATCCTGGACCTGGTCCAAATAAGCAGAGACCTGCAGCTACAGCCATCAGTCAAAAGCCAGTCCTCAAGAGGAATCTGCCTGGAAATTAGCCTATCATCTGAAGTTCTGGTGTAATGAGTCAGGGCCCTAGTCCCACAACATCTAATTCAAAGCAATTGCCATCTGGTTTGTTTTCCAAGTTCTTGTTATGGTTAACTGTGTTTGCAGGCCATCAGGACTGGGGATTACAATTTCTTTTGAATTTAAAACACTGGTGAATGTGGTTACAACTAAAAGTCAAAGCATCAGTAACCCATTATTTGTTTAAGGGCCCTATTGGTAAAAGTTGTAACTGTGAGCCTGTTATTTGTGCTCACCAATATTTATGTAACTGAATACAAAGTAAAGTGTTTTGGGAAACTCCGTGTGTGTAACCACTGGTTGGAGCTGTGTGTGAGTGCAATTTCCAGAAGGTTGTGCTAGCTTAACATCTATACTGGAGGCACTATAGCATAGTGGTTAAGGGCACTGAGCTACAAACCTTGAGACCTGGGTTTGAATCCCATAGGCCCCCACTTGCATACCGCTGTGACCCTGAGCATGTCACTTAACTTCCTTGTGCTCCCAGGTCACACCTGAAACAAACTGTGGCTTAGTGTACCTTTCCTGGTTAAACAATTTCTCCTTCCTTCATTTCCTTTCCTAACCCACTTGAAACTTTCTCTGGGTGGAGGCACTGTGTCAATAACAATATTGTTAGTACTGAGTCCCCAGTGCTAATTAAATCAGAACCCAGGCCCTTCAACCTGCAGCTAGGGGAGCAGGCAGGGGTAGTAGCTCATTGGAAGGTGGCACCCTGGTTACATTTTTGAGGCACTGTTGGGATTCACTGTCCCCTAGTGGCCAAACCATGAAATGCCAGTTGGCTTACACATGGAGACTGGTACAAAAGGGACAAGGTTAATAGTTTTGGGTTTAAATTTCATGTTAGTAAAATGGTGCTGAATTGTTTAATGGGCTGGTGTGAGGTAGAGGAGGTAGACCCCACAAAGCTTCATTACTCTTGGATATTCCACTGTGCACAGACAAGGATCAGTGAGGAAGCTCTGGGCAAGGTTAAATGTTTGGGCTGAGCCACTGTGAAAGGACAAATTACTAATTTGCTTGCCCAGACCCTAATGGCACTAATGAGTGTAGTAACCCTATAGACAGTGAAAAAGTTTCCAGTGCCATTTTTTCCCAATAAGGCTACAGGGGCTTGTAAAGTAATCACTATATACAGTGTATCATCCACCCCTGGGGAGGGTCCCCAGAACTGAAGGGTTGAAAGTGAAGCTAGGGAAGTTATTTTGCTAAGGGACAAACTTTAAAGATTTAATAAGGGTATCAGAGACCACCAAAGGTGCCCTCCCTCAGGGTCTTTCCTGGCTCCTGCACCCACTCTTGCCCCTGTGCCTGCCCCTACCACAGCATCAGTGCCTGTGCCCTTAGTTAACCTTGACTCATATGCAAGGCCCTGAATTCTGCATTTCTGTGGTTGCAGAATTTTCCACAGAATTTGCATCAAGCTGCAGAATTTATATAGTGCAGCAGAATTCATTGTTTTGGTGAATTTTCATTCAAATTACAGTTTTTCCATAGTGCTAGACTCCTGCACGATCTTGTTTATCTTGAAGCCCCTCCTCTACACTTGGTAGGTGATGTCATCAATGATATCATTTCATATTTTAGCCAATGGCAGGGCTGCATTCTGCAACAGAAATGAAAAATCATGCCACAGAAATCAGAAAATGCTGCTGCAGAAGCCCAGGAGCCCTGCTGCAGAAATCAGAAAATTCTGTCACAGAGCACTAGGGCCCTGCTCATATGGCAGGTTAGAAGAATTTTATGGCACTCTCCCACACCCCAAGGGAAGATGATCTAGAGACATGGATGGATCATGCTTCACCCCTGGTGCAAGAGTGGCAATGCGCCTGAGGCAGAGAAAAGGAAAAGGCTCATGGAGAGTTTAAGGGTCCTGCATTAGAAGCAATCCAGTTTTAAGGTCCACTAACCCTCACGCTTCTGCACATGAATATTTGTCTGCTTTAGAGGGTATTTTGGCAGCACTGAATCTGGAGAAGATTTGATGTGGAAGTTCAAGTCCACCAAACAGCAGAAGGGTGAGCCATTGTCTGCTTTTGTTACCCGGCTGGAAAGAGCACTGCAGACAGCTCATAGAAAAGGTGGGGTGTTGGTTAAGCGACTTAACTGAGTAAGGCTGGACCATATTTTGAAATGCAGATTTTCCAGTGTGTTAATGCTAAAGTTAAAGTTTCAAGATAGAAGGGATGACTTATGAAAGAGATCATAGAAGCTGAAAATGAGGAGGACATTTGGGATCTCTATGCAGGTGCTGCCAGAGTAGCTCAAACAGCTGAAAAGCCCAGTAAGAAAGAAACTTTTATTAATTTATCTATTAGAAATGTTTCACCAGGAAAGGAACACTGAGCAACAAGTTGTTCATCTCCTGGTGCATCCTGGGGAGAGGGATAAGGAAGAGACAATCCTACAAATTCATTTACTGTACATTGTATAAAGAAACAACAAAACATAACACACAGTACAGGAATGCATAACCATGTAACATTATGATACACAGGAAGTGCTCTTGGTGAGTAGCATGCAGCTACTCAATTGAAGTACATTGAAGTGCCTGTAAAACAGGTAAATAAGCAATACAAACAGGTAATAGTATGAATACGACACGTGCATAGTTAAAAATAGGTTAGAAAACAGGGAAGGAAGATGTAGAAAGAGGTAGAAGAGAAAGGGTAGGAACAGAGGGCAGATAGGGAGGATCAAGGTAGGAGTTTATTTAAGGTATGGGAAGGAGGTGGAGGAGTAATAATCTAGGAGCAGGAACAGTTTGGAAAGAGGAAGTTGTGGAGGGATGAAAAGAGGGAATGGGGAGAAGAGGAGTGCCAGATTTGAGATGGCAGTGAGTTCCAGAATTTGGAAAACGGTACGAGAATGCTGCCTGACCTACAGAGGTAGAACGGTAAGGGACAGCCAACATGCATGGGTCATTGGATATGAGTGAATGGGAGGGGAGGGATTGAAAGAGATGAGTATAGATATGTGGAAGTGACCCAAAACCAAAATTTAAAGATGAATTTAGCACAGTGGGTGAAACGCCTGTTGTTAAGCCGCCTGTTGTTAAGTGAGAGAAATGACAGAGAGTGATAGAGGTCACAGTGATGAGTGCGGGAGGGAGAGTCAATCGCAAAGTGGCAGAAGGAGTTGAAGAGGGTGTCCAGCCTGTTTAAGGAAGACTTGGGAGCAGCACTGTAGACTACATCACAGTAGTTGAAAATAAAGGAATGCAACTATGGTTCTTTTATAAGGCGCTGAACTTGGGGTGCAATATTTTCAGGATGGCGCCAATGTATCCAGAGAAGTTGAGGTGCTGGTCAGCTTGACACCCCAAGGAATGTAAAAGAGGAGGTGTCATCTAGAATTGTCCCATCAAAGGTGTGAAAAGTTGGCATAAAGGGAACCTAGAGAGTCCCTGCCTAGTGCCCAAGGTCATGGAGATGGTCTTCTTGGTGTTGAGGAAGAGTTGATGAGAGCTGAGCCAGAGCTGAATCTTTTAAAGTCATGCTGGAGTCTGGTAGTCACATCAGAGGAGATTGGCCAGAGATGAACAGGGATGTCACCACATACATGGAATGGAGGTTGAAGTGCAGACTGATGGAAGGTCATTGTGAAAAATGGAGAATAAAACTGGGCCAAGACTGAGCCCTGTGACACAGCAGTGCTGATTTGGAGCAGAGGAGATATAGAATCAGCAATTTAACTGACTGTGTTCTACCTGTGAGGTAGGCTCTGAACTAGTTCGTGGCAGAGTCAGATAGGCCTGCTGCAGAGAGATTGTTTAGAAGGGAGGGAAAACATGTCGAAGGCCTTGGTGAGAATTGACAAAATAGTAGATGTAATTAGGAAATTGTCCATCCCTGAGGATAGAGTTGGTGAGCCTAGGAAGGGAGGTAGTGGTTGGAGTGATTTTTCAAAAACAGATTGGAAAGGTGTGAAGAAGCCGGTATTAGAGAGAGAGAGGAGGAGATTTGGGAGAGGACCAAATGCTCCTGTAGCTTGGCAATGGAGGGAAGGAGAGATATAGGGTGGTAGTTTCCAGGTGAAGAAGGATCACCACTCTTGGGTAATGGGAGGATGATAGCATGCTTCCAGGTTGAAGGGGCAGAAGTGGTTGAAAAAGAGAGGTTTAGGAGATCAGACAGAGGAGAAGAGATAGGCAGAGAGGGGTATGAGAGTTTAGGGTTAAGACTGTCAGGTGAGGTACCTTTGGAGGTCTTAAGGGCAAGGAGATTGTCTAAAGTGGAGGCTGGGGAGACCTTAGCAAAAGAGAATGGGGAGTATGAGATTGGAAGTGTTCACTTTTTAGTGTATGTGGAGGATTGGATTGGTGGGAGAGGGACAGTAAAGCAGGCACATGACGTAAAGTAAATTAAATTTCACCCAGACAGAGGTGTGATCAGTTATGGTAGTATTGTTTAATAAGTGGGATTGGAGGATTTGAAGGAGGGGGAAATGGCATGACAACCTTCCAGAATTTGGAGGGTTATGTTGGATTGGAAGGTAGATCTGAAGTACTTGGCTTTGGCTAAATGGATAGCTTTCATGCAAGAATTCTAAAGAGCTCGGTAGACTTCAAAGTCCCTACGCAGTTTAGAAGCTTTGTGTTGTTTCAAAGCTTTGTCACATGCACGCTGGTAGGCCAACAATTCAGGGGTGATCAAAGGAAGATGGTTACCACAGATTCTGGTGCGCTTAAGTGAGCATGCTGTTTCTAGGACTTAAGAAATTTAGCTATGAAATAATCTAGAGTCTCTCAACACAGGTTTCTGAAGCTGTGGGGCTCAGTCAGTGTGGGCTAGGTCTTGGAGGTGAGGGTCAAGGTCCAACGATTTGTAAAAGCAAATTAGTAAAATTTTATGGGGAGCCTTGGGCCTGTGAATTTGTGCACCATATAGTTCATATGATGGTTGCTTAAACATCAGGTAGCATGCCTGATTGAATTACCCCATGTCAGTGGGAGGTGAGGGCCCAGTCTATCAGGGAGTAATTTTGTGTTTTAGGGTTTAACAAAGTTGGTTCCAGGATTAGCTGAGTCAGGTTTAAGGCAGCTATGTTGTTACAAGCCTTACTTAGGAAAGAGGATGACCAATTTTGGTTGAAATCCCTAAAATGAACAGTTCACTTGAGGATGAGTGTGAAACAATGGTAGTAATGAGATCAAGGCAACAGAGGAGGGTAGGCCAGGTCAACAGTAAACTCCAGCTACAAAGACGGGAGCAGAAAAAGGCAAGTATATTCTTAAGATGAGGGCTTCATAGGCTACAGGAGGGAAGTGAATAGGATAGCAGCAGATTGGATTGAGGATGAGATGTACATTGCCACTCCTCATCCCTTACCTGCACAGTCTTGCCGAATGATGGTGTACCCATGGATAGAAATAGCAGTGTCAGATATTTTGTTATTGAGTGAAGTTTCTGAGAGGTTGAGAATGTCTGGGACAAGTGAAACAATGAGGGGTTAAATTAGATCAATTTTGGAAGGAGGCTACGTATGTTTAAATGTAGAAATCTGAGACCATGAGGTAGGGCTAGGAGTTGAGGGAGGGCTAGGGTTAGTGTCGATATTCCCAGAGACTGGGGAAGGGTTAGGCCGGGGTTAGGATTTATATCACCTGATGTTAGAAGTAAAAGGGCTATGATGAGGGAATGCAATTTAGAGGATTTATACCATGGTTGGGATGCAACTGAGTGTGGCATGGGGTAAGTGAAGGGAGAGGATGGGATATTAGGAGGCGTATCATGGCATAGATGTTAGGCACAGATATGAGGGAGGGCAGGGTAGGGTGGAAAATGGGACCAGGATTTGGGCAAAGGTGGGGGTAATAGCCTTACAGAACATAGGAGTTTGTGAAATAGGTAAGACGATAGGGTAGTAGCAGTAGGGGCAGGCAAGGTGGACAGTAGGGTGGGGAGGTAGATGAGGGGTTGAAAAATATGAATAAGCATGGTGCAGTTGTTAACATGGTAAGACAGTTAAGAAGGAGACCAGAATTAAATAAATAGGTGATTAGGTACAGTAGTTAAACTACTGCTAGGTAGTTAAATTACTGTTATCAACTGAGGTTTGGAGAAATGTCAACACAGTTAAAGCAGTGCACACAACTAAGTGACTTCTGATAGTAACTGAGGTTAAATGAAATGGGTTCCATGTCATAATAGCAACCACAAAATAGCGATCGCTATCATGGCGAGTACATATGGCCGAAAAGCAAATCGGCGTTGTGCACTTCTTCAGCGACCACACTTCCAGAAAACTTAGTGCTTTTGTGAGGGGGCACTTTGCTGTCCCCACCTCCTGATTTTGGATTACCAACCCAGGGAGTGAATGTCGAGGAGGGACAACACCTGGCATGGCAATAGAAAAAAAAGCAGCCACAAAGCAGCGGCAACATTCTTTACCCTGCTCCAGCCCAACCCAGTGCCTACTGCACCGGAGCCAGCCACCCTCACCACCACCACACCACAGGGCTGGCATGGCTGCAGCAGGCACACCCTACCTAAACCCTCTTCTGTATCCCTCCTCCTCCTCTCTATCCCTCCTCTACCGGTCACCGTCCTCGCCATTGCATCACTACACTTGCAGGGTAGCTCAAAATGATAGCACTGAAAATGAGTCACTATTTTTGTAGTCAGGCATTTTCAGTCATTAACATCACTGGATACCAATGAAATGTAAGCACAAGGTTAGGTGAAATGTCAGCTCAGTTAAAGCAGTGCTCACAACTAAGGCACACATAGCAACTAAATAAATTGTTAATAGAACTGAGGTAAGTAAAGGAAGTGCACAAAGTGCAGTACAGCTGATAAAGGGCCAAACAGCTCAAAATGCATGCTGCTGAGGCAGCCAGTGAATCTCAGACAATGGTAAGGTGCCAGTGCTCAAGTTCCCAGTGTGGAACACAATGGTGATATGTTGAAGGAAATGACAGAGTTGAGAGCTTTGGTGACCGACCTTGCTAGGTCGTCCCAACCAAGTTCAACCTGGAGAAGGCCTAGTGAGACTGAAAGTACATACAGACCCAAAGATGATTCCAAGACATGTCAGTACAGTAGTGGTAAGCCCACCAAGGGCCCGCTTGAACCCAAAGTCCAAGGCCTACTGTGTTTTGCTACCGATGTAGTGATGATGGTCATACAAAAGGGTGCGTCATTTTCCTGAGGATCTGAGAAAAGCAGTCATCAAGCTGCTTAACCAAGTCACACAAAGTAATATAAGACCTTCCTCCAAGTCTTCTTACAAGCCTACATGAACAAATCTATAGCAAGCCTTCTGATAGTGCTATTACTGACTGGGCAGAGTTAGTAGGTCCCCAATGGAGACCACTGTTCATGTCAAAGGAATCCCTACCCAGGCCATGTTAGATAGTGGGTCTCAAGTAACTATAATCTTCAAGAACTGGTATGACCAGCATTTATCTAACTACCCACTGCTACCTATTGATGGATTGCATGTTTGGGGCTTGCTTGAAAAGTCTTATCCATATTTAGGTTATCTCAAAGTGTGGCTTTCATTTCTATGCTCTGTAGCTGTTGTGGAGATGCTGTGGTGACATTGGCTTTAGTGTGCCCTCCAGCCAGACTTATGATGGCATGCATCTGCATAATAGGCATCAATGCCCATATGTTCGGATGTCTTTCCCAGCTGTGTCAGGAGAGACAACAGAAAAAACTGGTCAGGCCCTACATATCCATGCTATGGTAGGGAAAGCCTATTAGCTGCAATTGCATACTAAAGGAGATAAAGATTAGCTCATGGGTATTGCATGGAGAAAGGACCCATCTGCTGTCATGCTGCCTCCAAACACTGAATGCAGCATCCGTGGAGAAGTATGGCTGAAAAGGGATGTAATCAATCAAATTCTTATTTGGATGCCATCAAGGATGGTCAACTGCCTGATGGACTACTGGTCAAGCCTAGTGTGCTTCCTGCCTGAGCTCATGCTTATTATATGCTCAATGGGTGGTTGTGCAAGTTCAGAATGTTACCAACAGGGGTAATAGAGTTCCCAGAGGATGCACCCTAGCCAAAGTGTTTTATGTTTCTGCTGCTGTGCTACCAGCTATAACAAAGAATGGGAGAGAATGTGAAGTGTCTGCAGACATGTTTGACTTTGGAAATTCACCTGTTCTGGATGGGGAAAGCTCGTATCAGTCAATAACTGCACAGAGGACCAAGGTATTCTCTCTCTCGAAGAATGGATGTGGGATGTGTTACGGTGCTGAACACCACATTCCTTCCATGATGACTATCCCTTTATAAAGAGATCCAGAAGACTGGTGCCAGCCGACATCGATGATGTAAGGCATCACCTGCAAGAGATGCTCGATGCAGGATAATCCAAGAGTCACGCTGCCCGTATGCCTCCCCAGTCATCATGATTCAGAAAAAATGGCTCTGTGAGAATGTGTGTGGACTACAGAACCCTCAATAAAAGAACTGTCTCAGACCAGTACACTATGCCATGCATACAAGATGCATTAGACTGCTTAAATGGGAGTGAGTGGTTTTCCATTCTGATTTACTAGTGGGTATTATCAAATCCCAGTGGCTCCTGAAGATAGGGAGAAGACTGCATTCATTTGTCCATTGGGGTTTTACAAGTTCCTCAGGATGCCCAGGGAATCTCGGTGCACCCCAACTTTCCAAGGACTTATGGAGCGTGCCATGAGGGACATGTACCTTCTTAAATGTCTGGTCTACTTTGATGATGTAATTGTTTTTGGAAAGACTCTTGAAGAACATGAAATACACCTTTTCAAGGTGCTGGACTGACTGGAGAAATTCGGCCTCAAATTATCAATGGACTAGTGCCAGAGTTCTGTAAAATATGTTGGCCACATTGTGTCTCCCTAGGCATCCAGACAGTCCCTAGTAAGATAGACTCCCTAACAGACTGGCCCCGCTACCAAGCAACCTGAAGGAATTGCAAAGATTCCTTGGGTTCTGCAGTTATTACTGCCGATTTGTTAAAGATTACATCAAAGTGGTACAAGCCGTTGCTCAACCTGACCCAAGGGTATCCTCCCACACACAAAAGGTTCAAAAGGGACACTGACAAAGAGACTGTAAAAACATATTTTCAACCCCATAAGCTCTTCGGTCAGAGAGGGACCCCTGATTGTGGTGCCGCATTTGAAGAGATCTACAGATTGACTCATGCTCCTGTATTAGCTTATGGTGACCCTATAAAACTCTGTGTACTACATATGGATACTAGTCCAAGTGGTTTAGTGGCCATGGTCTATCAAGAATATCCTGAGGAATTACATCCAGTAGCTTTTGCCAGTAGACATCTATCATCTTCTGAAAAAAACTATCCTGTTCACAAACTGGAATTTCTTGCTCTTAAGTTGGCCATAGTAGAACAAATTCATGAATACTTGTATGGGGCAAAGATCCTGGTGAAGACTGATAACGATCCATTAACATATGTTCAGACTTCAGCTAAAACTGATGCCACTGAGCATCGATGGCTTTCAGCTCCTTCATGTACAATTATGCAGTAGAGTATTGGCCAGGCTTAAATCATATCGATGCAGATGCCCTCTCATGCAGACCTGCCACTAACCACAGGTGGGCACGCCTTTCTGAACAGTCAGTGAAAGCATCATGCCACAACTTTGATAAAGATGAATCTTCAGCAGCAGACAATGTCGACTACTTGATGGATAGTCTGGGATCACCAGACACCTGTGTGCCAATAGCCTACTGTAATTTTGCTGCTCTGGACCTAAGTACTCTGTCCCAGTTGACAAAAGTGATCTGCAGTGGGAGCAAAGCTGTGACTTTATGCTACTAAAAGTCATCTCTGCTCTAAAGGAAGGAGGGATATTTCAGCTATTGGCTCCTGACTGTGACACCAGTCTGTTGCTGCCTGAAGGGCCCAGATTAAAACTGAGAGAACAACTGTTGTACAGAGAAACTACTGATAGCCAAGGTGAGTTGGTTAAAAGTCAATTGGTCTTGATCTCCAAGTTCAAAACTATTGTGCTGAAAGTTCTGTGATGACATGGGGTCTTCAGGAACCGAAGAACCCTGGATTTGGTCCGGTCACGCTTCCGCTGGCCCAGAATGAATTCAGATATTAAAAGGGTACTGCAGGAGTTACAGCAGATGCATACAAAGAAAATCCCAGTCTCAGAGAGCTGCTCCACTGGTCAACATAATAACCAGTGCCCCAATGGAACTTGTATGCATAGACTTTCTTAGTTTGGATCCTGATTCCCGAAATATTGTCAGTGTGTTAGTAGTCACGAGCACTTCACGAGATATGCTCAGGCCCATCCCACCAAGGACCAAAAGCTTCAATTGTGGCTAAAGTCCTAGTAGAGAAGTTATTTGTGCATTACAGTGCCCCTCAATGTATTTATTCCAACCAAGACAGAGATTTCGAGAGTCAGCTAATTAAAGAACTGCTATCACTCTGGGGTATATGAAAATCTTGAACCACTCCATACACACCTCAAGGAGATCCACAGCTGCTATGATTCAATCGCACCTTATTGGACATGCTAAGTATACATGAAACCTGGGACAAAACCAATATGGAGTCAACAGATCAATGCTCTGGTTCATGGCTATATTGTACTAAAATTACGCAGCTGGGTTTTCCCTTATAGTTTAATGTTTAGCAGAGAGCTGGCCTTCCCGTGGATGTGTGCTTTGGTGTTTCTCTCAGCTGTACAAGGTCAGAAAGCTATCTTCAGTATGTTAAAAGGCTCAAAGAAAAACTGAACCATGCATTCCAGTTAGCTAACACTATGGCTGAATAAAAGAAACTTAGCCAATAAAATGCACCATGACAAGCGAAGTTAAAACTCAAGACCTTCAGCCAGGTGATCGTGTGTTGCTCCGTAATCTTGGGTTTCAAAGGCAAGCATAAAATAGCTGACCATTGAGGACACACTCCATACATTGTGAATGCTAAACTGGATGATCTCCCAGTATATAAAGTGGGACCAGAAGGGGACACCTCGAGTTACAAAACAATGCATAGAAACCATGTGCTGCCTATTGGTCAAATCATACTTAATGAAGTTTCAGAATCCCAAACTCAAGAGGTCCTGTAACCAGGTCTGCTGCACATAAAAAGCAACTCCGTTGGACACCCTCTGCTAGGCAGCTAGCTCCACAAACAGATAATGGTGTACCTGTTCATGATAATGACTCTGACAGTGATGATGAAGAGTGTTGTCCTGCCTATTATCCCTCATCTGAACTCGCTAAACTGTTTCAAGGACTGCATTCTTCTGCTCACAGTGATGCACCTGCAAGTCCTATGATTCACAATGATCCTGATCCATCTGTGGTGCCTGAACCTCCAACTACTGTAATGATATCAGCAGCATAAGGTCTGAAAGTAATGATTCTCTCTGTATGGTAGAGTTAAGTCACTTAAGTACCAACCCCAGTGAGCATGTTATTAGATCATTAAGCATGACTGTGTTAAGTGGGCTACATGAATTGTTTAGTTCAAAGAAAGTTTGCTGTCCCAGAGACTGCTAGCTGTGTTTTGATGATGCCAATGTTGTAGATACAACTCTACCAATGAAGATGAGCCTAAAGACTGAGAGTGATGAGGATACTCCAGAGTCAGAGCCCAACAACTCTAATGATAATCAAGAAAGTACAATGGTGCCCATTTCCTCAGATGCTGCTTCATTGCTGGACAATGAACTGGGAATTTGTGACCCTGAATGCTAATGTAGAAGTGCAGTGTCAACACCAAGTTTGCCCTGTCATTCAGAAAGAACTGTTAAACCCTGCTTAAGGCTTCACGTATGACACTTCAGGAAAACTATAGATCTACCCATGAATGTTGTCCACAAACGGGTGTATATTACAGCTAATTCTTTGCCACGAATAGTGTTCACTGCCTCCACCATAAGCAATCCCTCCAGCCTTATAGGGTTATTCTAACAGAACAAGGGAAATTGTGTAAAGCATACTGGTAGACTCACCAGTAGTTTGAGAACTGTATGTTGCAACTCTGACAAATGTCCAGTCTAATGCCCTGAGAGTTTAAAAATGCATACTAAGTAATAACTAAGTTTAAAATGTCATGACAAGTGATGTAAGTATTGTGGGATAGCCTAAAGTTAAAGTGTCATCTGATGGAACAGCATGCTATACTGTACACAGTTAATTTATATCTGCACAGATGTTCTCTATATATATATATATATATATATATATATATATATATATATATATAAAATAAGGCACACATGAATATACAATATAATGTTAATGTATATATTGCTATACCATTATAGACTTAGCGTGGACACCAAGTTTTCTGGGTAGAGAGAGAGAGTAACCCACTCTCCAAATCAAGTAGGCTTACCTTTATTATCTCCCTGGACCTTGCAATGTTCTTTTGCAGAAGAGGGTTCCAGCTGGTGCTCTGCCTTTAAGAGCCTGGCCAAGTCCAGTATTGTAAATATAATCCTCTGCAAAGAATTGTTGCATTTCTAGTTCCTGCATTAGTATGCGAGTTGATGCAGCGCTGCTGCTTTAAGATGCTCAGCCCTGCTGTTGCAGTGAATAGCCTGCGCTGGGTCTGGGAAGTCCAAAGCCTGCGACCAGCTGGGCAGCACCTGGTAAGTTTCATTGTACAATCGCATGATAATAGTTATTCAGCCCTTTTAAATGCTGTGAATGTTTATGTCTGAATCTAAACTGTTATGTTTAAAATGAACTTTGATGTTGGGACTGTTTATACTTCAAGCAACCAATCACCTTGTTTGATACTTTGACCCTGTTTTGGGCCAATCAAAACTGCAGGGGTTCTAATGGTTTCTTAAACTGTGACTGTTGGAAAATTGTGGACTTTATTCTTGGCACCCATTTTGCCCAATCAGAGTTCTGGGACTGTGACTGACAACCTAGGCAGCCAACTGGATTACAACTGATTACAGTTTTACAGAGTGTGTTGCCAAATGCAGAAGTTTGGCACTACCAGACTTATCTCCAAATCTGTTGCAAACAGAGGGAGACCTGAAAGTTTGTATGGCCAGTTTACATGTCCAGAACTGCAATGTGCAAGTGAGCAAGCTGGCGGCCTATCTGAGACTGTACCAGAACTCTTACTGGTGATGCCAAACAGGGCTGCTGAAAGACTGTTGCTGATCCTGAGAGACAGCTGAGGCATACCATTTTGGTACCTTAGGTTTGCTTATTGCTGACTAGCATATCCTGTCTTGCTAAGGCAGTTGATTTAGGTCAGGTGATCTCTCCAGCACTTAGTCTGCTCCAGAGTAGTAGCTAAGAAATTTGCTTTAGAGTCTCTCTGCCCCTAGTACTACTCTATAGTCAGGTGAACTCTTTCTTATTAGCCTGACTAGGAGCTGTATAGGATTACTGCTTCCGGCTCTACTGCCTATAGTAGTATTCTGCAGAGATTAGGAAATTCTCCTCCACTGAGAATCCGTTCTCTTGCCCGCACTTGTAGTGCCCATTGGGTGATAGTCTTATAATGAGGGCATATTACCTGCTTCAATGCTTGTCTCTGCTCATCTTACATGTATTGGACCTGAGCGTGAATCAAAAATAACTCTAGAGTGGAGAATGGCTCTCTTTTACATTGTCTGACTGGGACTTTTGCTATCAAGCAGAAGAACTTGTATGTGCTCTAACTTCCCTAGCCCGCTGCTGGTCCTTCACCTGCACCGGCATACAGGAACTCTCCTAGAGCTCGCCCACAGGGCTTCAACACCTTCTGCATACTCCCCCAACTCCCACTGACTCTCTCGGTCAGGGTATTATTGTATGCAGCATCAGGAAAACTGGGAACTAGCCTCAGAACTCCCTATACTGCTACAGATAAATCACATAACCAAAAGAAGATCCAGCCACCCACACTTCTCCTAGGACTCTGCAGGAAACTCTTTTCCTGCTTTTACTACTCTCATGAAATGTTGAGCTTAATCCAGGCCCTCTGGCACCCATGGAATCCCCAGCAGAACTACAAAGCCTCAAGGGCTTTCATTCTTGCATATTAATGTATGTAGCCTATTAAAAAATCACTTCTGTTCAGGTCTGGGTATGTCATACTGCTCCAGATGTTCTGGTGATTACGGAGTCCTGGCTCCGACAGGCGACCAGTAACAACAAAATTAACATCCCTCCTACTCTTTGTTCAGAGCCGACAGGCAAAACCAGAGGTGGTAGGGTAGCTATTTACATCAAGAATAAATTCCATGCCTCCATAATTCACTCAACCTCTGTCCCAAAAGAATTTGAAAGCTTGTCATTAAAGACTGAAATTGCCACGGTGTCTCATTATGTATAATAGGATGCTACTGACCCCATCAGCTGGACTACAGTTGTTAAAACATCTCAAAAACATCCTGGGTTCAGTATCTTCAGAGTGTATCATACTAGGGACTTCAACTTAAACTGGCTCTCAGTGCATCCACCCATAAAATGTTCTGTGATTCCCTTGAGGTTGTCACAGCTAATAAACAAATCTACTTGACCTAACAAGCAACCCTAACCTAACAGTACTCTCTTGGATATCATTTTAGTTAACAAACCCCATTTATTCTCCCATGCTGGTGACTTTTCTCTGATATTAGCAACCATTGCTTCATTGGGTAGTGTAAGATCCACTCTTAAATCCACAACTGTACCAAAATTTCCGTCTTTCGGATGAGACGTTAAACCGAGGTCCCATCTGCCTGGATTGGTGGTAGTTCAGGTGGATGTTAAAGATCCCATGGCACTTATCGAGAAAAGAGTAGGGAATTTCCCGATTCTCTATTGCAATTCCTCATTCACTAAAAAATACCAACAGCTTAATCTGGTTCAAGGTCAGTTGGCATTCATCTGTATCCCCTCCCGGGTCGTGCCTGAAAATAGGCAGGATTTGTCTAGATGCATTTACCGGTCAACAAAAGCTAAATAAATAAAATTCTCCTTTAAAAGGTGTATATGCAACTTTGATCTCCATATGTATATCAGACCTAGAGACTCCATGTGATGGCAGGACTTCCATCTAGTCAAGTCCTTACTATGGCTTATGATATCTTCTCAGAAATTGTGCTAGAGGCTCTCAACAAGTATGCTCCCATAGTAAAAGTTTGTGCCAGAACAAATCCTGTCAGTGGTTTACAGAAGACCTGAAAGATGCTTTGCGAGTAGGGATGTACTCTGGAGAACTGCTAGGAAAACTAATTTAATAAATGACTGGAATTCTTTCCAGAGGGCGAGAACCTCTGCACCAAAATGGTCACAGAAGCCAAAGCTAATTTCTCGGCTCTCAGCTGGAGAGCTCCTCAAGACATGCCTCCAAATTATGGAAGGCTATCAATGACATTGAAGGTCACACCACTGTAAATTCCCTACCTACCAAATTATTGGTCGACAATACTGTCATCTCCGACAGACCGTCTATCCTCGATGCTCTCAATAATTATTTTGCCACTGCTGGACTAGCCTTTGACTCATCTTCCGTAATATCCTCCGCTAACAACTTAGATTAGATACACAAGAAAAACCATCCCAGTCCATCCTTCTCTCTGCAGCTCCCCTGAAAGAAGTCAAGATCTTTTCCTTCACCTGGACACTAGGAAAAGTGCTTGAGCCGACCTCATTGACCCAATACTTCTTAAAGGTCGACTACCGTGTCCTCGCAGTCCCAATTACTCATCTCTTCAACTTATCCTTGCCTCAGGGTGACCTATTGCCCATTTGGAAAAATGCACTTTGATCCCTTTGTTTAAGTCAGGAGATCCTAGTGACCTCAACAACTATAGGCCAATCTCCCTACTTCCAATCCTGTCAAAGATGCTGGAGAAATAGTGAACTCACAGCTTCAGAAGTACCTGGGATCAGAAAAATGCTCAACCCATTACAATCCAGTTTTAGAGCACAGCACAGTACAATCTGTGCTCTAGCCAAGAGTGACAAATGACTGGCAGCTTGAATTAGACAAAAAAAATTTACTTGATTTTCTTGGACCTAAGCAAGGCGTTGATACCTTTGATCACAGACTGCTTCTGCCATCCCTCCAGAACATTGGTTTGGATTCCTATCCCTAAATGGTTCTACTACCTCTCAGGATGACTTCAGCAAGTAAAGGCAGAAGGAAGTTTCTCCACAAAACCCTATTGAGGGTGTACCGCAGGTTCCATTCTTGGTCCCTTGCTCTTCACCATTATATTAACACCATACTGTACATGCCCCATCAAAGAAGCACAAATACACCTATTTGCAGATGATACGGTACTTATTCTAGTAGCCCACACCTGAAGTGGCCTGTACAGCCCTTCAAAATGAATTTAATCTGCTGCAACATCAGCTTATAAACCCAAAACTGCTCTTAAATGCAAAAAAACAAACAAAGCAATGTTCCTCTCACTCCTTCAAAAGGCAATACATCCTGCAATTGCTGGGACACTCTGCAGATCACTACTATTCTAGGTGAGCAGTTGGACTCACGTCCAAAGTTCAAGTACCTGGGGTCTGGTTAGACTATAGACTTACTTTCACAGATTACTTAGAAGAACTGGCAAAGAAACTTAGACAAAGACTTGGTCTGTTCTTTAGGATTAATAATCTCCTCACAAGAGGCGCTAAACTGAAACTGGTTCAAACTACCTTTCTTTCCCTATTGGATTCATAGACTTTCTATATAGTCAGGAACCTGCAGGTACCTAGCCAAACTCGATATGCTTTATCACAGAGCCATACGATTTATCACGGGCCTTTCATAGTCAACCCACCACTGTGCATTGTACGGCAGTGGGATGGTCATCCTTAACACAGATGGCAATAAAATGCTGCGGTTTGGACATACAAGCTATTTCAAATATACTGCCCCAGTATATCTCTGTCTGTTTACCTTTGTGCAGTCTGGGGAAGTATGCCCTGAGAAGCACCTCATATATCTACCTTTATGTTTACAAAGCAAAATCTTGCATTGGCAGAGCAACCATCAGCTTTGTGCTTCCTCAACTGTGGAACAAGCTGCAAAAACTTTGAAATTAACTCACCCCATCAGCCTAGCAGCTTTTAAATCTTTCTATCTCATCATAATAAGGAGTCCTGTGCCTGTCTACCCTAAATAGTGACTCCTATAAGTCCAAGCACACTCTAATTACTACTGTTAAAGACTGATCACATTTATAATTGACTCTTCCTCTCCCTTTTCTACCCCATATCTGTCCCTTCCACATTCCTTTGACCCTGGTTCCAGCTCTAAATTCTCCTTACCGTATCACTATATATCTTTTATATTAGGTTTCATTTGTGTTCAGTGCACCTGATATGTATATTTCTTTACTTTTGTGAAGAATTGTGTCCTACCCAAAACTAGCTGTATCTTCTGTTACAAACATATACTACTGTCAATGCTAACTGCTGGTACTTTCTATATACTGTATTATTGTATCTCACTTTATTTGTATTATTATTACTATTTTCTTGTGTGTAGCATCCATGTATATTGTCCCTTGTTCCTGTTAACAAACCCAGGTCCACCTCGAAAATGAGCTTGCTCAGCGGTGATCGCCTGGTTAAATAAATAAATAAATAAAGACTTTGTTAATGCCCCCAAATAAATCAGTTTATTGTTTGAATGTTAAACTGTCTTCTGATCATGTTATTGCTGAGTGCTGGTTATTGGAGAAGGTTTAAAAGTGCATTGTTGTTACTGCCAAGCTTTCTCCCACGGTATCCAAGGAGTTCTGACCCTACTGGTAAGAGTGATATCCATGAGCATATTATTAACGCTACCAATATTTGTGTACCTGAATGCAAAGTAAAGTGTTTTGGGAAACTCCATGTGTGGAAACACTGGTTGGGGCAGTGGTGAGTACCACTTCCCAGAGGGTTGTGCTAGTTTAACATCTAACCACTTGAAACTTACTGTGGATGGAGGCACTGCATCAATAGCAATATTGTTAGTACTGGGTCCCCAGTGCTAGTTAAATTAGGAACCAGGCCCCTCAACCTGCAGCTAGTGGAGCAGGCGGGGTAGTAGCCCATTGAGAGGTGGCACCTGATTTACATAAAGTTTATTTTACTTTGTTTTAGTCTTGTATAACTCTATGTTTTTATTTGTATAACTCATGTTTTTATTAGTATAACTCATGTTTTCATTTGTATACAATAACTCATGTTTTTATTTGTGTAACTCATGTTTTATTATTACTTTTATTTCTTCATTCACATCACCACCGCATGGTTTTGTTTGCACCAGCACCACCAGCACACCTGTTTGTCAGCTCTGCCTGCTTTCTTTGACCTGACTATCTGTTGTGGCTTTTGGCTCATGCTATCTCCTGCCACCTGCTGCTCTATTTTGGCTGCCTGCCATCAGCACTGGTAGCTTCTGATTGCTGTGTGGTGGGTGTTAGCTCCTCCATCTTGCCAGTGTTTCACTGCACCTTTCACCAGGAGCTGTAGACTGCAGCTTGGGATCTTGGAACTTGTAGGCACTTGGCCTTCCTTCTACCCCTGCCCACCTGCTCCTGGTTCTTGCAATGGCAGGTGTGGGATTTGCAGGTGTACCACCTGTGTTGGCCTCAGTCGGCATTCTGCTGTTGTGGTGGTAGGTTTCTGCACCCCAATTGAACTGTGGTCCAGGTTATTGGCCTTATGAGCTGTTGACCTTCTCTTCAGCTGACATGTTGATAATTGACCCTCCTCCTGTTTTGGCTAAATCTGGTGCATAAAACAGCAGTTCCCTTCTTGCTTCATTTGACTGATGTCAGGTGCAAATGCATTCGTGGCTCTGCATATAACGTCTAGCTTGTCTGTGGACTTGTGATTTCTGCTAACTGGGGTGATGACCATCTGTGTCACATAGGTACAGTATACTAACTGTGGCCATATGCACTACCAGCTGCATCCACTTCTAGTGATCTTTGGGGTTGATCTGCTACTTTTTCTCCTAGGAGCTTGGCTGTCCACTGTAGCTGATATTCTGGACCATCATCATGGGAGGTTGTCTCCCTGCAGTAGCCAGGCTGTTCACCATCTTGGGAGCATCAACTACCCAGTGGCTAATGTTTAGACTACTGTTTCTTGGAGCATTGTGTTCCTGAGGCCAGTTTTCTGCTTTCAACTTGGGTGCATAGTCTCCCCTGTGGCAGGCAACATGCACACCAACAGGGAGCACTGTCCTCCAGTGGCTGATTTTCTGAATCCCATCGCTGGAGTGCTGTCTCTGAACTTTTGTCCACTCTAGTGCCTCAGTCAACACACCTTTGATTTTAGGATTTCAATCTGCACCTCAACCAATCTGAAGACTGAAAAAATGCGAGCACTTCATTGATCTTCTAAACCTCTTCACTCTTTCTCAGCATGTTAATGCTTCTACTCATAGCAAAGATCACTGGCTCTGCCTTGTTAGTTCCCAAGGACTTTTTATCTCTAATAATTCACCACGGCTGGGCTCTTTCCAATCATTTTCTCCTCCATTTTGATATTGATTCCCTTTCATTCCTGCTAGTACCATTTCAGATGTCACCACGGTTAGTCGCTCTCTCTGTTCAATTAATCTGCCTGAATTCTAACCTTATCAATCTCCTGTAATTGCAATTCAGTGACTGTCCAGAGACTCTAACCAAACAGTATAGCAGCATACTAACTTCTACTTTGGATACGCTTGTTCCCTTTGGTCATTTAAGGCTCCAGCTCATCCTCCAAACCCCTGGTTTACTCCAGACTGCTCTTGGAAAAAAGAAATGCAGGCAACTCGAGAAAATGGTACACATATGGCCAAATGGTCTTCCATGAATTATACTACAAACACTGCAAAAATGCAATCTTCATTGTTTGTCACTATGCAGAATTAATCACCTCCCAAAAAGAAATCAAGAAACAGTTTCATACCATAAACACACTCACCAAGCCTCACTCTCTAAACTGACCACTTCACTTACTGCTAAGGATCTACATGATTTCTTTACTACAAACTGAGTGTAGTCTCACTGTCTATTTCCTCCCTAACTCCAGTTCCTTTGAACCCAACTGATACTTGCTCTACAATGTTGTCATCCTTTCACCCCCTTACCATAGCTGATATTCTCATTGTTTTGAATACCTCCTGTCCTAAGTCATCACCATGGACCCATCTCCAACCTGGTTAATCAACAGCTCTTTTCACATTTTCATTTCATTCATCTCTGCTCCTTATCGACGGGTGCCTTTTCCTCCAATTTCAAGACTGTCTTAGTTCTGCCTATATTAAAAAAGCCTTCATTAAATCCAGATACTGGTAGCTTCTCCATTTGTTGACATATTGTCCAACCGCTATTTATTTCCATGGTGATAGAGAAAGCAGTAGCCCATCAATTAATTGATTATATTATTTTGAATTGACTCCTCCTTTATTTCCAGTCAGGTTTCATTGTGCACACATTTCCAAAGCAGCCCTCTTATGAGGGTCAAATAACAGTTTACTATCTACTGATGAAGAATTCCTACCATTTGGCTGCTGTTAGACATTTCATCTGCCTTTGACACTGTGGAATCATGATAATTGTTCATCTACCTGAAATCCATCTTTGGCATCACAAGAACAGTTTTGAACTGGCTCTGCTCATACTTTACTGGGAGAGTGCAAACTATCAGCTTTAATTCAACTCGTCTTCACCTAAACATGTGGTAGCTGGTGTTCCGGACCGTAAGGCTCCATTCTAGGACTCCTTCTTTTTGTGCTATATATGGCTCTTTTGGCAGACATGTTCAGTGCTCATGGCTTGTCTTATACCACAGCTACACTGATAACACCCAGGGTTATGCCCTCTACAAGCACCAACCAGGCCATTCTTGCTCAGATGTCTCGCATCTTAGTGCTGTCCAGTCTTGGATGACAGCCAAATCTCTCCTTAAGGATACTGTCAACCTTTTTGCATCATATTATTTCTAGGTAAAACTCACATTTTACAATTGCTTACCTTTCTAAAATTAATTCATGTTGCTGGTTGTTTAATCTGTCTCCTTGCTTATTAGAACTGAAATGCATGGAATGTATAGTTATACACAGCATTGTTTTGCTCCAAATTGTTTACCTAAGCTTACTGTATACTTTCTGAACATTAGAAACACCTCAAACAGTGCAGCCACTCCTGATACAATGGTCTCATCTACTCCCACTGCATAATGAATAGCTAGATAATGTTGGGGGTGTTCCTGAGTCCAGGAAAGATGCAGTTGCAGTTGGTCAAGAAATATAAGCAAACATGTTTTGGTATGGTAACACCAGTATGATTGACACTCAGTTTTTTACTTTTAAAAGCATATATAGGTCTGAATCAAGCTGACCAGCTACATCCACATCACTGGTATTTGCCTCTTTTTAAGCCCTGAGCTTGCTGCTATCTTGGTCCACTGTTTTATTTTCTCATGTCTAGTATTCTGCAACTCCTCTTGCTTGGTCTTCTCACTAAAACACATCCAACAGAAAGGTGCTGCAATCGATGAATACTGAGTGGGTAAAACAGGAAGGGCAGCAAGCCCAATGTCAAGCAACACAAAAGTTTGTTAATGCACTCAGTACCTTCTTGAGGAATTTAACATCCAGGCAAATAGAAGATAACCAAATTTGTTTCTATTATGAAGTCCTGGACAAAGGTCCACAAAACAGCACTCTAAAGCTTTCCCCAGCACTTCAACTTGCAATGAGTCTTCCTGAGGAAGGAGGTCTGGCCAAGGGGAGGAGGACTGAGCATTCTCAGGACTGCTCTCCTTCTTTGGGGACATGTGTTCTGTGCTTTGTTGACCCCTTGTGGAGGCTGGGGTGCTGCATAGCTGGTGCCAGAACATGGGGTGGCTGACGCTGGTCATCATTGCATGTCCCACCCCAGGGCATCAGCATGTATGGAAAACTGATGGCTACTGGCATGACACCCCTGTCCTACTGCTGTTCTCACTGCCTTAGATGTCTGTCTGGGGTTCCCTCTCATGTGACCCTGACCTGGGGAGGTAAGCTGAGGCTAGCCTACAATGACTGTTGGGGAGGAGCCCTCCTGGTGGCTCCTGCCCAGGGGGTGCCTGGGCATGAGGGGCATGGATGGATACTGTCCAACCTCCGGTGGAGGAGTAGTGGGGCACATAAAGAATGCAAAATAAGAAAATAAAATGCCAAACAACACTGGGCTTAGTACTGAGCCTTGTGGTACTCTGCTGGTAATAGCTCTTGGAGTTTAGAGTCCCCCACACACAACTACCCTTTGTTGCCTGTCCTGCAGCCAGTTCCAGACTCAATCCACCATTTTTTCCCTTGCTCCCTGGTATCCCAACTGCTAATCAGCCTATCATGTGGCACTGACTCGAAGGCCTTGCTGAAATCCAGCTACAGGACATCTAGTAGTAACATTGCTGCTGTTTTGCATTTACATAAAAGTCCTGATTCACAAAACACACAGTCCAAGCACTGGATCACACCACAAACCAGTCCTGTGTGGGAGCACTTATGCCACAGGCAGTCAGTAAGTAGATCAGACAATTTCCAGTCCAGTCTCTGCCATGGCAGTGCTGGCTCCATAGCTGGCAGTGAACATGTGATACTTGAGAAAGCAAAAGGGTCTTAATGGCATTGTAACCCACAGAGTGTACATATTTATTAGAGACATTTTCCTGTAAAATTTCATAACTTTGATCATACTGTCACTTAAAACAATCTATTTTAGTTTTATGTTTAAAGCACCTTTATGAACAGGAATAAAACAGCTAGCTCTTATAACAATCTTATGGCTTGATAAGCCTCTGTACCACAACAAAGTGGCTAGCCCATGGAAGACCTCTCACATGCACACAGATGATGCTTCTCACATTGGCAAAACTCTCCTAGTATAATATTATGGTGCTCACTGTCAAGGCACAGATCACTTACATACATTCACAAAAGGATACATTTCTCTCTGGCAGAATCTCTTCAAGTATGTTGGTCATTCAGATGCAGCAAAGTGAATCACACAGGCTCTCAAACAAGGAACGTTAAGAATTGTGGTTCACACAGATACAGTGGAGCGGTATCCATTAGCACACAGTGTATCTCATAGAATGTTACGTGGCCCTGTACTTTTAATATCTTGTGTCCTCCTTAAGACATCAGACAATGCATTGATGACAAAATTTGCTGATGACAGCAACATTGGTGCCATTGTAAGAACTAGTGAAATGAAATGAAATTCTAGATAGAACTAGAGTATATTAATGTTTGAGCCATAATGCACAATATGACGTTTAACTAGCCAAGTGCAGTGTAATGCACTTTGGCCATAACAACATCCAGGCTGCATATAATTTATGCGGTCAAACTCTCAGAAGTGTGGAATGCGAGAGGAACTTAGATAGCATGGTAACTGATGAATTATCATTTAGGCAACACACCACCAGATTAGTTAACTTGGCAAATAAATGCTGCACTGCATCCTGCACAATATAAGAAGAGGGACAAATCCATACTGCTGCCTTGGTATACAGCACTGGTGAGGCCCCGAATGGAGTATGTGTGCAATTTTGGAGCCCTTACCACAAGTCTGATTTAGTGAACCTTGAGAGGGTTCAGAGGAGAGCAACCAAGATAATACAGGATCTTAGGTCACTACCCATGAGGACAGATTGAGAGAGCTGGATCTGTACTCCTGGAGTACCGCGAGACTTAGAGGGACTTATGCTTGGTATATTCTGCCCATTGGAATATGGACTTGTGGGAGTGTGTGGGTCTACAACGGAGAGATCCATTTAAAGTTACAAGAACACATGATTGCCAACTGAAAGGGGAGCTGTATAAATCCCATAAGAGGGAGCCTGGGTAAATCAGAGAGTGGTGTCCCTTGGAATAGACTTCCATCTGAAATAGTAGAATGTGACACTATGCTTAGTTTTAAGAATAAATTAGATGCCTACCAAAGAATTACAGGAAAAATCTAGGTGGTATATATAATGTTAAATCTAGCTACAAGACTCCTTGGCAAAAGCTATCATCTCAATTCGAACTTATGAAGCTTATGAAGTTAGATGCGGGTACTGCAGTAACTGAAGCAGCCATTAAGTGTTTAAAATCCAGACAGTATGGACATACAGAATAATAAACACGCTACTGTGCATGAGACACTGAGGAGTTTTATCATATTCAGAGAACCATGAGACCAAAGGTTGACTGGTAATTTGTTGTCACAAAACCCTGAGGTATAATGAACATATTGTTCTACACTGCAGCTTGCCTGTTAATTTTTTTTCTAATATAATAGGATGATTTGGTTGCTCAACTGTGTTTAATTCAATTAAAAATTGTGAGCGTGAAGTAAATGGGGCAGCATTTTTTAGGAGAGCCTGGCAGGCAGCTAGTAATACACATGAGGTGACAAGTAAGGAGGCGTGCATTATCAGTACACTAAACGATTATTGTTTTATATTTTATTTATGCAACAGTCACAATTTGTTTTCTAGGTGGTGTACAGCTGTGAAGAGGAAGGGGCGAGTTGAAGAGACAGGAGCTAGGAGTGCAGCATGACTGAACAAGTGCAGAGACTTATGATAGGCTTGTGGAACTGACATTAGGTAAATGTGTGGCTTGACTGAGTGGGAAGATGTAATCACTTGCAACTGAGTCTAAAGTTGTTCTGCAAAGTTACATGTGCAGAACAGTTTTCTAAAACCACCGTCAAAAGAGCAATTTTTCTTCTATGTTAATATGTTCTTGGAGAACACTCACATTGTAGGAGTGGTCTCATGTGGATTCTTAGAGGACTAGCATCATGAACAAAAGGTGAGCAGTTCTGATACCTAATATGAATATAATTGAGACCAGTCCTACAACCTTTAGAGTGATCTCCAAGGATATAATAATATATTATTGATCAAGGGTGACCAGTAATACATTACACATTTGAAAATCCTCACCTGAATGTGCTTGTTTTCGCTATGAGTGAGACATTCTTTGCAGTAAAGACTATCTCACATTCAGGGTAAAAGAGTCGGCTGATTGGTATCTCAGTCTGTACAGAGGTAATATTTACTGGCTAGGGTCAGTTAACCACCGCTGGCAGAACCCTACAAACTCCGTAATTCACCTTGTGAATTACAGAGTTCTTAAACCATGGGTCTCAGAAATAGCCATGAGTGTCCCTTAGCTCCTCTCAGGGTAACTGTCTGCATGCTGGTGGTTTGCTCACACTGCTGACAGATAACCACCAGAGTGAAAAACAGCCTTCTAAAAGAAGTTACAAGAAAAAGCCGGGTGCACAGTTTAAATAATATTTTGACAAGAAAACTAGTTAATATAAAAAATAAAACATGGAGGTCTGAAAATTCAAATTTTATGCATGCTCTTGATGTGTGATGCCCAGATAAACCCCTCGGACTTGCTCTCATTTTTATAGGGCATCATAAACCTCTGGTGTGCATAAAATCCTCATTAACCACACTTTCCCATGCATTCTTCTATATTTAATACCTGGGAGGGATAGGAGGGGCCAAAGAGACTCAAAGTAGCTGGTATTTCGAGAAAAGGAGCTTATACAGGTGAAGTCTAATCTCTGGAAATTAGTTTTAGGTGATGCTGAGCTTGATTGTTTCATTCAGTCTGAATCCATGGGACCAAAGACACCTGAAATTGTATTTATTTATTTCTTTAAAATTGGTGCTCAGGAAAGGAACACTGAGCTGAGGCTCATTTCCAGGTGCAACCTGGGGAGGGGTACAGAGGAATATAAAATACACACAGCAGCACCAGCCAGGATGCAACACAGTAATGCTGCAGTATCACAAAATGTTGCAATATGCTGTGGGGAATAGAGTAATTCAATAGCAATTAAAACCTTTTTTTCTGCAGTATTTTGTGACATCATTTACTGCAAGTCACTGGAGCACTGTTGCTGGTTCCGCTGCAGCACAGACATGGTACAAGTTACAATGAAGTACAATCAGAGAATATGATAACACAAGAGTAAGTGCACGATGAGAAAACAATACAAGATGTAACAAATTAAGACTTGCAACACACCAGCACTGGTGTAGGAGGCAGATGTGTAGGGAAATATTAGGAGAGGGAAAACAGCAGTGGGGGAGGGAGGGAGGGAGGAGTCTCAGCATGATACCTGAGGAAGCCAGGGAGACAGTGAAGCAGAAGGATGAAGAGAGTTGGTTCCAAAGTGATAGAAGATGACAGGTAAAGGCTGATTGTCCAGCAGAGGAGCCATGATATGGAATGGCAAAAGGATCCCTGGAGCAGAGGGAGCAGGAGGCAGTGAATGTGAGGCACAGTAGAGAAGAGAGGTAGGCAGGAAGAGACCCAAACCAATATTAAGATATAAAAAGGGCACAGTGAATCTAGTGACATGAGGGTAGGGGAGAATGGACAAGGATGAGTAAAGTGAGCAATGATGAGTTCAAGAGGGGAGTTGGTAGCAAAATGGAGTGAGGAGTTACAGAAGATATCCAGTTTGACTAGAGAGGTGGAGGGGTTGGTGCCATAGACTACGGCTGCATAGTCAAAGACTGGGAGCATCTTTCTGTTGACAAGCTCTCATCGGATCTGCAGAGACAGAAAGTCTTTATTGCAGTATAAAACACTGAATTTAGGATGGAGCCTGGCATGTATAGTGTCAATGGTGACAGAGAAGCCAAGTTTGCTGTCTAGCAAGGGTTGGGAATCTTGCCAGTTTCTGGCTGGTGACAAAAGTCATGGACACAGTTTGTTTTGTTTTTTGCATTCAACTAGAGTTGATTAGATTGGAACTAGTGCAGGATGCTGTGGAAATGTTGCTGTAGCTGACCTTCCACGGCTGAAGTGGCTGGAGCAGAGGTGTAGATGACTATGTAATCTGCAAATATGTGGATATGCGAGTTGGGGCAGGCTGAGGAAGGTCATTTAGGAAAATGGAGAAAAGCATTGACCCAGGATGGAGCCATGGAGCCCTATGGGACCCCAGCCTCGACTGGGAAAAGAGGTGACAGGGTGCCACCAACCTATATTGACTGTAGACAGCCCATGAGATAGGAATGGAACCAATTGACAGCAGGAGCTGAGAAGTCAGAAGAACTCAGCTTATCTAGAAGGAGAGAGGGAGGGACATAAAGTCAAAGATCGTGCCCAGATCGATGAAGATGGCAGCTGTGGCGTGCCCTGATCTATCCCTGAAAAGACAGAATCAGTTACACATAACAGGAAGGAGATGGTGAAGCAACACTTATGGAAGTCAGTGTGGAAAGGTGAGAGAAAATCACAAAGTTTGGTGTAGATGAATTTCTCTTGCAGCTTATCAAGAAAGGAAGGAAGGAGATTGGCCAAAGGTTACTGGGGCAGGAAGGATCCTCCCTTTTGAAGTGGAAACACTTTAGCCAACTTCCAGGACTGATGGACAGCACTGAGGAGAGGAAGAAATTGAGTAGGTGCGTCAGGATAGATGCAGTGGTAAAGCAGATATATGGAGGAGTTTAGGATATAGCCCATCAGGGCTAGGCTTGCACAGCTATAGGGAGTAAGGGCAGTTAGGGTTTCCTGGGTGGTAAGAGGGAGAAAAGAAACCCAGGGAGGAGAGCAGGGAGTGGGAACATGAGGTGGAGATATGGAGGCTGAAAGCAGAGTGGAGGGAGAGCACAAGTGATGAAGAACTTGTTGAAATGAGCAGCAACAGAGTAGGGGTCAGACACAGGTGAACTATTTACCAGAAGAACTTGGGGAGGACTGAGTGGGAGGGTCAAAAGAGAGTAAATTACCTTCCTAAATTTTGAGCAGGAATTAGGTTGTTCTGAACGTTGGGCTTGCAGTATTGTCATTTTGCAGCCCAGTCTTTGTGTAGGAGTGAATTGATTTTGTAATTTGTTTTGTGCATAACAGCCTGATTCACAAAGTGGTGCATTGACGTCCAAGAGTGTGAAGTGGCTTGCATGTCTATGGTGCACCCACACCACATGTAGGGGACAGCCTGCAAAATTCTGAAAGACCATGAGCACCACCTCCAAACCTAACCCTAGAGCATAATTTGGAGCTCCATATGCAGCCTAGATGGATCAGGCACAGGAGAGGGACACACTAATGTGATAGCCACAGACAAATCTGGGACACACTTATGTGATAGCTACAGACAAATCTCTGCAGAGCAAAAAGCCAGCAGAGGGAGTTCAGGCTACATGGCCAAGGCCCTGCAGTTACACTTATGCGCACTCTCTTACTGGCCTAAGGTCAGATCTGGGGTGCTCAAAATAGTTTATTCACATCCCAGCCCTAAAGCTAGAGTGAGGGCTGGGGTCACTGACAGCTCTGGGGTTTGTATTTTACAAACAAATTCAGTTCTATTTGAGGGATATGGCATTCCTTAGTGGACTGCCATGGCCCATATCTCACAATTTCCTGCTCAATGTGGAGCAGGGGATCCACTGTAAAGATGATCTGGAGGTAGAAGACTTGGTTTGCTGGCCAAGGCACCTAGTTTTACCTGAGCTCTTTCCTTCCAAGACTGCTTGAAAGGCAGAGTAGAGAACCTTACCAGAGCAAGGAAAAGGATTAAGACTTCTTTTGGCTAAGCAGATTTACTGTGTGGTGTTGTTTTTATCTTTTACTCACAGGGATTGCTACTGTTTGTTGCTAACATTTCATTGCTTTATTTTTCTCTGATTCAGATTGTTGTTGCTGGTATACCTTCTTCTGCATTATTACAAGTGTGCCTACAGGTGTGTGCTAACAGATTACTGCTGTAATCTTCTGATTCAGATTGTCTTTTGCAAGGTATATCTTCTGTTACTGCTTTTTTTCTCTGTAGCAAAGTGTTTCTTACAGGGTATATCTTCTCTGAAATTATTACAGGTGGAGCTTACATTTTGTGACTTTTATCATTGGGCTAAGCAAAATTACTGTTTGACACTGTTTGATTTAATTTTGTTTATTTTTTTGTTGAAAAGGTTTGTCTCAGAGGTGTTTCAGTCTCCTTCTCACATTGAAGGAGCTAATTGCTTTCTCCCACAGCTCTTCCAAAGGATTAGGTGTGTATGTGAGGGTGGAGCTGGCAAACTGTCAGTAATTTCCAACAGAAAGAAGGATTAAAAGGTCAGGTTAGTTGATATCTTGGAGGTAGAAGACTTGGTTTGCTTTATTTTTCTCTGTAGCAAAGTGTTTCTTACAGCGCTTATCTCTCTGAAAGTTACAGGTGGTGCTTTACAGGTTTTACAGTTTTATCTAACATTAAGATAAGCTTTCAGTGTTACTGCATTTGTTGTTGACTGATTGTTTCTGCTCTTACCTCCTTGTTCTTTCATCCGTGGTTCTTCTTTTCGGCAGGGAAGGGCCCAGCCACCCCCTCCATCCCCAACCACCCCACACTACACTCCTTTTATAGGGTACCACAGTTGTGACATTTCCTGTGGCAGAGCAGGAAGGGCGGATCAGTGGGGCATCCACAAGGTGAGCTCATTTACAGGGCACTAGTAATTTAACTTGTTATAACAAGTTAAACAAAAACAAAACACAATCAAACCATTACTTGCATTTTTTTTCCTTCTAATTACTCTGACCAGGTTATAAACCCAGCAACTTATCTGGAATGGATATCATTAACTGCAGGTACTGTGGAACAATTTTCAGAAGGACAGTCTTACAGGATTTAGGACACTGTCCTACATGCTGGGCCATTGGACATCTTAGGGCTCAGCTCCGGGCAGCATGTGCAGAGATTACACACCTCAAATTTCATATTCAAGAGGAAATACATTATAAGAACCACCCGCCATTTCCCCAGCATCCAACAGAAAACCTCACCGCAGAGGTAATTGGACCAGGAGGTTGGCAGGTGGTTAGGAGGAGCAAACTGGTGCCCCATCACCTCTGCTCTCCAACATATTACCTCCAAAACCATATAAACACTACAAACAGGTATCTGCCTCTATCTCTGAAATCAAACAAAGAGGCAGAAGACACTGCAGAGCAGGACACTGCAAGCACAGGAGCTAGCACAACAAAACTCACCCAAATCAGGAACCAAAACAAAAAAGCAAAAGGAATCCAAAACCTTCTGATCATAGGAGACTCCATGATCTGAGGAGTTGATACCCATCTCCAGCCAGGGTAATGGTCAGATGTCTCCCAGGTACATCAGCATGGAGAGACACTGACCGCATTACTAAAATTGTTCACAAAGCAGGAGAAAACATTGATGTCCTAGTACACATAGGGACTAATGATCTCGCCAGCCGGTCAGTTGTGGAGACCAAGGAACACCTGACCAGGCTGGGTGACAAACTATCATCCATTTCATCTCCTTCTCTGAGATCCTGCCAGTCTGGGAGAGGGGCAGATGGACGGAAGGTCAGAGAAGGGGAGATAGGAGCTAAACACGTGGCTCAAGGGCTGGTGCCAGGAAAAAGGACAAAGATTTGTAGGAACTGGCAACAGTTCTGGAGTGAAAGTTCTTTGAATTTGATGGACTGCATCTGACTAAGGAGGAGTCAGTGCATTGGGGCAGAAGTTTGACGTCTTTGCAGAATATTTAAACTAGCAATGAGGACAGGGTGCAGCACCCCATACGTCAAATGGGAAGAACACCTCTCCCCTCAGCTAGTGGTCAAATAGGGATTCAGCATGTTTGCAGTTCATTTGCATCACCAGGTAAGAAAAAGGTTTGTCTCCCATACGATGCACAGGGAAATGTCAGACCTCACCCAACAACTAACACACTGAAATCTGGCCAATGGAAAATCACGCACACAAATGCTCACAGCCTTATGAAATAAGATCCCAGACCTGCAGACAATGTCAGAGGCTAAACTGGACATAGTAGCAATTAGTGAGACGTGGTTTACCAGTAACCACACTTGGGAGACTTCAGTACCTGGCTATGTATTGTTCAGAAGAGACGAGGTGCAAAAAGGGGGAGGAGGGCCCTGTATGTCAATGAAAATATCAAAGCTACTAGAAATTCAGAATACACATAAGGAGCCAGAAGAACTGAGGGTCACCTGGAAACAGGAAATGGGACAGCCATAAGAACTGGGGTTGTCTACAGGCCCCCAGACCAGGGGAGGACATAGACACTTACTGTTAGAAGATATACAAAACATGACAGCTAAAGGGAGGTTCTGATAATGGGAGACTTCAACATGCGGATAACAGATTGGTCAATACCAGCAGGAACATCTGCCAGAACTAGACACATAGTGGATTCCCTGCAGGAGGGCCTCAAACAACTGGTACAACAACCCACAAGAGACAGGGCTATCCTAGATCTAGTACTGACTAACAGGGAAGGGATTACAGATCTCCAGGCAGAAGGTCACCTGGGGCCAGTGACCATCACATGGTATGGTTCAATTTGGCTACTACATCTAAATCATCCCATTCCAAGGCAAAAATATGGGACTTCAGAGGAGCTGACTTTGATAAGATGGCCAACAGAGTTAAGCTAGCCCTGGCAAAAAGAAACACAGGTGAGGGGTACAGGCAAAGTGGGCAAGCATTAAGGATGCAATACCTGAAGCAACATCCCATTGTGTTAGACAGAAAAGGAAGTGCAAAGAAGAAGGAAACCACTTTGGTTCTCAAATACAGTAGCAGAAAAGGTCAGAGCCAAAAGGCTGGCCTTCAGGAAATATAAGGAACACAGTGTGATGAAGATAGGGGGCATACCAAACTGCCCTAAGGGAAGCAGGTAGGAAGGCAGGCAAAGTCCCAAACTGAGGAAACACTAGCACGAACAGTAAAGAAGGTGACAAGACTTCTATAGATACATTAGTGAAAGGAGAAAGTCCAGAGGGGTATTGCTAGGCTTAATGGAGAAAAGGGAGTATGTGAGGAAGAGGACCATGTAAAGCATCTATCCGAAATAGATACTTTTGCTCAGTATTTACTGAAGAGAAGGTAGGGCAGGGCCCACAGCTCAGCACCATGGACACAGTGGGGAGGGTGGTGAGCACTACTCCTTCACAAAAGAAAGGGCCTACAAGAGCTTGCTAAGCTCAGGGTGGATAAGGCAATGGGACCTGATGGCAGACATCCCAGGGTACTTAGGAGCTAAATGTGGAACTAGCAGAGCCATTAGCAGAACTGTTTAGTGAGTCTCTGAGCACAGGAGAGGTCCCAGAAGACTGGAGAAGGGCTCATGTGATCCCGCCCACAAGAGTGGTAGCAGGGAGGATGCAGGGAATTACAGACCAGTCAGTCTTACCTCAGTAGTGGGCAAGATTATGGAGGCACTTTAAGGAAAGGATAGTGCAACACCTGGAATCCATAGGGCACAGGATCCAAGACAGCATGGGTTTACAAAGGAAGGTCCTGTCAAACTAATCTCAGAAATTTCTTTGACTGGGTAACCAGAGTGGTGGACCAAGGGAAGCAGTTGATGTTGCCTACCTTGACTTCAGCAAAGCTTTTGACACTGTTCCACATAGAAGATTGATAAATAAGCTGGGTAGGCTCGGGGTGGGTCAGAAGTTGGTCAACTGGGTGGCAAACTGGTTGATGGGCAGAAACAGAGAGTGGTGGTAAATGGTATACAGTCAGAAGAGATGCAAGTCACAAGTGTGGTACTCAGGGATCAGTCCTGGGGCCAGTCCTCTTCAACATCTTCATTAGTGACCTGCAGATGGACTAGAGGGTAAGAGCTTGTCTGTTTGCAGATGACGCCAAGATCTGCAACAGAGTAGATGATCCAGATGGGGTGGGCAGAATGAGAAGAGATCTGATAAATTAGCAAAATGGTCAGAAGAGTGGCAACTGGGATTTAATGCAAAGAAGTGCAAGATCATGCACATAGGGAAGAGAGACCCTGAAGCCACCTAGGCTGGGAGGGAGTTGCTAGCAGTCACAAAGGAAGAAAGAGACTTGGGCATCATCATCACTGATGACCTGAAATCATCCAAGCAGACCTCTAAAGCAGTAGGTAGCTAGGGGGTGTTAGAGTGTATTAGTAGGGTGTACAAGTCGTAAGAGGGAGGTAATAATCCTCTTTACAAGACACTAGTTAGGCCCCATCTGGAGTACTGCGTGCAGTATTGGAGGCCACACCTTCACAAGGACATTAACAAACTGAGGCAGTCCAGAAGGGCAATCAAAATGGTGCAGGACTGCATCAGAAGACATATGAGGACAGATTAACAGAGCTCAATATGTTTACCCTTGAGCAACGGAGGAGAGGGTGATATGATCGACATTCAAACACCTTAAGGGCATTAACAAGGTGAAAGAGTCTAACATGTTTAAATATAAGAAAAATAGCAGGACAAGAGGACACAGCATGAGATTAGAGGGGGCTGATTAAGGGGAATGTGAGGAAATCTTTTTCACAGAAAGGGTGGTGGATGCATGGAATGGCCTACCTCAAGAAGTGGTGGCTATGAATACAGTGCAGGGCTTCAAACAGGCATGGGATAGACATAAGGAGCAATACAAATGATTATGAATAGATAGGCCACTGACAGAGCAAAGGCCGATGGCACATTTATAAGGTAGAAAAGAAATGGGCGACTGGATGGGCCTTGTGGTCCTTATCTGCCGTCAACTTCTATGTTTCTATGTTTCTATCTGATGGGATGCTTGGTGTCAAGCAGAGCTCTACCCAGGACATTCCTTTACTCCTACATACAGCTCCATACTTGTGGGGTGTGGTAGCCCTGGTGAGTGAGGACTATGGACACTGTCTAATGCAGACAGGCACTGAGGCACAGAAGTATGCAGTTTGGATATGTTTGAATCTCACTACTTCAAGATGGCTTTGTGGCTCAGGCCTTAGTGTGATTTAATTTTACTTGCGTTTTAGCTAGTTTGTATTTACTGCTTTACTGAATCAAGGTCATATCAATTCTCATTACTGAAATTCTCCTTAATTAGGTAAAGATCCAATTTACGTGCTTATTTTTAGTCACACTTTTAAAGGGACATATTGTCTGTACTGTCATTTCACTTTTTTCTTCTGATTTTCTTTAGGACCATTGGAGTAATTTTCAAGGGCCTAAAGAACCCAGTTTGTAGACTAGGTATAACCTATTGCTTTATAAAACTGGTTAGATGTGTTTCAATTCGGTTTTCATAAGCTGTAGATTGTCATTATACACAGTTATGACATCACAAATCTTATTATACACAGTTGTGATGTAATACTCACACATAATATTTTGGAATGTTGAAAAAGTGTCTGATGGTATTTTCATTTTCCTCCACTTTCTCCTGCCCCTCCATACTGAGCATTAAATGTGACCCTACCAAATCCTTTTGTAACACTATTGTTTTTTTTTTAAACACTTAAAATTCAAAGGCAGGGGCAACTTTTTACACACTCTCCATTTGGGATAGTCTCACAAATCACTCAAACTTCATTCTTGTGATTTGTAGTTCATCACAAATGTCCAGTGTTAAAAAGACTTGTTTTATGCATGGCAAGCCATAACATATTCTATATTTAATGACCTTCTATTTGGCCATTTAGAAGACTGAACACCCTGGAAGGGTAGGCCCACAGAGATGGAGCATTTTATTTACAGGGACATCCCCATCAATGGTAAATTGCAGGCATACAGTAGACACGTTACAAGAAATATTGCAACAACAAAACACAGAGATGGCACATACCTCTCATGGGAAAAATACCACTATGCTGGAATTGCAATGTAAAACGATCTTTATAAACTACAACAATGCAAAATAGCCATAATAACAAGAGGCTGTAAACTCAAAGCCAAACATTCATTACTGATTTGCTCCTCAGGGAGCTTTATCAAGGTGGCTCCCCAATGTGGGTGTTCCTTATAATGTATATCACACTTTTAAAGCAACAGTAAGTACTTCAATTAAAATGCAGACAAGACAGGCAGCTCTAGAGTTGTAGGTGCATCAGCTGAGGGAATCAACTTGCAGAGAGGAAGCTTTGCACTTACACACCAAAGCAGTGGGTAGACAACCTAAATCGTGATAATTGCTTTATTTTAGAAAATGCAGCACTCAGTAGCTAGTGGCAGGCACAAACATGAAGCCACGTGCACTTTGATTAAAATTGGGCAATCTTCATTAAATCAAATATATAACCTCACAAGAAAATAAGTATTCATGCAAATGCATGGTCAGTAAAGGTAAGTGCTAATATGATGTTGTGTATACAGTATACTAATATAATTAAAAATAGGTATCCAAAAGTAGAGAGAGTTTGTTTCTGGATAAAGCAGTAGGATGCATTTCAGGGACCAGGAGGATCTCCAGTCAAGTGTTTGACTTTGCAGTTGTCACCACTTGTCTTTATTGACTATTTTACATTGCTGTGAATAATAAAGATTGTTTTACATTTGAAATCCTGCATATTATTTTTTACTGCATTGGAGGAAAATATAAACTCTGTTCTTTTGTTGTTTTACATACTGTACCTTGTTAGAACACCACCTAGTCCAGGAAGCAGTGATCTTGACAGCTGTACTTAAAACAGTTGCACACAACTTTGTGTAAGTTCTTGAGCTTTTCTTGATTTTATTAAATAAGGTGACATTAGTTAGTACAGCAACAAGCACATTGCTTCCTGGAAGGTCCACAATGACATTCTGTTTTAGCGCACTCCATGTGCACAATAAGAGAAGAAAATTTCTAATTTTATTAGTATCAACAGAATTTAAATACAAGGAACACAGTAATCTTTCACCCTCAACAAAACACAAAATAAACAAACAAACAAACAAACTGCTGGTTTAGGTGGCTTTGGTTCTCAGCACTTACAGTCAAGACATTTGCTCCTGCCTTGGCATCCTTGATGAATCTGTTTCTCAGTTAAAGCTTCTTCCTTTCAAATTGGAAAGTAGCCAGTAATCGCCCTCTTGAAAAAAGTCTACACAGCTGATCCTAAAACAACAGAGCACTGTCTGCACTTCCTCATTCATCAAAGACCATTGCAAGAAGAGTACAAAAACAACTGTTTTATATCACTATTTTATATCACGAAAAGTAATAGACTGTCAACTGTCCAGATTTCATTTTAGATGCTCAGCCTCTACAGCTTTGTTGGATGATGCCGAATATATGAAACTAACTAGAAATGACTATGTTGTTCTTTAATGAGCAAACACTAGTATCTTTCAACTGCTCATATGATATGCTTGTACATAACTCAACATAGTCATATAGACATTGAGAGCTGCACACTTGAGCAGACTCAATAGACCAAAATATACTTTTCTGCTGGCATTTTCGTATGTTCGTATACTTACTATTCTATATAATACACTTTTTATGTGAGTGTGATTACAAGAAATAATTAAGTAAACATAAATGTTTAAATGAATAAAATAATTTTATTAAATTGCAACAAAACAATCCAAAAAACTGTACATAGGCTAACATAATAAAAGTGATTAAATACTTGAATAAACACAAAGCATTGAATACGTGTATACAAAAAAATGAACATATTGACATATTTACCTAGTCTGTTTTGACAGAAAACACAAAATAATTCCTTCAGCCATAGTATTGGCACAAAGAAACTGAATGATCACCATAAATCTATTATAAGACATAGATTTCTCAGTGTTAAGCGTTTGCTCAAATCAATATGTGTTCACACCTACTGTAATATATATTTTATTAATCCTTATACCTTTGTCAGTATAAAACGCATCATACATATCAGTAACATGGCTATAAATATTATTTTTTGATATCATTCTTAGTCTAACCCTTTAATTGCTAGCTTTCATATTGGGTTCAATGTGATATCAGCGAAAATAAAATAACGCAGACCAAAATCATGAACATACATCACCAAAGTGCAAAATGGTGAGGAGCACTACAGCATGCCCTAAAACAATGACCACCTGCAATGACTTTTCTGCAGGGATAAGCTCCTGTATCCCCATGTAGATTTTATGACAGGGGTTACAGTAAGGAAACAATAGCCAAAGCTAGGACCATGCCTGCTCTCAAGATTGAAACACATTGATACAAAATATGAAAAGGTTGAGTGTGATGACAAATGTCTTAATTTAATTTAACACTTTAATTTAGTGACTACATTCTCAGCCCATGACAGACAGGTTTTGCACAGACTGTGGTGGTGACTCTTCATGATCTGCAGCATTATAGCTGCTGACGACCTGGTGGTACAATAAAGTGCCATTGTCAGTCGAGGCGAGGCAATTGAGTTGTTGCTGGCTGGCCCGGTGGCTCTGAGGGTTGAGGCAATGGACGCCATACCTTGTGCCATACCAGTGACCCAGGTTTGGGAGTGCCGCTTGGGGTTGGCAGGAGAGGATTGAGGGTGGATGGGTGATTTTACCATAGTACCAGCAGTTCCTGGTGGTAGCTGGGGTGGTGCGACTTGTGGCACACTCTTCTGGGGATGGGGTGATGGCGGATGCCTTATGCATGGGTGTGAGCATGCCCATTGTGTGCAGGATGTCATTGCACATCTGCACCTGGAGCAACTGTAAATGGAAAGCCCTGGCACCTGGACAGGTGAAGTTGAGCCAAGGATGTCTACCATCCCCACAGCTGGGTTCTGCATGGTGGTCACTGTCTCTCCTCCACTCCCCAGCCACCCTTCTGGATTATAGAGCATTGGAGGTAAAATGCTTGTCCCACCCAGGTGACCTCACAGCTGGGGGTGGGGTAATTAGAGTAGCTGGAAGAGGCTCCCAGGAGCAGTGAATCAGTCAGGAGGACCTCAGGCAGGGTGGAAATGGGCACCCCACACCCCACTGGAGAGGTCTAAGGGCCAGTGAGGAGGTAAAAGAAGAGTTGAAAAGAAAATTGAGCTGCTGCTGAAAGCAGTGCTGCTGCTGTAAGACAATCAAAGGCACCAGGTGGAAGACAGTCCAGACTATTCTCTTCAAGATCAAGTTCAGACACTGAAGTTGATGCAGAGTTAGTAAAGGTCCAGTGCTTATAGGTGGCAGTTTTGCAATACTAGCATCAACTTCTGCTTTCTGCTTGCACTTCTGAGTGCCGCTTAATGTTTTTTATCATCTTCTTTTTGACAACAAGTGACTTCAATGACTTACTGCAATAAAAACAAAAGAGAGAAAACCTAAAACTCGACTGCTCTAGAGACTAAATATAGGAACAAGTCTCCAGAACAGTCAGAGGTACCACACTTCTCTTACCTCAGCGTAGTCTCTAAAAAGAGGTCATGTTACCATCCTCTGTGTCTAATGCCTTCAAAGAGTTTCCCAAGTTCCTAACAAATTATTCTGAACAGCTTTCTTGGGGACTGGGCCTCTTATCTCCATCTCACCTAGCTCCATGAGGATACTCCAATCATGTTGGCCCTCTGCAGACCTCCCTGCACAATTCTCAGCAGGGTACTGTATCTGTTCATACTGTGTCTATGTGCTCCCAATAAAAATATCCTCTCATTCAATATTTGATTTTTCTCATCTTACTAGCTGTTGTTTTTATCTTTATATTTTGAGGGCACATGCACACAATGACACACACACACTTCTCCGACACCAATTTTAAGAAACATCAGGTTTGGTGGGATCTAGAAGGAGCATTTAATCATAGTACAAACTACATTGCATGGGCTTGAACTTACTTTAATTAACATCTATATGCCTCTAGGAATTAATACCCAGACCTATATCTCTAATGGACACTGTCATTACCCACACTAAAGGTATCTTGTTGCTAGCTGGTGACTTTAACATGACATTTAATCCACAACTAGACTCCTCAAATGTTTGTCTAACAAGGCAGACAACTTCACAAAATATTTCAAAGCCTTTCTTAAGGAGGGTAGGCTTAGTGGACGTGTGGCACACCAGAACCCTAGATCCCATATATACACCCATTACTCAGCAGCACACTACGAATAGACTATTGTTTTAACAGATTGAAAATCTGACACAAGCTGCTAATAGCATAATGGGAGACATTTACCTCTCTTGCCATGCACCCATGAGTGTCTTTTGGCACTTGGGTATGGAGGAGATCCACCCATGGCACCTAAACCCATTTCTCTTGTAATCCCCACAATTTCACACATTTGTGAAACATAAAATAGGGAGATTCTGTCTGATAATCCCGTAGCAGATTGCTCAACAGAAATGCAATGGGACACTGTCAAGCGGTATTAAGGGACACCTCTACAGTATGCCTTGCGACTTAAAGAGACAACTCAAGAATGTAAACAACTATTAGAAGATTCCTGCACTTTCTAGAACTAGCCCACCAGCAGGGCAGTAAGTCAGTAACCGCACAGCTGACCCAAGTTAAAACCAAGCTAGATAAATTAGTTCTCAAACAAATGGAAATAGCACTCACTTTTCTATGACAGAGATTCTATGTGATCGGAGCTAGTCATCGCATTTGTTGGCTTACTAGCTCTGTAAATATAGGCTGCTAGCAGCAATAACAGTGATCACACACCCACAGACCGTAGTCAGTTGACAGATTACAATGAAATAGCCCAAGCCTTTATGACCTCAATGAGAAGTTATACACCCTAAATATGCACAGACACCAATGGAAATAGAGGTCTTTCTGGCCAAATTGACTCTACCCCATCTAACAACAATTCAAGGGCAGCAATTAATGAATCCAATCACCAAAGCAGAAATCGAGTCAGCAATTAACTGTACCAAAACTATGAAGGCCCTGGGTCCAGATGGATATGGAACTGAATTTTATAAATACACCAAGGATGAGCTACAACATATTTTGTTAGCAGTGTAGAGTGAAGTTTTAACAGGGAACCTATATTGCCTACCTGGGCATTTGCCACTATATCGGTGATCCCAAAATAAGGAAAATATGCTCCATTGCACCTCGTTACAACCCCATCTCGGTATTAAGTACCGTCTACAAATTATATTCATTTATTATGGTACACCAGATAGACGGTTTATTACCAAATTTGATTTGCCAGGATCAAACATAGGTATCATAGGTTTTCAAAGCTTTTTAGACTGAAATCCATTATATCTTGCCGACTTATCTAGTGTAACCCCGGATATTTTTAGATGCCAGGTATGTATCCAAGCATGTCTTAAAGCTAAACGCTGCCACTGGTCACTACTTCCAATGGAAGTTCATTCCATGTTTTACCACTCTGATGGAAAACCAGTGCTTCCTTTCTAATAGTATTGAACCTATCAGAATCAAGTTGTATGGGATGTGATCTAGTATTAAGGATTTTATGTTTGAATTTTAAGCCCAGAATCTCACTTAACTGAGCATCCAAACAGGCTTTTTTCAAACCCACACCACAACTGATAATATTTGTGGAACCCTGCACATTACACATCAGATGCAATAGTCCCTCCTTCCCTCCACACTGTTAAGCCTAGATGCGAAAAGGCTTTTTGTCAAGTCTTGGCTATTTCAATATGCAGTTCTTGAACAATTCAGGTTCCCAACTGCCTTTTATTAAACTCCTGCAAAATATATATCATGTCTGCAGGTGAATGTTAAATTAGTGGCCACCACTCCTCCTCTATTCAGCTGAATCAGGGCACCTGACAAGGCTGTCCTTTATCCTTACTTTTGCAGCCTATATCGAACCCTTAGCCCAAGCAATCAGAGGGTGGAGACTCTGAGTGGTATTACAGTGGAGGTGAAGAACCTGCATAGCATTATACATGGATGATGTGTTACTCTACTTCAGTAAGCCAGAGAATACTCTCCCAGGGTTTTAATATTTTAACCCAATACAGTAGAGTAGCTGGATACTGTCTGAACACTGGAAAGATGGAAACATTATGCTTCCACCTCATACCAAGCCCAACTATCAGGAGTACGTTCCCATTTCAATGGGATATGAAACAAATTCAATACCTAGGAATATATATAACACCAGAGCCCTCTTTTTTTTAAATATAATTATATGCCATTTACACAGGTAATGATACAAGACTTTAGAAACTGGGTACGACACTCCTCTCTGTCCAGGCAAACAGAGGTAGTGAGAATGGTCATTTTACCAAGAGACCTATATTTATTTCAGTGTATACCGACTGAACTTCCAGCTTATATGGAAATAGTGGCAGAAGGAAATTTCCAGATTTATTTGGGCTATAAAAGACCTAGAATTAAATTGCAACAACTCAGTTTGGCAAAGGAAAGGGGCTTGGCTCTCCATCACTTACGCTATACTATTGGGCAGCACAAATACAATTTATGTTACATAGACAGATAGAAGGAAAACAATGAGAATAGCTGGAGATTGAGAGAGACGCTTCCTATATAACAGTTTATACAAGTAATGTAGCATGGCAATGCTCAGAGGAAAATACTTGACGAACAACCCCTGATTGAGGGCCCAGATAAAGGTTTGGCTCTCAATCAGAAAAGCTCCATCTAGCCCTGTTCTTCCTGCTCCTGTGTCAAATATCCTCTTTAGAACATTTTGCCCCAGCCATGAAAGACATTAGGTTTCGCCAATGGGAGAGGCTTTCATTGAAATACTTATATTATTTTTTTTCAATGGGGCTGCACTGTTCTCTTTTGCAAGCACAAGCAAAGTTCCAACTACAAAGTGCAGATTTCTACAGATACCTCCTGCTAACACATAATAACACTTCCCTCCCATAGGAGCCAGTAATCCAGCCAATTACCCACATCTTCTAGCTTATTGGATTGCCTTTTTCAAAACAGGCCTACAACTACATATGATCTCACAACTATACAAGGTATTACAATTCCACTTACAATATCTTCCATGGACATAGTACAGAAATGGGAAACTGAAATGGACACCCCTATCAAGCTGGAGAATTGGAACTCGCTGCCATTTCTCTTCAAAAGTCACTAACTCGCATCAGTGGAGGAATATGCCTGGAAGCAATTTACTAGATTTTTTGCACACCAGTGATTACAGCTCATTGCCTCCCTCCCAACATCAAAACCTTCCAGCTGGAGAAACTGTGGGGAGCAGCAGGAAACACACTACCATGTCATGTGGAGCTGTTCATTAGTAATGCCCTTTCTAGACAATATACAAGCCGAACTTCAGGGAATCTTTGACCCCACACTTCAGCTCACCCTGCAACTATATATCTTATTACAATACCCTAAGGAATGAAGTGATCCTTTTCATGGTATCTACTTGGCATCCTTATCATGCTAGCTAAAATTCAGTAACTAAACTGTGGTTGACCCCCACACCTCCTGACCTAACTACATGGAGGACACTAGTATACAAGTATACCAAATGGAAAGACTCACTTATTCACTTAATGAAAACACTGACCTTTCCATGAGTTGATAGCAAAGATGGTTTGTTTACACCATGGGCAGAGATCCCCTATACTCCCATGAAGATAAAGTCATTGCTTCTAGCATACCAGAGTAACATTACCTTATCGCACATTTACAGTTAATGAGACTGAGGCCCATCCTCCTACCCAAGACGTAATCTTCCTGCCATTTTGCCTTGAGCCATGTTCACGACAAGGTATCAATGAACATAAGAAATAAAATGATAATCCAATGGGCAGTTTTAATATCAATTTATTTCTTTAACCTACACAACACTCTCCCTCCTCCCTGTATCTAAGGAGGGTAGATAAAAGTATAGAATACCACTGCCTATGGATTACTATGGTAAAATGTTCTGTGAGAGCACTAGATAATATAATTTGTTATTTTACCTGACCAATGTACCATGTTATATTTGAAAACATTCAATAAAAATTATATTAACAACAAAATAATGACACACACACACACACACACACACACACACACACACTTACACACACTATAACTGAGCCAAGATTGACAGCAAACATCAAGAAAATGAACATAACCAGGGCTGAAGGACACCATTTCAGATTTCAATGGGGGGCAGGACAACAACCAGTGGGGGCAGGTGCCAGCTCAGCCCTCTAATATTCACACCAGCCTGCTCAAACATGTGAGCTGATTCCAGTTCAAATTTGTTCATATCTGCAGACTGGGAGTGCCCCACCCACTTCTGCCTACAAACAACCATCGGTCAGACTAGGCACACTTGATTGCATCAGGCTTTCACAGGCAGCTAAATCACAAAATTAGCTCACCTTCAAAGGCTTCAATCCATACCTATATGTGAGTTTGTAGCACTGCACCTTTCTATGAGGAAAATGCCTAACCATGTACTATAAGGAAATAAAACAGACTCCTCCCTGGCCCCGCCCCACCTGCCTGCCCCATGTAATGTAACAACCAATTCTCTAAAGCAGCTGGTTGGAGTACCGTGGAGTGTAGCTTGCTGTCAATATTTGCAACCTGGAGTTGCATGAAGCAGAGAAAATGTTAGATGCTGCATGCATGGTGGAACTACCAGTGATAAAGCTGGTACCTAGTCCAGAACAGGTAGATGGAAGGACATTTCCCAGACTGACATGTCAGCATGTTTTCTTGTGCTAAAACCTTCTGCTTCAGTCTCTTGTTCCAAGTAATGCTCAGTGTAATTTTTGACAACCAACAAAAGAACTAATCTACCATTTTTCCAATTTAAAAAAGCATGGCCTTTAATGCTAACCTTAGTTGTGTATCCTAATTTGTAACATACAGAGCTCTGTCTGTTAATGTCTGTTTTGATTCATTCTGTTTCATTGCCAGCACTTTTTGATAGAACATTAATGAAATACAAGCTGTGTTGTTTCTAGAGATATATTTTAAAAGGTTTTCATGGGTCTGACAAATCACTTTAGAGGAGCGCTGTCACTTCCTCCCTCTCAACTGATTTGGACCACTATTAAAAGAAAACTTTGCATATTGTTTAATAGAGCCTTACTTTCAAAAATAGTAAAACAGTTCTGCAGCACACAGTCAACATTGTTAACATGCCTGAAGCATGCTTAACATGGCAGAAAGAGCTCAGTATGCTGGTGTTACTATACCAGTATGAGGCAACAGGGGCAGACAACATGGACCCTACAGGCCTTTCCACCCTCACAATACTACGGTACTATACAGTACAAGATGTCATCCTGCAGCAATGCTTATTTTTTTAAATGAAAGTTTTAAAACTTGTCCATTCCTATTTTGGTATAAACAGTTCAACAGCAACTCATGGAGGGGTACTAATGCCCTTTGAAGTGCAAACTCATTGAGTTGTTGGCTGTCTTCCAAACTATGACAATAGTTCAGATATCTTGGTAACTTCAGAGTATTGGAAGGCACTAAAGATAATGGAGAAGCATTAGCTTTGCCTTAATATAAATCAGCTCACTGCTCTAATTAAACTCATAAATCCCTCACACATATGCTAAACAAATCAGATCCATCATAATGAGGAAATCTGAAAGTGAACTGGGCTGGCATTATAGCCTAGAAGTTAGAGTAACAAGCTGTGAATGAGCTTAGTACATTCCCTGACCTGGATTTGATTCCCACAATCCACACTTGCATACTGTGTGACTCTAAGCAAGTCACTTAACCTTCCAGTGTACCCTGGTTGCCCTTGAAATAGGCAGTTGTGTCTAGTGGGCCTTACCTGGTTACCAATGAATAAAAAGGAATGTCATACAATTGTAAACTCGACTCTGAGGGATATCAGACAAAGCACAAGAACATAGGACATGTCAGACAAAAAAGACCAAGAGCCTGTTGCAGTCATCTCATGACATTTATTTATTTATTTATTTATTTAAGAGATTTACCAGGAAGGCATGCTGAGCAGAGTACCGCTCGATTCCAGATGCACCCTGGGGTTTGGAGGTTACAGTGGGAACATGATACAATCTGAACAAAACATACAGTGGAACATGATATAGTCACAAAACAACATACATAATGAGTAGTAGAACAGCAGTGGGTAACAAACATAATATGAATGGAACAAATTGAGGGTAGGCAGATTATTGTACAGTATACAGTGTTTTACAATGAAGCAGGTCAAAACAGTGGAGAGACCAGACTTGATTCTTCGCTGGGCAGGTACAGGAGTGGGGGGGTTGGGGGTTCAGGGAGCAGGTGGTAGAGAAGTGCGTATTGAGAAGGGCATTTAGATGGGGAGTACTTGTGGAGTGTCTAATATCGGGCTGCCAGGAATTCCATAATTTGGGTAACCTAAACCTGAAGGCAGCCTGGCTGGACTGGTGGATCTATGTGGGATATGTGGGAGCCTAGCATCGCTGTTATGGAGCACGTAGGATGGTGGGGGTAGGGCAGTTAGGAGGCTGACAGGTAGGATGGGAATGATTGTGACCAGAACTTTGCCAAGGTTCTAGCGCAGTGCAGTGATCTTCTGTTGTGTAAGAGAGATTCAAGGATTGGTAGAGGACACAGTGGTGGTGCTGGGAGGCGGTCCAGCGAAAGCAGAAGGAGTTAAATAGGGGTCTAGCCTTGCTAGGGAGGTTTGAGGGGCGCACAGTAGACAATATCACCATAGTCAAATATAGGAGGATCATTTTTTGGACTATTTCTTGCCTGGTTGGCAGGGTATGCAATTTTATTCCAGTAGAGGCTCCCAACATGGGGTTCAATTTTTTGTATAGCATCAATGTATGCAGAGAAGTTAAGTGTTGATCTAGCCAGACACCTAGATAATGATAGGAGGTGCAGGCCTCCAGTGGGAGCTGTCCAAAGTGTAGGAACGGGTGGCGCGTAAACCGTGTGGAGTTTGGGCCGGAGCCAAAGGTGGGAGACTTTTTTTGAATTTAGGACTAGTTAGTTTGAGATGAGCCAACGCTGGATGGAGTCAAGTCCTTCTGTAGGCAGGCTGTCACAGCACTAGAGGATGGGCCAGAGGCGAACAACACCGTATCGCCAGCGTACATGTGGATGCGTAGATTTGGGCAGGCTACAGGCAGGTCATTGAGAAATATAGAGAACAGTAGTGGTCCGAGAACTAATCCTTGAGGGACTCCACTGGTGACCGGGAGTAGGGTGGATGTAGCCGAGCCAACGTGGACAGATTGGGACCTGTTTGACAGGTATGAGTGGAACCAATTATTTGCAGTAGCCGACAGCCCGGCTAGAGCAAGTTTAGCCAACAAGCAGGCGGTGGGAGATGGTGTCAAGCTTTTGCCAGATCAATAAATATGGCAGCTGTTAATTCCCCTTTGTCCATACCCGTGAGGATAGCGTTCGTGAGCGGAGGAGGAGTGGTGGTGGTGTGATTTTTTCTTGAAGCCAGCCTGGTAAGAGGTTAAGAAGCTTATCGACCAAGGTAGTGGTGGAGTTGGGAGAGGACAAGATGTTCTTGAAGTTTGGCCAGGATGGGAGCAGGGATGTAGGGTGGTAGTTGAAGGAGAGGAGGTCCCTCCTTTAGGAAGGGAATGACTGTGGCTTGTTTCAATTTTTGGGGACTGTACCGAGTTTAAATGACAGATTGAAAAGCAGGGTAAGCGGGTGGGCTATGGCAGGTGCAGAGAGCAGGAACATTTTGGAGTCAAGGCCAGAGGACATTTGCCTTTGTCTGGGTTGAGAGACATCAGTAATTTTAGCACCTGAGCTGATGATACAGGGCATAGGAGAAAGAAGCTGAGGAGGGTACAATAGGGGAGTAGTGGGTGGGGAAGGGAATGGAGAGAGAAGGGATGATGCAGCAGTGGAAGTAAGAATTGAATTCGGATGCTACCATGCTGGGATCCGTGATGTTTTCCCTGCAATGTGAAGTGAGGGGTAGGGGGTTGGCGTGAGGAAGAAGAGTTTATTGACTTCGGGAATTGAGTTGGGTGACCGAAACTGTTATTCAAAGCATTTTGAAATAATTAATTTGGCTTGCCTTATGAGCCTACTGCAGGCATTCCGTAGTGACGGTAGTGTTGCTGGGCCATATGACTACCTGAGGCCTTGAAGTATTTCCAGCACGGTCTCCGGCTCGTAGTTGTTGCATAAGGCTTGTTGTTACCCAGGGTAAATGGGATCCTCTTACTCGGGATCGCCGAGGAGCATGGCTGTCCCAGATGGAGAGAAAATTTGAGGAGAAAAATTCCAGGCATCATCAATGGAGAGGCCTTCAGGATGAAAGACCAGTCAATGCTGGTGAGGTCGTTTAGGGCGCTGGCAGATCAAGGGACTTATAAACTCTAGTGAGAAGCGTCCGGGTGGGGGACAAGGTCTGAAGATTTTGTGCACCAGGTAGATCATATGGTGGTCACTAAGGAGTCAGGTAGTAGGCCAGCTTGAATGATCTGATGAGGGTGGGTGGTAAGCGCCCAATCCAGGAGAGTATGTTTGTTGGACTTAAGGTTTGAGGCGAGTTGGTTCAACTATTTGCTGGGACAGATTTAGGGCATTTATGTGTTGTTGAGATTTGGAGGCCTTGCTTAGCCAATTAAGATTGAAACTCTCAAGTATGTGAAGTTCGCTGCCTCCGTAAGGGACCCAGGGTACCGAGATGGTCGAGGATGCTACCCAGTGGAGTTTCAGGTGGGCAGTAGGATCCGGCTATATAAACTGGGATAGAATGAGTCAGTGAGATTTTGACTAGGAGGAATCTATAGGTTGTATGGGGCCGCAAGGTGATAAAGGAAAATTGAAGAGCAGAGGAGATGTACATGGCAGTGCATGCCTTCTTTCTGCCCTGTCTATCCTGGCGGATTAGGCGAAACCAGATATAGAGAATTCAACATCCGGTTGTGAGGTTTTAGCCAGGATTCGGTGATGATTAAAATGTAAGGGCAGAGAGTGAAGACAGTGGTTTGTAAGGCAGCAATTTTGTTTAGGATGCTGCATTGTTTAGATGGACAATCTTAAGTCCTTTAGGGAGGGGCGTGGTTGTTGTGGGGTGTTGAGCAGCATTGGATGCAGTTGGTCCTGGATTGCATTCACTGTCCCGGCTATGAGGAGGAGGAGAGCCAGGAGTGACTTAGTAGGCGTAAGGCTTTGGAGATCTCCAGTGTCGAGTGGGGTGATTTGCAGTGCGTAAGGTAGAGATGGGCACGTATGTGAGGGGATATAATGAGACCACATCCAAGCAGTGGTTGCATTCAGTTTTATGGACTACAGTAGCTGAAGCCCTTGCTTAAATCAGCAGTGCTTATTTAGTACTGTTTAGAATAATAATACTTCTGCTCCCCAAAATAAATATACCCATTGTACTTTCATTGTATTTTACTCCTGAAATAGGGGCTCGCAGTATAGCCTAGAGGTTAGAGTAATGAGCTGTAAATCAGCTTGGTATATCCAGCAGAGCAGGATTTGATTCTCACAACCTCCACTAGCATACTAGGTGACCCTAAGAAAGTCCACTTATCCTCGCTAGTGCTCCTGGAGTCACCCTGACAACAGGCCTTGTGCCTAGCAGGCCTTACCTGGTTACAAAAGAATTTAAAAAATGGGGTTTTAAAGTTTTATACACCAGCCATAATGGAATGTGCAACCCCTATCACCAACACTGGAGGGATGGATGGCCCCAACCAGGTGAGCACAAGCCTGTGCCCACCCACCACACTCACTCCTTGCCACAGTGTGTAGGGCAAGGGCTGGGAAGTAAATAATGCTGCCTAGCCTCCAGTGTGAAGACTGTTTGGATGCTGTAAATGTCTCTCATTGATAACATACTACATGCTTTCTTTTAGTTTTCAGCTCTTTGTGTTTATTATCATCACTCTTTTATACAACACTGAATGTATACCTTGAAATATGGAATTCCAAAGCCCCTTCCTTATAGGTCACTGTAACTTGGTTAGACCTCCTCAATGAGTCTTTGCCTTTCCAAAGAAATTTAGTGATGTCTTTTGTATAGGGAAATGTAGAGGTCTGAAATACTCTAGAATCATTTATCTGACCCATAGAAGGGATCTTGACCAACACGTTCATTTTCAATATTTCAGTCCTGGTTTATAAGCACACTGATATTTTTTCCCCATCTCTTCTTCATATCCATTCTCACTCTGATCATGTGTCAGGCTTACCTTGTTCTTTTTCTGCCAGGAGGAAGAATCTTGTTGCAGTTGAAGTCTATAAGACACAGTGGACTTGACATTATACAGGCATGATGAAATTGGCCTGTCAAGATCTGTAAGACTTCTGTGTTGGCCGTCAGCGAGGTGAGCAGCTCACTGTCTGAGAGCTTCAAGTTCTCAAACCAACCTGTTAACCACCACTGACATAACGTTGCTGCTTGCTGTAGTCTGTTGCTGCCCGAGTCCGCGAAACTAGTCAAGAGGAGAGTTCTTGTAGGATAGCTCACACTCACCAAGCTACTTCTCCACCCACTGAGACCAAGGAAGACCAGGTCTGAAATTCTTTTGATGCTGCCGTGCAGTAGTGCGGCGAGTTCAGTTCACCAACTGTGGCAGGAAAGTGTCGTCGTGTGACTTGTGTGCTCTTGCTTCTCCACGTCTGCATTGACCTTGCTCCTCCACATCACATGACCTACAGGGTTAAACTCGATATTCCAAGGATCCGAGCTGCCCTGTCCCGAGAGGGGCAGGGCTTGTGCTCGTGGAACAGCGGTGGTCAGGACAGTGATCTGCATATTCATGATCCCTGTTAGAATTTGCCCACCTGCACCATCTTGCTAGTCCAGCTCAGTCAGGCCTTTGATTTCCCCAGCTGCAAACGAGTCAGTGATATGGTGATAATGCTCCTGGGATGGGTGGGCCCCTTCTGAGTGTGGTCCCTGGCACCATGGCGCCATTGGTGCCATTGTTAATCTGGTACTGAATAAAACCCGACAGACTGCTTCAAAGCAGAAGGATGGATTAGTTTCTCCATTTGTCTTAAATAGTCTTCTACTATCAGTGGTGTCACAGGACTTGGTATTGCAAATAAAGGAGTCCCTGCATGTGAAGATTTTACCCCTAGAGGTGCTCAGAGGGCTAGTTTTATAATAATGGAATGACAAGGCTGCAGAACTGACCCTGAGGAGGAGGTGTATACTCATCAGTTGCTTTAAGTCCAGCTTTCCAGTTACTCTCTGAAGTACAAGGTCTTTGATAGATATATTGGAGCCAAACCCTTGAGGGAAAAAACACGCGATAACTTGAAACCCTTGAGGTCATGCTAACATTCAGGATCAGGCCCAATAGTAGGTCACACAAGAGTTTGGAAGGTGTTGGCGTGAGTGTTGATAGGCAATGGGGCCAGTATCCCAAGGTATGAAAGTATGGTACCATGAAAGAGAAGGTGAAGCACAGGTTTTATTTTAGAATAACTTTACCCAGGATAGCCTAACTGAGATGCAACATCTTGGGCCGATTTTCAAAGGGTATGTTTGACACAAGTTGCCTGTGTCAAATGAGTATGACACAAGTGTCACCTTGTGTCAAACTTTGTAGCAATCCAAATTTTCGAACATAGGCTGCATCGAAATCTGGATCCCTTGGGCCCACACACCCCTAGGCCACCCTTGTGACTGAAGCATCTCTGCACCAGGTTGCAAGGAACTTGCACCATGAAGGGCTGCACCATCTACATTTTACTATTTTGAAGCCACAGTGGATGCAACAGGGGCTCAAGTTAGACAAGGCAGGAGGTGGTCAAAGAGACTTGTCTCCAGTGGCGAACACAGTGACGATTTGGGAGGACCTGAAAGTAGAAGGCTAGGGGCAGAAGGAGCATGGGGTGTGCCCTTAGGGCATCAGGGAGACAGCAGATATGACCGGGATGTGATGTAGTGTAACCTGAACACTGTGTCCCAACAGGTTACTACCCCTGCTTTGCTGGTCAGACCAAGGTTGAGGGACTGGGTTCTGATTTTGATCTAAATACTGGTTCTTTCTCAAGATAACATGTATTGTGCAGTGCATCCACTCAGAGTATACCTTTCTGTGGGCATAATATAACCTGGTACAACCTCCTGGGATGCTGTACCCACCCACATTATCACATTGTCACCCACACATGGATTAGCTTTAAGCAAAACCCCAAACGCACATTTTAGAATTAAAGGCTCACTCTAATAATATGCTCACCCACCAGATTTATAAAAATGGTTAACCAACAATTGTTTTACCATGGAGTGAGGGTTAGGAAAGGATGATTTGGTTGTAGAGAGGTTAAAGAACAATTGCATTGAATTAGCTTGGCATCAAGATAATCATTTTGCATTTTAAATTCAAAACTCTGTTAAGTAAAGCCACTCACCAAACTTCTGATGGATTCAGGATATCTGTTCTAGCTATCTAGCTGCATTAAGATTTCAAACATCAAATACCCCAACTAGTAAAAGTCCCATTCTATAATAGAACTCAGCAATTCTGTACCTGGGTACCCAGTACTAAATATTTGTTGCAGGCTTGATATGTTGCAGCTGGTTGGCCAGTGTTGGGCCCTTGAAAGAAAATCAGATTAGGATTCTTTTCTTCTTGGGACACCTTCTAATCTGTAACTTTGTAGTTTGTCATGTAACTCCCACTTATTTAGCTTGGGCCTTGAATACTGAACTTTTCAAAACAGAAAAATATTTGCAGTCCCTTTCTGGTGTGCAGAACTGAATCTGTGTAATAACAATTATTTTGTAGTTATCATGGGGTAGTGTGTTTTTCAGGTAGATATGTAGTAGACACAGATCAGGAGAAGAGCTTTGAGCAGAAGTGCAGGCAGGATCTTGTGCTGACCCCTCTTGTAAAGATGCTCTTGCAGCTTGCATTGCTGGAACTCTCTCAGCTTCTTTGAATGTGCCTCTTCTTGGGCTTGAAGTTCCATTCTGGAATATTCTAGAAACAGACCAGGCTGGGTACACGGCCAGCATGCCTCAGACCCCATGTCTAGGCTACACCCCTCAGGGAGTAGAGCATATGGCAGTGCCTTGACTGGCACACTACCAGGCTGACTCCCAAGCTGATCTCAAATACTGTCTCTCTTTTCCATTTCTGGCATTCCGTAGCTTGCATTTTCACAATACTTTCAACAGTTCAGCCAACATGGCAGACATGGTCCTATTAAAATTCAGGATACAGTCTCAAAACATGGGTGCAGTGCACCTTTGACTAGGGAAGACCCAAACTCTGGCACAGTCCATTGCAGTAGGCAAATTCTCTTTCTTTAAAGAAATACAGGCGCTTAAGGCAGGACTCCTCACCAAGTTAGACAACAGAGCTTAAGGCATTGCTCCCAACCAAGTTAAGCATTTACTTGTTATCAAATTCTGTTCACAACAGCTTCTATCAAGCTCAAACACTGGCTTCTCACAAGCCAAATCATAAAGCACAGTTCCTTTTGGCCAGCTGGTGGTTGGCAGCTCCAATTGGAACAGTTATAGTTGGTCTCCCTGGCGGTACAGCGTTGCAACCCAGGTTCGGGAATGGACCCAGGGCGTTGGAGGGCCAGCCGGGGAGAAGGATGGAACATCTTGTGGACTGCTCTCCTTCTCTGGGGAGGAAGGAGTGTGTCTGGTGCATGAGCGGATCCCTGTCAGAGGCGGGGGTACTCAAGCGACCAGCGCCAGTACTTTCAGGGGGTGGGAGGACACAGGTCATCACTGCTGGCTCCTGCCCCCTTACAGTGGGGGAAAAACACACTGCTGCTAGGTGCCTTGATGATGTCCACCCTGCCGTCTTCATTGCCCCCAGGCCAACTCTCAACCTATCCGTTGTTCACGGCACTATGGATCAGATGCCATGTCCCTCCCTGGTGGTAAAGCCAGGGGTATCAGGCGTGGCTCATGTGGGGGTGAGGTGGAGGGGTCCATGACCAGACTGAGGGTTCTGTGCCAGGCGGCAGCCAAAAGATTAAAATAAAAATAAAAATATCAGTTACAGTCCTCACAGGCAATTTCAGTCAAAACTCTGACCTCAGAATACTTTCCTTCCATCCCTGTAGGCACACTTAAACAGTCACATCAAGCATTTTTATCACAGGACCATCCACGGTCATTCAGACAGGTGTACACCCATTACTAGGTGCTGATGAAATACAGGGTGCAGACAGATATTCCACACCTCTTGATGTTCTTGGCTTCTCCGTCCCAAGCAGGTTCCCGAATTACTTGTACTTTTAGTAGAAGTTTACTCACTCAGGATCAGCATGCAGCTTTCTATTAACTGAAATCACAGGATTCATCAGTATTGTTGAAGAATTCTTGCAGCTCTGTCACAACTGCAGACTGACTTTTTTAAAACTTTCTTTATTAGTAGTTTTTACAGCATTAAAACAAACATTGAGGCAACAGTGGAACATATGGTACACGTCACTTAGTTCATACAATACATTTCAATTAATCTGAGAAATTCCAGAATGTTAACTGTTAAGGGAAGCAATACATTTTATATAATATTGAGGACTTGGTGGCAACTGCAAATGCCAGATAAGAGAAGTTAATAACATAACATAACATTACTCTGCCAAAGGTAAAGATAAAGTAAAATCCCTTCAGTACAAATTAGAAAAGCTGATTATCTGGTTAATTATATGCCAATGTCTCTCATTCAGCTTAATTTAAGCCTCAGCCGGACTCACAAGGCTTAGCCTGACAGTGATGCTAGCTGAGAGTCAAATCAGGAAGCAGAGGTTAGGTTCACTAGGAATACTCAGATAACTGTAGCTTCTTGAGTTTCTCAGGTCTTATCAGGGAACAATGTCAGGCCTTTCCCTGGCCATATATTGCACCTATCTTCTCCATAATATTTCAAATTGGGAAAGTCTCCTATTAAGGGTTGCTGTTCAAGCTTCCATTCTATATATGGAGATCATGATTTCATGCCAATTGTGCAGGAAGACACTTTGTTTAGAGAGCCAGTTTTGTGTAATTTCTTTTTGGGCTGCAAGGCAGGTTATTTTCAAAATGTATTTGTGAGAGGGTCCCTATACTCGCTTGGTAAGTCCAGAAAAAAATAAAGTGTAGGTGTTATAATTAGGCCAGGGCCTATAGGGTTGCCACCTTTGAATGAGAGGAAAAACGGATCCTAAGCTCCGCCCCTAGCTCCCTTTTCATGACTCATCATGCACTGTTCTTCCAATAAAAGACAACACTTAAAGCAGCAGTGAAATAAAAATATTAAGATACTGTACTGTGCCTGTTAAAGTTACTTTCTTAGGTTCTTCTTAATTATTTACTTATTTATTTATTGGCATTGGTTAACCATACAGAGATAAAAGAAATCTCATTTACAGATATGACCTGGGGAGACAAGGAAATACTGTAAACAGCATACAACAGTATACATACTTTATATCTTTTCTGCCTCCATTTCCTGTTCTTGTCCACAGTACTATTTCAAAGCCAAAGAAGTGACCATACTTTTTCTTGTGGGAAAAATAATTTAAAAATTTTAAAATGCCTAAATTCTGTTAGAGATGAAAATGTTTACCAGCAAATGAAAATGGAGGGCAACTGGCTCTGTTACTGTTACAAAAGGTGGGGGCAGGTGTGCTGCTATGCCACTTTAAGATGCAGTGGAAAGATTAGGTTAAGTAGTGCTAATGGTGTTAATGGCCATACTTTACACCTCCCAGGGTGACTGCATTCACAAACAAAAGGCTACACTGACAACAGAACTTGTCTGTAACCTGGACATGTAGCTGAAACAATGAATGATATGACAAAATGTGTTTCAAAAGTATATGAGCACTCAGAATGGCTCAAAAACTGACCAGCATAGAACAAAACCGATTATTTGATAGGACCCTGAAAACATTAGGATAAGCTTTCAGGGTTACTGCATTTGTTGTTGACTGATTGTTTCTGCTCTACTTCCTTGTTCTTTCATCCCTGGTTCTTCTTTTCGACAGGGAAGGGCCCAGCCACCCATCCTCAACCACTCCACACTACACTCCTTTATAGGGTACCACAGTTGTGACATTTCCTGTTGCAGAGAAGGAAGGGGCGGATCAGTGGGGCATCCACAAGGTGAGCTCATTTACGGGGCACTAGTAATTTAACTTGTTATAACAAGTTATACAAAAACAAAACACAAAATCAAACCATTACTTGCATTTTTTTTTCCTTCTAATTACTCTGACTAGGTTATAAACCCAGCAACTTATCTGGAATGGATATCATTAACTGCAGGTACTGTGGAACAATTTTCAGAAGGACAGTCTTACAGGATTTAGGACATTGTCCTACATGCTGGGCCATTGGAGATCTTAGGGCTCATCTCTGGGCAGCATGGGCAGAGATTGAGCGCCTCAAATTTCATATTCAAGAGGAAATACATTATAAGAACCACCCGCCATTTCCCCAACATCCAACAGAAAAACCTCGACCGCAGAGGGTAGTTGGTCCAGGAGGTTGGCAGGTGGTTAGGAAGGGCAAATCGGTGCCCCATCACTCTCTGCTCTCCAACATATTACCTCCAAAAACATATAAACACTACAAACAGGTATCTGCCTCTATCTCTGAAATCAAACAAAGGGCAGAGGACACTGCAGAGCAGGACACTGCGGCACAGGAGCTAGCACAACAAAACTCACCCAAATCAGGAACCAAACAAAAAAGCAAAAGGAAATCAAAAACTTCTGATCATAGGAGACCCAATGATTCGGGAGTTGATACCCATCTCCAGCCAGGTAATGGTCAGATGTCTCCCCAGGTACATCAGCATGGAGAGACACTGACCACATTGTTAAAACTGTTTACAAAGCAGAAGAAAACATTGACGTCCTGGTACACATAGGGACTAATGATCTCGCCAGCCAGTCAGTTGTGGAGACCAAGGAACACCTGACCAGGCTGGGTGACAAACTATCATCCATTTTGTCCGGCATCTCCTTCTCTGAGATCCTGCCAGTCTGGGAGAGGGGTAGATGGACAGAAGGTCAGAGAAGGGAGATAGGGAGCTAAACATGTGGCTCAAGGGCTGGTGCCAGGAAAAAGAACACAGATTTGTAGCGAACTGGCAACAGTTCTGGGAGCGAAAGTTCTTTAAATTTGATGGACTGCATCTGACTAAGGAGGAGTCAGTGCATTGGGGCAGAAGTTTGGCGTCTTTGCAGAATATTTAAACTTGTAAGCGGGAGAGGTGCAGCACCCCATACGTCGAATGGGAAGAACACCCTCCCCTCAGCTAGTGGTCAAACAGGGATTCAGCATGTTTGCGGTCTATTTGCATCACCAGGTAAGAAAAAGGTCCGTCTTCCCATAATGACGCATACGGGAAATGCCAAACCTCACCCAACAACTAACACACCAAAATCTGGCCAATGGAAAATCATGTACACAAATGCTCACAGCCTGGGAAATAAGATCCCAGACCTTCACGCATAATGTCAGGGGCTAAACTGGACATAGTAGCAATTAGTGAGACGTGGTTTACCAGTAACCACACTTGGGAGACTTCGTACCTGGCTATGTATTGTTCAGAAGAGACCGAGGTGCAAAGGGGTGTGGAGTGGCCCTGTGTCAATGAAAATATCAAAGCTACAGAAATTCACAATACACATAAGGAGCCAGAAGAGCTGTGGGTCACCCTGGAAACAGGAAATGGGACAGCCATAAGAACCAGGGTTGTCTACAGGCCCCAGACCAGGGGAGGACATAGACACACTACTGCTAGAAAATATACAAAACATGACAGCTAAATGGGAGGTTCTGATAATGGGAGACTTCAACATGCCGGATACAGATTGGGCAGTACCAACAGGAACATCTGCCAGAACTAGACACATGGTGGATTCCCTGCAGGAGGGGCCTCAAACAACTGGTACAACAACCCACAAGAGACAGGGCTATACTAGATCTAGTACTGACTAACGAGGAAGGGATCACAGATCTCCAGGCAGAAGGTCACCTGGGGGCCAGTGACCATCACATGGTATGGTTCAATTTTGCCACTACATCTAAATCATCCCATTCCAAGGCAAAAATATGGGACTTCAGAGGAGCTGACTTTGATAAGATGGCCAACAGAGTTAAGCTAGCCTGGCAAAAAGAAACACAGGTGAGGGGTATAGGCAAGTGGGCAAGCATTATGATGCAATACTGAAGCAACATCCCATTGTGTTAGACAGAAAAGGAAGTGCAAAGAAGAAGGAAACCACTTTGGTTATCAAAAACAGTAGCAGAAAAGGTCAGAGCCAAAAGGCTGGCCTTCAGGAAATATAAGGGAACACAGCGTGATGAAGATAGGAGGCATACCAAACTGCCCTAAGGGAAGCAGGGAAGGCAGTAAGGCAGGCAAAGTCCCAAACTGAGGAAACACTAGCACGAACAGTAAAAGAAGGTGACAAGACTTTCTATAGATACATTAGTGAAAGGAGAAAGTCCAGAGGGGGTTGCTAAGCTCAATGGAGAAAAGGAGCATGTGAGGAGGAGGACCTTGTAAAGTATCTATCCTAAATAGATACTTTTGCTCAGTATTTACTGAAGAGAAGGTAGGGCAGGGCCACAGCTCAGCACCATGGACACAGGGGAGGGAGGTGAGCACTACTCCCTTCACAAAAGAAAGGGTCCTACAAGAGCTCGCTAAGCTCAGGGTGGATAAGGCAATGGGACCTGATGGCATACATCCCAGGGTACTTAAGGAGCTAAGGGTGGAACTAGTAGAGCCATTAGCAGAACTGTTTAGAGAGTCTCTGTGCACAGGAGAGTCACAGAAGACTGGAGAAGGGCTCATGTGATCCTGCTCCACAAGAGTGATAGCAAGGAGGAGGCAGGGAACTACAGACCAGTCAGTCTTACCTCAGTAGTGGGCAAGATTATGGAGGCACTCCTTAAGGAAAGGATAGTGAAACACCTTGAATCCATAGGGCACAGGATCCAAGACAGCATGGGTTTACAAAGGAAGGTCCTGTCAAACTAATCACATAGATTTCTTTGACTGGGTAACGGAGGGTGGACCAGGGGGAGCAGTTGATGTCGCCTACCTCGACTTCAGCAAAGCTTTGACACTATTCCACATAGAAGATTGATAAATAAGCTGGGTCAGAAGTTGGTCAACTGGGTGGCAAACTGGTTGACGGACAGAAAACAGAGTGGTGGTAAATGGTATACAGTCAGAAGAGATGCAATTCACAAGTAGGGTACCTCAGGGATCAGTCCTGGGGCCAGTCCTCTTCAATATCTTCATTAGTAACCTTGCAGATGGACTAGAGGGTAAGGCTTGTCTGTTTGCAGATGACACCAAGATCTGCAACAGAGTAGATGATCCAGATGGGGTGGGCAGAGTGAGAAGAGATCTGGATAAACTAGCAAAATGGTCAGAGAGTGGCAACTGGGATTTAATGCAAAGTGCAGATCATGCACATAGGGAAGAGAAACCCTGAAGCCACCTATAGGCTGAGAAGGGTTGTTGCTGGCAGTCACAAAGGAAGAAAGAGACTTGGGCATCATCATCACTGATGACCTGAAATCATCAAAGCAGACCTCTAAAGCAGTAGGTAAGGCTAGGGGATGTTAGGGTGTATAGGGAGTATCACAAGTCGTAAGAGGGAGGTAATAGTCCCTCTTTACAAGACACTGGTTAGGCCCCATCTGGAATACTGCATGCAGTACTGGAGGCCACACCTTCCAAGAACGTTACAAATTGAGGCAGTCCAGAGAAGGGCAGCCAAATGGTGCAGGGACTGCATCAGAAGACATATGAGGACAGGTTAATGGAGCTCAATATGTATACCCTTGAGCAAAGGAGGGAGAGAGGTGATATGATCGAGACATTTCAAACACCTTAAGGGCATTAACAAGGTGAAAGAGTCTAACAAGTTTCAATATAAGAAAATAGCAGGACAAGAGGACACAGCATGAGATTAGAGGGAGGCCGATTAAGGGGAATGTGGAAATTCTTTTCACAGAAAGGGTGGTGGATGCATGGACGGCCTACCTCAGGAAGTGGTGGCTATGAATACAGTGCAGGGCTTCAAACAGGCATGGGATAGGCATAAGGGAGCAATACAGATGAGTATGAATAGATAGGCCACTGACAGAGCAAAGACCCGATGGCACATTTATAAGGTAGAAAAATAAATGGGCAGACTGGATGGGCCTTGTGGTCCTTATCTGCCGTCAACTTGTATGTTTCTATGTTAAAACCTGATCACCAGGTAAAAAATCTGACAGGTGGCAACCCTATATAGAGTGGAGGGCTTGTTGCAAATCCTGGAAGAAGGGGGTCTGTCGGCAGTCCCACATTACGTGGCCAACGCTGCCGGGAGTGCCTACAATTTCTCCAGCAGGCCAGAGGTCCACCCACCGAACTTCTCGAACTCTTGACGTTCTAAAATATCTGATAAATATCTTCCAGGAGAACTCCTCCAACTCACTGCAGATAAGCCCCAGTGCATCCTCTTTTGAGTCCAGACCCACATTTCATCCATTATCTGGATTCCTAGGTCACTGTTCCAAGCCCTTCTTATCATTTGAGATGAGTCTCCTTTCCAGGAGAGCAGAGCTTTGTACAGACAAGAGATGATGTGAGCTATAGGTGACCTGCCTTCCCTGCTGACCTTAACAGGACAGCTATCTGTGGGGGCTCTCATCTTTCAATTTAGATTGGAGAGTTCTTGTATAGTCCTTAATTTGTAAGTATCTAAACCTATCTTGCCAAGAAATCCCATATTTATTAACTAAACCCAGAATGCCTGAATCTCATTCCCTCTAAAATGCCAAATCAGGTGTCAATTTTTCTCCTAACATCTCCTAAACCCTGCATCCCACCTAGCAGGAATAAATGCTTCTATGTAAGGCACAGAGAACAGAGATTTATTTATTTATTTAAATTTTGAAACCAGGTAGGCCCACTGAGACTTTGACAGTTTCTTTTCAGGGGCGACCGAGGATTAGTTACATGCACCTAGAGGGAAAAAAACCAATGCTTTTGATTGTACTACAGTATATGGTACATTGATCATGTGTATGTGTTGCAGAGATAGTCATTACTACAGCTGACATAGGCGAGTTTACGTACGAACAACCTTGTTAGTTACACACATTCATGAGTAGATAGTAGACATAAGTGCAGTTCAGCACATTATGTCCTTCCTTCTGTTCCTCCTTCCCTTTTGTCTGTATTTACATGAGGCATCCCCTTTAACAGAGGAGCCTTTATGGGTTGCGGCACCTGCAATGAGACCCACTGCTTAGGTGTAGTTTTAACCCTTTCTTGTACCCCCCAGAGAGGTGCAGTCCTAGAGCTCTCTCGGGAGATTGTTCCAGAGTTTGGGGAGGGTTATTATAGGTGATCGTCGTCCCATAGTTGATCTGGCTCTTGGGGTTCTAGCAGCTTGCTTCAGTCGACCTGAGCTCCTCCTGTTTGATTTTAGGGCAAGTAGATTTCTCAGGCTTGGTGGGGCATCAGGTTGCTGCAACTTGAAAGCTAAGCACAGGGAGGATAAGCGAGAATCTTGCTTCAAGGGATGACCAGTTTGCGCTTGTAGTACATCGCGGTGGTGCTCCATTCTTTGAGCCCGGTGGCGAAATGACTGATTCTGTGGTACAACGTACTGAGATGCGCATGTTCCTGCCCTCAGTCCTTAAAGCATTGTTGCACCATAGACCAGGATGGAAATGAAGTCCCATTGCAGACCGCAATCCTAGTTTCTTTAGTCAGGTAGGAGCTTAGTCTGTACAGGAGCCCAAGTTTTGGTTTACTATTGTTGTTAGGTGGTCTATGTGCTTCCTGAACATATTTCCTGATCAATGAACATTCCCTAATACTTGATATTGTCCACCACTTCATCCCTGTTCCATTTGAGGTAGAGAGTGACAGAAGATTAGTCTGCATGGGCCTAAGCTTTTTGGGGCCAAAGAGCGTGGCTTTGGTCTTTTGCTGTTTAGGACCAGCCTGTTTGCCTGGAACCAGTCTTCTAGCATTGAGAAATCTTGTTGCAGCTCCGAGTTTAGTAATTCCAGTCCTTGCCGGTTCTGTACAGTACTGCATCATCCAGCGTATAAGTGACCTTTGCTCCACTGCAGTGTGTGGGTAGGTTTGTTGAATAAGGAGAGTAACAGAGGGCCTAGGATAGAACCCTGTGGAACTCCATCTAACACTGTATGCTCATCTGATTTAGCACCGTTCCACTGCACCATTTGCATCCTGCATGGAGGTAACTGGAAAGCCATTTTAGGGCCAGTGTGTCAAACCCTAGGCCACCCAGTTGTCCTAGGAGCAGCTTGTGGTTGACTAGGTCAAACGCCTTTGTTAGATCAATGAAGACTACTCCAAGAATTTGTTTTGCTCCAGAACTTTGTGCACATCAGTGATGAAGCTTACCAGTGCCGTATCAGTGCCATCTCTTTCTGAAACCATGCTGTTGGTCTGTTTGCGGGTTGTGCATTTCCAGGTACTCATTGACCTGTTTGTAGACCACCTTCTCAAGTAACCTGCTTAGGGTGCAGAGTATGGAGATTGGTCTGAAATTTTCCACGTCCTCCTGTGGCTCGCTTTTGGGAATTGGGGTCACAAGAGCCACCTTCCATAGGGCTGGTACTCTCCCTTCCATCAGGGGCCTGTTGAATAGCTGGGTTATCAGTACTGCAATGATGGGGGCTGCAGTCTTCAACAGTTTAGGTTCAAGGTTGTCATGGCTTACTGCACCTTCTGATTTTATGCCTTGAGCAGCATGAGTACCTCTCCTACCGATGTAAGTTTTAGGTAGAATTCAGGGCCCTGCGAAGGGGGTCTCTTGATTCTCTGGGCTTCCCTGGCCTTGGTTGGGATTTCTCCATCTCCTAATTCCTTTGTCTGCCAGAATCCCATACCAGTTTTTCAGTGAAAGGTCCATGTATGGGTTCCTATCACGTAAAGGGGTGGGTTCTCTCTGTTAGTGAGAAGAATGCTATTCAGGTTTGTGAGAGCCTGACTCCTTAATTCCAGTGTCTTCCACTTAGCCATGTGTTCCCAATTAACCAATAAAAGACTGTTCTTAGCTGGGCTGCCTGATGATATAGTTTTAGATTAGGCAGTGATAACCCCCGTTTAGGCATCTGGAGAGCCGAGAGTTGGACCCTCGGCCTCTGAGAGCTCGAGAGGAGAGAGATCCCTGTTCAAGGAACTGAAATATGAGTCTGGGATATGTATGGGATTGTTTGTACTAAGTATAGTAAACTGGGGAAAAGTACCATTTAATTGCCTCCACTCTTTGTACCAAGAGGATAAGGATAAGAGACCATCTTTCCAGCTCCATTTTCAGTTTTTCCAAAATCAGGGTAAAATTGAGGAAAACAACTGTTTAGTGTGTAGGCCTAACTGGACCCCTCAATATTTCATGTGATTTAAATTCCATTTAAAAGGAAGGCTTTTTAACATTTTCTGAGGGTTCATAATGGATTCGTAAGACTTCTGTCTTAGTGTTTGTTTTATATCCGGCTAAGTACCCAAATTCTTTCAAACATTCTCATAAAGGAGATAGGGTCTGTTCTGGGTTTTGAGATATATCAGCAGATCATCTGTGTAGAGGCTAATTTATGTGTCTCTCCAGCTCCCAGCCCTGCACTTTCTCCTCTTGTCTCAGTGCCTGGGCTAAGGGTTCAAGATAAAAGGCAAAAAGGAGGGAAAGGGGCAGCCTTGCCTAGTTCCTCGTAACAGGGATTTTGGGAAGAAACCCTACCATTAATTTTAACATAAGCTCTGGGGTTAGTATAGATATTATTTATGACTTTAATAAAGGGTTCGAGAATCCAAAACATCTTAATGAAGAACTTAGAAAACTCCATGCTTCCGGTCGAAGGCCTTCTCCACATCCAAACTTAAAAGCAGGAAGGAGACCCTGACTGGACAGCATAGGTGTATAATATGCAGGGTTCTTTTAATGTTGTCCTGGGTTTGCTTGCCGGGACAAAACCCGCCTAGTGAAATCAATTAGCCTGGGGAGGATGACCTCCAGGTGTTTTGCTAATATTGTGGCATTTAACTTGTAGTCAATGTTAAGAACTGAGATGAGGACGATCGATTTACATTGTGTAGCATCTCTGCCTGGTTTGGTATACTTGAGATAACTGCATAATTCCATGTACCAGGGTATGCTTCCCCAGATTGCGCTGTTCTACAAGCCGCCAGTAAATTATTCTCTAATTCTTTTTAAAGAACTTAAAGAATTCTGATATATACCCATCAGGCCAGGGATTTATTGGATTTTAAATTTTTAATTGCAGAATCTAGTTCCATAGGGTAATAGGTTTATCTAATTTTTTCTGAGTTCCTGTGTAAGTTTTGGATGTTTTAACCTGGCTAAATATGCTTCTGTTTGTGGTCTTCGTGACTATCCTGGGATATAGAGATTCTGATAAAATTCCTAAAGCTTGATAATATTTTCTCAGGGACTTCACCAGTTGGGCATTCTTGGGATCTCTAATCAGAGTGACCGTGGTCTGAGATGTCTGCTGTCTCAGATAGTGAGCTAACAGGCGGGAGGCCCATGGGCTTCTCTCGTAGTACCTGTGGCAAAGGCATTGCAAGGCCTGCTCTGTTTTGATATCTAGTCATTTCTAGATCTGTTGTTTTGTGGCCTGCAAGTTTGGAAGCACCATTCTATCCCCATTAGCATGCTGTGATCTTGTAGCTGTTTTTGGAGATGCTCCATTTGTTTGTTTTGCTGCCATTTGAAATGAGCAGCATATTTAATGCAATCTCCCTGAAGATTGTCTTCACTGTGTCCCACAAGGTGGTTCTGGAAATATCAGGAGAATCATTTTCCCACAAGATCTGTGATATTCTTGATTTAGCCATGTCCGTGAATTCTTTCAAATTCAGTAAGTAATTATTAAATTTCCAAAGTGTCTGTCCCTTTCTATATTGCAGTTCAACCTCAGTAGGCACTGTGAATGGTCTGAGAGGATCAAGGGATATGGCCACACTCCATCACTTGGCTTTGATGCTCACCAGATACTAAAAATAGTCGATCCGAGCATACGAGCCATGAGCAGGGGAAAATGAGTGTACTCCCTTTATTCTAGATGTTGAAGCCTCCGTGTATCCTCCCATAAGACCCCTTTCAAGTATTCCTGATTGCCCTACCAGCTGGTGTTTTCTTTAATGGACTAACCCTGGAGGTGTCCACTTGCTCCCATACCAGGTTAAGGTCTCCTCCACTATCAATCCCTGGATTGATATTCTGTTATTCTGCATCAGGAGTGGATAACAGCTATTGTAGAGCCTGGTGGGATATAAAATAATACCAGTGTGATCAGGGAGCCCTCCAGCATACCTGCTAATATAGCCAAGTGGCCTCTGGGTCAGCATAACTGGTCTTTGGCTAAAATTGAATACCACATGGAACCAGTATGGCAGAGCCCTTCTCTTCCCTTTGCCATAGAAAGAGGTGACTACCTGATTGAATCCAAATTTCCCAATTTTAAGTGTTCAGATTTGCTGAGATGGGTTTCTTGTAAAAGAACAAAAGAGGGTCCCTGCCTTTTGATGGCTGAAAGAACCTTATACCTTTCAACAGGACTATTCAACCCATTAACATTGTGTGTTATAATTTTATATTTCTCTTATCACCCATTTGGATACAGGTAGAGACTGCTACTTGAATACTGCTCCAGAATTTTCTGCTCTTGTTGCCCCAGTGAACTTCACAAGAAAGTCTTCCCCGTTCAACCTTATCTTGAATACCCATATGAACCTTTGAGATCCAGTTGCTTTCCTCATTTGCCAATGTCTGTATTACCATTGATGTATTATGGTTGGAGTGACAGTGTTAAAAAGACACAAGCACAATAAAACATACCAAACAAGAACTCTAAACCCCTCAGGGAGGTACCAACTGGGTTGTCCTCACCCTTAGGAAAAAATATATACATATTGACCCCAAGGTAGGGGAACAAACTGTAATGTTCCTTTGAGCCAAGTAGGAGAAACTCGGGCAGGAGGAGAAGGAGTCATTATACTGGCTCATTCCTCCTGGACCCTAGAACTAGTGGGTCCTAGCCAGATGGAGTGGCCTAACAATGTTGCTGGCCCTTCCTGCATGGGCTGCAGAGGGAGAGACCCACAGGAGTAACCGGAGGAGTCTTCCCACCCCCACACAGCACAGAAAAAAGAGCACCAGTTTGGCCCATGGCTGAGGCGATCGCTGTGGTATGGAGTTAAGGGAGAAATGGTCCCCCTTCAGCAGCAAACTCTTTAACTCTCTAAATGTAGTCCCCAAATAGGCCTCTCAAACTACGAGGCCTTTCTCCCATGAATTATTCAGCTAGTTCCAGCTTGTTAAATTAAAATCTCTTCTGTTGTGAGAAAAGGGAAAACACATTCAAATTCTATAATGTCTTGAACTGAAGCAAGGTTGCTGCACTAACCTAAAATGTAATGGGAGGTCATCAAAACAGGTTTATATTTCTGACATTCTTTAAATTTTTAATAGAGTGTATATTAAGCATACAATGACCTGAGTAAGGCCCAGCTAACTAAAGATCAAATCCTTCCATGTAAAGTCTCTGGGATGCAGACAGGGCTGAAGAAAAGTACTCATACTTTCATCCCCCTCCTCATTTTGGCTGCTGGGTGTGGAATTGTGTGCTTCTTTAAGAGTCTGGTTCCTCATGACTCCCCTGCACATGGGGTGGAGAACCTCATCCACAGTCGCAGGAGGTGCCAAAACAAACCCCTTGTAGGGAGAAGAAGGAATTACCATCAAAACTCACTCAATTTGCCCTTCTGTTCAGATGTCCTCTTCCCTTGCAGTCATGGACTCCTCACTGCCCTGAGTGTGGGTGAGTTTGAACAGCATGGCTTTAATGTCCTGTAAGGCTGAAGGTGCAGATCTCTTTCCTGCCTTCCTCATATCCTGTTGTGTTTCGGGTGCCAGGAACTCTGCGGTTTGGAGGGTTGATCCAGCGCGGTCGGTAAATGCTACATCATGTCCCTTACTATCGAAGGTCTTAAGTGCTTCTTCATACGAGTGGTAAAGCTCTGAGCCTGAATCCCAGTGGACCCACAGCCAAGAGGGGTAAGGTGTTTGAAACATAATTCCCAGGGACTTCAGCTTATATAGAAGAGGTGTGTATGCTAAGTGTTGTTGTTTTATTAAAGGAGGGTAGTCTTGATTGAAGAACAGCCTTGCACCATTGTACTCTATTTTTGTTGTTTCCATGCCATTCACAGTAATATCTCCTTGTCCCTGTAGCTCAAGAATTTGACCACAATAGATCTGGGCCTAGCAGTCTCTGAGGTCGACTTGGGTACTAAAGCCCGATGTGCCCTTTCAATTCTAAAGGAAAAAGCTTGGAGCTCCAGCACAAATCCTCCAGGAAATCTGTCATGTCCCCCACTTCGGTTGCTTCTGGCAGGCCATAGATTCTCAGATTTTCCCATCTTAAACAGGCTTCAAGGTCCAGACATTTCACAGAGATTTTTCTTGCTGCTGAATGATGAACTCAACTACTCATGAAAGGTGCACCATTTCGCCCTAGGCAGTCAAATTCTTCTCCTCTGGTAGTCAGCCTGGTCTCCAGGTTGGTGAGGTCAAAATGCAGTTTGTCGAACTCCTGCTTTGTTTCGGTTCTAAACTGCTTGATCTCTGATAATAATATCTCAAACGTGAGCGGATAAAGTCTCAAATTTGACTCTGTATCTCCGCCGCCATGCTCGACGGGTACTCTCTGCCACTAGTAGCTGAACCTGCTGGGCTTATTCCAAGCTGATCCTTCTTCGATTTTGAGTTTTTCAATCGGGATGATTTTGCTGATTTGCCTTCACTATTTGATTTGCTCATATTTGGATAAATTAAGTATTTTTGTGCTGTGTGGAGTAGTTTCTTTGCCAGGAGGAGGAAGAGCTGCTCGATTAGGCAGCCATGAAGCGTGACATCACCGGAAGTCCTGCAGGCTGACTTCTTGCAGCTCTCTCACAGTGGCAGACCAACTCTTGCAGCTTTCTCACAGTTGAAGTTAAATTTGAGTTCTTCCCAGCATTCTTCTAATCTGGAAAGGTAAATGCCAGCCCTGGGGCACATATATCTGGCAACCCCCAGACCAGCCACTCCAAAGTCCTTGCAGTCACATTTTCTCTAGCAAAGGTCAAGAGCCCTCCCTGTGGAGGGCTAAAGCTGAACTGACTCAAAAAAACCTTCTCTATGGCAAAGGACCAGAGCCCTCCCTCCCTGTGGAGGGGCTTGCATAAACTGACTGAAGGCTGAAATGTCTCTGGAGTTTTGGGAGGTTTTGGCAGCCTGATTTGCCGATTCCCTTGTCTCTCTAAAATTAATATTCATCAGGCTCCCTCGATGCCTGATAGGTTCCATGTTTGAGCATCAACATTTGTCTCTGCTTTCCCCACAAATCTTGGCACAGTCCCAAAAGTTTCTGCCTGAAATTCTAGAATCCCAATTTGCTGCTGTAAGGTCAAGGTTGCAAACAAGGCTGCGATTTGATACAGTCCTCAAGCAGTCCAACAAAGTCCCCATTTTAAAGTTCTGCTGCAGCCAAAATAAATACTTTTTATTTACAAAGATCCCACTGTTTCAAAGCAGACACTGTGCCCTGGTAAGCGCTTCCATTATTTAACACATTGCTGCCCTCTGGCCTGTTGCTGCTGCTGAAATATGCAATCCCTAGGCAGCAATGGCTCCCTCATGAATATTAATGCTTGCTCTCATTAATGTTCATAAGCAGAACAAACACACAGCACGATTGGTGCTCTATAATTAAAATACATAGAGGCCTCTCAGTGGCCTTGTTCAAGTTACTGGCCCACGACCTGCTCCAAACGGGACCAGGACCACCAGATAGCCCCTCAGTTTAACTCTGTAACAGTAAGAAAAAGAATTTGTACTTCTGCACATGCATGGACAACTGACTGCTCTGGAGAGCAGAAAGGAGTGTGGCGACTCATGATTTAGCTCCTCTGGCCCCACCCAGAGGCTACCAGGAGAAACAGGGACTGGATGGAGGTTTCAGGCACAAAAGGGGTACATCCAGATCTCAGGCTGTGGTGGTACACCTATGGGGAGAATGGGTAACCAGGAGGAAACGGAGATTGGGGCAAATAATGGCATGCCACACTGGGGTTACACTCTCCCCTGCCTGAGAAAACATGGCATCCGCACCAAGTCTGTGGCATTGTTGGCACCCAATAAATGGCATCCCATCACTTTCAAACAGTGAGACATTTGATTTAGACATAAAGTTTCTAGTCGATAGGATACTAACATGTCTTGATCGAGACGATGGCAACTACCTATTTAACAATGAACAAATGCAAAACAGCTGTGAACATAACCAGATGTTACATGTTACAGTTTCCCTTGGGGACCCTTAGCAGTAATAGGCTGTAACTTAGCATACATAATTGTTGCATTTCTTTCATTTGGCCACTATATGGTGCACTCCCTAACATACTCATTGACTAGCAATAAACAACAGCCCAAGCAGAAATTTTAGCACCAAAATACTCTTCCATTACTCTCAATAGATTTCTCCCAGTGTAGGGTCACCATGATTAGTGAATGGGGGCATGCTGGGCATGACATGGCTAACAGCAGATACCAGCAGTGCCTCCAAAGATGTAACCCAAACACTTTTATCCCAATGAGCTAGTACCCTTGACTTGCTGACCAGACCAAGGTTGAGGGGCCTGGGTCCTATTTTGATCTAAATACTGTTTTTTCCCCAAGATAACATATATTGTGTAGTGCCTCCACCCAGAGCATACTTTTCAGTGGGTCTAATATTACTGGTACAACCTCCTGGGATGCTGTACCACTTGTATTACTACATTGTTACCCTCACACATGGATTAGTTTAAGCAAAACTCCAAAACACACATTTTAGAAGTTAAAGGCTCACTTAATAATATGCTGACATGCCAGATTTACAAAAATGGTTAGCTAACAATGTATTTACAATGGGGTCAGGGTTAGGAAAGGTGATTGGGTTGTAGAGATTAAACAACAATTGCATTCATTTAGCATGACATCAACATAAATCTTATTTTGCATTTTAAATTCAGATCTCTATTAAGCAAAGCAACTCACCAACATTCTAACGGATTCAGGATATCTGTTCAAGCTATATAGCTACATTAGATTTCAGACATCAAATACCCCAACTAGTACCAGTCCCCAGTCTATAATAGAACCCAAAATTCTATACCTGGAGTTCCCAGTACTAAATATTTGTTGCAGGCCTGATATGTTGCATCTGGTTGACCGGCTTTGGGCCTTGAAAGAAAATCAGAATAGGATTCTTTTATTCCTGGGATGCCTTTTAAAATGTAATTTTGTAGTTAGTCATGCACCTCCCATACTTATTTAGCTTGGGCCTTGAATACTGAACTTTGCAAAACAGAAAAATAACTATTTACAGTCCACTTTTGGTGTACAGAACTGCATCTGTGTACTCACGATTTTGTAGTTATCATCAGGTGCAATCTGTTTTTTTTGGTAGATATGTAGTAGACTCAAATCAGAAGAGCTTAGAGCTGAGGTGCAGGCAGGAGCTTGTGCTGATCCCTCTTGTAAATAGGCTCTTGTAGCTTGCATTTCTGGAACTCTCCAGCTTCTTTGAAAATGCCCTCTTCTTGGGCTTGAAGTCACATTCTGGAATATTCTGAAACAGACCGGGCTGTGACCAATGCCAGCACGCATCAGACCCCATGCTCTAGGCTATTCCCTCAGGGAAGTGCATATGGCAGTGCTTTGGCTGGCACACTACCAGGCTGACTCCCAAGCTGATCTCAAATACTGTCTCTTTTTTCCATTTCTGGCATTCAGTAGCTTTGCATTTTCACAGTACTTTCAACAGTTCAGCCACCATGGCAGACATGGTCCTATTAACATTTAGGATACAGTCTCAAAATGTGGGTGCACCCATGGGCTAGGAAGACCCAAACTCTGGCATAGTCCATTACAGTAGACGAATTCTCTCTCCTTAAAGCAATACTGGAGCTTAAGGTAGGACTCCTCATCAAGTTAGACAATGGAACTTAAGGCATGGCTCCAAACCAAGTTAAGCATTTTACTTATTAGCATATTCTGTTCACAAAAGCTTCTCTTAGCTCAAATACTGACTTCTCACAAGCCAAATCATGTAGCACAGTTCCTTTTGGCCAGCTGGCAGTTGAAGCCCCAATTATTTATTTAGTTGTTTAACCAGGTATAGTACACTAAGCTGAAAGCTTTTTACAGGAGCAACCTGGGAGCACAAGGAGGTTAAGTGACTTGCTCAGGGTCACATAGTATGCAAGTGGAAGCTGTGGGATTCAAACCCAGGTCTGGTCTGCTGGATGTCACCAAATTTGCAGCTCAGAGCCTTAGACCACTGCACTATACTGCCTCCTTGAACAGTTACAGTCCTCATAGGCAATCTTTGGCAATGCTCCAACCTCAGGATACTTTCCTTCCATCCCTGTAGGCACACTTAAATAGACACTTCAAGCATTTTCATCACAGGACCATCCACGGTCATTCAGACAGGTGTCCATCTTATACTGGGCACTGATCAGATGCAGGTGCAGACAGATATTGAACACCTCTCAGCTTTTGTGGCTTCTCCGTCCCAAGCAGGTTCCCGAATTACTTGTACTTTTAAGTAGAAGTTTACTCACTCAGGATCAGCATGCAGCTTTCTATTAACTGAAATCACAGGATTCATCAGCACTTTCACTGCTTAGGTAGAAGAATTCTTGCAGCTGTCTCACAACTGCAGGCCGACTTCTTGCAGCTGTCTCACAGATGACATTAGATTAGAGTTCTTCCCATGCATTCTTCTAATGTGGAAAGGTAAATTCCAGCCCTGGGAGACATATATCTGGCAACCCCAGGCTAGCCACTCCAAAGTCCTTGCAGCCACATTTTCTCAAGCAAGGGGTCAGAGCCCCCTCCCTGTGGAGGGTTCCCACTGAACAGACTAAAAAAATTAACTGACTGAAGACAGAAAAGTCTCTGGGGTTTTGGGAGCTTCTGGCAGCTTCTGATTGGCTGATTCACTTGTCTCTCTCAAAATTAATTTTAATTTCTAGCATCCCCATTGGCTGCTGTATGGTCAAGGCTGCAAACATGGCTGCATTTTGATACAGTCCAACAAGTTCCCATTTTAAAGTTCTGCTGCAGCCAGAAGAAATATTTTTATTTACAAAGACCCTACTGCTTCAAAGCATACACTTTGCCCTGGCAAGCGCTTCCATTATTTAACATGTTGCTGCCATCTGTAGCCTATTGCTACTGCCAAAATATGTAGTCCCTAGGTAGCAATGGTTCCTCATGAACATTAATGCCAGTACTCATTAATGTTCATAAGTGGGAGCCAAACACACAGCACGATTGGGTCTCTTTAATTTAAATACACAGAGGCTTCTCAGTGGCCTTATTCAGCTCACCAGCAACTGACCTGTTCCAAACAGGGACTAGGCCTGCCAGATAGCCCCACATTTTACCCCATAGTGGTAAGAAAAGAATTTGCACTTCTGAACATGCACGGGTGCTGACTGCTCCATAGAGCAGAAAGAAATTTGGTGGCTGGTGATTTAGGTCCTCAGACCCCAGCTAGAGATCACCAGGAGAAGCAGGGGCCAGATGGAGGTTCCAGTGCAAAAGGCACATCCAGATCTTGGGCTGTGGTGGTGCACCCACAGGGAGAATGGGCAACTGGGAGGCAACGGAAGACAAATGGGAGATTGGGACAAGTAATGTTAAGCCCCAGTGGGGGTTTACAGTAGCACCCAGCAGGGGATCCAGTGGCATATTAACAGATCCATTCAGATGGGATGCTTTATGGGGTTTTTCAGGCACAGACAGTGATGTGGCCACAGTTGGGCACAGCCTGGCACCCGCCCCATAGGTGCAACAACAGACAACATGTTAGGTGGGAGGAAGCCATCCACAATACAGGAGGGTGGGTACTAGGGGACTGATGCAGTTCCAGAAGAACATTCTCCTCCACCACTGGCAGCCCTTATCCTGCAGCTACAGCTTCCCACCCACAGGGCTGTCTGTTATTGCCTCTATGGGGCAAGTGCCAGGGCTATGCCCACCTGAGGCCATGTCACTGTCTGTACCTGCCAACCCCCATTGAACTGGTCCCATCTGAGTGGCTGTGTGGCTATGGCACTGGTACCCCAGCCAGGTGCCACAGCACATCCCTGTCATTCCCTCTGTCTCCCTGAAAACCCTTGGGTACCCTGTGCTCCTTCTGCTCCAGCCCCTTCTGGCTCACATATTTACCCCCAATTCTCGTGTGGCCCTCTAGTGTTGCACCAGGTGGAGTGCCAGATTCCTGTGGCAATCCCCTGCAGGTGTACCAGATGTTTGGCACAAGCTTGTGACTGCAGCAGCTCCTGGGTTTATGTCAGAGGATCCCTTTATAAAATTGGGTGCAGGGTCCTGACGTACTCTGAGTTTGCCACAGCCCTAGAGTGATGCAACTTGCATCCCTCAAGTGCTGTTTTAAAATTGGGCCCTTGTTTCCAGATAAGATCCTACTTCTACCTGTTTTCAACCTTGGTGGACTGGAGCAGTGGGAATCTATAGTGACTTGCTCAAGGTCACACGATAAGTATTGGGTAGTAGCAGGGTTTGAACATGTGACCTCTGAGTTCCCAAGTTTAAGCTCTGATCATTAGACCGTGGGAGCCTCAGGGCTTGGCAGTGAAATGCATAGTCTGGTAGGGTAGCACTGCATAAGTTTTGAGCCACGAGAAAGGACCTAGAGTGTTGCCTGGGAAGGCTGATGGGTGGTCTCAACATGGGAGAAGCAGCAAATGGAAAGCTAAAAACAGAGGTGGGAGATGCATGGCCAAGGCAGTTGATGGCCAAGGTGGTTGATCTGAGTTACAATGGAAGGCAGAATACACCTGGATGACAATCCAGACAGGACAACAGCAGAGGATGAAGACTGAGGAGAGAGTGCTGAAGCAGCAGGGGCCATACTGTGGTAAGACAGCTGTCTGAAGGGCAAAGCAAGGACATCTGTGACAGGTGGACAAAAAGCACCAGCTGTTAGCAAACAAGGTAGAAGGTTGAGCCCAGTGAGGAGAAGGCGTGGAAAACTATTTCACAGTGGAGGAAGAGGCACAGGAGAAGCTAGGAAGAGGTAGAGATTGCCAGAAGAGGGTATGCAAGAAAAGGCAGCAAGAAAGTAAAACAGGGCAGGAACACAAATATAGGCACCAACATGAAGGCAACACAACCAAATGACCCAAACCAGGAACCACAACAGAGTAGTGAGGCAGCAGGAAACAACAAACAAAAGAAGCAAGGAGCTGCCACACTCATTGAATGGCATAGCACAAAAGAGAAACTGGACCCAAGGTGGATACCAGTGTTGCAGAAAACAGGCCTGCAGCACATGGTACAGTACTGGGAAACTTGGCAGCAAGCAGGAGGGAGGGAGGTGAAGGGAAAGGTGAGCAGGTAATGGTAGCAGAGATATGCCACTCATGAAAGTACACCATAGCAAGCAGAGGTAGGAGACTAGGGGTCGACAGGCAGCAGAACAGCTGCTGCTATAAAATGATCATTCAGAGGATGCTTGTGCTTGACCAGTTTAAGTACTGGTGGGTGGGAGGGCTTGGTGTGAATTACACACTGCCTCACCAGATCACAGGTTAAGCCTCAAATTGTAGTTAGTGAGGAGACTCTGGTTAAGTGGTTAGAGCAGAGGCTTTAGAACCAAGAGATGTAGATTCCTATCCCATGAAAGTGACTTATTTATTGTGTAATCTTGAGTAAGTCACTTAAAAACTCATTGCCTCCACAGGCTCACTCTGAGATTACACCACTTGCCTCCTGAATCTCCTGTATACTTTTAACAGTGAATCCTGGGTCTTTCTAAGCAGAATCAAGCCATAGTCAGCATGTCACAAACAAATGCTAATAGCTCAATAACTGTACATGCTAGACACAAATTATGAGCGGCAGAGTTATTCAGCACAAAATTGCTTTTTCAATGGCATGCATGTAATAATAAGTAATTTTGTTTTTTTTCTATGCTGGTCGAAAGAGCAAACTAAATATTTTTTCACTAAAAAGGGCAACCTAAGCCATTTTATGTTGGAAAATATGTAAAATATCAACACCAAATTAAGCATACAGACATTAGATGGTGTTTTAATATTATGTTTATTAAAAAGATATATTTTACTATAAAACGTAATTTTTCCTATTTTAGTCAAGGTGCTTTGGTGAGATTTGAGGATAAATCTCCACCACACACACCATATCATAAACAAATGCGTATAACTCCAAAGTATACATGAATACAGAAAGTATCAGCATGAAAGTTGATGAGCACAAAATGCCTTTCCAATGGTGCTATGCAACCAGTTGTAATCAATATGGTTTTTATTTTATACCTGTTGAAGTGCCAAAAGTGAATTTTATTCAAGCTGCTTAGGTGAATCTTGACGGAAAACGTGTCAGCCATACACACCATACCATAAACAAATGTGAATAACTCCTAAAGTATACATGAAAACACAAAATATCAGTGGCAAAGTTGTTCAGCACAAAATTACCTTCCCAATGGTGGTATGCAAATAATAATATGAATATTGTTATTTTTAAGCTGGTTGAAACAGCAAAAAAATATTTTATTCACTAAAACAGGCAAGATAAGCCATATACACCATACCATAAACAAATGCAAATAACTCCTAAAGTATACATGATATGCACAAAATATCAGTGACAAAGTTGTTCAGCATAAAATAGCTTTCCAATGGTGCTATGCAGTCAAATATATATTATATTCTGTTACACTATATATTAAAATATATAAGTGACTTCTCCAGACGTTGCAAGGCACACTGGGAGTCAGTAGCTGACTTCTGCAGATGTCCCTCAGGACACACCAGTGTATTTTACTGACGACTACAGGCGCCTGCTAGGAGACAATGAGTTAAAAGACCATAGTGCTCCAAGAGCTAATTTGAAAACCATATGTTTAGACACATGGTTAAAATGTCATATGTTTTCAGTGTTTAGCTTCCCATTTTATGTTCACCATGTACAAGTGAGATCGAACATCTTGTTATGATATACAGGATTTTGAGAGGTGTGTCACAGTGGTCCAATGCAGGAGACTCTGCAAGGGTTTGACCCTATCACACCAATCATCAGCAAGGCTGATCATAACACTGTTCTGGCTTGCTGGGAGGAAACTTCATGTATTTCCCACACCAGGCACTTGGGGTACATCCCAATATTGACACTGTACTGCATCATGTTGGGGAGGGGTGCTGCACTCCTGTGGTGCTGTCTTTTGGATGAGACATTAAACCAAGGACCTGTCTGCCTTTTCTTGTGGTTGTTCAGGTGGACATTAACAATCCCATGGCACTTCTCAAAAGAGTAGGGGAGTTTTTTAAGGACAAATCAACTTATACATACATGAAAGCATATTCAGTCATTCTATTTACATAAACTGGAAACAGATACTAAAAAGAACTAAGGAGAAGTAAAGGACATACAACATTAATAGAATTCTTAAATATTCTAAGGAGGATTATAACACCATCCTTCAGTATTTTTCCATAAAGATGTAAATAGAGCAGGTGAACATGTTTTTTCTTTCTCAAATATTCTAGTCAAATGTTGTCTTGCACAAAAAATAGCTTCTTGTTGGTCCAAAACATTGTTGGAAAATCAATATTGGGGGTGCTGTACTGCTGGGGTGTGCTGTCCTTGATGGAGACATTAAACTGAGATCCCTTCTACCCATCCTGGTGTTGTCCTGGTGGGTATCCAGGTGGAAGTAAAGAACCCAGGTACTCTTCGCAAAGAGTAGGGGACATTCCTGGTGTCCTGGCCAACATTCCCCTTCCCATAAACCAGTTCATGCAATTATCCAGGCTGTTTGTGGGTGTTGATGTGCATATGGCTACTACTACACATTCAGTCACTTCACTACTAGTCTATAGCATTGCTTGTAAAGCACGTTGGATACATTGTGTATGAAAAGCGCTATATAAATGCTGATTCTTCTTCTAGATCACACACTTCATTGTCATAGGCTGAACTCAAGTGAGATAGCGACCCACATCTGTGGCAGGATTTCGCTGACCAGCATAAAAGCAAAAACTCTATCCCTTCCTATATTAAAAACTACCGGAGATTGTTGGGTTCCTGATTCTGATGTCCTTAATTTTACTTTGATACACCAGCCACCAATCCATATATCCTCTGAATCTATTATGGGTTGTGACTTTCTGTGATTTCTACTTTGTTTGACCCAATGCAAAACATCTGCAATTTGTACACTCTCATTCTTGAAAAGGATTGTTATTGTTTTCCATGTGGGTTTAGTTAATGGATGAATATAAAATGAGATCGAATAGGAGAAGTCTTAGCCATGTGATATTTGTTCCAAAATCTGTCCAATAACATATGATTCCTAAAGCTAATATCAAAGATCGTATCTCCTGATGCATGTATCAGTGCAAATATCTCCAAACCAAAAATGTAAGGATTCTTTTAAAAGTTTATGAGCAACGAACTCTATCTGGAGCTTCAGACAAGCCTCCTTTGTATTTAATGCAAACTGTTTTTCCTTGTTGCTGGTTCCCTAGATTTGAAAAGAGGTCAAACACTTGTGCTGTTCTTGGTGGTATTTTAGTTTGGTTTTGTCCTGTGGGCTGTTCAGAGGGAAGATGAGGTTCTAATTTTTATTTAGTTTTTCACCTTCCTCCACCTTTTCTGCCCAGGATGTACTAGGTTAATCACCAAGATTTGCTTCTGTACCTGATTCTATTGTTTTATTACCCTTCCAAGGCTGTTGCACAAAAAGTACTACTTGCCCTTTGCCGGCTCTAAAAAAGTGTATTTGCCTGTATTTTGATTTTAACAGTGTTCCCACCAGAATGTGTTTTCATTGGAGCCTCTGAGGCTACTAAGGCCCGCCTATTAATTTTGGGCTCATTTTCTGCATAAGACGCAGGTTTAAGTGAGGAAGAAATCATACCTTTTGTAAGGAGGTCTGAGTTTGTGACATCTTTTATTTCTTGAGCTGCCAGAATAGTTTCAGAAATACATGAAGTACCATCGGTAGATTTTACTCAGCCTGCAGCTCTTAGGGTATTCTCTGGTGACCAGGGTTCTTTCTGACCAGTAGATGGTGGTTTTATGTCCATAACCTATATGAATTGTTTGGCAGTTTCTGATTCTTGTGTATGTAGCGGAGCTGAAACTGGAAAACTCAAAGCTACAGCAGTCTGTGTTTGAAACAAAAATATTTCTTGTTTACATTTTTATTTGGTTGTTTGGCAAAGGCATTCCATGAGTACCCAATAAACTTGTGGGTATTTCCATTGATGTATTCAAATCAATTTTATTTTCCCTTGTTATTTTAATCTGGTCTTTTAATCATTGTAATGCAAGAAGAAACATCATTAGTTGGTTTTGAAAATCTTTTCCAAGTTTACCTGTATGTACTAAATCCAGGCATTCTTGGTGTCTCACTTGGCTTTACACCCTGTGTTGATTCTGTGTGAGGAGTTTCAAGTCCGTTTCATTTTCCAGAAAAATAAGAGTGCCCTCTGTTTGCTCTACTTGTTCGACTCACAGTGCTTGTCTTAGGCTAAGCTGCTCTCGACTTTGAAAAGCCATTCCCTTTGGGGCATTGCCTTTATTGCAGCAGGTACTATAGTTCCTTTTTTTCATATTTTGTTTTACCTTTTTCTCCTTTGAGTCCATCCTGACAGTGATGGTTTCTTTGATGATGCTGCAACATCACAAATCAGCTGGGCGTTGCTGTCAGATGCTGCTTTCCTCAGATTCTGACAATTGGCGCCTGCCCAAATTCTATGAAGTGACTGAGCTGCCCTTTTTCTTTATGCCTTTTCTCTTCTGCTTCAATTTCCTCCAAAATACTTTTCTCCTCTTCCTCTTTGAAGTATGAAATTCAGGCAAACTTACAGTATCCTGTGCTTGTTCTGTCAATGTCTGTTGTTATGCTGTGACAGCAACCTCCATTTTGCTTTCCAGCTCCTCATCTTCATTCCATTTGCCGGTCTCTAAGTTTCCCGGGCTGAGGAGGAGACCTGCCCAGACCCTCACATATGTCCATTCCTTTAGCTTGCACACCAGGCTCTGACATGTCAGCAGCACTGGCATGGATCCCCTACTGGAGAGAGTAGGGAATTTCCCTGTGTCCTGGCCAGATTTCCACATTCACTCAAAAAAGCTGTTAACAGTTTATCTGGTTCATTTTCAGTTGGTTACCATCTGTATCCCCCAGGTTGTCCCTGAAAAGGACTTGTAGTCTCTGTGGGCCTACCTGGTCAACAAAATTAATAATATTGCAAAGAAAGAGCTGAACCAATCATAGGTTGGCTCTTTCCTTGATCTAAATGCAGCCCAGCAAGCACTGATGATCTCATCATGATCAGCCTGCTGTCAGCCTGCTTGCTCCCTTATTCCCAACATTTTGGTGATGGAAAACTGAAATTGCTTGCTCACTGCCGTGTATGGAGTGAGTAGATGAGCTGAAAAAATGAGTTAGTTAGAGTTACTCTGACTAGTTATGTTTCATACTAAATGAACTCATGACTGGTGTAAACTGGAGGGTGTTTGTGTGTGTGTATGTGCCTGTCTCTCTCCTCTCTGTCTCTCTCTCTCTCTCTCTCAGCATGAAGTCAGGTTACACAAACACATGCTCTGGGCCAGTTTAACCCTTTGTCTGTTGACGGAATGGAACATGGAATGTTTAAGTAAATTAATGGTCAAATTGGCCACTAGGGTTAGTGACACTAGTAAGTAAGTGACCAAGCTTGTTCCTGAACCTGGGTCGCTAGTGGCATGAGGTGTGGCGTCCAGTGCCTGACATTCATTTTAAAGATTGGTTTCTATGAAACTGGGGTTTTGTTTACCCTTCAAAATACAGCAACTTACAAATTTGAAAACTTAGCATTTAAACATTTTCTTGGGAGGACTCCCATATTCCTGTTTAACTCACTTAAAGAAAAAAAATAGATGCCCCTGGTAAATTATAGAAAGGGTCCTGCTCTCAGCCAGCCCCAACTGTAGTTCTCTAGGTACCTCAGGCCAGCCATGGAATTATATTTTTCCTTGGAGTCCGAGGTGGGGAGACCTAATAGAACTTCAGTAAATAAGTGACCAGTTCACTTCAATTTAGGGTAGATCAAACAATGAAACAAACGGTGGCTGGCATTGGTTTTCAAATATTGGTTGCCTATAAAACTAGAGTTTAGTTTACCTTGAAAATGCAGCAACTTGTAAATGTGAACACTTAGGGCAGGATTCATAAGTGTTTTGGGACTAAGTCCCACCGCAACACTAGTTGCACTTTGAGTGCTGCAGCTGCGGAGCGGTCGATCCACAGCTGCAGTAGTTATGGAGAGTCAGTGTATTCTCTGGCTGTAGTAGCCTCTCGCAGCTGTGGTGTTGTCCCGTCAACAGCACCTGCAAGCTGTTATAATCCATGGAGCCGGTTGTCACTGCTCCACCTTAGTGAATACCCACAGCTGCGGACAACCTCATGATTCACAAGGACAACCCACTAGCCGAGGTTTTTCCGCGCTGCGGACCTTCCCCATGTTCGTGAATCCTGCCCTTAGTATTTAAATATTTCCTGATTTGCCTGAGCAAGTCTATAGCTTTGTGCTCCCTTTTTCTTCCTTTCTGCCACCAGTCTGATAAATTCACCCTTAGAACACATTTATGCACTCCATTCCATATCCCTTTACCTGTCGAGTCTAAATTTGTCCCATCATATTGCTCTATAGTATGGATGATACTATTTTTGATTACCTGGGAGCGTAATAACTGATTGTTCAGTTTCCAGACTGTTTGTCTAGGAAGATTAGGGATAGATTAATAGAGGTACAGACCATCGAATGATCTGAAATTATCCCAGGTAATATTGTACACTGTGAGAGACCCAGGAGAATGGATTGACTAATCAGAAAATAATCAATCCTAGATCTGGAACAATGCACAGCCGACATGAAAGTATATTCCTTATGTGAGGGATAAAGAACCTCCATGGATCACATAATCCAACACTATCCACCAGTTCCCTTAGAGCTCTTTGAGTGGGCGTTAGTCCATTTCTTCTTCTACCGCCTTTGTCCAGCTCGAGTCAAATGGTAAATTCCAGGTCCCTATAAACATCGGAATGTGGACAAATGGGGACAAGACTTTTAAAAGTTCCACAAAAAACTTAGTGATCCATGTTTGGGCCAGAATGCTACCAATTATCACCTTTGATCTATATAGCATACCCTAAATTAATAGAAACGTCCCTAGGAATTCTAATGATTTCCTCGAGACTAATGGGGTTTGGTTTAGTAATCAGAATAGCTACTCCCTTACTAGCCTTACTATCTCCAGACAGATACACTTGCCCTATACTCTGTCGCCTAAACAAAGCGGTTTTGATTCGAGCAAGTGTGTTTCCTGTAAACATATAATCTTCCCTTTTGCATTTGTAGGTGTTTCAACAACTTGTATCTTTTTGTGTTGTTTCTGGCTCTGCTAACATTCCACGTAATGAAGTCACATAAAGTACCCATTCAGAACCTGGATAATATCTACATGTAATGCCTTACAGAAAGCAAACAAGACTTGATTTTCATCCTCCATAAATATTCCCATGCCAGACGGAATCCTATATTCTTCTGCCTGCATAACCCTTCCCCAACCCCTTTTTCTCCCAATACAAACTCTTCCCATACTGACCCCTTTATATGCCCCCAAGACAAGCAAAACCCCAACCCCCAAACATGCTACCATTAATGTTCGCTCTTCCAACTGATAGACGCTCTGGTCCATGATGACAAATGCACTTACCTCCTGATCTCAGCCCAACCCCCTGGCCCTGTACTTACTGGAACCCCATCTGCTAATCAGCTCCAGCTGAGCTCTACTCGAGAACAGAAACACAAGGAAATAATAATAAAAATAAGGTAAAAAAATCGAGCTCAGTTAGATCCCCTTCAACTAAACCATGCCCTATCAGTATCCTCGCACCTAGGAAGAACAGAAAAGAGTCCAGGAGTAGGAATAGTTGAAGCTCCTCCACCATGTCGTGGTGCCTATTTACAGGTCAGACAGCATAACTATGATCCCACTATCAAATCAGCCCCCTACTAACCTCACAACTGACTTGTCCCATGAATGCCCAGTCCTACTAGACCTCGATGAACTTAAATTGAGAAACCACCATCACAGTACAGGGTACCGCCTCCCACACCTGAGGTTTGAAGAAGGTACAAAATTATGAGAAAAAACCCTGGGAGAGAAAGGCATCCTTTCCAGATCCTGCCCGATGCCTCTACCCATCCTACATGAGAAATATGTGCCTCCATGGTACAAGTGTTGGGAAAATAAAATTACATTACAAGTATCGGGGCACCGCCGTAGAAGTCCATCCTACAATAATAAAAAGAAGTTAGGCAGAATCAGTCCATAAACAATAAGCTGCGCCTCTACTGGCCGAATATACTAATAGTCTTTGCAACTGAATGCCGCTTAGCCCTGAGAAGGATGTGAACGATGGCACACCAACACAACAGTCACACACAATCCATTCCATTTATCCAAAATTCTGGGACATATCAAGCCACCCTCTATGTGCCTGTAGCATTGCCTCAACACCAACTTGAGCAGGACACATGGAGCAGCCCCACCACAACAGAGTTCAGTCAAAGCCCCAAACCCCATACTGGGGCTAACAGAGCAGCAGCAAAATCACTCCTTCAGCATTTAACCAGGAAATTCCATCTTCTCAGGAATGTAATGTCCCGTGACTCCCATAAATCAGACTTCAGTTTCCAGGGAGATCACGTGATGAGCTGAACGAGTGAGACGCCTACAGACTGCCCGAGGCCACAGCTAGCTAATTAATTTAATTCTCTCACAGGCTCACCCGATTACGCTTAATTCGTCTGACCGCGAAGTCTGAAGGTTTGCGGACTCGATCGAGCCAAAATTAGCAGGCAGTAGAGAATCTTCCGGTCTGCATTGCAACAAGCGGCGGCTGCTTTCAGAGGCGCTAGCGCTGCTACCACGAGATGGACGCCAAGAGTGTTGAACCCTGTAGGGAGGTCCTAGCTTCAAAAGGCCTAAGCTCCCAGTCCCCACCCCAAAGAGCAGGAGGAGGTGGTAGGAGAGGAGGAAAGCCTCAGGCAGGCAACGGAGACCTGCAGGAGATCAAACAGCTGCTCCAGGGGCTAGAATGGATTTTGCAGCAGTTAAGCCAGCGCTTGCAATCGCTAGCCCAGAGAATGGGTGATGCAGAAGCCAGGATTGCCTCCAGGAGAGAAGAATTTCCACCTTGGAACAGGAGCTGGTTTTGGTCAAGAGGCAGATTAAAAAGCTGGAAGAAAGGTTGAAAGACCAAGAGTCGAGGAGTAGGAGGAATAATTTAATTTTAGCAGGGTTGCCAAAGAGGGCAGAAGGAGCTGACTGTGTGCTGTTTATCCAGGACCTGTTACTTAAGCAATTTGGCCTGTCACCTTATGGAGAAGCATACAACTTGGAGAGAGCTCACAGGGCTCTGAGGGAGGTATTCACCACCGGGCTAGGCCCCTAGTTATCATTATGCTTTCTTAATTATAAAGAAAAGGTGTTTGTGCTATGCAGCAAGGCAAAAGAAATCTCTGCAATGGAACGGCACCACCCTGTGGATGTTCCAGGACCAAACACCCACTGTGAGAGGAAAACAGAAAGAATATGTGGACATTAAAAGAAGTTATATATGGGGAATCAAGTTTCGCTCCAGTACCCGCACATTGGTGGTTCAGGTTGCAGGCAGGAGAGAAACGATATTTCACGGCTAAAGAAGCACTGGAAGGGTTGCGTAGAGCTACCAGAGCTATTTAGAGCTCCTACTTGAGCTGCTCCGACTTCTGGAAGAGAACTGATTGTTTTCCAAGGCTGGGACTGTGAACGCTAATTTGTCATTTTATTTTATTTTCTTTCAGTTTCAAAAGGAATATGGTGAGGTTGAAACCTTATTTAGAACTCGGAGGAAGGGGTGGAGAACTGAAGGGGCCAATTCATAGCACTATGGTATATTCTGCTGGGTTTATTATGAGTTTATTCAGAGGGAGATGCTGAAATAGGTATCAGGAGCGGACGGGATAGGCTGGGCAAGGAGGGACAGAGGGACTCGGATATCTGATAAATAAAGGCTTTAATTTTGAGCTGTTAGAAGGGTCCTCTTAAAGGAGTTCCTCAATCATTGGACTCCAGGTGTCTGTTTTGTTATAGATCTTTGCCTATTATCAGTCTGCCAGCTTAGGTGAGGGCAAAGGGGTATAATGCGTTAGGTTAGGACGAGGACTTTAGACCTCGCTGGTTTTAAAATGGTATCCAGATGGAACCAGTTTAACATTTAGAAAGTTATGGTGGAAGGAAAAGTAATATTTGGTTAAGAGAGGACTATAGTTGGATTTTGGAGAGTTGGAGATCATAGAGGGGCTGGGGAGTGGTCTGGTAGGAGCTCATCGATGATCCGAGGAATCATAGGTGTACGATCCGGGATCGGGGTCAGGGGTTAAGGGGAGGGGGATTTGGGAAAGAGAGAGAATCCAGCTGGATAGAGACAAAAGAGCAGGCTCAGGCAAGGTTCTGGGGTTCAGTAATTGTACTGCGATATTTAGTTATGGGAATGGCAAGTATTAGATTAATTTCATGGAATGTTAAGGGACCTAGGAGTAGACGAAGTTACTCATTATTATGAGACACTTGGATCAGTTGGGGCCCATATTGTTGCTTACAGGAGACTCATTTACTGACAGAGGAACTGGGTACTCAAGCCAGTATGGGTGGGTCAGGTTTATGGAACGGGTAACGGAGATGGCCTCAGCGGGAGTAGCAATCCTAATTAGGAAGTCATGCCCGTATAGTATAGATCAGATGATGATAAGAAACGATGGTAGAGGGTCTATATCCGGTTTGTTATACGGTAGGGCTACTCTAGTAGCCTCTATATATGGCCCGACGCCTTCCAATCCAGAATTTTGCTTCGATTGAGAGGGATATAGTTGGTTTCTTGGGACATGCGCTATCATAGCAGGGACTGGAATGTCTATGGGGATAACTGGGTGGATAGAATCCCACTGGTGAGAGGGCCATTAACAAGGGCCCAAGTGGCCTTGAACAAAATGTTAGATTCTATGGCGCTTGTGATCCAATACGCACCCATGCTATGGGGGTAAATAATATGACATTTTACTCAGCAGCACACAAGACTCAGTCTCGTATTGACTTCTTTTAGTTGACAGGGAGGTATTGGTGGGTATTAAAGGGTGGAGACGAAGCCAGAATCTTCTCGGACCATTCCCCAATTAGTTGACATGGAACCAAGATTGGTGCGCCTAGACCACTTCGATGGCGGTTGAGCGATGCGGTACATGGACCCGCTTAGCTAAAGATGAACTTGAGGGAGCTCTGATATATATTATACAGCAACAATTACCTACCCTGTTAAATAGGAAACTGGCGTGCCAACCTGTAAGGTTCTGTATGCGGGAACAGCACGGCAGCTGACAGCCCAGAGAAACAGGCAGCGGAGAGCAAAGGAGGATTTTTAGTAAGAGCTATAAGTTTCTTGACTCTTTAGAGGGGACTTCAGAGGAAATAGATGGGGAACTTAGAAGTTTAAGGTGGAACTGGGGATATTACCTATGGTAAGATAGATTATTGGCTAGAGAAGATTAAAGCTAAGTATTTACTGAAGGGAGATGTCCCGGACGCCTGCTGGCGCCAGAGTCAGGGAGTGGGGCAAGTAGAACAGTGACATCTATTCGACATGAGGGAAGGTGATAGTTGACCCCAGGGCCTAGTAGATACGTTTGCATTTTATTTTAAAAACTATACCAAATTGGACACAGGGTGGAGAGAAAGATATTGAGACATTTCTAGATGGAGTCCCCTACTGTGCTAGATCCGGGCAGGCTAGGGACTTAGCAGTGCCTATAAGTGTAGCAGAGATTAAAGAGGTAATTAAATCATTGCCTTTGGGTAAGACACCAGGACCAGACGGTCTTACAGCTAAGTTCTACCAGACCCACATACACACTATAATGCCCTTCTTCAGGAATTCTTTAATAGTGTAATGCAAGAAGGGGTTCTCCACCCTCTCTATCAGGCTTATATTACCCTAATCCCGAAACGGGTAAACCCAGAGACAAATTATCTAGCTATAGGCCTATTGCATTAATGAATCAGGATGTCAAAATTCTGACAAAATACTGGCTAATAGAATATGGCGGATAGCACCAGCTATATTAGTCAGGAACAGGTGGGGTTTATGCCGGGAGGGGTGCTCTTGATGCGTTGAGGAAGCTCCATCACATTCTGAGTTATGCAGTGGACTCTCAACTACCTCTAGTGTTAATATCTTTAGATGCAGAGAAGACGCTTGATAGGGTCTCGATCCCTTCTTATTCGCCGTAATGGAGAGGATGGGTTTCTCGAAGGCCTCCTTAAAGGCATTAAAATCTATATGCTGCCCCATCGGCAAGAGTTCTTTGTAACGGCTATGTCTCTTGGGAGATTCAATTGAAAAATGGAACCCGACAAGGTTGCCCACTTTCCCAATACTATTCAATATTTATTTGGAACCCTTGTTGAGGGCCATTAATATGGATAGACAGATAAAGGGGTGGTGATACTGGAAAGAACTGAAGCTCTCAGTTTTCATGGATGACATTCTGCTACATCTCAGGGACCCGTGGAGGGGTTTGAGAAAACTAGAGAGCTAATTGACAGTTTTGATAAAGTGTCTAATTATAAGCTTAATGTGACCAAAACATAGATCCTCCCCTGATGCCACATGTATCGGGCGGATTTTGCTCAACTAGAGTACAATGGGTGTCGGATAAACTTAAGTATTTAGGTATTTGGATTACAAGGAATTCGAGTTGGGGCAGAAGTCAATATGGAAGGGATGCTGTCAGCTATTAAGGGGATTTAATAAGATGGAATAAGCTACCTTAAATTTTATGGCCCGGCTTGGGCTTATTAAAATGAATTTACTACGAGGTTACTATACCCAGTGTATTTAGCTCCATATAGTATACCCAAAAATGGTTTATAGCGATCAAGAAAGTACTATCTGATTTTTATGGGGTAAACCCCTAGGAAAAATATAACGATTTGCGCCCCCTTCCACTTAGGTGGGCTTAAACTCCCAGACCTCCACTTGTATTATGTAGCAGGGCAGCTAGGTTTGATGAACCGCTGGGGCCACGCAGTCTGGAGGGAGAGGATTATGTTCGGAGTGGCTGTATTTAGAATCTCATACATTGAGAGAGGCTGGGCTTTCCCAGAAGCCCCATTATATGCTAATATTGCTCAGTGTTTTATGGCTGGAGTGGAGGCCCAGTTAAGAAGGAGCAGATGCCTGGTGGTCATATCTAACTCGAGTACAGAAAGACGCTCAAATGAAGGTTCAAGATCAACCACTGGTGGGTAATCCCAATCTACTTATAGGAGCAAGATACTTAAGGGAGATGGGTTGGGCCTGGCCTACACTTAAAGGATGTCATTCAAGATAACAGAGTGGTTCTCCCAATGCAGTGTGACAGAATGCCCTTTTCCAAAGACTGCAAATTATACATTTGCTGGAGGGTTCTTAAAGAGAAAGGGGGACTGTCAGATGGCTCATTTAACTGGGACAGGCTGAGGGAGGTTGACCCTAAATCTAGACCTTATCACAGATATATAGAGTCCTAATTGAGTTTTTTGTTCCGCTCCCCATTCCGTGTCGTATTGGGTCGATAGGTTGGCCCCAAACATCGACTGGCCAGCGTTGGAAAATAGCAAATATATAACAATACCTAAATATAGAAGTCTGCATTTTTTCATTGCTTCCAATTTATATTTTACCCTGTGAAACTATTTGAAAGAGGCCTTAGGCAGACAGACATGTGTTTTAGGTGTGGTTAAGAAGGAGATTTACTACATGTGTTATGGAATTGTAGTAAAATCTCGCCTATGGGGAGAAATCAAGAGACGGATGGACCCGTTGCTCGATTACTCAGAATATATTATTTGTATTCTAGGGATTTGTCGCAAATGAGGGGCACTGTATCAAAATATCATACATCCCTAATTATGCTCAGAGTCAAATCATTTGTGGTTCAACATTGGAAGGACGATCAGTTTTATGAGTACGAGCAATGGGTGGAGATCTTGTGGGGACCTAACAGAATCAAAAGGTATGTTTACTTAGAGGGAAAGAAAGAGTTGTATATTAAAAGGTGGTGCCACTGGAGGCAATTTACTCCCAATAGAGAGGTATCTGAATGACACAGGTCTGTCTATGGGCTGTGTTTAGTTAAAAACCTGAAATCAAAGGAAATATGGCATATGGAAAGGTTAGGGAGTTGTTAGGGACAGATTTAGTTAATAAGTGGTCTAATAAAGCTTGAGGACCTGTTTGAGTGGTAATAGGGAGGTCTGCCTTAGCGCTGGAGGGTTGAGGATTCTCTCTTCCGGGGGCACGGGAGGCTCCTACCTGTACAGGTTACAGCTTAATTCTAACCTGGCCAGGAGTGTTCAGGCCAAATTGCATGGGACCCCAGTGAGATAGATATGGGGAAGTTAGATATAGCGATGCAATAGGTGGCTTGATTATGGGAACACTGTCAAGTTTGGGGGTTGGTATGACTGGGGGTGGATGCCTCCTGGTGTGTGTAAATAGTTTTATTGTAAATAGTTTACACAATCAGTTCTTGATAGTGTACCCTGGGATGCCAGGGCTGCTTGTCTTGTCTGTCTTGTTTGTAATCAAATCGGAAACTTAATAAAATGGATATTAAAAAAAGACTTAGTTTCCAAACAAGGTACTGCCCTCTCATTTAAACAGGTTGGGGAGAGCAGCCCTTAAGCCTTCCTTTGCAGCCTGGGTCTTCATATGTCACCCACGCTGTAGACAGAAAAACTTGCAACCTCACTGGGTATCCCATACGGAATCGGGTGGAGGAGGCAATCAATTTTACCACTATAGAGTGGTATTCTGCACGCTTTTGTCTCACCGTTAAGGGCAAATCTTGGGTGATCCTCAAACTGCATTTTCCCAAGAAACTTCCTTCAACTCTTAATCTTGAGGAGGACGTGTTGTTCCTCCAGATAATTCAAAAAGCGGAGGATCAGGGTGCGTGGGGGGCGCCAGTGGAGGCATAGCTCTCAGAGCCTGATGGGCTGGATTCTATCATGTATTTCGAGCCATATGGCGACGGGCCAGCAACTTTAACAAGAACTTCTGCATAAACGCCGATAGGGTCAGCCCTCCTCTTTCTCTGGTAGACCTATAATAATTATATTATTAAGCCTACCTCCCTCTAAATCCTCAATTTTGATTCCATTCTGGACAGCTTCTGATGGATGGCCACCAGCTTTGGCTCCTGTTTAGCTGACTGGGCCTCGACAGATGCAATCCTGGCTTCATTATCTCTTGTGCATCTGGACAGATCTTCCAAAGCCTGGGTTACTGATTTCAATTCTTCAGTGACTGCATGAAGTTCTGTGCGGAAGGCTTAAACTCTGCAAGAAATCTCGCCAGCGTTAATGGCTCATTCTCCATGGACTCCATTTCAGTATCCAGATTCCCAGCTCCTGGAGAGGCCCTGGCTTCTTCAGGGCCTTCACAGGAGACAGGCGGGTGTTTCCTTGATTTTGTGCTTGCTCTCCATCGGTTCCCAAACGGGATCTTTTCACCCTTCAACACTTTAGGAAGGAAACTTAACTCGACTGTAACAGCTGCACCACCTTTCAAACAAGTAATTTACTGAAAAACAGAGACTGGAGGCGAGAGCCGAGCAGACAGGGTGTTATGCAGGCACTTGCATCACGTGACTCCCTAGAGCTGGATATTCCAAACTACTCCATTCTGAGGCGCAAGCCCTTGCGCTAGCAAATAGTTAACGCAGGGGTGTGGCGCGGTGATATTCAAAGGAGTTGCGCTATTGAGCAGCTGCTGAATACTCACCCCCAAGCCACAGTCACTGTGCATGGCGCAGTGAAACTTGGGCGCGACCCAAGTTGTCAGAGTGAGCATTCAACCTGGCGGTGGCTATACCATTGCGCCATGCGCAAAATCACGATATTCAGCAGGACATGCCAATGGGGCCATAATTCATGCAAGCACAGGGGGGCCATTTGCCCCTGATTATGGCTCCATTTGCATGCCATTAGCATGTAGGTGCGCCTATCCCCGAGGACTCTGCGCCTGGCGCCTGCCAGGCAGCAGCCGTCGGGGACCGACGCACCCTGCAGCCCGATCGCGGGCAGCAATGTGGCTCCCCCACCTCCTCCCGTACATCTCCCTGGTGGTCCAGTGGACCATAATGCCCGATCGCGGGCAGAATGTAAATTGAACCCTCGAACATGTCCCTAGTGCCCGATCGCGGGAAGTAAGTAAAGTGCCCCAAACATCTCCTTGTGGTCCAGTGGACCGTAATGCCCGATTGCAGGCAGAATGTAAAATGATCCCCCAAACATGTCCCTAGTGCCCGATCGTAGGCGTGGTAAAGTGCCTCCCACCCTGAACATCTCCCTGGTGGTCCAGTGGACTCGTACTGCCGATCGCGGGCAGAATGTAATGTCGATTCCTCCAAACATCTCCCTGGTGGCTAGTGTCCCCCACCCCACCCACCCACGGCCCCACCATCCGCCCCCAGCAGCCGGGGTGGCAGCATCCCACTTCTGCTTCGCCGTCGTCGTTGCCGCGACTGACTGATCGGTTGCACGCTTTAGTTGAGATTGGCCGGGCGCAGTCGACACATACATGATATCCAGACGGTGAATGAATCATTCACAAATCTGGATCATGTAATGGTATAGCTGCACGCCCATTGGCTCTGCTCTGCACCAATGGGCGGCAGTTCACCCGGCAGTCAGTCGGGGCAGCGGGCGGCAGGTGGGTGATGCTGCCCGCCAGCCGCCGGGGAGCGGTGGTGGGGCTTCGGGTGGTGGGGTGGGGGGACACTAGCCACCAGGGAGATGTTTGGGGTGTCAATTTACATTCTGCCCGCAATCAGGCATTACGGTCCACTGACCACCAGGGAGATGTTCGGGTAGGGGGGTACTACTTACTGCCCGCGATCGGGCACTAGGGACATGTTCGGGGTTCATTTACATTCTGCCCGCGATCGGGCATTACGGTCCACTGACCACCAGGGAGATGTTGGGGGTTCAATTTACTTTCTGCCCGTGATCGGGTACTAGGGACATGTTCGGGGTTCAACTTTACATTCTGCCCGCGATCGGGCATTTCGGTTCACTGGACCACCAGGGAGATGTTCGGGGTTCAATTTACTTTCTGCCCGTGATCGGGTACTAGGGACATGTTCGGGGTTCATCTACATTCTGCCCGCGATCGGGCATTTCGGTTCACTGGACCACCAGGGATGTGAACGGGAGGGGGCCATATTGATGCCCGCGACCGGGCCGGTGGGGAGGCACTATGCCCACGATCGGGCTGGGGGCAATAAGGACTGAGTGCTAGGCCAGCTACAGGTGGCAGCTGCTGTGTTGCGCCTCTGCAATACAGCAGCTCACCTGTGGTGGCCCCCGACTTAAGCCTTTTTTTGGCTCAAGGTCCTGCAGGCTCAGGTTGGGGTTGCGCCAGACAACTCTGCACAGCCCGGCTGAATATCGGTCTGTGCAGTTTATGCATGGTTCCTTCCTCCTGTTGAGCATGCATTCATTTGCATTGCGCTGTTGCTCAGCCTGTTTTCAGTGGCACAACTGCCTCCTGTTGAATATCGCAGAATGGCGCAATGTAGGATTCTTGAGCATGCGCAACCCTGTTGCGCATGGTGCAACCCTTTGGAATATCTGGCCCCTAGTGTATTTATATTTTATTTTGTATGTTTCTGTTTTTTCATTTGTTTTGTCGCCAGTCCGCTGAATAAGTACAAAGAAATAAAACATCTGCTTATCCATAACCTGCTGCCTGAGTCCTCATTTATCCCACACTCACAACCTCCCAGTTGATATTTTTGATTATAGCCAGGAGGTTGTCATCAGCACCTGTCAATCTCATTTGTGCTCACCTTAGCATGAGCTAGCAACTGCTTACAGCCTGAATGGACTTCCCAACAGACAAAACACTCAGCCAGAAAATGGCACAAAATCTCAAAAAACGCTGCATAAAAATGCTGGTCGTTAATTAAATAAAATAATATCTGGGTGGGTGTAAACCAGACTTTAACACACACCCTCAGTGTGGACGGTTGTATAAACCCCTGGCTATGTAGCAACCCACACCTTGGGTATGAATAAAATTCTGGCTACACACATCCACCCATACATTATTCTATATTTTACACACACTTGAGGATGCCACATAACTCCTGAGAGTGAGCTCAAAGGGGTTTATAAAAGCATACTACACTGAGGGAATTAGAAAGTTCCCCAATGGCCACATGTGAGCCTCTTATGGGCCAATACACGGTATAAAAGATGCAGCCAGACAGTGGTTTCCACACAAAAGCGAGATAGAACTAGGACCTCAGCTCACATTGGCATGTTAAAATTTTAAGTGAAAGGTACCTGACTTATGAGGGGTCACCTTGTCATTGGTGGTCAGGCTAGTCATAACTGGAATGGTGATAAATGGAACCCCTTTAATATGTTAAAATGATGGAATGAAGACAGAAAGTAAGAAAATGTAATTATGCTAAACGATTTGCAGGCTTTGGAGCAGCTTGTCTTTGGTATGGGAGCACGGATATTATTAGCACTAATGCTGTTACTAAAGACCTCCAGCACAGGGAAGGAATTAGATAAGGCACCGTGGAAGCCATTGACAAGATGGCAGAAAAGGGGAGGTGCTGCTGGTGGGGGACTCCAACCTGCCAGATATAGATTGGAACCTCGAGCAGTAGCTTCGGCTAGAAGCAGGATATCCTGGGCTGTCTACAGGGGCATTCCTCAGGCAATTAGTCAGTGAACCCACTCTGTGATTGGGCAACACTGGACCTGGTACTCACCAATAGTGACAGTATAGGAGACCAGCTGGGTACCAGTGATCACCGTGCACTGTAGTTCAATATAAGAACAGCTACAGAATCGAAACACACCAGGGCGAGGGTCCTGGACTTCAGGAGAGCAGATTTTATAAAGATGAGTGAATGCTTCAGGGATGAAGTGGTGGGAGGATAGCCTGGATGGGTGGAGAAACAGTGAGTGACACTAAAAGGGACCATAGTAAAGGCAACAAACCTCTGCATCAAACAAATGAGCAAAGCAAGAGGAAAAAGAGACCACTAGGGTTCTCGAAAGAGGTGGCTGAAAAGGTAAAGGTTAAAAGGGTAACACTCAGAAGGTATAAGGAGATGCAAAGGGAAGAGGATATGGAGATGTATCAGGGGAAACAGAGGGAATCAGAGGAAGCAGCAAGGAGCACAAAAAGCAATCAAAGAGAGAATAGCCCAGGAGGTAAGCGAAAGGGACAAGACATTTTTAGGTATGTAAGTGAAAAGAGGAAAATCAGAGGTGGATTGTAATGTCAAAAGGGAAGGGGAGGCTGTGCAGAGGGGACCAGGAAAAGGCATACATCCTGAACAAATACTTTTGTTACATGTTCACAGAGGAAGGAGAAGTGAGGGACCACAAAAGTAACAGAAACTTTAAGGGAGGAGGTGAACACTAGTCCTTTGGAGATAAGAGTCCTGAAGTGACCTTTAATCTGAAGGTGGACAAAGCAATGAAGCCTCGATGGGTGCATCCAAGTGTATTGAGGGAACTCAAGGAAATAATGGCTGCACCTCTGACAGTTCTGTTTAACAGTTCACTGGAAACAGGGGTGGTTCCAGAGGACCAGATGAGGGCACATATAGTCCCAATTAATAAAAGTGGTAACAAGGAGAAGGCTGGCAATTCTAGGCTAGTCAACCTGACATCAGTGGTTGTAAAGTTAAAGGAATGACTGCTGAAGGAAAGGACTGTGGAATATTTTGAATCGGTGGGTTACAAAACCTGAGGCAGCATGATTTCATGGGGTGGGGTGGGGTTACGCCAAACAAATCTGATACATTTAGTTTCTGGGTGACAAAGGATTCAGATCAGGGTGGAGTGGTGGTTGTGGCCTACCTAGATTTCAGTAAGGCTTTGACAGCATTCTACATAGAGACTAGTAAGGAAGCTGAGAAACTTAGAGGGGTCCAAAGGTGGTAAACTGGATACAGAATTGTTAGCGGATAGGCAACAGTGGGTGGTAGTAAGTGGAGTTCACCTGAGGAAGGAGGGTGACCAGTGGGTGCCTCAGGGATCAGTGTTAGACCAGTCCTCTTAATGTCTTTATAAATGACATTGCAGAGGAGCTGGATGGAAAGGTCTGCCTCTTTGCAGATGACACCAAAATCTACAATTGGGTGGACACTTCACGGTGGGATGGGAGAGATGAGCAGAGACCAAACTAGAGGAGTGGTCAAGGGTATGGCAGCTGGGATTCAATGTGAAATGTGCAAAATAATTCACTTAGGGCACAGAAACTCGGGGCAGAGTAAAAATGGGTTAAGTAGTATTGATGACCACCAAGCAGGAAAGAGACCTAAGGGTAATCATATCGGATGACCTAAAGGCGGTGAGGCAGTGTGACAAGGCAGTTAGAAGAGCTATGGGATGCAGGGGTGTGTATGAAGAGGTATCACCAGGAGAAAGGGGAAGTGGTGTTGCCACTGCATAGATCATTGGTAAGACTCCACCTAGAGTGCTGTGTCTGTTCTGGAGATCATGGAAGCAATTTTCAAAGCCCCCAGAATGCCGCAAGCCGTGGTCCACAGATTGTTTGGCACACAGTGCTTGGCGGCATTCTTCCTGCTAGCAATCGGAATTTTCAATTCGAGTGCCAATGACGCAAGTTAGACCAGCTTCTCCCTGGTATAAGTTGTATTATTTGGGGACCCATTTACAGGGCTTGCACCAAATCTTTGATGCAAGCTACTGTAACTGAAGAAACTGTTGCAACTGTGCCCGACAACAGAAAATTGGTGCAGCTGTGGCAAAGGATTTTGGCGCAACTGTGCAAAAATGACTTTGACACAGGGCTTGATACAATCCCTGCATCAGTCTTTGAAACTCAAGCCCCCTATCTTCAGAAGGACATTGACAGAGTGGAGGTGGTCCAGAGGACTGCATCTAAAATGGTGCAGGGTCTGCATCAAAAGCCCTATGAGAAGAGACTTAAGGACCTCAATATCTACATCCTGGAACAGAGGAGGGGATTTGATAGAGACCTTTAAATACCTGACGGGGCAAATAAGATACAGGAGGGAGTATTTTTCAGAAGAAAAGAGTTAAAAACAAGGGACATGCTGAAGCCGGAGGGGTAGATTTAGGAGAGATGTGGGAAGTACTTCCTCACAGAAAGAAAGCTGGATTCCTGGAACAGCCTTTCAGTAGAGGTTGTGGGGCAATAACAGTGATGGGTTCAAGAATGATTGGGATAAGCAGAAGGAAATCATAGTGGAAGGAAGTAGGGAAGGGAGAAAGAGCTGTAAATTGAGTACAGTCCACGGTAATAGTGTTGGTAGAGAGGAATGGGCAGACTGGCGGGGTGAAGCAGTCCTTATCTGCTGTCGAATTCTATGTTTCTATGTTGAGAAAAATGGATCACGACAGGAGCTCGACAACATTTTTGTCGAACGCCCATCAGCGACACCGCAGGTCAACCGCATTCTGCAGTCAGCTGCCGTTCACACTGTCCATCCTTGTTAGCGCGGGGGTTGCCTCGGTCCCCCACCTGGGGTTGTGCCCCCACACCCTCCCCACTTAAAGATTATCAACTCAAGTCAGAGCTGATTGGGGTGGTGCAGGACCCCCAACAGACAGCGCTGGTTCCAGCGGGTTTTCCACAGCGGCATGGTGCTGTAGTCGCTGTGGGGACCTCGCTAGTGAAATGTCGCTGTTGGGGGTAACCGGAGAAAAACTGATATACCACAGAACCCTTTAGTTTAAATTGCAGAACTGGCTGACAATTTAATGTGGATAGGTGATTTTAAGTAATATCAATAAACTGAAAAGGTAAATGGAGAAACCAGACAGTTTAAAAACATATCCTAATATGTTAATCCTGCAAAACAGCATAATAATTCAACCTAGTATTTATCAGTTTACTGAGACATATTACAGAACTCACTTGCGTTAGTGTGAAACACAAAATCAGAATCAAGTTTTGGGGACAGCATCATGGCATCTCAGCCAGGCGAATTAAGAGGATCTCAATTATTTATTTATTTTATTTATTTGGTTTTTGTTTACCAGGAAGGGTACACTAGACAAGTAAATGCCTATTTACAGGTATAACCCAGGGCAGTGCACACTGCAAGTTTTAATAATAATGTACATAGATCAGGTGGTAGCCAGGAAGACTGGTGAGCAGTGCAACAACCAACTACAGAACAGAGTGAATCACAGTCTCCAGTTGCAGAGAAGGAAACTCCAACCCAGCCCAGATTACGTTCCTGACCAGGTTAATTATCTAGGTAATTAGCAATTAAACTTAAACAACTCTCTGTTTTTAAAGGCGGTGTGTCAAATCAACCATGGCAAAATTCAAATTGTTTCCGAAGAAAATGAAATTCCTGAGTGGTGGCAAGGCAACACTGCCTTGAACCAAACAAAATCAAACCTACAGCAGGTAAGCAGTGAATCAGTCTCATCCAATTAAAGTATCTACATTTGCACAATGGGACAATGACAGTCCTGCAGTTTCAGATAAATCAATAACCCCAACAAGAAGAAAAGCTAACAGCTTCAATTAGTCTCTATACAAAACTGGGCAGATTAAACACTGCAAGTGCAGTGACTGAAAGCAACAAATATTTATATCTCAGCAAAGCAAGCATATCAGTAGTCTATATTTTGAAACTCCTCAGTCTAAGGGCTGCTTCCACTATTGTGCTGTTTTAAAGAGTGTTGCCATTGGGACAACTTCTAAAATGTAATATGTATACACAGTTCAGATTGTATTTAATATTTTTCTATAACTCTACTTTTATTTCTTTGTTATTAAGGATTTGCATGGAAACGTGATCTCTGTAAGCAGAATCCACCTGCTCTTTCTGCATATCTACACTTGACATCACAATTTCCTGTTTATGACATTACAGTCTGTTGCTGTGGAGGTTATTATGATGTCATGTGTACAGTAGTATCTAGAGCAGCTAAAGTCTAGAGGGCAGTGATCCTGTTTTCATGCAAGTGTTCTCGTAATAAACAAGGGGAAAGAATTGCAGGAGACATATGAAATATATACAGGGCTATGTCCAACTCATACATTTTCAGTGTTTTCCAAATGGTGGCAGGGGCTCTTTGAACCTCATAATGAGCATTCTATTGCTACACAATTAACATATTTTAAATAGCATTTTATGTATAGGGTTGCACATATGCTTTTTGCATACTTGTAGAGTATTCATACACTGGAGACTCAAGATCGATCAATCAATCAATCAATCAATCAATCAATCAATCACTTTATTTAACCAGGCATAAACACCATTGAGCAAGCTCATTTTCAAGGTGGTCCTGGAGAAAGATACTGTGCTATTCAGTATTCGCCATTAGAAGGACTTTTTGACTAAAATAATTTAAGATACTGTTTAGCAATACTACAGTATGTCTCCACTTTGGACCAGGTGTTGAGTGTATACCCCTATACTCTCACCTAATGCTCGCAATCAGCCCAACAGATAGTGGGGCCATTCTTGATCTACCCCAGACAGCACAGCACCACCCTACAAATGAAATCTGGGATCTGGCCATCCATGGCCAATGCTGTGGGACATAGTGGATTGCATGTAGTAGTTAAATGGATTCTTGTATGCACTGAAGCTCATTCTAGTATATCCCAATGCAATTGGCTCTATCCTTACTGAATACTGAATGTGAAGTATGGATACCATAGCAGATTCCATGAATCAACATCAGGTGCAGTCACACTCAATTGAGTGAGTTCACAGTCAGGTGCATTTTGGGAGTTTTGTCAACTGAATACCCAAGGCCAGGTGTAACTACAGAGTAGGGCAAGTGCAATCGCCGGCTGTCACCTTCCACATCAGATTGCACATGACCTGCCTTGTGTATGTTCACATCACGTTCTTGAAATGGAGACATTGTAGAGGGACTGACATGTAAGACTGAACATCAATTAACTGAGCTCTGTAGTCTGATATGTAAACTATAGCACCAAAAGGAGATTCTTATTGTACATACAGGTACAAAGGAGAGCTTCATCTGAGACCCAAAGCTTACCAGCTATAAATATGTTTGCTACACAGGCTTTTCTAGCCAGACGTCTACCTCATTGCTATTAGTCCATTGAGCTTTGCTCACAAATGTATATATTTGTTTTTGGTCTTGTCCTGGACTTAGTTCCATGTGCTACTGAGGAGGGCAGTCACTGGCTGACTCCTGTACAGCAGTTGTGTGCTTGTGTTTGTGTGGTAACTGCTAATTGTATTTACCAGGGTTTGGGGTTTCGTTTTGTTTTTTTATTTTCTGCTCCTTGCTCCACAGCTGTCAATCAGGAGGAGCCCCAGTCCAATCCCCCAACGTCCAATAGCCGACACTGACCTTTACCACCAGGGCTTACGCTCTCGGGGCACCTCCAACCCCTGCTGAAGACTGATCCAGTGTGTCTGGTGCCGTGGCTATTCGAGTGGGACCTACAAGCCCTCTATCATATAGCCGGGAGCTCTTTTCTTCCAGTTTTCACCCTATGGGGCAGAATGTGCAAAGACACTGGCAGCGGTAATGCACACGCTCCGTGTGCGTCCTGTCAGGCATTTGCCCCACCTCTGCCCCCCATGTTGGCAGGTCAGTGTGCCACCCACAGCCTTCACTAAGGTCAGGCATGCACCAACCACTGATCGGCCCTCCCTGGAGGAAGGAGAGCCATCCCTAGGATGCTCGATCCTTCTCCTCCTGCCAACCCCTGGTGGCCTGCACTCACTACCGAACAAGGGTTGCCGGCGTGAAAACTGTTCCTCCACCCCAATCACCTGCAAAGCAAGAGCACTTCAAATACATTTTTGGATTTTAATTTCAGTTTAGTCATCCAAAAACACAGTTTAAAACCTCAAACTAATCAAAATGGTTCACGCTGATTTAAAATTGACAATTTCATTAAGTATGAAACACCCAGGCTCCGGGTTGTGCCTCAAAATAGGTAATATTGTTGCCTAGTGCACTTACCAGGTTACAAAAAGCTAATAAATAAATAAATTAATTAATTAATAAAGTCCCTTTTATCATGTGGTTGCAAATAAAATTAAACTATTTCAAATATTTCCCAGCTATTTCTAAGTAATCCTTTTTTCAAAAAAACAGCTACTATTCAAAGGAGCATATTATGACCATATATATTCTTTTTGTTTTAAATTCAATATATTAGTCTTAAAGTGAGTTTACTTTTCTTCACTGCATGTGCAGGCAGTTAGATATGCTCCATGTGCTAACTGTTCAGGGTATACTTACAAACAGTTTGTAAAATTAAAACAGCAAATTCTCACAGAGATAAACTTCTGTACAAAACCTGCTTGAAAAATCAATATAAAATATACATGAAATCTGGAGGGTAAGTTTGAAGTGTGGCAGTGACTACCGAGCTACAAGAAGTAATAGCCAGCTTCCATGCATGCAGATCATGTGAGGTGTTTTGGGTAACCACCCTTCCTCAGACCACAGTCATTAGCACCAATTTGCCACAATTTAAATCAAGACCCTCAGTTCTCTGCGGCATAGTAGACCTACATTCTGTCATAGGGAGTCTGAAGATCTGTGGCACCATTAGGCCTGCTTCAATGCAGCAGGAAAGTTCTGTGGCACGATATAAGTGATGATCCAGGCTTGTTGCCAAGCCTGTGTTGTTGGCATCATGAGTGGTAGCACAGCTGCTGTGGTGGCGGGCCAGCCCAGAACAGTGGAGATATTTCAAACCCCATTTTTCTGCCATCCCACTCCTTCAGTAACAGAACATGATCCCATCAGGCCTTAGCACACATGCCAAACCCTTGTGAGGAAGGCTCCTCCCACCACAAGATGTCACCAGTGCAGCCAAACACTGTGCAATAGTTTCCCAGGCTAGAAGCAGTGGCATGCAACAGCACAGGCCCATCCTCCTGCTGCCAGCTGGCTCCCAAGCTCATCCTGAACTTGAGTTGCTGGCATGGGAACACAAATGGCCATCCCTATAGAGCGTTTCTTCATAATTTTTTTTTTTTTTACTTTTGATCCCAAATTTTCAACATAGACTTTTATGACCTGCTTGTGAACATGCCAGGTGTCATTTATAAAATACTGGCTGAAACATCATTTTGTGCCACGAAATGCCAAAAACAGGATTTGAAAACGACATCTGCCACTTCATGAGGTAGAGTCAAAATTGGCTATATTAATAATTCTGGTCAAAATGTTAAAATTACCAAAGTTATGAGTGAATGTTGAAACATTTCAACTTACCTTTATAACTTTGTTATTTTTCAAGATTTGACCCCAAAATTTCAACATAGTCTTTTATGATCCCATTTCATGAATCTGCAGAGAAATTTTTCAAACCGCTAAAAGGTGATTTCTTGGAGCAACTGCAATATCACCTTTTGGGCCAGATTTGAAAAATGTCACCTACTTGTTCACAAGGTGGGTGAGGTCCCAAAAGGCCATGCTGGAAATTTGGTGTATAAATATTAAAGTTATGCGTGAACATTGAAATATTTCAATGTACATCATAATTTGGCCATTTTACCATATTTTCCCGCCAACTTTTCAGCATAGTCATTTTATGTCCCCATCTCATAAATCCAGTAGGTGAAAACTTTCAAATTCCACTCAAAAGGTGATTTCATGGAGTAACTGTGAAATAACTTTTCAGGCTAGATTTGAAAAGTTTAACCTACCTTGTTCATAAGGTGCAGTCCAAAAGGCCTTGTTAAAATTTGGAGAACAAAATATTATAAAATAGCCATGCTATAAGTAAAAATTCATAGCATATTGGAAATACATTGACTTCACTTACCTTGTTTCCTCAGTTTGCAGTCATGGTTCTTGGAGGAAGACATGTTTTCATCACAGAGTGACTCTACTGTGTTGGATGGATCTTAAGTCAATGAGGGTATTGGGGTTGTGAGATGTTGAGTGCCAACAGGTGGTCGGGTGGGGCTGGGGAGCTCAGGAAGATTGCAAAATACATTGATGGACCTTTTTATTTTCAGGTATATAATAAAATACTACAGGCATTGTTTTCATTACAACAGGTCCTGCACATATTTAGTGGGCACACATTTGGGGTTCAGCATTTTCCTTACATGTGCCTGATGTGTGCAGAGTTAAGTACATTCTGTCTCACTCACTCACACATGCACATAAATGGGGAAACAGTGCTGCTTGGTTTTTCAAAACTGGCACCTTATTTGCTGATGTACCAGTGCTCAGAGCTGCAACTTCCATGCTCAGCCGTGTGCTCCAGTTGACAGTGAATTCTGTGGATTTTTATGTGGCTGTGGAACCATGGTAAACTCAAGGCCTTGCATTTAGTCTCCAGAGCCCGCTCATGGTTTTAAAACTGATGAAACCCACCACACCCATCAAGCCCCACCATTTTTCTAACCAGCCATCAGAGTGCCACTGTGTGGATTGTTTTACATTTATGTCATTATCCACTCCAACGTTGTACAATAATCCTCTGCCTCTTCCTCACCAAAAGCACTGTAAGGCCTCCTCTTAGACATTACTCTGCCCCCCCATAAAACAAGAAAACCCACCCTACCTATCTTAGCCACAAAGCTCACCTCATCCAGAGCCACATTGATTCACTCCATTTTTTATGTTGGTGCCCTTTTTGGTCCAAAACTGCAGGACAATCCTCTGCCATTAGTATTACTGCTGGGCCCAAATGCTGGATTCATACTCCATAATGGCTTTATGTGGGCCCAGAATGCACTACTGGGATGAAGAACAAGCATGCTGACCCACTAGCAGTGATAGGAAAAGGTAGTGGAGCATCATGCAAGCTTCCACCAAAAAATGGTGGCAATATAAAAATGGGGTGACTCAAGGAGGCTCTCAGGGCTGAGTGGGCAGGTCTGAGGGGCTGATATGGTTAAGGGTGAATTTGATTTCTTATAAAGCTACAAGCAGGCAGAGTAACAGGGGAAATTAGTGGGACAGTCTCTGTCTAACTTATGTGTACTTTCTGTGGCCAGCCCCAAATTCTGGGGCTGACCATGATTTCCATGGCAACCGCTGCATGCCGTGAACCACAGAAAACTGAGGGCCTTGTTTCTATCATCCCAGTGCTGACATGTACAACTGCACACAAAGAAAGCTACTGTAGTGTGAATACCATAATGGCATATGCAGTGATTTAACTTAAAGATCAATGGCAAATATATTTTAAAATGAATAATTTTTCCTAATACAAAGACTATGTGACAAGGAGATCCCTGCCACTCTTGAGGACCAACCTTTTCTCAAATCTGTTGCAACAGTTCTTCTATTTCTTAGCCTAATCTATCCTTTACAATTTCTAGTCCTTAAGGCTGCCCACCTATGGGTCCCTCCCATTTCTTGACTATGCTATAGTGTCCTCTTTAATTTTCATTTACCCTTCGGTCCTTCTACAGGAGGTTATTGTTTTGACCTTTGAGCTGATGTAAATAAGAGGCTGTGTTGATTGTTGTTGGATTTAGTATGCAAAACACTATGTCATAAAATACCTTGATGTAAATACCTTATGTGTATGAAACCTGTAAATGTTGAGAATACAGTGGCACTAGGTGTTTTGATATAGGTAAAAAAGTACTAGTTGACTGTATTATAGAAATTAAGTTACCGTGGTAGAGATATCAGAAACCCCCTGCTATGTTGTTAAATGCATGTAAATTGCAGATTGCTCTTTTTGTACCATGCATTCCTGCTGTAAACTGAGCCAGTCTGAAATAGCATGGTAATTTGTATATACATCCCATGATGCTTTGCATTATGGGGTTATGTGATGTTGTGTTTCTTTGAAACTTGGCTTATTGACAGTGCTCTTTGAGGTCACCCTTGCTTCAATGCTTCTGTGTGAGGTTCTTTGTCTTTAGCCTGTTTTTTTTCTCTTTATTTGAGCCCCACCACCCAAGCAAACAAGACAAACATAGAGGAAGATGAATCTCAACTGAAAAGTTAGATCAGTAGATCAGTGCTTCAGAAGGTGCTGACTAAGTGCAGAAAAGGACATGCATAGTCTGTTGCTGTAAACTGATGTATTGAGGAAGGGATATGCCATTGCTGAAGGTTTCTTCTATTTTTAAGTAAACAACACATAGAGATTATGTGTTGAACCTGAAGTACGGTGTCTGGTCCATCTGTTATCCCACAACCCTCCACAGACAACCAGGCCTTATATATTACAAATAAAGGAAATGCACTTTGTATGCATAAATGCAATTTTGTTGTCTCTCTTATTCGTTGGCTTTACAAAAGGCCCTCAGAATGTTCAGATTAGCTGTCAGAATCTTGGGTGGGTGGTGATGTCATTTAGCAGGAATGACATCATTTTTCTCAAGGCCCTGACACCTTAGTATAGACTCAGTACATCACATTATGAAATGGCAAAAATCAATTGTCACTTCAAACAGTATTACATATACTACAAGATATTAAAATATTTGGTAATGTTCACAGGCTAATCAGTAAACCTTTGGTGACAATATTAAACAAAAGAAGGATGCTGCCAAGCATCATCAGGTCACATCATTCCCCATTTTCCTGACTGACTTAAATGCAGTTCTATCTTGATCCCCCCACTCCCACACACGTGCTGAGGTTCAACCAAACTCTCAGTATTTATGCATCTCCTCTGTAATGGGTTCTCCTCCTCACAGAATGTATACCTCTGCCCTTGAAACCCATTCAAAATATTTACTTATCTCCTGCACTTCTTCCTAGTTTGTAATTCTCCTTCTTCTCTGCTATTGTTAGACCTTGATCCATTGTTCCCAAAATGTGCACCTCTTTATTGCAGTCTCACAATATGTTTACCTTTACCCCTCTTTTAAAATTTGCTTTTACTCCTGCACCAGTCTAAATATGAACCCCATGTTCTGCTCCACTCTCAAAATTAACCCCATCTTCTGCTCCACTCTCTCAAAATTAGTACTTTAGCCCACACTGCCATATACGTGTGCATTTACCTTGCACTCCTCACAAATGTACATGATTTACACCCTCTCTAAATTTGTACTTACACCCCACCAAAATTACTACTTGTACCCTGCAACCATCCTAAAATGTGTACTTGCAACCCTATACTCTACCCAAAATTTGAAATTGCACCCCTCCCAAAACTGTGCCTATACTTCTGTCTCTCCCAAAATTTGTATTTGTACCCCACACCCCACCCAAAATTTGTACTTGTACCCCTATTCCTCTCCCAAAATTTGTGCTTGCACACCAGCACCACTCCAATATGTGTACACTACTTGTACCCTTCAAAATTTGTACATGCACCCCTGTGCCTCTGCCAAAATGTGTATTTGTACCCTGCACTCTCGCCAAATTTGTAATTCTACCCCTGCACTCCTCCCAAAATTTGTACTTCTACCCCTGCACTCCTCCCAAAATTTGTACTTCTACCCCAGCACTCCTCCCAAAATTTGTACTTCTACCCTGCACCCCCCAAATTTGTACATCTACCCCTGCACCTCTCCCAAAATTTGTACTTGCACCCATGTGCATGTTTCTCCTCAGTCAGGCTTTTAATAAGAATATCTTAACATGTCTTAAAGACTCCTTTAATATGTGATACTATGTACTGCCACTTTAAGAGTAACCATTTTGTATATATGGATGCACTAATTTATATGGCTCTACCCGATGAAGAGTCAGAAAACTAAAATGTCAAGGTGCAGGAGTTAGTTTATGTGTATATTGAAATGATCTGTTGTACTGCAAGCCTTTGGTGGAACTGGACTCTTTTTTTTGTTTTGCACTTGTATTTTAGATTTGTTCTAGCAGCCTCCACCAGCAAGCAGCACACACGTTTATTTACTACTTGGAGTACTAATATCAAGGGTAAGGGCAGACTTAGGAGGTAAGCAGAAACTTTTAAAGGTGCACATAGTCACATTTTAGAAAGGGTAGTATTAAAAAGGGGTATAGGTTGAAAAAGCGTAACGGCCTGGTGGAACTGAGGGCTGAGGTGCTGGATGCCTTGCCTTGCACTATGACAGTGACTTGGGTTTGGGAATGACCTTGGGTCATTGGGGTGCCAACACCTTGTGAAGTGGGGAACAGGATTGATCAGTGGTGTCTCTCCCAGCAGGGGTTGCCCGCCCATAGTCCTGCTGTTACCAGATGGTGGTCCAGTGATAGGTGCAGGTGGCAACGGAGCGGCTGGTAGGATGGGGCGCCCCATAGGGTATGCTTACATGTGCCTCCACACATGTGCACCATGTTAGGGAAATGTGGAATACGTGGAGAAAACCCAGGAAAAAATCTATAAAAATCTAAATATAAAAAGAAAATAAAAAAGTGGTGCAAGGTTGAAACAGAAATTTGGGAGAGATGTGTAGGCTCGTTTGGAATAATTACAAGGGAGGGCAGGGTAGAGGTGTACATGTTTGTGGGATCATACATTTGGGGAGTGGTACTTACGAGCAGCACACTTTTGTGAGTGCTTGCAACCTCAGCTAAGGGAGGGAATCTGTAAAGAATTAATAAGGAAGGAGTTGTATTGGTTATATTCTGACTGGAAAGGGACACAGGAAACTAAAATGCATATTAAGAGTTTGAGAGTTTCTTGGGTGGAGGCCTGATGAAGTGTTCAATAGGTTTTTTTTTTATTTAGTTGTTTAACCAGGTATAGCACACCTGGTTTAAGCAGGTATAGGTTGGTTATCAACCAAGGGAATTTGCTAGATATTTACATTTTGTTCTACTGGTATGATACAATTTATTAGAGCCCCATCAGAAAATTGATAGCAGAAACTGATTTTTGCCATTTCACAACTTGATGTACCTTGTGTGCTAAGCTGCCAGGAATGTGTCTGCCTCAAGGAAAGCTAACACTCAACACCCAGTTATTGACAGGAGAAGGCAATTGGCACAAAGCCATCCTCCTTCATTGCTGTCCACCTCTCTTAAATGAAAGCTCTGTGTTAGACTCTCTCTGTATAGTAAATCCAGTCTGATTTTACTATACAGAGAGACACAAGCAAGAGTGCCTTTATTCATGAGAGGTGGCTGGCCATGGAGTAGAGTGGGTTTGTGCTGATCTCCTTCTCCTATCAAGAAGTGATGCTGGAGGGTGTGGAGGAGGAATAGGTGCTAACAGGTTAGGGGATGAGGACATAACTGATTTTCTTGTTTTACAAAACAAGTACAAGTGCACTTTCATTCATGAGAGCTGGCTGGCTGTGGAGCAAGGTGGGTTTGTGCTGAACACCTTCTTCTATCAAGAATTAGGTGTCGGTGGGGTGGAGGGTGGGAGTAGGGTGCTGACAGGGTGGGGGTTGGGGAAACATAACTGATTTTTTTTTGCAAAAGTAAACACAAGTGCACTTTCATTCATGAGAGCTGGCCAGCTAAGGAAGAGGGCGGGTTTGTGCCAGTCAGCTTTCTCCTAGCTAGAATTGGGTGTTGGGGGAGGAGGTGGAGTAGGGTGTTGTCAAGGTGGGGGGTATAACTGATTTTATTTTATAAAATGAGCTATGTTTCCAGATAAGATCCTACTTCTACCTGTTTTCACACTCGGTGGACTGCAGCAGTGGAAAACTATTGTGACTTGCCAGGGGTCACACAATGAGTATTGGGCTGTAGCGTGGTTTGAACATGCGACCTCCTAGTTCTCAGGTTTAAGCTCTGACCATTAGACCACACTGCCTCAGTGAGTATGGGGAGCCTCAGGGCTTGGCAGTGAAAGGCATAGTCTGGTAGGGGTAGCATTGCATAAGTTTTGAGCCACCAGAAAGGATCTTGACAGCTGCCTGGGAAGATTGATTGGTGGTCTCAACATGGAGAAGCAGCAGATGGAAGGCTCAAAAACAGAGGTGGAGATGCATGGCCAGGGCAGCTGATGCCTAAAGTGGTTGATCTGAGTTACAATGGAAGGCAGAATACACCAGAATGACAATCAGGATAGGACAACAACAGCAGAGGATGAAGACTGTAGAAGAATGTCAGAGCAGCAGGGGCCATAGTGTGGGAAGACAGCTGACTGAAGGGCAAAGCAAGGATATCTGTGACAGGTGGACAAAAGCACCAGCAGCTAGCAAACCAGGTAGAAGGATGAGCCTCAGTGGAGGAGAAAAGCAGTGAAAACAATTTCACAGTGGAGGAGGAGGCACAGAAGCCAGAGAAGAGGTACAGGTGGCCAGAAGAAGGTATGCAAGAAAAGGCAGCAAGAAAATAAAGCAGGCAGGAACACAAATTTAGGCACCAACATGAAGGAAACACAACCAAAGGACCCAAACCAGGAGCCATAACAGAGTAGTGAGGCAGCAGGAAACAACAAACAAAGAAGCAAGGAGCTGCCACACTCATTGAATGGCATGGCACAAAAAATAAACTGGACCCAAGGTGGATACCAGTGTTGCAGAAAAACAGGCCTGCAGCAGATGGTACAGTACTGGGAAACATGGCAGCAAGCAGGTGGGAGGGAGGTGAAGGGAAGGGTGAGCAGGTAATGGCAGCAGAGATATGCCACTCCTGAGAAATTACACCTGCTTAAGCAGAGGTAGGAGAGACTTACAGGGGCGACAGGCAGCAGTACAGCTGCTGCTATAAAATGATCATTCAGAGGATGCTTGTGCTTGACCAGTTTATGTACTGGTGGGTGGGCGGCTTGGTGTGAATTATACACTGCCTCACCAGATCACAGGTTAGCCCTCAAACTGTAGTTAGTGAAGAGACTCTGTAGTTAGGTGGTTAGAGCAGAGGCTTTAGAACCAAGAGATGCAGATTCCATCTCATGAAAGTGATTTATTTATTGTGTAATCTAGAGTAAGTCACTTAAAAGACCATGGTGCTCCAAGGGCTAATTTGAAAACCATATGTTTAGACACGTATAAATGTCATATGCATTCAGTGTTTAGTTTCCCATTTTATGTTCACCATGCACAAGTGAGATTGAACATCTTGTTATGATATACAGGGTTTTGAGAGGTGTGTCACAGTGGTCCAATGCGGAGACTCGCAAGGGCTTAACCCTGTCACTTCAATCATCAGCAAGGCTGATCATGACACTGTTCTGGCTTGCTGGAGGAAACTTCATGTATTTCCCCCACACCAGGCACTTGAGGTACATCCCAATACCGACACTGTAGTGCATCATGAGGGGATGCTGCACTCCTGTGGTGCTATGTTTTAGATGAGACATTAAACCGAGATCCTGTCTGCCTTTTCTGGTGGTTGTTCAGGTGGACATTAACGATCCCATGGCACTTCTCAAAAGAGTAGGGGTTTTTATTAAGGACAAATCAACTTATACATACATGAAAGCATATTCAGTCATTCTATTTACAAACTGAAACAGATACTAAAAAGAACTAAGGAGAAGCAAAAGGACATACAATATTAATATAATTCCTCAAATATTCTAAGGACGATTAGAACACCATCCTGCAGTATTTTTCCATAAAGATGTAAATAGAGCAGGTGAACTTGTTTTTTTCTTTCTCATATATTCTAGTCAAATGTTGCCTTGCACAAAAAAATAGTTTTGTTGCGTCCAAAAACATTGTTGGACAATCCATTTACACACTGCAATCCATATATAATATTTCAGTAAACCTGTAATATGTCTTAGAGTGCTTGGGTGATATTTCTTCCAGTGATTTGTATAGATACCTAATACCACCATGTCACAGGGAAGTATTTTAAAATTTGGTATTTTAGATATCCTGCTAAAAAGCCTATAATTGTTTCACATAGTAACACTCTAAAAGAGATGAACTTGCATTTCAGGATCCCATTACAAGTATCTCTATGGCAATCTATTTCACTTATCTGTTTGTGTTTATGTGAATCTCTAACCCCATGTTTCCTATTACACAAGAGCTATAGGGTATCCTACATAAAGTTTGGGATTCTAGAGTCTGTTAAGATTAATAAAGTCTCATTTGTTGTTTCAGGTAACCCTAAACGAAAGGTTAAAGTGTCACAGTAGTGTCCCATCATAATATTCTTATATATCTGTATTTTTGTAAGGAGTTGTATTTATTCAAAGTTTATATTCCATGTTTTAACTTTCTTGAAGGTATGAGTTCTATAATTAGGCACAAGGTCTTCCTCCAAATTATATGAAAATTTTTCTTCCCATCTTCCCATAATGAGATCATTTTTTTGTCTAATTTGTTACTCAAATATACCAAGGTTTGTATTATTTAATAGTGTTGGTTTTTCACTGGTATATATGACATTAATAAAGAAAAACAACAACACTACATTGATCATAATTAGACCGCTTTGTTTAACTGTTAAATATGTATAATTCCTTTTAACTGATTTAACTGCTTCTCCACAGTGCTTGAAAAAATAAACTGTAAAGTCTAGTTTCTAAGTCTTGTGGTAGTGGAAAACTGCACTAATGTATAAAATAAACTGGTAATAGCAGAGTTTTTAAGCTAATTCATTTCCTCTTAGAAATTTGCATAGACTTCCATTTATTAACTAGAAGATTCCCTCTCTCATTTTTAATTCCTAATTATATTTCTCCATATCCTCAACCCCAAACATAATACCTAGCAGTTTTATTTCCATATTCACAATTGGTGTATCGCGATGTTGTCATTTAAAAAATGTATTTCCTAAATATATTGCCTTACTTTTGGATATTAACCTTTGCATTTGACATGGTTTCAAACTGTCTTAGGATTGTTTTAACCTGCAGCTCAGAGGTATCATCAGCTATGGTTAGACATAAATCATCTGTGTATGCTGTAATTTTATGTGATGCCATTGAAGTTGACATACTTATCTCTTTTACCAAAGTTGATATATTGATTTTCCTAATTAATGTATCTATTCCTAATACATATAATATGGGACTCATGGGACACCCTGCCTTACCCCTTCTTGAATTTTAATATTATTTCCCAAAAACATTGATTTGAATTTTAAAAGTAGCTATCTCATATGACAGCTTTATCCGTTCTGCAAATTTATCAGGTATCCTATAGTACTTAAAGCCTGAAAAGAAAATTATGTGATATGCGATCAAAAGCTTTTCCTGATCAATAGAAATTACGTAACCCTCAATTTAATTCATGTCAGTTCTGGTAAAATTTCCTTTAGTTGTATAAGATTGTCTGCTACAGAACATCCTGGAATCGAACAGGTTTGACTCGGGAGATCAACAAAGGTGTGATAGACCTTAATCTTGTAACAAAAATGTTGGTAAAAATTCTATGATCTATATTTAATAATGAGATAGGTCTCCAGTTACCCATATCTGCAGGGTCACCTTTTTTGTATAAAAGAATTGTGATTGCCTACATCCATTCTGGATTTATTCATTGTGATTCTAAAATTTCATTGTAAAATTCATGTAGAATTTTTCTAAAGATATTTTGAAATTTCTTAAAAACTCTGCACTTAGTCCATCTTGACCTGGGACTTTTGCTAGATTTAATGAATTAATGGCATTATCTGTTTCTAGTAGACTTATAGGTCTGATTAAATCATTTTCTTTTTATTTTGGTTAGTGTATTTGGGACTGAATCAGTTAGAAACTTCTGTATATTTATAGGATTATCAGTATGGAAGCGTGTACTGTTTTGAAACACTTCAATTTTTTTTGCTATTGGTATTGGTATGTATTATTCCTTGGTCATCTCTAGAGGTGGGCAAAGTTGTGAATTCTGCTTTTGCAAAACTTTCACGAAAACCTTGCAAAATTCAGAAATTTTGCAGAATTTTCTGAACTTCGCCATTTGCAAGATAGGAATCATCCGAATATGTCTGTGTATTTTTTCCTGGTTGTGCAGAATTTATGGCTGAACTGTGAATAATACACATGAACTGTGGAGTAACAGTTCTGAGGAATTTTTTTCCACAGTTTAATGAATTATTCCTCAGTACGTGTAATTATTCCACAGTTCAGTAATCAGTTCTGAGGACTTTTTCTCTTCAGTTTAACATAATAATCCACAGCTGATGCATTTATTCTGCCATTCTAAGTCAGAATTTCTACGGAAGTTGCTAATTAAATTTCTGCAGTTTTGTGGAAGTGAAATCTGACTTTCATGGAAATTCTGCCAGCGAAGTTTATTTTCGCACACCTCTCAGTCATAATTTTGGTTTTAAACTTTTCTTGAGTGTTTTATACATATCTACTGAACCATTGATTTTTTTGTCTAAATTGTTGCTCAAAACATAGGGATTTTGCCCTATTATATAAATAAGTTTACATTTTGGTTTTAATAATTTCAATTTGTTGTTTATAGAAATGGTTTCCATAGCCTGTAATGAAATATATTTATAAAGTGTATGTCTAAGTTGTAAATAGTGCATATAATCTGTTTTCCTTCTCTTTCCCTGCTTTAGGAAAAAAATAATATATCTTTAGTATCTATCCACCATTGCCTAAATGTACCATAGCATACCACTACTGAAATTCTATTGTTGATTAAATTTATACATTTATTATGGATTATAGTGTTTTTAAGAAGGGAATTATTTAATTTCCATTAACCGTTCTATAGTTTGTGATTCTGTTAAGTTTATTGTTATTTGTAATTCCATATAATCTGATAAAGCAGAAGCATTTGTTTTGGCTGATATGACTTTTCCTCTTTGTGGAATAAATATATAATCTATTCATGAAGAAATGGTATTTCTAAATATGTATGTCCACCTACAGGGTGGATCTGCCTGTATGTATCTATTAAATTAACTGTCTGTATAATGTTTTTCAGACAGTTTGTGTCACAGTATATTTTATTTGTAAGACCTGTTTTATCTTTATTTATTGTAAGACCTGTTTTATCTTATACCTGTTTAGTCAATGCAAAGATACCAGTGTAACCCTCCACACACAACATAGCATATTTAAACTTTCCACATCCAAAATGGCTATATTTACTTTGAGTTCCATGTGAGGAGTGGGTCCTCTTGGTTTCAGACTGGAATTGAATTATACTTTAATACATTAAATTATACACTGTTCCATCAGGATTTTACATAGGTGTTTCAAAGGAGCATGCTAAGAAAGAGCACCATAAACTCCTAAAACTCAAATAAATACAAAATAGCATGCTCAAACATCTAAGGGGTGCTACTGGGTTGTGGCATACAACAGACAATCCAAAGTGCAGTACACCCCCACAGACAACATAGCATATTTCAACTTTCCACTGCCAAAATGGCTATATTTACTTTGAGCTCCACGTGAGAGTAGGTCCTCTTGGTTTCAGACTGGAATTCAGGTATGAGTAAGCTAAATCCGCCATCGTCAGGTGGGACCCTTGATTAAGTCCCTAACTTTCCAATGCCTCAATGGCTAATGTGACTAATTGGCTCCCTTTTATACACTGTGCTCTAGTGTGTGAAGCAACTTAAAAAGTTTGAGCATGCTATTTGGATTTGTTTGGGTTTTGGAGTTTGTGGTGCTCCTTCTAAGCATGCTCCTTTGAAACACCTGTATAAAATCTTTTATGGGAGCACAGTGTATAAAAAGAGCCAATTAGTCACATTAGCCATTGAGGCATTGGAAAGTTAGGACTAAATCAGGATCCCACCTTGATGATGGTGATTTAGCTTACTCAAACTGGAATTCCAGTCTGAAACAAGAAGACCCACTCATAAGGAGCTCAAAGTAAATATAGCCATTTTGGCACTGGAAAGTTTAAATATGATATGTTGTGTGTGTGTTGGGGGAGTACACTGTATCTTTTGATTGTCCGTTGTATGCCACAACCCGGTAGCACCCCATAAAGAAAAAATTTGAATTCTAGTGTATGAAGTAACTTAAAAGGTTTGAGCATGCTATTTTGGATTTGTTTGAGTTTTAGGAGTTTGTGGTGCTCCTAGTTAGCATGCTCCTTTGAAACACCTGTGCAAAATCCTTGATGGGATCACAGTGTGTAAAAGGAGCCAATTATTCACATTTGCCATTGAGGTATTTAAAATTTAGGACTAAATCAAGGGTCCCACCTTGACAATTGTCATTTAGCTTACTCATACTGGAATTCCAGTCTGAAACCAAGAGGACCCACATCTCACATGGAGCTCAAAGTAAATATAGCCATTTTGGCAGTGGAAAGTTTAAATATGTTATGTTGTGTGTGTGTGGTGTGTGCATTGATATATTTGGATTGTCTGTTATATGCCAAAACTCAGTAGCACCCCTTAGAGACAAAATGTGAAATCTAGTGTGTGAAACAACTTAAAAGGTTTGAGCACGCTATTTTGGATTTGTTTGAGTTTTAGTAGTTTGTGGTGCTCCTTCTAGCATTCTCCCTTTGAAACACCTGTGGAAAATCCTTTGATGGGAGCACAGTATATAAATGAGTCAATTAGTCACATTAGCCATTGAGGCATTGAAAGTTAGGACTAAATCAAGGGTCCCACCTTGATGATGGTGATTTAGCTTATTCATACTGGAATTCCAGTCACGAAACCAAAAGGACCCACTCCTCACATGGAGCTCAAAGTAAATATAGCCATTTTGGAACTGGAAAGTTTAAATATGCTGTGTGTGTGTGTGTGTGTGTGTGTGTGTGTGTGTGTGTGTGTGTGCACGCGCACTGGTATCTTTGGATTGTCTGTTGTAGCCACAACCTGGTAGCACCCCTTAAAGAAAAAAATTTGAATTCTAGTGTAGCAACTTACAATTTTGATCATGCTTCTTTGAATTTGTTATCTTTTAAGTCCCAAGGATAATTGAAATCTTCTCCTAGTATAATGAATTTTGCAGTAAATAAATATGGTTATAATTTTTAAATAATTTGATTGTGCTGTTTTAGTTTGTGGGGCATATACAATGCCTAATCGCTTTTGTATATTCTGAATGTCTATATCAATGAATAAACATCTTCCTGGTTCTAAATCCATAATTTTAAGAATATTAACCTTAACAGAATGAAATAAAATAGTAACACCAGTACAAACTTCTTCCCTATCGACCACACAGAGGGTTCCTAAGGCTATAATTTTTGCAGTATTAATTTCATTAGTTGTTTTAAGTCTGGTATCTTGTAACAGTATTATCTGTGTACTTGAAGTATGTAAGGATGAAAATAGGATAGCTTTATTTTATAATTCCTAATACTGTTAACATTCACTGTTAAGCTACTCAGATTGTGAGATAACAACATATATGTGAATAGGGAAGAAAACCCTATTGTTGTTACTATCTTTTCCTTCTAGTCCGCTTATATGTGTTTTTTCCCTTTAGTATTTCCATTTTCAGTATCTGATTGGTCCTTTGAGAAGCAGAAATTGAGGATGCCTCTGACTCCATCCCCTCATCCTCCCTGTAGTATTCTGAAGAGCAGAATACTTGTTTGTAGTGGGTACCGAGTCTCTCGAGAAATCTTGGACTTAGCTGGTTGGTTAGTATTTTTCTCTTGTCACCTATTATTGTAAAATCCTCATGTGGATTAGCAGGTGGGGCATAATGGTTTTTGGGTCTTCCTCCATTGGTTCTTGAATCTGAAGTTTTGTGTGGGAGCCCCATCATTCACTTCCCTTTGTGAAAGTTCCTCCATGTGTTTGTCTTGGTCTTCTTCTGGTGGTGGGTTTTTCCGGCATATATTTTGCTTCCTTTGAAAGTCTCTTGTGTCCCAATTCCATGCTTTTTCCTTTTGTTTCTGTGCTTCCAAAATGATTTGTCTTCTTGATTATAAAAGGTACCTTTATTATGAGCAGTCCACGTGCACAGTTTGTAAGAGTGGCTAGTTCCTCACATAAATTACGTTTAACAGGATTAGTATAAAATGGCTGTTATGCCCTATATTCAAACATAGATCACACACTTCATTGTCATAGGCTGAACTCAAGTGAGACACCGCCGACATCTGTGGCAGGATTTCGTTGACCAGCATGAAAGCAAAAGCTTATATCCTTCCTATATAAAACTACTTGGAAGGTGTTGGGTTCCTGATTCTGATGTCCTTAATTTTACTTTGATGTGCCAGTAACCAGTCCATATTTCCTCTGAATCTATTATGGGTTGTGGACTTTCTGTGATTTCTGCTCTTTGTTTGACCCAATGCAAAATATCTGCAATTTGTACACTCTCATTCTTGAAAAGGATTGTTATTGTTTTCCAAGTGGGTTTAGTTAGTGGGATGAATATACAATGAGACCAATTGGAGCAGTCTTAGCCATGTGATATTTGTTCCAAAATCTGTCCTATAACATATGATTCCTAAAGCTAATATCAAAGATCGTATCTCCTGATGTATGTATCAGTGCAAATATCTCCAAACCAAAAATGTAAGGATTCTTTTAAAGTTTATGAGCAACATAAAGTCTATCTGGAGCTTCAGACAAGCCTCCTTTGTATTTAATGCAAACTGTTTTTCCTTTTGCTGGTTCCCTAGATTTGAAAAAGGTCAGACACTTGTGCTGTTCTTGGTGGTACTTTATTTTAGTACTTTATTTTTATTTTATTTATTTATTAGATCATCGGTTTACAGACCTTTGAGTCATAGACTCATTTACAAAGGCACCTCGTCAAGAGCGCAATACATCACAGCAAACAAACAGTACTGTACATAATGCTTAGATTAAAAAGCAACCAGTGTTACCGCATTCACTGGTGGTACACTCTGGTAATAGGTAGTTCACAGTAGTCATAATATAGGTACACGAAGTACCACATCATGTAGCAACCAGAGATATTTTTATTACATTAATCAGTAGATGTTGAATGAGACTCCAGGTATATACAGCAATAGTAGACAGGGGCAAACCCAGCCTAGGGGTGAAGGTAAGTGGCAGGTGGGGGATTATGTGCAGTTGCAGCAGTGAGTGCTTGTCAGATGGCTTCTGAGGGAGACCTTGAAAGGACCAAGCTTAGTGAAGTCAGCTATATTGGCTGGGAGGGAATTGAACCAGAGGGAGCCTGATAGCAAAAGGATCTCTGGGCCATAGAGGTCCTTCCCTGGGGACAATAAGGGAGGTTTTAACAGTGCTGCAGGTGGAGACTGAGGGGAGGCATGCTGCAGGAGGTGGCAACCCAGGGGAGAGCCCTAGCAGGGTCTTTTTTACAAGAAGGCAGGTTTGGAAGCAGGGTCTTTCTTCAAGGTTGAGCAAGTTGGTGGTGGAGTACAGCAGGCATGTATGGGTGCGCCTTAGGGATCCCAGCATTAGCCTGCAGGCCTTGTTTATACAAAGCTGGATTCTTGCAAGTGCAATGTTGTCGGCTGCAGCATAGATGGGCAGCTCATAGTCGATTAGCAACAGGACAAAGGAGGTGATTGCCAATCTAAGGGCCTCTTGTGGTAGGCAGTCCCTATGGTGGTATAACAGTCCAATCCTGACATTGGTGGCAACAGAAAGGGCATTGATATGGGAATGGAAGGAGAGTGCCGAATCAATGGTAATGTCCCGATATTTGTAGGAGGAAACCTGCTCAATGGGGTTTACTGTGCTAGGCAGTATCATGGAGAGGGGCACCACTGGCTTTGCTTTGGGATGCGAGAAGAGCATAGCTTTGGTCTTTTAGGTTCAGGACTAGCCTTCATGATGTGAACCAATACTCAGCTCTATCAAAAGCTTGTTGGAGGGTGGCCTGGAGTGTGTTGGGGTTGGGGTCAGTGGTGAAGAGCACAGAGTCATCCGTGTAGAGGAGGATCTTACTTGGGCAGGCCAAGGGAGGGAGTTGAGGTACAGACTGAAGAGGAGAGGGCCTAAATGGAGCCCTGGTAAACCCCAGAGCAGACAGGTCATGTGTCAGATAGGGTGCTATTGATTTTACACACTGAGTTCTGGCAGACAGATAGCTGGTGAACCATGCAAGGAGCCAGGGAGAAACCAAGGCATCTGAGGGAGTCAAGCAGGAGAGGATGGCAAACCGTGTCAAAGGCCTTGAGAGGTCAATGAACAGCATTGGCAGGACTTCCAGCATCAAGAGCAGAGTGCAGGAAGTTGGAGAATTCAAGAAGCGATTGTGGTGCTGTGACCTGCATGAAAGCTATGCTGTTCAGGGCACAGGATATTGTGCATGGCCAGGTATTCGGCAAGCTGGTTGGCAACATTACTTTTTCAAGGGCCTTAGAGAGTGGGGGATGGAGATAGGGTCGATAGTTACACAGGGTCGCCAATCACCGCTGTTTAGGATAGGAGGATTATTGTGGTTTTCCATGTACTGGGAACTGCTCCAGGCACAGAGAGTAGTTGAGCAGCTCGTAAGTGGGACCAGGATAGCATCCAATATCAGACAGGTAGCCTAGTGTCCAGTAGGTTGGTACCGGGTTGTTACTACTAACGGCTGTTTGCAGAAGGGCTCCAGCCTCCAATGGGGAGATGATACATAGGTAGAAAGGAGGTCTCTGGAGAGTGGGCAGGGATGCTACTGGATGGGGTCAAAGAAGTTACTGGGCAGGACTGAACTCAGGTCTGAGAAAGTGTGAGTTTAGGCAGTCTGCAATGCCAACAGGGTCATAGCAGACAGTTCCATTAAAGGACAGTTGAGAGGGGGTGGGGATGGATTTCCATTTAGCTCATTTACATTATCCCAAAAGTTTCTATCCGATCCCCAGGAGGAGACAAGAGCGATTGGTAGTACTGGGCTTTGGCCTGTCGAACAGCCCAAGTAATAATTTTATTGTGCCAGCGTTAGACGCTGCTATCAGCTGGCTTGCCAGATTCCATGGCAGTGTGCCATAGGTTGTCTCTCATTTTAAGTTTGTGAAGGAAGGAGGGAGAAACCCAGGCATGTTTTGCTTTTTGGTGCGATTTCTAGCAAAGGGGCATAGAGGTCACAGGCAATGTTAAAAGTGCGAGTGAAAAATCCAATGCCTCGTCTATGGATGGTGCAAGCCTGATTGGGGAACCAATCCAGTTGTGAGAGGTATGGTTTAAGGTGACGTAGGCCGCCTGGGAGTAGGCAACGTCGCTGGGTGGTTTGTGGTGCAGGTTTGCTGTTGGCATCAGACCAAGAGAATACGACTGGGGAGTGGTCACAAATGAGTTGGGAAGTACACTGATATCGAACACCCTCTGGGGGTATTTTAGTTTGGTTTTGTCTTGCAGGCTGTTCAGAGGGAAGATGAGGTTCTAATTTTTATTTAGTTTTTGCCTTCCTCCACCATTTCTGCCCAGGATGTACTAGGGTTATTACCAAGATTTGCTTCTGTACCCAATTCTATTGTTTTATTACCCTTCCAAGACTGTTACAAGAAAAGTATTACTTGTCCCTTTGCCGGCATTAAAATAAAAAGTGTCTTTTCCTGTATTTTGATTTTTAGCAGTGTCCCCACCAGAATCTGTTTCATTGGAGCCTCTGAGGCTACTAAGGCCTGTCTATCAATTTAGGCTCATTTTCTGCATAAGACACAGGTTTAAGTAAGGAAGAAATCATAACCTTTTGTAAGGAGTTCTGGGTTTGCAGCATCTTTTATTTCTTGAGCTGCCAGAATAGTTTCAGAATCCATGAAGTACCGCGGTAGATTTTACACAACCTGCAGCTCTTAGGGCATTCTCTGGTGACCAGGGTTCTTTCTCACCAGTAGATGAAGGTTTTATATCCATAACCTGTATGGAATTGTTTGGCAGTTTCTGATTCTTGTGTATGTAGCGGAGCTGAAACTGGAAAACTCAAAGCTGCAGCAGTCTGTGTTTGAAACAAAAATATTTCTTATTTACTTTTTTCATTTTGGTTGCTTAGCAAAGGCATTCCATGAGTACCGAATAAACTTGTGGGTATTTCCATTGATGTATTCAAATCAATTTTATTTTCCCTGTTCCTTTAATCTCTGCTCCCTGGCCTTCTTTAATCATTGTAATGCAAGCAGAAACATCATTAGTTAGTTTTTGAAAATCTTTTCCAAGTTTACCTGTATGTACTAAATCCAGGCATTCTTGGTGTCTCACTTGGTTTCTGCACCCTGTGTTGATTCTGTATGAGGAGTTTCAAGTCCGTTGTCATTTTCCTGAAAAATAAGAGGGCCTCTGTTTGCTCCATTTATTCAACTCACAATGCTCGCCTTAGGCAAAGCCGCTCCAACTGAAAAAGCCATTCACTTTGGGGCATTGCCTTTTAATGCAGCAGGTACTGTATTTCCTTTTTTTCATGTATTTTGTTTTACCCTTTTTCTCCTTTGAGTCCATCCTGACAGTGATGGTTTCCTTTGATGATGCCTCGACATCGCAGATCAGCTGGGCATTGCTGTCAGATGCAGTTTCCTCGGATTCTGACAATTTTCGTCTGCCCAAATTCTGTGAAGTCAACTGAGCTGCTCCTTTTTCTTTATGCCTTTTATCTTCTGCTTCAATTTCCTCCAAAATTCTTTTCTCTTCTTCATCTTGTAAAGTATGAAATTCAATCAAACTTACAGTATCCTGCACTTGTTCTGTCGATGTCTTTTATTGCATCCGTGACAGCAACCTCCATATTGCTTTCCAACTCCTCATCTTCATTCCCAGAGCCTCACACATGTCCATTCCTTCTGCTTGCACACCAGGCTCTGACATGTCAGCAGAACCTCAGAATGGATCCTCCCCTACTGGAGAGTAGGAGAATTTCCACAATTCACTAAAATGCCACTAACAGCTTTATCTGGTTTATTTTCAGTTGATTACCATCTGTATCTCCCCGGGTTGTCTCTGAAAAATGGACTTTCTAGTCTCTGTGGGCCTACCTGGTCAACAAAATTAATAATATTGCAAAAGAAAGAGCTGAACCAATCATAAGTTGGCTCTTTCCTTTGATCTAAATGCAGCCCAGCAAGCACTGCTGATCTCATCATGATCAGCCTGCTGTCAGTCTGCTTGCTCCCTTCTCCCCAACATTTCGGTGATGGAAAACTGAAATTGCTTGCTCGCTGCCAGTGTATGAGTGAGTAGATGAGCTGAAAAAAATGAGTTAAGTTAGAGCTACTCTGACCAGTTATGTTTCATACTAAATGAACTCATGACTGATGTAAACTGCAGGGTGTTTGTGAGTGTATGTGTGTGTGTGTGTGTGTGTGTGTCTCTCTCTCTCTCCCCTCTGTCCGCTCTCTCTCTCTCTCTCTCAGCATTAAGTCAGGTTACACAAACACATGCTCTGGACCAGTTTAACCCTTAGTCTGCTGATAGAATGGAACATGGAATGTTTATGAATTAATGGTCACTTGACCACTAGGGTTAGTAACACTAGTAGGTAAGTGACCAGTTCACAGTAATTTAGGTAGATCAAACAATGAAATAAACAATGACTGGAATTCATTTTTGAATATTGGTTTCCTATAAACTGGAGTTTTGTTTACCCTTCAAACTGCAGCAACTTTCAAATTTGAAACTTAGCATTTAAACATTTTCTTGGGAGGACTCCTATATTCCCTGTTTAACTCACTTAAAGAAAAAAAAACAGATGCCCTGGTAAAATCATGGAAAAGGTCCTGCTCTCAGCCAGACCCAACTGCAGTCTCTAGGTACCTGAGCCCAGCCATGGAATTATATTTTTCCTTGACTCAGAGGTGGGGGAGACCTAACAGAACTTCAGTAAATAAGTGACCAGTTCACATCAATTTAGGGTAGATCAAACAATGAAATAAATGGTGGCTGGCATTGGTTTTCAAACATTGGTTGCCTACAAAACTAGAGTTTAGTTTACACCTTCAAAATGCAGCAACTTGTACATTTGAACACTTAGTAATTAAACATTTTCTTGGGAGGACTCCATATTCCCTGTTTAAAGGAAAAAATAGATCCACGGGTAAAATCATGGAAATGGTCCTGTTTTCAGCCAGCCCGAACTGAAGTCTCTAGGTACCTGAGGCCAGCCATAGAATTACTATATTTTTTCCTTGGAGTCGGGGTGGGGAGACCTAACAGAACTTTGCATTATCATCCATGTAAGGCTTAAAATGCACCACAGAGCATCTAAACCACAGAGCTTCATGGCGGCCATAACACTGACACTGGAGGTGCTCAATCTCCCAGTGTCTCCACCTAAAATAAAGAAAACCTCCCTCATAATTTTTTAATAAACACTGTAAAAAGAATAATGCCCATCAATGTCTGTTGCTGCCCTGCCATAACTGTCCCCCCAAGCCCAACCTATATTAGACTCTCAGCATGGGGATCTATATCTAGACCCAGTACAACAGCAATATCAGTGGTGAACATCTGGCATTGACAAATGCTTGTTAATAACTGCACATCTGTTTTGGCTGCTTGCTTTTACAACACATCACAGTCATGTGACATCGCAATCTGTTCTGTGAAAATGATCATGATGTCATAAATATAGTATTATGATGTCAGCTGTAGACAAGCAGCCAGAGAAGATGACATCATTTGGGACCAGGGATCCTGTTGTTTTAATAATAATGTGTAAATTTATTTTGAAAAGTGGAAGCTACAGTGTATACAGAGAATATGCTAAATATACTTTAAGCAGAAAGGTGTCTAAAATTAAGTTTTCTATAGGCTTTTCCAAGACAACAGATAAAAGTCCAAAATCAGGTAATGCAAAATTAAAGCAGGCACTCACCCTATGCCAATATTGACTTCACTGGCATAATACAGAGAATAATACATGAATGGTGGGTGCAACCTGAATTCAATTAACGCCAGCTTTTTATGCACAGATAACAGTTACAACTTCCCAGTTGATATTTTCCATTATAGCCGGAAGTTGAATTGACACTTGTCAGTCTCACATGCACTCACCTTAGCATGAGCTAAGCAACCCGCTTACAGCCTGAATGGACATCCTGACAGACAAAACACTCAGCCAGAAAATGGCACAAAATCTCACAAAACCGCTGCATAAAAAATGCTGGTCGTTAATTAAATAAAATAATATCTGGGTGGGTGTGTGTAATCAGACTTTAACACACAACCTCAGTGTGGATAGTTGTATAAACCCCTCGGCTATGTAGCATCCCACACCTTGGGTATGTATAAAATTCTGGTACACACATCCAGCCATACATTATTCTATATTTTACACACACCTGAGGATGCCACATAAACCCTGAGAGGAGCTCAAGGGGTTTATAAAAGCATACTACACTGAGGGAATTAGTAAGTTTCCAGTGGCCACATGTGAGCTCTTATGGCCAACACACGTATAAAAGATGCAGCCAGAGAGTGGTTTCACACAAAAAAAAGAGAGATAGAACTAGGACCTCAGCTCACATTGGCATGATCTAATTTTAAGTGAAAGGTACCTGACCTATGAGGGATCACCTTGTCATTGGTGGTCAGGCTAGTCATAACTGGAATGGTGATAAATGGAACCCCTTTAATATGTTAAAATGATGGAATGAAGATAGAAAGTAAGAAAATGTAATTATGCTAAACGATTTGCAGGCTTTGGAGCAGCTTGTCTTGGTATGGGAGCACTGATACTATTAGCACTAATGCTGTTACTAAAGACCTCCAGCACAGGGAAGGAATTAGATAAGGCACTGGTGAGCCATTGACAAGATGGCAGAAAAGGGGAGGTGCTGGTGGGAGGACCCAAATCTGCCAGAAAAAGATTGGAGCCTCCGAGCAGTAAGGCCAGCCAGTAGCGGGATATCCTGGACTGTATACAGGGGCATTCCTCAGGCAATTAGTCAGTGAACCCACTCATGATTGGGCAACACTGGACCTGGTACTCACTAATAGTGACAGTATAGGAGGCCAGTTGGGTACCAGTGATCACCATGTGTTGTAGTTTAATATAGGAACAGCTGCAGAATCAAAACACACCAGGGCGAGGGTCCTGGACTCAGGAGAGCAGATTTTATAAAGATGAGTGAATGCTTCAGGGATGAAGTGGTGGGAGGTAGCCTGGATGGGGTGGAGAAACAGTGAGTGACACTAAAAGGGACCATAGTAAAGGCAACAAACCTCTGCATCAAACAAGTGAGCAAAAGCAAGAGGAAAAGAGACCACTAGGGTTCCTCGAAAGAGGTGGCTGAAAAGGTGAAGGTTAAAAGGGTAACACTCAGAAAGTATAAGGAGATGCAAAGGGAAGAGGATATGGAGATGTATCAGGGGAAACAGAGGAAAGCAGAGCAAACAGCAAGGAGCACAAAAAGCAATCAAAAGAGAGAATAGCCCAGGAGGTAAGGAAAGGGACAAAGCATTTTTAGGTATGTAAGGAAAAGAGGAAAACCAAAGGTGGGATTGTAATGTCAAAAGGGAAGGGGAGACTGTGCAGAGGGGACCAGGAAAAGGCATACATCCTGAACAAATACTTTGTTCCGTGTTCACAGAGGAATGAGAAGGGAAGGACCAAAAAAGTAACAGAAACTTTGGCGGGAGGAGGTGAACACTAGTCCTTTTGGAGATAAGAGTCCTGAAGTGACTCTTTAATCTGAAGGTGGACAAAGCAATGAAGCCCGATGGGGTGCATCCAAGGGTATTGAGGGAACTCAAGGAAATAATGGTCACCTCTGACAGTGCTGTTTAACAGTTCACTGGAAACAGGGTGGTTCCAGAGGACCAGATGAGGGCACATATAGTCCCAATTAATAAAACTGGTAACAAGGAGAAGGCTGGCAATTCTAGGCTAGTCAGCCTGACATCAGTGGTTGGAAAGTTAAAGGAATGACTGCGGAAGGAAAGGATTGTGGAATGTTTTGAATCTGGTGGGTTACAAAACCTGAGGCAGCATGATTTCACAGGGTGGGGTGGTGGGTTACGCCAAACAAATCGGATACATTTAGTTTCTGGGTGACAAAGGATTCAGATAAGGGTGGAGTGGTGGTTGTGGCCTACCTAGATTTCAGTAAGGCTTTGACAGCATTCTACATAGGAGACTAGTAAGGAAGCTGAGAAACTTAGGAGTGGGTCCAAAGGTGGTAAACTGGATACAAAATTGGTTAGGGATAGGCAACAGAGGGTGGTAGTAAATGGAGTTCACTCTGAGGAAGGGAGGGTGACCAGTGGGTGCCTCAGAGATCAGTGTTGGGACCAGTCCTCTTTAATGTCTTTATAAATGACATTGCAGAGGAACTGGAGGAAAGGTCTGCCTTTGCAGATGACACCAAATCTACAATTGGGTGGACACTCTAGGGGGATGGGAAGGATGAGCAGAGACCTGAGAAAGCTAGAGGAGTGGTCAAGGGAATGGCAGCTGGATTCAATGTAAAAGTGCAAAATCATGCACCTAGGGCACAGAAACTCAGGGGCAGAGTAAAAATGTGTTGAGTAGTATTGATGACCACCAAGCAGCATAAGGCTAATCATATTGGATGACCTAAAGGTGGTGAGGCAGTGAGAAAGCAGTTAGAAGAGCTAGTGGGATGCAGGGTGCTTATGATGGGGTATCACCAGCAGAAAGGGGAGGTGCTGTTGCTCTGTGTAGACTATTGGTAAGACCCCAACTAGAGTACTGTGTCCTGTTCTGGAGACCATGGGCTCAATTTTCAAAGCCCCAGAATGCCACAAGCCCATGGTCCACAGATTGTTTGGCACACAGTACTTACTGCATTCTCCTGGTTGACAATTGGGATTTTCATCAAGCAAATGACGCAAGTTAGACTAGCTTCTCCTGGTCTAAGTTGTGCCATTTGGGGAACCCTTTTACAGGATTTGCACCAAATCTTGGTGCAAGCTGCTGTAAACTGAAGAAAATGTTGCAATTGCACTCGACAACAGAACATTGGGTGCAGTTGCGGCAAAGGATTTGGTGCAACTGTGCCAAAATGGCTTTGACACAGGGCTTCACACAAGCCCTGCATCAATCTTTGAAACTCGAGTCCCTATCTCCAGAAGGACATAGAGTGGAGGCGGTCCAGAGGATTGCAACTAAAATGGTGCAAGGTCTGCATCAAAAGCCCTACGAGGAGAGACTAAAGGACCTTAATATGTCCACCCTGGAACAGAGGAGGTGGGGATTTGATAGAGACCTTTAAATACCTCACGGGGCAAATAAGGTACAGGAGGGGAGTATTTTTCAGAAGAAAAGAGTTAAAAGCAAGGTGACATGCTATGAAGCTGAGGGGTAGATTTAGAGAGAGTGAGGAAGTACTTCCTCACAGAAAGAAAGTTGGATTCCTGGAACAGGTTTTCAGTAGCGATGGTGGGGGCAATAACAGTGATGGGTTCAGGAATGCATGGGTAAGCACAAGGAAATCATAGTGGAAAGGAGTAGGGAAGTGAGAAAGAGCTGTTGATCGAGTACAGTTCATGTTAATAGTGTTGGTAGAGAGGAATGGGAAAACTGGCTGGTGAAGCAGTCCTTGTCTGCTGTTGGAATCTATGTTTCTATGTTGAGAAAAACTGATATACCACAGAACCCCTTCAGTTTCAATTACAGAACTGGCAGACAATTTAACATGGATAGGTGATTTTAAGTAATATCAATAAACTGAAAAGGTAAATGGAGAAACCAGAGACCAGGGAACCAGTTTAAAACATATCCTAATATGTTAAACCTGCAAAACAGCATAATAATTCAACCTAGTGTTTATCAGTTTACTGAGACATATTACAGAACTCACTTGCATTAGTGTAAAACACAAAATCAGAATCAAGTTTTGGGGGAGCATCATGGCAACTCAGCCAGGCAAATTAAGAGGATCTCAGCTATTTATTCATTTTATTTATTTGTTTTTTGTTTACCAGGAAGGGTACACTAGACAAGTAAATGCCTATTTACAGGTATAACCCAGGGCAGTACACACTGCAAGTTTTAATAATATTGTACATAGTTCAGGTGGTAGCCAGGAAGACTGGTGAGCACTGCAACAACCAACAACAGAACAGAGTGAATCACAGTCTCGTGTCACAGAGAAGGAAACTCCAACCGGAGCCCAGGTCAGATTACGCCCTGATTAGGTTAATTATCTAGGTAATTAGCAATTAAACTTACACAACTCTGTTTTTAAAGGTGGTGTGTCAAATCAACCATGACAAGAATTCAAAACACAAATACAATAATAATATTGTTTTCAAAAAGAAAATGAAATTCCTGAGTGGTGGCAAGGCAACACTGCCTTGAACCAAAACAAAATCAATCCTACAGCAGGTAAGCAGCAATCAGTCTCATCCAATTAAAGTATCTACATTTGCACAATGGGACAATGACTGTCCTGCAGTTTCAGATAAATCAATAACCCCAACAAGAAGAAAAGCTTAACAGCTTCAATTAGTCTCTATACAAACCTGGGCAGATTAAACACTGTAAGTGCAGTGACTGAAAGCAACAAATATTCATATCTCAGCAAAGCAAGCATATCAGTAGTCTGTTTTGAAACCTCAGTCTAAGGGCTGCTTCCACTATTGTGCTGCTCTTAAAGAGTGTTGCCATTGGGACAACTTCTAAAAATTACTATTTATACACAATTCAGCTTGTATTTAATATTTTTCTATAACTCTCACTTTTATTTCTTTGTTATTAATGGATTTGCATGGAAACATGATCTCTTCCAGAATCCACCTGCTCTTTTCTATATCTACACTTGACATCACAATTCCTTCTTTATGACATTACAGTCTGTTGCTGTGGAGGTTATTATGATGTCATGTGTACAGTAGTATCTAGAGCAGGTGAAGTCTAGAGGGCAGTGACCCTGCTTTCATGCAAGTGTTCTCGTAATAAAGCAAGGTGGAAAGAATTGCAGGAGACATATGAAATATATACAGGGCTGTGTCCAATTCATACATTTTTCAGTGTTTTCCAAATGGTGGAGGGGCTCTTTGAACTTGCAATGGGCATTCTATTGCTACACAATTAACATATTTTAAATAGCATTTTATGTATAGGGTTGCACATATGCTTTTGCATACTTGTAGAGTATTCATACACTGGAGACTCAAGATCGATCAATCAATCAATCAATCAATGACTTTATTTAACCAGGCATAAACACCATTGAGCAAGCTCATTTTCAGGGTGGTCCTGAGGAAGATACTGTGCTATTCAGTATTTGGCCATTAGAAGAACTTTTTTTGGCTAAAATAATTTAAGATACTGTTTAGCAATACTACAGTATGTCTCCACTTTGGACCAGGTGTTGAGTGTATACCCCTATACTCTCACCTAATGCTCGTAATCAGCCTAACAGATAGTGGGGCCATTCTTGATCTACCCCAGAGAGCACAGCACCACCTCTTACGAATGAAATCTGGGATCTGACCATCCATGGCCAATGCTGTGGGACCTAGTGGATTGCATGTAGTAGTTAAGACGGATGCATGTATGCACTGAAGCTCATTCTAGCATATCCCAATGCAATTGGCTGTATCCTTACTGAATACTGAATGAAGTATGGATACCATAGCAGATTCCATGAATCAACATCAGGTGCAGTCATACTCTATTGAGTGTGTTCACAGTCAGGTGCATTTTGGGAGTTTTGTCAACTGAATACCCAAGGCCAGGTGTAACTACAGAGTAGGGCAAGTGCAATCGCCGGGCTGTCACCTTCCACATCAGATTGCACAAGACCTGCCTTGTGTATGTTCACATCATGTTTTTGAGATGGAGACATTATAGAGGGACTGACATGTAAGACTGAACATCAATTAACTGAGCTCTGTAGTCTGATATGTAAACTATAGCACCAAAAGGAGATTCTTATTGTACATACAGGTACAAAGAAGAGTTTCATCTGAGACCCAAAGTTACCAGCTATAAATATGTTTGCTACACAGGCTTTTCTGGCCAGACGTCTGCCTCATTGCTATTAGTCTGTCGAGCTTTGCTCACAAATGTATATATTTGTTTTTGGTCTCTGTCCTGGACTTAGTTCCATGTGCAACTGAGGAGGGCAGTCACTGGCTGACTCCTGTACAGCAGCTGTGTGCTTGTGTTTGTGTGGTAACTGCTAATTGTATTTACCAGGGTTTGGGGTTTCATTTTGTTTTGTTATTTTCTGCCCTTGCTCCACAGCTCTCGATCAGGAAGGAGCCCCAGTCCCATCCCCAACGTCCACCAGCCGACTGACCATTACCCCCAGGGTTTAACCTCGTGGCTGTGGGGCACCCCAAACCCCACCAAGACTGGATCCAGTGTGCTTGGCGCAATGGCTATTCAGGAGTGGTACCTACAAGCCCCTCCATCATATAGCCAGGAGCTCTTTTCCTCCAGTTTTCACCCCTATGGGGCAGAATGTGCAATGATGCCAGTGACAGTACTGTGCACGCCCTGTGTGCATTCCATCAGGCATCTGCCACACCTCTGACCCAATGTTGGCAGCATCAGTGTGCCACCTACACCTCCACTAAGAGCCCAGGCAGGCACCAACCACTAATCACCCTCCCTGGAGAAGGAGAGCCATCCCTAGGCTGCTCGATCCTTCTCCTCCCTGCCAACCCTGGCGGCCTGCACTCACTCCCAACAAGTGTTGCCGGCATGAAAACAGCTCCTCCACCCCAATCACCTGCAAGGCACCAGCACTTCAAATACATTTTTGTATTTTAATTTCAATTTAGTCATCCGAAAACACAGTTTAAAACCTCAAACTAATCAGAATGGGTCACACTGATTTAAAATCGACAGTCTCATTAAGTATCAAACACCCAGGCTTAAAGTCCCTTTTATTACATGATTGCAAATAAAATTAAATTATTTCAAACATTTCCAGATATTACTAAATAGACCTTTTAAAAAAAAACAGCTACTACACAAAGGTGCATATTATGACCATATATATATTGTTTTTGTTTTTTAATTTAATTTATTAGTCTTAAAGTGAGGTTTACTGTTTTTCACCCGCATGTGCAGGCAGTTAGATATGCCCCATGTGCTCACTGTTCAGGGTATACTTCACAAACAGTTTGTAAAATTAAAACAGCAAATTCTCAAGATATAAACTTTGTACAAAACCTGCTTGAAACATCAATATATAATATACCTGAAACCTGGAGGGTAAGTTTGAAGGGTGGCAGTGACTACCAAGCTACAAGAAGTAATAGCTAGCTTCCATGCATGCAGATCATGTGAGGGGTTTTGGGTAACCACCCTTCCTCAGACCACAGTCAATAGCACCAATTTGCCACAATTTAAATGCAAGTCCCTCAGTTCTCTGCGGCACAGTAGACCTACATTCTGTTGTAGGAGTCTGAAGATCTGTGGCACCAATAGGCCTGCTTCAATGCAGCAGGAAAAGTTCTATGCACTGAATAAAGTGACATTCCAGGCTTGTTGCCAGGCCTGTTTTGTTGGCATTGTGAGTGGTAGCACAGCTACAGTGATGGCGGGCCAGTCTCCAGAACAGTGGAGATATTTCAAACCCCATTTTATGCCATCCCACTCCTTCGGTAACAGAACATGATCCCATCAGGCCTTGGCACACATGTCAAACCCTTGTGAGGGAAGGCTCCTCCCACCACAAGAGATGTCACCAGTGCAGCCAAACACTGTGCAATAGTTTCCCAGGCTAGGAGCAGCGGCATGCAACAGTGCAGGTCCCATCATCCTGCTGCCCAGCTGGCTCCCCAAGCTCATCCTGAACTTGAGTTGCTGGCATGGGAACACAAATGGCCATCCCTATAGACGTTTCTTCATAATTTTTTTTTTCACTTTTGATCCCAAATTTTCAACATAGACTTTTATGACCTGCTTGTGAACATGCCAGGTGTCATTTATAAAATACTGGCTGAAACATCATTTTGTGCCACAAATGCCAAAAACAGGATTTGAAAACGACATCTGCCACTGTTCATGAGGTAGAGTCGAAAATTGGCTATATTAATAATTCTGGTCAAATGTTAAAAATTACCAAAGTTATGAGTGAATGTTGAAAAATTTCAACTTACCTTTATAACTTTGTTATTTTTCAAGATTTTGACCCCAAAATTTCAGCATAATCTTTTATGATCCCATTTCATGAACCTGGCATTTGAAATTTTTCAAATCCTGCCAAAAGGTAATTTCTTGGAGCAACTGCAATATCATCTTTTGGGCCAGATTTGACAAATGTCACCTACTTGTTCAGAAGGTGGGTGCAGTCCCAAAAAGGCCATGCTGGAAATTTGGTGTCTAAATATTGCAAAGTTATGCGTGAACATTGAAATATTTCAATGTTCACTCATAACTATGCCATTTTAATATTTTACACCAACTTTTCAGCATAGTCATTTTATGTCCCCATCTCATGAATCCAGTAGGTGAAAACTTTCAATCTCCACTCAAAAGGTGATTTCATGGAGTGACTGTGAAATAACCTTTCAGGCTAGATTTGAAAAATTTAACCTAGCTTGTTCATAAGGTGCAGTCCAAAAGGCCTTGTTAAAAGTTGGAGAAAAATATTATAAAGTGGCCATGTTATAAGTAAAAATTCATAGCATATTGGAAATACATTGACTTCACTTACAGTACCTTGTTTCCTCAGTTTGCAGTCATGAGTCTAGGAGGAAGACATGTTTTCATCACAGAGTGACTCCACTGTGTTGGATGGATCTTAGGTGAGTGAGGGGTATTGGGGTTGTGAGATGTTGAGTGCTGAACAGGGGTCAGGGTGGAGCTGGGGAGCTCAGGAAAGATTGCAAACACATTGATGGACCTTTTTTATTTTCAGGTATATAATAAAATACTACAAGCGGTCGTTTTCTTCATTACAACAGGTCCTGCACATATTTAGTGGGCACACACATTTGGGGTTCAGCATTTTCCTTACATGTGCCTGATGTGTGCAGAGTTAAAGTACATTCTGTCTCACTCACTCAGACATGTCATAAACGGGGAAACAGTGCTGCTTGGTTTTTCAAAACTGGCACTTTATTTGCTGATGTACCAGTGCTCAGAGCTGCAATTCCATGCTCAGCCGTGTGCTCCCAGTTGACAGTGAATTCTGTGGATTTTTATGTGGCTGTGGAACCATGGTAAACTCAAGGCCTTGCATTTAGTCTCCAGAGCCCCATCATGGTTTTAAAACCGATGAAACCCACCACACCCATCAAGCTCCATCATTTTTCTAACCAGCCATCAGAGTGCCACTGTGTGGATTGTTTTACATTTATGTCATTATTCACTCCAACATTGTACAATAATCCTCTGCCTCTTCCTCACTCAAAAGCACTGTAAGGCCTCCTCTTAGACATTACTCTGCCCCCATAAAACAAGAAAACCCACCCTACCTATCTTAGCCACAAAGCTCACCTCATCCAGAGCCACATTGATTCACTCCATTTTTTATGTTGGTGCCCTTTTTGGTCCAAAACTGCAGGACAATCCTCTGCCATTAGTATTACTGCTGGGCCCAAATGCTGGATTCATACTCCATAATGGCTTTATGTGGCCCAGAATGCACTACTGGGATGAAGAACAAGCATGCTGACCCACTAGCAGTGATAGGAAAGGTAGTGGAGCATCATGCAGCTTCCACCAAAAATGGTGGCAATATTATTAGTTATTTGCTTTTGGTAACCTGGTGAGTACACTAGGCATAAGGATGCCTATTTTCATGCAGGACCTGGGAGGATACAAGTTGAATACAATTAACAACAACAATGTGACAGCAGCACAAAACATAGGTGGATACAAATTGAAGGAGTCAGAAATACAATCAACTTAGTGAATCAGTGAAGTACATAGTTGGAACAGGTCAAAATATAAACAATACCCTGGGATATTCAGAGCAAACGAGTGCAAGAAATACAGGGATGTAAAGTACTGCATACTGTAAGTGCTGTTGCGAGGACTATGCACCTAGAAAGAGTAGAGAGAGGAGGAGGGAGGGAGGGAGAAAGGGTGAGAGGGTACAAATGGGGGCGGAGGATGAAAGCAGGAGGAGGAAGGGTAGAAAGTGGAGTGTAGTATAGCGAGGATAAGAGCTGGGGAGATGAAGAACTTAAGGTGGCTGGAAGCAAGCGAGGATTTGAAATATAAAAATGGGGTGACTCAAGGAGTCTCTCAGGGCTGAGAGGCAGGTCTGAGGGGCTGATATGGTTGAGGGTGAATTGAATTTCTTATAAAGCTACAAGCAGGCAGAGTAACTGGGGAAATGGGTGGAACAGTCTCTGTCTAACTTACTGGGGAAGTTTCTTGTACTTTCTGTGGCCAGCCCCAAATTCTGGGGTTGTTTGGGCTGGACCTTGATTTCCATGGCTACTGCCTGCATGTCAGAACCACAGAAAACTGAGGGCCTTGTTTATATCATCCCAGTGCTGACATGCACAACATGCACACAAAGAAAGCTACTGTAGTGTGAATACCATAATGGTAAATATATTTTAAAATAAATAATTTTTCCTAATACAAGGACTATGTGACAAGGAGATCTTAACACTCTTGAGGAATTACCTTTTCTTAAATCTGTTGCAACAGTTCTTCTATTTCTTAGCCTAATCTGTCCTTTACAATTTCTAGTCCATAAGGCTGCAGCATATGGGCACCCCTTCCCATTTCTTAACTATGCTATAGTTCCTCTTTAATTTTCCTTTTTCTTCTCAGGTCCTCGTACAGGAGGTTGTTGTTGTGACCTTTGAGCAGATGTAAAACAAGAGGCAGTGTTTATTGTTGTTGGATATAGTATTCAATAACACTATGTCATAAAATACCTTGATGTAAATACCTTATGTGTATGAAACCTGTAACTGTTAAAAATACAATGGAACTAGGTGTTTTGATATAGGTAAAAAAGTACTAGTTGACTGTATTATAGAAATTAAGTTACCGGTGGAGATATCAGAAAAACCCTGCTGTGTTGTTAAATGCATGTAAATTGCACATTGTCCTTTTGTACCATGCATTCCTGCTGCAAACTGACCCAGTCTGAAATACCATGGTGATTTGATATACGTCCCATGATGCTTTGCATTATGGGGTTATGTGTGATGTTGTGTTTCTTTGAAACTTGGCTTATTGACGATGCTCTTTGGGGTAAACCTTGCTTCAGTGCTTCTGCGCTGAGGTTCTTTGTCTTGATCCTGTTTTTTTTTATTTGAGCCCCACCACCCAAGCAAACAAGACAAACAGAGAGAAGCTGAATCTCAGCTGAAAAGTTAGATCAGTAGATCAGTGCTTCAGTAGGTGCTGACTAAGTGCAGAGAAAGGACATGCACAGTCTATTGCTGCAAACTGATGTATTGAAGATGGGGTATGCCATTGCTGAAGGTTTTGTTCTTCTGTTTTTAAATAAACATCACATGGAGAGTATGTGTTGAACCTGAAGAATGGTGTCTGGTCCATCTGTTATCCCACAACCCTCCACAGATAACCAGGCCTTATATATTACAAATAAAGGAAATTCAGTTTGTATGCGTAAATGCAATTTTATTGCCTAACCTATTTGATGGCTTTACAAAAGGCCCTGAGAAATTTTCAGATTAGTGTCAGAATCTTGGTGGGTGGTGATGTCATTTAGCAGGAATGACATAATTTTCCTGAAGGTCCTGACACTTTAGTATACATAGTACATCACATTACAAAGGGCAAAAATCAATTGTCACTTCAAACAGTATTAAATATACTACAAGATATTAAAATATTTGGTAACATTCGTAGGCTAATCAGTAAACCTTTGGGGACAATATTAAACAAGAGAAGGATGCTGCCAAGCGTCATCAGGTCACATAATCCCCCACATTTTCCTGACTGACTTAAATGCAGTTCTATTTTGATACCCCTCCCCTCCCCATGCTGAGGTTCAACCACACTCAGTATCTATGCATCTTCTCTGTAGTGGGTTCGCGCCTCACAGAATGTATACCTCTGCCCATGAATCCAAAATATTTGCTTATCTCCTGCACCTCTTCCTAGTTTGTAATTCTGCCTTCTTCTCTGCTAATGTTAGACCTTGATCCATTGTTCCCAAAATGTGCACCTCTTTACTACAGTCTCACAATGTTTATCTTTACCCCTCTCTTACAATTTGCACTTTTACTCCTGCACCAGTCTAAATATGAACCCCATCTTCTGCTTCACTCTCAAAATTAACCCCATCTTCTGTTCCACTCTCTCAAAATGAGTACTTTAGCTCACACTGCCATATACCTGTGCATTTACCCTTACACTCCTCACAAATGTACACAATTTGCACCCCTCTCTAAATTTGTACTTACACCCCACTGAAAATTTATACTTGTACCCCTGCAACATCCTAAAATTTGTACTTGCACCCCTATACCTCACAAAATGTGAAATTGTACACCTCCCAAAATTTGTACCTAAACCTCTGCACCTCTCCAAAATTTGTATTTGTACCTACACCCCACCCAAAATTTGTACCTGTACCCCTATACCTCTCCTAAAATTTGTGCTTGCACACCAGCACCACTCCCAATATGTGTACACTTACTTGTACCTCTTCCATAATTTGTACATGCACCCTGTGCCTCTGCCAAATTTGTATTTGTACCCTGCACCCTCGCCAAATTGTACTTCTACCCCGCACTCCTCCCAAAATTTGTACTTCTACCCCTGCACCCCCAAATTTGTACATCTACCCCTGCACCCCTCCCAAAATTTGTACTTGCACCCATGTGCATGTTCCTTCTCAGTCAGGCTTTTAATAAGAATATCTTAACATGTCTTAAAGACTCCTTTAATATGTGATACTATGTACTGCCACTTTAAGAGTAACCATTTTGTATATATGGATGCACTAATTTGTATGGTTTCACCCCGATGAAGAGTCAGAGAGACTCAGAGTGCCAGGGTGCAGGAGTGAGTTTATGTATATGTTAAAATGATCTGTTGTACTGTAAGCCTTTAGTGGAACTGGACTTTTTTTTTTTGTTTTTTGTTTTGCACTTGTATTTTAGATTTGTTTTAGCAGCCTCCACCAGCAAGCAGCACACACATGTTTATTTACTACTTGGGGTACTAATATCAAGGGTAGGGGCAGATTTAGGGAGGCAAGCAGAATTTTCAGAGGTGCACAAGTACACATTTTAGCAAGGGTGTAGTATTAAGTATACTTTTTCAGGAAGGGAAGGGGTAGGTTAAAAGTGGTGTAATGGCCTGGAGGCACTGAGGGCTGAGGTGCGGATGCCTTACCTCGCACTATGTTGGTGACCCAGGTTTGGGAATTACCTTAGGTCACTGGGGTGCCAGCACGGGGTGTGTGTGTGAGCAGGATTGAGCAGTGGTGCTCCTCTCCTGGCAAGGGGGTTGCCCGCCCATAGTTCTGCTGTCACCAGATGGCGGTCCGGTGATAGGCGCAGGTGGCAACGGAGTGACTGGTAGGATGGGGGTCCTGTAGGCTGTGCTTACATGTGCCTTCACACATGTGTGCCATGTTGGGGACACGTGGAATACGGGAGAAAACCCAGGAAAAATCTATAAAAATCTAAATATAAAAGAAAATAAAAAGTGGTGTAAGGTTGAAACAGAAATTTGGGAGAGGTATGTAGGCATGTTTTGGAATAATTACAAGGGAGGGCAGGGTAGAGGTGTACATGTTTGTGGGATTATATATTTGGGGAGTAGTAATTGGGTAGCAGTACACTTTTTGTGATGTGTGCAACCTCAGCAAAGTGAGTGAATCTGAAAAGAGTAAATAAGGAAGGCATTGTACTGGTTATATTCAGGACTGGAAAGGGAACATAGGAAACTAAAATATACATATTAAGAGCATAAGAGTTTCTTTGGGGTGGAGGCCTGATGAAGTGTTCAAAAGGTTGTTATCAACCAAGGAATTTGCTAGATATTTACATTTTGTTCTTCTGGTATGATATGATTAATTAAAAACCCCATCAGAAAATTGACAGCAGAAACTGATTTTGCCATTTCACAACTTGATGTACCTTGTGTGCTAAGCTCCCAGGAATGTGTCTGCCTCAAGGAAACACATTAACACTCTTACTTGACAGGAGAATATAACTGGCACAAAGTTACCATCTCCACTGTTGTCCGCCTCTCGTGAATGAAAGTGTTAGTGTTTTTACTCTCTCTTGTATAGTAAAACCAGTCTGGTTTTATATACAGAGAAAGCACAAGCAAGAGAGCCTTTATTCATGAGAGGTGGCTGGGCCATGAGTAGAGTGGGTTTGTGCTGGTCACCTCTTCTATCAAGAATTGGATGTTGGAGGGTGGAGTGAGGGAATAGGGTGCTAACAGGTTAGGGGGATGAGGGGCATAACTGATTTTTTTCTTTTACAAAACAAGTACAAGTGCACTTTCATTCATGAGAGCTGTCTGGTCATGGAGTAGGGTGGGTTTGTGCTAGTCACCTTCTCCTATAAGAATTGGGTGTTGGGATGGGAGTGGGTGCTAACAGGTTAAGGGGATGAGTGACATAACTGATTTTTTTTTACAAAATGAGCACAAGCACACTTTCATTCATGAGGAGGTAGCCGGCTGTGGAGGAGGACAGGTTTGTGCTGGTCGCCTTCTCCTATCAAGAATTAGGTGTTGGGGGGTGGAGGGTGGGAGTAGGGTGCTGCCAGGGTGGGGGTTGGGGAACATAACTGATTTTTTTTTTTTACAAAGTAAACACAAGTGCACTTTCATTCATGAGAGTTGGCTGGCTGTGGAGTAGGGTGGGTTTGTGCTAGTTGCCTTCTCCTATCAAGAATTGAGAGTTGGGGGTGGAGGGTGGGAGTAGCATGCTGCCAGGGTAGGGGGTTGGGGGACACAACTGACTTTGTTTTTACAAATGAGCACAAGTGCACTTTCATTCTTGAGTAGTGACCAGCTGAGAAAGAGGGAGGGTTTGTGCCAGTCGCCTTCTCCTAGCTAGAATTGGGTGTTGGGGGAGTGGAGGTGGGAGTAGAGTGCTGTCTGGGTGGGAGGACATAACTGATTTTTTTAATGTAAAATGAGCTATAGAATTAGAAAGAGAGCAGCTGGCTGTGGAGGTGGGTGGGTTGTGCGGTCGTCCATCAAGGGATTTAATATTTTATTATTAAATATAACAAATTGTGAGTGCTGGGGAGGGGGATTGAACTGCTGATACAGAGTGGGGGGAAGAGGGTTACATTTTGCTGGGCTTTTAGAGCTGGGAAGAAAGGTGGAGGAGCTTGTTTTATTTTTATTGTTACAATACTTTTCCTGAATACAAATAGTCCCCTATTCAGGAAAGGCTTCCCATGGGAGCAACATTATTTGTGGTATTCGAAAATAATATTTGACCCTGTCCAGCCCTAGTTATGGGAGGGTAAGAGTAAATGGTAATCATAAGCATAAGATTATGGAAGAATGAATGTGTCCAAGACCAGTACATTATGTTTGCTTGCACGATGTGCAAGAAACATAGTGCCATCATGGGAGTTTTTGGAGGTGTGTCAGCCCTTTTCCAATTCAGTCAGTGTGTTTGCAGGCACGGCCGGTTTTCATCGGCCTGCTGGAGCTGTCTATGACAGCTCCAAAATGCAGTGGCCTACAGTTGAAAGGGGAGCTACACTTCAGTGAGCAGTGATCAGATATCGCCTGCCTGCGCCAGCCCCACACACACACACACGCTGTGTGCTGCCCCCAAATGCACACACTGTATAGCCGATGGGGTGCCCACCCCATTGGCTGTGCTGCGCCTCACCCAAAACACAGTTTCATATGCCACGCTTGGTGCCCACCCCAGCATGGCTATTGTTATTGTATAGCCGACGGGGGTGCCCAACTCCGGCTGGCCCACTGTGTCCCCTCCCAGTACAGGGTGGCACGCTGGGAGCCCACCCCAGCATGGCAACAGATGCCATGGCTGACAGGGGTACCCAATCCCCCATCGGCTCCATGCCCCCCAGCCATCCTTCTGCCATGCTGGGAGCCCACCCCAGTGTGGCAAACATCCTGTGTCATCGAATAAAAAAAAAACTGAAAATCGAAAATGGTCCCTCGCTGTGTCTGCCCCCACCCGCGCCCACCCACGCGCACCCTGCCTCCCACACCCCTCACCCATACTTACTCCGAGCTCGGGCGCGACGATCTTCGTGGACCGGGAACACGCCTGCACTTTCTCAAAGCCAACCGCTAACTGAGGAAATGTCGGTAAGCTGTATAATGGGATAGATAGGGTTTTTTCAACTTTATTGCATATCTCAGGCATTTTTGGAATTTTGCACCAAATTTTCAGCATGGGTTTTCGCACCCTTCTCATGAATGCTGTCACTGTCATATTACTCAGGCCCAGGGTGATTTGTAGCCACTGTGCAAAATTACCTTTCCGGAATGATTAATAAAACTACACTGCCAGTGTTCATAAGGTGTGCTCTCAAAAGCTTATTTTGAAAATTTGGTGAAAAATTCCTAAAACGACTGTTTTACAAGCTGGCATTGTACAGTTCCTACGCATGCTCGTAAGTTTCTAAATTTCAATATTTTCACTCCAGATTTTCAACATTGCCATTTTACCACACCTCCTTATGAGCAGTACAACTGTCATTTTCACATCTCACCCAAAATGTGTTTCCGCCCATGTAGTGCACAATGGCACAGTCGGTGTGCTAAATCAATGTATCGGACACATTAAGAAAATCACAGTGACACTGTTCATGAGCAGAGGTCTTAAAATGGCTATGTTGAAAATTTGATGAAAAATTCCTAAAATGACTGTTTTATGAGCGCAGTATTGCAGAGTTCCTACGACGCCAGAAGTTCACAAATTTTCAATATTTTCACTCCAGATTTTCAACATTGCATTTTACCACACCTCCTTATGAGCAGTACAGTTGCCATTTTTCACATCTCTCCCACAACGTGTTTCTTGCTCATGTAGCGCACAATGGCGCAGTCAGTGTGCAAAATCAATGTATGGGACACGTTAAGAAAATCACAATGATACTGGTCATGAGCAGAGGTGTTAAAATAGCTATGTTGAAAAATTGGTGAAAAAATTCCCAAAATGATTGTTTTAGGAGCGCACGCTAGCGCAGTTCCTATGCATGCTGGCAAGTTTGCGAATTTGTAATATTTTCAGCACCAGATTTTCAACAGTGTCATTTTACTGCACTTCCTTATGAGCAGTGCAGCTACCATTTTCACATCTTGCCCAAAATGTGTTTCCGCACATGTAGCTATAATGGTACAGTCGGTGTGTGAAAACAATGTTTGGAACAGATTAAGAAAATCACAGTGACACTGGTCATGAGCAGAGGTCTTAAAATGGCTATGTTGAAAATTTGGTGACAAAACTCCATAAAATGACTATGTTACGAGTGAGCATTGTGCAGTTTCCACGACCCTCGTAAGTTCATGAATTTGTAATATTTTCAGTCCAGATTTTCACCAGTGGCATTTTCCACACCTTCTATGAACAGTACAGCTATCATTTTCCACAACATGGCCAAAATGTGTTTTCATACTTTCAGCACAGAAATGCGTGTCGCTGTGGGAAATCACTGTTTGGGACAGATAAAGAAAACACACTGACACTGTTCATGATCGGAGGTCCCAAAATGCCTGTGTTAGCAATCTGCTGTAAAAATCCCCAAACTAGTTACATTACGGGTGTGCGCTGTACAGTTTCTACACACGCCGTGACTTCACCAGTTTTTTAAGATTTTCACAGCAGATTTTCAACATTGCCATTTTTACACCTCCCATGAACAGTACCGCTGTCATTTTTCACATCCTGTTCGAATGTGTTTTGCACCTGTGGTGCCAAATGCCATAGTCACTGTGCAAAAGCAGTTTTCGACTAACAAACTGATATTGCCACTGTTCATGAGGTGGGGGTCACAAAAACATGTTGAAAATTTGAGTGAAAATACCAATGAATGCCTGAGGCGTTAGGGTTTCCGACCATAACGCCCACCCTGTAGAGAATGACAGGCATCAGGGGTGTGACTTGGGATTCTTGCCTGTCATGCTCATACTATTCCACCCCACCCACACTCTGCAGCCAGTGAGAGGCATCAAGGTGTGCCTCGGACTCTTCAGGCCCAAACTTCACCCCATTCTCCTATACCACACTCATCTCACTGTATTTCCTGATGGAATGGGGTGCGATAAGGCCAAAGACCTCAAGGCATCGTGACACTTGTCAGTGTCTGCAGGGTAGGGTGTGGTGAAATGGCTGGGTCATTATGCCTAACGACCCAAAGGCACACCCAATGCCTGTCACTCTGCAGGGTGGTGGTGGGGTTGGCTTCAGTTCAATACTTTGCTGCCATTCCTATTATGCAGCTCTGTAACTTCTACACTACCAATGCCAATGCCAGCAAGCAAACATTCAGCATTGACAAATGCTTGTTTGTTAATAGAAACTCTAAAGTACTTTTTCTGGATGACCCTTTTGTGGTTGAGTTTTGTGAAATTTTAGCAAATAGATGGAAATTACCTTGGTTAGCCAGACTTACACATGGGAGTTTAATGTTAGAAGACATCTCTCTTCAGTCTCAGAACTATAGCAAAAGCACACTGACTGGGAAGTGCGAAAAAATTCCACCTGGCAGAATTTAGGTGAAAGTCAGATTTTAGCTTCATGAAAGTTCAGAAATAATTTCACCAACTTTGTGGAAATTCCACATCAAACTGCAGAATAAATGTAAGAAATGTGGGTTAATGTATTACACTGTGGGAAAATCTCTGCAGAACTGATCACTGTCAGTGTTCAGATCTGCGGCTTATGTATTAAACTGAGGGAAAACCCTGTAGAAGTAATGCAAGCTGAGGATAATTACATGTTATATGATGAAATACTAAGCAAGAGACTTTATTAATTAAATGCCACAGTACTAGGTGGAAATCTGCAGTCATTTGGCAAAAGGTCAGAATTCCGCCACAGGTGAAAGAACGGAAAATTCTGCAAAATTTTCAAAATTTCTCGAACTTCTGTGACGGCAGAAATCCAGACATTTGCCACCCCTAACACTGACAGTTATCTTTGCCTGCTTGAAGCTTTACTTGTGGCAGGCAAGGTGCCATGTGATGTGACAGTTGAGAGTCTTCATATGTTTCAGTAGTTAGATGGTGGAAGTTGCTGTTTGAGTAGACATGGTCTATGAGAAAAGAACTTTATCTCAACACCAATTTTGATATTTTTGGTTATTTATTTGCTCGTTAGCTTAAGCTTTTTAATATTTTTTATACTGGAAAATTTCTGGGTTTCATGGCAATAAGTCTGAATGATCTTTGTTATCTGTAGTTTTCCAGGTAGGGGTGGCGAGTGTTTGTGCGCTTAGTTTTGTTTTTTATTTTGTCAGGTTTTTTTATTTTGTGTTCTGTGCTGTTATTTATGAATTTTTCTTTTGTGATTTCTTTGTTGTACTGATTTTATGTGGTTTTGTAATGTTTTGTTTTAAATAAAATTCTCCTATGAGTGTTTAGTTCTAGGAATTTTCAATTTAAGGAAGTACAATAACCAGAGCATTGACTGTGATATTTCTGTAGTGCCCCAAGGTGGTGAGATGAATGTTAATGTGTGCTTGGTTTCCACATCAATAAAAGGGTAAATAAAGCAACTGTGTCGATGACACCAGTAACTTGCACACAAATTACTGACGAGGTTTCAAATAGGTAGATGGTGGCACCTGACAAAGAGAGTGGGAGTCAGAAATAGGTTCCAAATGCTTCTCAGATTTTTATTCGTACTCAAACCAAGACGGGAACATGGTCACAGGGAACACTTATTCCTACTCCTATATGAGTAGAACTCTAAATCAAATGGCTGTAATAACTCCACTTTGCAAGCAGTCTATGCTCTAATGTCAGCAAATCTCTATGCAATCTTCAAATACTACCCTGAGGTGCACCTCTACCTAGGGCCTATTACCTGGAGTACTCCACACTAGGGAACTCTAAAACATATTACTGTAAAACTCTACATCAGTCAGAAAAGTCAGTTTGTGCATGGATAAGCTTTCTCTGACACCAAGAAGAAACTGGGTTGCAGGATAAAACAAAAGGAAACACTTGGCTGACTGAGCTAACCATTAAGGGACTGCAGAGAGAATTTTGTACAGACCATGAGTCTCTCGGTCACACCCCACCTTTCTAGGGTTGCCGGAATTTTGGAACAATGCAAAGATTTCCTCGGATCAGAACCCATTGAGGGCCACCGAACAGAAGCACAACAAACCCGCCACAGCCTGCTTCTGGACTGCCGGGATAAGATGAAGAGGATCCTGCATAACCAGTAACAGGAAGAATCCAATCTAGTCAGAGGGAACCTGTTAGATAGGTCCACCAGTGCTAGGGTTCAACCAGAAAAGTCAATTGCCTGTATATTTACTGTAGTCTGGACATTGAGACTGAATAATTGACCACTGCAATAAGAGCTAAGACTTTACTCACATTGCTATTATTGCTATGAACAGTGCATGTGTCAGAAGTACTGTTTGTTGCCAGCATTTCATGTTACAAGGTGCTTGAATCAGTCTTCAGCAAAGTCCTCTCCTGGACTGCTGAGGAAAGAGAAGACACTGAACACCTAGCCACAGCCCTCTGCTGGACTGTTGGGACGTGGAGAAGAAACTGAACACCCTGCCACAGCCCTCTTCTGGACTGTCATGATGCAGAGAAGAAACTGAACACCCAGCCACAGCCCTCTTCTGGACTGCTGGGACATGAGGAAGACACTGAACACCCAGCCGCTGTCCTCTTCAGGACTGTCAGGACACAAAGATTCTGGTGAAGAAAGTCTGCAAACATGAACAACAATGGGATTCTGGCACCACGTCCAGATGAGCCAAGGACTACATAAAATAAGAAACAGGATGATGATGCAAGATACTGCAACAGAGGATCTGGACAGACACTTCAATACAAACAAGAAAACAGATAGTACCTTTGTATTGGGCCAGGCCATACACAGGGAAAACTTGAAGAGTGGAAAATAATAAACAGGATGTTGCAAACAACTCATGCATGGTTTCTTGAAGATCTGCTGCTTGCTGCTTCAAGATGCACTGAAGATGACTTCTGGAGTACTTTGAAGAAGATTGCTCTGGATGCCAATGGTGAAAGTATTCTGGGAAATTTGCTGAAGACGGATTCGAGCACCTGTGAAGCTTTGTTGCATTAGAAGAAATACAAAATCACACACACAACTATAATGCAAAGAGTCACGCACTGTATATGTAAATGAAAATTAAATTTTAGGCTGGTTCAGCTTCAAGCAGAAATGCATGGTGCCAAGAGCCTCTCACACAATCTGCAAAGAGTGCAAACAGGAGACACAAACATGTGTTTCGTCCTACCCTGGACTCATTAGCGTGCCTCATTTGTATCACACCCTCTGGGGAAATTAACCAGAGCCCTAAATTGGTCTTACGGGTTTGAGTCATGGTGAGCCCAAACAATTTGTTGTATTCAGTTGGGTTATTACTGATAAGGTGATGGGCTCTAGGAGTGGTTTTGGAGGGAGATTATGGGCATGGGTTTGCATTCTACTGTTTAATATCATGTATGCTTTTTGTGTGCTTTTGTTTTTATTATATGTACCTGTGGTGTTTTGGGGTGAGATGGGATTTTTTCCGTTACCATCAATTGTATATATTTGGTTATCATTGTTTTTGTTTTTATTTGTTTATTTATTTGTTGATTGGTTTGTTTGATTTTTTCCTTAATTGAATTCCCAATGAATAGAGAATTGGCTGGAAGATGGAGGATTCTGGAGGTGAAGGCATGTTGGTGGCCCGGACAGTGGAGAATGCTTTCTCCCCACCCAAAGTAATTTGAAGCCCAACACTATCCTAAGGCTGACTTTTATGAAATGGTTGTGCATCCTATAGAATGTACAGCAGCCTTAGAGGTAACAACTGTCATTGTTTTTCATAGGTAATTTACTGGTGTTTTGTTTTCTCCCTTCCCGATCCCATGCATCTCTGACATGACGCAAGCATGTGGAGGCACATACACGCCATGCCCTATGGGACACCCCCACCCTACCTGTCACCCACATTGCCTCATGCTTAGCCACTTGGCCTCCATCGGGTGATGGCGGGACTATGGACAGGTGACCCCAACCACCCAGGAGAGGAGAGCCAATGATCCTGCTCCCACTCCCCCATGCTGGCACCCGATGACCCAAGGTCATTCCTGAACCCAAATCACTGGCGTAGCATGAGGTAAGGTGTCCAGTGCCTCAGCCTTCAGTGCTACCAGGCCTGCCAACTACCTCTATTGCTGAAGATGGCAATTGCTTACCTGGTGACAGTGAGGAAGAGATGAGAAGAAGTGAAACTCAGCGTGAGTGATCTCCTCCAATGGCCCTACTCTGGTGTCCAGAACTCTCCCTCCAACTGTGGATGGTCTGGTGGAAGTATGGGGTTCATCTGGTATCCCTATAGTCTCTGAAATAGCCTCTGAAGTTATTGTGGAGCTCCGTGACATTTCAAGGAAGAGCAGCAGCTGGACCAAGAGTTGCAACCCAAAAAATTAGCCCTTCCATGACTCATCACAAAATAGGAAGGACAATGTTTTTGGAATAGGAAAAATTCAAACAAAGGTTAATTGTTCTGCTACATCCTCCACAGATTCTGTTCACATCCCAGTAAGCGCTATCATTCCTCTTAGTGACTGTTCATTCCCGATATTCTTCTGAGTGGAGCATGGCTGCCTCTGGAGCAGCAAACTGCAGCTGTTGGTCTGACAGCCTCAGCTGATGTGTCAGACTGCACAGCTGCACTGCAGATCAATGGTTCTGACTTGCTGCTTACCCAGGTTACCAACTCTGAAAGTTAGCCAGTGGCATGTGAAACTTACCAAACTTGGAACAAAAGTAGTGTTTCCAGCTACAAAGACAATCCTACAGTTTGTAATAGGCAAATAAAAGGGTAGTAGTGCACTACTTGTAAAGAAAGGTGCACAAAAACTAAACACATAAGCACTCCTGCTTGAATCACTCAAACTCTGATGCAGGAAGGGTGGGTAAAAATTAAGATGGGTCAGGTTGGAATCCTGGTACTTCCTTCATTCATTGTGGCTTAGTGCATCTTGTTATGCCTATCAAGGTGAACTCCGATGGTTCTATTTCTTTAAGTGACTCCCCAAAGGTCAGGACTGAGACTGTACAGTTGACAAAGTCTGCAGAGGAGCCAAATTGTCTGTGTCCTCTCCATTTACCTTCTGAATTCCTGACTTCCAACATGGTGTGGCTCAGAAAAAGGGGTTTATGGCTACTCTGCATTTTACTATGGATGTCCCTGCTACCTTTTAACTCTGACAAGGACCGATCTGATGGCATTGCAACAGTTTTAAAAGTTACTGCTGTATCCATGGTGAACCCTGATGAATCTCAAGAGCTACCCAACCAGAAGGGCCCAGAAAGTTCTATAAACAAAACAGCTTCATAGCAAATCAACCTTCAGGACAGCTGCCTCAGGAGACGAACACTGCTTCAAGCATGCTACAAAGTAGCAATCTGAGTTCAGTCCCTGTTACAGACAATGCCGCTATCTCACAGCAGAAACTGGGTGACTTGCTTCAGTCTGTTAGTTCAGCGAGTGATACCCTGAATGGGAGCCAACTTCCCTAGACCAAGCATGTCTAAGGACTGGCCCAAACCTCGAACATCCCCCACCCTGGGCAGAAAAAATATTCCAATTTTTTCAGACCAACACCAGAGCTAGCTATGAGGAGAAATGGAGTCTGTCTCCATTACAGAGGGGTATGGAGGAGATGCAGACCTTATTTTCATGTCGTGAACCCTCCTCAAGGCTGAGATGTTTTTTCCTCAGAAATCTTGGCCCTTTTCTATTCTGTAGGAGACACATTCTTTGATAGCAGTTTCAAGATACTTCTGTTGGAAAATCACAAACTAGTTCTTAACCCTTACAAAACACTCAATCTGTTTTATTTAACCAAAGTAAGAATGACACCAAAGAAATGATTTTGAGTATCAAAACAGAAAATGGCACTGGGATGCAATAAGTTCGCTCTGATAGATATTTGGGTATGTGGTTGGACTCTGGTTTGAAAGGCGATGTTCATATACTGTAGAGAAGTTGTTGAACAATGTTGGTAAATGATTAGGGTCCTTTACCAGATAGAACTGTGTATGTCTCAGGAGACTGGGAAACGAGTAGTGAATGCAATAGTCCTTCCACTTCTTGATTATGGGGATATTGTGTATTTAGCGCAGCTGGGAGAGAGCAGGCGGACTTGATATTTGTTACAAGAGGCCTGCCTGCTTTATACTTAGCACTCCTCGGATGGCTCACTATTGCCAAGTGTATGACGATTTGGGTGGTAGAGGCTACGTGACTGTAGAAACAGTCACATCCTTTAAATATGCATAAAGGTACTTGGGGAAACTCTCAAAGTATATCTCAACTAAAGTGTTCACAGACAGATGCAGGCCTCTTTAAGATCTGCAACAGGATTGGAACTAGTGCTCCCCAAATGTAATTTGGAACTAGGAAGAATGTCATTCTTCTATCACAGGTCAATAACAAGCCAGTGACACCCAGTGGAAGCTGGTGCACACAGCCACGGCCACTCTTTAGTGGAGCGGCATCGGCAGATGTCTGTAGTCATGTGGAGCACACGGCCCACGCTTGATGTCATTGCACATCCATGCTTCTGGGGATCTTTAAAGGAAAACTCTGGGCCGGCAGCACTGTAACACCCTTAGATCTCTGCCTGAATGATGCCCCAGGTGCAAGCCTCAGCTGGGGCCTCTGGATGATCTCAGTCTCTCCCTTGGGGACCCCTGTGGCAGGAGTAAACTGTGGGCCTCCTCATTTCAAGCTATCTGGAGGGACGGCAGGTGCAAAGTCTGGGAGCTGAGATGAGGTCAATTCCCTGCTCGTACCAGGGAGGAAAAAGAAAGTTAATGAAAACAAAAGAATATCACCATCTTGTTCAAAAATGAAGGGATAAGCATCATCAACCCCTTGTAGTGGCTCAAGCAAAGCGGCACAGTCGTCAGAAACCCATAGCCCACCATCAACTCTGAAAAGATTTGCACTGGGGTTGGAAGACTAAGGTCTGGTGCATTCAGATATGGGTAGTCTTTACCTTCCTACTTGTTTTTTCTGGGAAGAGACTGTGGGGTCCTATTCTATCCAGAACAAATGAAGACCTGTTATCGTTGCAGATCACTACTCATCTCAGTAAATTGTATGATAAGATGAACTGTGACCTTTGCTCAGAACTGGGCTATCTGAGTGCAAACTGCAAGAACAACATGAAGTGCAATTTGTGCAACAAGATCAGCCACTCATATCAATCATGTCCCTGGGCAGCCCACAATAAAGGAGACCCAATGGATCAGGTGGAAGATGACTATTACATCAGTTTTGTCCAGACTGAGGGTTCATAGTGGTGGGATCCTAAGCCTGCTCAACAGCCCAGACCAGAACAACACCAACCAATGGAAGAGGAAGTCCTCCTACTTTTGCTATTGATCCTGTTCACGTGGTCCTGGAGGACTTGGTTACCTCAGAACAATCCTCTTCTGTAACCCCTGTACCTGAACTATCAGATATCCAGGAGGAAGGCTCCCAGTGTGATCCTCTGCCTGCTAAAGCTCCAGATAGCCCTGCTGCTATGATTACAGATATACAATAGGCCTTGCCTCCACCCCTGGAACTACCAGCAGGTGGTAGTTCTATGAGCTCAGGAACCTTTGATGGTGGAAATGACCCCTTCAAACACAGTTACTAAAACTCTGCAGGTGGTCACCCATCAGAGGAAGACCAGGGGCCAGCTCAAGCTAATGATGTCCCAAACAGAAAACATTCCTTTATGGAATACATTTGACATACTGAAGGAAAAGAAGGACTGTGGTGAGATTGAGAATGATTCTGGTGGCTCATTCTTGACCTCCTCACAGCACTGCACAAGTCAGCTTCTGAAACTGAGAGAGGGTACTTTTGGTTTTCAGCCTATGAAGAAAGAGAAAGGCAAAACTCAAAGGCAGAAGGCGGTGTTCAAAATGATGATGGGTGTTTTTGATTTTGTCTTTCGGTCTATTTCTGATTGGGGGTCTAGTCCACAACTTTTCAGTTAGCAGACTAACTGCCAATAGCATAAAATCTAAAAATAGATTTACAGCATGTCCTTTTTGCAGGGAACCAAATCTGACATTTTATTTCTTCAACATACAATACTTTGTGCTGGTGGTACATTCATTTGGCTCAAAAACACAGGTTTCTTGGCCCCTGCTTTAGTCCCTGGGCAAAGACAGATGCTTAGATTTGGGCATTTTTTCAAACCCTAACATAACCCTGTCCAGCTTGGTAGATGTTGTTTCAGGGAGAGTTCTCCTCCAGGACTTCAGTTTTGTAGTATACACCTGTGTTTAATAAACATGCACAGTATGTCCCCAGTCAAAAGTAGAGCTGGTTGATGTTTTTAAATTGATTCAGCCTTTTGTACACGACAAAGGGTAATCCTAGCAGGTGATTTTAATTGTGGACTGGTCCTCTCAGACAGGGTTGCTAAAACTATTCAATAATTTTGTGACACCAACTATTTGAAAGAAATGACCGGTCTGCAGGGCTGCAGGATTTGACCAGGACAGCTGGAGGCAATAAGGCATGTACTAGCACTGTACAGAATGCAGAATTCTGCCGGAGAAATTAGTGCAGAATGATTCACTCCCGTGGAATTTCCACTGAATTTTGCTGGTTCTTCTGTGGAATTCCAACACTGAGATCCATGGAATAATATTCCACGGAACAACATTTTTCCATGGAAAATCATTCCACAACCATTGCCACAGAAAAATATTGAGATCTGTGGAATACCATTTTTCCATGGAAAATCATTCTGCAACCAGTTACATGGAAAATATTGAGATCTGCAGAATAAAATTCCATAGAAATATTGCAGAAAAACTCATTCCATTTTTCTGCAGTGGAATTCTGCCATTACAGTTCGTAGAATTTTGAAAATTCCATCAAAATTGCATTCTGTTGTAAGTTGAAAATTCCACAGGGCACTAGCATGTACCTTTTTAATGGAAGGCTACTGACACAAAAACTGTAGACCTTATTTTCTATTCTCCATAGTTCGTGTGCACTTTTAATCAGACCACTCCAGTGGAAACCTCTGACCATAAACTGGAGCATGCTTAGTTTGGCATTAGTTCCAAAGGGGCATTTGGTCCAGGCTACTGGAGATTTAATATCTCCTTGCTTGAGGATGTTGGCCTCAGGCAACAGCTGTTTTACTACTAGCAGCCAAAAATTCACATGAATTCTTTTATGACTCCCCATTTCGTGGTGAGAGTATATGAAGCTGGAAATACAGTCCTTTTTCAATCACAAAGGAAAAGGATTGATAACCAGAAGTAAAGTATTTGCAATACTTGACCTTCCAGCAACAATTCCATTAACTGTTGATTGTAGTGGAAACTACAGGGCAAGATTTAATGGCCCAGCTATCACTTATCAAGACAGAAATGACCAGAGTACAGCACCAAAACATGTTTTCATTATTACTTGAACAAAATATAACACCAAAGGAAAAATGTACCAAACAAACTCATTTGATTACTGCAAAACTAGGACTGCTGACTGCATCTGTTCAGTATTATGTGATTTAGATGGGATCGTTCTTTCTGATAGCCACGAACAGCTTGCTTTTTGGAAAGACATGTAGCTTCACTGGGAGGTGATGACCACCATATCTTCCCTGACCCTGGGTTTGGTGCCAAACTCAAGTGGTCTGCCACGTAATTTATACCGATTAATAGGGAAGGACCTGAAGACAGAGAAACTGCCATGTTTAACTACATGTTGGGTTCTGGAAATCTTGGCCACAGCTTTAAACAAGGTATTTTGATTTTTTTGTATAAGAAGGAGACAGGTCAGATATCTCTAACTGGAGACTAATTAGTCTCCTTAATATGGATCTAAAGATTTTAACTAAGGTATTGCTCTCCAGACTGTAACAGGTTGCTCCTGATCTGATAACACTGTCACAAACATGTAGCATTATGGGTAGAAAATCCAAGATACCATCCATATGTTATGGGAGTTAGTGGAGTGGGGTAACAGGGGACAGTTCTTGGGCCTTGTCCTGGCCTCATACCTGGAGAAGGCCTCTGACTGGCTTTCTCATCAATTTTGTTGTCTGTACATTTTTCAGTATGGGATTCCAGATTGCTTCCTGGCTCTGCTTAAGCTTTTGTATTCCACAGCTTTGGTCTCCCTGGCCTACATGGTTGGCATGAGAAGGAAATTCCCATACACAAGGGGATGACACATGGGTGCTCGTGGAGCTCATTTCTATATGTGTTTGGGGTGGTCCCTCTGATCCAGAAAATAAAGAGTTCTCCGTAATAGGGCAATGGTTACATTGGATAGACACTGTAGTTCCCCTGACCTTGCCTACACAGATGACATTTGCCTCATGATTAGGGGATCTGGAATCTGCTCAGAACTCCTCTCAGGTCATAAAAGATTTCTCATATGTTTCTGGAACCAGAGTTAGCTTGGGTAAATGTAAAAGTATGGCAATGGGTTCTTTACAGGATGTCTGTCCTGGAAGGTTGCAGGGCTCCCATGATGGCTGGACCCCTAACAATTCTTGGAACACAATTTGGAGAAAGGGATATGGGTAAAATAAATTAAAACATTTCTGGTTCTTATGTTTTTTTTTTTTTTATATAGCTTTGCCTTCCCTCCACCTCGAGAGTTAGAAACCAAGATTTATAGTATTTTTTCTGCTCCTTTCGGGAGCCTTTTGAAATCCATTAATAGGGCCCATACTAAGAGGAGCATCAAGGAAGGGAAGGGGGATGGAAAGGATGAAGGGACTTAACAAGGTTGGAGGAATGGTCACATAAATGGCAGCTTAGATTCAATACAAAAAGTGCAAGTAATGCACCTGGGAAGCAAAACCCAGGGAAGAGTACACAGTGGGGTGGGGGGTACTAACAACAACAAAATGGAAAGAGACCTGGGGTAGCATATCAGACAACCTTAAGATAGGCAAGCAATGTGAGAAGGCAGTAAGGAGGGCTGGGAGGATGCTGGGATGCATAGGGAGAGGCATCACCAGTAGAAAACAGGAAGTTGTTATCCCTCTGTACAGACAGTTGGTAAGATCCCATCTGAGTACTGATTGCAGTTCTGGAGATCCCATCTCTGCAAGGACATAGGATGGAGGCAGTCCAGAGGAGGGCAACAAATGGTGCAGGGTCTGCAACAGAAGCCATATGAAGAGAGTCTTAAAGAGCTTAATATGTCTATCCTTGAGGAAAAGAGGGAGGGGGATGTTAGAAACTTTCAAGTACCTCAAGGGAATCAACAAAGTCCAAGACAAGAGCATCTTTTAGAAAAAGAGATGTGCAAGAACAAGGGTCACAATTTGAAGATGGGGGGACAGCTCAGGGCAATATGAGGAAGTGTTTTTCATGGAGAGGATGGTGGATGCATAGACCCACCTTCCTGAGGAGGTCATGGGGTCAAAAACAGTGGGGGAAGTCAAGAATGCATGGGATGACCAAAGGCAATTATAGGAGGGTAGGAGGAAGAAGGCTGTTGGTTAACTAGAATCTGCAGCTTATCCTATATGTAGGGAAATGGGCAAACTAGGTGGGTCAAGTGGTCCTTATCTGCCATCAAAGTCTATGTTTTTATGGGGTAGGGATGTTAAATCTCTTGGTCAGTTTTCATTGTTTACTTATTGTTCATTTTGTTAAACCCATTTCATTAGGGGCCAAGAAATTATGGGTGCCATTAGGGAGTGTGTAGTTTTCCTCGCTCCTGAGGGACTGGCAAGTTGTGGGAGACACACGCTTGCAAGGGCAGGACACCTCTGCCCAGTTATATTAATTTTGTTTGGTTAAGGCTAGACTGCATAAACCGACTTTTAATCAGATGTCTACTTGCTCCAGAAAAAGTTAGTATGTACACATTTTAACCTCCATCTTTCTAGAGTCTATATACAGTATGCCTCAGTAGGTGGGAGTTCCCCATCTACTATCATGAAATAGATCAGGATTCCAAGAAAATGAAAGACTTTTAATGGCTCTGTGTACCAGAGGTGTTGCCAGCATGAGTTAACATTGGGGTCTGGGCCCCAAACAAAGGTCGGGGTCTGGGAACCATCTAGTCCCCTAGAAGCTGTAGAAATTTTGGTGCTCTCTTGTGTAAAATAACACATTTTCTGCTACTTTAGCCTTGTTTTTCCCACATTCCTTTTCCATTATTTTGTGTCTTTTTTGGTTAGCTTGTCACTTGACAGGCAAAACTACATGTTGTGGATTAAAAGTCATAGAATCAATAGTATATTTTTGTAAATATCAGTAGCTCTGGGCTAAATCTACTGATATTTAAGAAATATGCTAGGCACGGAGGAGGGCTGGGCATCCAGTGCCAGCAGATGGCTCCCTGAGTGTGACCCTTATGAAATAATTGTCCACACACTCACACAGGTCCATAATCTGACTAGTAAAATATGATACTTGATGCACTAATGAGGGAAAGCAAGCTGTGATGTGCTGTGCTGCAGACTACTGCTGGCTTGCTGCCCTTAAGGTCCCGCCCTGACCCCCCACCCCTCTGCAAAATAAATAAATACAGTCATAGCACTGCCATGCCATCCGGCATCCATGATCTCACAGTTGTCTCACCTCACTCGTCACAGTAACAGTGGCACAGCAGGTAGGCAATGGCATTAGCATCCTCATGGCAGATCCAATTCTGTCTCCTCTGTCTTGTCTCCTCTCTCTCTGCTCCGGCTTTGCTCCACGCCTCCACAGTCTCCTGATTGAAGTCTCTACTCTCTCCAGCAGTCCACTGCCCAAGTAAGACAGTCCCAAACTCCCAAGTCCAAGGCAACTGTCCAAGTCCCAACTGTCTGTCCCAGTGTCCGGCTCCCTCCCCATCCCTGATCCAATTGTGAAGACTAGTGCAGTGTCACTGTGCCGGTAAAAATAAAATACTCCTAAGTAGTCCCAACACCCCTTAACCCCTACTAGGGGCTCTTCTTCCCAATCCTCTTCTGAGTCTCAGACAGAGACTGACGCTCATTTTCCTGACCGGCCTGTGCAGCTCTCAGATGTCTTCACCGCCCCGCTCTGCCTTTGAGTGTGCCATGCACCATCACTAGGTCACTTCACCAATCAAACGCCACATCTGAGAACTAGGAGCTGTGTGTTGATTGGTTGCCATGGTGATGGCAGAGCGAAAATGAACAAGCCAAGCAAGCGATAGGTGGGCAGTTGGGCGGTTGATATGAGGTGACAAGCGGGCTCAGGTGTTACTAAGCGCTACTACCATACCACTGGCAATTGGCAAATAAAAATAATTATTTTAGAGCTGCTAGTGTGCTTGCTAGTCAGGGATGTTGGGCGTGCTGGGCTGCAGTGAAAATGGGGTTTTAAAATTTTAACTTTTGGACCTTGGTTGAGCACAGGGAGGGTCAGGCAGCTAGCACAAAAACGGAAGAACCCACTACCCACACACCGTGACACTGCACGGCGCACCACCAATCACAAAAAGGTCTGGGGCCCCAGATAAAACATTCGGGCTCCAGCCCCGGAGGCCCAGCCCTAGCAACGCCTCTGCTGTATACAAAGAAAATTACAGGTCAAAGGCAATCATAAACATAAGACTGAATTAGACAGATTTTGCCTCCAGGACACCTGTGACCAATCAGTTGAAACTAGGTAGCACTTGTTTTCACATGCCCGTACATCCAGGTTTCTGGAGACTCTTGAGCACATGCTGGAAACTCCCTGAGTTTGGCACTGTATCATGTCATGACCTGGTTTACTGCTCTTTTCTCGTATATGGGCTGGTTGGGATTATACAATGGCAAGAAAATCCTTGTTCTTGATTGGTCAGTGTAGTTCTCTGACAGTGATGATATTAAGCTATAACATCACTGTATTAAGTCCAGGCACACACGTATGACCCTATAACAGGAATCATGCTACCACTCCTAAAGTTACCGGTGCTCTGAACACTCAGTAAAGCTGTGACAGCTTCATCACCCCCCCAAATTTCTTTTCTGTGTCTAGCACTCACACCAAGTACCACAGTTCAGCCCCAGAGTTCAGTTCATAAAATAAATAGATTTTTGCCAGCATTTTGTTCCCAAACCGAGTGGGCTGAGTGAACCAGTAACCACAACCTACGATCACATGTCTCACTGAAGCTGCTCATTTTGGGACAAAATGCTAACAAAAATAACTCTTCCTTGTGTTGTAACCCTAATTAGCCTCTCACTTCTCTAGCTGCCACAATATTGTTTCACCAGTGAAGCCGTCACAGCTTCACACATTCCGCTGTGCCCTTTGGTCTTCATCGCAACTGCAAAATAACAGAAACTGTAGAAGCACTGTGAGTGCCACTGTACTCCATTAACACAGCACTGACTGACTTTTCCTATCATGCTCCACTTGCAGATGAGACAGCTTTTTTCTCCACGGACAGCACCACGCTCACAAGATCCCCAATATAAAACTAAAAAGTAACCAAATAAAGCCGTAATGCCAAATGGCTTTTCACCCTCCCTCAAGAACACCTCAGTGAGAAGCTCTGCAGGACTGGGAAAGCAGCATCACTCAAGCAACAGCGCCACCTAGTGTTGTAAAAAAAATAGGGATTTTATTTTTGAAATGTATACCTGCCCACATAAAAATCAAATAAAATACATAAAATTATACTTTTTCCTTTCTTCTTTTTGTTACCACACAAGCCATTGTATAACAGCAATAAGGCACTCCAGGGATGTGTGATATTGTGTAATAACATCACTCCTGGTGGAGGAAGCACTGCTCACCTGCTTCGTCGACCCACCCCAGGAGTGACGTATTACACAATAACACACACCCTGTCGTGCCTTATTGCTTAATTATAGTACCCTGGTGTGATAATGCCCTACTTACAATGAAGCATCTGGCATGCTAAATGTTCTCTAATTTTTAGCAGAGGTTGTCCCGTTATTTTTGCTGATAATCATGTTTGAAAAAGAACTTGGCAGCCAGCCTGCCAGTGCACGGTAGTGCTACCACTTGCAATGCCAATGCCCTAGATTCACAAGTGAGTCTGGGAGTCAGAGGGTTGGCTGGTGGGGGAGGTTGAGCGTGCTGGACTGCTTCTCCCCTTTCTGGGAGAGGTGGTGAGCACCTGGTGCTCAATTGACCCTAGCAGAGGCTAAGGGTTTGACAGCTGGAGCTCACAAGTTTGGGTGTGTGGCAGATGTCCAGCCAAGCACAACCACATCATTGCATGCCACACCTCCCCAGGGAATTTGCATAGCTGAAAAATTATCATGCTGAGCAGGAGAATGTCACCCCAGCCGAGTCCCACACAGTGGACCAAGACATTCTGTCACCTGGATCAGACTCAGTCTCTGATTGGGGAGTAGTGCCCTCTTCCCAATGTCCCCACCATAGGGGTAAGCCAATGTGCACTCTGGTGGTGGAGGGTAAGTCCCAGGAGATGGGATGGCAGGGGTAGACCAACGGACTGCCAGCTAGTAGCCAAAAAGAAAAATGAACTTGGCAGAGTGTATGACAAAGCATTTAAGAGTTTGCTTGCTCTACAGTTCCATGCATACTGAGAAAGTAGGTATGATTGCCTTAGTTGTTGAGGTAGTATTTTCTGTGAGATGTTTGAAGAGTCATTATTAGGGTTACTTGCTTTTCCAAGTGTTGGTGGTTTGTTTCTTTTTTCCCTCTTTGATTTGTTTTAGGTTCACATTCTCTTTAAGATTTTAATACAGCATTTAAAGTCATTTTTTTTCTTTTTGTTTTCTCTTGTTACATATCATACAGTCTGTGTGATATAGATAACTGTATATTTCTCTTGTAAGTTGTTGTATGCAGTATATTGTATTATTAATAACATACCCCTATGAATGGAGATGAAGTAGAGGGTTACTGAGTAGGTAATAACCAGATTGACTCTTTCCATCACCTTGCACCTGAGGACCTGAAACGGCAACTCTATAATGGCAGATGCTTGGCTACGGTCAAAAGAGAAGTAATTGAAAGGAAAGCCAAATGGAGGCCCTCAGGTGAAAAATGGAGGACTGAATCACTCAGCTAAAGGAGCAAAACACCCTCAAATATTGGAAATGTTATCAATTTGCTTGGCACCAGTTAATTCCATTGCTGTAGCAGTTGGGAATAGAAGCTTTTTTTAGTTGATTTTGCTTTAGCAGTAGTCCTCTGTAACTATGCTGGGGGCCTCCATTTTCTGATTGTTGAAATCTCAGTTTGTTCCCAACAGCTGCATTAACAGCAAGAAGATGATGTCACTGAGTCTGTTTACACTATGCATCTCTATTCAACATTTCTAAATAACCTTAAAATCTCTCAAGAAATACACACAATGAAATGGTACAAGAAAAATCCTGCAGTGCCCTCCTAAAATGTTTTGAAACTAGCTGAATATAAATGCAGGTATTTCAGATCTCCATGTCCTGCTATTTGGATGGAGACCATAGTCACAGAAAGCTTGATGGCCTACTTAGAAGATGATAGACTGCAGGACAACAAACAGTATGGGGTTGTATCAGGGAGGTCATGCTAGACCAGCCTGATACTGTTTTCATCTGGGTCACTAACGTGATATGCAGAGAACAGGTGATAAACTCATTCTACTTTGACTTTAGCAGGACTTTTGATTTATTACCATACAGAAGGCTACTGAAAAGTTGAAGGACATGGAGTGGAGAAGGGTTTACTCAGGTAGGTAGGAGACTGGTTCGAAGGGGTGATAGAGGGTAGTTGTGAACAGAGAAACTGGGAGGTCATGAACTGAGTGTTGTAGAGATCAGTCCTGGGAACTGTCCTATTTTTTTCCATTTAATAATTTTATTAAACTTTAGTTATGCTTATAGACATCAAACAGAAAATACAGTACAACGTTCTAGGTCAGAGAAGGATCATTACAGGAAAGGTTCAAGGCATCTCACTATATAATGTAAATGAGTAAAGGAAGGAAGAAATAAAAGCAAGGGACTAGGGAGAGAAGGAATAAGGAGTCCCTAAATTCTGGCATGATAATGCATGAATAATGAACAATAAACATAAAAATAAAAGTAAGGTATAACTGGGTGTCTATCTGATATAGTCTAAAATCATTAAGGAATAGTAACAAAAATACATGCTAAGTGCATACTGCTAGGTTGGTTAAGATGAGCGTATAGTAGGGGCTTGGCTCCAGGAAAGTATATAGAGTGAATCCAACACAATATGAACCATGGTGCTCATCCTATCCCAGTTCTGGGTTTCAGATAGGCAAGAAAGGGGCCCAACAGGCTGTATAGGCTGCCAATGCATCAGTTGTGACATGTGACATATGGTTGAGAGAGGCTAGTTGTGTGACAGCGTGCTGAAGTTCAGCAAGGGAGGGAACATCAGTGGTCCTCCACCGAGATAAAATAAGGCACTTAGCTGAGATACCCAGCAGAGCTAGCCAGTGAAGTTGTTGATTCAGGAGGCCAACTTTTTTGAGGGGAGGGATAGTCCCAAATCCACACCAAGGGATCCATCTGCACTACCTGGTTTAGGGCCTGGGTCACTAATTGACAAACTGCCTGCCAAAAGGGGCTAGCAGTGGGCATGTCCAGATGTCCAAATAATATGACATAGGTCTCCCACTTGAGCTTGACATCTCCAGCACAAGTTGTTTTCCAAAAGCTTGGCTTTGTATAGTACATCAGGAGTCCTGTACCAGTGACGCAGCAGCTTATTTTGTATAAGTTTGCTCGTGCATCAGGATAGCTCAGGTGCGCCCATCTCCAGCATAGGCCCATTGAGTGGCTTCTATTTTAACTTTTAACACCCTCTCCCACTTTTGTTTAGATGCTCCAGACTTGGAAGGAATGCTCTGTCATATGTCAGCATACACTTTACTGGCTTGGCCTCTAGAGAGTTTGATCCAAGAAGAAAGCTTCTGAGAGGTGGCAGGATTGGTGGAGTATAATTTGAAAATTCAGCCAGTGAACCACACAGTTGCAAATATCTCCAGAAGTCCATTTTGTCCAGGTCTTTCATTCTGGCGGGTCAGAATAGCGGTACATTATCAGCCCATTTCATCCAAGATGTCGGCCACTAATCTTATACCTTTACGTTCTAATAAGGCCAGTTAATAGGCTTCATGCTCTACCATAATATATTTATTATTAAATATGGGAGTATAGAGGAGCAGCTTGGAATTGGCATTGAGCCTAGTATGGACTTTTACCCAAATTGAACTGCTGGCCCAATGGTGAGATGAGTTTGCAGGATTTAGGTAGGGGTTGTATATCAGCAGGGGAGGGTATGGAACTGTGCAAGCAATTGCTCCATATGATGCCATTGCAGAGACTCAGGAGACAGATTGAAAACCACTTTAGCGATTGTGCCACAAAGTACACCCGCGACAGCCTTCAAACCACAGAAGGCTCCATCCTCCAGTCCTCCAATGGGAACACAGTTTGCCTCTGCTGTATCGGAGTTTTTTGATTCCCAAAGAGAATTCCCCACCACGGTATCTATGGAAGGAAGGCACTTTGCCGGGGAGCTAAGGGAATATGGGAAAGAGGATGGAGTAGTTTGGGGCTGAGATCATTTTAAGAGCTGCAATTTTCCAGCTAGGTAAGATGAAGCAATCTGTACCTGTCCAACTCTGTTCTCAGGTCAGCAAGTAAAGACTTTATATTGAGGTCCCAGATATTAGAAAGGTCAGGGATACACGTATACCAAGATATACTTGGGAATTCCAGCCCACTTAAGCCCCAGGGGTGGCACAATATTCGGATTGCACTGAGGGTTGAGAGGGAGCAGCTCAGTCTTGGATTTATTCATCTTCTGACCAGACAGTTCCGCAAACTGTGCTAATAGATTAAGGAGCGCAAGGAGAGCTACTGTGGCATCTGCCACTGGGACTAGTAGATCGTCTGCATAAATGAGGTGGCATATGTCTGGGACCCAAAGTGACCCCTGTATGTCTGGTGCTGCCTAATAGCAGCTGCTAAGGGCTCAGCAGATAAAATAAACAGAAGGGGGACAGTGGCCAGCCTTGACGAGTGCCCCTACCAAGCAGAAAGGAGGTGGAGACTGCCGTGTTAGTTTGAATTCTGGCCAAGGTTGTTGATACAATGCCTTAACCTGGTTCCTAAAAGGGACTCCAAAGCCAAAACAGTGCAGAGCCTTTTCAAGATAATCCCATTCTAGGGAGTCAAATGCTTTTGAAATCAACTGCAATTGTAGCCACTGGGGTAGAGGAAGATTTAGCCTGGTAAATGATATTAATCAATGACCTAATGTGATCCCTATTAAGCTGTCCTGGCACAAAACCCACCCGCAAAGGATGAATTAGAGAAGGAAGGAGCTGGCTGAGTCTGGTGGCCAGAATCTTAGCAAAGATCTTGCTGTCTGTGTTGAGAGAAACTGGGCGATAATTAGAGGGGAGAGTAGGGTCTTTACCTTTTGGGAAATACCATGATAATTGCTTCACGGAAGGTAGGGGGAAAATGCCGGTATTGAGAACTTCATTGTAAACCTGGAAGAGGAGAGGGGCGATCTGGGGAGCAAGAGCCTGCCAGAGTTCGACCAGGAAACTATCTCCTCCCAGAGTCTTCCCTGAGTTTAAAGTCTTGGCAGCTGTTGCGACTTCATCCGTGTAATTGGGAGGTCTAGAGTCTGAGTCTGGTGAGGAGAACAGAAGGGAGGCGGAGAGAGGCCAGAAAGGGTTCTATGGTGGTAGCATCCTGAGTTCTAGAGGATGAGTAGCGGTATGAATAAAACTTCTTCATAACATCATTAATGGACCCGTGCGTTAGTACAAATTTGACCCGTTGGGTCCCTCAACCCTGAGATGTGTCACTCCGCCTGTTGCTTGAGTCGATAGGCCAAGAATTTCCACACCTTTCCCCACCTCCCAGTACTGATGTCACAGTCTCAATAAGGCAACCTCCGCCTTATGTGTCAACATGTCATTGATAGTCATGCTAGTTACGAGCATTTCTTAATGTAATGGAGAGTCCAGTGGTAAGTGTGAGGTCTGCTTGGCCTGAGACTCTAGGGTCTTAAGTTTTGCTTCCAACGAGGCCAAAAGCTACTCACACTTATTTTGGCACCTGGAGGCAAACCCCATTATAGCTCCCCACAGGTGGTTTAAAAGCCTCCCATGTGATGCCTGGGAAGGTGTCCTGAGAAGGGTTCTCTGCTAGAAAAGGGCAGTCTCGAGGTGACCCATTTTATAAATATGGGGTCCTTGAGGAGAAGAGGGTCTAGCTTCCAGAGATTTGACTTGGAGGGGAGGGCCTCAGATGATGTGCGAATGCACTGGGCGTGGTCCAATATAACTTTAGGTAGGATCTCCGAACTTACTACCATATGAGACATCTCCTTGGATACAAGCCAAAAATCTAACCGGCTATGTGATCCATGTACTGATGAGGTGGAAGAGTAGTCTCTGTCCCGCAGGTAGAAGATCCTCCAGATGTCAGTTAGGCCTGCTTGGCCATCAGGTGTTGTAGCACTTGGCATTCTTCGGGTGTTGTGTGGGAGTAAGGCACTGCAGTCTATCTGTGGCACCAACATGAGATTAAAATCTCCTACAAGTATGGTAGGGATAGGAGAGGGGGCAAGAGAGCTCAGCTCCCAAGCAAGCATATGAAAGCAGGAGGGATCATCCTCATTTGGGGGAATAAATTGAGCCCAGGAGTATGGGGCCTTCAGGAGTGTTCATAAGAGCTAGCACCCATCTGCCACCAGGGTCTGTTTGAACCTACATGGGGACCAGGTGAGAGTTCTATGAAGAAGTATAGCCACTCCCCTCTTTTTGAGGAGAAGGATGAGGCAAAACTGCCCCACCCAGTCTCTGGCTAAGTGAGCATGGTCCTGTGTCATGAGTTTAGTTTCTTGTAAGAAGGCAACTGTGGCCCTCAGCCTCTTATAGTATGATAACACCTGTTTACGTTTTGCCGAGTGTTCAAGCCCCATCGTTCAGGTGTAATCATGGAGGTCTCATGGTCCCAGAAGAAAAAGGGGTACTAGAAACAAGCATGGAACATTTAAAGAAGAGGCTGTGAGATTAGTTGCCTAAACTCTCAAAACAACCCGGAGATCACCCAGCAGCACACTGAACCAAACCATGCAAGGCCTAAAGGAGTAGTAACTGGATGGACACCCAGTTTATACAGTAAATGAAGTAGGCAATCTGAGCAACGAGCCCAAAATATAAAATAACTATGTGCATTAAACTGCAACATCAGCAGTGCTTCTGTGCTCGGAGGAAGATAGTTAGCCATCAGTCAAGCTGCCAGATCCATCCACCAACCCTCATGGGGTGGGTGATAATGGAGAGCAGAAAAGGCACTGCATATAGCTCATCCACTGGCGCATCAGGCAGCATAAAACACCCAGTCCCCTGTGGGATATAGCAGCCATGGGGAGGAAGCTAGAATGACTCCATATCCGAGTTATATGATAGTGCAGATTAGGGTCACGTGTGTGTCAAAGGAAACAGTACCCAATCAGGTCCCCAATAAGGTGGGACCAAAACCGTAGCCCTAGGCATCAGAATCAGGGCATGGGAAGGTGAGGGAAAAGGTAGTGAAAGTAAAATAAAACAAAGAAAAAATATTATGCCAATGTGGGAAGGGTGAAAATTCTGCAGTGTACAGGGCACCCAGAAACTGAGTGTAGAAGGTATGATAGACTGCAGGGCTAGCTGGGGGGCGGGGAGCGGAGTAAGCGCCTCGCAGCAAAGAAAGGAAGGCTTAGATGAGCACTTGCCCAATAAAGGGTCAGCTGTGGGCATGAGACAAGTAAAGGGAGCATCATACATACACATATGATTATACAGGGAGCTATTCTGACCCTTAATTAACATGTAAATATCGAGGGCTAGGAAGCATGAGATGCACATCATTATATAAAATCTGTGGTATGAAACAAAGAGAGGGTTGATGTATAATACGGTGCAGTCCAAGCATCTGAGGAGAAGTTCAACCTGATGATTAGCTCAATATTAAACAGTTCCACTCTAAGTATTAGCTCACTCAAGCTAAGAGAGAAACAGTAAAATTGCAGGCCAAAGCCTAGTCCCAGATCTGTTCCCTGCTGAGGCAGATATAAAGAAAGTCAGTCACTTACACTGTAGCCAGTTCAGGAAGGTGTGACTGTGGCCGAGGTGGAGAGGAGCAGTTCAAAGCTTCGCTCTGTGCCGGCCGCCGGGTGGGGCTAAGCAGGACTGGAGCCAGGTCGTCTGTCGAGGTGGCTGAGTGTTCTGTGCCACAACTTTAGCCCAGGATTTTCTGGCAGTGGTAGGTACTGAGGGCTGAAAGGTCTGCTTCTGGTGACAAATCATCTTAAAAGGTTAGAAGAGGGGCAAATTTGTTTGGAAAATGATACTGGCACTGATCCTCTTCCACTGACTCGGGACTGCAGCTTCCATCTGTCGGGCAGTAGGCTGCCTCTTCTTGTGTTGATGCGGCAAGTGGTGGAGGAAGGGGAGCATCGAATCGGTAGACCTAAAGTTTAGGAGAGGTGATGGAGGTCTAGGACGAGGTTTCATGCAGCGGGGGTCCATGGACCCACCGGAGGTTTTAAAAGGTCCGATTCTGAAAGTCTTTGGGAACTCTCGTGTTAAGAAATCCAGGAGGCTATCAGGAGTGGAGAAAAGATAGGGGCCCTATTAATGACCATCCGCTAGTTGCTGGGTAGCGGAGAGAAAATATGATGCGGTGAGCATGGAGGATTCTTTGACATACAGTATAGGCTTTACGGCGCCATTCAGCTCCCGGGAGTAGTCCTGGTAGATTTGGATAGTGTTGTCATTCCAAACGAGGGGCCCTTCTTCTCTGGCTGCCACTGTGAGCAGCTCCTTCACGAAGTTGAGGAAGTGCACCAGGATAGGCATAAGCGCTTCCAGGTTTAGGCACGAGAGCTAGCGGTGGTGGGCCTGCTCTATGTGGTGATGGTTGCTCGTGGTAACCCCAAGAGGTGCGCTAAGGTATCCTGGAGGAAACAGATGGTGTTCTGTTGCTCAACTCCTCGGAATCCCAGAAACCCAAAATTATTTTGGCAGCTGTGGTTTTCTAAGTCATCTGCCTTATCTTGAAGAAAATGTATAAGATGGGCCTGCTCCGAGTAGTTGCAGTTAGCTCTTGCAAAACAGAGTCATGGGCCTTAGGTTGGTGCTCTGTATGAAATAAACATGTCTCTATAGCTTGTAGAGTCTGAGTATTGTTGTTGAGAGCTAGAGTCATTTGGGTCATCTGTGCCAGCAGTTGGTTAAACAGTGTTTCTGTTTTTGTAGATTTGGATGGAGTGGAGGAGGTAGAGGCCATCCTGTAGGCCTAGATCCAGGAGGAGTTCCAGTAGGCACTGTATTCCTCAGAGATGGAGAAAATAAGAACAACGTGATGTAGCAGATATGTCCCTCTTCCAAACTGTGCCTACAGAGGATGAGAGGAATTCCCAAAAGCAGGCTGTTGTAGGATATGATCCACAGTAAGGGAGCAAAGCAGTTATGCTGCCATCTTGGTTGAAGGCTTAACCACCCCCTCCCGGAACTGTCCTATTCAATATGTTCATCAGTGGCATAGGGGAGATATCCAGGGCATGTTGTGTCTCTTTGCTGATGACACAAAACTCTTCAGGAGAGTAGATCATAAGGAAGAGATGCAGGAGCTCCAGATGAACTTAGAGATGGTCTAAGATCTGTCAGTTCAGATTCAACACCAAGAGGTGCAAGGTAATGCACTTAGGGAGATGGAACCCAGGCATAGAATATTGGATGGGAAGGGTTTGGTTGGCCACTACAAACAGAGGAGAGGGATCCGGGAGTCATAATCGGTGACTCCCTCAAGCAGACAAGTCATTGTAATAAAGCATATAGTGAGGCATTGCGGATGTTTGGGTGTATAGTGAGGGGTGTTGATAGTGGGAGAAGTGAGGTAATACTGTCCCTGTACAGATCCCTGGTGAGGTCTCATCTGTAGTACTGTGATCAGTTCTGGAATCCTCACCTCAGGAAGGACATAGACTGGAGTTGATGCTGAGATGGATCACCAGGATGATCCAATGCCAGCAAGGCGTATGCTATGAGGAATGGCTGGTGGCCTTAAATATGTATGTGCCAGAGGCCATGTATAAGAGGGGGGATAATAAAAACATACAAGTTTCTGAGGCGTGTAAGCAGGGTAAATAGTGAGGACCTGCTTGTAAGAACAAGGGATGCAGTCACTCTGGAGCATTATTGAGGTTGGTGGGGGCATGTTTAGGAGACATGAGGAAGTTTTATTTCACGGAAGGGGTGGTGGAACTGTGGAATAGAATAGACCACTAGTTGTAGTGGACAGGAACCATAAATGGGTTTAAACATAGCAAGGGGACTTCTAGTGTCTGGGTGTGCAACATGGGACTGAAGAGTGAGAAAGCAGTGGAAGAGGGTGACAACCCATTAGTATAGCAGGTCAGTGGGGTGATGTAGTACAGCTGGGCCTTTGGTCTCATTGTGCTGTCAGATTCTACATTTCTATTTGTTTTGTTATTCCAAATCAGCCAGCAGGTATACTGTACTACAACATAGAGACTAACTGGTGTTGACACATCTACTCAATGGTAATGCAGTTCCCAGGAATAACTGAGATTTCAACAATCAGAACATGGAGTCAGCCAGGAGAGTTACAGAGGAGTACTGCTAACAGTAGAAGTAAACCAAACAAAATGTTTATATCCTCAAGCTGCTATAGAAATAGAGCTGGGTAACACTTACAATATGTGAGGGTATAGTACTCCTTTAGGGAGTATGTGGTGACCTTATTCTGTATTTTAAAGAGTGGACAGATTAGCAGGTGAAAATTGCTGGTCAGTCTTAAGCAACTTAAGCACTTACTGCTGAGGCTGACCCTGCTGCTTCTTCTCCTATCAGACAACATCCACCCAAACCCTGGGCCTGTGCAGCAGATGCACAACCGCAGAAACAACCATGGAACCTTAAAATTGGCATCCATCAATATTTGCAGCCTGATGTCCAAATTCAATGATCTCCAAGTGTGGGTAACCCAGCACAGACCTGACATGCTATCTGTGGTGGACACCTGGCTTACAGCAAAGATTTCTGATGCAGCTATCTCCTTGATGGTTACACCCTCTTAGACAGGATAGACTTGGCAAAAGAGGTGAAGGTTGTACAGTTTACCTCATGGATATCCTCTGGAGCCATGCCCTCCTTAAATTAGGCAACCCAAAATATTTCCAGGCCCTTGCCATCAGGATTCTTAGGATCCCATGGCAAATCACCACCGCAGTTTTAGTCTACATCCCACTGCAGACCAGGCCAGCGGGTTCAATACGATCATTGACTACCTAACTAACCTGCACCAAAACTCTGAAGTGGTGCTACTAGGTGACTTTAATGTAAATTGGTTGCCCTCTGAGGCAGACTCCTACAAGGATACCATTGCCACATCAGTGTATCCCAAATGGTAGACACCCACATCAGGGTCAGTTACAGAACTGGCTCTAGTACTTTGCTGGACTGGATACTTTCTAATCACCCAGAAAGAATCTCCAACACCACTGTCCTGCTGACTCGATTAGTGACCACTTGGCCATTCTATGCCCCCAATAAAGCCCCAAGCCACCCGCTAAAATGGCAATACATCGTGTCCTAAAGAAAGGGCAGCCCTAACACCTCAAAGTTCCTCTCAAGCAAACTGACTGGTCACCAATCAACTCAGCTCAAAATGTGGACCAAGCACTTGAGTTCTTTATCTCTAAATTTAATATGGTCTGTGACATCCACACCCCATAAGAAAGTTTAAGATTAAAGGTGGAAATAATTCCTGGATTACCCCAACTTTACTTAACTGCATGGCCTCTAGGTATAATCTGTGGCACCAAGATCAAGCCACAGGTAAACAGGCAGACATTCAGCTCTACAAAGTGGCTAGGAATGCCTGTACTCATGAAGTCTGTCTCGTCAAAATCGGCCACTTCAAGGATGAGCTCTCAAACTCTGGGGTGGGGTTGGGGAATGGCAGGACATTTTGGGGCAACCTTAAAGACCTCACGGGCAAAATTAAAATCTTCACCCTCTATGTTAGATGTCAATGGTGAAATTACCTAGGACCTCCAGCAAATTGCCAATACTTTCAATGCTGCCTTCTCAGACCTTAGCAGTGTCCTTCTCCCTGACTTCTTCGATGTGCTGCTAAAATGATGAGGCCAGTAGAGCTGGTCCCCTCAACACTCCCCTTTCTATTTCAAGACAGTTACTGTGTCAGAGGCCAAAAGTATCTGCAACAGGTGCTAGGAAAATCAAGATACAGCAGTGACTTCTTGACCTTAAAATTATTTCCTTACTAAATCTGTATCTATGCCTTTGACAGTCCCCCCACTAATCCATGAAAGTGGTGATCCAGCCCAGCACACTAATTACTGCCTTATATCAAGTCCCCAAAGGCTTTGGAACACACTGTATTGAACCAACTGAACAAGTACCTTGAGAAATACTAGATCCAGTGTCCACTACAACATGGATTTCGCAAGGCTCTCAGTACTGCCACATAGCTTCTAGAATATACTGTATACTTACATAATGCACTTGACCCGGGTTCACATAGTGGGGGTGATATACATAGACCTCAATAAACCCTTTGATAGGGTCAACCACACCATACTACTAAACACACTCTCTGCCTCTGGACTATCTAATGATGTGGTGGGTGGGTTAAAAGCTACCTCAGTTGCAGATCAAAACAGGTCAAAATAAATGGTTTTCTCTCAGACAGCCAATGAGTCTGCTCTGACGTCCTGCAAGACTCGATTCTGGGCCCCTTACTATTCAGTCTTTTCTGTAACAACCTGCCCTGGGCTGCACCAGTAACATACTACTTTATGCAGATGATACTGTTATCTTCTAAGTCAGTCTGGTCCCCATCCCTTGAATCGCAAGTCCAACACAGCTTTTGGCTGTTGAGGTTTGGTTCAAGCACAATCTCCTTATGATTTACAAGAAGTTGAAAGTTATGCTATTCACAGACCCACACAACAAACACAAAACACACCAATTAACCATCCTAAACAACCTTGGAACCCCACTAGAACAGGTCCAGGTCTTCAAATATCTAGAAATAACTCTTGAATGCTCCTGTCCTATGCCATCCACATGGATAATGTCGCAAAGGGTCAATATCAGGATTGGTCTCCTATACCAAAATTCAAATAAATAAATAAATATATAGCCACAGACACTGTCTGACCCCAGACGCACTGCGACTTGCTGTCAGTAGCTCTATAATATCCATAATTAATAATGGGTTAATTGTCTACAGTGCAGCTACAGACACTACTCTCAAAAGGATCAGCACAGCCCTAAATAAGTCATGTAGGCTGATCATTGGAGCCCACAGACTTACCCATACATGTGAATTGTATGTACAGACTAAATGGCTGCACCTTAAGGGTAGAATAAAGTACCACATCTGTCTCCTAGCGAAAAACCTGCATTGGCCAACCCTCCTGGTCATCCAGAAACTTTAACCTGGCAACTAACCCAATCAGACTCATGGCATGACAAGACAGACATGTCAAGTCCTGTTTTGCCATACATCCCAGGCACAGCAATTATTTGTATACGGGTGCCCAGTGGGCTAAATGACCTCCCTCAGCAGTCCTGGCTCAGACAAAGGTTGGCACTTTTAGTGCAAACTCCGCCAACACCTTTTCTGCACTTAGCAGCTGCAACTGCCATCCCTAAGCTGTCCCACCCAAGCCCTGTAATTCTCCTCAGTCTGCCCTCCCCTTCCCCTACACCCCCTCTCCCTATCAGATCAGTTTTGGCTGTCATCTCAGGTAGCCCTATCCATACACCCCTGTCCACTCATAGCTACCCGACCTCATTTCACTAGTAACCCCTTCTACTCACACCTGCTTATTCTCCTCCCACATGTACTTCACCCCACCCCATCACCAACAAAGCCAACTTGGCTGCTTAATGACTGCCTACTATTCTGTAAACGACTACCTTATCAGTATTTTATGCCACAATGTACTTAACACTGTTATTGAATGCGTATGTCTGATCGATATGTAAACTGTTATGTCTACATGATATGTAAACTGTTATGTCTACTTTCTGATGTGGGACCTTTGTAAAAGAGCTTCTGGCTCAAAGGTATTGTAATCCAAGAAGTAAATAAAATAAAAACATAAATAAAAAGAATGCTATCACTATTCCTTAAATTCTCAACACCATTGCTAGTTTCTTTACATGCAGTATACCTACAGTACAGTACGTAATTGTACTGTTGAAGATGTTCTTGGTTACTGCCACTACCTTGTGGGTTCTAGCAAGGTTCCAGGACCTGGGTCATTAAACTGCTGGTTAGGGGTTCATATCTAAGGTTAGCATAGTGTCTCCTCTCAGAAAGGTTTAAGTGGGCCTGGTGTCAGTATGGTACAACCCCAGGATGCAGTACCTACCCATCCCACCACTGGACCACTCCTCTCAAGGACCCACCTATTGCAGCAACAGTTCCCACAATGCAGGCACTTACAACTTTAGATAAATGGTACTCAGACAAGAACTTCACACAAAATAACAACAATTTTATTTAGGATTAGCTGGAGGCCCTAAACTGGGAAAAATGATGATTAGCAATAACATAGCAGTTGCAATGGTCTGGCTTGTCTTCTGTGACCTTCTAGGCCCAGTCTACATAGTATAGGTGTTAAATAAGCAAATACAGAGCTGCACTAGACCACCGAGGTGCTCTTGACAACCACAAGCGTGCTGTTTAAACAGTCACAGCACGAGTACACAAATTGTTGTCCACAGTTCAATTCAAGTGAAATGCATAGAATTTTATTTTCTCACCTTCGTAAAGCCGATGACTTGGTGAAACATTAGATATTTTGTTACTGTGGGCTTCGAGGCATTTTTGTGTGCTCCATGCTTCACTTCAGTAAGAAAATAAAATTCTATGCATTTCACTTGAATTGAACTGTGGACAGCAATTTTGTGTACTTGGTGTGCCATGACTGCTTAACCAGTACAGTATAGGTGTTGTATATTTGTACTTGTTCTAGGCACAGCTGAATATTGGTGATCCCTGAGCTGTGGTTATTTCCTGTGAGGCTCAACCTCATATTGTATCTCACCTCAAACCACACACACATATACAGCATGACTTTAGATATCAACCCACCTGTACTGCCAGCACTACCTCCTTACCACTAGTTCCAGTGATACCCTTCATTCTAATGAGGGAATTCACAGTACTTCACTGGGTACCCAACCATAGGAACATAGCAGACCCGATGACATAGGATATGCGCTGGTGGTGGTGCATGTAGACTGAACAAGTTAGAAATGCTTTGCAAAGTAGAACCACAAACCCAAAAGTTTTTCAAACCCCATAGGGAGGTATTTGTACTCCTAACCTAATGGCCTGCTCCATTACATGGTTCCTAGCTATTTTACAGTGGGATTTGTACAGCAAGCCCTGAGTTTACTCATGGTTTCCAGTACCAGGGTATCTCCCCGCTGTGCAGGTGTCGATAGCATAGTTCACACAATTTCTCTCTGGCTGTTCATTCACACTCTCTGCTCCATTCTCCTCTCATTGGTGTTGGCAGTAGTGTCTGGCTTCAGTGTCTGCTGTCTGTGTTTGCAGGAGTCAGCGGTCCTTCTAATGATGTCAAGACTTTCCTGGCTCCAGCACTCAGTTGTGATCATAGTAACCTTTATAGGGTTGCACATTCCCCTGCCAAGTGATTGACATCCTTGTCAATTCCGGAAGAGTACAAGGTTCAACATACAGTATTTACACAATAACATTTGTCTCTCTAGATAACTGGATCCTGTCTAGGAGTGTATCACAGTTCTAACCATTACATCCTGCCTCGACATATGATTGCTGTCTAAGCATAGTTGATGGCCTTTATCCAACAGCAGTACTAAGATAAATGCATTCCTATCTACAGTTACTTCTTTACATACTTTTCATGTTATGTACGTATCCCGGCACCTGTGGACACTATACTGAGTGATATACCTATATCCCTTCCAAAAGGGAATGTGGGGCCTTCATGACTGTAATAATATACAACAAATCAGGGAGCAGCCTGTTCCCATGTAAGTCGCAGGAACTTCTGAAAGACATAGGAAAGATAGGCCACTCAAATAATGCAAATAATCCATTTTGTTTCTTGAATAATGCATACTTGTAGAAAGTTACCCAAAACCACCAGCATTTTGGCGATGTACAACTCACCTACCTCAGAGTGGATGGTGTATTTTAAAGTAAATAATGCATATTTTTCGTTCCTTGTGCATGCATGAGGCGTTTGGGAGAAATGGCACACTTTGGAGGTGTGCCTCTCCCATCAATGCACTGCTCCCTTGAGCAGGCGTGGCGATCCTGCACCAATGGGTGCAGGAGCTCTATGACAGCGGTGTTCCTCTGCTTCAAGGAAAACACTGCTGCCATACTGAGCACTGCCGCCGTCTCCCCTCGCATCACGCGCTCCCCGTGCGCGTCATGCCGCCCCAAAGCTTTGGTGCCCGCTGGGAACCCACCCCAGCGTGGCAAGCGTGTTGCCGACAGGGTGCCCAATCCCTCGTCGGCTGCTGCCCCAAGCCATCCTGCTGCCATGCTGAGGCCACCCCAGCATGGCAAATTTTCACGTTTTGTTGCAGACGGGGTGCCCAATCCCCGTCGGCTCTTCGCCCAGCGTAGTTTGCTGACGGGGGCCTCAATCCCCATCGCCCTCGGCGCCCCCAGCCATCTTCTGCCATGCTGGGAGCCCACCCAGCGTGGCAAACATCCCACGTCCTCATTTTTTTAACCTGCAAAATAAAAACTGTCCCGCGACTCATCTCCCAGCCCACCCTCCCACAACCCGCACCCACCCACTGCGCTTAGCCTCCCACCCCCCCTCACCCCATACTTACCTCCGGACTCTGGCCGCGACGATCTTGGTGGACTGGGAACACGTCTGCACTCTTCAAAGCGACCGCGAACTGAGGAAATGCCGGTAAGCTGTATAATGGAGGCTAGAATAGGGGTTTCAACTTTATTGCATATCTCAGTCATTTTTTGATTTTTCACAAATTTTAACATGGGTTTTGGGACCCCTTCTCATGAATGATGTCACTGTCATGGCGTTATTCGGCCTGAAGGGTGATTTTACAGGCACTGCACAGTCACTGCGTGAAATCACCCTTCAGGCTTGAATAATGCCATGACAGTGATATCATTCATGAAAAGGGGTCCCAAACCCCATGTTGAAAATTTGCCAAAAATTCCAAAATGACTGTTTTACTTAGCGCAGGTTGCAGTTCCTCACGCAGGCTCGGTAAGTTTGCGAATTTTCAATATTTTCACCCAGATTTTCAACATTGCCATTTTATCACACCTTCTTATGAGCTGTGCAGCTGTCATTTTCACATCTCACCCAAAATGTGTTCGCCCATGTAGCGCACAATGGCGTAGTCGGTGTGTGGAAATTAATGTATGGGACACATTAAGAAAATCACAGTGACACTGTTCATGAGCAGAGGTCTTAAAATGGCTATGATTAAAATTTGGTGAAAAATTCTAAAATGACTGTTTCACAGTGTGCGTTAGCAGTTCCCTCATGCGCTGGTAAGTCTGTGAATTTTCAATATTTTCACTCCAGATTTTCAACATTGCCATTTTACCACACCTCCTCATGAGCAGTACAGCTGTCATTTTCACATCCTGCCCAAAATGTGTTTCTGCCCATGTAGCGCATAATGGCTTGTCGGTGTGCAAACTCAATGTATGGGACACATTAAGAAAATCACAGTGACACTGATCATGAGCAGAGGTCTTAAAATGGCTGTGCTGAAAATTTAGTGAAAAATTCCTAAAATGACTGTTTTATAGTCTGCGCTATGCAGTTCCTACGCACTCATAAGTTTCGAATTTTCAATATTTTCACTCCAGATTTTCAACATTGCCATTTTACCACACCTCATATGAGCAGTGCAGCTGTCATTTTCTACATCTTGCCCAAAGCGTGTTTCCGCCATGTAGCGCATGTGCATGCAGTCGGTGTGTGAAATTAATGTATGGGACACATTAAGAAAATCACAGTGACACAGATCATGAGCAGAGGTCTTAAATGGCTGTGTTGAAAATTTGGTAGAAAAAATTCCTAAAAATGACTGTTTTACGAGTGTGCGTTGCGCGTTTCTCCGTACGCTCGTAAGTTCTGAATTTTAATATTTTCACTCCAGATTTTCAACATTGCTATTTTACCACACCTCCTCATGAGCAGTACAGCTGTCATTTTTCACATCTTGCCCAAAATGTGTTTCTGCCCATGTAGCGACAATGGTGCAGTCGTGGTGCGAACTCAATGTATGGGACACAGTAAGAAAATCACAGTGACACTGTTCATGAGCAGAGGTCTTAAATGGCTGTGTTGAAAATTTTGTGACAAAATTCCTAGAAATGACTGTTTTACTTAGTGTTCATTACAGCAGTTCCTATGCACGCTCGTAAGTTTGCAAATTTTCAATATTTTCACTCACATTTTCAACATTGCCATTTTACCACACCTCCTTATGAGCACTGCAGCTGTCATTTTTCACATCTTGCCCAAAACATGTTTCCGCTCTATGAAGCGACAATGGCACAGTCGCTGTGTGAACTCAGTGTATGGGACACATTAAGAAAATCACAGTGTCACTGTTCATGAGCAGAGATCTTAAAATGGCTATGTTGAAAATTTGGTGAACAAATTCCTAAAAATAACTGTTTTATAGTGCGTTGTGCAGTTCTAATGCGCTCGTAAGTTTTGCGGTACCGATATTTTCACTCCACATTTCAACATTGCCATTTTACCACACCTCCTTATGAGCAGTACAGCTGTCATTTTCACATCCTGCCAAAACGTAGCCCGCCCCTATGTAGTACAATGAGCAGTCGGTGCAAAATCAATGTATGGCACACAGTAAGACAATCACAGTAACACTGTTCATTAGCAAAGGTTTTAAAATGCCAATGTTGACAATTTGGTGAAAAAATCCCTAACAATGACTTTTATGGCGTGCATTGCACAGTTCCCACGCACGCTCCTAGGTTTGGCGAATTTTCAATATTTCCACTCCAGATTTTCAACATTGCCATTTTACCACACTTCCTTATGAGCAGTACAGCTGTCATTTTCACATCCTGCCCAAAACGTGTTTCCGCCTATGTAGCGCACAATGGGGCTAACAAAAGGTCATGCTGACAATTTATTGTCCAAATACCAGCAATCACACAGGGCATTAGGGTAAGCGCTATACATGCCAAACACCACTGCAAATACCTGCAAGCTAACGTTCGGCATTGACAAATGCTTGTTTGTAATTATATGATGTATTGTTTCCTTACTGGTAATATAAAGGTATACAGGCTCTATATGCATCCCATCACCAAGTACGTCACCATTATTTACAATAAAATAATATGAACTTTACCTCACAACAGAATGCAAACAATATTTTCTTTCTTTGCTCTTGCTGTAAGAACATGAATGAGATTTTTCCACCATCTTTTTTTAAAAACCAAACTAAAATGCTCACTACCACTAAAGACCTCACAAACAGTGCAGTGCACCAGTAATCAAATATCTACAGTATGCTGCAAATCTATTTTATCGGGTGACTTTGCCTTCAATCTGTAAATAATTAATAAAAACAGCTTTTTAGTTATACATTAATATATAGAACTGCAGCTTACTGATGGCCATTGTAAGGCTGCTTCTCACCTCCTGCTCGCTGGCTAAACTTGGGAGCACTGACCTAATTGCGGTGCGCTTCTGATAAGTGCTTATCGCTCATTGTCAGGATGATGCTCAGCATCAGGACATTATGATATATCCTTCTTTGTACCACATGCATGGGCAAATCAAGAGGACTGAGGAGTGTCATACATCAGTCTGAGTATTCATCTAACAGGCTCAGAATGGTGAAATAGGGCAGCAGATTCTTCTTTCAAACTAAGGGTCATGACTCCCATCTCCTCAAACAATGTAGGGTATCATTAGCTGAAGGCAGCTCCACTTCATCTTCTGCTTCTGGTGCTCACCACTTCATCTGTGATGCCTCAGGTAACGCCTATGTATCCAAGGGCACAAAGAGCTCTGCATGGGGTCTCCAACTGAGTCCAGGTGGGTTGAGTCCTCATGTATTATGACATTTGATAAATAACTTAAAATATCCTCTGGGATAGGAACATACAGTACTAGTTCCTTTTCTGCATCCGATGAATTATTCAGTCCTCTTGGGGTGACACAAGGAAGTCAGTAGCTGACGGTCTCCTTCTGTGTATAACATATCTGGTTTCTGGCTGCTGAGGCACTTCAAGTTTTGACATTATAACTTGCAGGTCTATCTACCCTACTGGTAGCAAGTGGTTTATTTGAGTGGTTAGAGTCTGGAATAACTCTCCTCCATTTGTACTCAGTATATTGGCATGTCCTGAACTTGCTTCAGCACTGCAAAAGGGGTTTCACTTCATTGGTCCACAGTCTTATGCATTCTGGACAGTCCTCAGTTTCTCAGTAACACCTTTATAGACAACAACATGTGTGCCTTCACTTTGTTGCTGTATCAGGATTTATTGCCTTGGTTTTCTTTCTAGCCATGTCTAAGGGCCAATTTGTAGCTGGCATTTAACTGTTGTTTCAGTGAATGAACATACTGAAGTTAAGTCTCTCCAGTCAGGCTCTGTCTGTTGAGACTCCAAGAAACAAGCTGATGGGTAATCTGCAGTTGGTATGACCATCACACCATAAGGTTCAGTTTTGGGGCTTCCCCAGTAGGTCTGCCCTTACGGAGATGGTCCAGTACCGCCCTTTAAGGGGAGTTACCTCAGAAGGTCTATCAGTAATGCTGGGCCTATCGGGATTGTCGGGTGAATGCATGAGTCTAGGGGATCTAGTACTGGCCTATAATAAGGCAGTGGAAGATGCCATAGACATGATTGCTCCTGTTCATGTCCCACCACTCACTCTTCACCCCAGGACCCCTTGGTTTGATGGTTCCTTGAAAGAGTTGAGCAGAGTTGGTCGAATGCTGGAGAGAGCATGGCGGAGGTCCGCCTGGAGGTTGACAGGCATAGATTGATGGAACAGTATAAGGTGATCAATCGGAAATCACCCGTAAGTATGCAGAATTCCTGTCCAGGGAGATTTCTGCTGTGCAGAATCAACCTACTCGGCTCTTCCGGACTGTTGACAGATTGTGCAATCCAATCTGTCTCCAACCCGGAGAAGCCTTTTCTCAGGCCAAGTGTGAGGAGTTTGCTCGATTCTTCACAGATAAGGTTGCCAGCATCAAGTCTGGCTTTGGCCCGGCTCTCCCTATGTAGGACTATGGAGGTCGAGCGGAGGTGGTGAGCACTGTGTATCTGGACGACTTTAGCCAGCTGGAATTCACAGACATCGGTGAAGATCATCCAGACTTTGCACCTCACTAGCTGTAGTTTGGATCTGGGCCTACACCCCTATTAGTGGGTTGTGTAGATATTATCTGCCCGATCCTTGCTAAAATTGTCTGGAGTTCCTTGGGGTGTCTTTCCTGATCCCTTAAGGAGATGGTCGTATGACCACCCTAAAACCTCCTTGGATCCAGACTGTCCAGCTAACTACAAGCCTTCTCTAACCTGCCTTTTGTGGGTAAGGTATTGAGAAAGTGGTTGTGTTGCAACTGAAAATACAAAATCACACATGCCCACACAATGCAAAGCATCATGGGCTGCATATACAAATCACCACAGAATGTAATGCGTAATTGTGTTGCAACTGGATGATCACCTTGTGACCCACGATGTCTATGATGCTCTCCGTCTGGATTTAGGAAGAGACACAGAACTGAGACTGCACTTGTCCAGTATTGAATGACCTCCTAATAGTGTGAGATCGAAAGGCTCGGATCACCTTGGTTTTCTTGATCTATCTGCAGCATTTGACACTGTGGACCATGGTGTGCTATTGGAGTGCTCTGCGGCTTCTTTGTGGACTGTCGGGACAGTCCTTGACTAGTTTTGATCCTTCTTCGTGGACAGGTCTCAGAGGGTGGTCACTGGAATTTATTCCTCTGACACCCTTCCCTGTCCTCTGGGTGCTGCAGGGCTCCATATTGGCACCCATGTTGTTCGCAGTGTATATGCTGCCACTAGGAGATATCATCAGGTGATACGGTTTGAGTTTTCGCTGCTATGCAGATGATACTCAACTGTATATGTCCTTTCTACCTGGGCAGGTTGATGTAGTCTCTGTGTTTAATAACTGTCTCACTGAGATCAAGGAGAGAATGAGCACCAGCTGGCTGAGACTGAATCTGGACAAGACCAACGTGTTGGTAGTGGACCCGGTAGTCCCGGGGTGGGTTTTCGGACAGGGCAGGCATCAGGCTTATGGCTTGAAAGCATCCAGCTCACTGCCTCAGACCAGGTGCTCAACCTGGGCATTATTTTTGATGACAGCCTGACCCTGAAATCTCAGGTGTTGGCCATTGTCAAATCCTCATTTTACAATCTGAGGAATATCGCCGGGTGACACATCTGGTTCCTCTGGATGACCTGCCAACATTGGTCCATGCCTGCATCACCACCCACCTTGACTACTACAATGCCCTCACCTAGAGCCTCCTGGGTTGATATCCATTGCTTGCAGCTAGTGCAGAATGCTGCAGCCAGGCTTTTGACTGGTACATATAGGGCCAGTCATATTATGTCTGTGCTGTGGACTGCACTGGCTGCCTGTTCAGTGGCGGATCACCTTAAGGTCGGCTTGCTGACCTTTAAGCCACACACCAACAGGGACCTGGCTACCTGCAAGATCTCCTGACTCCTACTGCCCCCCACCCTCTCTGATCCGCTGATAAGGATTGCTAGAGATTCCCAGGGTTCGTTTAAAAACATCGGGTGCCTGTGCTTTTCTTTTATGGCCCCTACCCTGTGGAAGTCAGTGGCTCAGTAGGTAGCACCTCGCCTCTGAGGCCGGAGATCAGAGGGCTGTGGGTTCAGTTCCCACATATGGCACTTGGGTTAATATCCCAGTACTGACACTGTAGTGCAGCATGAGAGTGGTGCTGCACTTCTGAGGTGCCGCCTTTTGGATGAGACGTTAAACCATGGTCCCATCTGCCTGGATTGGTGGTAGTTCAGGTGGATGTTAAAGATCCCATGGCACTTATCGAAAAGAATAGGGAATTTCCCCATGCCCTGGCCAAATTTCCTCTTTCACTAAAATACCACCAACAGCTTAATCTGCTTCAAGGTCAGTTGGCATTCATGTATCCCCTCCCTGGGTCATGCCTGAAAATAGGCAAGATTTGTCTAGTGCACTTACCCGGTCAACAAAACTAAATAAATAAATAAATAAGAGAATGTCTGACTGTCAAGAGATTTAAATCTTGATTTTAAAACATATCTTTTAAATTAGCATTCCCAGATGAATTTTAAGTAAACTGATGCACTTGTTGTGTTTTAGTGCTATTTAAATTGTGTGTATTGTATTTTAACTGTAAAGCACCTTGGTTTTGGAAGGCGCTATATAAATAAAGATTTACTTACTTACTTTACTAATTTACTTCCAAACATTAAATAATCACGATGAGTATCCAGTGGCAAAACATTTTGTCCAGCTGTATGGATGCAAAGGAATGCTTACTCATTGGTTTCATTGAGCCTTGTACTGTATTTGGGGTGCAACATTCCCAGCATGTTGAGTAATGTCCAGTTAAATTACTCTTGTTGGGAATACTCTTTGGGGTGATACAGGGTTGTAGGAGACTTCCTATTCCCCAGAAAGACCACAGTTCATTCGTCAGGTGACTTTCAAAATCATCTCTATGATCCACATGGATCCTCTTAGGTGCTCTGTAGTAGTGATGCAGCAAGTATTTACTATGTTGGCAAAATTGGTGACTTTGCGCTATGCATGTATGGGCAAAGTTTCCTCACTGTACCCCATATTTGCATGGCAAAATGTTCTGCTGGGTAAAAGTTCTTTAAAAAAAATAATAAGGTGTTATTCTTCACCCACCCAGTATGCAAAATTGTCCCCCAGATCACGTGATGGACTTGGCTTGCTAGCTGCTGTTTCCCTGAGCTCCGCTTCCCTCCTGAATATCTAATATAATCAATCGTTCTTTGGATCAGGTTCGTGGAGACCACCTTAAAGTTACTGCTCCACCTATTTGAGGAAGTTATTTGGCTGGTTTTGGCATCTCGGTGGTTAAATAAGCGAGATGGAGGCCGAATGAAAGCTGCCTTGCCCAGACACACGCCCGGTCTCGCCTGATAAGCAGGCCAAAAAGCAAAGCCTCTTCAGCATTCCTCAGCTAAGCAACTGAGCACTCTTTCAGCCCCTGTACCGTTGTCGGAGGAGCTTCCTGCAAGAGTTGCAACCATTCAAAGAAGCTTTACAAGAAATCGCTGTAGATCTTAAAATATTCGCAACGAGTTGGCTGATCTCAAGATTTGAGTGGCGGACACCGAGGCACGTACCCACTCCTTAGAAACCTGGTGTGACAAGGCAGACCCTGAGATCGCAAAACTCAGGCAACAAATTACAAGCTACAAATTAAAACAGAAGATTTAGAGGACGCAGCAGGAGGAACAATATTTTAATTTTGGGCTACCTGAAGGGGCTGAAGGTTCCTCTGCAATTTTATTTACCCAGAAGCTCTTCACCAAGATAGTAGGCCCTTCTCCACACAATGCCACCTATTTAATTGAAAGGGCACAGGTCCCTGCCCAAAACCAGAGGAGTCTGCCTCCTCCAATGATCATTCGTCTGTTTAACTATCTGGAAAAGCAACACATCCTCTCAAAAGTTAGAGAGCTGCATGCTATTCACTGGGAGGACAAGCGACTACGGATTACCCAGGATCTGCCTTTGAAACCCGCCAGAAGAGAGCCACTTTTCACCCTACTGTTACTAAACTGATTGCTGCCAGTATCAAGTTTCGTATGGCTTATTCTGCTCATCTGCAGGTTTTGGTAGACGGCATATGGCTCTCTTTTGATTCTGCTGATTAAGCTCAGGTCGAGTTGAGCAAGAAGCTACCCGAACTGTTTAAATCTTAGTGTTGCGGGCCATAATATGAACTGCCAAGAATCTTCAGTTGTCTAGATGCTTTTCAGTTTGCTTACCATGAAGGCGATCGGTCTGGATGGAGCCTCTGAGAAGAAGTAATCCCTGTTAAGGAGATGACGATGGTGGACTGAGATGGAGAGGAACAGTAGCCTAAGGCTCTGGAGGAACCCACGTACCATCAAGGTGCTTTATCCCCACAGACTCTTTTTGATTGATTGGCTGTTTCCCTGGGGCTTGTTTTTTAGTGCGGTGCAAGTCTGCTGTTAATTTGGCTCCTGGGAAACAGCCGATCAACGAAAGGCCGTCTGGCACAATGAACCCTGTTTGATTTATTTTTATTTTATTTTTAAATAATCAAGAAAGAAATTATTATTTTTATTTCCGTCTTATTTGCTTCTAACTCTCTATCCGCTAATTACTCCCTTCCATGGAATTCTCTTGGTTTTGCCATACTGGTGAGTGGGGGCGAAGCTAAGACTCTGCATACTCAGTCTGCCTCTTTCTCTGATCTTTCACGACTTCTGTCTCTTCCCTTTATCTTTCAGTCCTATCTGCCTCCTCCAGCATCAGAGCTTCACGCTTTCAGTTCAGCTATTTCTGCCGTCACCTCTTTTTCCTCCTTCTCTTTCTCTCTCGCTTTTCACTCAGAGCCTTTGCTACAAGGCTCCTCCCTGGACCATTGTCTGGTAACAACATGACTATCTCGAATGGTTCCCTTTCTCACAATTCTGTGGTGTTCTCCTTTAGGATTAGAACAAATGTTTGCTTATTCATTGGTTGGGTTCTTGGGGAGGAGGGGAGGGTATCAGCTTAGGAATGGCCAGCCACACGTTCTGGTGTATGGGGAGTACCCTAGTTGCCCTCGGATATATTATAATTGCTTATGCCACTATGGGGATTACTTTCTGGTTCTCAGGATGGTTGATAGCTGTGGCTTTTTGGGATCAGTGCCTCACACTACGTACGGACCAGATATCTCTTGTTATATATTTTCAGATAGGATCATAGAGAGCAACTACGATAGGGTACACATGGGATCTCTACCCTATAAGGGTAATAAGGGATATAAGGGGTTTTAAGGTTGGGTAGAGTGTCAACTGTAAATAGTTGTAAGAGGTATTGATCATGGTAATGACCATGGGGCGGGTATTTGATAACCACGGCACCCGCATTTCTTTATTGTTTACGATCGGGGTATCCATCAATATGTAACTGTCTTACTGGTCGGAGTTAATGTTGTGTTTCTTTTCTGGATCTGGGAGAATGCCAATGTTATAGTTTCGAGGATATGCTTGTTGTTTTTTTTTTTCTGGTGCACTTTCTCAATATAAGGGACTGGTTCTGTAAGGTGCTTCATAAAATTAAATGACCAGTGGCCTGAAAAAATTTATAACCTGGAATGTTAGAGGGCTTGTGAGCTGAACAAAAGAATCCAGATTCTTAAACATTTATCAGTACTGCATGCCAACATCTCTTTCATTCAAGAAACCCATCTCCTCCTGGGAAGCTGCTGGCTTGCATAGGCAGGAGGTGGGGCAAGTCTACGATCTGGTATGTCGACAGCCAGTGGTGGAACCGCTATCCTGATTCACTGGTCTGTAGCCTTTCAGCCAAAACGACCATCACAGATCCATAGGGAGATATGTTTTAGTTCATGGCCTACTAGAGTGTACTGAAGTAGTTCTTGGAAGTGTGTATGGGCCAGTGGGGAATATGGACTTCTTCCTAGACCTGCAGAATAAATTGCGAATATTTTCTACTCTTCCAGTAATACTTGGAGGAGACTGGAACCTACCACCCACCCAGGATTTAGATTGTTTCAACTCCCAGCTCAAACCCCTCTCCGTTGCCCAGAAGGCATTCACTGAATTTTTGATTCTGCTAAGCTGTGTGACCCATGACGATTACAAAATCTACGGTCCATTCCTTTTCCTTTCACTCAATGGTGCACTCCACTTGGTCCCAGCTGGACTATATCTTACTTAGCCACTTGCTTATACAGCGCTTAAATGACTCTGCCATAGAACCGATAGTTATATCGGATCACGCTGTCGCCTGGGTTATTGTCCTGTTAGACCATAATTTCCAAAGGATTCGGTATGGCACCTAAATACGCAGTTATTAAAGGAAGACTGTGTTATTACCAGAATCTCTGATTTGATTCAAGTATTTGTTGCAAACAACCAAGGCTCTGTCGCAAGAGCAGACCATGAATGGTGTGCCTTGAAGTGTTTCTTGAGAGGTGAGTTTATTAGGCTATCCTCTACTTGTAAACGAAAGAGAGAGGCTACCATCACCTCACTTCTGGCCCAAATCTGTTCGCTCAACAATCCCTCCCTCTCTCCCTCTCCTGATCTCTTGAAAAAATTATTGAATTTAAGGAATTAGTATTCGCGTCTAGTACAAGAAAAAGTGGAATTTGTCATATTAAGAACTCAGGCAAAATACATAGAGCAAGGGGAGAAAGTGAGTCACCCACTAGCCCCAAGGCCTGAGGAAATTAGAGGCATCAAGGTTCATCTCTCCATTAATGACCCAGGTGGGATCACTAAACACATCCCAGAGACGTAGCTTCTATTTTTAAACAGTTTTACTCTTCTCTTTACAATCAGCATCCTTCACCCCCATCACAAAGGGAGCTGAGAGAATACCTGACTGCCTCATCTTTACCCACTCTCTTACACAGCAGGCCTTTTATCTGCTCCCATTTCCTTCAAGAAGTGCTATCGGCTATTCATAATCTAGCTTTGGATAAGGCCCCGGTCCAGATGGCTTACCGTAAAACTTTTACAAAGCTTTTGCTAAAGACTCTTGTGCCTAGCCTGCTGCATTTGTACCAATATATTCTCTCCGGCAACCCCAGGATCCAACTTTGCTAGAAGCCTCAATTATCCTTCTCCTTAAACCAGACAAACCACCCCAGTCTCCAGCGAGTAACCGCTCAATTTCCCTATTAAATTGTGGTATTAAAATTCTTGCCAAGATACTGCTAGTAGAATTGAACAAGTCTGGACCCATCTTCTCAGTCCGGAACAAATAGGATTTGTGGCAGGCAGAACCCCTGCAGACCATCTCCGTAAATTGTCGTATCTGGTTCAGTTGGCAAAACTTTCTTCTACCCCTATGGCGTTAATTTCTTTAGGCATGAAAAGCATTCGACAGGGTAGACTGGAGTTTCTTGTGGGCAACGTTGCAGACAATGGGTTTCCCTAACTACTTTATCAAATGGATTCAAGCTTTATATTCCTCCCTCGGCTAGAATACACTGCAATGGAGTACTCTCTGACGCTTTCCTTCTCTCTGGTCGCGCAGGGATGTCTCTCTCCTTTCCCTTTAACATATACAGTATCTCGAACCCTTATCAGGCGACTGAAGTCTTCTCCCTTAATCACCGCATACCAGTAGGTGATAGGGCCCTCTGCTTTCAGTCTATGCAGATGACATATTGCTTCATCTATCAGATCCGGTTTCTTCTCTAACAGAGGCACTGAATATCATTGATACTTTTGGGAAATTTTCGAATTACAAACTCAATATTAGTAAAACCAAAATCTTTCCCTTAGTCATCTAACATATAGTTCGGATTTTAGCAAGTTCGGATGAATGGACCCTCGGTCCATTAAATACTTAGGTATTTACATTACCTGGACTTATCCTTACTGTCTAAATTTAATCTGGAGGATTTGTGGAATAATATTCAACAGGATCTAGTAAGATGGAAAAAGCTCCCTTTCAAGTTATGGGGCAGAATTAATACCATTAAGATGAATGTCCTGCCCAGATTGTTTTACCCGTTGAATATGTTGGATGTATGGTTACCCTTGTCATTGTTTCAATGTATTCATTCTGATATTAATTCCTTTATTTGGTGGGATAAAGCAATCAGAAGATCCTATCTTAAGCTGTCCTTACCCAAGGAATTAGGCGCCTGCGCCTCCTAATTTTTATTCTATTACTGGGCTTGTCATCTGTACAAGTGTGGGAAATGGCTCTCTTTACCTGATCTTCTCACTCACCACGACTATGTTCCAATCTGGTTATTCATTGAATCGGACATGTTGGCTGCTCATAAGTTAGCCCCTTCCACACTATTTTACACATCTATAAAGCACATACCTAAAGCCTTGCAGTTTCTCCCGATTGGCATTTCATTAAGAGTTCTTTCTCAACTGCTCAGATACTGTAAGATATTCCCAGGCTCTGATTTTTCTCAGCCAATCTACGTCAACTTGAATCTCAAGATAAGGGGTGCTCCTATATCTCGAAGTTGGCTACCACTCTCTCCGAACATATCATTGCCGATTTCTATTCACAGAATTCTATTCTGACCACAGAGGAGATTCTTGCCAAATTCGGTTTAACACCGGCAGCCTTTAAAATTCTTCAGCTTAAACACATACTAATCAAAGTGTTCGGGAAAGAACCCAAACCCTCCCACATTGATGCTTTTCTTCAGCAAATTAGGATCTCAGCCAGCAAACCGCATGGTATATCTACTTTGTACAAACTGGTTCTCACATACCAGTAACTTCCTCGGTTGCTGGGTCAAAGATCTGGCAAGCCTTTTTCCCTGATGTAGATATTAATTGGCAACGATTTGGAAAGATTTATACATATACCACACTCAAGACCGTTATAGGGTAGCGTAATACTGTATCTTAAATAACCTGTACTATACTCCTATTAAACTGGCTGAAATGAAGCACCTTCCCTATAGCATCTGCTCTAGATGTAACAAGGAGGAAGGTTCACTCCTCCATATATTCTGGTCATGTGAAAAGATATCTCCCTGTGGAAGCAAATTGAATCAACATTAGGCCCACTGGTGGGCTACAGGGCTCTTTCTCCCTCATCATATGTATTCTGGGAGATTACTCCAGCATTATAGTGAAGGAGAGAAGATTCCACATGGCCTTAATCTCAATGGCGGTCCAAAACTGGTGCTTAGACATTGGATGGATCAGGCTGCTATTTCTTACACTGAATGGCTGCATGAAATATCATTTGCACTCGTGTTGAGCACCTAATTGCAAGCGTACGTCACCATCAATCATCTTTTAATAACAAATGGGGAAGCTAAATGCCCTTTATTTGTCTTGACAAGGCGAGGTAGATGGTTCATGAGCCTCTCTTCCTTCTCTTTTTCCCTCTTCTTCTGGTGTCTATCTGCTTTGTATGAGATCCTCAAATGTCTTTGACATGGCCACCTGTTGTTCTTTTGTTTTGTTTCTTCTATTAATTTATATGACTTTGGCCCTCACTTAGTACTGTTATACTAGGTTAATGGGAAAGTGCACCAAGGGGTGGGGGTAGGTGGTTTATCTTGTTTAATGTAGCGTTAGTTATTATTATTTTTCCGAATGTCTTACCCTTCTCTTGTTAATAATTCCTATTTCAATATGTACTACTTGTAGTGGTCAGTGTATGCCATGTGTTGTTACCTCTTGTTTTGCTAAAATTAATAAAGGATGTTAAATCATAAAAAAAAAAAGGTCCCCACCAACATCCAGACACTTTCAAAATAATAAGTTAGAGGTGGGCAAATGGGACACAATTTGCTTCATGAAGATCTTTATGGTTACACACTTTTGAAGTGCTCCACCATCCAAAGTGTTGTGCCATCAAGTGAGAAGCTAGCACACTGACGGAATTTCCACAGCATAGTTTTCCACTTCTTGGATGGACACTTTTTGAGCAAAATAAACATGGAGTTGGAACACTGAGATCCGAAACAGAGCTAGTTGTAAACAACATACTATTTGATTGCAGAAGCTAAGGACTGTATGTCATATGGTACAGGAACAGCATTCACACACAGTGTAGGCTCTGTCTCAGTGCAGTTCCGATAACTTAGCAGTGTGGCTAGTTGTGCTCTGTCTGTGTCTGTGAGATCCAATTCAAAATCAGTTTTCAAACTCACAAAAATGTATTCTCTTTTATTCTCTCCCACTTTTTCTGATGCAGTGTTTTTTTTTAGTTTTGTTTGTTTTATTTACTTGGTTGTAAAATATCTTATTGTTTCATTTCTGCAACAAGAATCCGTGGCTACGGGTGGGGTGGGGGCACTTGGAACCACTACAGTCCAAATTTAAAACGCATGCATCTAACAGAAAAAATGCACACATAGCTTAAAGGAGGCACCAATACTGCTCAGATAGCTTCAATAGCAGCATTTCATTTAGACACTGAGTACCAGAAAAGTGCAACCGTGTTTATGACTAACAAGTAAATTCATACATTTCATGGATTCAGCAGTCAGCAACCATGTTATAGAGATGCCTGATGTTTCACACAGCTGCTGCTGAGCTTCATCAGAGAGGTGGAAACTTGATGCTGACCATTAAAAAAAACAGACAGTACACATTTTAAAAAGACATATAGTGCTTAATGTGCTATACAAAAGAATAATGTCTTAAACAAAAACTTGGTATAAAACTAGGCATCCAATTAAGTTACAACAATAATTTTTCAAAATGACCTGGGAGAAAGAGAACATTTTCACTAATACACACACACATATATATGTGTGTGTGTATATATATATATATATATATATATATATATATATATAGGGTGGCTGGCTATCTCTCCTGGGCTGAGGTACAGATATGACACACTGATGAGTCCAAATGAGGACGAAACATGTGTCTGTGTCTAGCTATTCTCAGACTTTGCTGATTGTATTGTGAGGCCTTCTGGCACCATGCAATTCTGCTTACAGTTCAGCCAATCCAAATTAATTCATGGACATTTGCATATGCTTCCCATGATGCTTTGCGTATTATTGGGGTGTGTGTAATTTGTGTTTTCTATATATATATATATATATATATATATATATGTGTATATATATATATATATATATATATATATATATATACACACATACATACATACACATTATGGGTTTGCATGGCCACTTCTATGTTAAACCCAGAAGTTTGCACTTTAATAACTTTGCAACCGTTAGTCCGATTCCCATGACATTTGGCATGCTTAGTGTCATACCGTAGATCTCTGGATCTAAATATTTTGTACCAATCGGATTTGCGGTTATGGAGCTGTGGAGCATCAAAAGTGCAGAAAATCCTCAACTTTTGCAAATTTTTGCTCATCTCCACAGCCCGAATGGTTTGTGTATCTGGTCTGAAATTTTCAGGGCATATGGAGGCTGGGTCAGGGAACTGTCTTTGAAGATGTGGTGAAAAATATTAATCCGTTCAAAAGTTATTAAAAATGAAGTTTCCCATTATAGCCTATGGGAAAAACACATGTTTTATGTGACAGCATATTGTACTGCCACGAAAGCATCTTTTTCTGTAGCAAATGCCCTCAATACTGTTGTGCAGCCACCATCTTGTTTTCAGTTAGTGGTACAGAAAAATGTTTTAATACAAACTACCATGCACCTTGGTAAACACCAACTGCTGTGTTTCTCTAAATGGGGCCCTAGGAACACGATCCTGGTGTCAGATTTTCTAAAGAATGCTCAGAACTGTGTTTTCTACATTTTTCCCATCTATACTGTTACAATTTGCAAAAGTACAGCATGACACTATGCCGGCATACTGCAAATTGCGACTACCTTCGTGATCCCTTTCCCAAATCTCCACTAAAAAATGCCATCGGCCCTGTGAAAAGGACAAAACCTTTTCTAAGCATGATTTACAAAATCTGATCCAAAATCGCATTCCTTGGCCCCTGTTTAGGTAAACACCTGTTGGTGTTTATCTAAAAAAGATTGTTTTAACCTTTTGCAGCGTTTAAGGAAGGGGCCAAGGAATCTTACTATTTATAAAACTTCATATCTCGGCATCAAGTGCCCAATCCCCATGCTGGGAGTACTGTGTCACAAATCCCCCCCACTGTCATTGTGGGACACTGGGTAGCCCAATCCCAGTGTCTCCAGGCATACCTTACCCCCACCCAACTTTGGGACATTGGGGAGCCCACTCCCAGTGTCCCCAAACAATGCCTTTTGTAATTGTCATTGCTGACAACAGGGTGCCCAATCCCCATGTCTGCAGTAGCCCCTGCCCCCACACCAGTATGGGACACTGGGGAGTCCACTACCAGTGTCCCCAGTTCTGTCCTTTCATCTAAAATAAAAGAAAACATTCTCCAACATCTTTTTTAATTTCCTGGAAAAAGAAAATGATCCCTCGTCATTCCCCTATCCCCACCTCCCTTCTGCTCACCCACCTCCCTTACCCCATTCTTACCTCTGGAGGTCAGTGGTTGTGATTTTCTCTGGACCAGGACACATCTGCACTCTTTAAAACTGAATTGCTGAACTGAAGAATAAAGGTAATTGTTATACAATGGCTGTCTATGGCGTTCTGAACTTATGTTGATATGGCTGTCATTTTGGGACTTTTGCATTAAAATATTCAACATGGGCTTTTGGGGACCCAACCTCATGAACACTGGCACTGTCATTTCATTACTCAGTCCAAAAGGTGATTTTGTGGTCACTGTATGGAATCACTTTTCAGGGCTGATTACCAAAATGACAGGCCAGTTCATGAGGGAGGTCTCAAAAAGCCCATGTTGAAAATTTGTGCAATAATTCCAAAAATGACTGTGTTATGAGCTTGCATTGCACAGTTTCTATGCACACTTATAACTTCACCAGTTTTAAATAGTTTCACTCCAGATTTTCAACATTGCCATTTTTTCACACCTCCTCATGAACAGTATAGCTGTTATTTTTACATCCTGATCAAAATGTATTTTTCACCTGTGGCACAGAATAGTGCTGTCAATGTGTGAAATCAACTTTCAGGAATTATTAAATAAGTGACAATGCCAGTGTTCATAAGGTGTGGTCTCCAAAAGGTCATGTTGAAAATTTGGTGAAAAATCCAGAAAATGCCCAAGTTACATGCATCCATTGAATTTACTCTATGCATATGCATAATTTTGCAGGATACTATTATACTATCTCAAAAGAAGGGAATTCATTGCACCAAACAGGTGTCAGTGTGCCTTTGGGTCTTCAGCCCTAACTCTCATCCCATTCCATGTGTAACCAAGCTGACATGATACAGTATAGGAGAATGTAGTGACAGTTAGCCCGACGACCCTAAGGCACACCCCGATGCCCTTGGTGTTTGAGGGTGGTGGTGGTGGGGTGTTAGGGTCAGTAACCCTAACACCAAATTTCAGACTTTTGTCGCTGAGCTATCAACCCTATCTGATACATTAACAGAGTTTTGCAATTAATATTTTATTTATTTATTTAGTTTTTGTTTACCAGGTAAGTGCACTAGCGTATCAATTACTATTTTCAGGCACGCACCGGAGAGTACAGAATGAGATACAGGCAAAGACATTACAAATTGGTTTTAATATTTGACAATATATTACAGAAAAGCGTGGATACTGACAAAGTAGGTGCATTTACAGTAAAGAAAGAGATATGCAAAAAACAGTTCAAATTATGAGGCTACAAATATATAACTGACTTGAGGAAAATAAATGATTAGTAAATATAAAGTATTCAATAGGTATCGAAAATGGTGATTCAAGGAAGGAATAAGAGTGGGGAGATAGCTGTAAAGAGGCCAGAAATAGGGTTTAGGATGAGGTAAGATGAGGAGGTAGGTCACAACAGGTAGAAAAAATGCTTAAGGATGGCATGGTAAAAAAGAGGCAGGAAAGGTAATGCTAGGGAGGGTAACTGTGAGCTAGGGTGGTTTGAAACAGGAGCACTTGCAAGAAGTGCTGAGATTGTTACGCAAACCCTTTCTTAAAGGACGAGTGGGAAGTGGATTGACTTAGGACTAGTGGGAAGGGGTTCCAGTAAAGGGGGCAAGACAGGGCAAAAGCACACACACATATATATATATATATACACACACACATATACATATATACATCTATATGTATAAATTGGAGATAATAATATACTCCAAATCCAAACTTCTGATTGTATAAAACACATCACATGACCGTGCATATATCAGAGCATGACCACACATCTCAATTTTTAACCTCAAAACAATTTTGACATTTGATAAGATAGATAAACCACTCTGAGGGTAATCGTTCATGCTCTGATATAAAAGCACGCCTTGGATAGATTGATGCACTCGACCTGTTGACCTCGATGCGTAGTAATGCACACCAAGGCATGCATATATCAGAGCACGACTATGCACCTCAGAGTGGTTTATCTATTACATACCTATACTGTATATAGATATTTATTTATACAATAGGATGAGCAAATAACTAATTGAATAAAAACATGTATTCTCATTGCAGTGAGAATAAACCACTGTAGTGATGTCACCACTGTGGTTTATTTTCACTGCAGTGAAATAAATCACTGTGGCGAGAATAAACCACTGTGGTGACATCACCACAGTGAATTATTTGGGGTCCTATTAGTATAATAGAATACATGATGGGCACGCATGGAACATGGGAAATATTTGACCGTGCATAGTGACCCTCTGGTAATATCACCATGGCTCTGCTATGCTACACCACACATGATATTTCTGGAGGTCACTATGCACTCAAACTGTACAAATATTTCCCATATTCCACACTCGCCCATCATGTATCCATATATATTTAACATACTGCGCAATCCAAATGCAAAAAGAAATAAAGGAGTGTATATTCATGCTAATCTGAAATATGCTCCCATCAAGAAGAAAGTGCACAAGGACAAGAGAACATATCATGAGGCTGGAGGGAAGGAGGAAGCTTAGGGGACTGCTAGGAAGTATTTTTTCACAGAGAGGTTGGGGGATCCATGGTACAGCCTACCAGCGGAGGTGGTGGAATTGAAAACAGCATGGGGATTCAAACAACATGGTGATTCAAAAGTGCATGGGATAAGATAAAGCACCTCTGCTGTGTAGCAGAGTGTTGGAAAGGCAGTCAGATAAGAGCAGGAATTGCCAAAACAAGTAGGGAAATAGGCAGACTAGGTGGACAGGCTAGTCCTTATCTGCCATCATATTCTATGTTTCTATGTTTCTATCTCAAGCTGCAGCTGTGTGTCAGAATCTTAAAGCTGTGCTGTCATGAGACTACACAGTCATGAAGGAACATGAACAAAGCATCAGAGATCACTAGCTGCACTATGGAGAAATAGAGAACAGTTATTACAGGGGCATGTTAGCACTCCAACAGTCACGGTTGAGTACATTTTTAATGTTAAACCCCTAACTTTGCACTTTAATAATTTTGCCCTGTTCAATGGAATTGCACAAAACTTTGCATGTATGGTCTGGGAGGCAAGTTGTCTTGGTTTGGAAAGTTCCATTCAGGTCAGTGGTGCAGATTTTGAGATCCGGATAGTGCAAAAAGGGAGGAAAATTGTTTTGTTTTCCCTGTTTTATGCTCTTAGACACAGCCCAAACAATTTGGAATTTTGCTTTTTAAATTTTAGGGATAATAAGGGCTGCATGGTGCAGTGACAGAAATTCTGTCAATGGCTGTTACAGCACAGCCAACATTGTGCCATTCGGGACACACGTTTTTTGCGCGGGGTTTGCCCCACACCCCCATGCAGGGGTTTTCCCCTGCTCCCCACACTATAGATTTCCAACTATGAGTTGTTTTGGGAGGCAAACACCCCAGAGACTATGAGTGTTAGTAACACAGCGGACCAGTACAGCATACAGCCGATTCTGTCGCTGTACTGGTCTTCGCTGTGTTACCCTCTGTAGCAATGGTATATGGAAAGAGCTTGCCCTAGTTCTGAGCATGAGAAGTAGGTTATTTCAGATGGATGTTTGATACAAAAGAAGAATGTCTTGCTCAAGAAAGAAGAATCTTCTTTCATGAGCTGAAATTCTTCTTTCGTGATGAAAATCTTCTTCTGTATGGCAGCCATCTTCTTTCTGTTTTTTTTTTCAAAGAAAAATTGAAAAGCCATAAAAATGATGCCCTGGAGAAAAGCACACACATGAATCTAGCTAAAGGGGATCTGTTTAGCTCAGTTCTGAGTTTGTTTTTAAAGAAATGGCCCCAAAATATGGTTTTAAGACATTCCCAAAATCCTTACTGAAGCTTGTTTCGTGAGCTGAAATTTTGTTTCAGTAAGTCTCACAAAAGAAGATTTCCATCTCACAAAAGAAGAATCTTGCTCATGAAAGAAAATGGGGACTTAGTTTTTTTTCTATAGTTCTTTGAGCAGGCCTTCTTTTGTGCTCATGAAAGAACTCACAAAAGAAGAATGTCGGTTAATGAAATGACTATGAGAAAAGACTAAGTCCACCATCTTCTTTACTTAGTAAGCACAGTCATGGCACACCCCATACAAATAACAAAGTTACAGGCAAAGTGTTACCAGTTTATGAAGGTTTATTCCTCACCACAGAGTGTGCAACCTCTTCAGGCACAGGCTCAGAAATCTACAGCAAAGCTTGTAACATTTCACCAAACCCTTGGTTTCACGAAGAACTTAACATAGAAAAAGAGAAACATAGACATTGTTGGCAGATAAGGACTGCCAGGCCCATCTAGTCTCCCATAGGCCCTATAAATTGTAGGTGGCCACTGACCCTATGTAATCAATAGCTTTTTATCATTCCCTCACCCTCTCAAGGTTCCGCTAGACTGCCCCAGGCATGCTTAAATCCTCCACTGTGCTCACCCCAGTACCTCCTTTGGCAGATTATTCCAAATGTCAACAACTCTTTCTGTGTAGAAAAAATCCTCACATTACCTCTTAATCTACCTCCTCCAATTTCATATTGTGCCCCTTGTTCTAGTGCTTTTCTACATTGGAAAAGGTCCCCCACTTGCACCTTGTTTATGCCCTTGAGGTACTTGAAAGTTTCACTCATGTCCTCCAGCTCTCCTCTCCTCCAGTGAGTACATATTGAGGTCCCTTAGTCTCTCCTCAAATGTTTTGTGGTGGAAGCCCTGCACCATCTTTGTTGCCTTCTCTGGATAGTCTCCTCCTTGTTTATGTCCTTGTGCAGGTGTGTCCCTGTGGAGCTGCACACAGTACTCCAGGTGAGGCCTTACCTATGTTTTATACAATGGCATCACTACCTTCCTCCCTGCTAATGATAGCTCCTGCCTATGCACCCCAGCATTCCACTGACCTCCTTGCCACCTTTGCACACTGCTTTGATACCTTAAAGTCATCAGAGATGATGACCCCTAGGTCCCTTTCCTCCTTGGTGACAGTAAGCTCCCCCTAACCTGTAGCTCTACCAGGGTTCCCTCATCCCTGTCTGTGTAGTTCCTTATAGGTCAATAACCTGACCTTAAAGTGATCCTTCACTGAACCGGCAGCCAGTGCAGTCTGCAGAGCACAGGTGTGATATAGCAAGATCTCGGTAAGACAGTCAGCAACCTGGCAGATGCATTCTGCACTAGCTGTAGGCAGTGAAGGTCCTTCCCAATAGCCCTATGTATAGGTATTGCAGTAATCTACATGGGGGTCAAAAGGGTGGACCAATGTTGGAAGATTGTCATACAGGACCAGTTGTTTAATTTGGGTGATATTCCTCAGATGGTAAAAGAGGTCTTGGCGATGGCGATACCTGAGACTAAAGTGTCAGCCCAGCATCAAGCATAACATCCAGATTTTGCACCTGATCAGAGGTCATCAGCTGGCTGCTCCCCAGCCAAAACCCAGATGGCTGACCAGCAGACAACCCTACTACCTGATGACCTGGGTCCACAACCAACACCCTCAGTCTTATCTGGATTTAACCTTAACCAGCTGGCACTCATCCAGGCCTGAATCTCAGAGAGGCAGTTGTTAAAAATTGAGACAGTGTCACCCTACTTGGGTACATTGATATGTACAGCTGAGTATCATCTGCATAGCAGTGAAAACTCAGCCTGTACCACCTTATAATGTCTCCTAATGGCAGTACGTATACTGCAGACAGCACGGGTGAAAGCACAGAGCCCTGCAGCACACCACAGGACAGGGGCAGAGGGACAGAGGAAAAACCCAACTCTATTCTCTGATCCCTGCCCATGAGGAAAGAATGAAACCTTCTGAAGACTGTCCCAGACAGACCCCAGACCAGCCACAGACACTCCAATAACACACCATGGTCCACGGTGTCAAATACTGCAGAGAGATCAAGGAGGAACAAGACTGAATGATTCCTCCAACCTCTCGCTATTAGGAGGTCATTAAGTACCTGAACCAGCACTGTCTCGGTACTATGCCTCTTTCTGAAACTGGACTGGAGAGGATCATAGACATCATGGTTGGTAAGATGATCCTCCAGTTGTAACACAACTGCTTCTCAATAACCTTGCCCACAAAAGGCAGGTTAGAGACAGGCCTATAGTTAGTGAAATAGTCAAGGTTGAGAGAAGATTTCTTCAGAAGGGACGTATCACGCCTCCTTCAGGGTGTCCAGAAACACCCCCACCTCCAATGAGTACCTAACTATCTCAGCCAGGTCTGGTCCGAAACCTCCACACATCCCATCAGAAGGCGATTGGACCTGGGTCCAAATTACAGTAAGTCGGTCGCGAAGCCCTGATGACCTTACAACATCCATGATCACCACCTGGTCAATGTCAGAACAGACAAACTGGGCACCTGTAATCTCCCACTGATCACTGCAATGCCTATTTGAGCGAGCCACACAGATCTCTGATCTGATGGTGCCAACCTTATCTGAGAAAAATCGAGCAAACTCCTCACACTTACTCTGTGAAAAGGCTCCTCGATTCTGGAGACAGGCTGGATTGCACAGCCTGTCCACAGCATGGAAGAGCTAAGCTGGTCAATTTTCACAGCAGCATCTCCTGGACAGGAACTCTGCCTTCTTATGGGAGATGGCTGATTAATAGTCCTTGTAATGGACATCAATCTAAGTTTGTCATGAGTCAGACTGGATTTCTGCCAGCATCACTCCAACCTTCTCCCCACTTTCCTCAACTCCCCAATGTCCCATCAAACCAAGGGGATCAAGGGGAAGGTGAGGGTGTGAATGCAGACAGGAGCTATGGAATCCAGGGTAGTCATCACTGCCTTGTTATAGACCAGCAGCATGTCCCCTGAATCAGAGCTTACAATCAAACTATGTGATAGGTCCAGTACCATCATAAGACCATCAGGGGTCAAACCTCATAAAGGGTGGAACTGGACCATCTCCAAAGGGGCAGGTCTATTGGGGAGCCATGAAACTGAACCCTATAGTGTGGTGACCATCAGATGGGTTCCACCACCACATCAGACCATCAGATTGGTTCCACCACCACATCAGAGACCTCCATCCCCAGTAGGAACACTAGGTCCAACAAGTGACCTTGCCTGTGCATTGCAGAGGTAACCACCTGTGTGAAGCCCAATGAAATCATCAGTTGGAGGAAGCCTTGGCCAAATGCGAGAGTTCATCATCAATCCAGGCATTGAAGTCCCCGCACCAACCATATGGGGGCTCCATCTCCATGTTGATGATGAAGTCTGCGACTTCCTGCAGGAAATCCTTCTCGTCCCGCTGATGGACAGTAGATGAGAAGTCTCCTGCAGTCCACACCTGTGCCCACAATACACTCAAAGGATCTAGTGACCCCAACTGGCACATCTACAAGGCCCAGTTCCATCTTAAAACAGATGGCTACACCCTCTGCCCCAATGATCCACCTTGGGTGGGTGTATCACTGAGTACCCGCCAGAACTGCTGACTCCAGCATGGGAACAGCATTCTCATCTGGCCAGATCTTGGTGATGCACGCCAGGTCTGATGTTCTATCTATCTATCTATCTATCTATCTATCTATCTATCTATCTATCTATCTATCTGTCTGTCATCTATCTATCTATCTGTCAATTTGTCTGTCTGTCTGTCTATCTATCTATCTATCTAGCTATCTATCTATCAGTCTATCTATCTATTTATCTATCTATCTACAGTATCTATCTAATATCTGTTAAGTGGTCCAGGGTGCCAACCCCAGTACTACTTCTTTCCACCCTTCTCCTGCAGGTCGTTCCCTCCCAAAAGAAATAGGTGACAGCACCATGGTGCCCACCTCCCATGCTGCCAAACACCATCCTGACACTGGGTGCCCAGTCCCCAGTGTCAGATTCTATCAGCCTACAGTAAAGAAAACTATCCTCACTGATTTTTTTAACAAGTAAAAAGAAGAGTCCGTCGCTGATCTCACTCCACACCCACCCCACCCCAACCTCCCATTTGGTACTCCACCACCTCACACCCCCACACACCCTCACACACCTGAACATGTCCCATGACATAGATCCACTCTCCTATTGAAGACATGTTTTGTGCTGGAACCAGTGACTGTGATATGAGAACATAAGGTAAGTGCAGTTTAATGTATTTCTATGGGGTTTGAACTTTCATGCATAACATTCATATTTTGAACATTTTTATACCAAATTTTCAACATGGCTTTTTTGTCCCTTATCTCATGAACAAGGGCAGTGACATTTGAATCCATCCTGAAAGGCAATTTTGTGGTCACTGCACAAAGTCACCTTTCAGATGAGTTTTGAAAATTTCTTCCCTTGTTCATGAGATGGGGTCATAATTTATTTTTATTTAAACATTTGGTAACCTGGAAAGGCACACTGAGACTAGACTGATTTTTCAGGTGTGACCAGGGACAAGGGTACAGGGTTTTCAAATTATGATGATACATATGGTACAGGAATGTATACATTTACATTACATATATGCAAAAGATACAGGATTACAATATGTAGAAGGATACAGGAATAGCAACATTACAATAGCAAAAGAAAAAACAATTTACAATTGAAAATACATACAGACTGCAATTAATTTAGGTAGGAAGGAAAAATATTTATACAGAGTTGGTACAGTGCAATTATGTACAAATAGTATTCTAGTTGGAATTATGTAGAGACAAGAGGTTTACTACTTCTGGGAAGAGAAGCCATTCTTCCTGTAATGGTTTACCTTTTGAGGAAAGGATTGGAGGTCAGGAGGTGAAGTTGAGTAGGTGAGAAGCAGGTGCAGGTGGGGTGTAAGCAAATGAAGCTGTTGTCTAATAGAGTTGTGCGATGTGAGTTTCTTAGAGTGGCAATAGTTGGTTTCATAGTAACGGGGCCTGTATGTGAAGGTGGATTTGTCAATGGACGAGGATGGGGTTTGGGCAGCAAACAGGAGTGTGTCTTCCTTGAACGCAGCATGATGTAAGGTGATGGGTTCTAATGGGGATATTTCTGAGAGGTAGGGAGGTAGCAGGTTGAACCAAAATTTGATATTAGGAGAGAGAGTCAATGTAGCAGCAGCGGACAAGGAAATATACCAAGGAGGGAGAAGAGAGAGCAGTGGTAGGTTTTGAGGAGGAGTAGTGGCAAAGTGGCAGAAAGCATTTAGGAGGGAGTATAGTCTGGTTAAGGAAGAGGCTGGGGCTGTGCTATGTACTACATCTGCATAGTCGAAGATAGAAGTGATCATTTTGTCAGTAGTTCATGTCTCACAGGCAGTGGGAAAGAGTCTCTGTTTCGGTATAGCATACCAAGTTTTGGGAGGAGTTTCAAGGTGATGGCTTCTATGTGGGTCAAGAAGTTTAAGTGGGAGTCATACTCCCAGATATTTGCATGAGGAGACAGTGTTTAGTGGGGTCCCACCAGGAAGTGATGGCAGGGGAAGGGAACTCTGGATAGTTTTTTGCAGTCTCGAAGGTCATGGAGACTGTTTTGGAGATGTTTATTATGAGCTGTTTTGCCTGGAACTAGGACTGTATGCTGTGGAAGTCTTGCTGTAGTAGGGACTGGACATCATTTAGAACTGGCCTGGATGCAGAGAAGATGATCTTGAGCAGACCGTGGGGAGGTCATTTATAAATAAGAAGAACAGGATGGGGCCAAGTATTGAGCCTGCAAGTATGGGGAGCGGATGGGAGGTGGAATTAGCTATCCTGACTGATTGCAGCCTGTTTCCAAGGTAGGAACTGAACCACTGGATTGTGTGTGTGTGGGGGAGGGCTAGTCCAGTTGCTTTGCATTTCTTTAGAAGAAGGGGTGAGAGACTGAATCAAAGGTCCTGGCCAGATCTACAAAAACTGCTGCAGTTAGGTGGCCTTGGTCTGAAGTGGAGTAGATGTGTCCAGTAACCTCGTAGCGGGAGGATATTGTGGAGTGGTGCTTTCTGAAGCTTGACTGGTAAGAAGAGAGGTACTCAGAAGTCATGAGAAATTCAGCATCTAGATTAGATTAAGGCTTCTTGTACTTTGGCAAGAGTTGGGAGGAGGGAGATTGATCGGTAATTCCCTGGCACTGAGGGGTCAGCGCTGTGGGGTCACCACCCTCACGTAGGGGAATCAAACAAGCCATTTTCCAAGCTTAATGAACAGTTCCCAAGGGAAAAGACAGGTTTAGTAAGAAGGCTAGAGCTGAGGTAACTGCAGGTGCTGAAATGCTTAGAAAGTTAGGTGGATCCTGTGGGCTGGATTTAGAGATGTTTAGGGAGTAGAGGGCATTGAGGACTTCCTGCTAGGAAGTGGAGGCAAATAGGAAGGTGTTGAGGTGAGAGTTTTGGGAGGCTTTGTAGGTCTTTTAGAGGGGTGGAGGATGGTCGGGAGAGCACATGTGGTGACGAATTCATTTAGGGTGTCTGCTATTCTTACAGGGTCAGTGATTTGTAGGCTATTTTGCCTGAGGGCAGGTTTGTTGGTTTGAGGGGGTAGTCTATGAGGGAGTGGATTACCTTCCAGAAGGAGGAAGGCTGTGTGGTCTGCAGGTGTGACCTGAAGTACAGTAGGTAGCTTTATCTTGCCTTATTGCCTTGGTACAAGCATTTGTGATAATGTTGAAGGCTTGCCTGGAGTGGGGGGCTCTGTAGAGTTTTAAAATAAAACCAGGCCTGATCATGGGCTTTGCATAAGGCAATAAGTGGGGCAGAGACTCAAGGGTGGTGATGTTTCTTGACTCTAGCTTTTACCAGAGGGGCATGATGATCCCAGACCTGGGTGAAAATATGCAGGAACCAGTCTAAGGCTGTATTTACGCTCAGATGCTGAGTAGACTGGGTTCCAGTCTGCGTGCTTTAGGTTACATAGGAGAGTGTTAGTGCCGGTGAGTTCAGAGGACAGATTTTTGTGTATTTAGGTGCCGATTTGGGTAGCTGGGTTTTCGTGCAGTAAGTGATACAGTAATCACTTAAGGCTTCGCCATTACTCCTGCAGTGGATATTCTATGGGATGAGATGTGAGGAGCCAATCAATTAGGGAATGATTTGATGAATTGGGGTTGTAGTAGATAGAATCAGTGATTAACTGGGTGAGGTTTTGAGCCTCGATTTTGAGATGGTGGTTTTGGAGGAGGGGAAAGCCAGTCCAGGTTGTAGTCACCCAGTAATAGTAACTCACAATTTGGTGCAAGGGGTGGTATGGTGGATAAGCAAGAGATGAGTGAGTCTTGAGCTAGCCACAGAGGCATAGATCACCCCAATGAAGACTGAGAGAGCAGAGGGAGGGTGATGTGGGTGAAGATCAGGTTGTGGGAGCTTGGGCAGGATTCTTTCTTGATGACTGAGCACGATAGTGATTGCCTTGCATAAACTGCTACCACTCCTCCCCTCTTACCGTGGTCCTGCCATTAGAGTGTGTAGTCAGGAATTGCCAGGAGGAGTCCAGGGTTTTGCAGAAAGCCAGGTTTCAGTGAGGCAGAGCATGTTCATGAATGCTGAGTTAGCCAGCAGTTTAGGAGGTCCAGTTTTGGTAAGAAGCACCTAATGTTCATATGCACAATGCTTAGCCTTTTGTGAGATTTCATTTGTTGGGGTCCCAATGGGGGCTCTAGATTGGATTCAACACCCCTGCAAGGAATAGGATGAGAAGGAATAAGGACAATGTGGCAGGAGCTTACGCCTCTTGTGATTAATATGGATTTGGGTTCTGCTCAGGAATGCTACGCCATTCTCCATCCATGGGGGTAAGGTACTGGAGGAAATTAAGTTGAAGATGGGTAAGGTGGAGGGATGAAGTGGGGGGTCAGGGCTAAGTATGAGTGTGAAGGAGAGAGGGGTGTTAGGAGCTGGGGTACAGGGTGTATGCAGCTATTGCTCTGGAGTGGAGGTGAGGTTTAGAGGAGGTAGGAGAGTACAAGAACAGTAGAAGGAGGCAAGCATGTTCATTTCAGGATTGTGAGACAGTGACAAAACAGGAAACTTCAGGCTGAGTGAAGTTAGATTGTCCAGAGAATGGGCTCTACAGTATACCAGTTAGCTTGCCAACATATAAGCTTGGTTTAAGGAGGGAATACAGCTGTATTAGTCATATTAGAGTAACCAGCACATGTGTGGACAAAAATGAGGATGGGCTATGGGTGAGTGGAGGGGCTGGAACTGTACTTTTATGAGCTGTGTGTGATGGATGGTATTGAGGAGGGAGGAAGGAGAGAGCCCATGGGTACCGGAAAGTGCTGAGTGGAAATTAGGCATAGAGTTAGAGCATGTTTTACAGTGTAGAGTGTAGCTTGAGTCATAAAAATTGGGTGTGTTGTCTAGCGTTATACCAGTGCAGAACCAGAGAGTCTTTGTTCAGTACTGCTACTTTAATTTTAGTTTCTCTATGTTAATACTACAGACTCTGCACCTGGGATTCAACGGACTGACCCACTGGTGCAGAGGCAGTGGGGGGTTGGGTATGAGGTGTCCAAGGAGGGGATTGATGGGGGTGAAAGTTCACTGATTGTTTCTGTAACTACCTATAAAAGGATGCCCACTTCGGGTGGGAGGGTGGCAGGGGTAGATTGGTGAGAAGAAGCTAGTGGTGCCATGTGAAATACAGCGCTGCATGCCAGGTAGGATCTCGTGTACCTGGGGAGCTGTATCTTGTAATCCTTGTGTTGGTTGTAGTGGAGGGTGGGAGAGCTCCAGTGCTTCCGGTGCCCTCGTGACCTCCTATGTGGTCAAATAGCACTCAGTCTGAATGCTGGAGCTGAGGAGAGAACAAATATTTAGCAGTTAGGCAGGGATTTAGGAGGGAAGGCAGGCAGAATGAGTTGGGGAGAGATATCAGACACCAGACGATCATAGAGACTGCCTCTTAGTGCTGCTCAGACTGGGCTGGGGAGAATGAAAGTAGCAGAAAAGCTCTGTTGTGACTGGAGTCACTGAAATTTAGATACACACATGTTCCTTAGACTGTAAAAACAGAGGAATCTTCAGCCTAGGTTGTGTTTCCCCTATTTGCCTATAAAAGGCTATGCTGAAAATTTGGGGTAAAAATGTTAAAAAAACAGCAAAGTTAGGAGAGTACTGTACATTAAAATTTTGCAATGCACGCTCATAACAAGGTTCTAGAATCTCAAGGCCAGAGAATTTTATGCAGAACTTGCATCTAACACAGAACTTCTATGGTGCCGAGAATTCACTCTTCTTGTTGACTTTTATTAATATTTCGTTTTTCCATAGAATCTGGTTCCCTTCCTCTTTTTATATCCTAAACCCCTATATGCTCAGAATGTGATGTTATCATTGCTATAACATCATAAATTAGCTAATGAAATGGCTGCAATCTGCAACAGAAATGAACAGTCACTTATCTAACACAGCTCCCACTGCCAGAGATGGTGGCACTGCACATCAGGCATGGTGATATTTGCTCAACCTGCACTACAGCCTAATACAATTTTCAGTCTTACATTATTGCACTAGGGCCAACTTAAACAAAAACCTTGTCAATAGCACAGACTGTTAAGTCCATACCTCACTTTGTACAAACCTATTTGTGCCTTTACGGTATAGAGATGCCATCTGAAATGAATAACTGGTAAATGAATTTAACTGTCATTTTTAAGAAAAATACGTAATTATTCCAGAAAAGTGGAATATAATAATGTGTAGACCTGTTGAAAGAATGCACCTGTTAAATAAATAATTGCACTGTACATTTTTGCCAGGGTTATTGATTACATATTATCATTGGTTGATAGAATCACCTAAAAGTTATGAAGAAATGTTGTGTGCAGGGACAGCTGTTGGGCTAGAGGGTAGCATGCTGTGTTTCGTGCCGGCAACTCAGGTTCAGAGATTAACTCTGGGAGTTGGCTGGGCAGCACAAGGATTGGTGGAACACATCATTGCTTGGAGCCTGGGAAGGTATGGTGCAGTGTTCTGTCACATGGTGGACACATTGTGCTGGTCTGGAGAGCTCTATCTCACAATCGGTTCACATGCATGTCATGGCCTGATGGTGTTACGAGTGTGTCAGGGAAAGCAGGTTGACATCAAAATGAGTTTTTAATAACTCCTCTATTCCATTTCTAATGGGACCTGTATGAATGAGGATGCAAGTTCATGGCAATTAAAAAATATACACACACACACACATTTGTATGTATGTTACAGATTGCATATAAATATATAAGTGATACACAGTGGGAACCTCATGAGTGATGTAGAAAGCACATACAAATATCTAAGCGATAGACAGTGGAAACCTCATTAGTGGGTTAGATAGCATACACATAGAAATACCTCATCTATCACATAAGATCCCTCTGCATATATCATTTATTTAACAGGCTAGGGCCTTAAGGAGAGACGTTTGTTTTGATTTTTAGGCATAAAATTATTTTCTAAGTCTGTTATTTTATGAACTAGTGTTACTGTGCTTTCCACCATCCTGATTGCTATAAAACTGTCATGAAAGTGAAGTCAGGATGACAAGCTGTCACTGTGATGTGGTAGTTTGCTAGTGCCGCAGAACTTCCACAGAAATTACAAACCATCGCGCAGGAGGTCTGCGGCAAATGGTAGTCTTGCCGCAGAACTTGGTCCCACTGTGTCACAGAAAAGTAGGGGCCCTGCTCATAACTTTGTTAATTTTCACTATGTTGACCCCAAATTTTCAACATAGCTTCTTTTCACAGCAAATCATGAATGAGACAGCTGTCATTGTTCAAATCCTGCCCAAAATAGATTTTTGCATGTGTGCCACTGAATGATGTTTTGGCTGATATTTGAACATTTTCATCTACTGGGTTTATGAGGTGGTTCCTAATAAAGCTATGTTCCAAATGTTGGGTCAAAATATTCAGAAACAACATAGTTATGATGGTATGTTGATATTTTCTATGCAGATTCATATCATTGGCAATTTTGACATCCGTCATTGCACAGAAGTGCAGGGTAGCAGGACCATGCACTTCTGTAGGCAGATTGAGTCTTCCATCGGTGCAGAGCCCAGACAGCCCTGCATGTTTGTATCTGTTCAGGACCTGTGTGATTGGGGATTCAATTTCTATTTTAAAAAGAAAAGAAATTATTTGCAAAACTGCATTAATGCACCCATTAGGCCTACAATGCAACAGAAGTAGGGAAATGTGGCATTAGGGTTTTCAACTGTAACTCCCTATCCTCAAACAGCAAAAGGGAAAAAACAAGGGTTTTGCATCACCTGAGTTTTGGCAAATCAGTGGTGGGGACTCCCTGGAGTTGTCAAGTCAATACCGCCTCCCTTGAGCAAACAATGTCAGATGTGAGCTCTTTCTTCGGGTAGGGCCTGCAGGGCCTTGCATGAAGAAAACTGTGACAGATATTGTTGCCAATGTGTGGTGAGACATACTTCTGCATTTGAAGAGTGTATCAATATGAGGCACTGGCTTGCAGCGGTACCTCATGCTTTGGGCAGGAGGCTACTGGCTGGGGAAGTGTGTGGGTATTGGGGTTGATAACCCCAAGGAAGACCCATCACTGATTCATCAAGACTCAGGAGGCCCCAAACCCTAATTTTGTTTTCTTTGCTGCTTGGGGGTGGGTGGGTGAGGTGGGGTGGGGGAGTTAGGGTTTGAAATCCTAATACCACATTTTCCTACTTTTGTTGCTTTAAGTTGAACCCTAACTGGTGCATTAACACAGTTTTTGGCAAATAAGTATTAAACATATGTGATTCACTTTTCTTATATGGTGTAAAAAATGTGGTTGACAGTATAGCATTTATATAAATGCAGTATTCGTGGGAGTTGCACTAAGTCATTAAATCAAAAGTAATAGAGTCATTTCTAAGAAAAGTTGCAAGATCAGTATTCTCATTTAGGCCCATACTGTCATGATCACCCATCCTGAAAATCCAGTAACTTTCTATGTGACCAATGAAGCCCTCCCATTCCTCCTCGACCAAGTGCAACTCTTTCCTTTGCTGTAAATGTCACTTCATGTCTCCTCCATTCACTGAATTCAAAAGTTGCACTATAGCATATGCACTGTTCCTGTTTTGGGTAGTGTGAATATGTTCATTTCATTTAATTTAATTTTTATTGAAGGGTTAAACCATTGAGAAAGTACTCATTTAAAATGGTGACCCAGGGCAAAACACATAATTTACAACAATACTGTACATACATTCCATCACATCAATACAAAAGTCACGAAGAAATTCCAAACACATGCAATAAGTTACATCACTCCTATTCACACTAAACAACACTAACAAAATAAAGTGCAGCAACTCTTTGATGTTTTACTGAATCAATGAACCATTGTTTTATAATTTTAGTAGATGGGATTTTACAGAATAGGTAACTCTTAGTAGACTCTGGAGTTACCTATTTTGATCACATCTCCACCTAGGTAAAAAAGGTATATCGGAGGTTGGGAGCCCTAAGAAGAGTGTCAGGTTGCTTGCCAACTGAAAGTAAGGTAAAAATAGTAACCCAATTATTACTTCCAGTTTTTGAATATGGTTCATGCTTATACATGAACTCCACCCAGGTTTACTTAAACAAGATAGATCAAACATATTATAGGTTAGGAAGATTTGCAATAGGAGCTAAATATGGTACTCACCATTGTAAAGTTTATAAAAGTAGGTTGGTTGCAACCAAGTACCAAAAGAGTATTCTTATGGTTAATGTGGTGTCATAAATTAATTCATAGTACAAAACGTCATCCTTTAAGTAAGGTGGTTATTTGGCTCCAATATGTCCTGTGAAGACCTCTGTTAGGTTCAAAAGACACTTATTCCTAGAACTAAATTTACAAACAGACTCGGTGACACTACCCTACAAAATAACTTAGCGATACACTGGAACAGAATACCAATAGAATTAAGACAGATCCAGGGCACACATTGTTTAAAAACTTTTGAAAGATTATATACATACATACTGATTGTACTTGTTTTGGGTGAAGGAAAGTATGTACGCATTCAATTTGGAAGCAGTCTGTGGTATTTAGAAATCAATGATTATATGAATGATTGATAGTGTGAATGGAAATTTGATGAATCATGAATGGAAATGTAGGAACTTGCATGTTGTTTATAAGACTCGTGATATTGTACTGTATGTCCTTTTATTTTATTTATCCCAGGACATTGTTGAAAATGGGGTGTTAACTCCAACAATATGTATCCTGTATAAAATAATATTTTAACAACAACAACTAAATGAAACTGCACTGGCAAAATGTTCTCCCGTGTGATCTTGAACTGGCAAATGTTGCATCCAATATAGAATGCACCAGAGATACAGGACAAGAGATACACCACCTGGTGGCTTTACAGTTTTTAAAGTTATTAATTTTATGTTTCTCCTATTTTGGGATTAGTGAAATGGTCACTCACTGTCACATGGGTGCAGTACTTGCATCTGCCGCACCTTTTGGAGCCAGCAGATGGGGCATGCAATAGCGTCCTTCATTACAGGGTTATAACTAGTGACCACACTATTCTTTACATTCTTCAGGCATCTATTAACTATTTTTGGTCCATTTCCTCCATATATCTTAAGGTCACATCAATACCAAGTATCCCTCAATTACTTTGCAGGATATCTCTCACTTCATTGACACTGCTACTGTATGCGTGGTGACAAAAATACACTGATCACTTAAGTTTTCCTATTTCTCTCTCTAGGTGATAAACTGGTCAGCTCAGGAGGCAGGTCCAATTAAAGATGCTCTATCTGCCCTCAACATGGTTCAATTAATTAGCTCCCCACACGGATGAATTACCGCATGGGGAACTGCTTGCTAATTGACTGGGTTATCACTAACCGCCAGAGAGAATAATTTATATTTTAGTTTTACTGGACTCCTTAGTAACCACTCCCCATTCTCTGTCACTGGTCAAACAAGTCCCCAAAGGTTCCTACCAAAACTATCAATAACAGGTTACTGAAGAAAGGGAACTGAGGCCATCAAAGAGCCCCTTAGATGGCAAGACTGGAGCTTTTAGACACTACTATTGATGCTGACTGCTCTTGAAGGATTCATACACACATTTTACAAGTCATATTTTATTTGCCCCCTTCACAAAACTTAAGATCTGAGACACAAGCAACTCCTGGATCTCCACTCAGCTTCTACAGCTGTTGAAACAAAGAGATGACCTTTGGGAAAAACAAATGTTCAGCCTTCCTGCCAATCTGCAGAAGTATAAAACAGCTAGGAACAACTGTACTTGGAAATTGGAAGGCCAAGAGCCTACATTTCAGAACTGAAATTACAAACTCATGGGGAAACTGCCATAGATTTTGGGAAGACATTAAACTGTTAACTGAAAAATCAAATAAGACTCCTCCCTCCTTTCTGAATGTGGAGGAAACTCCCACCCAGGACCCCAAAATCATCACCAATACATTTAATAAGTCTTTCAATGGCCTCAGCGGTGTTCTACCACCAGAAGTCCCTCTTTCAACACAAAAATGAACCAGGTTCCACACCTCCTCTACCTGAAAATCATAACCCTGGCTAAGGCTAAAAAGTACCTCACTAAAGCACTGGCAAATCTAGGACCAGCAGTGGTTCTCTGACCTCAAGCTAGTAAAGCTTGCCCTAGATATTCTCCTCATTCCCTTACCAAAATTATAAATTTATCCCTAACCTCTGGAAAATTCCTCATTTTTGAAAGCAGTGGTGGTTACACCTGTCTACAAAAATGGGACAGGAGCAACCATTCTAGTTATAGACCAATTTCAATTCTACCCCTGTCTCCAAAGTGATTGAGCAAATTGTTGCTGAGCAACTAATGGAATACTTGTGCAAATACCAACTGCAGTGCCATCAGCAGCATGGCTTCCAGAAGCAGCATAGCACCTCCACTGCGCTAGTTGAATTTACTGGATACATACACAAGGCATTAGACCATGGGCTCTTGGTTGGGCAACCTTCATTGACCTCACCAAGGCATTCAACACCATTAATCATGAACTGCTTCTTCACCAACTAACCATTATGGGTCTATGTGATGAGTCAGTTGCATGTTTCAGGAGCTACCTCTAGGAGAGAGCAAAAAGTGGAAGTCCATGATGTCCTGTCAGATAGCTGGCCTGTCACAACAGGTGTGCCCTAAGGCTCCATTTACTGGCCCTCACTCTTCAGTCTGTTCCTTAACCAACTCCCTAGCTATCCAAGACAACACATTATTGTATGCAGATGATGCTGTGTTATATTCCTGCTATTCTGACCCTACTGCTCTTGACAGTCAAATGCAGACTAACTTCACCACCGCTGAAAAATGGTTTCAAAATTTCAAGCTACTATTGAATTATAAAAGATAAAACAATGATATTTGCATCCGCCCATAACAGGCAGAAGTCCTAAACAAAATCCGCCTCGTCCTAAATAAGGCATGCAGGCTAATCACAGGGGCTCTAGGCTCACACATACGTGCCAGCTTTATGACATGGCAACAGTGTTAAACCTTGACGAACGGCTGCAATACCAAACTTGCCTTTATATAAAAAACCCTGCTAGGACTTTCTCCACCCGGCTGACATCCTCCCTCCTCCTAGCCCAACCCCTAGTCAGTACTCAGACCTCCTGCAAGGCCACCTTCCTGGTTCCCGATCTAGACCTCACATGGACAGAGGTCTCTCCACCACAGAGCCCCTTCTTGGTACAACACGCCCTCTCTCCATCTCAGAAATCCCCACTATCTCCAAATTCAAACTGCACTCAAAAGTGAGCTGTTCAACAAGCGCTGCTGCACCTGTGCATAACGGGTGTACAAGCACCCTTTGTCCTGACAATGCCCACTGGGCTGCACCCCTCCGCATCAGCCTTTATTCCTACCACCTACATTACGCTATATCCACCTGCCTACCTTTCTCTCTACTGTCAAGAACGCATCTATGTATGATAGAATCTTAATATACTGCTTGCTAAATTGTCCTACTAGTATGCACTACTGTTACCGAATCAAACTACCTGCTGTGCTATCCTTGTCACATGTTTCACTATCTCTGTAACTAATACCATGGAACCTGTCTGACTGTTTCCATTTTGCAAATGTCATACATTTATGCTGCTAAATCCTGTAACCAACCCTTTTGTCTATAATACCTGAATCTGCACCTTATAATACAACCAATGTAACCTGTATCCAGGATCCATGTATGCCTGCATCTTTATGCATATGTTCTCTTATAGTATGTGTTTTGTACTTGTATTATCTCTTCTCTTGACGAGGTACCTTTTGAAATGAGCTCTGGTTCAAAGGTTGTAAACTGATTGCAATATAAAATAAAAATAAGAACAACTACAACCGAAACAACCAAAACTCCCTTGAAATGGTCCACAGTTTTAAGCATCTAGGAGTAAAGCTAGATAGCATGCTATCATACACACAACACATAGACCTGGTTGCCAAGACAGCTAATGCTAGACTAGGCCTCCTTTTAGAAATAAATGCTTCCTAACCAGTGAAGCCCTAAAAATTGCATTCTCTAGCTTTGTGCTGTCACTTACCTACTATGGCCTCGTGGTATGCGGAGCTGCAACCCCCAAGGCTCTCAGACATATCAAGACCACTCTAAACAAGGCCTGTCAACTTGTGCTTGATGCTCACCGTCAAGCCCACTCATGTGAACTGTACGCACAGTCAGGTTGGCTTAACTTAGACAGCATAATACAATATCAAGTCTGCCTCCTAGCTAAGAAATCTACCCCTCGGACTCACCTCTCTGGGAGTTTGCAACCCCAAGCCTACCCACCCATATCAGAGGTACCAGAGGTACAAACAACTTATCATTAAAAGTTCCTCTCTGCCATACCTGCATGAAGGAGGTCCTTTGAATACCGTGCTTGAGTACATGACAATTAAACTCCTGACAATTCGTGTCAGCGACTACTCGTTCCCGACAATACACTCCGCCCGTCATCCGCTCCTATGACAATTCATGTTATGCCAACTCACCCTCTAAGTTTTAAAATACTGTTCTACCATTCTGCTAATAAAAAATATGTCGATGCTCTGTCTACATCATTTCCACACCATATATTCAGTGTAAATTGTTGTATGCTCACTCCTTGCACTTTTAAAAAGTATTTTGCCAATAGACGTAACTGCTTGCCCCATGTGCAGCAACATCTCCACACAGTTGCTCCCTCCCGTCTCAATACAGACATATATCTGTGACACAAACGTTGGCTGTGAAACATATTCCCATCCTTCAGCAGCTGTTGTGCCCCCAATGCCATGAACAGTAGCACAGAGTGACACATAGTAAGCAGTTGGTTGGCTGTCTGTCAGTCATTCTGAAAGCGTAGTAATGGCTGGGAATGTGGAGTTGGGCAAGACAGCTCTGGGGGCAGAGAGAGAGAGAGATACAGACTGAACTGCAGCACTGTGCAGCAGAAGTACAGAAGTGTGGCAGTCTGCAGCTCATTGGCATGCACATTTTGCCGGTCTTCTACCCCCAAGCCCTGCATGTCCTGGTACTGTCATTCCCTGATGTTGTCCTGGGAGCCAGTGCCGTCCACAAGCACCTGACACAGCATTGCCAGTGTGCTGCATTCAAGTATTGATTCCCTGCCCACCCCACTGCTGACTGAAATGGACTGCATGGCTTTTAAAGTTTTTGAGCTGGCTGGGTAACCATGACTACTTGCTATGGATGTCAGGACGGTAACAGACACTGAGACTGGTAAGAGACATTTACATTTATTTTGGGAGCGAATTGTCATAGGCAAGTGAATGTCGGAGGAGTGAATTTGCGCTTGGGGTGAATTGTCGGAGCGAGTTGATGCGGAAGAATTGTCGGGAGCGAGTTGTCGTGTTCCCACCTGTGCCCATCTGGCTTAACTCTTAGGAAGATACACAGAAGGAAGATAAGCTAGGACTGTTCAAAACAAAACATGTGAACTTCTTGCAGCCACCAGTGTCTGTGACTGCAGAACCTAATTTCTTCCATTGTTCCCACCTCCTAATGCTTCCTAACCCTGCCTCAGCTTAATACAACCTTCCGCTATTTTTCTTCCCATTTTTATCAACCTGTTCCTCTGCAATCCTCTACCTCTATCCCCACTCCCTGTACACTACTGTCTATTCCATGTCCCTGCTTTTCATCCAACTCTCCTTACTACCCCATTTCTTTCCACCTGTATCCTTCCTTTCTGTCCCCCTCCCTCCTCTCACCGTATCTTGGTGGCATCCCTGTAACTTTTCTTCACCTTGCCCCATGCATTTTCACCCTAATCAAGGTTGCTTTATGTCTTCCTGACATGCACTTAAACAACAGGAGCTGCAACAGACAACCCTGGCAATGATCTCCACCTTCCTAAATGTCTAGGTATCTACTGATAACATTTCATTTCCGATCTAATGCTTTTTCAATTTTGCCAAGCTTTTACTATATTGTAATTGTCATATAAGTTTTGTACCTTCTGCACTATATTTTCAATGCATTGTAATTCCTTGAAACTGTATGCATTTCTCAGTGTTTTCTGCTATAGTTTCTTTGACATGGAACCTCTGTAAAAGAGCCACTGGCTCAAAGGTACTTCTGAAACTACCATAACTAACTAAATAACTAAATAAATAAATAAATGGTGCTTTATCTGGACATTCTTCAAACATCTTCTATTGCTGCCATAACCACAATAGAACTATAACCTATTTTTCTAAATCTTGAGACTTGATGTTTACACTGGGTCTCAAAATCGGACTCTTGCTACAGTTCCTCAAAGTCCTAATAAGTTGTCCCTTGCAGACGTTTCTTGTGACATGTGGGAGATGTCAGTTGCTGGAAAAAGAGGACTATTCTGGTCTGTGCCTTTCTTATAAAGGTTTGTACCCACATTCCCATCTCCAAATCTACTAATGACCACATCTAAACATACCATTTTTATCCTTCCCCATTGTGTCCTTAAAAAAGATGTGGGTTAGTACCCTCTAGCTATTTCACAAATACCAAGAACGTTTGCTTAGACCCTCCAAACTGCCAAAATGGCAATCTTATAGGAACACCACAAATCTAAATATTAAAAAAATTGATTTGTGGTGTTGTTATGCAGGCACTCACGCTCCCAAATCCCATGCAGAGACTGGCAAACCTTGCTGCGTCTTTAATTTGCCTAAAGTACCTGCCCTGAAAGAGAAACACAATTGATTCTAAAACCAACTTTGTTAGAGCTACCAAAAGTTTGTAGGAACAGTAGGCTCAACACATGTATCCAGGAAGAAAGACAAGGCATCCAAGCCATCCTGCTGTGGAATATTAGTATATAAAGATTAAACATCAAAGGTGGCAATGATCCAACTAGCCTCCATGGCCAGGTTTTCATGGTTCTATGTGATTTGGGCAAGTTAAAAATAGCAAGCCCAAAATCAGTGAAAAAAAGAGCTCGGCCACAATGGGCGGGGTACAATCCAGCTTATCTCTGAAACGACACAAAAATGTAAAAAGATGCTTTCACCGGGCTTTGGCCCCCACTTCTCCTCTTACCAAAATAATCAATTCTGAGGGGAAGCAACTCAGGAGGGGAAAGCCACAGATCACTATTTTGATGATAGCTGGATTGTACCTCCCTATGTCACCACGCTCTTTGCCTTCGCCAGTTTTGGCATCACCGCTTTTAACTTGCCGCTATCATGGGATACGATTATCCACTATGTTAATTACCTCAATGAATCCCTTACATGTGAAGATAGGGACTTAACCAGAGGCTGAAGGAAACAAGGAAACTGTCAAAAATCCAAAATAGGCTCAATGACCCACCTGATGCAGTATATATAGGTCTACTGGTAGGTCACTGAAATTTGTATGGATTTTCAGAAGAATATATATTACAGAAACAACTAGATGTTCCACTGTAAGTGAGCTTCTTACCTGGCCAGTAATAAATGTACACTCTTCTCCCTTGATAAAGCATTATCCAAGTTCCCTTTATACAATTTTGTTTGATTTTTACTTAGTTTCTCATAGAACTGGCTGTCATATGACTGTCACTCTATTTCTGCCACATATACTGGTGTCCATCACCACCACCACTGCCCCACCATTATCTGCCAACTTGATGGTGATGGACACATCATCAGACAAACTCTTCAGTGCAACATGCTCAACCTGTGTTCAGTTTTGTTATAGTCTTGAGCCGCATAGAAAAACAAGTTTACCAAGTCTAGTTCTATATCTTCACAAATGTAGCAATAGCCAGAGTCTGAGCAGGGCACAAAGTTGATCTTGGATTAATATTGTTTTCTAATAAGGTCACTTTTACTCTTCTCCTCCATTTTGTGCAGGGCTCTAATTTTTGTTGCACTAGATGGGCATGCAGTTGCCTCTGTGTAGTAATTAGATTTCAAAGTGAATGTCCTTGCCAGTGTGTGTAGATCAACTACAATGTCAAAATGATTCATGTCCATTGTAGGAGCAAAGGAAAGCCCTTTATGTAGAATGGAGAATGAAGGAGCAGCGGCAGGAAAGAGGTAGACTTTGTCCTGTCTAGGACTCTCTCTCCCCCATCCCCGCTGCAGTGTAGTTTGGAGGAAAGAGGACAGCATAGATCGGAGGAGAGACGAGAGATGACAGCAGTCGGAGGAGAGAAGACAGCAAAGTCTCACTCACCAGCCCTCTACACCGTTACATCTTAAATGTTTAGAGGGCTGAGCTGGGATAGGACAATGACTGGAGGGGAGGAGCAAGAGCCTGTGCACAAGGAAGGAACTGTTCTTAAAAGCTGTTGATCACGTCAAAGAAAAAGGAATAGGGCATAACATAGGCAAGTGCTATCCTGAGGGGTAAAAATAACTGGTGACTTAAATTGACTTCATTTGACATTCTCCTAAAAGGGGCTGATTCACTTATAAGTTCTGAGATAAAAATATTTCTATATATTTTTTAAGATACAAGTCTGGTTACAAGGGGTACAGAGTGGGCTGTGTTAATAGGTTTGATATAAGGTGGAAAAGTCTGATACAGTGAAGGAGGGTGGTAATAAGGGCCAACAAGATGCTCAGCTGCATTGCCGGGGGCATAACTTCGAGGAGCAAGGAGGTGATTCTGCAGTTGTACAGATCATTGGTCAGAACACACCTGGAGTACAGCGTGCAGTACTGGCAACTGTACCTCGAGAGACATTAGACTGCTGGAGGAGGTGCAATGCATACTAACATACTAACATACTAAAATGCCAGCAGAATAGGCCTAATGGTCTTTTGTGTCTGCTTGTTTGGTCAGCCCCCACTCTGGGTGCTGACCTTGCTGTCCCCCCCGCCTCTCTGGCTTCTCCCTTCCCAGTTCCGGATATTCTTGCTGCATTGGATTTTGCTTCCTGAAACCTTCCCCGGACCTGTCCCACCCTCTTGAACCCTCCACTGTCTCTGCCTCCACCAGCCCCTAGGTAGTGCATTCCATGGCTCCACCACCCTCTCAGTGAAGTAGCACCTCCTCCTTTCTCCCTGAATGCAATCCAATGCAGGGCAACAAAATGACCCAAGGTCTGGGGAGTTGCCATATGAGGCCAGACTGGCAGAGTTCAACATGTATTTATTGGAGGAGAGGAGAAACGGGGGGCATGATAGAGACCTTCAAGTACATGAAAGGGATAATCCAAACAAACACAGAGGAGCTGTTCAGAGTGAGGGTGGAAGAGACACTAGAGGCTATGACATGAAATTGGAGGGGGATATTCAAGAGGAAAATGAGGAGGCATTTCTTTACAGAAAAGGTCATGGCAAAGTGGAATGTGCTGCCAGCAGAGGTGGTGGTATAGATCAGTGGAGGGATTCAAAGAGGGTGGGACAGGACAATGGGGAGGCAGCTGCAAAATAAGGGTGCTAGATGCAAACTTGAGCACACTCGATAAACCAGTTGGCCTTTTTCTGCTGGCAAGTCTCAGATGTTCGCATGAAGTTTTATGCCATAAGTATAAATCTTCCAAGGTGTTCTTTAAGGGTATTAGGCAACAGGCATTTGAAGTTGAATCCTATATAGCAGTTGTTGTGCTGAAGGAAATGAGTTTTGCATCATCACACATTATTTGTGTTTGGAAACTGCTAACTGAGGTAGGACATTTAAAGGCAGGGAAAGTATATAAACTGTGGCATGGAAACATTCTAGCAGGCCATTGTGAAAGGAGAAAAGATACAATGGCCTCTATGCAAGAATGGGTGGGAAGCACACGCCAGAGGTGTGATCCCGCCTCATGTAGTCCACACCTATGGACAGATGCACACCAGGGGTATGCATTACAGATGTAACCAGTCCATGGCCCTGCCCTTCAGTGCGCAGGACTCCACAGGGCAGCTGGAGGTGGAGTTACAGTCCCAGGCAGGCATCCAATTGGATGCCTGTCCTGGCTGAAAATAGATCCCTTGCATGATGGGGCATGGGTCCAGGTGTGTGAATGCTCACTGCAGGCACCCAGACCTGCGCACCAATGCCCCTGTACCAGACCATTGAGGCCCCTCCCACCACACAAGCTGATCCACACCCAATACCAGCATTCCAACTGCCCCCAGATGCCACTGTAGCAGCCTGGACCCCATCCAGGTACCCCAGCAAATGAATGGCAGATGTCCCCCATGTTCCAGCCCCCTCAGCACCGCACCCACCTACCTCCTCGGACCCTGGATCTGTGTGCTGGTGCCACTCCCCAGATGGCAGGTGTCACTACTCTCTGCACACCACCACAGCTGCCAGCCATCTGACATGCACAAGTCTGCACTGGATGCATGCCCCTGCATATGTCAGATGGCCAGCAGCCATGGCAGTGAGTGGGGGCTGTGCCACTGGCCATCTCGGGAGGCACCAGCACACAGGTCTGGGGTCAGGGGTGGGTGTGCAGTGCCATGGGGGTCAGCAGGGCTCATGGCAGGGGGCACATTACACAGGGCCAGTGGGGAATTGTGGTGTGTATTGAGGGGGTGGGACAGCCAACAGGGGGGCTAGAGCATGGGCCATGTGCTGTGGTGGTGGTGCTGGGTGGCTTACTGGGAATGGCCACAGTGTACCCAGTGGAGGCTGCATGGGCTATCCACCCAGACTTGGTGGCATGGTGTGTGTGCACAACAGTGCATAGGGAGGCTTATGGCAGGGTTCTCCTGGAGTACTTGTGTCCTTCTCACACTCCTCGGATAGCACTATGCATCATTGTGCATGGTGCATAGTGCTGGCTTGCTCCCAGTCTGCCCCTGACATGGTGCAGTCCACAGATCAGAGGGAGTGGGTGCATTGGGGTGGCGCACCCCAGTAGTGAATCCAGCATGGGGGGTGCATTGGGTGTGGAGTGGCTATGTGCCACAGTTGCATGGCATGTAGCCACTCCGTGAGACTGGGCATGGGGCCACTGTGTTGTGGCTGCTGCTTAAGTGATTGAAAAGAAAGAAGGTTTGCAGAGCTGCTTATGAGTTTGATAAAGAGGTTCAGAATGATGCTTATGGGATTGTAAAGGAGGTAACACCTTACTAAGACAGGACATTTTATACATGGAAAAAATGTGTAAGCAGTACAAGGGGAGAGAGGCACTGAAGCTAGAGCCACAGTGAACTGCCCAGGACAGAGGAGAGGGCACGGGCAAGGATACTTTTGGATGAGGAGAACAGTTCCAAGGGAGACAAGAGATGGGGCAGAACAGTGGGGTGCAGCAGGTGTGGTGCAGCAGTGTTCATGGAAACACTGAGGAGGATGGGGTGTTTCTAATACGTATCAGACTGGGGCAATTGAAAGCGAAGATAAGCAATCTAAGGGGTGATATGGAGAGAAAGTGGAGGGATTGGGGAGGGAGGGAGGGGAAAATTCAACTATAGCAGTAATGGAGGTTGCAGGGGTTAGTGAAAGAGAAGGAGGAGGCAGAAACCAGCTGGGGACATGGAGCAAAGGGGCAGGACGGGGTCAGGAGGTAAGGGTCCAAGATCAGGTGGTGGGGATGGCAATGTCTGGGAAGGGGTCTCAAGGAAAAACCCATACCTCAGCAGTAGGGAGAAGTAGAACACACGATGGGAAGAGTATTACAGTGTCCAACAGATACTCTCCTCTGGCAAACAGTATTGGGGAGAGAGTGCTAATGGGTCAGGGGTGCATCAAGGATGGCCCAGGGAACGGGAAAGGGAGAAGGGAAGAGAGGAATGGAAAAATGGGTAGGAAGGCGGTCATAGGGGAAGGGTAGGGCTGAGCAGGGAAGGAAATTAGATGATGCAGGAGGAGCAGAGAGGCAAAGTAGGGGGAAAAGGAAAGGGAAAGTAGAAGGAAAGCCAGGAGGTAAGAGAGAGATGCAAGTAAGCAAGGGCATAGTAGGCCAAACGAGGAGGTGAAGGATAAAGTAAACAGCATGAATAAGAAATTGGAAGGAACACTGACAAAAGAAGGCATGGGGATAGATATTGCTGTACTGAGGAGGGGGAGATACAGCAGCAGATAACGCAAGTGGGAGGGTAAAGGGGATAACTGGATGGGGACCAGGGCTCAGGATGAGGAGTTAGTCAAGGAGGAGAGACGAAAAAGGAGGAAAAAGGGATGCCAGGAGCTAGGATAAAGGTAAATGAATAAAGAAGAAGCAGAAGGAAAGAAGGCAGAGTCCTACTCATTGGGGACTCAATCATAAAAGGAATTAGATGGGAGGGTAGGGGAGAGCGGTTAGAATGGCGTGCATGCCAGGTATGATGACACTAAAGGTAATACATCATATTCCATCATGGGGTAAACAACAGGATGAGAAAACACATCCGTGTTCCACCTGGGGACAAATGATTTGATGGGAACAGCCTGCTTGAAGTGCAGGCAGATTCAGGAGCTTACTAGGTTCTGTAGCAGTCTTTGCTTCCAGTCTATAGCCTTTTCAGAGGTGTTGCCTGTGACTAAAGCAAGTAATGAATAGAAGCAAAAGATTAGGGATTTTAACCAATGGCTAGCAGGATGGTGCAGGCAGATGGGGTATGGGTTAATGGAGGACTGGGGTCAACATGGAAGGATGAGAGCCTCGTGCCCCAGATAGACCGCACCTGAATGGGGAGGGAAAGACTGTACTGAAAATCAAATGAAAAGTCTTCATAGAGAGGACATATAATTTAAATTAAATCGGGTGGTGGTGGAAATAAGCCCCACCAAAAGATAGGAGTGACGGGGCATTCAACTCCCCAAGAAAGTGTTGGAAGGTTAGGCACCAACATGCTCAAGGGTAGGAAGGGAACTTGGTGGAAGGGATTAGCAGCCAATGCTAGGAGTTTGGGAAAAAGATGGTGGATTTGGAGACCATAATGTGTGTGTGTATATATATATATATATATGGGATACATGATGGGCATGGGTGATATGGCAATTATCATTCTGCAGAGTGAACTCTGGATATCTCACGAGTACCGAAGGCACGAGTGAGATATCCAGAGCTCACTCTGCAGGAGTGACAACATTTGCCATAGCACATGATCTGTCCATCATTTATTCGATATATACAATAGGGCTAAGAGTTTTTTTTTTTTTCCATTAACATTTTCTTTATTTTAGGCAGAGATACAACAGCACAAACAAGAAACATTGCCAGATATAAAACAAATTGCAGTTACAAAATACAAACATAGCAAAACTTTCCTCTGCCTTCCCCCTAACATTCACGAACTATAAACCCTAAGCTTCACCCCACCCCCATCCCTATTACCCTCCACCTCCCCACGAGGCACACAACTATTTGTCTCCATACCGGATGAGCTCAAGACTCAATAGAAACAGGTATAGAACAGGGCCCAAATCTTGTCAAAAAGGGTAGCTGATTATGCAAAATAGCAATCATTCTCTCTACCCTTAAAAACGCCAGGAGCTCTGCAAGCCATTCCGAATAAGAATCCGGTGTCTTATCTTTCCAATGGCGAAGAACTAATTTCTTCACTATAATTGAAATCAAGGTCATATAGTACTTCCTTGCTGTGACCGGAAGGCAGTCATTCTCCAGCAAACAAACCTCGGGTCTAAACATGTCCTCTAACCCCAGCAGGGGATTCAGCTTCTTCTTAATTTCAAGCCACAAGGGCACAATCTTAGGACATCCCAGAATATATGCAGAAGGTCCCTGCTTCTGCTTCACATCTGTAACATTTAGGATCTTTCAGTAATTTAAAATCTGCTAATTTCTGGGAGAATAATAGATATTATGTAATACTTTAAATTGTATAAGTCTTAGTTGATCATGCCTAACAAACCTATGACATGCTTTACAAATCCCCGTCCAATCTAACTCAACATTGGGAAAGACTGCCGCCAATAAGAACAAGGGGCAAGATTTGCCGGATAGGCCCATTGAATAAAGTTAGATAAATCTTTGAGATTGCTTGAGAGATTCCAATCAACGGACGATTTCGGTCAAAAGCGAGAACCATGGAGAGTGAATACTCCCAGTGTATGTTTCTGCGTTAGAACATTCGAAGTTGATATACTTTGAATATGTCCTTGTTAGATAAATTGAATCTGTTAATTATACCCAGGGCCGGCATTATATCCTCTTCCTCAGTAAGAAGATCTTTGAGGGAACAATTATCCGGTAGAGGCAACCAGCCTGGCCTGATAGTATTATCACCTATCAGATACCTTGGATTTCCGCATATTGGTTGTTCACAATCTTAACATGGTCATATTTAATGGTCCCACAAGCTGAGCATGAATTTTCACTGCAACCCCAATTGGGATTTATTCAACAGAGGGGAGCACTTTAAAATTAGAATAGAAAAGGCTACGGATTTATAGCACACTTGTCAATTAAATTCAATTCCAAGTTCACCCATAAGGGTACATAACCCAACCTTAGAGCAGGGTCCTTGCATAGTGTCCACTTAGCATATTTACTCAGCTGTGCTGCCCAGAAGTAAAAGCCAAAATGAGGTAATCTTAACCTCCCACTGGTTTCAGTGCAGCAAGTTTTTGGTAGGCCATCCTAGATTTTTTATATCCCCAAACAAAATCCGCTATCCTGACATGGAGCTTTTTGAACCAAGACATGGGAACGAAAATATCTAATCTACTCAAGGGTAAAAGATCCTCAGAAATATATTCATTTTAACTATATTGTTCACTTGGGAGCTTAAGCAACAGGTTGGTAGAAAAGAGGCCAGGAGTTATATTTTGTTTTAAACTGAAATATTTGAATAGTTTGTTAGTGAAATTAGTTCTATGTGTTAAAATTATTACCTTGAATTTGAACTGATACTTGGGCTGTGATATTGTAGGTTTGGGGATAGATGTTTGCAGGAAAATTAGAAGGTAATTTAAATGTGTTGTTTGCCTGGTGTTTGGTAAGATACTGAAAAGCCACTGGGGTTGGGATTGAAGGGCTGAGTATGTCTGTTTGGGACTGAAATTTGAAGCAACAGGAGTTGGTGGGCCTGTGACATCATACGGTACCTGGAGTCTGCTTACACACACTGTTAGTGGGACTGAACACATACTGGACTGTATGTGTTTGTGAGACTTGGGAACTTTGTTGGTGGGGTTGAAATTGGGTTTGTAAATAACTACAGTCAGTATAGAGAGAAACTGTACTCAGGGAAAGGGACTGAGAAAGGGGGTGCTATTATAAACAGGGGGATAATCAGGGTGGCCATATTCCACCATGGCAGGCATCTTCGGAAGGGTTGTAGGCTGCACAGGCTGTGGGATGGCAATAATTCTAAATTGGGCCTGGAGAGAGGAGGCTGCCCACTCTGTAGACAGCTATCTTGTATCAGGAGTGAGGTATATTGGTTAAGGAGTAAGCTGTGGGAGCTGGGGTGTCCAAGGATAAGGGTGTGGATATGGGGCAGAAGGGTGGGGCTGAGGGAGGCTGGGGCAACGCTCTGAAATTACAGGACATTATGCTACAGCAAGCAGAAGGGGGATATTAGGACAGAGGACCTTAGATAGGGAAGTTGATGCTAAGGGGAAAGCTGACAGGGTGAAAATTCTGAATTCAAGGAGACTGAGGGGAAGAGTCAGGAGGGCTGTTGTGCGGAAGCCTAAAACAGCAGACTGTGGGACGGAGCTCCTAAGGTGAACAGTGCAAGAGAGGAAGAAGAGGGTCAGTTTAGAGATGCAGTCAGGAAACTCGGGTTACTTGATGGAGGCTGACATAGAGTGTCACAATAAATTTGAGATACTAAGCATCCTAGAGGGGAGGAAGGGTTGGTGGAAATGAGGAAACTTATACAGAGCCGGGGAGGGAGTCAGATACCCATAGGGCATCACAGACCAGCTATGGAAAGGATAGACATAGTCCCAGAGGAGAAGGAAACATATATGTTAAGCAAATGGGGAGATGCAACATATTCCAGACATGAGGGAGGAGAGCATGATTGGAGAGGAACTGGGAGACAAGGAGGTGGGAGAGGAGCCCCTTCAGCAGGAAGGTCAGTACCAAGGATGGGGCCCTAGCTAAAGGGGACCCACAGAGAGCCTCTGGAGACAGGGTACTATTACAAGGGGGAATGAGGGTGCGGGGAAGGGAAACCATCAGGGCCAGGATAAATGGTTCAGATAAGAGAGGTTAAAGGGACACCTATTCAGAGGGGTTTGAGTTAAGTGGGCAAAATAGCAGGGAGGCAGAAAGGGGAGGGTGACAAGGGGTCTCTAATAAGGCAGGAAGACTCCCATGAAATTGCGATCATGAATAAAGTGGGGAGGGGGCTGAGAGGGCATAGTGGAGGTAACCATAAGGATGATGGCGGTGTTAGGTTCTGTTACTGGGAGACTCGATGATTAAGGGTATCCATTGGGAGGGACAGGGGATGGATGCCATAGCCAGGTGAAGGTAGTGAGTATCTCTGGGCTGACAGTCACAGAGCAAAGTTCATGGTGTATGAAATGGTTAGGGATTGTGGAGGAAACGGTTTCCTGGTGCATTTGGGAACTAATGATCTAGAAGGAAATAGCATTAGAAATCCAAGCAAGGTTCAAGAACTTGCCAGAGTCTGTCGGGATAATGGATGCAACATTTCCTTTTCGGAGATATTGCCAGTACCAAAGGCCTCAGTGGAGAAAAAAGTAAGACTCACAGAGGTTAATGAATGGCTCAGGAAGTGGGATGAAGAGAATGGGTTGGGGTGTTAGGGAACTGGAATGGAGTTTGGGAGGATAAGGGACTATATGCCAAGGACAGGTTTCATCTTGCCCCATTGGGAAGGAAGTCCTTAAACAGGGGATGGCTGACTACATACAAGAAAGGTGGGGTTTAAACTTATAAGGGGGAAGGGATAAGGAGGGCTGAGAAGCCCTCCCTCCAGATGAGGGAGTAGCCTTCAAGCCCAAGGGGAGGGGAAACAGACTGGAGGTGGAGGTTTCAGGAGGAGCAGGGGAGGATGGAAGTATAAGGAATCTGGGTGGGGTTCGACAAAAGGATCAGGGATAAGGGTGGGGGTTGGTGTTAGTAAATGCCAGGAGCTTGGAAACAAGTTGCCAGAGTTCCAGGCCATGCTGTTCGAGGGGGGTGGATGTGGGCAGTCACGGAAACGTGGGCCAACAAAAACCATGACTGGGACCTAAATGTACGGGGTACACTATGCTTAGGAAGGATAGAAAGGAGGGCAGAGGGGTGGAGTGGCTATGTTCATTAGAGATGACATAGAAATTGCTATGGTAGAAGAGGCAGAGGGAAACGTGGAGGCCTTATGGGTCACCTCACGATCCCCAGCAGGAGATAAGGTCAAGCTGGGAGTAGCATATAGGCCCCCGGATGAGTGATGTTCTAGAGGATGGTTTGCTGGACAACATCATTGCCCAGTGTGGTCCAAAAGGAAGGAGTGGTGTTGATGGGGAACCTTAATATGCCAGGTACAAACTGGGGAACCATGTCCTCTAAGGTGGCCAAGGAGCAGAGGCTGCTGGATGGCTTCCAGGATGTGTTCTTAACACAGCATGTGATGGAGCCCACAAGGGAGGGCATGTCCTGGATGTGGTTCTGGCAGATGGGGATCTAGTAAGGGACATGGTTGTACAGGACCCCTGACTGGGAGTGACCACAATACTGTCTGGTTTCAAATAAGCATTGGGGAGTGGGGTGAGATCTAGGACACTGGCAGTGGACTTCAGGGGCAGACTTTATGGGCATGGGAAATATTCTTAAGGATCACTTGAAGGGATTACCTCAACAACAAGTGTGGAAAGGAGATGGAGGTCATAAAGCGGGACTTCATGAGGCAGTCAGGATCTGCGTTAAGTTGAAACGTAAGGGAGCAAGGTCACATAAACCATGCTGGTGGTCCAGTGAGGTCCAGGTAGCAGTCAGAGAAAAGAAGGCGGCTTACAAAAATATAAAAACAACAAGAGGGATAGGGATAAGAAATGTACCAGCTTGCATCTAGAAAAGTCACCCGTATGGTGAGGGAGCTAAGTCCAGTAAAGAGCAGCGGCTGGCACAGGGATACATGGAGGGAAAGGGTTCTTCCGGTACATTGGGGAGCGGAGAAAACTAAAGGCCATCTCAGCAGATTGAGATCAGAAGGAGGGTGGTGGAAGAGGCGAGGACCAGGCAGAGGTATTTAACAGGTACTTTGCCTCTGTGTTCACTAGGGAGGGGATGGGATATCTACAAAGCAAGGCACAAAGGGATAGAAGCGGCAGGGAGTGGGATCAGGGAGCAACAGAAATGGAGCAAAAGGGAGGAAAGGTACCCCAGGGGTGTCACATCTGGATAAGGATAAAAGACCAGTAAGGTGGAGGGGACGGATGATGCCATCCCCACCAAAAGGGTGTGGTTGCCCTCAAGGCCCTAAAGAAAGACAAATCTCCTGGGCGGATGGCATTCATCCGAGATTACTATGGGAATTGGTGGACATACTGGCTGCACCCTGGGCGGAGCTTTTCAACAGGTCACTTGAGACAGGAGGTACCTAGGGATTGGCGAGAGGCACATGTGGTACCAATCCATAAAGGGGGTCGAAGGAGGTACCAGGAAACTATAGACCCATCAGTTTAACCTCGGTGGTGGGAAAATTAATGGAGAGTATACTAAAGGACGATTGGGGGTTTACTTGGAGGAGGTGGGAGGTCTGGATAGTCGGCAGCATGGGTTTGTGCCAGGTAGATCATGTCAAACCAACCTTGTGGAGTTCTATGAATGGGTAACATCAGAACTGGACAGAGGTAAGCCTGTGGATGTATTATTCTTGGACTTCAGCAAAGGTTTGACTCTGTCCCCACAATGGTCTGGTGGAGAAACTGATGGGGTTAGGAGTAGGCCCTTTGATGGTCAGATGGATTGAAAACTGGATAGCTGGACGCACTCAGAGAGTAGTGGTCTGTGGGGAGCTCTTGAACCTACAGAGGTTGGTAGTGGGGTACCACAGGGCTCGGTCCTGGGTCCAATCCTGTTTAATGCATACATATCAGACATCAGGGATGGTATAGGGTGTGAAATGAGTCTCTTCGCGGATGACTCAAGATGGGAGCAGTAGTTGAGGGAGAAGAGGGAGGTTGGCCCTGCAGGGACCTGGACAACCTGGAAAGCTGGGCTCACACATGGAAATAAAATTTCAATATCACCAAGTGCAAGGTGTTGCATCTTGGTCGGGAACACCCAAACACAGGTACACCCTGGGAGGGAGGTGCTGGAAGCCTCAACAGGGAAAAAGACCTAGGGGTCATGGTGGATACATGTATGAATAACACTGAGCAGTGCAGGAGAGCAGCTAGCAAGGCAAACAGGATGTTGGGATGCATGTAAGGGGATCACCTCTAGGAGCAAGGAAGTGATTCTGCCGCTGTACAATGGACTGGTTAGACCACACCTTGAGTACTGTGTACAGTACTGGAGACCACACTTGAAGAGGGACATACAGCTCCTGGAGAGGGTACAGAGGAGGGCAACAAAGATGATACGAGGGCTAGGGAGTTTGACTTACGAGGACAGACTTGAGGAGCTCTGCCTGTTTTCATTGGAGGAGAGGAGAGACAGGGGACATGATTGGGGTCTCCAAGTACCTCAAGGGAATAAATAGGGTAAACATGGAGGGATCTTTAGACTAAAGCAGGGAGGCATCACCAGAGGGCATGGTTTGAAGTTGGAAGGTGGAAGGGTGAGGGGAAAAGAGGAGGAGGTTTTCACTGAGAGGGTGGTGGACCTTGGAATGCTCTGCCCAGTGAGCTGGTTCAGAGATCCACAGTGGAGAGCTTTAAGAGAGGGTGGGACAGACACAGAAAGTGGATGTATCAGATGATGGCCTGTCCGGGGGTGGGGATGGATGATAGGGGTTTCTGGGCACAAGGGATGGGAGGGTCTCGGCACCCAACTAAGGATCTAGGTTCGAGCAGACTTGATAGACCATAAGGCCTAATCTGCTGGCAAATAGTATGTTAGTATGTTAGTATATTTATCCTCCCCATAGTGATAATGGAAGCTGAGCCCATCTCTTAAGATCAGGACAATGTTGTGAACCAGGGTCTCTAAATTCAGTTGGCCATGTCGAGCCATATTTCTGGTTATGTAGAGGCCTAAGTATTTAAGAGATTCAGAGTTCCACCCCAAACCCAATTCTGTTATTTCTTGTTTGAATAACTTATTGTTGAGGGATAAACTACCGATTTATCCTGATTTAGTTTATGATTTGCCACCCGACTAAAATTACCTATTAATTTTAGCAAACTTGGAATGGACTTAGAGGGTTTTGAGACATATATTAAGAGGTCATCTGCATATGCTGTGACTTTAACATCAACCCCATACTTTAATACCCTCTATCTCTCTTGCATGTACTATACTCCTTATGAGGGTTCTAAATATAAGTTAAACAAAAGAGGGATAAAGGACACCCTTGTCTGGTACCTACAAAAAGCTGAAACGGGCTGGAGATAGCTCCATTGCAAACAACTCTGGCAGATGGGTTCGAATATATGGCCCTAAGCCAATTTAAACGTCTCCGGAAACCAAACTTTCCCATAGTTGCAAATAGGAACCCCAATAAACCCTATCAAGGTCTTCTCTGCGTCCAAGGAGACCAAAGCCATCGGATATTTGACCTCCTCGGAACAGAGAAGACATGGGCTAATGTCCTAAAGTGATCAGCCGAGGACCTGCCCTGCATAAATCCCACCTGTTCATTACCTATTAATTTAGGCAAGACTCTATTGATCCTATCCGCTAAGAGCTTAGCCAAGATTTTTAAATCATAATTCAATAGAAAATAGGCCTATAACTAGCTGGATCCACGGGGGCCTATTGGGTTTGGAATTAAAACTATAAAGTGCTTCTGAAAATAATTTATCCATCTCCTACCCTGAGAGGATATAACGAAATAAATTAAGGAGCAAGGCGCCAATTTTGAAGAAAACCTTTTATAAAAGTTGGACGAGAACCTGTCCGGCCAGGCGTCTTATCTGTAGGGAGGTTCCTGATAGCCAATTCTATTTCCTCCTGAGTTATATCTGCCACAAGACCTAACCTATCCGATTCTTCCAGTACAGGAAGGTCCAGACCTTCCAGAAAGGAGGAAATCTGAGGCTCAGTGGGTGGTTTTTCCATTTCTCCATATAAATCCTCAAAATATTGGCGGAAAATCTGGGCAATTTAGTCCGGAGGGTCTTGACACAGCAGGTCCTCCTTTGATTGAATTCCTTCAATCAGCCTAGAAGACTCTAGTTTAGCGATCGCCTAGCCAAGAGCCTCCCGGATTTCTCCCTTGGTCAATATAATTGGATTTTGTTTTAATTAAAGCTAGTTCGCCTGTTCTCCCAAAATCTTAAGATAGAGTCTTTTGTTCTCACTAATTCTTCCTTGTCCTCCTCTCTCGATTGAGTAGAAATATTGGACTCTAAAACTCTAATCGACACAATAACTCGCTAATTCAGTTTCCTTTTCTCTTTTCCTTTTAACAGCCATACCAATTAATACCCCCTTAGATAGGCCTTGAGAGCCCCCAGAAAAAGTCGGACGACCATTACTATCTAAGTTATTTAAGATGAATTCATCTATCTGCTACGATATATATTTAACCAGTTTAGGCATTCTTAGAATCTGGTTATTTATTTTCCATCTATTTCCTCTTTTAATGAGAGATGGGAAGGAGATAGTTGTGGATACAGCTACATGGTCTGAGATGGGACCTGCTACAATATTGGAATCAAGAACTCCCTAAGAAGGGCAGAGAGAGAAAAATATAATCTAAGCGGAAGAATTTCCATGAACAGGGGAGTTAAAAGTATATTCCCTAATATCCGGGTGTAAGACCCTCCAGACATCGGCTAATCCTAACTGGTCTAGTAGGTCTCCCATAGCTCGAGAGGCGGGAGTTTGGTATATCATGGCTCTACCGGATCTGTCCAGCAAGGGGTCTAACGTTAGATTGAAATCTCCACCCAGGATTATGGGGAGGTGACTATATGGTAAGAGAAACTTTAAAAGGCCCACCAGGAAATCTTGAGTGTCGAATTAGGGCCATACACCGATCAATCAAGTTTCAGTGCACTACAACATCCCTCTAACTAAAATGTATCTGCCCTCATTATCCTGAATTATTTGTAAGGAGTAAGCGGCACTGATCTATGTATCATCAACATAACACCTCTGCTCTGCGTGGTGCCCTGAGAGGAGAAAACTTCTCCAGTTTGTAACCGCCTCATGGCCTTGGCCTCCAGCTGGAGCAGATGTGTTTCCTGCAAAACACAATTTTAGCTTTAACCGCTTTGACATGCTTCAATATCTTATATTATTTAACCTTAAGCCGTGACCCTTTGACATTCCAAGTAAAAACTTAACGAATATGTCCATCCCATTCTAGATGAACAATCCTAAAGTATGCTATATTAACCATTACCCTATAAAAACAAGATTCTCATGAACTAACATCCGGTAGATACTTCTTAGTGGTGCCTCAAGAAAACCCCGACCCTAAACCTATATCTGTACCACTGTTCCCAAAGATCCCAAACCATTCCCCTTCCCCCAACCCTCTCCATCATGATGGTCCATGACAACAGGACACTCAGCCCGTTCCCTAGGCCTCCCCCATCAAATTAACCCAACAAACCAATTTTATCTAAGTCAAACCCACAAAATACCTGTTCATTTGTTTTGGCTTGACGCCTAATACTGCCCCATTTCAAACAACAGAACATTGTATATCATATTTAACCACTAGATATAAACAAGAGAGGATAGGAAAATATCAAGAATTATATCCAAAAATGCTGGAACACCACAACATAAAAGTAATCTCCCACCGTTTGTGATGCTAACCCCATATATAAATGTACCATTCACAGGAGCATGTACCTTTATAAAAGTGCCCCACCAACAAAGCAGCATTTTGTTAATAAACCCATACTTGATTAGAAAAGAGGACCTGCAATCCTGCACAAAACTTATATGAAATACAGCTTTAGCCTTATTTAACAATCCATACCCACAGTAATTAAGTGACCCCAATCGCCAAAATTAACTATGAAACACACCTAGCTGGTGTCTAACCAGTAGCTGCAATATAAAATAAAGTTCAGGGTAGTATTCACTATCCACGTAACTACCCTATTTAACATAATATAGTAACCACAACAACTGTCCATTGTAGACTCAGTCCATTGAATCTATAGTAGGAACATATCCTATTAAACCCACGAAACATCGTTCCCACATTACAGTTCACTGCTTTCCTCGGGTTCCACTCGGTACTACTCTTCCACACAGTCCATTTAGGGAACTTTGAATAATACAGGAAAGGCTTCTTGCAGTAATTCTGTCGCAGCTTCAGTGATTCAAAAGATTTCCATTCATCCTTTATAGACACCTGCAATTTGGCAGGATAAATCATCTGAAATTTAATACCTGCATAATCAGTTTCCTGACCAGAGGATGAAAAGCAGTCCTTCTTTGCCTCACTGAGAATGGTAGATCCTGAGCCACTCTCAGCTTTATACCTTCCAGTACAACTCCTTGTTCTCCTTAGCTTTGTGACAAACAGCTAACGTTCCTGATAATTCAGGAATCTGAATATAAAAAATTCTTGGAGGCCCATTCGGAGGGTAAGAGGCATGGCCTGATGTGCCCTTTCTATAATATATGTGGGCCCAAATGGTGAAGGCCCAGCCACCTTCTCCACCAGTTTCTGGGCAAACTTAACAGCATCCGAGCCCTCTGCTTTTCTGGTAGCCCAACGACTACCACGTTATTCCGATGGCTTCTGCCCTCCAAGTCCTCAATTTTGCTTCTAATTTACTAACTTTCTGTTTAATTGCTGATAACTCAGAGTCCACTCGATCCTATTCCTCAGAGATTTAATTCTAACCCGTTGTCGGTAGCTTTCCGACTCAGGTCCTCTAAAGCCAAGGTGATGTTTTTAATTTGCTGGCCATTTCATCCATACTGACCTAAGGCCTAAACTCCTCAAGAATTGAGCTAATGTGAGGGTTCCTTCCTGGGACGCACAAGGCTCTGCGTAGCTGAGAGGCGAAGCCTTAGCTTTCTTGGCGGCCTTCTCCAGAGTCACAGGCGTGTGTTTTAAGTGGCTTCTTCATCTCCTCCTCCATGTGGTGTCTATTTCAAGGATCCTTTCCTCCTATACTGCCATGTCCCAGTAACTTCACTTACTTGTCACAGGCGAAAAAAGTAAAGCAGGGGCGGGTTAGCAGACTCGAGGGAAAGCGCCACAAGCGCTCTGCATCATGTGACTCCCAGGGCCAAGAGTTTTAGAAGTTTTGTTATGCTCTCTTGTGTTCTATTCCTGTTTATGTAGTTGCTTATTCTGTGTGTGAGCTTTTCTGAATGGGCTGGCAGTGTTATAAACTCTGGGAGACACATGAGTGTGTTTTCAATGCTAAATGAGTTAGTTTTAGGTAGGAGTGAGAACATACTTTTGTGAGGCTGCATTGTTTAGAAGTCTGGCTGCAGTGAAGCTGAGAGCATCATAGTAATTGTAATGAGCTAAGAGGCAGAGTGTCAGAACAGTTTTCAGTGGTAATTAAGTTAGCTGCAGGCAGAGTGCAGAGTGTTCTGTGAAATTGTGCTCTTTAGGATTCTGGCTGTAGTCAAGCTGAAAGTATCACAGTAACTGTAATGGGTGAGAATCAGAGTTTGAGGAACAAGTGAGAGTGTGTTTCAGTGGTAGTTGAGTTAGCTGCAGGTAGTAGTTTAGACTGTTCTGTGAAGCTGTGCTGTTTAGAATTCTGGCTGCAGTCACAGTAATGAGCTGGAAGTTGGTGGGGAGGGGATAGGGTTTGTTTTGTAATGCTCACTGAGTTAGTTGTAGGCAGCAGTGAGACCTCTGAAGTAGTTCTGCATTTGTGACTATGGTAACAGCACAGGTGTTTCTTGCATGCTGAGGAAAGCTGCCTAGATTGATGACCTTTTGTGACCTGTGTGTGTAAATGGCTGATATCATAGCATTTGACACAGTCCCACAAAAGATTAATATACAAGTTAACCAGCCTGGGAGTGTGTCCCAAGATGACAGTCTGGGTAAAGAATTGGCTGGAGAATAGGACACAGAGAGTAATAGTAAATGGAGTCCACTCTGAAGAAGGGGTTACTAGTGGGGTACCATGAGGTTCAGTATTAGGACCAATCCTCTTGATGTCTTTATAAGCGACATTGCAGAGGGACTGGAAGGAAAAGTATGTCTCTTTGCAGATGACACAAAGATCTGCAACAGAGTTGATGCACAAGGTGGAGTGGAAAGGATGAGAAGGACTTGGCAAGGTTAGAGGAATGGTCAAATGTATGGCAGCTTAGATTCAATGCTAAGAAGTGCAAGATAATGCACCTGGAAACAAAACCCAGGGAAGAGTACACAATGGAGGTGAGATATTAACAACAACAAAATGGAAATGGACCTGGGGATAGTCATATCAGATGACCTAAGGTGGGCAAGCAATGTGAGAGGGCAGCAAGGAGGGCTGGGGGATACTGGGATGCATAGGAGAGGCATCACCAGTAGAAAACAAAAGTTATTATCCCTCTGTACAGACAGCTGGTGAGACCCCATCTGGAGTACTGCGTGCAGTTCTGGAGCCCAATCTCACAAAGACATAGACAGGATGGAAGCTGTCAGAGGAGGGCAACTAAAATGGTGCAGGGTCTGCACGGAGAGACATACAAAGAGAGACTTAAGGAGCTTAATATGTATAGCCTCGGGAAAGGAGGAGAGGGGACATGATAGAAACTTTCAAGTACCTCAAGGAATCAACAAAAGTCAAGAGGGTAGCATCTTTCAAAAAGAGGTGTGCAAGAACAATAGGGCACAATTTGAAGATAGAGGCGGCTCAGAGGTAATTTAAGGAAGTATTTTTCACAGAGAGGTTGTGGATGCATGGAACGACCTTCGGAAAAGGTTGTGGAGTCAAAAACAGTGGTGGAATTCAAGCATGCATGGAACAGTCATAAAGGCAATTCTAGGGGTGGGAGTAGGAAGAAGTAGGCTGCTGGTTAACTAGGATCTGCAGCTTATCCATTAGGTAGGAAATGGGCAGACTGGGTGGGCCAAGCGGTCCTTATCTGCCATCAAATTATATGTTTCTATGTTTCTATCATCACAGTAGAGCAGAGGATAAAATATCACACTGCAGTGGATGATACACTGTTTCATCTCACTCATTTACCACTCACCCTATTGTGTGTGTGTATATATATATATATATATATATATATATATATAGGATATACAATGGTAGCTGTCAGATAAATAATTTATCTACACAAATACTGTTTGACCTCAGGTAACCTCACAAGTGGCGTAAGCCATGGTGAGGATGTCCAAGGTCAAACAACACAAGTGTAGATAAATCATTTATCTGACAACTCACTGTATATTCATTTATGCTAGGATGCTTTCTGTCAGAGCAGGGACACTTGCCTTTGATTGTTTATCTTTTTGCTTATGTCTGTCAAAAGTGGACAAAAATAGCATTTTCTGCTCTTTTTGCTAATTATAAAAAATCTATAATGTATCTATAAATGAAATAACACTGCTTTTGTAGATAATTTTGTGCTGAACAACTTTCATGCTCACAGCACTATGCTATCTTTTTCGTTTAAAGTTATTTGCATTTGAATATAGTTAGTACTGGTACTGAGGCTGAACATTCTAAATAAGTTCAGAGTGATTGTGACATAGCTACTATGTGTATAAATCTGTGATGATGCATTTACTGTGTGTATGAATGTAAATTTTGACTTTATCACATAGTAGCTCAGATTTATCACATTGGATTTATGTTCACATCTATTGCATACATTTATATATATCTATTAGTATAAAGAAAAAATGTCTATATTGCCTGTCAGTCATTGTCTCAACACTTTTTGGTGCTCTAGTGATGTATATAATATCATGTAAGGAAAAATGTCTATTTGTCTGCTTGTAAATTCTTGTATCTAACATTTGATTCAAGTAATGTCTCTGGTATTCTACAAATCCCACTCTATGTAACTCCACAATGTACGGTACTCTGTGTATTCTATTTATCTGTAACTAATCCCAGGTATTGGTCTCAGTAGGCCTACCAGTCAACAAACTTAAATAAATAAATAATGGGGACAAAGGACTGGACATAGTAGCAATACAGTAAGTGAGACTTGGTGGACAGAACATCACACCTGGGAGACAACCATCCCTGGCTAAAAGTTGTTTAGAAGGGACAGAGCAGGTAGGAAGGTGGGAGAGTTGCTCTATATAAAAGGATGACATAAGGGTAGTGGAGGGCAGGAAGAAGAGGGAGACAGAGCTACTGTGGAAACAATGGACAAAGGACAGGGGAATACCTGAGACTGCAGGTAGTATACAGACCGGCTACTCAGGGGGAGGAAGGGAATAGACAGCTGATACAGGCAATCACGCTTTATGGCTCTCAAGGGGAATTGCTCCTGGTGAGGGACCTAAACCTCCCAGACATGAACTGGGCCATCTTGGATGCAGTATCAGGTAGAATCAAGGATATGCTAGAAGCTCTGCTGGGCTGTTCTTGCAGCAGCTAGTTAGGGAGCCTACAAGGGACAACAACCTGCTGGATGTGGTCCTGACAAATAGGGAGAGTGTGGAGGAGGTGGAGGTGGGAGGCGTACTGGGCACCAGTGACCACAAGGCGGTAAGGTTCAGGGTAAGGACAGGAAGGAGTCAAATTAAAAACACAACAGTTATGGACTTCAGCTAAACGGACTTCAACAGGATGTGAAGGATAGTGAGAGAAGAAATGGTGGGAATAGAAAAAATAGGGAGGTGGAGGAGTTATGGAAAATTATTAAAGATGGTGCTAAAAGCAACACAAATGTGTATCAAGAAGGTAAGGAAGAGCAGGAAGAGGAGGAACCACTTTGGTTAGAAGGGAGGTAGCAACAGTGGTCCAAGACAGGAGGGCTTTCAGGCAGTACAAGATAATACAAAGGGAGGAGGGACAGGGAGGTATATAGAGAAGAGGAGGCTAGCAGTGCAGAGAGGATAAGGAAGGCCAAGGCGGAAACTAAGGAGAGAATAGCCAAACAGTGCAAAAGGAGAGACAAAACTTTTCTAGATATGTGGGAGAAAAGAGATAGGCAAGGCAAGGGATTGTAAGGCTGAAGGAGGAGGGAGGGGATGCTGGAAGAGGACTGTGAAAAAGCAGAAGAACTAAACAAGTACTTTGCTTGGTATTTACAGAGAAGGAAGAGGGTAGGGGCCAGAGCTCAGAGAAGGGGATTGAGAATAGAGGGACAGATCTGAGCCCGTTCAGTGTAGAAAGAGTCAGGGGAAATAAGGAGGTTGAAGGTACAGTAGATAAGCAATGGGGTCGGATGTGCTGCACCGAGTGATCCAAGAGCTGGGGAGGAGCTGGCCACCCCAGTGCTGAGGCAATTCAACTTGTCTTGGGATGCGGGGAAGGTGCCAGAGGACTGGAAGAGGTGCATGTGGTGCCAATGTACAAAGGGGGTAATAGGGAGCGACGACAAACTAACGCCTGGTCAGTCTCACCCCAGTGGTGGGAAGGTCATGAAGACACTCATAAAAGACAGGGTGGTGGACTACCTGGAGGACAGTGGCTTGCAGGATGACAGGCATCATGGCTTCATGAAAGAGAGTCTACTCTGAAGAAGGGGTTACTAGTGGGGTACCACAGGGTTCAGTACCAGGACCAGTCCTCTTTAATTTCTTTATGTGACCCCCTACAAATGGGGGTTCCAAAAGGCTTCCGTGAGCTTGCCCAAATGCTCATTTCCAGGCTTGGGTCCCTGCGTTAGCACTGGAAGTATTGCCTGTGAGTGCCTGTGTGGCCTCTGTGTACTGTCCTTTAAGGGCTGTCTGTTTGCAGTCATAATTAATCCAAGGGGGACTGTGTGTTTCTCTGCCGAGTCCCGCCAGTCTGCTGAATACTCACTCCGTTCCGCATCGCTACTTGTGCAGAGGGAGCCCTGTTGAAAGATGTAACTAATTGCTGGAAACCACTTATAGTAATAATAATAATGTGGCTTGTACTAACCTGTCTTATTTGCAGCAAGGACTCTTCAGCTTGGCTCCACCATTTTAGTCCCGAACTGCCGAATTGGACCAGTCAGTGTGTGGGGACTCTGAAATGGAGCCTGCTACCATGGGATTGTGTGGATTACCAGTTGGGATTTGTAGTTTTGGACTGTTGGCACCTTTTGCACTGAAAAGGAGCTATTACTGTGACTGACAGCTGACCAACCAATCGAGCCTTTTGGAGCCAAGAGAAAACTCCCGAGCTGTCTGCTGGCAAGCCAGATTGATGTTGGGAGGAGAGGAGAAGGACAGCTCGTGATAGCCGAGCTGGTGTGTCGTAGTTGGCGCGGAGAAGTGTGGAAGGCCTGCCTTCTGGCCTGTTTGCCTGTGTCTGTCCTGAGAGGGAAACAGGAGTGTTTCAGACTGATTCCATTTCTGTGAGATGGGAAACTACCAAAGTGAAACCAGGTTTAACCTGTAAGACAGAAGATTTTTGCTAAATGCGATTGGCCTGTCAGGAACTCTAGCTGTCGGCGCTCCTGGGTTTTAGCAGTGACTGCGATCAGGATTGAGGAGCAGTCTGCCTGGTACAGTAACCTTTCTTTACATATAAATGTGCTGTGAACTGGAGGGGTCGTGATCTGGTTTTCCCCAAGCTGAGTTGTGTGCTGAGGGCTGGAAGCTGTACCCAGCTTGAATCAGACTGAATCAGCTGCTACCCGATGCAGTTGGGCCCTGCCACGAGGGACTTGTCTCTCTACCCTGCTGCACAGAGAAGATCCATTGACGAGAGACCTGCTAGGGATCAGCGCCCCTGCTCCATGTCTGAACAGGAACAACACAGTAACGATTTGTGTGGGCCCTGCTTCGGCCTGGCAATCCAGCAAATCCATCTACTGTCTCAACCATTATCCATCCTGTGTTCAGTTTTGGGTATCATGAGTAACAAACAGGGTAGCTCCCTGCAACATATAGCTAAATTAAAGTGTGTCACCAGATTGTTTGTCATTTATTTTCCTTTGCACGAGCTGAGCCCTCTGGCTCTGGATTACAATTAGGGGTGGGGTGTATGTTGTTTCTTTTCTTCTCAGGGCCCCAACCAGCTACAATGCCGGCCTACCCTGGGCAACAGATCTGGCTAGCCTTTTCTATCCACTGGGTACCCAGAGAGTGTAACTGTAGTAGGGATTATAGATACCCATACCATAGATTAAATGATAGAATGTTCCAACCAATTACCCTGATTGTGCCCTCCCATGTTACCACCCCTGAATAAATCATATCTACTTTTTCTGCAATTTACATTGACTGTGGTGTCAGTTTATGTGCAAGGTACTGTATTATTGCTTGTTGTATTGCCTCACCTTATTTTACAGGGGTCCCCAGAGCCTAGCTGAAGAAACCAATCCTGGGGTAAGTGCCAAATGGATGTGTATGTACAGAGCATATTAGGGGTATACTGAAGGTAAATATTGTGTATTGTGTGGGCCACTAGTGGGAGACGAGGGGGTCACAGTGTCCCAGAGGGCTGTGGCCTGGTTAGTCTGACTAATACCAACCCTGACCTTTGGGTGGAGGCACCTGTCACTGCACCTAGGCCCTTAACCTGCTAATAGTCAAACAGGCGGGGTAGTAGCCCTTGGGATAGCACCACCTAGGGGTTACATTTATAAGTGACATTGCAGAGGGACTGGAAAGAAAAGTATGTCTCTTTGCAGACGACACAAAGATCTGCAACAGAGTTGATGCACAAGGTGGGGTGGAAAGGATGAGAAGGGACTTGCAAGGTTGGAGGAATGGTCAAATGTATGGCAGCTTAGATTCAATGCTAAGAAGTGCAAGGTAATGCACCTGGGAAACAAAACCCAGGGAAGAGTACAACGGGGGTGAGATACTAGCAACAACAAAATGGAAAGGGACCAGGGGTAGTCATATCAGATGACCTAAAGGCAGGCAAGCAATGTGAGAGGGCAGTAAGGAGGGCTGGGGGATATTGGGTTGCATAGGGAGAGGCATCACCAGTAGAAAACAAAAATTTGTTATCCTCTGTACAGACAGCTGGTGAGACCCTGTCTGAGTACAAGTGCTGTTCTGGAGACCCAGTCTCCACAAAGACATAAACAGGATGGAGGCAGTCCAGAGGAGGGCAACTAAAATGATGCAGGGTCTGTACCAGAGAAGACATATGAAGAGAGACTTAAGGAGCTTAATATGTATAACCTCGAGGAAAGGAGGAGGGAGAGGGGACATGATAGAAACTTTCAAGTACACAGGGAATAAACAAAGTCCAAGAGGGTAGCATCTTTCAGAAAAAGAGGTGTGCAAGAACAAGGGGCACAATTTGAAGATGGGGAGGTGGCTCAGAGGTATTATAAGGAAGTATTTTTTCACAGAGAGGATTGTGGATGCATGGAGCGGCCTTCTGGAGGAGGTTGTGGAGTCAAAAACAGTGGTGGAATTCAACAATGCATGGGACAGTCATAAGGCAATTCTAGGGGTGGGGGTAGGAAGAAGTAGGCTGTTGGTTAACTAGGATCTGCAGCTTATCTATTAGATGGGGAAATGGGCAGACTGGGTGGGCCAAGCGATCCTTATCTGCCATCAAATTACCTAGCCTATCTGGACTTCAGCAAAGCCTTCAACACTGTCCCCACAGAAAGTTGATGAGTAAGCTGGAAAGTATAGGGATAGGTGGGTGGAAAACTGGCTTGAGGAAGTAGCCAGACAGTGGTGGTAAGCAGGGTGTACTTCAGGATGGGGGTGACAAACAGAGTGCCGAGGGGTCAGTGCTGGGACCCTTCCTTTTTAATATCTACATCAGCGATATAGTGGAGGGCTGAGGGAAGAGTGAGTCTATTTGCTGATGATACAAAAATGTTTAATATGGTGGACACAGCGGGGGTGGGGACATGAGGAGGACCTGAAGACTCTGGAGCGATGGACTGATACTTGTCAACTTAAATTCAACACTAAAAGTGTTCTGTGATGCACTTGGGGTGCAGAAACCCAAAAGCAGAGTACACCCTTGGGGAGGACATCAAAGAAACAGATCAGGAGAGGGGTCTGGGGATTATAGTCTCATGTAACCTTAAGGTGGGAAACCAATGCAGCAGGGTGGCCAGGAAGGCAAATGGGATGCTGGCATGCATTAGCGAGGCATCATCAGCAGAAAGGGAAATACTGATGCTCCTCTACAAAGCCATGGTAAGACTGCAGTGGAGTATGGAGTTCAATTCTGGAGGCCACATCTTTGACAGGACATGAAGCGGGTTGGAGAGGGTTCAGAAAGCGGCAACCAGGATGATGCAGGGCATGCAGTGGAAGACATACGAACAGAGATGTAAGGAACAGGATCTGTACACATTGGGAACTAGAAGGGAGAGAGGAGACATGATTGAGACTTTTAAGTATGTCAAAGTGATCAAAAAAGTGAATGAAGAGCATCTACTAAAAGGAAGGAAGGGCTACAAACTAGAGGGCACAGCCTAAGACTCCAGGGAGGAAGATACAGAGGCAATGTGAGGGGACAATTCTTCACAGACAGGGTGGTGGAGGCATGGAACAGGCTTCCTGAGGAGGTGGTGGGGCTGAAATGGTGGAGGGATTCAAGAGGGCATGGGGAAGACATATGGGGTTGAGTAGTGGGGGAAAGGCAGAACACCAAAAGTGATGATGTAGGGGAGGGAGAAGGGCAGGCTGGATGGTCCGGTATGGTCCTTTTCTGACATCAAATTCTGTGATTCTGTGATTCTGTGTGTGTGATTCTCCTCTGGCCTCAGGGATCTATAGGAAATGTTTACAATTACCGATGTATGTGTAGGAGTCATATTAATGAACAATGTTTTCTCTAATTCTTTTATGTTTCCTTGCTGGTGCGCTGGAAACATCTTGTAAGTAAATTACATTTGAGAGGTGTGTCAGGGATGAGTCCAATGCAGAGACAGCCACAGTGGGCTCATCCCTAACAGACCAATGAGCATGCAACCAGCCTCTCACTAGTCAGTTTCACAGCTGGAAGCCATTCTGTAGTTGAAAGAAATAAAGCACTCCAATAAAAGTGCTTCATTTCTTTAATTTGCATAGTGCTTTCGCCCCACCATCTGTTCCCATCCCAACCCCGGCATGTAATTAAACCCTGCCACCCCTCCCACTGGATGTTATCTGCCCACTCCCTCTGTTCCCCTGGCATCTAATTAGACCCTCCTGCTCTCTTCCACTGCGTGATGCCTGCCTAATTCCCTCCGTTCCTCCCATCATCTAATTAAACTCTCCCGCTCCCTCCCACTGCATGCTGTCCATCCCTCTCTCTGTTCCCCTGGCATCTAATTAAACCCTCCTGCTCCCTCCCACTGCATACTGCCCACCCGTTCCCTGATGACAAGCTCCTGGCCAAACACTGTGATTGTCAGTGCAGTGAAACCTCAACGCCTTCCCTCCCCAGGCTGGGAGCACTGCCAACTGCTTCACCAGCCTCCGGCCACCCACCCAGCTCCCAAGCTCGGTTCCAAACTCATGTCACCTTCATGGGAGCATGACACACTCACAGCTGGGCAACTGGGTGAACCTGGAGCCTATTTTTCTAGGCATCCAGGTTTTGAGACAGCTTCCTTGATTTGTGAAAGACTGCATGCATAAAACAAATGGTGCATGCATACAAAACTGGTGCAAGCTCCCTGCTTTGTATCAAACTAATAAATGATCTAATAATACAGACAGAAGTCCACTTTGGTTCTGTTTGCAGATGGATCCAGTCTAAAACCCTGCCCAGAAAGTCCTATATGCATTCTATTAGACCCTGGTTGTGCTAATGTCACGTTCTGTTTGGCCATTTCAATTGCAAGAGCACTGAGTGTTCCACTAACTTTAATAAAGGAATGGTCATCGTGGGCTGGGAAACAGCATATCAAAATTTTAAAATTCAATCAATCTAAGGAATTCTGGTCCTCTCCAGTGTACATTCTTAGATAGCTTAGGATTTCAAATGTAGTTCATTGTTATTTTCAATACAAAGAAACCATGAAGTCTTTGAAAAGCTATCCACGTCTGCATGTAATGTCATAATCACACTATATTCAGTTTCTGCAACTTATAGTAATTTGAGGTCCAAAGGGACTCTGGGTCCATCGTGACCACCCTTCCCCAGCTCCACTGCATACAAATATATGAAAAGTATGATGTGTAGACAAAAAAACTTTTTTATACCTACAAAAAAAAAAAACAGAAAATGGTCCCCGATGTCTTTTTTACCTGAAAAACAGAAAATGGTCCCTCGTTGTCTCCCCATCCCGTCCTCCATCCCAACCCTCCCTCTGTGCACCCATCTCCCCCCACCACCCCATTACCCCATACTTACCTCCGAGGTTGGTGACTGTGATCTTCTCTGGACGGAACATGTCTGCACTCTTCAAAGCCGAACCCCAACTGAGGAATCAAGGTAAGCACCATATAATGGCTGTCAATGGGATTTTCAACTTTTGTTGATATCTCAGTCATTTTAGGAATTTTGACCCAAATTTCCAACATGGGGTTCTTGGGACCCCACCTCATGAACATTGGCACTGTCATTCCATCAGCATAATGTCCCCCCTGCTTTTGTTGTGTGCGTGGGTGTCCAATCCCCGGCTCTTGCCCCAGTATGTGCCGACAGATGTGCCAAATCACCCATCGGCTACAGCTCCACCCAAAACACTTAGGGCATGCTGGGAGCCCACCCAGCATGCCAAATGCCCTGTAAAACAAAACCATCCCGTATGTGTGTTTTTTTTTTTAAACCTGCAAACCAGAAACGGTCCCATGTCGAGACCAGTGGCTCTCCCCAACCCATGCCCACCCTGTGCACCCTGCCTCCCCACACCCCCTCACACCATACTTACCTCCTGAGCACAGCGCGATGATCTTCCGTGGACTGGGAACACGTCTTCACTCTTCAAAGTCAATCGCGAACTGAAGAAATGCCGGTAAGCTGTATAGTGAAATAAATAGGTTTTCAACTTTGGTGTATATCTCAGGCATTTTGGGAATTTTTGCACCAAATTTTCAACATGGGGTTATTGGCACCCTTCTCATGAATTCAGTCACTGTCATGGTGTTATTCAGTCCCAAAAGGTGATTTGTGGTCACTCGTGGAATCACCTTTCAGGACGATTAACGAAATGACAGTGCCGCTATTCATGAGGGGGCTCTCAAAAAGCCTATGTTGCAAATTTAGTGGGCAATAAAAAAATGGCTGTTTTATGAGCATGTTGCACAGTTTCCATGCATGCTCGTACTGTAACCTCGTGAATTTGTAATATTTTCACTTCAGATTTTCAAAATTGGCATTTTCCACACCTCCTTATGAACAGTACAGCTGTCATTTTACATATCCTGGCCAAAATGTGTTTCGCACATCCAGCGCAGAATAGCACAGTCACTGTGCGAAATCAGTATTTAGGACAGTTTGAGAAAATGATGGTGACACTGTTCATGAGCAGAGGTCCTAAAATTACTATGCTGAAAATTTGGTGACAAAAGTACATAAAATGACTGTGTTACAAGCGTGCATTGCCCAATTTCCATGCACCCTTGTAACCTCATAAATTTGCAATATTTTCATGCCAGATTTTCAACACACTGGTTTTTTCATACCTCCTTATGAACAGTACAGCTGTCATTTTCACATCCTGCTCAAAATGTGTTTTTGCACCTGTGGCGCACAATGGCGTGGATCGCTGTGGGAAATCAACTTTTGGGACAGATTAACAAAATTACAGTGCCACTGTTCATGAGGGAGAGTCCCAAAATGCCTATGTTGAAAATATGGTTAAAAAATCCCAAAAATAATTGAGTTACGGACGTGTTGTTGCGCAGTTTCTGTGCATGCTCATGACTTCACCAATTTTTCATATTTTCACCCAGATTTTCAATGTTGCCATTTTTACACCTCCTCATGAACAATACAGTTGTCATTTTTCACATCCTGCCCAAAATGTGTTTTGTCCCTGTGTCACCAAATGGCATAGCCGCTGTTCAAAACCACCTTTCAGCTAACAAACTAATACTGCTGCTCTTCATGAGGTGGGGTCACAAAAAGCCTATGTTGAAAATTTGGAGTAAAAATCAGCAAATGCCTACGGTGTTAGGGTTTCCAACTGTAGCACGCCACCCTGTAAGACTGACAGGCATTAGGGGTGTGACTTGGGATCATTGGCTGTAATGCTCATGCCATTCCACCCCACCCTCACCCTGCAGCCAGTGTCAGGCATCAAAGTCTGCCTTGGAGTGTTCGGCCCTAAAGTTCACCCAATTCTCCTATGCTGCACCTGTCTCAGCATATTTCCTTATGGAATGGGGTTAGTATGAGACCCAAAGACCCCATAGCACACCGCAACACTTATCAGTGTCTACAGGGTAGAGGTGAGGTAAAATGGCATGGCGTTATAGCTGACGACCAAAAGCACACCCCAATGCCTGTCAGTCTCTGCAGGGTGGGGTGGGGTTGGCATCAGTTCAATACTTCACTGCCATTCCTATTATGCATCTCTAACTCCTCACTACCAATGCCAATGCCAGTGAGACAACATTCGGCATTGACAAATGCTGTTTTATTTAGTCTTTATTAACCCCTTCCTTGCACATTTGTATTAACCCTTTCATAATTCCAGGACCTCCTCATAAAAGAGCTTGCTCAATGTAGCCTTATCCTGGTAAAACAATAAACTAATCTAAACTAAACTGATGAGTGGCACAAAATCAAGTGGTGGTGATGTTGCTAGTGTTATAAAACTTTTCCATCCTCATCTTGTCTCTGTTCTGAAGGCAGGAGGCAACATAACCCTACCACTATAGCTGCAAGCAGCAGAGAAGTTGCCCCAGCAGTGTCCATTAAATTTAACATTTTATGTTTCTGGTATGCAGTTTATTACTGATTTCCAGACACGAGCCAGCTAAGTGGCAGTCAAATTTAATCGTTTATTTCTTCATTGTACAGTGTTATTATATGGCCAAAAGCGCCTATCAGATTTAATCAATATTTTACAGTATCTCTCAGTATGCTGTGTTATTACATGGGCCAGCAATGCCCATCACATGTAATCTTTTATCTTTCCAGCATTCAGTATTATACTGACTTTCAAACATGGCCCAGCAGTGTCGATGTAATTTAATCCTTTATCTCTCTGGTATGCTGGATTATTGTTGACTTTCAGGCAACTAAGGAACTGGCAGCTGAGGTGGTGGCAGGTCAGGAGGAGGTACAGTAGCTGAGGGATCAGCAGTTGAGAAGGCAAAATCTGAGGAACAGATGGGCAAGGAGTTGGTAGTAACTGAGGAGGTGGCCAGTGCAGAGGCAGCTGTTGTGGCTGAGGTATCATGGTGTCTGAGGATACAGCTGTGTTGGTGGGAGGTCTGCTGACTGGAGACCTGTGAAGTGAATGGTAAAAACATGAGAACACAGCTGTTCTAAGGTGCCCCACCGTATGTTCTGTCACTGTAAGTCTAAGCTGAATCCAGTGACTGTATATACAAAGAAACAAATACACTGCACTTACCATTCTAGTTGGTTGGTCATGCTGTGAAGAGCATGGCAGTTTCTTAAGGGACATGAACTCCATTCAATACTCAGGAGGTGCAGGAGGTGAAGTGCCAGCACCCATGTTGATGGCAGGAGATCTGTGGAAAAAGGTTAAAATACATGAGTACACAGCTGTTCTAGTACACTCCACACCATGTGCTCTGTCACTGTGACAGGGAACCAAGTCAAGTGACTGTACCTGCAAAACCAAAAAGATGTTGAATACTTATGATTACAGCTGGATGGTCATGCCATGAATGGCATGATAGTGCCCACTGGGACAAGAACCCATTAGCAGGGGCTGAGGAGGAGCAGGAGGTGAGTTCACAGCAGCTGCGAAGGTGGTGGCTTGAGACCTGTGGAAAAAGTTTAAAAAATGTGAGTACACAACTGTTCCAATGTGCCCTATTACAATATGTTCTGTCAGTGTGAGGCAAAACCAAGTCCAGTGACTGTACGTGTAAAGAAAAGAAAATGTTGAGTCCTTACGCTACGCTGGATGATCATGCTGTGAATGGTTTGCCAGTACCCATAGAGACAAGAACCCTATTAGCTTGGCATCTACAGTAGGAGGAGCAGGGAATGGCAGTCAGGCAGCTAAGCAGCTGAAAGCAGCATACTTCTGAAGTACTGAGCATGTGATGACTGGAAACCAGATGGAACATCAATACCATCCACCGTATGGATGAATGGATGGTTGATCCTTTCTAGAGTTAGCATGGCGACAGAATTGTTTATCTTTGATTGAGTCTTTGCCTCAATTTTCAGTACAGTGTCACTTACAGTTACTTTATTATTTACTTAGTTGTTTTACCAGGTATAGCACACTAAGCTGAAAGCTTTTACAGGAAGCGACCTGGGAGCACAAGGAGGTTAAGTGACTTGCTCAGGGTCACACAGTATGCAAGTGGAAGCTGTGGAATTACTGATGTCCAGTTGACTCGACAAGTCTGATGAGTCTCCAAGCAGATGACCATTAAACAACAGTGAACTTGACATGTCAAGTCTGCATCATTAGTCACAAAATCATGAATCAATGACATGTTGTGAGGATTTTGTAGCTCTCATTTGTTTTCAGTATGCCTAGTGCTGCTGGTTTGAAGCAGTCACTGGGCAATGTGGAGGATGTGTGTGACACATGGGGAAGTAAACTACATTAAGGCAGGGTGAGGTGACATTGTAGCATTTTGGTGGGTGTCCTCCTGTGGGAATTGGACAATGGAGTGGCACTTGCTCACCACCAGTATGTCAACACACCAAGACAAGAGGTGCTGGCTTTGCTGCTATGCTGACAATGTATTTTAATTTTTGCAACACACTGACAAACTGACACCAACAGCACATCACTGAGGTTAAGAGACACTTCCACAGACAAACTAGAATTGATGGGATTTGCAAGAAAAAATTAGCTAGAATAAAACGTAATATTCTTTATGAGACAAGTTGAAGGATACATGCTCAAAAGTGAGTTTGGGCACTAGAGGCAGGGATTTGGACAATGCACTTCAAAAATGTGAGAGCAAGTGGCAACATAAGCATCAAGCCCATGGAAAGGTTGATCTCGAGACATTCAGTTGGATTCCATTTTGAAAGAGGTTTGATGTTTAAAATATGTCACATTATTATTATTATTATATTTGCAGCTTTCTGTTAAGATATTATAGATGAGTTATTCTTAGTTCCCAGGTTAGAAATGGATTTATAGGGATTTTTGTGTCTATGATTTCTGGATCTGCTTATTGCTCATTTTGATTTACTGTAGTGATCTGTATAGTTGTACGTGTGTGTACATGCCTCCGTGTATATTTACCAGTTTCTGTTAGTGGGGTATTATACTATGTGGCTCCTTTAAATATTTTAATTATTTATGTATTCAAAATAAATTATCTTGGTAGCCCCTATTTTTGGGGCCTTTACCTGTGTAACCATGCCTTGAAAAGTGCAAATGCTATGACAAGTGTCTCTTTGTTGGGGTAGGTACTTCAGTACCTGTTTTACTTTAACACTGTATATATAATAAAATTCAAAGTTTTAATCGGTATTTATCATAAGGTTTCTTGCTCTAGTAGACTGTTAACCCAATGCTTGTCTTTTAGTATCACTTATTTCTCATTGTTGGCTCTAGTCGTGATGTAAGTAGCTGCCTTTGCTTTTTATATTCTGATGTTTTATATGCAGCTGATTAACTGATACCAAGAGCACATCACTGAGATTAACAGAAACTCCACAGACAGACTAGAATTTATGGGATTGCAAGAGAAAAAAATTAGCCAGAATAAAACACAATATTTTTGTGAGGCAAGTGAAAGGGTGCATGCCCTACAGGGCCTCACATTTATATGTGAAATGTTGTTACTACATGTTCTTGTTACTGAGGCCTCAGCGAAGCTTACAAACAATAAAGAGAGGAAAGGTCTGTAGACTCCATACTGTATTATTCTCACCCCAAGAACAACAAACATGAAACCATCAGTGTTAGATAAATAGAATGAGAAAAACAGTAATGAGAAAACTACACAGTGCAAGCAAAGTTTTGACCAGTATTACTGCAGGCCAGCTAATGATAGCAAAATCAAGTTTTAAAGACCATATGGTAGCTTAGTCACAGCACCATGCCAGATGTAGGACTTCACAACAGGCCACATACACCCTTAATGAATGAGAGACAAAATGAGAAACTGAGGTGAATGTCACAAATAATGCAGCAACAAAACAACTTTGAACAATTTTGTTGCCAGCAGTCTCTAGCTCACCGAAACAATATACCCCCTACTGCCAGTGCAATCAACAAAGATTGAAAACACAACAATACAACAACATCATTGAGAAAACTGTTATGAGGTTTTTGTTGTGTATAGGAGACAGAGAGAGAGAGAGAGAGAGAATGCAACATAAACTCTGAGAGACCAAGAAAACATACATTGTTGTGAGACTGTGGCATACGTTAATAGGATATAGATAAGTAAACTGACATTGAAAGACAAACAACATACTGTACAAAAGTACCAATATAAAATTGTGTTGCAGTAAATGTCCATGTCTGTGTGCCAGTGAACTAGTGTGAGCATGACAGTGTATTTCCTTCCTTTAGTCATCATCGTTATCTGGGATGATGAAGCCCCTTCCTCATTTTCCAGTGAAGAATTATCTCCATGTTGAGATCCCATCTATATGACTATGTCATCCACCTCTATTCCCCTACCAAGGACATGGCCTCAGAATCATCCCTGTGGCTTCTGTGAATACTGCTGCTGTTCAGTTGCGGTGGAATGAGGTGTGAATGTTAGCACACCAATATTCCTGGGGCAGAGGTTGGTACAGCTGTCATATTTGGCCCTGCTGCATAGAAGAGCCACTCAGCACTGATGATGGAGGGCAGACAGCTCAGGTACTTCATAAATATTATTTCCAGTGCTAGTCATTCAGTAACTTTGGAACTCTTGTACAGCAAGGGCTCATTTGCAAACAGGTGCTAGGTGTCTGCCAAGTACACAGCCACCATTCTTTCAGCCACAAATAATCCGATATCCTCCCTCTGCCTCCTCATCAGTGCTCTCATGTTTCCCCGTCAACCTGAGACAATACTTCCCACAGCAGATTAATAGTTTTCTGAAAGGATGATAATGATGCCTCATCTGTTGGGGTCTTGCCAGCAGTTTGGTTCTGCACCAGTTTGACAGCTATCATTTAAGTACTTGTGCCCCTGCATCTGGCAAATCAGGGTTCTGTTAACTTTTACACCTGCTGATGCCCACCTTCAGTTATGGAAGACAGCCCTGTTTACACCTGGGATACAGTTCAGTGGGGATTCCCAAATTCTGATGACTGCAGAATGCTAGAGAGGTGAGTACTACCGTTCAATGCTTACAGCATGTGCTCCATGAGCACACAACTAACAGACTGTCCACTGGCTTTTAGCTGCTGCTGCACATTCAACAGTGCCTGCCTCAGCACCCAGAGAAGTAAGATGACCTGACTAATACAGGCAGCATCCCAGTTCACTGTCTGCATAGCATGCTCAAACGTGAGGAGCATTATCAAGCCATCCACGAATGGCCACCAGTCTGTTGTTAAAGGCATGGAGACTCCATCACTGTTCCAGCTTTAGTGTATGAGCATGTATTGTGATGATGCCTTATATTGCTCATACAAGCATTCAGTCATATCCATGGTGAAATTCCACTTGGTGACAACTTCTATCTTCAGCCAGTGCTGAGACAGATTATTCTGAATTTGCAGATGTTGCTGTTGATCCTAGGCTCTTCTTGATTGAGCAAAGTGTGCACAAATTCTCTGGCATACAGGAAGCAATGCCTTCAAGTGTGGTTAACAAAGGAAATCTTGTCCAACCAGACTAAGACAGTTTGCCATGCACGGCACCTGGGAAAAAAAAGAAACATCATTAATGCACTTGACCCTCTTGGACCCATTATCATTGGCTATGAATCCTAATGGGGTAGTGGTAGATGTCAAAATGAACAACTCAGAGACCTGTAGGAGGGCAGTGGCAAGGGCAATTAGGGATGCTGGGATGCATCGCCAGGATTACCTCCAGAAAGGTGGAAGTGTTCCTTCCACTGTACAACTGCTTGGTTAGCCACACACCAGTATTGTGTACAGTTTTGGAGACCACATTTAAAGAGGATATTACACTCCTAGAGAGGGTCCAAGGAGGGCAACCAAAATGATCTGGAGCCTGGGGAAGACCTATGAGGAGAGGCTCAAGGAGCTCGGCATGTACACCCTGGAGGAGAGGAGGATGGGGGACATGATAGAGGTCTTTAAGTACATGAAAGAGATCAATAAGGAGGCCCAGTCAAGGTGCTCCAAGGAAGGAGGGTGGGGCAGCAAGAGGTCACGGTGTAAGCTGGAAGGGGCAGGCTCAGAGGGGAGAGAGGAGATGTTATTTCACCGAAGGGTGGTGAAACCATGGAATGCACTGCCCAGGGATCTGGTAGAGGTGGAGACTGTGGGCGGGTTTAAGAGGATGGGACAGGTACAGGGGAGGTAAATCTGACCAGGCCCAATGTGGGTGGAACATCTGGGATTGAGGACAGTATAACCCAAGTGGGAGGGGACACCAAAATCAGCCCTCAGTGCAGGTGCTGAAAATCGAGCAGTCTTGAGAGACCATTAGGCCTATTCTGCTGGCATTTTGTATGTTAGTATGTTAATTTGAGAGAATGTGAGTGTAGCCAGTTATCAAGTTCATCCAGAAGGGATACTAATATTTATTTTCCAGTGTGTGACCTATACAGAGGTTTCATAGTTAGTGTGCAATGCTGCTGAATGCTGGAAGAGCTGCCAGTGCGGTTGGTTTGACCACACTTACTGCCTGCGTTGCCTACTACCTAACAAGTTGGACTCAGTGTGCTGTCATACAAATATAGGAGCTGCCTGCTGTTTGCCCACCATCCCAGTATCAGTGTCAGTGTCATAAACTTCAAGAACTGTAAGACTAGAAAACATGGTTTGACTCAACACCTGACATTTTGGGCAGGTCTTGGACATCAGTTTATGGAATCCTTCACTCTTAATGAAAGAAAATGGCAGCATATCTATGGCCAGTATCTTGTCCATTGCAGCATTCAGCTCACAGGCCACAGTTTGGTTTAGGGGATATTTGGCATGGTGTTCAAGATTTTTGTGAGTGTGGGCTGCACCTGTGTTGGGGTTGTGGTGGTGGGGTCTTTTTCAAACAACTAGACTCGATGACCTTGGGTAATATGAGACTGAGTGTCAGAAAACCAATGATTTTTGTGCAGCTGTAGTCTTAGTCTTGATGTGGAGTTTTAGTAAGGGTGGTACTTACATATTTTCTGCTGCCACTGCTGTGTCCACTGCTTAGCAGCACAGTATCCTCATCCTCCTCAACAACTTTCCGGCCTCCTCTATGCTGACTTCTTCCTCATCATCCTCCTGATGCGGTACCATTGAATGTTTTTGAAACTACCAGTAACAACTTTAGATAAGTCATTACCACCACATTTGGTGTAAAATCCACCTCTCTAGCTAAATTGCCTTCAGATGTGTATATTGGTCACCTGTAAAAGATGACTCTGCTTTTACTGCAGCTCACCCTAGCCTGGCAAAGCTGGCATATGGCCATGGTTTAATCCTTTAGTTCTAATATATAGAAGTCCCATACTAGAAAATCTAAAGCCCTGTGGGTTTTATATGATGCAAGGTACACTAGGAGGCTGGAAAACAATGATTTGTGTTTAGGGCATGGCTGAAATTTCCACATGGGCACTTTGGCTAGACACTCTAGGTTGAGAAGGTTTACCAGGGAGGTTTACTGCTATTGTTCTTCAAGTTGCTTCACCTGTACAACTAGCAACCCCAAAACACCCTTCATTCTTAATTCATTTGGTTGCACTCTGTGATATCTAGTTTTAAATAGAGAGCTAGCAGATATTATCTAGTTGTAATAGGAAGGGCTTCATAGATCTAATTCATTAGGTTACACCCTGTGACATCTAGTTTAAACTTTGAGGGCTTAGCAAATATTATCTCATTTAAACAGTAAGGACCTAGCAGATATTATTTGGTTTTAACAGTGACAGCTTATCAGAATGAAACAAGTTCACTAACTGTTGGGTCCTGAAAAGAAAAAACTATAATTAAAAGGTATAACTAACCAACTGTTAGATCCTGAGTAGAAAAACTAAAACCAAAGGGAATAAATAAATATATAATAGAAAAAATAATATGACATTCAAGGAGAGGTTAGACTGGAAGTGGGAGGTGGCAGGGGGTGAGGGGTGGGTAGAGAGCAGGAAGAGTTTAGAGGATCAACAGGTAAGGGGAGAATAGTGGTTGCAATGGATGTGGGTGGCAAATTTCTTGGCCACACAATGGAGGTGGTGGGTGCCCAATATGTCTAAGACTGGGGCAGTTAGAGGAACTAATTTGGCTAAGAAGGAGGTGGAGTGGGTGTAGGGAAAGGAGGAAGAGGAAAGGCAAAAGGAAGCAGAGGCATAGGCAAAGCTAAGAGCTGGGAATGGATAGTGGGAACAGGAGAACATGTGAAAAAAGGGGATGTGTAGAGGGATGGGGAGACAGATCAGGATGTGACCGATCAACCGATGGGTGTGTACTATGTACAATACACACTCACTGACAGTTCAGTCAGCGGCTGGCCTTTGTGGTGTGAGTTGGGCTGTTGTCAGTCAATGGCTGTGGTTAGGTGGGGGAGGAGCAGGGTGGTGGGCCACTTCATACAGGGTTGGGGGACTGCTTGAACACTGGGGATACTGATAAGGTGTACAATGGAGCTCAGGCTGGGTGGAGGGTTCCACTAGAGAACCAGGGTGGATGGGGGTTGACATGTGGCATATTATGGGGAACAGGGCTAGGGAGGGGACACTGTTATGGAAAGTGGGGATTTGGCTTCAGCCATTATTATTACAGGGAGAAGGGATGGGGGACACTACACTATAGAAAAGTGGGGATCAGAGCTGCAAGTAGTTATTATTATGGGGATCAGGTCTGAGGGAGTCCACTACACTGTGGAAATAGAACATGATTTTATTTTATTACATTGGGGATTGGGTCTAGGAGGGGTCCACTATACTATGGAAATGGGAACATGATTTTATTACATCGGGATTGCATCTGGAACTAGGATCCACTACACTAGAGAAACCAGAAACATGATTTTATTTTATCACATCGGGGATCAGGGCTGGGAGGGATCATTATACTATAGAAAAGATGGGAGAGAGCTACATTTCATTTTTTGACAGGGATTGGGGCTGGGTGGGGGCTGGCCCAGGCTGTTCTACCATGCACAGCTGTGCTAATGAGCCCATAATGAGGAGCGGATGAGACCCCTCTGTGCCATGCATGCCTAATGAGCTCATTAGCATATTTTGGCTGAATATCATCCTTGGGGAAATGGTGCATCAGGTATGCACCATGCATTCCATTGGTGGTCTTCAGCCCCCAACCTGGATGCTGCACTCCAAACATGGTGGCCGCCCACTATGTGCCACACATCAGGGTCTGATATTCAAACAGGATGTGCAATCTGTTCCATTGTGCACATTCTGTTTGAATATCCTGTAAGAGCTGCCCGCCCATTTTTTGTGAGGCACATCCATTTGTGCCATGCATCTGGCCAGCTGTGAATATGGGGTCCATTGTCTAGTGAGCCTGTGCAAAAATCAAAGGCAAGATTGGTCTACTATTCAGGACATAAATTAAATGTGAGGGAAACTTGTTTCTGTTTCAAGACTCAGTATTATTTCCTTCCGTTTGAAGTGGTTGATGCAAATGTGACCCCGTTTTAGGTCTTCACCTGTCTAGAAATGCAACTCATAAAGAAATTGTTTTAGTGAATACTGAAAGTGAGAAGCCAGGAGGCACCACAGAAGAAATATTATCTGACTTTGCAGATGTCTTTGAGAATTAGGCTGCTTGGAGGGAGAACATCATATTAAAATCTAAATCAGTGAACCCTGTGATCCGCCCTCCTCAGAAACCACTCTTTGCTTTGAGAGATAAAGTGAAAGTTGAACTGGAGAAAATTGAAAGAATGGGAATCACTGAGAAGTTGAAAAGTCCATGAGCTGGATTCATTCAATGGTTGTTATAGAAAAGCCATAAAAAGTAAGAATTTGCATAGACCCCAGAGACTTAAACAAGGCAATTAAAGAGAGCATTATCCAATGAAAACAGTTGGGAGGTTGCTTCTAAGCTTGCAGGAGCTAAAGTTTCTCGGTGCTTGATGCAGGACATGCCTTTTGGAAAGTGCCCTATCTGTGTGTCTAGGGTCCCTGCTGTATGTCTCCCTATCAAGAGGACTTGGTTCTACACTAAATTGCAGTTGCCCAGGTCAGAAATAAAATGTTTAAATTATACCCGTTTTTTCAGTCCAACCATGTTTCCCATGATGCCCTGTTCTATCCCATTCTACCCAGAGTTCTCTTCTCTTGCTGATGTCAAGAGGTGATCCACCAGTTCAAACTAAGTGCAATGCACAGTATTTGTAGTATGAAGAAGCCAGATAATTTGTTTCAGTGCTAAAACAATGTTGTTCCATTTTTTTTGGGGGAAAAGTATTACCTCTGTGATCACCTAATAACACACTCAAGAGGTAAGAGAATCTAATTACAGTTTTGGAAAAATATCATTTGCTAAATCCTACTAAAGTATTTGACGTGCTTTCGTATTGCAGTGCAAGTCATGTTCCAACACAAAGTAGTTAAGTTTCACATTGTTTCATTTCAGAGTGCTAGGTTGCCCTCTGTGTGACTTTTGCAGTGTTTATTTAATAAACATCTGTGTTCAGCATTAACGTTAGTGATTTATACCCTGTGTGAGGGAAGACAGCGTGGTAAGTAATAAGGAAACAGAGTCTTGAGGTGATTCAGGTTGTAAAACAACACGACTTGCAAGCATTAAAGGAGCTGAAAATAGTAATGTCCAAGCTCTGAAACAGCCTGTCAGACATGCAAAGTGCAAAGCAAGGGCTTTGAGGTACCCGTCCCTCAGGATCACATGTCATGCTATGGTGCTTTTGGGCACATTTGGATCAACAGTGTAAGTGAAGTTTCTGTGCAAGTTCTTAATTTCTTTCCTTTCTGTACAGCAATTGAAGCCAGTGATTTTCTGTGGGTAGTCAGAGGAGAGAGAGAGAGAGAGAGAGAGAATAACTCTATGTGTACAGTATCATTACTTTTCTTTCTCTCTCTCCTCTCTACTCCTATGTTGTTTCTGTCTATGTGATCAGCAGCTGTGTTGTTGACATTGGGACCTCAGATGTTACTTTGAGTCACAACATTTACTTTAAGTCGTGTTTCCATGCATCCTGTTATTTTGTTTATGTACTGCCAGAGGAGCCATTGAATGTTTTATGGGCAGCCTGAGAGAGAGAGAGAGAGAGAGGGAGAGAGAGAGAGAGAGAGTATGAGTCAAGCTCAGACTTGGTGACTTTTAATACTCCATTTGGGTGCTACAAATTCAAATGCCTTCCATTTGGTATTTGTTCAGCTGAAGGTTTTCTAGAAAAGATCTCCCAGATCTTTGAGGGGCTAGAGCACTGAAATCATTATGGACGACATTTTAATTTGGGGCTCCAACATATATAAGCACAATGAGAGACTGAAAAAGGTTTACAGGAAGCTTGAGCCAAATATCTAGCCTTAAACCTGAAAAATCAAAATTAGGCAAAGTGAGGTGAAATATATAGGCCAAAACTAAGTAAGAATGACTCTTAGCAGATCCAGAAAGATTAAAGCAATTGTGCAGATGCCCACCCAATGCAAAATTGATCTACAAAGATTTATGGGAATGGTTAACTATCTAGCAAAGTTTATCCCGAATCTGTCTACCATAAACAAACCATTGAGAGAACTGTTAGAGGAAGATATAGCCTGGCATTAGGAAGATTGACACAAAGAGTGTTCAAGAACTAAAACTGGTATTAACAACCCACCAATCTTGGCATATTATGATTTAAACAAACCGATGGAACTTTCAGTGGATGCATCATCAGAAGGGCTAGGTGCATGCCTAATACAAGAGGAGAAACCTGTTGCATTTGCTTCAATGTCACTTAAAAAGTTTATCTTATGGCAGGCCTAAAGTACATGTGGAATCAGATCATAAACTGCTAGAAAGCCTTCTTAGAAAGTTGTTAGCTACTGTGCCACCAAGAATTTATTGTATGATGCTAAAATTGCAAAATGTGACCTGAAAGTACAGTATAAAGCAGGAAAGGAGCTTCACATAGTGAAAGCCCTGAGCCATTCTGTTAGTGACTTATCCACTCCAGAAAGTAATATTGATAAATATGAGGTTCATATCATCGACTATATGCCAATTAGTGATGAAAAATTGCAAATATTTCAACATGAACCAAATCAGGACTCTGCCCTTGTGAAGTTGAGAAATGTTGTTCTGAAAGGATGGCCCTCTGAGAAAGCTCAAGTAGACCCTGAAATTAAACAAAACTGGTTGTTTTGGGAGGAAATTTCAGTAGAAAATGGAGTGTTATTAAAGGAAGAATGACTGACCATACCCACACCATTAAGAAATGCTAGCAAAACTGCATAGCAGCCATCTGGGGATGGAGAAATGTAGCGAAGGGCAAGGACATTTTGCTCTGGCCAGGCATGAGTAGCCAAATAAATGACATTATAGCCAAATGTGATGTTTATAATTAATATAGGAAGGCCCAACCGAAAGAGCCGTTACAGCCCCATGAAATACCAGACCGCCATGGCAGAAAGTGGGAGCAGATTTGTTTTGAATTTGAGAGAGAGAGTTATCTAGCAATGAGTGATTACTATTCCAAATTTATTGAAATCTCAAGATTGCAAAATACAACCAATGAAACAGTCATTAACCACATAAAGTCAAAATGTGCAAGGCATGGCATCCTCGAGGTGCTTGGCACCGACAATGGTCCCAGATTTGCCTGTACTGAGTTTAAACAGTTTACAAAAACTATGACTTCAGACACGTCACGTCATCACCAAAGTATCCCCAAAGCAATGGTATGATAGAAGAGCTATTCAAGCTGTTACAAGATTTCTAAAACAGGTGCAGAGAGATCATAAAGATCCCACTTGGCACTGCTTGAGTTGAGAAATATGCCACTGGAAGGATTGGGATCCCCAGCTCAATTACTTATGGACCATAAAACAAGAATGTTGATGCCAACCAGAACTGACCAGCTAAAGCCAAAACTAGTGGAGGCTAACGTGCAAGTAACACTGCAAGAAAATCAGAAGAAACAACAGTTTTATTATAATAAACATACCATTCTGCTCATTGCTTCACAATTAGGACAGCCTATATACCTGAGAAAATATTTGGACCCTGCAGTTGTCACAGGCCATGTGAAGGAGCCTTGCTCATATATAGTAGAGGCAAATGGGAAACTGTACTGGAGAAATAGGAAAGATTTGCTGCAGGCCCTGAGCCATGAGTCAGTTTGCCATGGAGAGTGTCAGCTAGCTGGGAGGAGAAAGAGAAGAGAGAGAGAGAATGAGAATGAGAGAACAGGAATAGGACAAAATGCTGGCGGACAATGTATGTTCTGAGGCACTGGGAAGGAGGACCTGCCACAGAGGATGCAAACCATACCCTCCAGTGATCAAATGGCGCTAAGCCAAACCTTCACATGTTTGGCCTGGTTTTATGTGATAAAAGCGAGAACTAAATTTTGCCAACCCACAACAGAACCGCAATAAGTGCCGATGTCAAAACTACGAAGGACATCACAGTGATTGCCACAAACAGTGATAGTCACTACATTTTCCTATGAGAACAAAATAAAATACATTTTATGTGGGGGCTATGCCCTGCACCCCGACTTTGTGGGGTAAGCCCCCACACCCCCAACTTTAAGATTACTAACTCCAGGGGGCAGACTTGAAAAAAAACAAAAGCCCAGGACAACAAAAAAAATAACATTTTATGGGGGGCCTATGCTCTAACCCCCTGCACCCCTAACTTTAAGATTACTAACTCCGGGTGGGGCAGATTAGAAAAAAAAGAAAAGCCTAGGACAAAAAATTCTATCTCCACCAGGACCCAAACTTGGGTCTTTGACTTCCATTGGTGGTGGTTCTAGCCACTACACCAAATAGCCAGCTCAACAGGACTTGGCCAAACTACACCACTAATCTTCTTCCTCGGGTGTAGCAAGTGCATCACACTGCTATGCTCCTCTCAACCTACTCTTTGCTATTGTGCAGCAGTCGCTCTTCCTATGAGTGGTTTTATTGAGTTGCTCTTATTGAGCTGCTAAATAAAACATGGTTATATCACAGTACACCATTTGGACTCAGTCGGCAGCCACGGAACAGTCCCAGTGAGCGGGTCAGTGGGCATGAAATAAGAATGCCTGCTAGATATCAAGACTTTACAAACTGAAATTCTGTCTAAGGACATTTTGCTAACAGGTAATATATTTAATTTTTATATATTGGGTTGAGTCTCAAGCTAACGGGAGATGTAAGAATAGGGTCTGAATGTATGACATAATATATGTTAGGCTTTGTGCACATGTGATCCAGATCTTATGTATATGTGTGTGTTTAGGTGGGTAGCTGCCCGAGCACTGGTACTGAGCCTGGACCAACAGCTGCACTAGTAAAGAGCATGCTAAATCCACTTATCGTGTCCCAAGCATCATTAAAGGCGGGGTCTAAGCACAGCCTTTTCAGGGCAAATGGAAAAACACCCTCCTTCAAGGAATCACTGATAAAGTGAATGAAGGCCAGACCAAAGACTCACCACAGCCCAAAAGCAATCAGGTTGGTCTCTGGTTCAGCATACAGATGGTAGAGCACAAATTAGAGAGCACCTCATCCTGGCCAAAACTTGCCCCAGGCAGGCAGATCTACATTACCAAAGGAACAACCACTACCAGCCCATTGTAGGCCCCTCAAAGAGATACCCGATCTAATAGAGGACTTCTTGTTACAGACAAGCTTTCCAAACTCCTTGCTGTTTTCTGCTGAAAAAGTTCTGACTGACCAAAGACAAAGAAGATTTAACAGCCTGCAGACTGCTTGTTGGAAAGATTTCAGATGGTTAAATTTTTTTTGGGGGGTTCTGAGAAGGCATCAGTCAAATGTGGAGTCCTGCAGGGCTCCATATTAGGACCCATTTTGTTTCTATATTTTTACTCTTACAATTCATCAATAATGCAAGTATTACATTATATGCAGATGATGCCATTATGTACTATCAAAGTACATCAATACTAGAACCTGAATACAACATTAGCAAGGGAACTAAATTTAATGCAAGGTTGGTTAATGAGAAATAAAATGGTGTTGAATAAGCTTAAAACTAAAATAATGTTATCTGGGACATCGGCAAGGATAAAAGAGAATGGCAACGAACCACAAATTATATCATTGGATGGTACAATGTATGAAAATGTGAATAGTATCAAATATTTGGGCATCACATTAGACCCTATTCTTAATTATGGGTCCCATGTACAAATAATTACATCTAAAATTCATGCAAAAATCACCTTATTATATAGACTTAGCAGTTATTTAACTTACGATGCATGACTGGCTATTGCAAATCAGTGTCTGTTGCCTATATTACCATATGCATCTGTAGTAGTTGATAATGCCCCTGATAGCACAGTACAGAGGAAAGCTGTGTTATTAAATAAGATAGGAAGATTTGCATTATTAGCACCAAATACTGTACACCATTGTGAAATTTTTAATGGCATGGGTGCTTAACTATTAAACAGTCACACAGGTTTACCCTGGCTAAATATTTATTCAGAATACAATAATCTGGTATTCCTATCAGCCTGAAAAGCCAACTTGTGACACCACAAAATGAAATTTGTACTAGATCAACATGTGACTATATGTTGTTAAAAGTCCGGTATAGCAGTACATCAAGTGGGCAGCGTTCCTTTGAATACATTGCACCTATGATTTGGAATGATATTCCTTCTGAAACTAAGTATAAAGTTACAATCTATTTGCAAAAACTTTAAAATCGCATCTTAGGACCTTACTTATGTGTGACTGCTTTTAAAATGTCCTATTTAATGACGTGGAATTTGTATTCTTATTTACATGTTTTATTGTTTGTTGTATGTTGTACATTGCAATTTTATGAAATATGTATTTTACTGTGTAATTGTGTATGTACAGTAAATGTAATTTTATGGACCATGGGTGAGTACCTGTGAAAGGGATTGTATCACAGTGTGCTAACCCATATATAAATAAAAATAAAAAATCAGTCTGTCAATGGTGCAAAAGAGCAGAGCTGATGGATTTTTCCTGCAGCAACTGAACTTGACAGGAATGCTGTCTTTTCAGACCAGTTGCTCATTGATACTTGCCATTGTGAGTTCTCAACACCAACTTATCCTCCCCAGACTGGGATCTTTTCCAAGGACACTCCAACTTCTGTCCTATAGTCTTCAACCAACACAGCTCATCACAGTACCATGGTGAGCAATAATGGAATGTCAATGGACAAACATGGTAGGGTGCATAGAATCTAAGGTAGCCATGAGAACCATATTTTAGTGTTCTATGGCCTCTCAGAACCTTGTGTACAAGCCAGCAGTATACCCAGACATCCAGTACCTCCTGGAGCTTGCAAGGCTCCAAATTATAGTTCAGACAGTACCAGATGATCTCTACAGATGGAGTAACTAAATATGGAACCACACAAAGGAATGACACTGCATAATGATCTGACTAGAACAGATCAACCTTGACCACACTAATGTTCAAGTCCCAATGAGAAGATCGGGTCCAAAGTGTGGCCATGCTGATGAGTTCAGAGACAGCTGCCTGTGTTAGTCCCAGTGATGACATTAATTGAGAATTTCTGTCCAAAATGTGAGGATTCATCATCAACCCAGGCATTGAAATCCACCAGCACCAACAGTCTGGGGTTCCCAACACCTGTTCAGCCTTGAAGTTCACAAAGTTCTGCAAGAAATCACCCCACAACTTGCAGACTGGTGTATGAGAATGATCCTGCCACTAACACCCAGAGTACATCTAACACGCTACATGTTCAAAGATCTGAAAGTTCCCATGGGGAGTGCAGTGAGTCCCAAGGTGGATTTAAATCAAATGGAATCCTGCCCCTCAGCGATCTCTCCTCGAGCAATGCACCATGGAATAACTAGGCAGGATAGATGCCTCCAAAACAGGTCTGGAGTCATCATCCAGCCAGGTCGATGTGGTACATACTAGGTCAGCTGAGTAATTTATGATAAAATCCTCCATCACGGCTGTCATTCCTCAGTGACCTTGCGTTACATAGAATAGCCTGAAGGAAGGAGGAATAGTGCTGGCTGGATAGACTACTACCTGCTCACTGACATTTGGCAGGGGCCCTGGGGAGGAGCCAGGCAGGCGAACCTGATTCTGATTCCAAATCCTCCTGGGCATCTCCTGGTTCTCACCACCCAAATCCTGCCACCCCAACCATCATATCCTGGACCGCCACCGCGAGGTTTTGCTCCTCCTTCAGAGAATCCCCATTCCCTATACCAGCTGGGAACCTCTGTAGGGAGGACTAATGGGGTACCCCAAAAGGTGGAGCTACTGCAGGTGGCCACTGATGTTGTTGTGCCCTAACCTCACTAACTCCCCTACACATTTCGACCCAGTGCTACACTAAAATACCAAGGTAACTACCAACCATACAAACACCAATTTGTTCAATAAATATAAATTTAATTCCCTAACAATTCAAACTCCCTACTCTTACTTCAACAAAACATGACAAAATAAAAGGGAAGGGGAAAAATAAATAAAAGAACAAAACAGTTGGCAGTGGAGTGTATTTCAAAACACAGCTTATAGATTGTCACAGGTTAGTGGCTCCTCCATACTGCCACTATGCAGGGAGAAGTTGTCACATAATTAACAACCAACCACAAGAGACACAACTGAGCAACATGAATCTGGAAAGGCAATGTTTCAGCAACAATCCCTCTCACCAGATCAGAGCAAAATAATATGTCAAACAAAATACACATGGTGCGGTGACACCATACATCTCAGGTGTGTATCAGCCCCAAAGTAATTTCTCACGGTGAATGGGCGGCAAGTCAACAACTGGCTCCAACCCTGTAATGCTGGCACTGTGACCCCTAGGATAATGACCTGGACTCTCACCAACCTTATGGAGCTATAGAAGAACTATTATGTGCTAAAATACCCTTATAATTAAAGGAATAAGAACTCATACAGCGCTCCCCTAACAGCATGCCTAGCCTGGCAGCCATCTTTTGTGATGTCTTACCTGCTAATGAGACATCAGAATCCTCTGCCAAAAAATGCTGACACTTTTATACCACAGATCTTGTTATTGTGCTGCTGAGATGTATATGTATTGATCTTAATGATAGGGATTGCTGCATTCCCTTCTGTTGCAAAATTGACTCCTGATATAGGTAGCTCTGTACCCCCACCACCTGTATCTGGAGGGATACTATCATAACTGTATAAGGATGCCTGTTCTCCATGTCTGTGTTGTATGTCTGTGTACACCTGTAAAATATACCTAATAAAACCAAATTATAGAAAAAGGTAATGTGCTATTAGGTATATTAAGCCTGTCACACTGCAGCTACCACATGCCCTACCCTCAGGATGCAAGGACAGTCGACAGGTATGGGGCCATACATCAGTGGTATGGTACCTCATACACAGTCAACATATTCAAAATTGGTAATTATATAATGGAGGGGTCTCATAATTCTGTAACCTGATTGACTGACTGACACCTTTACCCATGGTAAATCTCTACGATATAGCCACGGGAAAAGGTGCCAGTCAGCCCTCACTAAGATTAGTATGAACCCGAGAATACCCCCAAAAGCTGCAATCATATATCACCACTAAACAGATAAATCATCTCCCCTGCAACACTCAAACTAAAGAACAAGTAATTGAAATAGTCAAAATAACAATCTGGCCAAAATGTTTCCTAATTCTTCCCCATAACCGCTTCCACCGACTCACCTTTGTGAAGTGATTTTTTCAGTGCCACTCAACTGGCATGCACCCGTCGTAATGACGTGCTCCCCATCACCTCCACGAAAAACAGCGGTTGTCTCATAGCATTATTAAAACAAAGAAATAAAAGAAATGTGTTTCCTTGTCTAGACCTACACAAAAGTTTCCAGTCAATCCGGAGCACATAGTGAAGGATGGCAGCCAGTTACTACAGCCCATTCACTCACAGCAACTCCCAAAACGCCACTGGCGGTACTAGTAGGAGTTGAAACTGCTAAAAACTTTTTACAAAAAGAAAAACAACAAAACACATTGCTTGCTCATAGCATTTCCCAACCTGCTGTTGGTGACAGAAAGTGAATATTGGTATTGATTTCATACTACTTGATCACACGCATACACAGTTGAAGCCTGGATCATGACTTGCACTAGCACCCAATCTTTGTTTACACCAGCAATCTGTTTCTCCAATCATAACAAGGAGCCTGTAGCTTAACAGTGACTTAAAAAACACTGTTGTCATGCTCTTCCCCATGCCTTCCCTTTCTCTTTGTGTGTGTGTGTGTGTGTGTGTATATATATATATATATATATATATATATATATAATGCAGCTCATGCTCCCATTTCTATTAAAAAATACAGCAGTCTCCCAGTTCCACCAACTGAATTGGAGCATCTGCATGACAGGTGGCTGAAATAACAAATACTGCTGATGTTAAAAAATGCAATAACAAATTAAAATAATAAAAACAAACTGCTAACAGAACCGTGCCATTAATCTCTGATTCTGTGTGCACTTCAGGTGAGGAGGAGGCAGCCTTCTATATTCTGCCTAGCAACCCAGGACTATTTTTCCTGCGGAAGCATATCTTATCTATTTTATTCATAAAAGTGTAAAAAAAAGTTTGCCACCTAAACTTTTCTCTTTTCTTTATTTTACACATTGTATAATCACAATAAACCACTCCAGGGTGTAGAGTTATGCTGGGATTTATCCATGGCTGACCTGATTTGACCACTCGGCCTGCAGCCTTGTGGCCAAACCACGAGTCATGGGTAAATCCCAACCACCCTGTCGTAATTTATTGCTTAAATAGCAACCCTATTCCCCACCCCTCCCTATCCTCGTGACTAGGGTGGGACAAATCAAATAGTTACATGGCCAATGGCTGGTAAAACAGTTGGTTTTGCTACCACATTTTGAAATTTGCCAGCCCACTGAGAACCTGTAAATGAAGTGATTTTTGAGCTCTTAAAAATGATGGCCAGTAAAAATATTGAACTGGCTACTAGACTTTGGAAGCCAGTGGCCAAACTCACCACTAGGTCACAAACTGTTTTATCCCACCATGCTCATAACCCAAGACCAATCTACAGGTCTAGCACTGTGATACTAGGCTGTGTTGGGTTCTGTGACTCTATGAAGGCTAACCTGCACACTTATATCACAGTTCCACATTTGTGGGTGCATGTTGTTGTCAACCCTGTGTATCATATGACATATTGTACAGTAGTATTTTGTTTCATATATTGTCTACTATCATATGTACCAGCCTAACTTCTAACTTGTTTTACACAGCTACAAGACCATAAAATAGTATATTATTTCTAAGTATGAGTCTAAAAGAAAGCAGCTTACAAGTGTGCAGTGTGTATAGTAGTTACAAGTTTGTAACAATTCCACTGCTGCGTGAAGGGTCTACAATACTGGGTGCAAAGTAAGCCACACATTATCAATGGATGTACTGTACACCTATGCAGGTATGTACCCCAAAGTATTCTAATTACAGATCTAGAATTTGTACCATATGTAGGAAACACCAGACCTCTGTGGCATGACTCTGGATATCTACCTTGTCCATCTGTTATGAGGGTGGGGAGGAGGATTTCTATTTACAGTATCAGTTTTGAATACATTGATCATGTATGAGGTACCATGCTGTTGATGTATGGCCTTGTACCTGCAGACTGTCCTTGGGTTATGAGGGTAGGAAACATGGTAGAGGTGGGTGGGACTTAGATGTAAGAACCCTAATAGCATATTTCCTTTTTATAATTTGGTTTTATTGTGTTTTTGTTTTACAGAATGTAGATAGATAGATAGATAGATATTTTATTTATAAAGCACCCATTTCCATAGACTCTGGGTGCTGCACAAAAATTCAATAACAGAACACATATAAGCAGCAGCTCAACACAAATTTAAAATTCTATCCATCCCATTAAAACCAAAATCAGTCATTAAAAGCCTGCTGGGACAGATATGTTTTAATGCTTTCTTAAAGGCTTCTACCGAGGGGCCTCCTTAAATAAACAGGAAGGGAGTTCCACAGAGTGGGTGCTGCCACCGAAAATGCCCTATCGCCAGAATACAGCAACCTCACTCTGGGAACTCCAAGGAGGCCTCCTGGCAGAATGGAGTGCCCTTGGTGGATGGTAGGGGCAAGAAGATCTTGCAGATAGACATGTCCCCTTCATGTGAGATTTATAGGTCAGGAGCCCTACCTGAAGGCAATCCTCCACCTGATTGACAGCCAGTGCAGTCCACGGAGAACTGGGGTGATATGATCACTCTGTCTTGCCCCAGTCAATAATCTTGCCACCGCATTCTGCACCAGCTGAAGCCTGCAGGAGGTTGCTCCCAGATAACCCTAGGTACAGGGCATTACAATAGTCCAGCCTGGAAGTGACAAAAGCATGTACAAGTGTGGTTAGATCCTCTAGTGGGATCAGGGCTCAGATTAGGTGCAATGTTTCTTAGATGATAAAATCCGCACCTGGCGATGGCCGACACATGAGCATCACGCATCAAACCGTCATCCAGGATCACACCCAAATTCTTCACCTGTCTAGATGGAACAAGGGAACACACCCAACATAAGGCCAGGGTAACCCCTCACAACACCCTCAGCCCTGATGAATGGATCCACAACAAGTACCTCTGTCTTGTCTGGGTTGAGCTTAAGCCAGTTTTGAGTCATACAAGCCTGGATCTCATTGAGATAGCTGTTAAATACAGAGTCTGACACCCGGTATTGGGCGACAGGACAGGTACAGCTCAGTAACATCTGCATAGCAGTGAAAACCAACCTGCACTCACCTGATAATGTCCCACGTGGCAGCATGTACACTGTGAACAACAAGGGCTATCAAGACCGAACCTTGAGGTACCCCACAGCACAGAGGCTTACATAGACATACAAGACAGGACAAAGACAGGAAGAACAGGCATCCTTATACAGTTATGATAGTTTCTCTCAAATACAGGTTGAGGGGGTACAGAGCTACATATACCAGGGGTGAACTTTGCAAGAGAAGGGAATGTTGCAATCCTATCCTTAACAATAAAAATACATCTTAGTAGTACAATAAGGAAATCTATGGTGCAAAGGTGTTATCATTGTCTCATTTATATAACTTTCCCACATTTCATCAAACATGGTGTCCAAACTGTGTGGGCATTGGGGTCTGCAACGTTAATACAGTACTTTATTTCCAACTATCGTAAGATAGAACCAGCACTCTTTAACCTCAGTTAGATAGACACACCCTGAATAACTAGATGTACTAGTTCTTATACTTCAAAATATTTTATTAAATACAATACATACAGTACAGCAAAAGGTTGGGATCAAGACAATAGGTAGCCAACCTTAATGTTCAGATAAAGCTCATTATGGGCCGAAAACATTGAGGTAACATTAGGGTGGCTACCTATCTTGACCCTCATTTTGTACTCTATTAATTGTATTTAATTAAATATGTTGAAATATAAAAACTAGTACATCCAGTTATTCAGGGTTTATCCTTATCTAACCGAGGTTAAAGAGTGCTGATTTTATCTTGTAGTAGTACTCAAAATGACCTAGTGCCTCACAAGCTCCCGAAGTTGAGTCTGTGCTTTGGTATGTTTCGTTTATTTCCAGCCTTTGTGGGGTTTGAGTTTTGTGTGGTAGCAGCCCTAATGAGCATTAACATAGTTTTTTCTGTCATGAATGTAATAATATATACCTTCCAGATAGTTAAAACAAACTACAGATGTTTACATTCACAGTAATGGCGCCAGGTAGGTTCCTTACCTCTCTTTTCCCTCCCTTTCTGTTACCAGATCTCCTCCCTCTTTCCCTCCCCTCCTGTTCCTAAATGTACCCCTGACAATTGAGTCCTCCACCAAATATTGTTTCTTCTTTTGCTTGGATCCTTTCTTTCTGATCTTGGGGTCTCCCAATGGGAGACCCTTATTCTCTGTGGCCACTACCATGAGTGCCTCTTCCCAGCAGTCTCATTCCACCAGAGTGGCAGAAGAGTTCTGTAGTGACACCAGCTCTGGAATGTGCTCCCGACCCACCACCCCATCATCCAGAACCCCACCACAATCCAGCTGGTCCTCCTCCTTGTCACCCTCTGGGGCAACAGTGTTAGACTTGGTGGCCCGTGGGTGGTAGAAGAGGTCACTCAAATCCTATCCAACTTAGATCGTAGTCCAGTGACCTTCTTCCTCAGCCTAGATAGGTGTGCCTGAGATAGGGCTACAGCTCGGTCTCCAGAAGGCCTGTCTGAAAACTATCACTCAACAGCCATTGCACTGCACCACTTTCAACATTCTCATTTCTGCACTTACTATGCTGCTGAAAAGAACTCTGTGCCCTTACACCAGATAGGGTGTTTACAATTTTCCTTTGATTTGTTTTGTTTAACCCTTTGTTACTTAACCCTAGATGGGGTGTTTTAAGTTTTCCCATTTTGCTTCTAATCCTGGATTTCAGGAGGCAGACTTCAGGAAGATGGGCAAGGTGCTAAAAAGGCACCTGGTGGCTATCAGAGTGAATATGGGTGTGGACCAAAATGGGCCATCATCATAAAAGGAATACTCACTGCCACAGAGAGTGTATTAAGCTCAAGAGGAAGAACTCAAGGGCCAAAGCACCCAGTTGTTTCAGCTTTGAAGTAGCACAAGCAGTGAGGGTCAGAGGTCAGCCTATAAGAGATACAGAAAGACTTTGAGGAGGTAGATAGAAGTAAATTACCTAAGGTTGGCCAATGTGACAAGCAAGGTAGTGTGGAAAGCTAAGGCACAAAAGGAACTGCAGATAGCTGAAGGAATTAAAAGGAAGAAGGCCTTCTTTGCTGCATAAGCAAAAAGGGACAAGAAGGACAGGACTGTAAGGCTTTGGAAAGGGATGAATGAGTAGAGAAATGGTGGAAAGGCTGAGGTACTGAATGAATACTTCTGCTCTGTCTTCACAAGGGAAAAAGACAGACTGGTGCCTGCAGGAGAAAGGGGGGCAGGAAGCACAGATGTAGTGATAGAGGAGGATAGAGTGGGTAAGTGACTACTAGCGTGAAGCTGGACAAATTGCAAGGCATGGACAGCATACACCCAAGGTACTGATGGAGCTGGCAAGGGAGCTTGCAGGACCGATGGTGGGTATCTGGAGGAGAATGATCTCAGGATGAGAGACAGAATGGGTTTCTAGGAGGAAATTTTGTCAAGCGAATCTGATTGACTTCTTTGACTGGGTCACTAAGGCAGTGGACAGGGGCCAATCAGTGGACATCCTTTATCTGAACTTCAGCAAGGCTTTTGATTCTGTACCCCACAAAGGCTGATCAGGAAGTTGGCAGATCTCAGGGTAGGGGTGAAGATGACCGTGTGGGTAGAAAGCTAACTGATGGACAGGACCCAGAAGGTGGTGGTGGGAGGAGAGTTATCTGGCACTGAGGAAGTCACAAGTGGGTCCTTCAGGGCTTGGTGCTGGGGCTGGTGTTGTTCAATGTCTTCATCAATGACTTTGTGGATGGCATTAAGGGCAAATGTGCCTTTTCACAGATGAAACCACACTCTGCGGGAGGTGGACACATTAGAAGGGACAGAGGACTTGCAGGAAGACCAGAGAAAACTTGAGAGCTCTTCCGATTTGGCAGCTAGGCTTCAATGCCAAGAAATGCAAAGACATCACATTGGAGCCATAACTCAGGACTGAGTACTACCTGGGGTGGGGGTGGGGGTCCAGGTAGCAGCAACAGAGGAACAGAAGGATCTGGGAGTGATGATTACTTTTCTTGCCTTTGTTTGCTGGCAGGTATCCTGCCTGTATTTCAGGAGTGGTCATGCCATATGGCTGTAATCCTTAATAAAATGCTATATACCTGAAAAGTACCAGAAACATCTGCAGGTCTTTCAGGTTCAATGGGTGAAGCCTGGTGGTTAAGGCCTCAACCTTGGTGGGGTCAGCATGAATCCTAAGACCAGAAACAATGTGGTCAACATACTTTATTGAGCTTTGGAAGAATGTAAGTTGTTTGTCAAGAGTTTGAGCCTGAACTCCAACAGATACTTTTATTTTTATTTTAGTCTTTGGTAACCAGGTAAGGCCACTAGGCACAAGTGCCTGTTTTCAGGGATGACCTGGGAGCACTGAGCGGTTAAGTGACTTGCTTACAGTCACACAGTATGCAAGTGGAGGTTGTGAGAATCAAACCAAGGTCTGGTCTGCTGGATGTACCAAGCTCATTGCAGCTCGTTACTCTAACCTCTAGGCTATACCATCTAATACCCTGAACTGGGTGGGGGTCATGTCCTATCATGGTCTTACAGAACATGATGGCATCATTCAGGTAAATTAAGCACTCCAGCAATTCATATCTCCCACAGTCCTTTCTATGAGATGCTAAAAGATAGCTGGTGGGGGTGAGAGCAGAGATACCTTGGGTATAATAGGAACTCATACAATTCATGTGGACAGATGAACACTGTCTTCTCAATCTCTAAGGGGCAATGGACATTTGAGTACCGCTCCTCAGATCAATCACCCAAAACAAGAGACTTCCATTTAAACAGCACTGCACTTCCTGGTTTCTCAACATTCTGTACTGGCCTAGTACAGTCTGTTTACTGCGTCTGATAGTCCACACACATGCACATCATCCAGTTACTCTTACAGATGACAACTGCAGGTGGCCTATGGGCTCCTGGATACGGGGTAGATCAAAAGTCGTGGCCTGACACTGAAGAAATGCACTATGAACCTAGCATTATTTTCAATGTATAGTAACACTAATATAAACTGAATATGACCTGCTGGTGTAATGGTTAATTTTTTTCTTTTGTAGGTACAAGCCAAACAAAGTTTGATAGGTGATGATCATTTGAGAATGGAGAAAACTGAGATCAGAGCAATCATGAAGTACCTCCTGATCAAAGGAATGACTCTAATGCAAATCCACGAGGATATGGTCAATACACTTGGGCAGAAGCCCCTTCATATTCAACTGTCTAGAAATGGGTTGGTGAATTTAGGCATGGCAGACAAAGTGTTGCAGATGATCCCAGGTCAGGGTGCCCAAGGAGATGACCACTGAGGAGAACATTGACACAGTCCATCAAATGGTGATGAAAGACAGGCGAGTAACTAAAAGTATGGAGCCAGTACCTTCGGCATCAGTTTTGGGGCAATACAATTAATCTTGACTGAAAACTGGGTATGAAGCAAAAGTGTCGCAAGATGGGTGCCAAGAATGTTGACACCCAGTCACAAACGAGCCAGAAGCGATATTTCAAGCCAACCGTGTTGTAACAATGGATGAATCCTGGGTTCACCATTTTGATCCGAGGTCTAAATAGCAAAGCAAATAATAGAAACATCATGTGTCTCCAATGCCAAAGAAGTTCAAGCAAGCTGCCTCAAGTGATAAAATCATGGCTTTGGTCTTCTGGGACTCTGAAGGTGTGATCACGATTGATTATCTTGAGAAAAAAAGACAATAACTGGTGAGTGCTAAGCTGAATAACTGCACAAGCTGAGAAGCCATCAAAGCCAAATGCCATGGAAAATTGAGGTGGGTGTTTTGCTCCTGCAAGATGATGCTTCCTCCACACAGCACAGGTTGCAATGGCTGCTGCAACAGAGTGTGGTGAACTGCTTCCTCATAGTATCCAGACAATAGGGTGCAGAAGCTGGGGTGTAGGAAATAGGGCAGAGGAACAATGTCGGGAGGAATAAGGACTACTGGAGTTTCAGAGTATCCTGTAGTCAGAGTGTGTTGTTGTGGGGGGTCAGTTGCCACCGTTGCTGAATGTTTCTTGTCCTCCCAGCCTGTAGCACCTGTAGTTGTTATAATAATACCAGGGGTGCAGGTGGCAAAGCCCCTGCATAAACACAGGGACACAGCAGCCCGCCTCGGCTCCCACAAGTATTCTGCTCATCTCTGAGGGCAACACAATTGCCAGTTTCTCCCATTCCTCTGACATAGTTCTTTCCTCGATTTACAGCGCCTGGAAAATCCGACCTAATGTGGGTAACCCTCCTCACACACCCAATTCACCAGATGTTGCTCCTTCAGACTTCTACCTGTTCCCAAAGCTGAAGGCTGAACTCTGTGGAAAGAGATTTACTAATAACGAAGAGGTGATAACTGCTGTGGAGAGGGTTTCTGAGAGCGGGGCAAGACATAGTTTCTACCAAGAGGATAACAATGCTAGAGCAGCTGGACTAAGTGTACTGAACTGAAAGGAGGCTATGTTGAAAATAAAACAATACTAGGTTCATAATGCATCTCTTTCTGTGTCAGGCCACAAACCTTTGATTGACACTCGTAATTCTGGAAGTTAACAGCTTCTGCAGGTATCTCTGCACATCGTTGATGTCTACTGGCACCAGACTATGAGGCCTCTTTTAGAAAGGGTATTGATCTTGCAAGAGAACATGATGTTTCATCCCTGTCACACATTCAACAGAAACATAAAACAGAATCTTTTAGCAAAATGACCACTTGGCCCAGCTTGTCTGCCCACATGGTCCCTGCCTAGTCTGTCTCTATTGACCCTAACTGGTGATCGGCAGCCCTCACTCCTCCCTACCTTTTTACTAATATTTCACTATGTCTGTCTCATGCATGCTTAAACCCCTGCTGTTTTCACCTCCAGTTCCCCTGCTGGCAGTCTGTTCCAGGCATCTACAGCTCTGTCAGTGAGTAGTACTTCCTTTACATCCCTCTTACATTCCTTCTGCTGCAGTTGCATCATATGACCACTGGTCTTGGTGCTCTTTCTCATTGAAAAAGAGTCCTCTCCTGTACTCTGTTTACCCCAGTGAGAACTTGCAAGTCTCTGTCATGTCCCCCTCACTCTCTTTTCTTCCAGTGTCCCAATTTCCAGGCAAAACACATTGGTTCACTTTTGCCAGTTTGGCTCATTCTCTTTCACCATTCCAAAAGTAGAGGAGAGTCTCCAAACTCGAAGAGGGTTGGATCATAGAAACAAATAATTTGTCAGCAGATAAGGACCTATTGGCCCACCTAGTTTGCACAGTTTATCCCTGCCTATACTGTCACTGCATATCCTACCTGATCTCTGGCTACCTCCCCTGCCATGCTCTTCTAATAAGATTCCTTGTGCCTATCACATGCATGCTTGAAGCCCACCACTGACGTTTGCTCCCATCACCTCCACTGGTAGACTGTTCAAGGTATCCACTACTCTGTCAATGAAGAAGTACTTCCTCACATCCCTCCTAAACATCCCAGTTACAGCTTCATTGTATGCTGTCTTGTCATGATGTATCATCTCATCTGAAAAATACTCCCTCATATACCTTGTTCACTCCTCACTCCATGTTTGTCTCCTGGCAGGGGTAAGGGCTGTATAGCAGTATCTGCACAGTACACCCAGACCCAAATCCTTTCCTTTCTTACAGTATTACTTTTCTATGTTCTTAACTGACATGCTAATCTTTCACACATAGGCATGCTCTCACTGGCAGCATGAGTGGCCTTGCTTGCAGTTCCTGCACTCTCCATACTACCCCAGGGTGCTAATCATCAAAATTTGATTTGGGATGTCCTGTTTCAGCCTCAGTAAAGCACTGACAGCACACTCAGCATTGGTGTAGAATGAGCTCTTCTTCATCTCTATGCCACTCAACTTCTAAAGCATCCTCACTGTCTTCAACCTCACATTGTGTTTGTCTCTATTAAGCTTGCCTCCACAGTTCACATATGAGTGTCCTTCCTTCTGCTGAACCTCCTGCTCTCAGCAAATGTCCCAGTTATCCAAGCATAAAAGCATTAATTCCAATCAATATGAGAATGATGTCATACATCCCAGCCTCTGGGCATACCAGAACAATGTCTCAACATCAACCACCTTAGTTAGGCAATTTGTATAAACTGTTATACAGCCCAAATACAGATATTCCTTATTGCTTAGGCACAGATTCCAAGTCTTGGCAAAGGTAGTAGTTTCCAATGTGTCAAATGTTTTCATAATAGTCTTTGAAAATAAAGGTGCCTTGAGACCTACTGTCCATGACAGCACAAGCAAGTATTCTATCCACTTTGATCTGTGTCTCAGAAGAAAGTTCTGCCTATTAAGTCATGCATATAAGTTGTCTGTTGTCAGTTCTAACAGTTGACCTGAGACAGTCTTCTGGAAACATCTAACAGCTGGGATTCAAAGCGCAGTGTTCTTCTTGACTGTCTGGCATTTCACTGCTTTGCAAATGTATCCTGATGAGTTGCTCATTTACCTTGCAGAGATCCTCATCAACTTGGCTCTCCCATCATAAATGCTCTACCTTTCCACATCAGAAATGTACATAGTCCTCACTCTTGCCCCAGCCTCTAGAGCAATACTCAAGTCTGCTCAATGTCCATTTCTCTGCAGGGTGACATACAGGTCAGTTGGTGCAACTGTAACAGGTGGTCTTCCCCATAAGGTGCACTTCCTTTTGCTGTTTCACAACCAGTTGGGTTAACTTAAATGTTTGTCCCAAGAACCAGGGTGTCAGTAACCTCCTGGACTAACACTGTGGTGTTTCCTAGCATGAGAGCAGTTGCCTTTCTGGTGGTAGTCCAGAGTGCACTCACAGAGATCAGCCTTCATCTGCTCCCTTATTTCACTTACCAGGCTTTCATAGATTGGCACCTTGTCAAACCAGTCCCTCAACCAAAGATTCATCTGAATCTGACTGGTGTATACAGCCCCTTCAAGTTCTTGCCCCTCTTAAGTTTGGCTCAGTGCAGAATCAGTTAGACTTCTCATCTGATGTGCCTTCTGTATCATTTTCCATGCTCACTGAGAACTAAGACAGCTTATCTCCTTCCCTTTCTTGAGGAGTGACAACTGTGTGAGAATTTAACCAGGATTCTATACACTTCTTTAAACATGTTCCTGGGTAGACAAATAGTCAATGTTTTTGTATCTTTCTTCAATGCCATTAGGGACAGCACTGTGCCCAATGACAGCCCTCTCAAGCACTTGCTCATCCATGCTATCCTTTCAGCATCCAAGCACTTTAGGTTCTGTACCATCAATATGGCCTGCTCAATCCATGTATCAAAGTCTTCCTCTTCCTTGATAGGGGTAGGTATCAGACCAGAAAAATGGTGGGGCCACCTGTATTCTTTATATTCCCTGTTGGGCTTCTGGATCTTATGCATCAGGCAATGCACAGCCTCTAGTATCACCCCTCTAGCAGCCACATCTGTCCCTGAGAGGCACCAGTGATTCCTTGAAGTCTTTCTAGGTCTTTCCCTCTTGAACAAGCCAGTCTTTTCTGACTCCTTCCAGTCCATTATCAGAGGTGGTATGGGGTTGCTATCATGGGTGCCTCCACCACTAAGAATCTGCCACTTATCCTCAGTTCCTTCTTGGGTGTGGGACCACTTCTTGGTCACTCTCTAGTCTAAGGCTGTCTGTTTTGGTGCCCATATCACACATTACATGCTGTGCCTTTGGCTTGCCAACTCCTTTTAGGTTTTTGGTTAAGATGCCCACTATGTCAAGTTTATCAATTCCTTCGGAATATTATACAGTAGTAGTACTAGTTTTATTTATATGGTGCTATTTCCTGGAGGCTCAGGCCATTTACAGAAACAACAGTATAATAAAATAAAACTTTCAGACCTGGCATTAATATAAAACTTTAAATAAATGCCTTCATACATAAATACATAACAGTATCAACAGATAATGAATGGACTAGTCACCAATTTCTAAAGGCCTCCCTAAAGAGGTGAGTTTTAGATCCTTCTTAAAAGCCTCCACTAAGAGGGCGTCCCTCATAGGCCCTTGGGAGTGATTTCCATAGTGTGGGACAGGCCACCTGAAAGCACGGCTCCTTGAAGATTTTGACCTGGCTCTGGGGACTGAAAGGAAGCTCACCTTGAAGGAGCTGAGAGGGTGTAAGGATCAATGAAGGGACAGGAGTGCAGTGAGGTAGCCCTCAAATACTAAGGACTAGGAACATTTTGTGGGTCCAATCCCTTCACAAGGCACCATCCTTCCACCTCCTGAAAGGCCATAGTGAATAGTCTTAAATAGTCTCGAATTTCCCACAGAAATGTTTGAGGGGCACTAGTTGATCTTGCACCACACTAGAGGTCCCGTAACTATCAAATGGCAAACATCAAACCACAGCAGTGCCTCTAAAGATGTAACCAGGCCACTGTAGATGTTATCAGTTATTATCTCTGCTTTGTGAGCTCACACAAGGTTGAGGGCCTGGTCATTATACTCCTGTTGGGGGCATTTTCAAGGTTAAGGTAGAAAGCATGGTGCCTTCACTCAGGGAAAGGTTTTAGTGGACTGGTTGTCAGTATGGCACAAACCCTCGGGCACAGTATCTCCCAAATGGTTGACTCCTCCCAGAGATCCACTCAGTGTAGCAAAGGCTGCTCAAAGATTTTCTTATATCTCTAAATAAGTGTTACTCCGACATCAAAGAAAAGAACATAACTGTGATTTAGGAGCAGGTGCAGACCCTAAATAGGGAAAAGAGATGAACAGGAATGAGGTAGCAGCTATAATAGCCTGAATGGTCTTCTGTACCATTCTTGGCCCAACATGCACAGTATAAGGGCAGCTCTGCTGTGCCCTCCTAGGCACTGCCAAATATTGCACTGTCTGGACTGTGGCTCCTTGCCTTTCATCCCTCAAATTTCAGCCCACCCCCAAACCACAAAAATGTACAGTACAGCTTTAGATATCAGCCCACCTACACTGGGGCACTACATCCTACCCATTGGCACCAGTGTTACCCTTAGTTCTAACTAGGGAGCTCCAATACTTCACTTGGTATCCAGCCATAGAAATGTCGCTGGCCCAGTGATGTTGCTTGTGGTTGGTTATCAGGGGTGCACTGAAAGAGAAAAAGTTAGCAATGCTTTGAAAAGTAAAACCTCAAACCTAAAAGCTTTTATAAAACTCACAGGGAGGTAGTTGTACTCCTAGCCTGATAGCATAGTCTATTAATTGGTTCCCAAATACTTTACAGATAGAGTTGCAGGATAAGCACCAAGTTTACTAACAATTTCCAGTACCAGGATCTCCCTTGCTGTGCAGGGGCTGATGGTGCAGTTTGCCTCTATTAGTCACCTCACTAATAATTGCCATAGCAGTAGAAATCAACAAAATAGAATCCAACTCCAGTTGGTCATGTTTTATACCACTGGTAGAAAAGTGGTAAAAAAACAGCAAGCAACTTCATTAATAACCAGTACTTGGAGAGGGGTAAATGCATTCCAGAAGGTAAAGGATTACATGACTTTAATTTGTGTAGGCCTGGGATGCAGTAGTCCTGTTGTGCAGCTGAGAGGTTAGGGTCTTGTGCCAGTCCAAAATTGTACCTGTAGTAGAACAGTATGAATGCATCCAATTGGCCATATTAATCTTTGCCTTACTTCCAAAACAAAACAGAACCAGAGCCCTATTTTAGGTTCATTATTTCTAGCTAAAGTATTCAAGGTTGTCTCATATGTTGAGTCACTCATACTATTTTCATGGAGTCTCTATCACAGACACATGTCATGCTCATTAATTTATTATTTAAAAAATAAGTATAATAAAAGATAATGATAAACATTTAACTATGAAAGCATTCTTGGTAGACTTTCTCACTTTCATGAGAAGACAGAAATACTTTTCACTATCATTCTTTTGTGCCTGTCCAAGAATTCCATCTTTAGTAGGCTTGATGGGACTGTGCAAATTCCATGACCAACCTTGTAATCAACCGCCCTAGTTCCAAAACCAACAAAATAAAACTAGAAGCTTGTTTTAGTTTATTCCTAGCTGAAGTATTCAAGCTCAATCATGTGTATAGTCATGCTCACTGTCTTTCATGTAGTTTTGTCATTCGTGTTGTGCTCACAATTTGATTAATTATAATAGAAATAAAAATGTAAATGATTAATAATAAATATTTATAACAACATTTTAGGTGGACTTTCTCCCTTTCATGAGATGGCAGGAATGATTTTGCTTTCTTGTGCCAGGCCAAGAATTTCACCTCTAGCAAGCCTAGCAGAACAATATAAATGTGCCTGACTATCCCTATTAAACATCACCCCAGTTCCAAAAATCAACAACATAGAACTAGAGTCCTTTAAATAAAATGAATGAAATCATCAGTCAATTTTATCTAGAAAAAAATTCTGATTTTTCAGGAACATAACTCAGAAGTGCACATTAATTTTCTTAAAACTGAAATAAAAACAAATGATAATACTGAATATAGTAACAGTGGCAGGCAGAGATAAGAAGCAATTTACAGCATCTTGATATATCACGGAAAAATCTAATTTGTTACAAGGAGATTTTATAGTGATATATCTAGACAAATACTACTTATCTCTGCTCCCACTACTCCAGTGTGCCTAGTTTCAACCATTCAAAATGTCATCCTCTTCCTCAAGGGCTTACTCTAGTGTGCCTAGCTTCAGTCATTCAAGTTCCAAGCCTGTCATTCTCCTTACATATCAGACAGGAATAACTGTTGGAAACATGGCTGGCCTATACCCATGGACTGCTGTATGTGCCTACAGCATCCTTACAGCAAAATATAATACCCCCTTCAGTTTATTTCACTTCCAGTCACAGGTACTACACCAGCACCGAGAGTACAGATAGGGAATGTCTGTGCAAAACACTTTTAGTCTTTTGTGCACTATGTGAATGTCCCAGCTACTCACCATGAAGTAGATCTGCCTTTGATGCTGAAGCACTGCATATAGTTTATATGAAGTGTAGTAAACCACGAATTGTAAGTGGAGTTCCTTTGCAAGGTCTTCATGAGGGTGACGTTCATGACTTTGCCACATTTTTGTCCTCAAAGGACAATTTTGCAAACTCTTTATATACCAACTATCAGGTCTTCTTCAGGGATTATGCAAAGTGTAAAGAAAATGTCAGCATAGTTATAAAACTATTATGCTTACGTTTCTCTTCAGACAGCATTCCTGAAGTAGATCTAATCGTCAGAACATCATTTCTAACTTCATATTCTATTGTCAGCTTGCATTCAGTTTATCTCTTTATAGTGTATGGTAGAATGTTGTTATGGATAGAAATCCATAACTAGAATGGAGTTGTTATGCTGCAGTAGCTATGTCATCACAGCTGTTATGCTGCACTAGCTATGTCACTACTGCAGCATAACAACTTGGAATACTGCCACATAGTTGCTTTCCTCAATCCAGTTAAGCTGGAAGTTGCTGTTTTTAAATTTGAACTTGCAGAAGCATCTGCAGCACTACTGTGTCAGTTAAAAAAGAAAATGTTAACATTTCTATTCTCTGTTGTCTTGTCCAGCTGGTTTGTGTGATTTTCTATGCTGTGACTGCCCATACACTATAAAAGATTGTGTATGAGCAGTCATACACAAACAGGAAATTCTTGTATCTTGAGGTTCCTTGGTAACAGAGTACCTCTCAAGCTGTGCTGTCGAGGTCATCTGTTACCAAGGAAACCTCTCGATACAAGAATATCCTTGTTATGAATGACTGCTCATACACAATCCTCTATGTTTTATATGATGTGCACAGCTTCATACTGTAAAACGAAGTTGAATATTGACTATATTTCTTGAACTGGGGGCCAATAACTTTAACTGCTGAGGCTATTAATGTAATCTGCTCCAAATAGATTCTGAGTGTAGGATGCTCAATTAACAAAAGGAGAGTGGTACAGAGAAACAGAAATAGCAAGTTCCTGAAAAAACATAGACTTCTCTCCTACAGACCTTACGGCTGCACTCTGTGGCAATACAAATACATATCTGTGCACAATATATTGTACTATAAAAATTCATTGAGCCTTTTCAAATAGACAAGATGATTAAATGATGTGCACACATTGCTGATCTGAAAGCCAGAGTTCTACATAGATTTCTCATTTTCAAATGAGTGTTGTCTCACGTATGTGAGATGTGCAAAGTAAGCATATACATGGCAAAGTTTCTTTATGCTCTTTCAGCAAAATATTCACAAATAAGGTGAACAAACATGTAAATATTGCAAAGACTATCACTACAAGTCCTGGTTCACTGCCTGTTCAGACCCCAGTGCTTTGCTCCTCATGAGCTTCACCAGGGGCATGGTTCACAAATACCGTCCTCAAGTTAAATTTATTGACCGGTAGCCCACTAAGACTAGAAGTCCCTTTTCAGGGGTGAACGGGGGAGGGATACAAATGGTAATCAACTGAAACTTAACCAGATTAAGCTGTTTCTGGTATTGTTAGTGAATGGAGGAACATTTGGCCAGGACACAGGGAAATATAGCTTATGCAGATGATTTACTTGTAACAGTGGTAGATGAGGAGACTGGGAGTTGGGCAAATAAGTTAGTCCAGAGTTTATTGGCTATTACGGGGAATAAATACGGGTAAGAATCAATGTATTCCAATATGGGTGACTTCAGTAACTCCAGAAATAGTAGGTGGGTCCGGGTTACTCGTGAACCCTGTAAAATCTCTGGGTATATTTTTTGGGTGGGGAAATATGCCAAGTTATAACTGGCACATTTATTGGGAAGGGGCAGCAGATGGTGCCTAGATGGAGCAGGTGACATATGAGTAAAATGAAGAGTTTTTTTTTAATTAGAACATTTTTGGTGCCACTGTTTCTTTTCTTAAGTTATGTATCCAGTTCCAAAGGGGATGAAAACTAGATTGTATTATTGTTTCTTTTCATGTTTATGGTGCAGCCGCCTGAACCCCATTAAGAAGGGTATTACATATTTAGGAAAAAGGATGGGGTGTTGGAATGTTGAATCTGGTTGTGTTTTTGGGAGTATTTTATGTATGCAAATTTAGCACAAATAGTGTGAAAAAGCAGGGTCCGTGTGTGGTTTGTGTAGATATGGGGGATAGATGGAGGCAGACACCCATAAAATGAACTCAAAATAGCTTTTATTCAGCAAACAGAACTCGATGAAAATAAAGAATCGAACTGTACAGTGACCAAATAAAATACAGAGAGATAACTGAAATATGCAGTAACAAACAAAATTATAGCATTCGACCACTAGGAGGAGCTAGGGTCCGAGGAGGAGTTAGACCATCTGCTGAGCTATAAGATCTGTTTCCTACTCCTTCACTACCAAAGCTCAACTGAGCCTCTATATATATGGATGGGTCAGGTGGTGTTATGAAGCTCCACCCCTTTGAAAAGTTAAACTTTATTTTGTTAAATACACTTTATTATTTACTACCAAGCATCCTATATGCAGTTGAATTTAAACATCTTTCATTTTCAGTGCTAGAACCATATTTAAATAATTCTATGGCATAATATGTTTTGTTGAGGTGGCTCCCTGCTCTCTTGGTTCCTCCCACATGTCTTCAACCCAATATAGATGGAAACACAGAGGCGGCCGCTCTACAGAAGTCTGGGACAGGAGAGGATCAGGCGCAACAGGGCCACTCCCCAAACTGCAACTACCAGGAAATGCCTAAGTAAAAAATACTAAAAACACCACAGGTACTTTATTTTAACATTTCTTTCTTTCTAAACATTAATACCTTACTACATTTTCTCTCTAAGCATTTTAAATTCAGAAGTATTGTTCGTTTTCAAGTCAGATATACAGCAGGGTTAAACAACAATGTTTAAAATGACCTATAACCTAAACACCAGCTCAAGGAAAACCTTTCCTGATGAAACATTTATGTTCTGAATTGCTTTTTGCTGGATTCATGTCTTAGTAACCAGAAAACTATTCCTCCATTGGACTGCAAATAGTAGTAGTTTATTCAGTATTTCATTGCCTGAATGCACTAGCTGCAATGCTGAACTTTTCTTTACTAAAAGCCCTGCCTAACCTGTGCTGCCCAAAACACAGAAAAGTCTTTCCTAGTCAGGCAGATAGTAACTTTTCTCAGTTGTGTTTAAACAGCAGCCTGTTTGCTTATAAAGCTACCACAAGGGACGTCTCATTATTTTACAAAACCTGCCTAACCTGTGTCACTAACACACAGAAAAACCTAAAGAGGCAGTCTAGAAGCTAAATCCTTGGCTTTTACCCTGTTTCTTAGCCCTTTTATTATTTTAGCGAGTGCAACTCGCTCACTCCTCTTCTGCGTTAGGTGCAGGAACATAAAGTACTTCAGGAAGGATTGCAATGGGGGATTCCTGGAATAGCCTAGAAAAGCAGAGGCAGTAAAGAGCAAGAGAACCATCTGACAGGTGGTCTGTCTGTAAGATGGGGAAAACACAGAAAGAAGAAAAGAGATAGTAAAGGATAGGGACATGCTGTTGCAACAGACTTTTAACTAACAGATAGGATGTTCCACGAATACTCCCTACTACAGTTTGGGGGCTCATTCTATGGAGGAGGTGATGTTTGATTGGGAAAATATGGAGTTTAGGCATAAGAATAAGAGGATTGTGAAATTTCATCTGGTTTGGGTAGAGTGCTTTGATATTTTAAAGAAGTGGAATATTACTCAGACTGTGTTATTAAACACTTCCAGGAAACTTTTCTTTAAATTGATTTTAGGGATTTTGTTCTTGCCCTTTTCTGCACTTACTCGTAATAGAATAGTGTTAGGAGATTTTCTTAATGAATCCAGAATTACAGTAAAGATGCGGGATATTGTGTGGTTGGAGGTTCATGACAGAATCAATGTTAAGGGTAATCAAAACACAAGGAGATAGCAGAACGCTATTGTCCTAGGGAACAGTGTCAGTAGGAAATAGAATCAATGAACCAACCTTTATTTTTCTGTCCATATATTATGGAGTTTTGGACAAAACTTTCACAAAGATGGAATTCTGACAACAGGCTTCATATATCACCTGCCGTATTGTTTAGGGGCTGTTTCCAGAAAGTTGGGGCAAATATGAAAGTGGGTCCTTAAGAGTACTTATGGCATGCTTACTTTATTGGATATGGTAAGCACATTGTAGATTTGTGCTCCAACAGCAACATGTTTTACAAACAGAACTGGTACTGATAATTCAGAAGAACTTCAAGACCTAAAAGTATTGGAATACAAGCAAGTGGAAAAGAAAGTATGGCATAGGAGGTGGGATGCCTTCATATGGCTTAAGTGATATGAAAATATTCTAAGATGGGTGTAATGTTGATTGCTGCATGAAGTTGATATTTGTATGTTTGGGTTTTGTTAATTTCAATTGCCATGATCATTTCTAATATTCCATTTTTTGTGTTTTTTATTGTTATGGCTTTATAAGATTTGTAACATGTATCATTATTTGATTTTGGAAAGATTTTCTTTAAACACATACCCTCGTTTAGGGGTGAGGAGGAATTTATATGAACTGTATGTTCTAATATGTATTTTTTAGATAAAGGGTTTTTGTTTATAGTAACTGATTTTGAATGTGTTCCAATATTTTGACATGGGGATGTATGCTTTAATACATATTTGCTTTACAGGTTTTGTTTTGAGTACTGTTTGTAATGTACTATGATTTTTGTTTGAAGTTTTAATAAAAATTCTCCTACTCTTCAGTTCGAGGCACTGCGACTGGTACTGCAATGGCCAATGCTGTGAGAATGTCAACCTGCATGGTTGTTGGGGAGGCTGGGAGTTGATTTCCTCCTGATCTCAGTTTTTCTAGAGACCAACACAGATTGTGGAATGGAAGATGGCTTTGGGCTGGCAAGCCAAGATTTTCAGGAGCCAGTGGACAATATACCTGAAGTGGAGTTGACAGTGGGAAGAAGTGTAGATCTGGGGTGGCTAATGCCATCTTGACAATGGAGTTACAGCAGGTTCTGGAGGAAGAGGAACATTGTTTTGCATTGTGAAGGAACCAACTTAAGGAGTTGTTGCAGCAGGAAGGGAACAGAAGACAGACGGTGCTCCATGGAAAATCAGGCTGGATGGAAATGTGGGCAACAGAATGCAGGTCGATAAAGAGTTTAAAATGGAGGAGATAAATTTGAAAGGAAAAACTCCAGTCTTGCAGGAATCTGGAGAAAAGGTACTGTATTGACGGATGGGAGCAGTGGGGCTGAATTGTTACAGACTACAGGAAATGGGCTTACTGTTTCAACAGTATATCCCACAGAGGGAATGGAAATGGGGAGATGAAATGGGCCTATCGGTCTATGGGGCATTGGCTCAGACCAAAGATACTCTAATGTATTGTTTAAAATTAATTTCATGATCGGGGTATCGACAGGAGTCAGGAAAAATTGCAATTCATAAGCTTTTGCACTAAAAGGGAGCAAAAAGGGGAGATTACTCCCAAAAAGAGGTGCTGGGTGCTAATAAACCTATGGATCAGACTGCCTCATCAGGCCTCACTGCAGACCTTACTGTGGACATACCTGTATGGTGCAGAACGCTTTGGAAAAAGCTGGGTGGTAAAACTTTGGATGGAACAGGCTGGGATGCTAATCTGCTGAGCACTTAGGGGATGTTAAGCCTTTAACTGACCTTATTGGGAAGCACAAGTTACTCTCATGGTGAGGCTCATACTCAAAAACCCCTTCTGGTCAGCTTTCAATACCAGTCAGTACAGTTGTGATGCAGGACACTAAAGTAGGTCAACAAGATATGTTAACAGATATTATGGAGCTGGAGGGGGATAAGGGAAGTGTGAGTGCTGCAGAGCAAATAACTGGCAGTGCTGTTGCCTCCGCTACCCTGTCTCTAATGAAACCCAGTGGAAGAGATTGAGATGGATGTACCACAGCAGACAGCAAAGTGAGGAAGCTATGCCTCCTGGAAATAGCAATAACAATGTGTGTAACACTAATGTCAGAGAACGTTTATTCCCTGAATCAGTTAGACTTGCATCTGAGCCAGCTACTAGGTGGAATGCTGTGCCACTGAAATACAGAGGGGGTATAAATGAATTTCCAGATAGGTTATTTGTTGGCAGGACTGTGCTGAAGGATAGTATGAAATACTATGTTTATGAAATATATGTGCTCATACATACAGTGGCGTGAAAAGTATTTGCCCTTCCTGATTTTCTCTATTATTGCATATTTGTCACACTGGATGTTTTCAGGTCTTTAGACAAAATATAATATTAGATAAAGGGAACCTGAGTGGACAAATAACACTTTTTTTTTACTTATTTCATTTATTTAATGAAAAAGTTAACCAACACCAACTGGCACTGTGTGAAAAAGTAATTGCCCCTAGTTAAATCAACCCAATTAAAGGGATAATTAGAGTCAGCTGATTGAACACAGCCAGGCTTGATTACAGCCAGCCCTGCTCAATATAAACCTCACTTATTTTGGCCCTTACCATCAGAGTCACATTGCCAGGACAAAGATTCAACAAGCGATTATGCCATGATCAAAGGAAGTTCCTGAAAAGATCAGAAAAACATTTTGTTGCCCTCTATCAGTCTGGAAAGGGTTACAAAGCTATTTCTAAGGCTCTGGGACTCCATCGAACCACAGTGAGAGCCATAATCTCCAAATGGAGAACACTTGGAACAGTAGTAACCTTCCCAGGAGTGGGTGGCCTGCCAAAATTACTCCAAGGGCGCAGTGTAAAATCATCCAAGAAGTCTCAAAGGATCCTAAAACAACATCCAAAGAACAGCAGGCTTCTCTTGCCTCAGCTAAGGTCAGTGTTCATGACTCCACAATCAGAAAGAGACTGGGCAAAATGGGCTTCATGTGAGAGTAGCAATGGAAACCACTGCTAACTAAGAAGAACATAAATGCTCGCCTCTCATTTGCCAAGAAGCACCTGGATGATCCACAAGCCCTTTGGGAAAATGTTCTATGGACAGATGAGTCCAAAGTGGAACTTTTGGACAACATGGATCCCATAATGTCTCGCGTAAAGCAAACACAGCATTCCACAGTAAGAACACTATACCAACAGTCAAACATGGTGGTGGTAGTGTGATGGTGTGGGATGCTTTGCTGCCTAAGGACCTGGATGACTTGCCATAATTAAAGGAACCATGAATTCTGCTCTGTACCAGAAAATTCTTAAGGAGAATGTCCAGTCATCCTTCCGTCAGCTGAAGCTGAAGCGTAGTTGGGTCATGCAGCAAGACAATGATCCAAAACACAAAAGCAAGTCCACATCAGAATGGCGAAAAGAAGTAAAATTAAAGTTTTGGAGTGGCCTAGTCAAAGCCCAGACTTAAACCTAATAGAGATGCTGTGGCAGGACTCTGAAACGAGCAGTTCATGCTCGAAAACCTACCAAATGTTACTGAATTAAAGCAGTTCTGCGAGGAAGAGTGGGTTAAAATTCCTCCACAGCGATGTGAAAGACTGATATTGAATTATAGGAAGTGTATGGTTGCAGTCATTGCAGCTAAATGTGGCGAACCAGTTATTAAGTGTAAGGGGCAATTACTTTTCACACAGTGCCAATTGGTGTTGGTTAACTTTTTTCATTAAATAAGTGAAATAAAAAAAAAAAAACAAGTGTTATTTGTTCACTCAGGTTCCCTTTATCTAATATTACATTTTGTCTAAAGACCTGAAAACATCCAGTGTGACAAATATACAATAATAGAGAAAATCAGGAAGGGGCAAATACTTTTTCACACCACTGTATGCCAGGTGATACCATTTACGATGTCAGCTTTAAACATTCAACAAGATGAGAAAGATTCTGGAAACAGTATCAGTTATTAAAAACACTGCCTTGTGGAGACCTTTTGTGGCAATACCTCTCACAGAACCTCCTTCAAAAGAATAACTGTTCTTTTTGAAATGAGGGTAAATGTTGCAAATATTTCTTATTGGCTAAAAGCAGTGTTGTAATATAAATGGTTACTCAGAGCCCATTCTTGATGATGAGCACTTATGGACTGGGGATGGCAGTACAAAGTAATGCTGAAGCAAGAAAACGGGGTGGTGAAAAACCTCCCAAACTGTTTCTTTCTGGGTGAGATAGAGGGTGATCTTTTATGTGAGGCAACCTCGTGCTTGTTACAGATGGGATGTTTCGACATCTGAGCATAGAAACAGAAACATAGAATTTGACGGCAGATAGGACCGCTTGGCCCACCTAGTCTGCCCATTTCCTTACCTAACGGATAAGCTGCAGATCCTAGTTAACCAACAGCCTGCTTCATCCTAAGCCCCCACTAGAATTGCTTTATGTCTGTCCCATGCATTCTTGAATTTCCGCACTGTTTTGACTCCATTACCTTCTCAGAAGGCAGTTCCATGTATCCACAACTCTCTCCATGAAAAATACTTCCTCACATTACCTCTGAGCCATCCCCTCTATCTTCAAATTATGACCCCTTGTTCTTGCATATCTCTTTTTCTGAAATATGCTACCCTCTTGGACTTTGTTGATTCCTTGAGGTACTTGAAAGTTTCTATCATGTCCCCCCTCTCCTCCTTTCCTCGAGGGTATACATATTAAGCTCTTTTAATCTCTCTCTTTGTATGTCTTTGGTGCAGACCCTGCACCATTTTAGTTGCCCTCCTCTGGACAGCCTCCATCCTGTCTATATCCTTGTGGAGATGGGGTCTCCAGAACTGCAAGCAGTACTCCAAATGGGGTCTCACCAACTGTCTGTACAGAGGGATAACAACTTCCTGTTTTCTACTGGTGATGTCTCTCCCTATGTATCCCAGTATCCTGCCAGCCCTCCTTACTGCCTTCTCACATTTCTTGCCCACCTTTAGGTCATCTGATATGATGACCCCAGGTCCCTTTCCATTTTGTTGTTAGTATCTCGCTCTCCCATTGTGTACTCTTCCTGGGTTTTGTTTCCCAGGTGCATTACTTTGCACTCTTTGCATTGAATCTAAGCTGCCATACATTTGACCATTCCTCCAACCTTGCCAAGTCCCTTCTCATCCTTTCCACCCCACCTTCTGTATCGACCCTGTTGCAGATCTTTGTGTCATCTGCAAAGACATACTTTTTCTACCAGTCCCTCCACAATGTCACTTATAAAGACATTAAAGAGGACCGGTCCCACTACTGAACCCTGCTGTACTCTGCTAGTAACCCCTTTCTTCAGAGTTGACTCTGTTTCTGTTACCTTCTGCATCCTGTTGTCCAGCCAATTGTTTACCCAGGCTACCAACTTGGGACCCACTCCAAGGATGGCTAATTTGTATATTAATCTTTGTGTGGACTGTATCAAATGCATTGTTGAAGTCTAGATAGGCCATGTCCACTACTTTGGCCACCCAGTCAAAGAAATCTATTAGATTCGTCTGACACGACCTTCCCATTGTGAATCCATGCTGCCTTGTGTCCTGTGCCCCACTGGCCTCTAGGTACTCAACTGACAAACTGAAGTGTGGGTTGTGTGGTTGGGGCATAACAGTGCATAGTGTGCTCACCCTATGAGATGCAACCTTTGTGAGGTGCAAGGGCATACTTTTCATACTTGCTCATGGGCCTCCCACAACAGCTTAGATCAGGCTGTGAGGGAAGAGCAGGATGTCTATGTCACTCTAGGCCAAAAGAACAAATGAGGCTTGACTCAGACCCTGCACTGACTGACCCTTCTGTCCTGAGTCTGTAGAGGGTTTTGAATGCAAGAGCAGAGGGAATAGTACCAACTGTGGTATTGTCCCCTGAACCCTCCCACTCCCCAGCCCAGTGCTGATGTTTTAATATGGAAACAGAAAGTGTCCCAATTCAACCAGAACTAGTTGAAAAGTCACAAGTCCAAGGGGCACAGGAGCCTTGGAAGATACAGATCTACCTCCTGTCTCCATGGATTTAACTGATGGTGCGGCCCCTACAATATTGCCTGATGCCGAAATGCCCCTTCTGTACACTGTGCTGGTCCCTCTTTTAGAGGGTAACAAGATCAAAAGCTTTGTTGAAACCTCATTTTCTTATCAAAAATAGGGGAACTGGAATCAGTACCAATCCAAAACCCATTTTCGATGTTGATGGACACAGAGGCGGTGGAGTCTGAGGGGAGTCAGATGTTTCCTCTGTTACTTCATCCTACACTGAAGTGATAGGGGACTTGCCTACTGTGGACAAGCACAAACCTAGGTAGAGAAAGAAGAAAAAGTGAACAGTTTGAGTACATGTGGTTGTCTCTGTTATTGTGTGCCTTTCTTTTCATTACGATGTCTGACATATAAGTAAATATCATTATCAAATGTAAATAGCATCAAGTCTGTCGCTAGCGCCTGGTTACTTTTGCTAGCTTACATATGGAAAAGGTGCATGTAGTATGTTTACAAGATACAAGGTTGCACACGATTCCTGAAATAACACAGGCCAAAAAGGATTGGAGATGGGGCCCCAGGGGAAGAGTTATGCTCAGGCTTGGGTACTCTGTTTCTTGACCATGCAGTGAATGTTTTGAAGGTAATTGATGTGCGTCCAGGGAGGGTGCTAATAGTGGATGTGGTGATGACAGCAGTAACGTTTAAATTAGTAAACATCTATGCACCTCAATCAAAGGCAGAAAGAACCCATTTGTTCTGAAAAACAGAACCCTATTTGCACACATCTGAAACAGTTTTATGGGGCAGAGACTTTAACTATGGCCTGGCTAAGAGGGATTGGGGCAGGAAAACAGAGAAAGCTTTCTGTGATACTAACCTGCTACAAGGCATTTTGAGTAGGACTGGACTTTGAGATGTTTATGACATCATAGGCACCACTCCCACTCATACATTTTATAAAGGAACTTTGTCCTCCCAAACAGATTTCTGGTTCATGTCTGAGACAGCTGTTGTGAGAGACGCTATGGTGGTGCCCCTTCAAACATCAGATCATCTTGCAGTAAAAGTCAAATTAGGGTAGGGCAGCACATATGTGGGACGAGGTTATTGGAGAATGAACAAGTCATTGTAACTGGAGGAACATATATGACCAGAGATGCTGTCTTTATTGGAAACGAGACATGATGTTAGGTTTCCTCTATGAAAATCCAGTAGACTGGTGGGAAGACACTAAACAGGACAGCAAGGTGTTGCTGACACAAATTTCCAGCAGAGAGGTAAAAAAGAGGTATACTTGTTATTTAGGCCTCCAAGCACGGTACTTAAAACATTTAACACAAATGAGGGAATCAGGACTGGCCTTGATGGAGCAAACAGCTGCAGTGAAAATGCAGATGTTTAACTACCAGTATGAGACAGAGCATTCTTAGCGATGGAACAAAAATTTAGCATATGAGGAACAAAAACACAGGTAAACCTTTATGATAACTCAGCAGACAGGGTTAAACAAAGGGTTATGACCTCCCTGAAGGATGCAGATGGGAAATTGGTCACAGATCGATTTTCCATTCAGCATATTGTACAAAAGTACATAAATGCAAGTTTCAGGTGGGAGGAATAGTGACCAGGAAACCTTTCTTGAAGCTTTGAAAAATGCCACAGGTGTCGAAAGTGGATAAAACAAAATGACAGAACCATTTATGGTAGAGGAGGTGAGTGAGGCTATTAAAAAGTTTTCAGCTAGAACTGCACCGGGAGTGATGGCATCCCCAATGATTTTATAAGTTATTTGCAGAGCAGCTAGCACCTATGCTGATGGACTTATACTTGGCTCTCCTCATGTAGGTAAATTAGGAACAAGTATGGTGGAAGGGATTATGATTTTTCTGTATAAAGCAGAGGATCAGTCAGAAATTAAAAACTGGAGACTGCTAAGCTTGCTGACTTCAGATTATAAGAGCCTTGCAAAAATGGTGTTGCCTCAACTAGTAAGGGTCGCAAAACTTTGATACTGGAAGCACAGACATGTGCAGTGCAGGGAGGAACATTACATGAAACCTAATTTTCATTAGAGGCGGTGGAGCAGGGATTAGAAATGTCTTTAGAAGGTTATGTCTTCACGGTGGATCAAGAGACTGCTTTTGATTCCACAAAGCATGACTATTTATGGAAAGTACTGGGAACTATGACAATCCAGAGGACTTTCTTTTCCCAGTGCAATTATTGTATGGAGAAGTGCAGGTGAAGCCCATGGTGAATGGCCACCTGGGAATACCTAGTAATACATAATGGGGTGAGACGGTGTCCCTAAATCTGTTGTTGTGTGTCTTTGAGTTAGCTCCTCTATTAAGGACTTTGAAGATTGACGAGAGGAGTGTCCTGATTAAACATAAGTCAGGGAGGTCGGTAACAAAATAACTGCTTATGTGGATGATTGTTTACTGGCAGTGTATGACTTAAAGCCTGGGGTAAGGGCGATCGTTGTCTTCACTGAAAATCAGACTGTTATGGGTATAAGAATAAATATGAACAAAAACAGCATTGGCAGTAGGAAAGGCGACTACAACTCCTGACTTTATATTACCAGTCATAAAGGACAATGTTAACATTTTAGGGGTCTATTTTTAGACCAAGGAGGAAGCTCAGCTTAATTGGGACAAACACTATGAGAAGCACAGGTTAAAGTTTACAGATGGAAATCCTGTCTCAGGCATCTTCTCAGATGCTCTTAGCAGCCACTATATTACCTACTGCATCTGTAAAATCCACTCACCGTGCTCCCATCCAAAATTTATCTGGTCTCAATCCCTGCACCTCCTCAACCAACCCGCCCTGTGCTGAGACCTAACAAATGCTGACTAGTCCCCAGTCCTTTCTGCATTAGATGTTGACCTCGCCTTATTCCATTTCGGTGACATCTTCCAGCATGCCTGGGACCTCCACGCACCGCTCAGGAAATGTAGAGTTAAACGCTACCACCATTCCTGGATCTCACCCAATCTCATTGCCATGTGTCATTCCAGAGACAATGCATGGAGGCTGTACAAAACCACCAAGGCCACACGTGATCTCCAATACTACAAACATCTTAAAAATAACTGCACCAAGGCCATCCAGCAAACCAAATCTTCTTACTTTAAAGCACAAATCACCCAAACCCAAAACTCCTCTGCATCCTTCTGGAAGTTGATCAACTCCTTCTCAATTCCCCATCCAAGCAAGCTTGTCCTGTCATGAACTTCAAGGGCAGATCTGCCTCGGACCCTGAGTCCGAGCAACTTTTAATAAATTCTTCGTCTCCTGTGCCATGTCCAACTCCCCACCTGCTTTGCCCATCTCCCTCACCCTCCTGTGACCCTACTGCACCCACCTCCCCGATTTTTCTTTCCTCCTGCCACATTGCTAGAAGTACAATGCAATCTGCGCCTAAAACCTACCCAAATTCAGCCCAGATGGCTTGCACCCCAGACTGCTCCACAGCTTTGCCACTGCCATAGTCGCCCCTGACACACATAATAAATCTCTCTCTCCACAGCCACTGTTCCTGCAGCCTGGAAACAGGCCAAGATCATCTCCTTGCATAAAGGTGGAGATCCTCTTGCCAGGAAACTACAGGCCCATTTCGCTCTTCCACTCCCTTGCAAATGTCCAGGAATCCCTCATTCTGTCCAAACTGTCAGACTTTCTCTCCTCCAACAACTCTCTCACCTGTGCAGTCAGGTTTCAGAAAACACCACTCCACCATTACCTCTCTGCTGCGTGTTACCAACTCCATCCTCTCAGCTATGGATCATAGCCAAATTTCTGTTGCATCTCGATTGACTTGGCAAAAGCCTTCAACTCCATCTCCCACCCTCTGCTACTCCATAAACTCAGCTCCTTTGGCTTTGCCCAACCTGCTGACTGGTTCTGCTCTTACCTCCAAAATAGACTTCAGTCAGTTCAAATAGGTGACACCTTCTCCTCTCCTCTCCTTATCCTATAAGTTGTCCCCAAGGCTCTATCCTTGGCCCCGTCCTCTTCTCAGTCTTCATAAACCACCTTCCCTCTGCCTTCTCTCTCCTCTAATGTGCATCTCTATGCAGATGACCTTATCATCTTTGCCTCTGGCCACCCTATGATAGTGTCTTTCCCAATCTCCTGAACAAATTCAATTGAGTCCAGTTCTGGCTGCTGGATAACCAGCTAAAACTAAATACCAACAAAACTGTCACCATGGTTTTTGGATCAAGACAGAAGCTTGCCTCCCTCCCTGCCCCCCGTAATCTCCACCCTGGATGGCTCAGCCCTGAATTGGTACCAGCCTTCAAGTACCTGAGTGTCAGGCTAGACAGCCACCTCAGCTTCTCTACTCACATTGAGACTATCTGCGCCAAACTCCGGCCGAAACTCACTGTCCTCTATCGGCACAAAGCCAGCCTACCCTTCCCCACCAAAAGGAGCTCATACGTAAAACAATCTTGCCAGTGTTGGACTATGCCGACATTGTTTATGGAATGGCCCCAACCTTGTCTCTCTCCAAACTGGACATTCTACTCAATTCTTTCTGGCACTTTGCCACTACCTCCCCCATGCACTCACCACTGCACCCTCTATGCACCACTCTTCCTTGCCCCGCCTCCCACAGAAGAACCATCCACCGCACCTCCCTCAGAGCAAAATTCTGGTTCAGTTCCCTCCTCCACCTCACATCCTGCCTGACTCCAGCAATCTCCTTGATTACCCTCTCAGACACAGGGATTCGTGCACCTTTCACATCCCTCGCCACAAAATGCTACCGGCCAAGCTGCCTTTTCATACTGTCTCCCCTCTCTGGAACAGCCTTCCCTCTGACCTGCACCTGGCCTCCTCTCTCCCATCCATAAAAATTCCTCAGGCTCCTCCAAGCTCCTCTGCCCTAAATGCCCCAACAGTCCTAGTAAACACCCCTAAGCCCTACCGCCTACATATATAGAAGTCTTGCAGTAGTCCAGTACACCTTTGTCCGGTACTGGCCAACTTTATTGTGAATGTAAAATTTTGTACGGTATGTAAAATGGTTGTTTATACTGTGTCCTGGGAATTTCTTGTGTATCTCTTTTCATTTCAGTGTACGATCTGTACACGGGTCACACTCTGGAGACGAAGCTCGCTCACTGTGCCTATATCGGTTATCAATTTTACTAAATAAATAAATAAAAAAGGGTCTTTTTGTTGAGGGCCTTATAGCACCTCTCTCTCTCTTATACATCTCTCATAATTTTCCTCCCATTTGGAATGCATGCGAAAATATTAGGTTATTTATTTCAGTTACTGTGGGGAAGCAGGCTCAACCCTGTTAAAAGCAATCATACATATCAGTCATGGAAGGAGGGTGGATTAAATATGATACAGCCATCTGTATTTTTTTCACTAATTTTTTATACCAATATTAGAACTTTAGTGATGGGAGAGGGGTAGGGACAAGGGCTATGAAGATATGGGAAGAGGATTTTTTACTGCTTGGGGAAAGGAAAATGGAGTGTGATGGAAAACCATTGCCTGGGTACATCCAACTTTGTTTAAAATATATCAGGATGTGGAAACTGAATTGTGATGGTTTTGGGGGTTCTGGGAAACAGTTTTATTGCACTATTTTGAGTAAATGCTATTATGAGGAGCCAGTATTTAAGGTTAGACCGTCGATCAGATGTACTTTACTGTTTGAAGGTATGTTGAGATCAGGATCCCCACTAAAATGAGGGACACCATGTGATGTGTGGACATGGCAAACTAAATGCAAGGAGAAACCACAAGCACAAAGCTTTGAGGAAACGTGCATGTTTGGAACCAGGGTGTATTGAACAAATAGAAACTATGCAACATTTGTTTTTGACTGTCCATATATCCAACCTGTATGGAGTCTTCTTGATGCTTTCTGGAACAGTGCCTGTTTCTCGTATATGACTTATGAAATTTTGGTTTATGGTCATCTATTGGGACTGTGGCTTCACTGGCAGAAAAACACAGTATATGTGTTATTAGCTTGCATAAAGTGGGCAATTTGGTACGTATGCTGCCAAAAGTTTTTGCAGGGGAAGAGGTAACCCTGATTGACTCATTGTTTAAATTACAAGCAGAACTGGATGGAGTATACGGTATGAATTGACACATTTGGGGGAATCACTGTGTGGCCAGTTATGTAGGTATTGATCGGGTGGGGTAAAGGGTGGGTGAAGCTAGGGAACGTTTGTGGTGTTTAATTGATTATTGTTGTCATTCTTTAGTTATATCTGTACATATTGTGCATTTCTTTCTGTCAGATATTACTGCATTTTGTTTGAATTTTGAATTATGTATATGTTTTTGGTTTTGAATAAAAATTCTCCTACACTTTTGAGAAATACCATGGGATCTTTAACGTCGTCCTGAGCAACTATCAGAACAGACACACAGGGCCTCAGTTTAATGTCTCATCAAAAGACAGCACCTCAGGAATGCAGCATCTTGTTCATGAAGCACTACAGTGTCAGTATTGGGATTTACTCCAAGGGCCTGGGTGGGGCTAAAACCCACAACCTTTGATCTTCCAGCTTTAGAGGTAAGCTGCAGCAACCTGCTGAGCCACTGACACTGCATAGCTAAATAGCAAGATGTCGACTTTCATTCAAGGAACGATCCAATGGCATTAAACATTTATGAATAATTAATCATCCTTGCCATTAGATGCACTGGAGTCACATACAACTGCCCAGAAGACATACCTCAAATAAGTGCAAGAAGTGAATAAATAAATTACATGCATCATGAATTAAAACATGGTACAAAGACATTAAAAAAGGAATGTATCACTAATGTATATCGCTTCTGACAGGCTGACCAATCAAGTTTTTTTCTTTAATTTCAGTCCCAAGAAGCATTTCAGGCTTTCTGCACTCTTGAAAACCTCTGTGCTGTGCTCTGGCCAAAATTGCTATGATTACTGTGCTGGCATAAGAAACCTTATGCTGGGTTCTTCTTCAGCTGAGCAGCAGATTTTAAGGAGATACTTTCTCCATGTTCATGCTCCTTGCTGGAGGGAGGGTTTCATTCTTTGATCAGGCTGTCAGATGCTAACCAGGTATCAAATGCTAGAGGATCATAATCAGGTATACCTCAAAAGACAGAGAAGTATAAGGGTGAATGTATAATTTATAGCAAATATACATAGTGAGCAACATCAGAAGTCTAAACATAAATGGGGTTACTGACACAAAAAACACTATGGTTGTACTTATTATAGGGACCTGGGCTAGTGCAGGTATTACCAAACATTACAATAAAGATCAGCATAAATATCTCTAGGAGAATAAATAGCATTTAACAGTGGATACTAGACATCTGATATTCTAATTTCATGGTTTGGTTATAATTTACACAATCGGGTACAATGTATTTTCCCAGCATGTCCAACAACAAAATGTATAGTTAAATGAGTGATTTGATTTGTGGTATGTCTACTGGGCTATTTTATGTGACTCCAGTACCTCTAATGGTAAGATTAATTAATTATTCATGAATGTTTAATACCTTTGGCTGGTGCAGGGAGGATCCTCCGAGGGTCCAGGTCATGAGGGCACTGTAGAGAAGCCTCCCCAACCCCGAAACGAAATCAGATAGGAGGATCCGCCCAGGTTCCTGATCATGAGGGCACTGTAGGAGAAGCCCCTCCCCCACCGAATGAAATCAGGTATGGCGAACCGTGCACTAATGCTTGAAGAGAGCTGGTCCCTGCACTAGTTAATTTTGGCGCCTTTTCTGAATTCGAATTTGTGCTTGCTTTTTCTGTCATCCCAACGGTGGAGATACATTTTTAATGCTGTTTTTCTATGTACTCTAGGGATTTTAGCCATTTCAGATTGTGCACCTTAAGGAGATTCGCGATTTTAGCCATATTTGACTGTGTACCTTAAGTGTGACTCAATGAACTTATAATATTGTCAGAACTCTTTGCTAGTCCTCCTAGCCTTGTTTAGCCATTTATTTAATTTTACTTATGAAACGCTTACTAGCATTTTGTAATTAATCATAGCTGTTACTTGAGTTTGTAAAAAAAAAAGACTGCACCAGCTTGTTTCTCCCGGGAGGATACATTTTAAAAGTAATAGTGATTCTTACTGTCCGGACTTGTGCATAACCTGCACCACAGATAGAACCTCCTTAAACAGGACCGAAGTCTGTAAGCCTCACTCGGTCGGAATAAAAAAAAATAAAAAAAAAAAAACAATAATAAAATAAAAGGAATTCCAGATCTCTTGTGCTTGTGCAAACCAGGTCCTGTGCTACAGTCTAACCAGTAAATCTAGCTCCTCAGTCAGGAAGAGGAATCACTTCTGGGCAAAGTTTAAATTAATAACATTTAACCTATGCAAATGACTCCTTGAGGCTTGAAATAAGTATCCTACCTCTTCTTTCTCCACAGACAGGAGGATCCGCGAGGGTTCAGGTCATGAGGGCACTGTAGGATAAGCCCTCCCCACCCCAAAACAAAATCAGGTACGCCAAACTGCACACCACATTTGAAGAGAGCTGGTCCTTGCACTAGCTAAGCCCCACAGTCGCTTCACGATTGCTCCCCACCCGCCACCAATACCCTCTCACCCTTAGCCGGTGTTACTTTTTATTTAGGAGTCCCTCTTGTTATTTGAGAAAATCACGGACAGTTGTGCTTTTTTTTCTAACTCCTGGTTTCCCATCTGCAATTTATATTGTTTGACTACCAGAGATTGCCTTTACTGATTGAAATGTGCTTATTCCTTCTCTGCTTTCAGTTTATTAGACATCCTTCTTCCTTCACCCTAAACTCCTCTCCATCTTCCTGCCCACTCTCTCCTCCCTCTTTGTCCCTTTGTTACTACTACTATCTTAGCATCGACTCTTGTTCTATATACAACCCTCTCTTTAGCACTTATGTTATGGGTACTTACTGTTCTTCACTGGTCCTGCAAAGATTACTTCACCTACCTCTGTATACTCAATGGACAATTTATGCTTCTCCAACCTCCCAACTGACCCCATCCGTAATCCACCTCCACCATCTCGGCTTAACTTCAAACACCTGGGGTTATTAATTAGATAAATCCAGTTAAGGTTCTCTGTCTCTCCTGGAAGTGCATCTCGGGCTTATATCATTGCATTAATCTAGATATTCACTCTATCCTTTACTCTGCTGGAGATGTTGAGACAAATCCAGGTCCTGCCCTGGCCACTAATTTCACCCAGTCTCACCCATTGCACTGTCTGTCCCAATCATTAAGCCTCACCTTTGCTCACCTTAATACCAGGTGTCTCTTGGCCAACCTCCTGACCTGGAGGCATGGATAAGCTAATAACCCTGATATCCTAGCCGTATTCTGAAACATGGCTGAAGCCTTGCATTACTGATTCCCTGTGCTCCCTCCAGGGACATAATTTGCTTCAGGCAGATCGCCTAGTGCCAAAAGAGGCAGAGGCCTGGCACTTACTACAAGGCTCATCTGAAAGTCACTATAATGCATGATCCGTGTCTCACCAACTGTGAGGTTCTCCATTCCCTCCTACTGCTCGGGGCATCAAAAAATCAGAATTTTCTGCATATATATACCTCCCAGAAACTCTAGGCTAGGGCTTGCAGAGTTCATGGAACACTTGCTATCTGTGACTGGGAAAATTCTGCCTTGGGGACTTTAACCTTGATTGGGCTGGACCTAGCTCCTCCCTCCTATCTTCCTTGACAAACAAGGCCAATCTTGCTCAGCTTATTCAGGACCCACTAGGATCTCCCACAGTGGTGCCTGCACTACTCTCTTAGACTGGATCCTGACAAATAGGAAGGAGTTCTTCTCCTCGGCCGGTGTTCCCCTGATACCATAAGTGATCATTACCTGGTTTACTGCATATGGGATACCTCCTCCCCTCCTTCCCTCAAAAGTCTTAAATTTTTCCAACCTCTCCAACCTTAACATCGGAAGCTCCTTCAGGATCTAAACCTAGTTGACTGGTCTCCCCTCTACTATACAGATGATATAAACATTGCAATGGACTAGTTCAACTCTTCCCTACTCTCTCTGCAAAATAAACACATCCCAGTCACCACGAGAAGGGTAAAAGGAAAGTCACCAAATGGCTCAAGCATCCTCTGCTCCATCTTCTGAAGCACAGGGACAAACTGTGGTCTACTTGGAAGTCCTCCTACCTGCTAACAGACTTTGAAGCCTACACACAGCCTTGCAAACACCTGCAAAAGGAGATTCACCTGGCTAAAAGTACTTACTACAGGAATCGCCCAAGTTCTTATGCCTCCAACCCAAGCAGGTATTGGTCTCAAATCAAGGGAATTCTTGGGAACAATAAGCATCTGACACCAAAAGATATTTACATAAATTATGTACACTGTAACCACCCAAATCACCATTGCTAATGCCTTCAACTCTCTTTTCACTCTACCTACCCCTACTTCCTCCTCACTCCCCAAAGCTCGGTCTGCTACATCTCCATGAGCCCCTGCTCCCCCTACCCTTGAGCTGGCTCCAGTCATGTGCTATGATGTTCTAAATCTACTCAAAACTGTTCCGGCTAGTGGTAGTACAGGCCCTAATGGTATTCATCCTGGGATTCATAGACAGTTTGCTGCCTGGCTTGCAGCGCCCATAACCAGGCTCTTCAACCTCTATCAGCTCTGCCTCTGTCCCCTCAGTCTGGAAAATAGCTAGAACTATACCTGTTTTAAGAAAGGGACATTAAACTACTGTCCAACTACCACCCCATCTCACTTCTCCCCATGCTCAGCAAACTACTTGAGAAACTAGTCCATCATCAGGTCTCCAAGTACCTTCTTAATTTCAATCTTCAATCCCTATTCAGCATGGCTTTAGGGCTGGGAACAGCAGAACCACTGCTCTGACCCAGTTTACTAATGATGTCGAAAGTAACATGGATAAGGGCTTACTCACGGGAGCCGTGTTCATTGACCTCTCTAAAGTGTTCGACAAGGTTCACCACCTGCTTCTACTGACTAGGCTGCAAGCCCTAGGTGCCTCTGACTCTACCCTATCCTGGTTTGGTAGTTACCTGGATAACCGCTCTCAGGCTGTTTCCTTCTGTAGGTTCTCTCCTCCCCATCCCTATCACCTGCGGTGTTCTGCAGGGTTCTATACTTGGTCCACTACTCTTCTCTCACTTCCTAAACGATATCTCCTGTCCTTCTCCTAACAGTAGCATACTCATGTATGCTGATGATCTAGTGCTTTATTATTCTTCCAAGATTAGCGTCGACATAAACCAAAATCTTTCACATGACTTTCAGTCCCTTCAATCCTGGTTTTGGCTAACCATCAAATTCTCAATATAGGTAAGACTCAGGCCATGCTTTTGGGTCCTCTAAAAAGTGCCCTCTGAATCCCTAAGCTCCTTGTTCACTGCCGTGATAGTACTACTGTCACTAACACCTCTACTTTCAAATATCTCAGGGTTACGCTTGACCCGCCTCTAGATTTTTCGGTACATGTCAATGAGGTTTGTTCAGTCAATGCTAAAATTGGCACAGCCTACTAAGTGTGCCACTCACTCACTCACTCACCCGACAGCCAGGATATCAGTAGCAAGAGTCGCTTTCCCTCAACTCCTTTATGCCCTCCCGGTTCTCTACCATGCCAATGCTCAGTGTTCTGCAAGTGGGACACTTATTATAATAACATCTGTAGGTTTGCCTTATCAGCTCCTCACCTAACTCATCGCTGTCTTCTCTATTCTGGCTTAAACTGGTTGTCTCCCAAAGACCTCCAGTCATACACTTTAGGGTGTCTCGTTGACTCCCTTACTGGAACACCTCGTCCTGCCTCTCTGGGTGATATGCTTACACCGGTCTCCTCACTCCCACTCCTTAGGTCTTGCTCCATCCCACTGCTCTCTGTTCAGCCCTTGCTACCAAAATGGGAGAACAGGCTTTCTCTATTTCGCGCCTAGATTCTGAAACTCGCTCCCCGCTCAGGTTAAAAACTCCCCTTCCACCTTTCTTTAAGTGCTCACTGTTCTCTCACCTCTGTGCTCTAGGTAACTGCCACTGCACATAACTGGGAGTCACCACCTATGTCACAATGCTATTACCTGTATATGTATAACTTACATTACTGTATCTTTTATGTGTTTCCTTTTCCACCAAGCTAGGCTAGATGACTGATATGAGCGTGCGCCTCCTCAAGCCTATCCTACTTCTGAATTGTTAAATTATTGTTTACCATTATCGGTGCTTTGTATTAATGTCTGTGTGCTCAACCTCTGATGTATCGCAACCCAGACTGTAACTATTGTACCTAATTGTTGTTTTGAACTGTACTGTTGTCGTTTCTGTATTCTTAATTTTGTACTCTCCGGGTCATACCTAAAAATAGGTAGAATTGTTGCCTAGCGCACTTAACTGGTTACCAAAGCTAATAAATAAATAAATCTTCCTATTTGATGGAGGACAACATGTGTAATCCCTCCTCCATATGAACCTCATAAGAGAGAAGGACCAAGGTCTGGACAGGCAGTGGAATTAGACTTGTGGTAATGTTCCTTGCACAATATCACATTTGAGTACCTTATTTGTAAGTATTTTGTTGAAAGAGCCTAGGAAACTTTACCATGTATATGCTTACTTTGCATATCTGGCATATGAGACAGCACTCATCTGAAAATGAGACGTCTATGTACAGCTCCAGCTTACAGATCAGTAATGTTTGTACATGATTGAATCCTTTTTGTCTATTGGAACATGCTCAATACATTTTTATAGGGCTATACACTGTGCATGGATATGTATTTTCATTGCCACAGACTGCAAAGATAACTTTTGCAGGGAGACGTCTGTATTGATTTAATTTCCTCCCAAAGGGGCTTAACTTATGATCTCATCTGGGAACCAAGCTGTTGTCTTACTCTCTAACTGCTCCTTATTCTTCATCTCCGGTCTCTGTCTGGTGTAGTTGCAGGACTGGAGGCAGGACTGACTACTACCACTCTTCTTGGTTCAGCTTTCACCCCATCTTCAGGGCCAGTGAGCAGCACTTCTCTTCCTTTGCTCACCTGGCGTCATGGACCATGACATTAGGGTCGAGAGTATCACAAGACACTTGCAGCTCTTGGTGCTGTAGCACCATCTTCTTAAGCAGCTAGTGCTGTACTCACAGCTGCACTGCTCCCAGCCCATAGATCATCAAAGGAACTAGGATGTGGCAACAAGAGTGAGTTACCATTGTTTTCCATGTCTCTGAAAGTTGCCAAGCTAGCTGCACTATACATTCTGCTCACTGTATGGAACTTCAATATGGGAACATCCAACGCACTTATCTGCTACCTTACATACCCCAGCTCCACTGGACAGCAACAGGGTTTGGGAGATACTGATCCAGATGCCTGGAAATCACACCAAGGGCGGAGGAATGTTTACATTTATAAAATAAACACAGACTGCAAGGGCTCCAGGTTTGTCATGCCTCTGGACCTGGGACTGCTAGGTAGAGTTCAGGGAACAACACAGCCAGCTCAGGATAAGCAGCCAGTTCTGAGCCCAACTTTGCAGAGAAACTAGCTGCAAGCTGGTTCTTATTTCAGAGGACTTTCTGTACTTGCTTCATCTGCAAAATTAACACCCACTGATAGAACAGTGTTCAGCATAATTGATGCTGTGGCAGCCAATCGGAATTGGTCCCCAGATGTGTGTAGATGTAGGAACATGTGGGCTAAGGTCAGATCAGCCATGGAGAGTGAAGAAGGCAGAAGTGTTGTGTGAATCTAAATTTAACAACCTCATTGAAAAGCATTTTGAAATCCCTGTACAGGGATTATATGTGAAAACCAAACCACACCCACCATGCTGGCTACCCATGTTCAGGAATGAGCATGGGTTGCTCGCTGGTAAGCTGGGGAGGGCTGGTATTGGACAGAGCGGCCATCAGGCAGCTCTCCTCCCAGATTGGGGTGGTAGGCCTCTGATCTTGCCTGCCACAAAGTGGTGGCTCATTAGTAGTGTTGGGCACCGTGGGGGCTGGGGCTAGACTGGGTGGGCAGATCGAGACTGTTGCTGGCGCTGGCACACGCGTGCCTCTCTATGGCATCTTGGCGACAGTGAATGGCTGAGCCCCGGGGAAAGTTATAGAGGGAGACAATGGCAAAAAAAATAACCCTCAGAGGCAGGATGAAGACCCCCACAGGCTCCACACCAGTGGCTGGGGACACACCACAAGTCCTGTGGCAGAGGACGCCAATATAAGGTAAGTCCCAGAGGAGCCCGTTGACAGGGCGGGGATCATCGAAGGGGGCAACTGGGAAGAGGAGGAAGTATAGAAAAAAACACACCAAAATGCCTTCATAGTACTTTGGTGCAAAAGAACAGGATTTGTCTTGCTTGATATCCAGTGCCTCTGGAGCATGGTGTTGCATTGTTTTAAGCTCAGACCTGGGAGAGTGGTAAGTGCTACTCTTCTAGACTGCTGTCAGGACTTGTTCTGGCAGAGGACTTAGCCTTCAGTGAGTCCTGAGTAAGAGATTTCTCTTCAGAGTGGCGGAAGCAAAGACCTCCATGGCATGAAGAGTCAATAAGATATTGGGCATCGAGGATTATCATGGTCCATGCCCATCACCACCAGGAAGAGTGTTGGGATTACCACACCATTAGCTCAGCCTGCAGCTGTCCATCAAGAGGGATGTCCCAATGGAGCTAGCCAGCTACAGAGACTGTCAGAGGTTGTGGCTACTGAGTCAATGTTCCACTTTGTTGTCAGCGATAGTCAGGGCTAGTTAGATAAAAATTGGGCAAGCTTGCATGACTTAGACGCTGTCCAGAGAGAAATTGTAAAGTCAGGAGCAACTTGGAAAATGATTTGCTGTTATGATTAATGTATTTGCTTTTGGATTCCCAGTGCCAGCCTTCAGATGTTACTGCATCAAGGTCCATCATCAGGCCTGCAGTTGCCAACTATATGCTTGCCCTGAAGTTTGGGAGCATCCATAAGGACTGTGGGGTAATTGCTGCACCAGCATGGGTAATATCTGAGACGGTGGGTACTCACCTGAGGGTTGTGAGATACTGCTGGGGAGTTTTGCTATAGTTTGGAATTCTGTTCCCGTCCAAAGCCTGTTGCTGTCCCTCAGTAAATACCCATTTGTTTCTGATTGCATTTACTGTGTACCTTGCTCTTATTGTGTTCTTGTTCTTCTGCATGCTTAGAGTGATAAGTGGAGCTGTGAACATATTTTGTGGGGTTCCCAGCAGTAAGGGTGGGAGCTGCTGCATGTATTTCCTGTGGGGCAGTACCCTGGCAGCATCCTGTCAAAAGGATCCCCATAGGCGGAGGCAGCACACCACATACCATTTACCTCTGAGCACACTGAACCAGGTGCCATTCACCCAAAGGCCTAATAGACTTGGCCCAGAGACCAGGCCCAGAGACCACCGTACAGGCCTAGTCTCACTCCTCATGGGTGGTGGTGTTTACGTTAAGTTTATATATGCACTTGCAAGACGTATTTCACATACTATTTTATTTTGTGTGAAAATATTATGTTGCAACCAGTGCAACTTAAATATATTTATTTAGTTTTTGTTAACCAGATAAGTGCAATAGACATATTGTCTATTTTAGGCATAATCCAGGAAAGTACAGATTGCACAACAAATGCAGGATTGTAGAATACAGCAAGTACTGCACAAGGTACAATAAAGAGAATTACAGAAATGCATCAAATCTAGAACAGTTACAGATAACAGCAATGCAAAATCCTTACAAAAAGCATGAATTATAAAATCATGTGAATATACAGGTCTTCTTAATTCATTCTTAAGAGGAGACATTACTCAATCCCAGATGAAGAAAGTTCCAATAAATGGGAGCAAAAGATGAGGAAGACCTATAGCCCCATATTAGTAGAACACTTTGAAACATATAACAATGACTTCTCACTGGACCTAGGAGTGGAGGTATACAAGGGGAAACCTAAACAGATCAGTCAAGGAATCAGGCTGTCATGATCATAGTAGTTTGCCAGTAATGCAACCAATGGCAAAAGCGTGCTTGGCAGCAGGGAATAGCCAACACAAACCAGAGTATATAAGACAGTGGTGAATGAGACAGTTGATAGCAAGGGCAAAGTGACAAATGCCATTGTAGGTGCCATCCCACTTGGCCAGGTTATTTTTGAAAGTTTTAGAAAGGACATCATAGCTGAGCTAGCAAGCAGCTCAGACAGACAGACCTGTTTAGCTTGAGCTCTGAGGCAAGCCAGTAATAAAAGTATAACATTTACAATGCTGTGGACTGTATTTACCAGATTTAACTTGTGGTGCTGTTTGGGGACTATGTTTGACTTCAGATCTGGATTTGGGACCTGATCTACTAAGATGGTGCCAAATGAAACAAAGAAATCCAGTGGAGCAGGAGTCCCCTGTACTGGTACAGGAATGCAAGGACACAACAAAGAAAAAATGGAATACAAAAGAGTGGGAAGAGAAATAGATTCAGATGTGTATTTCAAATCGGCAGACACCAGTGCATGGATCCTTAGCTAATGAAGCTGAAAGGGGAAATTTAGTAAGGATGTGAGGAAGAACTTCTTCACTGAAAGAGTGGTAGATGCCTGGAGCAGTCTTCTAATGGAGATGGTAGGAAGAAAATAGTGGTGGGCTTCAAGCATGCATGGGAAAGGCACAAAAGAGTCTTGGTAGGAAAGTGGAGGAGGAGGTAGCCAGAGATCAGGTAACATAGAAACATAGAAACATAGAATTTGACAGCAGATAAGGACCACTTGGCCCACCTAGTCTGCTCATTTCCCTACCTAATGGATAAGCTGCAGATCCTAGTTAACCAGCAGCCTACTTTCTCCTACCCCCACTAGAATTGCCTTATGTCTGTCCCATGCATTCTTGAATTCTCCCACTATTTTTGACTCCACCACCTCCTCAGGAAGGCCGCTCCATGTATCCACAACCCTCTCCATGAAAAATACTTCCTCACATTACCTCTGAGCTGTCCCCTCTATCTTCAAATTGTGCCCTCAGATTCTTGCACATCTCTTTTCTGAAAGATGCTACCCTCTTGGACTTTGTTGATTCCTTGAGGTACTTGAAAGTTTCTATCATGTCCCCTCTCCCTCCTTTCTTCGAGGGTGTACATATTAAGCTCCTTTAATCTCTTCGTATGTATTCTGGTGCAGACCCTGCATGATTTTAGCTGCCCTCCTCTGGACAGTCTCCATCCTGTCTATGTCCTTGTGGAGATGGGTCTCCAGAACTGCATGCAGTACTCCAGATGGGGTCTCACCAACTGTATGTACAGAGGATAACAACTTCCTGTTTCTACTGGTGAAGCCTCCCCATATGCATCCCAGTATCCCACCAGCCCTCCTTACTGCCTTCTCACATTTCTTGCCCACCTTTAGGCCATCTGATATGACTACCCCAGGTCCCTTTCCATTTTTTTGCTGCTAGTATCTCACCCCCATTGTGTACTCTTCCCTGGGTTTTTGTTTCCCAGGTGCATTACTTTGCACTTCTTTGCACTGAATCTAAGCTGCCGTACATTTGACCATTCCTACAACCTTGCCAAGTCCCTTCTCATCCTTTCCACCCCACCTTCTGTATCGACCCTGTTGCAATCTCTATGTCATCTGCAAAGAGACATACTTTTCCTTCAGTCCTTCTGCAATGTCACTTATAAAAACATTAAAGAGGACCGGTCCAATACTGAACCCTGTGGTACCCGCTAGTAACCCCCTTTCTTCAGAGTGGACTCCATTTACTATTACCCCTTTTCGTTCTGTTGTCCAACCAATTTTTTCCCAGGCTACCACCTTGGGACCCACTCCAAGGCTGGCTAACTTGTATATTAATCTTCTGTGGGACTGTGTCAAATGCCTTGCTAAAGTCTAGGCAGGCCATGTCCACAGCCCCTCCCTGGTCTACTATTTTGGTCACCCAGTCAAAGAAATCTATTAGATTTGTCTGACACAACCTTCCTGCTGTGAATCCATGTTGCCTTGGGTTCTGTGCCCCACTGGCCTCTAGAAACTCAATAATTCTTTTCTTCAGAAGTGATTCCATCATTTTCCCTACCACTGAGGTCAAACTAACAGGTATGTAGTTTCCTGCCTCTGTCTTGCTCCCACTTTGTGAAGGGAATCACATCTACCCTCCTCCAGTCCTCAGATACCACACCATCCTCCCATGATTTGTTAAAAGAGTAGTCAGTGTAGTAGGTAGTGTCTGTAGTGACAGTATAGGCAGGGAAAAATGGGCAGGCTAGGTGGGCCAAGCAGTCCTTATCTGCCAACAAATTCTATGTTTCTATGTTTTGGGGCTTCAGATCCATGCTCCTTCTTGGTCAGGTGGCATAGATGCAAGAGCCTACTGCCTCTTTAGTGGGCACCTGGCAGCAGGAGTCAACCAAAGGAGGATGTGCTGCTAATGGCCATGATTTCGGACGTCATGTGTGGCTTAGATAAGAAGGTGGACTGTTATAACATTTACCTCACAAATATGTAGATAAAGATAGGTCTGGTGATGATGGAGTCTAAGGGGCCACTCAGACAGTAGCATCAATGGCAGGGCTCATTAAAAGAAAATAAGGTCCTGCTACAGTGTCTGGAAGCTCTAGAAAATATTGCAAGAGTCCTAAACATTAGGGTTCTGAGTCTACCTGAAGGTGCTGAAGGGCCTGCTCCAACAAAATTCATTTCCCATTTCCTAACATCATCACTAAACCTGAACCCCCTCCCCTTGCCGAGGAGGTGTTCTGAGTTTACAGATAACCCTTAGATGCCGTGTTTCAGCTGAAAATTTGCCAGGGACTTCGCTGGTGGACACGGTGGGTCAGTATGAGAGAGATCAGAGCCTGGTGGTGGCAAAAGCAGTTGGAGGCCTGAAACTGGGAGCTGGGACCCCACTGTACACCGACCCAGATCTCAGTTTTGCCACCAACAGCTGAGGAAGGCATATGGCATAGTTTGTGCCTCATTTCAAGAACTGGGAATCTGCCATTCTGTGTAGCTACTGGGAAAACTATTGGTAATTCATGCTGGGAAATATTTTAGTGATCTGGTAGAAGCAGAAAAGTTGAGGAAAAGTTCCACACAGAATTTAGCTGAAGGAGGAGGATTAATATTCTGACATTTAGGATTGATACATTGCCTGGCACCTGAAATAGGAAGATGGGGGTAGTTTACAGAAACACTCCTCTGTAGTTTGGTAATAGATTCAAGGTTTCAACAGCTTTTTGGGGGTCTTGAGGCTGTTTGAGAATTTTTTTCTGGGTTTAGGGGGTTGCTTGTAAGAAAATGTTCAATATGGCACCAACCACATGGCGATAGGTTCAGCTAATTTACCACTTGCGCTCTTTCTAGCAAGTGTTCAACCTGGACAGCAGGTACTTTTCAGGCTGATCTCTGTGGTTAGTTCCATCCTGGCATCCAGTTATATTTTTACTGGAAAGTACAGGCTTCTGTTTCAATGGGTTTAAAAGAATTGCAAAAGTTATGGGGTACAGGGATTTTGTTGTGTCCTGTTCTGCTTTTTAATAACCACAAGCTTTCTAAGTGGTTGCAAGGACTACGTAGTACCAGATTTGTGCTACAGTATGTGTGAAGAGATAACACAGAGCAGGCTGTGTAGAAGAGAGAGGAATAATGACATCTTGGTGGTTGTTAGGCACGAGGCATAGCTGAGTGCCACACCCACCTGAGAAGTGCATTATTCTCTTATTACTTAACTGTACATCCTGGAATGTGCTATCCCACCTATAAAATGTGTTTTTATTTCTAAAAATTAAATATTTAGTTTAGGTAAGGTGCAGTTGTCAGAAACTAATCAATGGTCAAGTCACATGTTTCGACAAATGAGGTTACAGGTTTTTCATGGCCCATTTTTCGGCTGCAGTGGGCATAGCTCGGCAGCCATCTAGTAACACATATGGAAAAGGGAGCTTTCTGGATACTGACCGGACTTGTTAAATAGTGGAGGTGAACAGCAATCACTGCACATTTACCACACTATTTTGTTTGTCAATGGAACACGCCACTGTCCGCTGGAGTTCTCTGCACAAGTGCAGCAACTTTTGCATGTGCACTGGGCTCCAGTGGCCATCTTGGACATGACTGACTTTGCTGTCATGCGCTGGACTTCACTGCACACGTGAAAGTCATCGTACACATGCACAGAACTCCACCACCATCTTGGACACTGCAGGCAGTGCCATGTTCCTCCCTCAGCTTGGCTGCAGCCATATCAGCTTTGGCCAGATCTTGTATAATGTGCTACTCACACTTGTGGGGAGGGGGCAAGCCTTTCCCTTGCAGTCATTAAGTAACTAATGACCATGCAAGGAAAGGGCAATGGGCTGCTATGGTAATTTAGAGGCTGAGATGCTAAAGAGTGTGATGCAATGCTCAGTTTCTTGCTACCCCTGCATACATGGTCACAAGTCGTAAATCCTCCCTCACCCCTACAGGAATGCAGGCTTGCAAGCTAGATCACAAGTTTGAGTGGGGAACTGAGATTGGCAAGGAGACACAACATGGAAAGCAGCACACAAAGGAATTGGGCTGGGAGGTCCACTAGGCAACAGAGATGCAATTTGGGCCAGCTAGTAGGAAGTGGCCACTGGACCACCAGGGAAGAACACACAGTGTCACAGAAATTATGACATAGATCGGCCACAAATGGACCAAAAGGTCAGAGGCAAGGGGTGAGGAGGGAGATTACAGTGACAGTGCCATATGACTGAGGTTTGGAGCATGGAATAGTGCCAGGAGACTGCTGCACTGCTATGCCTAGATCCATATGCCTGTCACAAACCAGTATGTTAGCAGATGCAAAAGTTGTCTGGATGACTAACATCTGGCTAACTTACTTGAATTGTGACTGAGTTCCTGGTCCCCATCAGCTCCTATATGTCCAAACTTTAAGTATGGCAGTTTTCTTTTTGGTAAAACAAGGTGCCTCTTCGCACCCCAAATTTTACCACCACTGATTATGACTGTATAAGGAGCTCCTAAAGTGTCTAGCTGGACATAAGCACGTTATTCTCCTTGTTCTATGAATCGCTTAAAAGGAATATTTCTTTTATGACTTGGAACAGTGTTTGCACAGGAAAAGTGTACAAATATTTTACCTTTTATTTTTAAAAGAAAGCCTAAAGGGAGATATGAGTACTGCTGTTTAATAATTTCAGTTTGTTGTGTATTTCCCCAACTCAACACACAAAAAAATGTTAATGATTTAGTGAGCTTTAGTAACTACAACCATGTATTTTGCAATCAGAAATTAGTACCTTTTCAAAACCACCCTGACCAGGTATAAAATTCAAAAGTAAAGCTTTCGATACTATTACTTAATTTGATCAAAATATTTAATTACTTTGAAGCTATCATAATTTATAGGGTATGACAGTTAACATCTGCAGAATACTGGGGCATAGTAAAAACTGGTCGTGAAAATTTAGTATTACTTGCAACAACAGCAAAATAACTCCAAAATGGCCAACTCAGTGGTGCCGCAGCTCTGCAACAACATACCACCTGGGAGACAAGGGTTTGTGTGCTAACCACAGATTTCATTCTGGGGATGATGGGGGTGAATGCAATATGGATGTAAAGCACTGAACCTTCTGGGAAGGGAGGAAAAGAGATGGGGGAGAGACTGATAGAGAGTGCAAAGCACATGGGCTACCAGAATTCATGTGATCCAGCTGGCTGATCAAGAATTGTGATTGGATCGACTAAATGCCGATACTAGCAAAACTCTTAAATACTAGCCTGATCTCCTGGCTGCACCAATGGTGTAGAGTACTGCCATGGCAACCGCACATGGGGGCAGGGAAAAGAAGAAATGGAGAAAAAGTACATGCCTCCCATGCAACTTATCACATCAGCATATGGGTAGCAAATATAAAAAGGGTTAAGTTAAATTCACACAGAAAAAACTTATAACAGTTAACCTAATTAACATTTAACCATTAGACTTACTAGAATGTTACATGAAGAGAAAAGTAAGCATAGTTATTGAAGAATATACCTCTGCCAAAAATATGGCCAGAAAAATATGCTTCACTAAACTGACTCCCACATCCTAAAAGCTGTGATAATATTTTCAAACATAAATAATAGGGTACCCAAAAGGACCAGATACATGTGTTGAGGCTAAAATTCTGCATCAAGTGCCATCATAGGAAATACACATAAAGCACAGTGTCATTATTTACTTTTTTCTTTTGATAATCCAATAATTAATAAATATACAAGAGGTTTCACTGTTTTGTTGAATTAGGTTAATGATAATTTAACACTGTATATCAAAACTTTTGAACTTTTAGCTGGAGGAAGGTTTTTTTTTTTTGCACAGATCAAGACGTTAAATTGGCAAGGAAATGGTCCGGTAGATCAGCTGGTAAATTTATAGGCTAATCCATCCAAGAGTGAGCTGATCCATCACTATGATGGAGTATCAGCTGGAAAGTGATGGCCGCTGTGGAATCTGAAGCCATATACTGTAGAACAGCTGATCCATATGGGTAAGCAGGCTGAAACAGAGACTGATCCTTCATTAAAATTCCATCATGGACCAACAGTGCTGAGCCTCTTCCTATACCTGTCTGTATTAAACACCTCCCTGTTCACCCTGAAAAGGTTAACTAAAATGGATTATGACATTTTGTATTCCCATTGTTGATGTCACTCATTCAAAACAGCCGTCAAGCAGATGAGCATTATATACAGCAGTATCATGATGTTATAGGAAAACAAATAATGCATACTTTTTAATGTTACAATGCATACAATAGTTCTGTCATTAATTGCTTTTAGTGCCATTATTTTAGAATCTGATTTGCATACCAAAAGAGCAACTCATATGTGCCTTAGGATATCTTCAGTATTAAACCACTGCTGTCTCAGGCACCGTGTCACATTCTTCTTCGTAGATGAAGGATGAGAGCTAAAAGTACTTTGGTATATGACTCAGGACACTGCAAAGTGACATGCCTTTACATTCTCTTGACAGCATACAGCTGAAAGACACAACTGACCTTTATGTCGGTACCATGAAAGCATATAATTCTTCTATTCTTAGATTTTGATAATGGATGGTGAAGGATTGTAAAGACAAGTTGTAAGCTTTCACGCTGTGATGGTAAAGTTGCAGAAACTGGCAATCTTGCAATTAGAGGCAATAGCAAAGAACTCCACTGAAGAAAGCCCTTGAGAAAACAAAAACAATAGAACTTAGTATAGTGTCCTTTGATGATCTAATGTAGACAAATCCACAGGAGTAACTCAGATATTTTTTGTGCTGAGCTTAAGAGAGGTGGAATCTTTCTAGACCAAACAACATGCCCTTTCATCCTTCCCTGCTGTCACAGTCAGTGAAACCAGAAGCAGATCATATACTGTATTTCTGTGGGTAACTGTACAAATGATTCCATCCTTTAAGATTAAACAGTTGGAAGTAATTCCAAATTCAGACATGACTGATTATTTCAGGTTGGTTGAATCATAAGATCCATTCATGTCTCAGTGTTATTATTATTCATGTTACAAAATACATCGATTTAAAAATGACAGCAATGAAATGAGCAGTACTAGTAGGATTTGTTTGATAGTTTACCATTCCTAAGCTCAGGCGTCCATACAAAAGCCACAGTAAGGGTACAGAGGTTAACAACATGGGGAGAAAAAGTCAGACACAACAAAACACAGCATCACATAATAAATAAATGGCAAGAGTACATTAATACAATGATAAGATATCCTATAACAAAGGTAACATCAAACTTGACAAAACAGAAATCTCTTCTGTTTACACTTGAATATTTCAATGAAGGTCGAACAGCAAATTTCAGTAGAAGTGGATGCCATAGAACAGGCCTGCTACCATGAAAGCTCAGTCACCAGATGCCTTCAAAGGTGTGTGGTTGGTCACTGAAACTACAGCAGGAACAAGGATCTTTATATGTTGCTATACGATGGTATCTGATAAGAACCTGAGAGTAAATTGCAGAGAAAATGGCTGTTCATGGTGCTGGAAAATGACACATCTTTGGAGACCATAGTAGTGCAGAACTGTTCCTTTGAATTTCAAAACATACTTCTGTTTCTTTAAATAATCAGAAGCATAGCAGGAAGGCAGGTCCTAGACTGCTTACTTTGTTACAGCTGCTGCCCCTGCTAACATCTTCTGAAGTTCACCTTTCATGCTGTCGGCTAAACAGTTGTTCAGATTTCATTTTGCAGGCTCAGTCAGGAAGGTTCCTTCTTCTCCTCATGACAGCCCTCTGGAAGGCACCCAGGATATTTAATGGTTCTGTTGGTTAATTAGCAAAAGTAATAAAACAGTTCACCTTTTCTTTTTCTAAATATGCTTTATTCAAGTTTAACAATGCACAATATAGTACAAGGAAATGGCAATACATTTTGATTTTTCTACAGTCTATCATGTCTTGGGTTTTACAAAGTAATACAGTGATTTTACTGTAGTACATCTACAGAGATGAGTACCCCACTCTTAGGGTACAGTTTGAAGGGTGGCCTGGTCTCTCTTCACAACTAAGTAACTTTCACTGTTTGCTGCAGTATAACAATTCCTGGATTATTTGACCCTGGGCAACTGTGGCCGGGGACATCAGCAAGGTGCATATCGGTTGTAGTTATGGGATTTTAAGGAGTTAAAACTGGTGTGGCCTGGAGTGTTAAGTAGGAGACTCTAGGCTCAGAATAAATGTCTTGGTCATTGAAACTCTAAAGTTCACTTTTCTGATTTTGGCCATGCCCAGTGGACCACTAATAAAATGCCTGCCTTCAGTGTTGGAAATGGAAAGAATTCACTAAGGAATTCATCACCTTTGATCTAGTATAGAACATATGTGACGGTATGGGGATATGCTTCTTCATTATTCCAGTATGTTGCCTTTTACACTTTCTTTAGTCAGTTTTATACCTTTAGGGTGTGCATTCATCCTTCCTTGTTTTACTCCTGGAACTGATTCAGACTTTATTTTCACTCCCAGAACTGAGTTCCACTGGGGTCCCTCCCATTTGCACAGCTGTCTGCATTAATCTTCACTAGAAGCCTTACAAATGTGACAGAGAGATGGTATTAGGGTCTAGTGATTAGATCACAGGCTTGGGAACCAGCAAGTTCAGGTTCATATCTCACCAGATCCACTTACTCAGAGGTACCCAAGCAAAATGTAGTAACTCTCAGTGCAAGAGCAAGGTTTATTAGATATTGGGACTTAGTATGATATTATTCAACAGGTTAAACTGGGTTTTGCTCTGCTTCTATTTTTAATCTATTTTGATGCAAAGCTTGTAAGTACTTGTATTATGGTCTTGAACTGGAACAGTTTGTTGATAGGGATCTGACATGCTGGAGTCACAGTTCTAACTAAGCAATCATAGTTGTAATATTTTCAGTTACATTGCCACTGTCTGCATACAATGTAAATTGGAGCTGTTATCAGACTAATGACTGCATGTGCCCATCTCCTCTTCTTCACCATTTGTCTGTTTTCTCCCAGTACATACAGTACTATGGGTAAAACTAATTTCTGCCATGTCAGATCTACATTAGTTGAGGATAGAGCTGTTTTCACCCAGTGACACTTGCCTTTGCTAGTTTAAGTACTGTATGTAATCAACTGCACTCTTCCAGCTGCAGAGGTGACACAGAAAACAGACAAAATGACCACAACCATAGATTCATGAAGAAAGCAGATCTGGTAGGAGAAAGGGAAGGGAGGGAATGTGGGCACAGACAAACACAGAAGAGCAGAGATCTCATGCATACCAATGATTTGATGAGATTTCACCATGAAAGTCGAAGGTAATATGTTTCAGTTCATGTTCATATCTGCCTTAGTAACATAGCAGCATAGTAATTAATGGTCAGGAAGGACTCTGGGTCCTATGTCTGACTCCTCTGTTCATAAGCAGGTATTTATAGATGTCATTCCTGATGTTGATTCTGCAGTAGATTTTTTCACAAATTCTTTGTTGGAACTACAAAACAAATACTTTCCAAAACAACTAGAAGAGTCATAAGTAATAAGAACAATTGGATAACCCAACAACTTCTCTTATTAATGAAATAAAGAGATAACACATGGAAGCTTTTTAAGTTTTATTTATTTATTTATTGAAATGTTTAATCAGGAAAGGCACACTGAACAAAGGTTGCTCATATCATGGAGTATCCAGGGAGAAGGAATGATGGAAATAACATGTACACAATCAAAACATTAGTACACAAAATACAGTATAACATAACATGTAACAGGTTGGGGTTGCAGAAGTAGTATACATTATAAAGCAGAATGGATCAATAAACCATTAGAGACTAGGGATCTGTTAAGTGCTAAATACTTGTGTAGAGCAAGGACCTGAAGGTGGTATGGTACAGCATTACTTCAGCTATCAAGGGAAGTGATTTAAGGAAGTAGGAAGGGAGGGTGGAAAGATGGGGGAGGGGGATACAGGAGGGAAGGACAGGAGCTAGGAAACAATATGTAGGTATGTGGCGTGTATAATGAAGATGTCAGGTGGGTTAAAACAGGTACAATTTACAAGGAGGAAGTTGTGTAGTGCCGAGGAGATGGAGTGGGAGGGATGATGAGTAGTTGATCTGGTGGGAAGTACATTCCATAATTTGTGAAGGCAGTGAGAAGGCTGCCTGACCAACAGTGGTTGACTGATGAGGAACTACCATTGTCAGAGAGTCATATGATCTAAGGGAGGCAGGCAAGGAAAGGAGGATAGCAAGGAGGGCAGCATTCCAAACCAAAATTTAGATGTGAATTTAGTGCAATGAAGGTGGTGTCAGTTTTCTAAAGATGGAAAAGTGAGGAGTGGCAGAGATCACAGTGATAAGTAAGTTATCCAATAATGCCTCTGATTTAAATATCTATTGAAAATTGAGAATGACTGTAAAAAGTAAGGTAAGGCAAATAAATCTGATTATTACCAAAATAATTAAAAACTCATTTGGGTAATCCTAAAAAATTTGGGAATCTATTAAATCATTAATTGATTCTAATTAAAACAAAAGTACTAATATATTGTATAATAATGATGAAAAATTAACTACTTCATCTAAGATAAAGGAATTATTTTTAAATAGATTTTTGGACTTGACTAAATATACACAGGGTGTTTCAAAAAATGAACCTAAGGAACAGCATCATTTAGAGTCCTTTAAGGAACAATATCCATTATTTTATTTTGAATTATTAATCCAAAACATATATTACAATTGTTAAACGGAATGTCAGGAATAAAAGTGCAGGACTAGATGGTCTTGAATCACGTTTTCTAGAGATTATTGCTTTTCAGATTTACTATCCACAGACAAACATTTTTAATTTATCCTTGATTTCTGCCTAGTTTTTCTTTTGTGGAAGCACAACTACTTTGAAACCTATTTTTAAATCTGGTTTGTAATCTGAAATGGATAACTACAGACCTATTCTATATTGTCCCCTCTGGGAAATTGTTAGAAGATTATAAATATTCAGTTAGTTGAATATCTCAGTCCTGTGTCTTCGGTCTCCCAAGCAGCATGGTTCTTGTAAATGCCAATATACGGGCACAGCCTTGGTCAGGTTCACGGACCACGTCAGTAGAGCTATGAAGAAGGCAAGCTTACTGGCTCAGTCTTTGTGGACTTATCCAAGGACTTTGATCTAGTTAATCATTCCTTGCTGCTCAGGAGACTGAATACTATAAGACTGGCAAATTCTCCATGTGATTGGTTCTGTAGTTATTTAACTGGACATTCTACAAGTGTGAACTTTAATAAGTACAAAGATGTTGGAGCAAGGAATGCCCCAGGGTTTCTATCCTGAGGTCTCTATTGTTCTCTTTATTTGTTGATACAGTACCATCCATATTAAAATGTACAAATTCACTATTATATGCAGATGACATTATACTGTAAAAGCCCTCTACTGAAAATGGCATAAATCAATCACTAAATATAGATTTTCTTATTTTAAATCACTGGTTTCCAAATCATCATTTATTATTAAACAATAAAATATAAAATGTATACTGTTTGGATCAAGACCTAAGTTGTCAACAGGTGTTCCACTGTCCATACTTGATTTAACAGGACATATGCTTGAACAAGTCCAAGAATTTAAATATGAAGAATTAACCCATGACAAGGTATGGGTTTACTGAACATTAATCCACATGGGAGGGTTGGAGTCACACAGTGAGCTGGTGACTTCAGCCACCAGGCGTGATTAATGCTCAGTAAACCCATACTCCTATAGTGGGTTAATCCTCTTACAACATGTGCAACATTATGTTAGAATTTACCTAAAAGTAGTAAAATAAAGCCCTGTGAACATGCAACTGTGGGTATATTAGGGATTGATCAATGGTCAGGTGACCCTGTTTGGATAAATCAGAAGACAGTATTTTCAGAACCGTGTAATAACTTTGATTAACACTCAATCCTAGCTTAACATATTCTACACACATAAGATATATCTGTAAACAAACTAATCAAAAATTGGGAGCATTATTTAAATTACAACTTCGTACATCTCAGATCAGATTTTCTATTGCAAATAGTATATTGTTACCAACTTTGTATTATAATTCATTTCTCTTTCTAATATTGCTTCAAGTTGATTTGTCTTTATTGAACACTACTTTCCATTCAATGTGTAGATTTGTTTCAAAATAACCTTACAATACACACCATTGTGTTCTTTATACTCAAACTGGTTTACTACCCCGAGATTAAATAGCTTGTATAAGCTAAGCTGTATTACAAACAATATTCTTTGATTTAAAAATGATTCCCTTCTTTTCCCCTGCTAAAATTGAGATCAGGATGCAGAAACCTAAGGTCTAATAGTAAGAAAGTTATTGATATTCCAAGCATCCATATATTAATGGCGAACTGGCTTTTCGGTTGCTGCAGGCAGAAACTGGAATAGTTTACCTCATGATACATGAAGTGAAAAGTCATATTATGTTCAAAAGCACCTAAAGAAGTACTTTTAAATCAACTGCAATGTGATTGCTTTTTATACTTTTGTAATATTTGTATATCTAACTTGTTTACATTGTTGGTTTACTTGTCTTGTCTATAATGTGTTAAGTTAGCAGTGTCAGTGGCTCAGTAGGTAGCACACTTGCCTCTGAGGCTGGGAGATCAGAGGGCAGTGGGTTCAGTTCTCACATCTGGCACTTGGGTTAATATTCCAATACTGACACTGTAGTGCAGCATGAGGGGGTGCTGCACTTCTGAGGTGCCATCTTTTGGATAAGACATTAAACCAAGGTCCCATCTGCCTGGATTCGTGGTAGTTCATGTGGATGCTAAAGATCCCATGGCACTTATCGAAAAGAGTAGGGGTAAATTTTATTAAACAGAATATCGGAAAATAAATAGTAAAGACAAATCAGAAACAAAAGCATGGAATCAAAAACATAGTCAAGTTGACAAAAGAAAAAGTAATACAAAAGGTATCAGGAGTCACCAACAATAATAACAAAAATGAAAAAAAAAAAAGGAATACCGTTCAAATAGGAAAAAATAACCAGCAGCCAGGAGCAGGACCCCTGTTCCCAGTAAAGTGAAAGAAGCAAACAATGAAATCCCCAAAGAAATCATCATGTCACTGCCAGCAGTTCAGTAATCCAAGGCAACTCCTTCCATAATTCAGCTATCTCATTACCTGATAAGACATTCAGCAGCATAGACAGTTTTAACATCTTTCAGTATCTTGTTACCTAACTCCAAATAGGAACATTCCTTTTGCTGTAAGGTAAAAGCACACCTAACAACCAAATATTCCACTTGATAATAGTAAATAAGAGATGAAGAGTACCCGTATTCCACTTTCGCCAAATAGGTGGAGCAAAACCATGTATAAGGTGGTCATAGGTCAGGTGTGCAAATAAAGGCATGTCCCACAAATTAGCCAAGTAAACCCAAAAAGATTTAATAAAGGAACAATGAAAATATAAATGCTGCATAGTCTCAGTTAAATTAACACAAGGCAGTCTGCTACAAATCCTATCCTGTACCTGTTTATGCTTATGGTTAGCTTTAACATTAATCCTCCCATGACAGGGAAGCCAACGAAAATCTCACATATGGATAGGTATCCTGGAATTACGATAAAAAAGGCACAAGGAAGAACAAAACTGGTCAGGGCAGCCTGAAAAAACATCAGGAATGCCACAGAGAAAGGACAACAGGGATCTATAGAGTACCTTATGGAAGCAGAAGATAAAAGTTGTTGGGATATAATCCTCCATTGCATCAGATGAAGAAACATCTCTCTAAGATATTGTGAAAACTGGGCCCTTCAGGGCCTTTAATACATTTGCTCCCATTAGGCGGAACCAGGGCTCACAATTCCCAAACAACCAGGGCTCCCAACCCTTACCCATATTAACAAATAAAGGTTTCAAATTAGACATAAAAATACTATTAAAAATAAAATAGGGTTAACCACATGCAGGCCTCCTCCCTAATGAGCAAAATAATACATTCCGTTTGATAGGGTTGAGATGGCTGCCCCAAATAGTTTGAAAGAAAACACTAAAAGGGAGGTTTCCAATTTTTTCAGAATGGGAAACACATAACTAAGATATAAGAAAACTGGAATAAAAAGTCTTAACCAAAAACTCTTTTTTTCTTCCCAATGTTACTTTTATTCCATTGCATGACTTTATGTTTCCTGAGAGCAAGTTTCTCCTCCCAGTTTAAGGTAGCTATCTCATGGAACCTAGCTTAATCCCAAAGATGGTTAGAGGGCCGAGGTGAGAGAAATAGGCCCTAGAGTGGACTGGGGACCAGGGTTAAGACCAAAAGCTTTCCCACAGCATTTATCTAAATTCAAGGAAGCACTGGACACTGCACCAATGGATGAACAGAGGTGAAGAGCCCGATGAACAGACTGGCAGTCAGCAACTAATAAACAAAGGTCATCAGCATAAAGCAGTGACTGGCAAGCCTGAGCAGATAGCCCCAGTATCGGAGCAATTGTAGAAAGCAATTAATGGACTGCAGCAAGGGATCAATTAAAAAGTACACAGTACAGGGCTCATGGGACAACCCTGCTGGACTCCACTTTTAATAGAGACCATGGGGCCAACATGGCCATTCACAACTGCTGTCACAATAGCAGTAGCATAGAGGGACTGAACCAATCCCTACCAGGAGAGGTGGAACATGATAGTGACTGAGAGTTTCCCATAAGAAGGTGTGGCAGAAGGAATCAAATGCCTTCCTCTGATCAAGGGACACCACAAATCCACTGCAGGAGCCTTTTAGACCATGGAAAAAGACTTCCTGTAATAGGATCAAATGATTCTGGATACTACGGGTAGGGATGGCACAAGCCTGTTCCGGGAAATAACCTGTTCAGCTATCAGAAGCAGTCTATTAGTCAGAATTTTAATAAGCAATTTACAATCTGCATTCAACATGCAGATAGGTCTCAATTTTTCAGATCAGCCTTATCCTTTTTAAACAAAAAAAAATCAAAGTTCCTTTATTAAAACTGAAAGGAATAGTGCTGTGCTCAGCATAGCATTAAATATAGCAACAAGTTCAGGGCACAGATGATCACCAATAATTGTATATAATTCAAAAGGTAAACCATCCGCCCAGGGGAAACATTATTTCTCAAGTGCTGGAGAACAACTTCAACCTCCTCATGGGTAATCAAGTGGTCTGCCTGCTGCACTATTTGAGAGGAACTGTTGGTACTGGGATGGTCCTCAAAACTCTAGAATCTCCCTAAGGTCTGAGGGTATGTCAGTGAAAAGGGCTCTGGGAAGTCAGCAGCTATGTGGGAAAGTGAAATACTAGAGGTGTGTAAGGGCCAGAGGAGTTTCAAAGACTGGACATGGTGTAAGTCCCCACTCTGTGGGCCTGCCGAGTAAGGCGGTTAACTTCCTGGGAAGTGCCCTGAGTGCCAAATTTATGTTGGCATACAAACGTAGTAGTGTGTTGCGAGGAAACATTATGTCCTTGTGAATCAATTGAATTTGGGAAGTAAGGTCTGACCAGTAGTGTGGGTACAGTCAGTAAATTCTGGAAGGCCATCTGTGCTGTAGATAGGTCAAGTAAGCAGTACTACATTTCTGTTTACTATAACATTTTAAAAGAAGAATTAAATCAGTCTTGGTATCCATCCACCAAGTAATAGGGTTGTCATAGAAAAGAAACATGGATTTCCGAGCAGTAAGAAATTGGTGTAATGCAGACAATAACTCTGGGTCTGTCAACAAAGACATATTAAATTTACAAAGTCCTGGACCTACAATGGAGGGTACCACCAATAGAGATGGATACCTCCCATAGTCAGAGAATTCAACTGGAGTAACAGTAGCATTCAAAATGTAGTGTTGGGAATGAAAAAATAAAGTTGATTCTAGTGGCCAAGACACCTTTGTGAAATGTGGGGGTGTGCCGATTAGTAAAGTCTAAGAGGTGTCTCGTAGGTGAGCCGTATGGATAACAGTGTAGAAAGCGAGAATCACAAAAAGCTTCTTAGTGGTAGCAAAGAACTTTTGTCTTGCAGACTCAGGCCACAGTTGAAATCCCCAGCAAACAGAATCTGCTTGGAGGTGAATAAATAAGGTTGTATAAGAGAAAGAATGTCAATACAACTCAATTTAGTTTGTGGGTATAAATATGTAATTAAGCGAACGGGTATGTGATGTATAACTGCATCAAGAATAAGGACTCGTCCAGGCACTAAATCATAGAGTTTAAGCAAATGAAAATCAAGAGAATGGACTAAAATACCAACACCAGAGTAGGTCTCATGGCCAATGGACCATAAAGAGGCCACATAACCAGTGTCTTTGAGCATGATGTAGTTCATGCAAAGTATGGAAGTCAATATCCTATAAAAAAATCAAGCAGAGTTGTAATGAAGCAAGGAAAGCAAACACTAAAGTCCTCTTGAGTATATGTTTAATGCTGTTCACATTCAAGATGTGACAAGCAAAGGTGTGAAAGTATCAGGCAGCATGAGAAAAAGGGCAGGAGCACAAAGAACCAACCAGAGAAAAAAAACACTATTTCTTTTTGCCCCAGACCAGCCATACTCTTCCCTTTTGTCCGGGCTTTCCTTTTCTGAGCACCTCTACTCTTAGTCCCAATTTCAGTATCAGTAGTCCCATCAGGGTGGGAGGAAGGGATAGAGGAGGAGGAATCAGACTCCTCTCCAGAGTCAGCAGAAGTGTCTGCAAAACATCATAAGGATTAGAAACAGAAATAGGCAAGGGTTTGAGGGCCTTAGGGGGCGGTGGGGCAGCTTTTTGTTTGGACCTCATAGAGTGTCTACAGCTCACAGGAAGAGGCTCGGAGAATTCCAGTGTCAGCGGGACTACCCCAAAGGGTTCAGGGCAACAACTGCAGGCACCAAAGAAGGAACAGGCGGAGTGCAAGACCCGGGCACTGTACAACACAGGACTCAGGTGCAGGTTCAGTCGATTTGGAGGGTCTGGGAGGGCCCAAATCCAGCTGTGGTGGAGAAATCTTACTCTGAAGTTTAGCCTTCTGGGATTGGGAGACAATAAAATGCTGAACAGAACCATCATCAGGTTGCTCCTGATTGTGGGCTGCCCATGTACAGTTCTGAAAAGTGTGCTCGGGTTCCTCACATAAATTGCATTTACTCTCATTGAGGCAGGCAGAGCTAACATTACCCAACTCTCCACAGGAGTTGCATTTAACCTTATCACAAGCACTACTCAGGTGAGAGGATCGCCACACCTGTAGCAGGCCTTAGGCTGGCCAAAATAAAACATCACCCCTTATCACGACCCAAAAAAGGAATTAGGCAGGTCCAGAGTCATCAGACTTGAGCAGAACCTTGATCCTCCACCCCAGTCCATATATTTTCAGAGTCCAATATGGCCTCAGCTTCCCCAATAACAGTGCAATGCATTTTCAACCAATAAATCACATCAGACACATCCACTCCTTCATTATGAAATAAAATCGATATAGTTTATAGGCAGGCTTAGTTAATGGAATGGCAAAAAGGTGTCCACAAGGCTGTAGTTTTCAGTGAGTGATATTTTGCCCAAAATCTGTCCAAACCGAAGCATCTTGAAGCTGATATCAAAGTGGTCTCCCCGAGATATGAATAAGGGCATAAGTTAGTGGGCAAAGAACGTCATGGAGTTCTTCAATAAAGTTCTGGCCACATAAACACGATCAGGGGGTCCAGCATACCACCAATATAAGAGACGACAGCATTATGGCATTTAGCAGGCAAGATAGGAGTCAAAACAATGAGGAAAAGTTTTCTTCTGTCTGTCATGCATGAGATTCAAAGAGGCTGCAGGTGGAGCAGGGTCAGGGCCTGCAGTAACAATCAGAACAGTTACATGAGGGAGATGCAGAGCAGGGTGCTGGGTGAGATGTAGGCCATCAGGGATGGCTAGGGGATCAGTCAGAACCCGCTCAGGGCTCGTGTCTCTAGTGACAGTAGGGCAAGGAGGTAAAGCAGAAGTCACGAGTCAGCCTCCCTCAGCATACGGACAGGAGATTTACCAGGAGACCAGCAGGCATCAGGAGAACATTTTCCCAGCCACCACCCTCCAAAGCTGAGTCCACGGACCAAGGCCCAGTCCCTGGAACATCAGTAGCTCGGATAGCCAGACATGGAGGTGTAAGGTAGGGTCAATAGGAACAGTAAGAGAGTCACAAGCAGTGGTTGCAGGCAAAGTAGGAAGTGAATCACAGGCAGACTTAGTATCCATCGCAGACGGCGGTCCTGCAAATGAGTAGAAGGATGACTCAGCGGGCGTTTGACAGAAACTGCAGAGCTGTCAGTACAGGACTACTAAATTTTCTGCATGAGAGCTGCTGTCCTCACAAGAAACTTCCTTTCCTTGGATTCTAAAAGCAACTGTAAATCACAGGTCTCGGACGAATGCTCACCCAGAGGAGCAGCCAAAGATTCACTTTCAGCCTCCTCAGAACTGACGACCATCTCAGAGTCCATGTCAGGGTTAGGAGCCAGCAAATTCAAAACAATACCATCAGCAGCAGCAGGTTCCAAATCCAAATGATTTATTTCTACCACGTTCTCCTGAACATCAAGTAAACCAGCAGTTCCAGGCAAAGACAAGGCAAGAGGGAAACCAGTCATCCAACCTTCATGGCTTCACCACCATTCCAGGGCTCTCCTGCCATCTTGGTCCCGCAGACAAAAGGGTCCCCTGCTCACAGGAAGCAAGAATAGGAAATTTCCTCTGTGTCCTGGCCAAATTTCTCCCATTCACTAAAAATACCACCAACAGCTTAATCTGGTTCAATTTCAGTTGCTTACCATCTGTAGCCCCTTCCCTGGTCACCCCTGAAAAGGGACTTCTGGGCCTAGTGGGCTTACTGGTCAACAAAATAAAATAAATAAATAAGTTATATCTGCATTCATATATACAGTACACTGTATATTCATTATTAACATCCTGGCTGATTGTGTCACATTGGGTAGTACATGGAAGCAATTAGTGGCTCATTATATTTACCTGGTGAACAAAGGTTTAAATAAATAAATAATAAACAAGTATGTTGCATAAGCATGTACAAACTTAAAGGAGTTCCTTTCCACTCATTTATCCAGGATATACAGTGATTCCCTTGGTAAACAGACATATGTCCAAGCTTACCTTGAAGTCCTATATTGTCTTCTGGCCACTGTGTCAGCTGGTAGACTGTTCATAGGTCTACCACCATCTTGGATAAGTATTTCCTTACATTACCCCTGAATTTACTAGCTCTGAGCTTCTGGTATGCCCCTTCATCCTGTTGGAAAGCATCAGATCAAAATTTCAGTTTGATATTGTCAATACCCTTGAGTATGTGGAAAATGGAGATAATGACTCCTCTTAGCCCCTTTTCTCCAATGTGAACTGCCTCAGTACTTTGCACCTAGCACTGTCTGTATCAGCAATATGTATGTGTACCTCTGCCTTGACAGCCCACCACCGTAAATGAACTCTGCTCAATGGTAATAATCCTGAATAAAACTGAACTGCATTTAATGCTCAGGGCAACTAGCCTATACTCATAGCTTTTGTGTTCAAACCCCGGTCATTTTGGGGTCCTGCATTGCACCCTCTTGACTGCAGTAGCGTTCTTTTTGTATTGAGAGCTCAGAACTGCACATGGTATTCCAGGTCCAACAAGGGGTCACAAACTGAAGCTGGGGGGCGCAGAGGCAACATGAGGAAGTTCTTCTTAATGGAGAGGTGGTGGACACTTGGAACAGCCTCCCAAAGGAAGTGGTGGGGGCTAGAATGGTCACAGGATTTAAGAATGCATGGGCTAGACACAAGAGGAATCTGAGAAGCAGAAGTGGGTATAAGCCAGAGTCCAAGTAGTGTCCCGGTGGCACTATAAGTAGAGAATTAAGGGCAGACTAGGTGTGGGCCAAGTGGTCCTTATCTGCTGACAACTTCTGTGTTTCTATTTGGTGGGGCCTGACTACAAGCTTGTAAAGAAGCAGGATAATGTCCCTGCCTGCTAGTCACCACCTTAGCCACCTAGCATTCTGCTACTCTCTTGGCAGCAGCTGCAAACAGCTTGTCAAGCATTATCCCTGCCTATTGTGACCCTCAAGTCATTATACTAGAGTAGGGCTTTGCACAGACTGAAAGGATGTGTTCCAACACTGTCCAGAAAATATATAGTTAACATTATGGTAGTCCTTGTATTTGACTATGGAGATGTGGTCTGAGGTGTGTCAGGACAGAATAGATTGGCTTGACATAGTCCTAAATAGGTTTGCCAGATTTGCCCTGGACGCCCCCAGGTTGACACACCACTGTCTAATCTACCAGGCCCTGAACTGGATAGAACTAACAGAACGTAGGCATTTACATGTAATACAATTTCTTCATCAGCATTTGAAGAACAAAATTCTGCCTTATTTAAATACTCTATTCAAATTCGAACTATAAGGTCAGTATTACGGTCAGCTCAAAACCTAGAATTTAATATCCCGTGATGAAAACAGCTAAGGGTAATTCTACTATAGCTGCTCAAGGACCCAAAGCTTGGAATAAATCTCCTCCTACTTAAGACCTGAGGAAGCAGCTCCATGGAATAAAATCAAGGGCTGGCTGCGCCAATATTATACACAACCACAAAGTTGCTGCTCACAGTGAATGTTAAAAGTCTATGTATGTGTTTTTCTACTATGTACCTTAAATGTCTTTTTTAAATGAAAATAAGAAAAGGATATTCTGATTTATTTAGTTGTTGAAATTGTACTGTATTTTATATTATGTAAACATGGGACCCTACTATAAATGAGCCTTATTGCCCAACTGGGCAATCCTATTCCTTTGAAAGTTCTGGAATAAAGTTTTACACACAAATTTGCATCTGTCACTGCAGCAGAAGGAGCCCCACATAGTGTGTAAGTCCATTTCCTACCTTTGCGTTTCCTCCTCAGTATAGTACCTTGAATTTGGCTACATTGGATCTGAGACCCCAGAGTCAAACTCCTTGGTCAGATCCCCTGAGTTTGCCCTCATCCTTAACGGAGTCTGCCACCCTGGTCAGTTTAGTGTTAACAGCTAACTTAACAAGCTAGTTAGAAAACCCAGCTTCTAGATCATTGATAAAAATGTTGAACAGCAAAGGTCCCAGCATCCATCCATGAGGATGCCACTGAGTACCCCTCCATTCAGAGTAGTGCCCAGCCACATCAGTCTTCTGCTTCATGCTGCCACACCAGTTAGCAATCCGACTTTCATAACAGGATGAAGAAGGCCAATGGGACTACAATGCAGGCTAAGGCTGATGTGAAGCTGAGGATAATGGAGGGAATGAGGAGGAGACAAAATCCTCTTTCGTTACATATGACGAAGTAAAATATAAGAGAAGAATTATCAGCTTAAAGTAGGAAATGAGTGGTGAGAGGAGGATAAAGATGGCAGACATCCTAAAAAATTCTGTTTTCTGCTTGCAGTAGAGGAGAAGGGCTGCATCCATGGTAATACTGTAACCGTAATCATAATAGTAATGTATTCATTCATTGCAATTAAGTGCAAGGGCTGTGCACCACACTGCACCTACTGGGGTATATGGTGGCATCTCAGATACAGAGGAGCACCAACTTTACACCATGAAACACTGTAGCTTTACCTTTTACCTTGCCCACTTAGGTCAGGGCAAAGAGGGCCAGGCAACCAGTTCACATTTTGGGTACTACAAACATGAAACCACTCACTAATGAATGTCCACTGGAATCAAGCAGGATGCATATTTATTTAGCTGTTCTTGTCTCATAGCAACATAGACAATGGTGGCAGAAAAAGACCAAAGGTCCATCCAGTCTGCCACGCTCCTTATTTAGCCCTGGGGCCTACTGGTCCTTCAGGGTCCTAGCCTCCTCACCACCTCCATTCTCCTCCACAATTCTGACACCCTGAACAGCCACTATACCCTGTATTATACAACGGCAAGGAAAATTCTCTGTTCTGATTCGTTAATGTGTGTCTGGCACAGTGATGATATTACACAATAACATCACTGTATTAAGACCAGGCACATACATAACCACATTACATGGCATGAAACCATGCCTCTGTACACAAACAACCTCTGTCATGACCACGGTTCTCAATGCTGCCTTCTGCTCATTTTTATATATATATATGCAACTGAACAAAAGTAACATTAAGTCGTCTATAGCAGGTTCTCAGTCTATCTCTCAAGTTTGCTTTCTTTCCATTACTCTGTTTAAGTGAAAAGCACAAAAAGCAGAAATACTGGCGTTCAGTTACTGATGCAAACAGTGTTCATACAAGCAGAGGACAGTTAACCCGTGGCACTTTCTAACATTTACAGTCACACTTAAAATAGCCACTTGTTTCAGTGTATTTATTTGTTTTGTGTAAAATATAAATTGAAGGTAAGAAGCCGATCAACTTCGCTGTCCCCTACACCTCTAGCCCCACCCTAGCTCACCTCAAACATAAGTTTCTCAGAGATGCGGAAGTACTGTTTCACCAAGCCAACTGAATCGACTGAAAATACAGTTGCTCACCATATACTGGTGTGGGAGACAACCCACAGAATACAGTCGTTCTGCATGTGGGGAGATGTTGTGTTTCACTTATAAAACTAGAGCTTGATGTGAAGGAAGAGACACAACAAAGAGGTTTGGAAATTGAGCACACACCAGAGATACCTGAGGAGCCTGAGAGCAGCAGTACCACCTTGTGGGCAAAACAGAAATTGTGGATTTTTTTAAAACACACACTTCCACATCACAAAATTTAGAAAAAAAGTATTTTAAAAGTTGTTTAACCTTTTTTTTCTTTGTTAATAAAAGTAGCCGTTGTATAATAGCAATAAGGCACTCCAGGGATGTGTGTTATTGCGTAATAATGTCACTCCTGGGGTGGTGGAAGCACTAAGCCGCCTCATACTTCAACCCACCCCAAGTCACGTTAGTAAAGGAATAATGCCTGACAGGGTGGGTGTTATGCTGGGATAACATCCCACCTTGGGTGAGTTGGGCCGGGCCCCAGCCGGCGTCAACACCTGAGAAGGATGTTATCAGCATAACACCCACCCTGGAGGGCATTATTCCTATTATACAATGGCTCGTTGTTGTATACAGAAAAAAAAATATTTTAAATAATTTTATTTAGTGTTTAAAGTATTTTTTAAGAAAAGATGAGAGGAATGTATGGTGCTGGTCAGGTAGGTCGTCAGCAGGGATGTTATGCCAGGATAACATCCCTGCTATGATAACAACTGACCAATCAAGAACTCAGGATTCTTTCTTGCCATTGTATAATACACAATAACACACACCCTGTCATGGCTTATTGCTTAATTATGTCCCAGCAATGCTTAAAATCACTAACAGTTTTGCACCTCAGCAGGCAGCCTGTTCCTTGGCTCCACCATCCTTTCTGTAAAGTAGTATTTCCTCATGTCCCTTTTGAACCTTCCTGTTGCTTCCACTCATGACCATGTGACCATAAGCTGGTATTCAAGTTGAAATAGTTTCCTGCAGTTCACCCTGTTAATTTCTTTTAAGAATTTGAAGGTATCTATCATCTCTCCTCTCCCATCTGATCTCCAGCCTGTACATGTTCTAGGCCTCCTCATAGGACATGCCCTGCCTGGACCTGAATCATTTTGTTACCCTGCTCTGTACCCTCTTGAGACTTTTCCTTTCCTTACTAGGATGAGCACCCCAAAATGGGTCACAGTATTCCTACTGTGGCCTCACCAGAGATCTATACAGGGAAGTCTTACTCCCTTTTCTGCTATCAGTACCCTTTCCATACATCAAACATCATATTTGCATAACTAATCATACCTCTCAGTCTCCTGCCTCATACATCAGGGACAAGGCTTAAAAAATCGGGCAAATGACCAAAATCAGGGACACATCTTCAAAATTGATGATATTCACTTAGGAAGCTGATAGAATAAGGGGCTTAGTGTAAAATGCATTTTCTAAGGAAAAACAAGTCTGTCATTTAATGTTTGATGTTATTTTGTGCTTACAACCCTACAGTTTGGTTAAGGAAACACAATGTTTAGGAGGATCGAGTAAAATCTTGAGGCAAAATCAGGGACGTCCCTGAAAATCAGGGACAGTTGAGGTATGTAACTAATTAATTACCCTTTTCTTTCCCAGTTTTTTGTCCCTACGAGCTACCAATCTGTGGAGTAACATGGTGTGTTTCATGTGTCGGCATCTCCTGCCCACAAGCCAGTCTAGGGTGCGCTGCCACCTGTGGTCACCCAGTTGACAGTCTAGCACTGCAGCAGTCTGCCTTCCTCCCTGAAGGAGAAGAGTGTCCTCTGGGACACTTGATCCTCCTCCTCTGGACAGCCCCTGATGATTCAGCCTCACCTCTGAACCCAGGTTACCAGTATCATGAGTGGTAGTGCTACCACCACACAGATGGGCTGGCTCATCATGTGAGGTTCTTCTCTATCTCTGGTATCTAACTGTAAAGGTATTTCTTTGCATGGCCTCAAATATGTTATGTCAGTGTTTATGGAGATTATCTTGTCATCAGTTGTAGTTGTTCAGGTGTTAGTGACACAGATTTGAGTGGCTACTGTGAGCTACTCATGCTTGGCCACTGCAGTGATAGCATCTGTTGTCCTCCCAAAGGATTTATGCCCACCTCCTTACCCCACTTCACCCCTTACCTCGCTTTCTTCTAACTGTCCTTACTGCCTGTCTAACTGCCTCCTGATGCCCTTCACGAACTTACCCCATCGTACATCTACCTTCCCCAATTTCCTGTTCCATCTCCTGAGTAAATGCCTCCCTACTCAGACTATGACTCTTCCTTTTTCCACACCTACATATTCTTGAACTGTTGCACTTGTCTCAAGTTACCTGGTGTCATGACTTATTGTGAATAATGCAACTACTCGATTTTGCTCTATGTCATAATGACCTGGCCCTACCTACTGTACACATTGTATTTGTTGTAATACCTGTTTTATATGAAATAGGGACATTTGTGATGTTTGTTGCTATTTAGTAAATTTTTTGTTTGTATCGATACCTTCACTTGTTACAGCTTAGTTTGTATACCGGTTGTATATTTTACCGATTGTATATTTTGCTGTTCTGTCTGTTTAGGGACTCCTTGTAAATGAGCATGCTCAATGGAGTTATTTCCTTCCAATAAACTTGAGCTTGAACTGATAGGTAGGGTGTAGCTGTGGGAATGATCCATGGGGCAAGTTCTAAATGCATATTTAAGTATGGGCAGTGATGGTTCTGTGATTTGGATGCACCTTGCAGCTGGTTCTTGCCTGTTTTTGAATGCTACATTTACAGCTGCTCTGGATCTTTGCTCAGTGTCTCTGATTAGGCCTTCCTGAGACTATTTCTATTTTCTTTTCATGGCTCTAGATGTACCTTCTGGTGTCGATGGTGTGGATGCATCAACTGGGCATAATTTAAGCCCAGTTCACTTTAGGTGCATGTATGGTCTTTGTGATGGGGGCATGGGTCAAGAGAGTCAGACAGACACAAGATATTGGGTATTACAAAATGGCAAAAGAATCCATTTATTTCATTGGCTGAGAGCTGTAAAATGACCATGCATTAAAAGCTATTAATGGGGTGCTCTTAAGTAGCTGAATTCAGCAGATGCACTTCTTAGCTCTGCAAACAAGGACATTAAAATATTTTTTTAACAATTGTTGCAGTTTCTTTTTTCCCCTTCCACTCACCTGGCCCTCGTGGTTCCACCAACACCATACATCTGCCATCTCTGGGATTTATCTGGGTGACACTGGGTCCTCCACAGATTGCCCCCTGTGTTACAGCCATTGGGGACCTCAACCCTTTCAGTGGCATGCTTAGTTCGGTGGTCCCTTCACCAGTAGACAGTGTGGGGTCTGCTAGGCTTCACGGGGTGGCATCCTGCTGCAGGTGGTGCTTTTCCGTTGTTCTTGGTTCCTGACCCATGGATGCTCCACAGAGGTGCTGGCCAGATGTTTGCACATTAAGGACAGGCTTCCATCAGGAGCATCTCCCATCCAGAACTGCTGCTCCAACTCACACCACCACAAATGGTCACCTAGGTGGCAGTGTTTCAGTGAAGCAGTCTTCCCTCCCTTCCAGTGGAGGAGATCACCTACTGGGACACTTGATCCTCCTCCCCTGACCAGCCCCTGAGCTACCCAAGTTCGCTCCAAACTCAGGTCACCGCGTGGCAGGTGAAGCATGAATGCCTATGCCCTCTGTGCCACCAGGCTGGCTCTTGCAATTTCTTATGACTTTTGCATATATCTGGTGAATAGGGGACCCACTGGAGAACCAAGGTGTTGGATCTGGCAGGATCTAAACTAGAGATGCAGCAAGATTAAATTCCACTGGCGAAGTGAGCAGTAAACAACCACTTGGCGTTGTCCCAACGCTATCGAAGTGACCATTGCAAAGTGCTCACTTTGCTTTGTTATTATGACTTCACATTGTCATTCTGCCTTAACGTGAAGTAAGGTGGAGACAACAATACAGGAAGCCTCCACACACACACATGGCTTACAGTACTGTAAGTCACATGCTTTAGCCAGGCAGGAAGGTAGTGAATCATACAAGCAGATACTTTCACTTTCTCCTTACAGAGGTACAGCGGCAAGGCAAGGCAAAATTTATTTAAAAATGCCCAATCCTGCAGGATCTGGGCTGCACAAATAAATAAACAGTTCAGTATAAAATTACATGCAAATTCATAATAATAAAACCCAAAATAGAAGTAATATATTAATTAACTAGGCAAATCAAAAGAATTAATAGGTTAGTCCAAAATGCCTTAGCAAATAGGAGGCCTGGCGGGCCTTAAATACCTCAAGTGGGGTCCTTTAACCCCAAGGGGTGAATTCCAGAGGAGGGGCGGCAACACTGAACACCCTGTTGCCAGTTGATCTCCATCTCGTCCTAGGTATTGCCAGGGGGGCCTCCACAGGAGGAAGCGGAGGCGAACAGAGAGCAGGTACAAAAGTTCTGACATGTAACCAGGGCCCTGACTGTGTAGGGCCTTATAGGTGAAGACCCACTTTCAAGAGGACCCTCCACCTGACTGACAGCCAGTGCAAGTCACTCAACACCGGTGTAATATGGCCAAAATTAGGCTGTCAGTAAGTAACCAGGCAGCTACATTCTGCAGTAGCTGCAGTCTGTGGAGAGATCCTTCCATGACCCTGAGGTAGAGTGCATTGCTGTAGTCAAGCCTAGATGTGACTAAGGCATGTATCAAAGTGGGAGATCCAGAGGCGGAACAAGGGGCTTTATCCTGGTGACATTTCGAGATGGCAAAAACAGGAGCGAACTATAGAGGATGTTTGCCTCCATAGACAAGCTACTGTCCAAAATGACGCCAAGATTCCACACCTTGGAGGAGGTCTTCAATGAAGCAGATCCCAGAACAAGTCCAGTCTCTGATCTCAGAGGCCATCCCATCAAGCTCATCTTCGACTCCACCACCAATACCTCTGTGTTATTGGGGTTTAGTCAACAGCCAGCTGGAGGCCATCCAGTCATTGACTTCAGCAAGGGCAGCTACACATCTACCTCATTGGATGTTCCAAGGGCAAAGGAAAGAATAGCTGGGTATCATCGGCATAGCAATGAAAATCAGACCATACTTCCTAATAGAGTCCTCCCAGGGTAGCATGTACACTGCAAACAACATTGGGGCCAGTACCGATCCTTGAGGAACACACACAAGATAGGAGGCTAGGGACAGAGGAAAATTCCCCATCACAACCCGTTGCCTCCTGTTGGTAGAAAAGACTCAAACCAACTGATGACAGTGCCAGTGAGTCCCAGAGTTCCCGAGACGGTTAAGCAACACACAATGGTCCACAGTGTCAAATGCTGAAGAGAGATCAAGAAGAACAAGAATTGTCTTGTCCTCAATCTCTCACCCTGAGGACATCATTCAATACCCAAACAAGTGCGGTTTCCTTGCTATGCCTCACCCGAAACCCCAACTGGAAAGGTTAGTATAACTCGTGGGTCACAAGGTGCTCTTCCAACTGAGGCCACTACCTTCTCCACTACCTTCACCAAAAAGGAAGATTGGAGATAGGTCGGTAATTTATCCTGATCTCGGGTCCAATGATGGTTTCTTTAAGAGTGGTTTCACCAATGCCTCCTTCAGGGCATCGGGAAAACCCTTCAGAGAGAGGAGGCATTTTGTGTAGGAGAGGTGGATTGTTCTTTTTCTGATTGAAAGGCTTGATCAAAACCCAAAAGCTTTTTAAAAGATAATTGTTTCAGTTTTTGTACTGTTTTGTCAGTTTATTTTTTCTTGTGGTGACCGATTTCTTTGTTTTATACTGTAAGTTTTGTTTTGTGTGTGTGTGAAAATTGTGTGCCTGTGTTTTGTGAGTGTGTGAAGTCGTCAGAGAGGGAAGAGTGATTTTTTGCAATGGAGCAGGGACAGGATGGGACCCATGGCAGGAGGAGTAGTGCATGTGTTGGGGGCATAGCCGGGTGGTGTTGGACCACTCAAGAGACTTTGGTCCTCCCCTTCAGAAGCAGCAGCACCATCAGTACCTCATCACCAAGTCTGCCACCACCATCACCAGTGGCAGCTGCAGGACTCCAGCAGCACCACCTCCACAGCAGCAGGTTGTGCCCCAGGTCCGTGACCATGCTGCCAGCACTGTGGCCCCTCCAGTGCCTGTCCCCCCCATAACTCCTCAGTTTGGCAGTTTTCAACTGTGTTGGGGACAGCAGCCTTGTGGTATGTCTACTTTGTGGGTGCAGGTGTGCCATGGTCCCCAGGGGACACATATATGGGGACTGGTGGAATGGCAGGCTGCCACAGAATGAGCCAGGCCTCCACCTGCTGGCCCTTCTGTGGCAGTGACAGAGGTGCTGCTGTTGTGCATCATCGCAGCAGGAGTAGGGCCACAGTAGCAGTTGCTCCACTATCGCCACCAGCACCATCCTCACCACCACATCTGTCTGGTGTACTACCACCAGTGGACCCCACAATGCCTGCAACTCAGGCAGACATAGTGCTTTTGTGGGCTGTGGTGGAAGAAAAAACAAGAGAGTGGGTGCTGTCCAGCAGCAATTGGAGCAGATAGAGCAACACCTGTTACAGATTGTGTCAATGCTCCATCTGCTACTGGAGCATCAGGGATCCCCATTAGCTTTTTTGCAGCACACTCCTCCACCGCTGTAGTGTTTTGTCTTTTGTTTAATAACAGACAGAGGAAGGCCACAGTAGTAGTTTAATGGGAAGCAGTCAGTAACAGGAACTCTTGCCCCTGCAAGACTTACCCTCCAGTTAAGACTTTTAAGTATGATGCAGCGTTTTCTTGGCTGCAACATACTATTTTATTAAAGAAAAGTCTGTGACCCAGAAGTATGGTGGATACTATGGGGGCTCCATTATATGTGAAGGTGCATGCTTGCTTTACACATAATGGTACCCCCATAGCATCTGCATTGCTGGTCCAGACTTTCTTTAATGAATAAAAGTATGTTGTGGCGAGAGAAAAGGCCACAACATACTAAAAGGCTTAACCGGAGGGTAAGCCTTGCAGGGGTTGGGAGTCCTGTAACTAACTGCTTCCCTTTAAATACATACACATACATACATACACACATACATGCTCCTTATTGCCCTGTTATTATAATCCGGTGTCTCAGTATGTTTACTTTCTGTTGTGGAGCGGTAGTGGAAAAGCAGGACTGAGCAGTGCAAGTATGATATGCTAAATTGCATGTGTGCAGTCAGTGTTGTTTCCTCTGTGTGTGTGTGTGTGTGTGGGTGTGTGTGACGTCAGACATTGTCCAGCTTCTTGCAAACATATATACTGACTTGTTGGAGTGTTTTGGTATAAAGAAAAGAGATAGGAATATATAACATATATTTTATTGTCACCATCATCATCAGCGGACTAAGTGATATGATATTCTTTCAAGGTGTCTGGCCAAGTGCACCTTAGTCACATGCTGCACACATGACTTTTAGGAAGCATGTGTTTTGTGCTATTATCTCTGCAAAGTCATGTGTGCACTATGAGTGACTGAGGTGCACAGTGACCTGAGACCTCAGAAAAATATCATATCACTTACTCACCAGGTGCTGATAAGCAATAAAACATGGTGGAGATGGAACAGATTTACCGCACGGGCCAGGGGTGCATAAGCATGAGGCCTTGGTCGAGTGCCTTAGCCCGTGGCGTGTGGTAAAATCTGTTCCATGCACAAACCTGTAGTGTCTTATTGCACTTATAAAATGGTCTTCTTTCTTTTAAAATTTTCGTAGTTAGAAAAAATCAGTTTTTGTATTGAAAACAGATTTGCTTATATGGATTTATGATAAAATAGTCCTTCTGCCTATCACAGTATGATGTCATTGGTTCACTGATAGCATGGCAGGAGTAGGAGAAGTGGTAGTCAACATAGAGACACACACACGCTGTATCTGAGGTGCATGTTTACTTCCTTCTTCCACCCCAGAATAATGAGTAGACCTAAAAAACAGTCTCCTTCTCCCAGAAGTATTTCTCCCATCACCTTGCCTCCCGAAAGTCGGTCGACTACAAAAAGGTAATAACAAGTTACTTACTAGAAGTAAGAAGCTCCTTTGGTTCAGCAACAACTGGAGCGGAGTGCGATTGCTATCGACATAGTAAATTACAAACTCCATGTCCCCACGCTGTTCACCCAGTACTGAGGCAGAGCGAGACACAGGGAGGCAAGTTTTTGTCAGTTTCAAGGGGGTGTGAAATATATATAGTGAGTGATTCTCCAGCTCACAGCCTGTATGAAATTCTATTGAAATCTCTCAGCTCTAAGAGTGAGTACTTGACTGACTTTAGCGAGGAAATAACAATGGTGGCATTTTTAAATGCCAATGTTCTACGCTTCCTGATCTTAGCCTGTTTACTGCCATCCTTTTTACCCATGCATGGAACAGAATTCATGCATGGTGAGCCAGAATCTCTCATTGATTGGTTTAGCCTACCCATTTTATAATGTACAAATAAATATATGTCATATTTTCTTTCTTATCTTTATTCTTTAAATACTGCAACAAGTCACACCATATATATGTTTGCACGAAGCTAGACAATGATTTTAGAAGGGCATGGTCCCAGCATTTAAATCCTGCTGCTTGCAGCAAGTGAGTGGGTGCACCAAATGTATAGCATACCCAGCAGAAGTGCCGCAAGTGCCGTGGGATGGTGGGTGAAGCCATGCCCATCATGGGCCATACTGGTACCCCTCCCAACGCCCATGGCCGATGTGCCCAACAGTGGAACTTCAGTGACCTGACACCCCCCTCTCCATCCTGACTGTTATAGTGAAATGCCACCCTGGTGATCTAGTGTACCCCTCTCCTCTCTGACTGTTATTGTGGAATGCCACGCTGGTGATCTAGTGGCCTCCTCCCAGCATGTAGTGCCCACAACCCCACCCCTCAATCCATACATGTGATTCAGTGACTGGCACAGCCCTCTGCACACCACCACAGCCAGCCTCGAATGAACCGTCAATGCGTATACTGTATACAGTCATTGCACTGATAGGTTCATTACATTAACAACTGCAATGATGTGGTAAACTGTGCGAATCCTGAGAATCTCATGTATGAATTTGAAATAATGAGGTTGTAGGCACTATGTACCAGGAAGGGCACTAGATCACCGAAGGTAATATTCACAATAACAGTCAAGCGAGAGAGAACATATCACCAGGGTGGCACTATCATTAACAGTCGGGGTGGGAAGGTGGACTACACCACCGTAGATCACCCTTTGGGGATGGATCAGGCAGGCCACAGTGGCACATACCGAATGACCATCCAGGAGATGTCTAGTACTGTTAGACCAGTCCTTTGCTGGTCTAACAGTACTTGGAACCAGTTCCTGGGAAAATTGGGATTTGAGGGCTGCAGCAGTCTGGGTCTGCCCATAGCCCCCTAGCACCATGCCACAACCACTTTTGTGGTGCAAGGTGGAGTGCTAGCACACTTTGGTGCAGGCAGCCTGCTGGGTGATGCAGGCTGCCTTTGAAAATAGAACTTGGCTCCCTTGCAAGGTGCCTCTTGCATCAGTCTTGTCTGACACAAGCACCTGTGTCATTCTAAGGCCTTTGAAATTCGCCCATTATGTTTAAGCAGTGACTGTTCCACCAGGTATCTGGATTAACACAACTATAGCTGTCCACTGCAATCATCAGATCACAATTTAATTTAGTATGAGGCTGTGTAACAAATACTCTGTGTCAGTGTCCCTGCATCTCAAGTTACATTTTAAACCACGTCTTGTCACCTAAAAGTAACACAACCTAGGTACAACTTTTCAACATTGTCATGGCTGCACAGCTGCAAATTTGGAATACAGTGCATGATATGTTGCAGAAATATTTTTGTGACGTACATGTCACTTAGTTTATGAATCATTAGTCAGATTTTTTGCACTCTTACGAAAAAAAAGGAACAGATGAAATAAAATTGATATACTTACCAGTATGGATTGGAAATGGAGATCCCATAGGTTCCTGTAGAAAGTACTGCTGCTGTACCATTGATGCAGACCTTCAGTGAAGGACAGTCTTTTGTTGTTAACCTGTAAAAAACAAAATAGGTTGACCATATGTGTTTGACCATTGCAGCTCAGAAAAGCAACAGAAAACAAAACATACAGCTAAAGGTAGTTGAATAGCATGAAAACATTAGTACACATACTCAGTTTATAGTTTAAATAGTAAGAAGCCTTGTGCCTGCGGCTCATGGATGTGGTCTCCTGTTCAACTCCCTCTGCCATGGCATAGTCAAGACATGTAATGGAAAACATTGTCACAATGTCGGTGGTGGTGGACTGGTGGTCATAGATGAGGCACATGATGACATTCCCTCTCACATCTTCCTGCATCTGGTGGTGGTGGCAGTGGCAAACAGCGGTCTTGTGGTGGTAGTTCAGGGGACACAGGTCACATTCCCTATGGTGGCAGTGGTGAACAGCGGTCTTATGGTGGTGGTAGTCCAGGGGACACACGGTCACATTCCCTATGGTGGCAGTGGTGAACAGCGGTCTTATGGTGGTGGTAGTCCAGGGGGACACGGTCACATTCCTATGGTGGCAGTGGGGAACAGTGGTCTTATGGTGGTGTAGTCCATGGGGACACACAGTCACATTCCTTTGGTGGCAGTGGTGAACAGATAACAGCGGTCTTGTAGTGGTAGCCAGGGGCCAGGATATACTGTGCTCTGTGTTATAAATGTGACATGACATATGGAATTTGAGTCACTATGAGTGGGACACTGATTTAACTTTATGAAAAGAAAACATGTATCATACAAGAAATGTGACAGCTTTTAAACACTTAAGTTAAAAAGCCTGCCAACATTAACCTCATCATCATACATCATCATCGTCATAAAGAAAGCTGCCCTCACAGTCTTCTATGTCTGAATTCTGACCCTGGGAAATTCTTTCTCCATTGTGTTATCATCTGCGTCAATGGTAGGCCGATTCATGCTGCCACTACCACCAGGATGGTCCTTTCTACAACATCAGCAAAACCATGACTATGCCGGGTACAGATACTGAGGTTGCAGTCTCAGCTGGAATATGCCTCTAGTTCATTTTATGAATGTCAGAAAACTGACATTTGCATGAGAAGAGGTTTGTATGATGATCCCAAGCTATTGCACATGCTGAGCTGAATACCCTCGACACTCACACTTGAGGGTGGGCATGTCAGGTGCTTCAGTGCCACAGCGGTCAGCTCTGGCCATTCACTGACCTTTCCACTCAAGTATAAAAGGGGATCATCAGTGATTGACAGATGCTTGTTTTCAGACAAATATGACTCAACCATTTGCTGTGCTGCACTAAGTCCATTGGTTGATGCATCATCCTGTTCTCTGGAATCATTTATGTCACAAATCCCCACTTGTGATAAAGCCTCCCAAAGGGGGTGGCCTGACCAGGCAGAAGATGGCATCATAGTTCAGAATCTCTGCAGGAATGATTGCAATCTAACCTCATCCAGCCTTCACCAGACCATTCTTTGGTACCAACTCCTGTGACCATCCTGTAATCTTACTGCCTGACACAGTCTGTAAGTCATTTTTATCCATCATTTACTTATATTCAATTATTCTACACTGTACTGCAGCATACTAGGCCTCATCCTTCAGCACCATGGCAGATCTCCAAGCACAGCAAAGCTCACTAGCTAGAGTGGAAGTAATGTTTTCTAAACTAATGGCTGAGATTAATGATCTGGAAACCTCCATCCAACAGAATGCGACCACTCTTGAAACATCTAGCCAGAAAATTTCATTTAATGAGAAACAACAGCCTGTAACACCACTACTATTCATGACCTCCAGGCTACTGTCCACAATCAAGATCGAACTATTAAATCCTACAAGCGAGCAATGATATTGAAAATCGTAATCGTCATAACAATTTACGATTTTGTGGCTTCCCTGAAGGTGTAGAATTAGGAGACACTACTGCGCTTTTATTACATGTGCTGCCTGCAATGATTAAACTGCCTCCTGACCTAATGTTAATCATCAAGCGATCTCACTGCACTCTGGGTCCCAGGCCAACATCAGATCAGCGACCAAGGCCCATCATTGCTCGTTTCTTAACTATTCCCATACAGAATTAATACTGAAATGAGCCAGAGAAATGGGAAAACTTCAGCTGCAAAGTTTAATATTTCCATCTACAGAGACTTTTCAAAGATTTAACCATCAGAAGGAAGGCCTACAATCCACTTAAACAAATCCTCCACCAAAGAAGCATTAAATTTGGTCTACATTACCCATAACCTTTTCCCAGGCTCTTTCTTCAAGGATTTTGAAAACCCTGATGCCTTAGCCAACTATCTGGAGGTCTCTCTGTAATCTTACCCTGGGAGGTTCAGCAGCAATTGGCAACGAACACAGCTTTGGTATCCACACAGAGGGTGGACGACGAGGTATAGGAATGTCGGGAAGTGTTGCAGAACTCAGCTCGAGAAGCAACGCCACAACTGATTTGACCCCAAGGCAATCAACATGGCTGCAAGAGAATCTTCTGTCGGGAATTATTCTTCAAGACTTTCATGCTGTTCAAGTTTCACCCCAAACACCCCAGGCTGCAGCCTCTCACCTTCAAATCAACTCCTCTATTCCCTTGAGCAATAAGTTTGCTCTCTTGGAGGATGACATCGCTCCTCGCAGGAGGATCTTTCCAGCAAATTTCAGGTGAACATCCCTCTAATTTGGACCCTGTGCCTCAGGGATGTATTTCTGCTGATACTTCATGGGCAGAAGTTGTTGCAAGTTCCCCTTCAAATCTTTAGAGCCACCCAAAAACAAATGTAAGGCAAGACCAAAGAAAAGAACATCAATAGTCACAATCCTGCTAATAAGTCTAAGGTGTCATGAGCTTATATGGTCAGTAATATGGTCACAGTTGCTATATCTTGGTGGTTTTGCTTCCAGAATATTTAAAGGGAATGCCAGTACACTTTCTGCCTAGCTGCCTGCTCTACAGTCTATGCTACCTGGTTGCTTTCCCCAGTGGGTGCAGAAAGCAATGGCTGTACATCGTAGGTGATCAATTTACTTTTGTTGCAGTGTTTAAAAGAGCAGCTTAAAGGTCTTTAAGGGAACTTTGGTATATCAGCAATGCTTTTCTAACCCATTATTTTAGTGTTAGATCTTATACATTACCTCACTAAACAGGCTCTCTGTATCTAGCCTTTACTCTCAATTTAGCAGTGCATCAGGTTTATAGTCTTTGGTTGTTTACCTGAATATTTTCAATCGATATGCATCCTGATTATTGCCTTTTCTTTTTCATATGTGAATTATTATATATTGCAAGGCAATTTACAGCTTCCCTCTCCTGATGACAGGTTCTTAAGTATTATTGGCAATTACATTTAATCTATCTCCTTCCTATGCTCCATTATTCTTACTACCTCCTGTTTACAATATGGAACTATCATTAGCACTCAAAGAGGTGGGCTATGTTTGGTGTACTGTTGCAAAGTATTGTCAATCTACATTTTCCTTATGCTCCTTATCTTTAAAACCTACAGATATTACAGAAATCCACTGATGTGTGGTCTCTCCTGTTTTAGCTCACTGGGCCTAGTCTTCTAGGCCTAGTCACCCCATATAACAGCTATTTAGACAATTTTTGAGTAATTGGAGCTGATCTTTACTATGACTATCTCTTCTGTCTACAGTTATCATGGAAGCCTATACCTCTCCACATAATCCCAATTTGCATTTGGCTCAGGGTGTAAGGTCTTAAATTGACCTCCCTTTCTTCTTTCCCCTCAATATTGTATTTATTATGTACTTATTCTGTTGCACTGCAAAGTATACTCAGAGTCACTCTAATGTGGTGATGATCTACTTTTCCTTTTATATTTGTTCATTTGCATTCCACCTGGCTCCTGAATTCCTTGCTCTGTGTCTAAGCTGTACTAGCATCTCATATGGTTCTTTAATTTGCTGTTGTTTCGAGTTGGTATATATTGTACTATTACCGCTAATGTTTATCAATAAGTTCTGGTGTTTAGCTTTATCCCTATACCTTGTCCTGTTAGCTTAGAATTAAGCTGAGGTTATTACAGCCCCTGCCTTTCTTGGTATTATTCCTTTCAGTTTAGCTTATTAAGAATACTTACTTTATTATATTACTGAGATCAGACTTAGGTTTGGGCCGATATTTATACGGTCCTCCCTAGTCTCTTCCTACATCCATGCCCCAGAGTGTGGTGAGAGAATCTTTTAACCACTTGGCTGACTCATATCTCCTCACACCCATAAAACGTTTTCTTTGTTATTTAGCTAGTATGTTGTTGTTGTTGTTGTTGTTGTTGTTGTTGTTAATGACTTTTCTCCTTCCCCATCTCTATTTTAACTTTAATAAGATATCTGTGCCAGTCATGTGTCATATATCTCACTTTTTGGCTTGAATGTTCCTGCCACTCTCTGCATATACATAAGCTCTCTATATTGTATTCTAATCATCCTCTGCCTCATTTATTTGTCCCTTCACACTCCAGGATTATTCCTTTTTTAACACTAACAATATGAGTGACATATTTTATATACATGGAATGTGAAGGACTTAATTCTCCATGTAAGTGGAAGCAAATTCTTTCACATCTCAAAAACAAAAACACAAATTGCTTTCCTTCAAGAAACAAAATTATTAGCAGAGGATGTTCATAGACTTAAAAAGATTGGGTCGTTCAGATCTATGAATCATCCTATACTTCAAAAAACACGGTAAACTGGTCAGAAGTGGAACTTGAGGCAGCAATACTCATACCACCACCAGCAACTGCACTAACACCACCAGCTGGGACAACATCATCTCCTCCAACTATGAGTGAAGCAACTGATTGCACTGTAAAAACATTGAAGGAGAAATGCCTTTCCTCACATCAGTAATGCACTTCTGCGACTGCGTGCTACCACGCCCACAGACAATCTTACCACTGGAGCAGTGCCATGGCGAGAAACAGCTTTACTTAGATTTTGGAAGGTTCACTCTGGTTGGGGTGGGGGATGCTGGGTGTGAAGCCAAAAACCAACTGTGGCTTCAACAAGAGATACAGACGCAAAGTCACAACACGCTCAACAACACCTTAACTAACCAGTGGTGCCCTCAAGTCACAAACAATCCAATCTGGAAAAGAATACCTTTTACCAATGGGGGCAGTGACTGCAGATTACAACATGCAAAACCAAGAAAAGATACCACAATGGCAGTAAAAATCATGCAGGAGCAGTGGATTGCAGGTTCACACTGCTGTGCCTGAATTAAACTGTGGCACAATAAAAGGTGTATTATTTGATGTCCACGCACTGCACACACACACACACACACACACACACACACACACACACACACACACACACACAATTTGTCTACAAGTAATGTGTAGCAAATTGAAAACTTCAGTAATATACAACATATTAACAACCTGAAATTATGCACTGCTGCACCAGGTCCATAACACACACAATCAGCAAAACATTGTCAACAATTACTGAAAATATTACTGTGTACATTAACACAGTCAATTATACAAGAAAAATATAACTAAAAACAAAGAACTCCTATTTCTCCTACTTAAGTCTATGTACACCACAGATACGCCCATCCCCAAGCACACTTCCACTGTCTCTCAGCACACAGACTGAATGTTGTACATTAACATTCAAAATCCACACACAAACAATAAATGCTCAATGATATGAGCACAGGATGATTTCCTATAATTGATGAACTAAAGTTTCAGCAAATAAAAATTACTCAAAAGGCCTTTTAACTGCTTTTAGAAGGACTGAATCGCAGAAAGCTCTCAGAGCAGACTGTCTCCAACAGCTTCCTACATACTACCCCAAACTGAGGCTGAGTAGAACAATCTAGAGCCCATGTGACCTGAAATCCCATGAATCGCTGCAAAATTCGCCTTTGGAGCTTAAAACAAAGGCGAAGTGGTGAATATATTGTTTTCAATGTACTTCGCCTTAAAATTATGGAGTAGTGGTTTGGGTAAGAAGGAGTAACATGAAGTCATTGTTTTCAATGGACTTCGTGTTACCTATTATAGATGTGAAGTACTCCCTTTGTACTGTGGAGCACTTCACAAATCTGCCTTCACTGCATGTATTGATCAACAGAGTGAATTGAGGCCACTTCCCCACCACTAATCTAAACCTGATGGCAAAACACAATGCAGGAAACAGGTGCTATAGAATAAAGGTTTATTTCAAGAACATGTAAAAAGGACAGCAATAATACATGCTGGGAGTCGGAACCTCGAACACTGGGTGTCATAATAACGAAACTCGGAGAACAATACTCTTACACAAAGTTATATACTTAGAGATAAGAGGGTTTTTGTTACCTAGTAATGGGCTCATTGCATAGCAAAGACACAAGTCAAAACATTTCTCTTGGTGTACATGGTGGGCAACTCGCACCCAAGGCAATTATATGTTGTACATGCACAGTGATAAGTATTATGCTGACTATAGCTACTTCTCATTACAACAGAATAATTCATTATATTGTGCTGATCATAGCATTATGGCTAATATCTGTAGGTGGTGTGCTAAGACCACAAATATATCTCTGCTAGATAGTAATTTGTAAGTACATCATAGCAAGCATCAGTAAATGCTGGTATACCTTATGTTGTATGATAGAAAATGGTAGTCCACATTAGGGATGGCAGGTCTGGCAGGTCTACATATTCCCCTTTGTTTCCTGAATAGAAAGGCAACACTAATAAGAAAAGTGTGGTAGGTTACATGTGGGCTGAGTGAGTTTCAGAGGAATTAGTCAATTGCATGCGATGTTGTTTCAGCATGCAGCGTAAACAGCATAATGTAACAATTAGAAAAACAATTAAGAAAACTTGAATAACAACAAAACCTTTGAATGTGAGTTCCAACCAACTGTTGGACAGTGCAGTGCTTAAATTGCCATCATGAAATAGAGCATTTAGAGAATCACCTGCCTTAGTAATATTATTACTAATATGAATGAGATGTGTATCCTTTCTTTACAACAAGGATTTAAGATTCAGGATGAGTTGGTCAATATGCACATTAAAACAGGTAAATACTGTGGTATAGGATTCAAATAGTCAGGGTCACTATCAATGTAATCACGTTCTGTGGTGGGAACAGGGTTGATAACAATATGGCCAATGATAGAGCGTTGGTGAGGTACAAAACAGAAGTTGGGCATAGTGATGTCACACACCAAAGGTCCATAGGTGAAAGTTTGGTAGTTGGTCACAACACAGTATTGTCCATAGAACTGTAGGTCACACAAACTTGAGGAAGTCACAACTTTGTTAGCTGGACTGGGCAGGTAATGGAAGCATTTGTCATCTTGCTGGTGAGGTGTCATACATCTTCTTGGGAGGCATCTCTGGAGACACTGACATTTGGCTTGTCAAAAGAACAGTGACATTAACAGTCTCATTGACAAATAGGTCATCATCAAATGTGTATGATCAGTCCATAGAGGTTGGCGAGTAACCACAGGCTAGTGCAGTTACATCAAAACATCACATCTGCATAATTAGTGATAGCCCCATTTGGCACAACAGTCAGTGGGGCCACCCAGGCATCGAGCTGAGGATGAAAAACTAGCAGTGGAGGCAAGTAGATCCGTTCTTGGTAGATGCTGCCCTCTAGATGTCCCATGGGTGGATGGTTGCAAGCATGTCAAAGACTGAAGAATCTTTTTCAAAAACTAGAAGAGATACAGTGAAGGTAACATACATAGTGTCCCGAATACTACATTGACTTGTAGTGTTGCAGGGTCCTTGATTCGGTGTGAAGTCACATAACCCAAGTTTCTTGCTGTGGCCAAGGAAAGGACACAGTCCTATCCATGCACTTGGTAGTACATGATATAGTTTTACAATGGGGGCAGTACCATGTGGCCATACACTATCATGGATCAAATCTGGGATCCTTCTAGATTCCAGATCCCAGAAGAGATTGGTGATAGTGTTAATAACAAACTTGCCATATGCTGAACAAATGATTTCCTGCCTATATGTTGCTGTTTAACCTCTTTATTGTTTAGGAAGATCAATTCAATGGCTTTGTTTCAGGTCTCATTGAATAGCGTGCAATATCATGCATGTTATACACCGTGAATCTTTCCACTTGGGAAATACCCTCAGTACCATGTAACATAGGCTTTACCACATCCTGGTCTAATTTGCTGTTGAAAATGTTGTTGTCTTTAAATATGGGCCAAATCAGCTCGGTTCCAAATTGACATTCCTGTGCCAAACATACCTGTAACAGTGCCTGCTATGCCTGTTATACCAGCTACACCTAAACTCTATTTCAGGTGTTTAGGCCTGAACATCCCTCAGTATTCAATTGTGTGATGTCCAGCTACAGGGCCCTGTGCACATGCTTGAATGCTGCCATTAAATCTAACAACATTACAGTATGGGATTATGACATGTTAGTGGATGAATGATGACCAAACTCAGCCATGTTCCAACGTGTGAGGTTCAAAACAACAGGAACATGCAAAATTGTACCTTATTAATGAGAGTCCCAGGAATGGAGGTTGCTGCCAGACCACAGGATGGGCATAGCTCCAGAGTGGGGCATTATAGAGGTTCATCTTTTGATGCTGCAATGACTGTGAAAAAAGTGCAGCTGTTGCAGTTGTGTGATTGAAACAAAGTTTGCACATGGTGGTGTTATGAAATCAAATGCAAAGTCTTTATTCATTAGAGATGTAAGGTTGTAGAAGCCGGTATTTTGCTGGGTAACTTGGCATATGTACAAAGTTCCATTGGGGCAAATAACAGTGTTGGGCCAACCTTGGAAAGTTCCTTTGCAGGCGGGCTAATGGAAGTTGCTGTCCAGCAAGATTGTCAGTTTTTCATTCAATCTATAGAGTGGAATGTTCTAGAGATACCACCATGGCATTAAGATAGGCATATTTTCCTTCACAGACAGTCACATGGGCAAATGGGATATTGATGATTATCCCTGTACCAGGAAGAGGTTTGAAAGGGATAGAAAGGAGGTAAGCCAAATCCAAAGGATTCATGGGTTGAAGAAATGAACAAAGATGTGCCTGGTACTCTTGGTCTGGCACACTTGCCAGCATGCATGGCAGAAAGTACAGAAGTATCATCATCATTTTCCTTAAATGAAAGAAAACAAAAGATAAACATACAGGTCTGCCTCCCTGGCCAGGGAAGGCGCATCAAAGAGCATTTAATCACCTTTGCACAGTTTCAGCTGTTTGGCATGGTACAATTTGTCTATGTGTTTCTTGCAGTCTGTGATCTGCATTTGGTAAACAGCAGGGTTCAATTTGTTGATGATGTCATGGGGTCCACCCATTTGATTTCGAACAGGTGGGCAGGGTGGAACATTTTAGTACCATTACTTGGTCAACTACTTGCAATCAACTTCTTTGACATTATTATCAAAGTACATTTTGAACTGTTATTGGGCTTGGCCCAAATTCTTGGTGGCAGATAGGTAGGGCTGGACAAGATTGTCTTTGGTTGCATGACATAAGCATCCCCAACACTCTGTCTGCAGTGGGGGTGTTTAGATAAATCCACAGATGTTCTGGTAATCTCATTTGCCTGCCAGTCTTCACTTCAAAGGGTGTACACCAGGTTGCTGTGGCTGGGGTAGTTCTAATTGCCATTAGGAGTAAGGCAACAAAGTATCCCAATTTTTACCATTTGCATTTCAAATTTACTCAACATCCATTTTATGTATCTGTTGGCTCTCCACCTGTCCTAATGACTGAGGATGGTATGCTAGTTTGGGCAGGATTAAGGATTCCAGCTGGTAAATTTGTGATTGTGTAATTGACTTTGAGGTCTTTTTAACTGCTATTTCGGTGTGCTTCTCCATTTAGTTTTAGCAGGATTGCTGATAAGTTTGTGACTATGTGTTTGTAACATAGAAACATAGAAGTTGACAGCAGATAAGGACCATAAGGCCCATCCAGTCTGCCCATTTCTTTTCTACCTCATAAATGTGCCATCAGCCTTTGCTCTGTCAGTGGCCTATCTATTCATACTCTTCTATATTGCTCCCTTATGCCTATCCATGCCTTTTGAAGCCCTGCACTGTATTCATAGCCACCACTTCCTGAGGTAGTCTGTTCCATGCATCCACCACCCTTTCTGTGACAAAGAATTTCCTCACATTCCCATTAATCGCCTCCTCTAGTCTCATGCTGTGTCCTCTTGTCCTGCTATTTTTCTTAGATTTAAACATGTTAGACTCTTTCACCTTGTTAATGCCCTTAAAGTGTTACAATGTCTCGATCATATCACCTCTCTCCCCTCCTTTGCTCAAGGATATACATATTGAGCTCCATTAATCTGTCCTCATATGTCTTCTGATGCAGTCTCTGCACCATTTTGGTTGCCCTTCTCTGGACTGCCTCAATTTGGTTAATGTCCTTGTGAAGGTGTGGCCTCAGTACTGCACACAGTACTCCAGATGGGAGCCTAACCAGTGTCTTGTAAAGAGGATTATTACCCCCTCTTATGGCTTGTGCCCCTACTAATACACCCTAACATCCCCTAGCCTAACCTACTGCTTTAGAGGTCTGCTTGGATGATTTCAGGTCATCGGTGATGATGATGCCCAAGTCTCTTTCTTCCCTTGTGACTGCCAGCAACTCCTTCCCAGCCTATAGGTGGCTTCAGGGTTTCTCTTCCCTATGTGCATGATCTTGCACTTCTTTGCATTAAATCCCAGTTGCCAGTCTTCTGACCATTTTGATAGTTTATCCAGATCTCTTCTCATTCTGCCCACCCCATCTGGATCATCTACTCTGTTGCAGGTCTTGGAGTCATCTGTGAACAGACAAGCCTTACCCTCTAGTCCATCTGCAATGTCACTAATTGATATTGAAGAGGACTGACCTAGGACTGATCCTGAGGTAACCCACTTGTGACTTGCATCTCTTCTGACTGTATACCATTTACCACCACTCTTTGTTTTCTGCCCCTCAACCAGTTTGCCATCCAGTTGACCAACTTCTGACCACCCTGAGCCTACCCAGCTTATTTATCAAGCTTTTATGTGGAACTGTGTCGAAAGCTTTGCTGAAGTCAAGGTAGGCGACAACAACTGCTCCCCTTGGTACACCACTCTGGTTACCAGTCAAAAGAAATCTATGAGATTAGTTTGACAGGACCTTCCTTTTGTAAACCCATGCTGTCTTGGATCCTGTGCCCCTATGGTTCCAGGTGTTGCACTATCCTTTCCTTAGGAGTGCCTCCATAATCTTGCCCACCACTGAGGTAAGACTGACTGGTCTGTAGTTCCCTGCCTCCTCCTGCTACCACTCTTGTGGAGCGGGATCGCATGAAGCCTTCTCCAGTCTTCTGGGACCTCTCCTATGCTCAGAAACTCACTAAACAGTTCTGCTAATGGCTCTACTAGTTCCACCCTGAGCTCCTTAAGTACCCTGGGATGTATGCCATCAGGTCCCATTGCCTTGTCCACCCTGAGCTTAGTGACCTTTCTTTTGTGAAGGAGTAGTGCTCACCTCCATCCCCTGTGTCCATGGTGCTGAGCTGTGGGCCCTGCCCTACCTTATCTTCAGTAAATACTGAGCAAAAGTATCTATTTAGGATAGATGCTTTTACAGGGTCCTCCTCCTCACATGCCTCCTTTTCTCCTTTGAGCTTAGCAATACCCCTCTGGACTTTCTCCTTTCATTAATGTATCTATAGAAAGTCTTGTCACCTTCTTCTACTGTTTGTGCTAGTGTTCGCTCAGTTTGGGACTTTGTCTGCCTTACTGCCTTCCTGCTTCCCTTAGGGCAGTTTGGTATGCCTCCTTATCTTCATCCCGCTGTGTTCCTTTATATTTCCTGAAGGCCATCCTTTTGGCTCTGACCTTTTCTGCTATATGTATGAGAACCAAAGTGGTTTCCTTCTTCATTTGCACTTTCTTTTCTGTCTAACACAATGGGATGTTGCTTCAAGTATTGCATCCTTAATGCTTGCCCACTTTGCCTGTACCCCATCACCTGTGTTTCTTTGCCAGGGCTGTGTCTGAACTTTAAGTGCAGGCATCATATACAGGGATTAATGTGGTTTAAATGTGAGGTCTTTTCTAACTGCCATTTCAGTGTGCTTCTCCCATTAGTTTGGGCAGACTTGAGGGAGTCTAGTTGGTAAGTTTGTGACTGTGTTTGTAATTAAATTTGAGGTATTTCTTAACTGCCATTTCAGTGTGCTTCTCCATCTAATTTGGGCAGGACTGAGGGATTCTAGCTGATAAGTTTGTGACTGTGTGTGTGATTGGCTGTGTCTGAACTTTAAGTGCAGTCATCATATTACAGGGATTAATGTAGTTTAAATGTGTGGTCTTTTCTTAACTGCCATTTCAGTGTGCTTCTCCATTTAGTTTGGGTAGGATTGAGGATTCTAGCTGGTAAGTTTGTGACTGTGTGTTTGTAATTGGCTGTGTCTGGACCACAGTGAGTGGAGTGAGGAGCCACTGCCAGAGGACCCCTTGGCTGATTGTTTTTGAACCTAGCCTGTGGTGTAGTCCCATCCACCCACCCCACAACCCACCCACCCCAGAGCACAGCCCCATTTATAGGGTGGGTCCCATAAAGCCTTGCAACATCCTGCATCCATACAGGAAGTAGCAAAGAGAGCAAGCATAACAAAAACAAAATAAAAACACAAATATTTGGGAGATAACAAATAGCCGTCTTAAGCAGGCAGTAGACTGAGGAGGAAACAGACATGATGGGAGTGGTGCAGTGCAGTGGTTGTGGAGCAGCTGTCTTCAGGAGATGTTCTGAGGCTGCAATACTGCCCTATCTACAGGCACCTCTCTGGGCTGAGGAGGAGGTTGCCTGTCTCCAAGCAGAGTTGGTTAAGCTGAGGCGGCATCCACCCATACCCAGAGACCACTGGGCCCACAACCTGTATCTCAAAGGATGCCTAGAAAGAGGAGTGATTGGACTGTGGTGGGCTCAGGGAGGGTGAGAGGGGGTCAAAAGCACATCCCTCAACCAGCCCTGCTTAGTAATGCCTACACTGTTTTGGAGGAATGGGAAAGTCTCTCTCAGGAACCTGAGGATGGGACCAGGGAGGATGGAGGGTCCTCCAGGATGGAGCCCCAGGGAAGGGAGGCAGGGGACTCTGGAGGAGAAGGAAGCTTCTCCTAGTGGGGACTCTACTGTCTGGGGAGGAATTAGGGACATCTAGCAGGGGAGAGAGGAGGTCAAGTCCTCCCAGGAAGCAGTGCATGGAGGGATGGGAAGTGGATCCATAGGATTGCTAGGGCAATAGCTAGGAGGGAGCAGCTGGATGTCATTGTCCACCTGGGGACCAATGACCTGTCCAGGAGAAGGGTGGAGTTAGCCAGAGTCCAGGAGGATTTCAGGAAGCTGGGGAACCTGAAACAGATAGCATGCTCCATCTCATTCTCTGAGGTACTACCTGTCCAGGGCACAGGGAAGCTAGGCAGTCCACATCCATACCTTCAACTCCTGGCTGAAGGATTGGTGTGGAAGGAGGGTTTTGGCATAATAGGGGACTGGGGTCTGACCTGGGCAGATGCAAGCTTACATAAGGAGGATGGCCTGCATCTTTCTGAGAAGAGGACCTTGGTCCTTAGTGAGAAGTTTAAATGCTTCAGCTATGAGCATTTAAACTGGCCAAGGGAGGAGAGCCACGAGGGTCAGGAGACTTACGACCCCATGGGAGCATGCAGGGACATATGTTGACTACAGGAACAACTAAAGCAAGCAGAAAGGAGCAGGCAGGCAAAGAATGTATAACAAGTGATGAGGGGGGTGAAAGCACATAGAAAAAGAAACCGTGGGGAAGACACTGGGGGGGAGAACAAGAGCAGAGCGAGGGCAGACTGTAAAATATGGAAGGTCATGCTACGAATACCCATAGCCTAGGAGATAAGGTTCCAGACCTGGAGGCTTTGTTAGCAGATGTAGACCTTGACATAGCAGCAATAACAGAGACATGGTACTCTGCTAATCATGGCTGGGAAGTCAGTGTACCAGGCTATACACTGTTCAGGAGGGACAGGGAGGGTAAATAGGTTGGGGAGTGGCCCTGTACATCAGAGATGATATAAAGGCTACAGAAGTTCATGAAAGACAGGGGAGGCCGAGGTAATGTGGGTCACCCTGGAGCCAGGGAACAGAACAGCAGTATGTACAGGGTGATCTACAGACCTCCAACACAGAGACGACGTACACAGGGAACTAGTGGAGATCATACATGACATGGCAGCTAAGGCAAAATCCTACTACTGGGTATTTCAATATGTGGGATGTTGACTGGGCCACCCAGGTGGCTGCTTCAGCTACATCACAGCCATCCTAGAATCCCTGCAGGGGCTGGACTCAGGCAGTTGGGCATAAGCCAACCAGGGACAAATTGATTCTGGACCTGGTATGGATAAATTGGAACAGAGTCAAAGAAACACAGGTGGAAGGGCAGCTGGGGTCCAATGACCACCACATGGTGTGGTTCAGCATGGAGAGATGAACTCAATTAAGCCACACAAGGACAAGAGTATTAGATTTCAGGAGGGCAGATTTCACTAAAATGGGTAGATGTATACAAGCAGTCCTGGGGAAGGGAGGGTAATAGAGGGGTGGAGGAACAATGGGAGAAACTGAAAGGAGCCAGGTGGAGATAACAAACCAATGCATTAGGATAGTGGCAGAATGGAAAGATTAAGGAAACCACTATGTTTCTTTAAAGAGGTGGGGACAAAGTCAGGGCTAAAGGCTGAGTTTCAGGAAATATAAGGGAAGCCAAGGGAGGAAGACAAGGAGGTGTTGCTTGAATGTCTAAGGGAAGCAGGGAAGGCTGTTAGGAGGACAAAGGCGCAGACAGAAGAGGGTTTAATGCAGTCTATAAACAATGGGATATGGCCTTTTATAGGTACAGTATATCAGTGAAAAGAAGAAACCGGGGGATTGTGAGGCTCAGAGGGAGAAGGAGAGTGTAAGGAGGGATGTAAACAAGGCAGAAATACTGAACAAATACTTCTGCTCAGTATTCACTAAGGACTGGGAGGGTCAAGAACCACAGTTGGGTTGCAGAGGTAATGGGGGAGAAGTGTACACCAGTTTATTCACAGTGGAGACAGTTCTGGAAAAACTCACAAAGCTAAAGGTGGATAAGGCCATGGGGCCAGATGGCATTCACCTGAGAATATTAACAGAGCTGTGAAGGGAACTAGCAGCACCTCTATCAGCCATGACAGAGTCACTCAACAAGGTGTGGTTCCTGAGGACTGGAGGAGGGCACATGTAGTCCCACTGCACAAAATCATCAGTAGGGAAGAGGTGGGGAACTACAAACCAGTCAGCCTCACCTCAGTGGTTGGAAAGATCATGGAGACACTGCTGAAAGGATAGTGGCACATCTGGAATCCAGCAGTGTCCTGGATCTGAGGCAACATGGATTCACAGCAGGAAGGTCATGTAAAATAATCTAATACATTTTTTGGTTAGGTGACTAGGGAAGTAAATCATGGAGGGACAGTAGATGTCCCCTACCTAGATTTCAGCAAAGGCTGACACTGTCCCACATAGAAGGCTGATTAACAAGATGGGTAGTCTGGGCATGGTTGACAAGGTGGTGAACTGGGCTAGGAACTGGTTAACAGACAGAAGACAGAGGGAGGTGGTAAATGGGGTACAATCTGGGTAGAGTGGGGTGACCAGTGGGGTACCAGAGGATCAGTACTAAGATCAATCCTGTTCAATGTCTTTATTAGTTATGCTGCAGTGGGGCTGGAAGAAAAGGTCTGCCTGTTTGCAAATGACACCAAGATCTGCAACAGGGTGGATACTCCAGAAGGGTGCCAAAATGAAGAGGGACCTGGAGAAACTTGAAAGATGGTTGAAGATATGGTAACTGAGGTTCAATGTGAAAAGTGCAAAATAATGCACCTGGGAGAGGAACCCTGGGAGAACTACAGGTTTGGGGGAGGGAGCTGACTGTCACCAAAGAGGAAAAGGACCCAGGGTTATCATCTCTGATGACCTTAAGGGATCATAGCAGTGCACAAAGGTGTCAGGAATGGCCAGTGGCATGCTGGGGTGCATAGGCAGGAGTATCACTAGCAGGAGGTGGAAGGTGGTGATGTCATTGTATAAAACATTGGTAAGGCCTCACTTGGAATACTGCATGTAGTTCTGGAGGCCACACCTGCATAAGGACATAGATAAGGTAGAGATTATCCAGAGAAGGGCAACAAAGATGGTGCAGGGCTTGCACCACCACAAAACATATGAAGAGAGACTAAGGGACCTCGATATGTACTCAGTGAAGGAGAGGAGAGAGTGGGGGACATGATTGCAAATTTCAAGTACCTCAAGGGTATAAAAGGTGCAGGTGGGGACCTTTTCTAATGTAGAAAAGTACTAGAACAAGGGGCACAATATGAAATTAGAAGGAGGTAGATTTAAGAGGTAATGTGAGAAGTTTTCTACACAGAAAGGGTAATTGACACTTGGAATAGTCTGCCACAGGAGGTAGTGGGGGCCAGCACAGTGGAGGGGTTTAAACATGCCTGGGATAGGCACAAGGGAAGCTTGAGAGGAGGTAGTGATGAAAAGCCATTGATCACATAGGGTCAGTAGTCACATACAATGTATAGTGCCTTGGGCAGCCTGGATGAACCTAATGGTCCTTATCTGCCGACAATTTCTATGTGTCTGTGTTTCTATGTCTATGCCATGTGAAACTTTT